>CM026067.1:235000-1550000 GCA_014839685.1 Anableps anableps | reverse complement strand
ATTTACCACTGTGGGAGAGCTCATACTCCTGGTGATAGCTCATATTCAATCTCAGTGTGAAGTGTAAGTGCTAGAGGGTGTCTGGGGAGATGAGTCTGCAGGTGTTAGAAAGATAAAATCTTATGAAACCACCTTCTTTCAGTCTTCACACCATGTGAAGGGCATATGGTCGAAGCAACTTTCCTATTGGCAGGGGCAGTCCTAGCCTGTTTAACGCCCTGGGCGAACAACATCCAACGGTGCCCCCCACATGCCACATTTAAATTTCAACTGAAAATTCATTTTAGTACCTCTTCTGAATAACGTGAAAGTGTGAGGCAGCACAGGTTTAAGGGGTGTTTAACTGAAGCAGAGATTGAAGGCGGTGTGGTCGCTTATACACAGTGTCGAAAATGTAAGGAAATACATATAATCTACCTGATATTGGTAAACATCGGGTATCGACCCAAATTTTGCTATCAGTGCCTCCCTATTTAAGAGGCTATAAACCATTCTTGAGAATCAGTCTAATGCAGTAGAGTAATTACAGCAGGCTAACATAACTTTCCCAACTAATATGAAGTGATTAAAGACTGCTATAGTGACATAGCAACCGGCTAACAACTAAGACAAAACAAACAGGTCTATATATACTTCCAGTTTGTGAAATATTCAGAATAGGAGACCAAGCAATAGCTCTTCTAGTTAATGGAAGCTACATCACAAGATCATTGCCATTAATAATTATAGTATTACTTTCCCATGTTTAGTTTCAGAACAATTTAAATCTTCAAAACAAATATTTTCTGCTGAAAACCAGATATGCCATCCTAAGCAGCTAAACGTAAACAACAGTTATGTTCAACAGTCTACAGGTTGGTTTCTCAAGCAACCAAATAGGCAACAACTGAACAAAGTATAACAATGCTACAGCCCAGAATATGGCCACAAGAAGAATCTTCTACACTTCTGCATGTATCTGGTGTGATATATGACAGAAATTATTCTAAAGAGTTAAACTTATTGAGATTAACTATGAGCCCTGAGAACTGATAAGATGTCTGCTGATATTATTTACATATTAGAGTAGTCTGATCGTCACATCATTTTTACACACAGAAACAGAAAATACAAGTTTATCTACATGCTCCACTTTTACTGAACAGACCAGAACTTTATTATAGGTCGTCCTCAAGGACAATTATAACAAATGTAATAAGTATATCTATGAGATACAATTGAATTCATTTATCTTTTTACTTTATTTAATCTAAGAGCTACATGTTTAACATTCTCCTGGCAGCTGGTGGCGGCCGTAGCAGGGAAGGGTATGCCACTGTTTGGCTGCTCTTTAGACAGAACGGAGGCAAGAGAAGTTTTAACTTTTGCATCTAAGGTTTAGGCGAAAAATACTCTCGTTTTGTTTGTTACCTGGATGGTTAGCCGGCCGTCACCAGGGCAGGGCTGTGTGTGACGGTGGAGGAGAGGAGAGGAGGTGTTGATGTGATGCACCCAGCACCTCTGAGTCTGTCCGCTTTGCACACAGCACTCACGTCGACAGGCACGGAGCGGGGCAGGTCAGGTGTGTGTGTGTGTGTGTGTGTGTGTGTGTGTGTGTGTGTGTGTGTGTGTGTGTGTGTGTGTATGCATGTGTATACAGGGGGGTCTGGGAGCTCATGCCGCCATAATTGAGAAGCCGCCTTGTGCAGCTGCTCATGTCGCCAATATCAGAAACCGCTACTGCATCTGTTGGCATCATTAATTTACATTTTTGGATTGTAAAGTGGCAATAAACCAAACCTTGAACCAAATGGAGGCTTGGGCCAATGCCTGATAGGACCTTATTGGTCCCCTTTGTGACCTTAATGGCCATCCAATAAATGAATATTTATTTTTGAAAAGTCCATTTTTATCAGTAACTCCATCACTAGGTGAAGCACGTTATATAGATTTATTCCACACAGACTGATGTCTTAAAGCCTTTAGTTATGATTTTCTGCTTACAGCTTATTAAACATCACATTAATATTAGAATAATACATCAGAACAGTAAAAACATATTGATATAGAAATTTGGGATTCATGAAAGCTGTTTTATAACTGCTTAAAGATTGTTTTCTAAATGTACTTTTAATCAAATGAGCAAATCAAATGCATTTTCTAATTTATTGAAATGAGATCATCCAGGTGCCTTGAAGCATGTAGGAACGCTGTTTACAGACTGTATTTTGTTGCTTAAGCAGAGCCTGTCTGTCACTGTGTCTCAGGACAAATTACGTTACAACTGTAAAGAACTGTGTTTCAGACCACTTTGGTGGTTTAACAGAAATTGTTCTCAGAACCAACGGAATCTGTTCACTGCTGTGGTTAACACTGTCCATGTGTGACTGAATGAAGTCAGGAAGGATGTTGGTAGAAGATCTGAACACGGTACGGGTTACGTCTGATGAATTACAGAAAATCATCATTAACACACTTGCAAACTGGTTTGGTTATTTTTATTAGCAGTTGTAGCTGTAGCAGAAGTATTACTTTACATTGAGAGTAAAATGTGGAAATATATGGAAATAAACTGGGAAGGATTTTTTTATTTATTTTGAACTGACAAAAAGTAAAAACTGAAAAAAATAAGACATAGTCATGCCAACTGACTTGCAATTTTACACAAATTACTGTTTCATAAAAAAACAGCAATAATTATAGGTAAAAAAAAAATACATAGATTTTACTACCATTTTAATATGTTTCTTTATTAAAGCATTTGTGTTAAATCAACTACAAAGCTTCACAAGAAAAACCCTACTTTTACCAATAAATATTCATACAGCAGTTTGGAGTATACTGCAATATTTGCATCAATATTATTCTTGTCCCTCAGCCAAACTGGACATTGCCATGGAGGTGATCAGAGAGAATCTGGGGAAGAACTGGCGCAAACTAGGCCGCAAACTACGACTGGGGGAGGTCAAGCTGGAATCCATCGCCACACGACATCAGGGTGATCTAGAGGAGACGGCGATGGAGCTGCTGAAGGAGTGGAAGAAGAGTCGAGGAGCTGAGGCCCGAACACAGGAGCTGATAGCAGCTTTGAGGGGCTGTCAGCTCAACCTAACTGCTGATAAAATCCAGGAGAAACTTAAACAGGAGGGATTAACCTGCTCAGATTAGACCAGTATTATCTTGGAAACACTGCGGACACCTGGGACTTTATGAAACCAAACAAAAAATTGTTGAAATAATCAAGATGATTTTTTTAAACATCTGTTTCCTTATAGTTGTCAGAATATTTACTGTCTTTATTAATGTTTTTACATAAACATGAATAATGTTTTGATTTCCAATAAGGATAAGGCAACAAAAACGCAAATGTTTCTGTTGTTGTAACTTTGTATCTCCATCCAGCAACATAGTTCATCAGTTTACATTAGTCCAGAGAAATGTCACCTATAAGCCTTGATAAACTGCAAACTGCATGTACAAGTAAAGCATTGCTTGTTTTTCAAATCCGAATGGCCAAAAAGCATTAAACATGCTCTTGATTCTGTTTTCACTAATAGAATAAAGGTTTCATAAACGTCCAGCTGTGTTTTGAAGATTCCCCAGTCATCACACAATGATCCAGTCCACCTATGTTAGATGATGTCCTACTGGGCCTGTATTCAGAAACATTCCCAGAGTCCTCTCAGAGAGCTTGGCTTAGCTTATCCTAAAATTCCTGCCAAGGAGTCCTATCTTCAGAGTGATTCAGCCAGCTGCTGAGAGCCACTCTGAGCGAGGAGATGACAGATTCTCAACTTAGTGAGGAGGTGTGGTTAACAGCATTGCCAGGTGTGGCGCTGTTTTCTAGGCACTGTGATTGGTTAATACACAAAAAAAGTTTTAACTACGCAAAACTGAACGAATGGTCACACAGCATCAACATGTTTGAACGGATCTTATTGACATCCTCGTCAGTATTGTGATTTCCTACAGCTTCTCACCACACTGCTCATTTTGTCACGGCATATATTTGATATTAATGTGGATGCTCAGCTGTCAGTAATTTACTGTGTCTCCCTACTTGTGTAAACTTGTTTGATCTGGAGAAACAACCAACATGAAATGGTGGAGTAAAGGACAGGAACTCCAAACAGGACAGAGGAGCAGAGCCCGCTGTTGGAACTCTTCCTTCCATTTTACGGAGAATCTCTCTCCTTTCTGTCGGTCTTTCCACCATCTTCTTCCATAGGCTCACTAAAAGTCCTCCTCACTACTCCTAACATTTTGTCACATCAGTAGCTCTCTGAAGGCTTAAGGTGCTTTGTGAATAATTTTTATCTTACCGAGGAAAATTTGAAAAGAGATCTTAAAATTTGAGAAATTCTAAGAATTTTCCTAAAGTGATGTCACTAGGAGCTACCTTAAGTCTCAGGATTCCTTGAGAATATGGGCACAGGTAGTTAAACGTAGCGCAGATTCCTTAAAGAACTGTGAAACAGCACTTTAATGTATAAGGAATGTATAAATCATGCACCAGATTTAGTGTCTTTAACTGTGCATGTCTAGATTTTCTTACAATCTGCACAACCTAAGGGGGCACAGCCAACTGTTGGACTGGACACACTAACAGCTCATGTCAGATCCTGGCCTGATATGACCCTGTTGGAGCTCCTGACCTCTAGCTTGACCCTGTTTGAAATAGAGTTGACAACACGGCAGAGGGTCACCTTCCAACAGGGGAACAGCAGTAAACATTTCAGCCAGAGCTACAACTGAACTGTTCAACTGAAAACATATCCATGTGTTAGAATGGTCCAGTCAAAGTCTAGGCCTGGTAGAAAGATGATGGAGGCATAGCCCAAAAGACTTGCAGCTGCTGTTGCAACAACACCTGACTGCACCAAACATCAACTCCTTCAGACTGAATATACTTTTCAGATTTTCAATTGTTAAAAACGCCTGTGTATTATTTTTCACATTCTTCCACTGCTTTATGTTCCTCTATCAGTCAAAATCCTGATAAAACACTCTGAATTTTGTGATTTTAATGAAACAACAGGAGGCTGGACATTGCTTTGCGGGACATTGTAGGTACCTTTGCCTTGCTAGTTAGAAGGGAGCTGATTACTGTTCTTACCATGCAGACAGATCTTTTATATTAATTATAATTCTTCAGTCTCTTTCGGTCATACATTTATTGTCAGATGAATCCCATAATTAGGCCTTTAGCAGGACTCTAGAGGTTGATTGAACACTGAGGGTTTAGCAGTCATATTCAGGAGCTTGGAACCAGGGATGCATCAAAACCTGCAAGACTCCAGGCCTCAAGGACTGGACTTTGATTCCTCTGTTCTAAAGCCTTTAGGTGAAGATTTAGGTGAATCAATGCATTTATTTCAGCCCATATGTATAATTTTGATCCACATTAAGTTTGAATTTGTGCATCAAATCTTGGTCCTGAGTCATCAGTTTACCCTGGAAAAATGACGACACGGTGTGTCAAATCTATGATTAAAATTCCAGATTTGATGACATTGATGCTCATGATGAGTGGATGTCAGCTTCTCACTGGACCTGCTCAGGAGAGAACTGAATATTCAACCAAACCTTCTGCTCCAAGTATATAAGTTTATGTGTAAATACAGTATGTATTTTATAAAAATTAACTGTATGACTTAGACAATTTCTTGTCAATACTGTATGGATATTTATAATATACATACACACACAAATGTGTATGTATATTTTCTTTGGTTAGTTCTTTCTTTACTCTGTGCGGTATGACATTCGTTTTTTTTTTTGTCTTTCTTTTAAATAGATTGAAATAAATAAAATAAAGCAATCAAATAGAAGAAGCTTTATTATAATCAGGTTGTGAAGTATGTGTCAGCAGTTTAAATCATTTTGAATAAATCTTTATTTTCATTCCAGCATTTTATTTCTCCTGTCTTGGTTTCCCATCCAGACAGCAATCAGCATTTAATGCTTCTGGAGTTGGCAACCAAACCGCTGAAATCCACTCCTTCCTTGGGATGTTCACATGTAACCAGTCTTGTAGGTCAAAGGCCACAGCTGAAGTTTCTGCAAAACAAATTCATTTCAGTAGGAGAACTTTGGAAACTCGGGCCAGCTAAGTCTCTGACCATCAGGAGTTAGTCTGTTAGGTGTCATTAACACTACAGGAGGAATAAAGCTCATCTCTGGATGACTGCAGCCCACAGTGGTAAAAAGACTTCAACCACGTCTTTGTTGTGGTTTCTTCTTTTTTAAGGATCAGAATAAGCTTGAAACAAACCTAACAAGAGGATGTTATCATTGTTGACACTATATGGCAGTCTTTAGATGTGTGTTGATCGTTTATTGGGTTTGGTCAACAGGAGAAATCCTGCTATTCTACCATGCAAGAGACACTCATCTGTGATTATTTTTAGAGTACAGTGAGAATGATTTGCTATTAACCATGTTCAGCTTTCTTTTATCACACTTACAGCATTTGTAGAGTCTGTTCAGCCTGTCAATATCATTTTGGCTCATCTGTGTGGCCTTGCCAAAAGACACGTTGCTGTTTGGAATGGGCTCCATGGTGGGAAGGTTGTTCTTGGAGAACGCATACCTGAACAGAGGCAGATTCCACAGAGAGAGATGATCCTGGGTTTGATTATGCCCTTGGAAATTAAGCTGAATATTCCCACTTAACTCTGTAGTGGGCAGAATTATTATAAAGAATAAAACACTTTAACCAAGAATCTTCTGCTTCTAAAAGTGTTGTTGATACTGTTTCTTTCCACTGCCTTAGTTAATGTTAGATATCAGGCCTGGAGTTCAGCAGTAAGCACAGCCTCTCAGGCCTCGTCCACATGAAGTCGGATATCTGGGAAAACGAATACATTTTTATGCGTTTCAGCCTTTCATCCACATGAAAACTGTTTAATATCACTAAAAATGATTATTTATTAAAACTTCAACCAAAGTGGAGATTTGAGAAAACTCTGCAGTTGTTTGCATTTGTTCAAGAGAAAATGGAGTTTTAGAGTCCCACGCATTACAGTCTGCGACAAATAATGCGGCAATATATCCACATACTTCTTCTGACATGATTTCCAACCAACATTGTCTTGTGTTTTATTAACCTTATATTTTAATATGGTGTTTAAAAGTAGTTCAGCCAATCTAGATGTCCACACAAATGAGCCTCCTGGCGCCATGTTTAATTCCTAACAGGAAGTTGTGGTTTTTTGAAGGATTCTAATTGGCTGTCAGGTTTTAGCTTTGCTCTACACTGCCCCTGATGTGTTTGGCATGTTTAAAACAATACTCAGTGGTGTATTTGTGCAGGTTCATGTGGATGAAAACTTACAATCCCAAGTGTACATTTTATTTTTCAAAATGATGTGTCAGAGATATTTGTTTCTATAAAGACCCATCTTGATGTGGACAAGGCTTGGATTAGCCCCCGGAAACACATGCATGCCACACTGGGATGCACTGCTGTTTTAAATGTTAGAATAGAAAGAGGAAGTTCACCTAAATCTCAGAGTAGAACATAAATGGAACAAGACTGGTGAATGGAAATGTTGTAAACAAAGTTAATGACAGAAACAAACCATTCCCTTACCTTTCATATTGCATCACAGAGTTGTAATCATAAGGAGTTCCCTGGTTCAGAGTGTCAATCTTATAGAAATTGTGTTCCATGCCTAAAGAGAATAGAGGAGAGATGCATATTTTTAGTTTTGACTGAAACAGGTTTGTGTGTCTCTGAATAGGTACAGCCTGAGGATCAGTTTCCAGTTCAAAGGGAAAAACCCTAAAATACTATGAATGCTGAGCATGCTCTCTGCAACTCAGCCACTGAAAGCAGCTCTCCCTTACATTGTCCTGCTTTAAGTCTTGTTCTGTTACATGAGGACATCTTTATGCTGACTCACTGCCTGCTCAGATACTTTGACTCCTGTCGCTGGTTTACTCCGCGCTCATGGCAACAGCTGTTACCTTTATGTTTGCTCCATGTTTTTCACAGAATATTCATTAATCATGTAAGGAAATGAAGTTTGAATGGTGAGAGTCCAGGAATTTAAACTAATGGCAAAATGTCACTGAAAACATTTCTATTTCATGGAAATATCCATCTACACAAAGGCTATGATTGAGTTCAGCATAATGGAAGGAAATATGTAGTTTATAGTTAGAGAACACCAGGTTGAATTGTACTTTGTGTTCTAATCTGCCACCTGCTGGTGAAAACTGGAGAACATCTTATTTTCAGTGGCGTCCTCAAGAAAAATGCTGGTCACCCCTCTGGCCCAACCAGAGAATCATGTTCAACTCATACAAAGGCATCCAAAATCATTTCCTTCAATAAAGACATAAATGTAAAACCCAATAGAAAATGTTTTGGTTTTTGGGGTGGGGGTTGGTGGGGGAGTGTTTTTAAGTTGTTGTTTTGTTAGTTGCACCACCCCCAAAATTTTACTGGCCTGGCCTTCATACATTCTGAAAACCTGGTAGCATATCAGCTTTGTTCCACTGCTTTTGGTATCTCAAACTGATCAGCAACCAGAACTTGTTATTCACAGTAGTGGCATCTCAGACCAACACATACACATACTCATAATCATACTCAGTAATACTCAGTCATGGTGAGTGCTTTGTGAAATAAAAAGATCATGGAGTTCATCTCAACACTAAAGAACAAGGTGGGGCTGTTTTTTTCTGATTGTTAACTTAAGCTGAGCTAAGCTGTCATGAACCAGATGATAGGTGGTAAAGTGTGTAACCATCAATGATGTTGTTCCAGTGCACTCTGATGTGGTTGTCCCTGTCGGAGCGAGTCTGCTCATGGTTGAAGCCCAGGGCGTGGAGCAGCTCATGCTGGACGGTGCCGTGGTACAGGCAGCCCTGTCGACTCAGCGACACCGTCTGACCACCGCCCACACGGCCCACGTATGAGTAACAGCTGCAACCACATAGACATGCAACTGAGCTCAAAAATCCTTTGCAACAGAAGCATGCAACTTTCAACACTGCAGTGAACCTGCTTTTGACTAAATACTCAGTTTTATACTAGTCCTGCAGGCCCCAGCCATTAGGTTGATTACCCAGACCTTAGTTTATCCCTCATGTAAGAAGGAGTCACCTAAAAGCATGGCTTCCAATTTAGCATTTAGAATTATTGCTCTGAAATAGCATTTAATGTGAAAAAAGAGAGAAAAAGCATGAAAATAGCACTTACCCATTCCTGGATTCAATGCTCAGCCATTCACGATCACCGTTCTGGTAGGGCCTGAAACGGATACAGGAAATCGTGGAAAAGGATTGCAGCCCACGAACGATGATGTCTCTCTCTCTGTCAGCTGTCATCATCAGGAAACAGGAAAATCCAGATCCATCAGGTAAAGGATTCAACTCAGCTGTAAAATCATTTGCCTTTGTGTTTTCAGTTCAGCAGTGTAATGAATGAGCTAGTGCTTACAGTAGTGGTTAGCAATGTAGTAGGGGATGTAGACTTTTCCATCAGTATATTTCAACCAGAGGCAACCTCTGGAGGTGCAAGGGTCAGCATTTCTGTCCACCTCAGGATTGACAGCAATGTCTCCTCCAATGAGGGTTGGTTCATCAATGTCAGGGGCTGCAGGACACACACAAGTACAGCTTAGATCATCTGATGAAATGATCAGGTTTTCCTCTCATCAGAGAGGATCTGGAATGGATATTCTATGCAAAAGAAATTTGAACATTGCTGACAGTAGTTTTGACCTACTGCGGTCTCTGTTGGCTCTCTCCAGCAGCTCACCAACAGACAGCTCCTGGGAGGTGTCTACTTCCAAGGTAGCAACCTCTGTACAAAGCAAAGCATTTAGAAAGCTCAAGATCCTCCCAGCATTTAAACTTGGAAAGAAATGCTGCTCATTTCTGTCTTACCTTCCTGTACTCAGTCACCACAGCATAAAGAAGAGAAAAATCATTGTTAAACATCTATCAGAGGCGCTCTGCTGTTGAAACAAACCTTTCTGCAATCAGCTGAAAAAATGCTTAATCGGAAACATGTCTCCCTCCCCGAGCTGCTGAACATACTTCCAAAATATTTTAATAAGTCTTCTATAGATTTATTGGAACATATTTTGCTGTTTTAAAATGTAAAATATCAAGAATTTTTGTCCTGGTAGTAGAAATATTTTCATATACATTTTCTATCGTAAACGTTTTGATGAACAACAGCCTGATAGCTATTCTAATCCACTACAGAACAACAATTTCCAGTTTTGACAAGCGTGCCGCTGTATGCCAGTGCTGGACATGTTTACCTCAGCCCAGGAAGATGACAAAAGCACCAGAACCACACAAGACCAAGACAAAACCTGCATGGTTGCAACAGACCTGTGAGAGAGAAAAACATGGACATAAAACAAGCGGCTGTTGCTTGTGTGTATGGAAACTGTCTGTGGTACACTGAGACGTTGGATTTGTGGAGCTTACCCAAGAGCCAATACCCCTCAGTCAACAAGGGAGAAGTTTTATACTGGTCCATCCAGCCAATGGCAAATAAACAAATGTGTAAATGTGCAAACACTGCAGAGCACCTTTATCAGAGTAAGCTGATGTTTCTGGGTTTTCTCCCTACTTCCATGGTATTTGCACAGGTGCTTCTGTGTGAAACAACTAACTGTCCACTGATGACTGACTAATAGCTGATTTTTGCTGTTCAAACAGCCTCTGCAGCTCCTGTCTTAAACTTTTGATCAGGGGTTTCTTTAGGTCAGCGTTTTTTGATGGACTCTTTCAATTGTTCCATTTTTTCCAAACATTTATAACTAAACAAGACATATATGAGGTATTTTGCTGTATTGTCTTTAACTGTTGTATTTGGAAGCTAAACAAACTTGGACAGTGTTGCTTTCTGTCTTGTTTCTGTCAGATGTGATAATACTTAAATACAGCTTTCATCTGGTTGCTGTGGCTCTCCGATGTTTTACCACGCCTGGTAAAATGTCATTTGTTGTGATGTAAAGAAATGTGACTGAAAAAAAAATCAAGATTTTATTCCTCTCCCACCTTTACTGTGAAATGTATCTGGTACATTTTCTCTGGAGAAGAAAAGTAAGAAAAAATATATAAATATTAAAAAAAAAAGCTGCAATAACCTGCAATAACAGAATGCACAATATTAAACGAATATTTTGCTCAACCAACCCTTTAATTCAAAAGTAGCATTGATTGAGTCTATGAAGACCCCTTCACTGAACTTTTGCAAAATGTCTTGCAAAAGATTTTAATTTTTGTCCAACTATGAGGACAACAGACGTGATCACAGTCCAACAGATAAGGATAACTTTCAGAAGATCATTTATCAACAGCCTGCTTAATGTGATGGGATATAATTTTATTTCATTTCAGAACTCCAAATGACTCTTGGTAAAAGGTGTCATTATACCTTCATTCATATATACTGACTATATATATATATATATATATATATGTATATATATATATATATATATATATATATATATATATATATATATATATATATATATATATATATATATATATATATATATATATATATATACATATATATATATATATATATATACTTTGTGGAATCAATGTCACCAGTTAGGTAGTAACACTTATTGTGAATCAATTTCACCTGCTGCTGTGCAAATGGAACATACAACAGGTGGAAATGAAAAGCAATTAGCAAGACAACCCCTATAAAAGAATGATTCTGCAGGTGGTGACCACAGATCATTTCTCTGTTCTTGTCCTTTCTGGTTGAACTTTTAGTCACTTTTTCATTTTGTCAGTGCTGTCACGCATAGAGGCATGATGAGGAGTTTTTTACGGCCCACTGAAGTTGCTCAAGTAGTGCAGCTAATCCAAGATGGAACATCAATGCGAGTGGTGGCAAGAAGATTTGCTGTGTCTCTCAGCACAGTGTCCAGAGCATGGAATAGGTACCAGGAGATAGGCCAGTACACCAAGAGACATGGCTGGGTCGTAGGGGGGCTACAACCCAGCAGCAGGACCGCTACCTCGTCCTTTGTGCAAGGAGGAACAGGAGGTCCACTGCAAGGGCCCTACAAAATGACCTCCAGCAGGTCACTACTGTGCATGTTTCCACTCAAACTGTCAGAAACAGACTCCATGAGGAGGGTGCTGTGAGGGCCCGACGTCCACATATAGGGCCAGTGCTCACACCCCAATACCATGCAGGACAATTGGTGTTTGCTAGGGAACACCAAAATTGGCAGATTCGCCATTGGCACCCTGTGCTCTTCACGGATGAAAGCAGGTTCACACCAAGCATGTGTGACAGACATGACAGAGTCTGGAGACACTGTGGAGAATGTTATGCTGCCTGCAACATCCTCCAGCATGACCGGTTTGGTGGTGGATCAGTCATGGTGTAGGGAGCCATTTTTTTGGGTGGCCGCACAGCTCTCCATGTGCTAGCCAGAGGTGCCCTGACTGCCATAAAGTACCGGGATGAGATCCTCAGACCCACTGTGAGACCATATGCTGGTGCAGTGGGCCCTGGGTTCCTTCTTCTGCATGACAATGCTAAGCCTCATGTGGCTGAACTGTGTCAGCACTTCCTGCATGATGAGGGCATTGATGTTATGGACTGGCCTGCCTGTTCCCCAGACCTGAAGCCAATTGAGCACATCTGGGACATCATGTTTTGGTCAATCCACCAACATTACGTGGCACCACAGACTGTTCAGGAGCTAACTGATGCCCTAATCCAGATCTGGGAAGAGATCCCTCAGGAAAACATCTGCCGTCTCATCAGGAGCATGCCCAGGTGTTGTTGGGAGGTTATACAGGAACGTGGAGGCCACACACACTACTGAGCCTCATTTAGACTGGTCTTGAAGAATATTCACTGACGTTGAATCAGCCTGTCATGTTATTTTCCACTTTCATATTGAGCATGAATCCAAATCTAGATCTTCATGGTGTAATAATTTTTATTTACATTGATCATTTTTGTGTTATTTTCTTCTCAATCAGCTCCACTGTGTTAATAATAAAGTTTTTCAATGAGAATATTTAATAAATTGAGATCTAGGATGTGTTATTTTAGTTTTACCTTTAATTTGGTGAGAAGTATATATATATATAAAATGTATGTACATATGTATGTGTGTGTGTGGAGAGCTGAAAACATAGTGTTCCAGTGGAAACATACGATAATCTGCTCAACAATTATCTCGAGATAAAAATCACAAAGTGATTCTCAAGTAAAATACCAATGATCCACACACACAAAGAGAAATTTAAAACATATGATATAAAATAAAAAATTTAAACAAGGCCCTGCTGTCCAGTTCTTTTCCATAAAATTTTGTCCAAAAAAATTTTTTTTAGCTGCTTTTTAAAAGGATGCCGTGAATTGTTGCAGCATAGAAAATGTGGCTCCACAAGCTCAGGTTCCCAGCAGAGCTTCCCAGCTCTCCACAGAAGTCAGGAAGTCAGGACTTCTGAGGGACAAGCTAGAGCTGTCAGGAGTGGACCACTACATGTCCCAATGGATATTGAACTATCTCACTGGCCACCCACAGTATGTGAGGACATGGCTGTGTCTCTGACAGGTTGGTCTGCAGTACGGGGGTCCCTCAGGGAACTGTGCTGGCACTGTTCCTCTTCACCCTCTACACTGCAGACTTCTCCATCAGCTCCCCACGCTGCCATCTGCCAAAGTTCTCTGATGACTCTGCCATAGTCGGCCTCATCACAGGAGAAGACAACTCAGAGGACAGACAGCGGACTCAGAACTTTGTGAACTGGTGCCAGCAGAACAACCTCCTGATCAATGCTGCTAAAACAGGTGCAGACCCACCTCACTGACACTGGTGAATATCCAGGGAGTGGACATTGAGACTGTGGACTCTTATAAGTATCTGGGTATTCATCTGAACAAAAAACTAGACTGGACTCATAACACTGAAGTGCTTTACAGGAAGGGTGAGAGCAGACTCTACCTGCTGAGGAGGCTGAGGTCTTTTGGAGTGCAGGGGGTGCTCCTGAAGACCTTCTTTGACTCTGTGGTGGCATCAGCCATGTTCTGTGGGACTGTATGTTGGAGCAGCAGCTTATCTACAGCTGAGAGGAAGCAGTGAGATCAGCTCACCAGGAAGGCCAGCTCTGTGCTAGGATGTCCCTTGACCCAGTGCAGGTGGTGGGAGACAGAAGGACTCTGGCTAAAACAACATCACTGATGGACAAAGTCTCCCACCCCATGCATGAAGCTGATGCTGAGCTAGAGAGCTCCTTCAGTGACAGACTGCTGCATCTTAGGTGCACTAAGAAGCGTTATGGGAGATCCTTCCTCCCAGCAGCTGTTAGACTCTAGAACCATCATTACTCCTAGTAAACTCAATAAATGTTTATACCAATGCTTGTATCTGTACAGCTCTACTGCTTTTTTTCATTATTGTCACTTCTTAATGCCCTGAGACATACACATCTTGTACATTTTTAATAAACCACATTCCTCTGGATTGGAGTATTTTTTTTTATCACTACAGAGTTTCCTGTTACTGCCTGTCACTGTCTCTTTGCTGCTGTTGCTTGCACAGGCATTTCCTCATTGTGGGACAATAAAGGACATTTCTATTCTATTCTATTCTATTCTATTCTAGAAGACTGGCTACCTCCCAGGTTTCACCAGCAACCTCTGACCTGCTGATCTGAGGTTTTGAGATGGGTTACGGGTCTTTAAATGATCACAAATATATGCTGGACCATGTCATGGTTGAAAAGTAAGAACTAAAATTTTGAAATGACATCGAAAATGAACGTGTAGCCAATATGAAAGCACCAAAACAGGAGTTGTGTGCTCTTTGGTTTGGTGAAAAATCTCACAACATTGTTCTGGACTGACATAAAAGACCTTTTAATTCAAGTAGGTAGAAAGAGTGTTCCAGTGGCCCAGTCACAAGCGATAACACCGTGAACAATCATCTCCAGCTCAGTTTTTGACACCATGTGCTATAGTTTCCCCCATATATTTTGATGGTTTGATTGCTGTAATGCTTATAAAAAAAATCAATTAACATTCAAGAAAGTTATCAATAATAATCAACTGTAAATTAAAACAAACACTTGTATCTTTTACATAATTTTATTATCTTTTTTGAGGTGCCTGTCTGATTTTCTGTCAAAAACAAACTTCTTAATTGAATAGAAATAATTTAGCATTTAAATCTGCCAGGCTTAAGAATAGTTTTGGACTTAACTGTATATGTATTATTTTTTGTTTGTTTTAAGTTATTTACCATAGTGTCATTTGTATCCACCTACTAATGATTCAAACAAGCACATACGAACAACATATGGTTTGGTCTGTTCTTTTCACAGTGGGTGCGTGGGTGGGTGTGGTGAGCTGCGCTGAACTGAATGTCCCAGACTGATAAGTATAGTTTTTTTCAATAGAGAAACAGATGTTTAACTTAGACTCTCTTGTTAAACAGATGGGTTAATATACAGAAAACAGCCCAAAAAAGGTCAAACATAAATATTCTCTAAAATTAGTTTTCATTTACAACATTCTAAAACATATCCATATAAAAGTAAGATCTGTTTCAGTGGTTCAGTACAACAACAGCATGGCAGGAAACTATTTCCATTGCATGAACTTTTTTGTTCTTTTATAACTGGGTGTTTTTTCTCAGTAGTCAAAATGTTTCTTTGCTTCATGTTAATGTGTGTCATGTTCCTGTGGTAGATTTGTCTATTTCAAGCCAGTTGCCTCATATGTTAAAATTACTATTACATTTTTAATTTTGTAAAACAAATGCTATAATTTAATCCTTGCTACTGAATTGTTACTGAATTGTATATTAGCTCATTGCAGCCTTGGAATCTGCTGACAAGCTTAAAGTAAAAGATTAGTACAGAATATTTAAACAATTCTATTCGATCCTGTTTGTGGTGCTCATGGCCAGGATCTTAAGCCATAGTGGAGGAGCGGAGGGTGTCTGGTCTCCAAGGGTGATCTTCACTTCAGTGTTCACTGGAGCAGTTCACAGCTGAGTGTGCAGCAGCTGGGATGAGCCTCAGCCACTCAAAGTCTGAAGCAAAGGTTCTCAAGTGGAAAAAGGTGGACCACCCCTCCTGTGTTGGGAGTCAATCTTTGTGTCACATGGAGGAGTTTAAGTATCTTGGTGGCTTGTTCATAAGTGATGGTAGGAGGGATCAGGAGATTTCATTGATGAATTTGACATATGAATAACACTGTTATTATTCTCTCGGATCAGAGCCGGTCTGGTGAGCGGGGAGAAGATCTGTCTCAACCCTCAGTCCGCCTGGGTGAAGAAGCTGGTCCAGTTTGTTCTTGAGAGACAGACACAGAAGCAGAAAGCCCCTCCCAAGAAGAAGGCACAAGGATTTTTCTGCAAATCTCAAAATGCGACAATTACAGCTGATATCTGAGCCAAGAGCCACACTATTATATATTTGTTTGCTGTATAACTTCAATTCTTTCATCACATCATTTTCTTAACTTCACTTTTTTAGATGTTTCTGTGTTTCACCTTTTTATAACTTTTTGTATGCAAACACCATATGTAGCAAATATGTAGCTTTGTAAAATTAAACACTGAGTTTTAGTAGGAATGAATCAGAATGCAGTTAAGGTTAGAAAAACTTGTGCTATGATTTTTTTTTAAAGGTAAGATTTTAATAAAGTAGTACTTGTTGCTTCTTAAAACAAAAAGAAAAAAAAAAAGGATGAAGCTTATTGGTTGGTTTCCTGGCTGTGACCCAGGCAAAGACCATGGATTTCCTACAGGGTACATTGTCTGGTTGGAACCATCCAGCTTAATTCAAAAATATTTTATTTATCCAAAAGGGGGGAACGGGTTCTGACTGTTGTCTCAGCTTGTATGCCAAACAGCAGTTCAAATAACACCCTTTTTGGAGCCCTTGGAGTGGGTGCTGGAGAGTGCCCGTCCTGGGGACTTCCTTGTTCTGCTGGGAGACTTCAACACTTTTGTGGACAAAGACAGTGAAACCTGGAAGGATGTGGTTGGGAGGAACAGAACCTCCTGAACCAGAGTGGTCTTTTGTTATTGGATTTCTGTGCTTGTCATGGATTGTCTATAACAAACACCATGTTCAAGCATAAGGGTATGTACATACCATATGTGCGGAGCAGCCCATGGGGTAGGCAGCATAGGCAAATGCTAAGGGCGCCTTGAATCTTGGGGGCACAATAAAAAGGGGAGAGAAAAAAAAATCTATATTTTTAAAAAATCAAAAAAACTAATAGGTAATTACATAATTTTTTTAATATGAAAATTTCTACACTAATTTATCTGCATAACAAAAAGTATTAAATTCTACATCTAAAAATAATGAAATTTTGCTTAACTCCCCCCTCCCCCCTTTACTAGTTGATTTGTTCCTGCACCTCATGCACCCCCCCCTACCCCTCACTGTGCTGTTGCTGCTCACTGACAGTAATGCAAGTAACTTCGAAAATGTCCCAAGTTGTCTGGTGCCCAAGGAAAAAAAAAAGAAAAGAAGAAGAAGAAAAACATGACCAAAACAGAAATATAGCCCAGCCAGTTTTTCTTGATTGCTTTCATTCAGCTGTAAACTCATACTATACATTTTCATGACACACAGGCCTAAACTGCAGCACTTATGGTCAAAGTGACACATTTTGTTTGCATTAGGGTGTAACTGTGCAAAAATATTTAAAATATGTAACAAAAGCAAATATTGCCTTCAAACAACACAACTTGCATATAATGGACAACAAAATACAGCACTCACCGTTGCTTGTCATTGTTGTTATCTTGTGGTGGTATCAGATTTTCCTTCTTCCAAAACATTGCATACAGAATCAAAAATGCTTTGATGAAAATTTTATTGATTCCATGACCTTTTTTCAACTGTGGGTGAAAATTGAAATATTGTAAATATTACAGAATGGCTTGAAGGATATTTATGTTAACTGTTTTGCAAAAAGGTGAGGAAGATGTGTCAAACCAACAAGACATGGTTAATACATTTGCAAGTGGTATCTTCTGCTTTGCTGAGATAGTGATGATGAAAACTGAGAGGATCTCAGCTTTTTTAAGCAGGTCAAAGCAATCAAGAAAAATTGCAAATTAGCAACTGTGCTAGCTCATTACAAAACAGTACACATTATTGTCAACTTAGCATCAATACAGCATTCCCATATACTATTGAAGTCTATTGCTTCATTGAATTCTGAATTTCACTGTGAGAATTTCAGTCTTATTTAAATTGCGTCTCAGAAAATACATTGTGTATTTTTCATGTACTGTATAGTGAACATAACACATTTCTTATGTTTTTACTTTTATTTCTGGAATCATACTCCTCTTTTTCTCTTCAGATGAATTATTGAGATATTTAAATCCTACCACTGGGCTGTCTACAACACCACCAAGCGCTCCTCCTATTGGCTCTCCACCTCACAGAATCTGAGTGGTCCAGTTGCTGGATCAAGCGCTGCTCCTGATGCCTCCACCTCGCAGGAGCTCATCCATGCATCAGAAATAAAGAGTGCACCAATAGACCTTGCTGACTGGCCATATCCTCTAAGTGATTAGGTCAGAATATTTTGAAAATTTTCAGTTTACAGATAATTTGTGTTTTGGTACACTTTTTTTCTTAAAAAAAACCAAACAAAAACCTCAGTGTTGAGTGTATGCATATGTAAATTGGTGGAATGACTGGGTAGGGGTGGGGGACACAAAATCTCGCCTAAGGTGCCTAGAGTGCCAAAGTGGCTAGGGCTGGCAATGGCACCAGGACGCCCTAGGCCACAGTTCCTTGAGGGACTTTGTGGTTGTGTCATCTGCTCTGTGCCCGTATGTCTTAGACACTCGGGTGAAGAGAGGGACAGAGCTGTCCACCAAACACTATTTGGTGGTGAGTTGGCTCTGATGGTGGGGGTCAGACCTGGCAGGCCCAAACGTATTCTGAGGGTCTGCTGGGAACGTCTGACAGAGTCTCCCATAAGACGGAGCTTTAACTCCCACCTCAGGGAGAGCTTTGAACATATTCTGGGGGAGGTGGGCGACATTGAATCCAAATGGGCCATGTTCTGCACCTCCAGTGCCGAGGCGGCTTACCAGAGCTGTGGCTGCAAAGTTGTTGGTGCATGTTGCAGAAGCAATCCTTGAACCTGCTGGTGGGCGCCGGTGGTGAGGGATGCTGTCAAGGTGAAGAAGAAGTCCTATTGGGTCTTTTTGGCCTGTGGAACTCCTGAAGCAGCTGATGGATACTAACAGTCCAAGTCGGTTTGGGTGGTCACTGAGGCAAAAACTCGGGCATGGGAGGAGTTTGGAGAGAGCATGGAAAATCATATGGGTTCGAGGTGATTCTGGTCCACCATCTGGTGTCTCAGGTGGAGGAAGTAGTACATAGTGTTTAGGGGAAGCTGTTTATAGTAGTGTAGTTTATAGTACACACTTTGAAGTAGTGTGATGTTGATCTCAACTTGGGACCTTCTCAATCCCACCAGCACATCTTCCAGTGAGGAAGCAGAGCCTGGAACCTTGGGTCGAGCTCTCCGATCTCTGGTGCTGAGGTCACCGAGGTGGTTAAAAAGCTCTTTGGTGGCAGGGCCCCAGCGATGAATGAGATTCGCCTGAAGTTCCTCAGGGTTCTGGATGTTGTGGGGTTGTGCTGGCTTACACAACTTGGGGATTTCCATGCAATATCGCGTGGACATCGGGGGCAGTTCCACTGGATTGGCAGACTGGGATGGTGGTCCTCCTATTCAAAAAGGGGGACCACAGAGTGTGTTCCAACTACAGGGAAATCACACTTCTAAGCCTCCCTGGTAAGGTTCTGTTCAGGGGTTCTGGAGAAGAGGGTCTGTCTGATAGTCGAACCTTGGATTCAGGAAGAGCAGCGTGGTCTTCATCTTGGTCATGGAACGCTGGACTAGCTCTACACCCTCAGCAAGGTCCTGGAGTGGGCATGAGACCAGTCCACATGTGCTTTGTGGACTTGGACAAGGCATTTGACGGTGTCCCTTGGAGAATTTTGAGGGAAGTACTCCAGTAGTATGGGGTACCAGGCCCTTTGATATGGGCTTTTAGGTCCCTGTATGACTGGTGTGAGAGCTTGGTCCCCATTGCCAAAAATAAGTCGGGCTTGTTTCTAGTGAGAGTTGGACTCTGCCAAGGCTGCCTTTTGTCACAGTTTCTGTTTATAGCTTTTATGGACAGAATTTCTAGGCACAGCCAAGGTGTTAAGGGGATTCATTTCGGTGGCATAAGAATCACATCTCTGCTTTTTGCAGATGATGTGGTCCTACTGGCTTCATCAGTTCTTGATCTCCAGCTTTCGCTGGAGCAGTTCACAGCAGAGTGTGATGCAGTCGCAATGAGGATCTGTGCCTCCAAATCCGAGGTGATGATCCTGAGCCAGGGTTAGGGTAAAGTGCCTTCTTCGGATCGGGGATGAGGTCCTGCCCCAAGTGGAGGAATCCAAGTATCTTGGGCTCTTGCTCACGAATGAGGGGAAAATGGAGCGGGAGATCGATAGGCAGATTGGTGCTGCGTCTGCAGTTATGCAGGCGCTGTACCGGTCTGTCGTGGTAAGGAGAGAGATGAGTGAAAATGCAAATTTACCAGTCGATCTACATTCCTATACTCATCTATGGTCACGAGCTCTGGGTTGTGACCAAAAGAACGAGATTACGGATACAAGCGGCCACCGTTTATAGAGTGCATCACACTAGAATTTGGAGTTTCGTTTTTTCTACATTTGTGTGGAAATGTTACAGCATTATTCCAAAATTGATAAAATTATTTTATCTAATTTTTTAACATGTCCTATCTGGTAGTGTGGCATTCAGAATTGTTGTGAGTGTCAAGGTGAGGCCCAAAAGATTTACTTTCACAAGGTTTATTTCAAATGTAATGGACACAGAGACTAAAAAGAAACAGAGAAAGGTGGGGAAAGGTTTATAGGGAAAGAAGAACATAGGAGTAGAGGAGAGACAGAAGCACACTAGTCAACACCCCAGAAGTCTGCCCTGATCCAGGAGAGGTGGCAGCCAATACCCAACCTGACAGATAAACAGACAGACACAGACATTACATTTTTTTTGCCCTTAAACCTCTTTAATTTTTGTGTTGCTATTAGAAATAAAAAATTAAGACATCACAGAACCATAAGTATTCACAGCCTTTGCTCAGTACTTGATTTTTGATGCACCATTGGCAACGATTACAGCCTGAAGTCCTGCTCAATATGATGCTTTAATAAAGTCAATCACACAGTTAGGATACCATCTTGAGATATCCTTTTTGCAGAGCTAGACTGCCCAGACACATTGAGGCAACCAACTTGCCTGAAATGTCAAAATAGGACATGTGAAATAAATGTATGAAATAAATGAATAACTAAATATAAAAAATGTGACTAAAAAGAGAAAAATGAAGAAATCTTTAATCTGGCAAAAGTATTTTACAGCACTGAAGGAGGACAGGAATATACATTATTATAAATGCACAAAGCCTTTTGTTTGCTAACATTATTGTTTGAGCCACTAGCTTTTCAACATATTATTTTTGCAATGTATGTGCAAACAATAGATAGTGCAACTGTTCCCCCATTTTGAAGAAGTACTGCAATGTGCTAAAGAAACTGTTACAAATCCTTAACCCCCTAAGAGGTTGTGTACATTTTCAAATTGGGACATACCTATACAGAAAGAATAACAATATAGTCCACATAAAGAAATTCAATTCAGATAAGCCACATTATTTTTAAAGCTCAAATCCACAACAAATATCATCTTAAAGAAGTTTACATGACAAACCTCTGATCCAAGCCTCGACTAATTATACAGAATATAGATTCAATCTGATTCTAATTTTGTTCACAGACCATGGCTGAATGATGAAGATAAGATGGAAAAGGAAACGAGGGAAAACTCTGATGTTATTCAGGGTGGCTTTCCAATTAGCAGGGCAAGTCTGAAGCCACTGCTGTATGAAAAACAAGAATATTTGCAAGTGGAAGAGGAGGGGAGGGTGTGAGGATTCCCCATGTAAAATAATAAGCTAAGGTGTGATGTTGGAGTGGTTCTGGTATGATCTTTTTCCTAAAATACTTATTATTTCATAACACTAGAACACTAAATCTGTGCTGTCAAACCCAACTGTAAAGTCAGGTTCAGATCCCCATTACATGTAGATCAATTAAAGTTATAATTGCAATACAGTGCAGTCAGTTCATTTTTCGATTGGTCCCAATTGACAAATTCTTATATATCTATGGAAGACTAGCTGATTGCATCAAGTACCGTAATTGACTTTGCAGCAACCCCTGACCAAGCAAGCATGTGGCAACCGTGGAGAGGAAAAACTGCAGAGTCATACTTAAGTCACTAAAATAAAAGACTTTAGACTTGACTTAGACTTGTGCCCTAAGACTTGAGACTCATGTCTCAGTAAGGACATTTAACTCATGTAATAAAGTAGTCAATTTTAAAGGAAGCTGGTGTGTAAACTACAAGACATTCCAATCCAACCCATCCAAACACCAGCTTTGATTATAACTCACCATTACTCCTAGCTGTGTGAAGGCCTATTTTACAATATTCTACAATATTTACACTCTGTAAGGAAGCAACACTATACCGTATAGCTTGTTTCTGGTTTGCCAGGCCAATGGAAGTGGTCCCAAAATGAAATTACATTTAAAGAGTAACACTGCATGCAACAGGGTGAGTGCAGAAGCTCTCACTTCTGAGCATGGTGAATTTCTGGGTCGTGGGCCTATCTAACCCACCAGACCAACATCCGCCACACCAACTATTCTGTAGCATCAATTTGTAGAAATAAATGATAGATTAGGCTAAGAATACATGTCATTAACTGTAAGCTATGTGTACAGCAGTTGTTTCGGGAATGGTTTCAGCTAAAGTCTATCATAATTTTTTTCACTTTTGCAGAAGAGTTCTGCAGTAAATAAAGACTCTGCCTTTGTATTTATACTAAAAACAAATTATTGTGGGGTTTTAGTGTAGACAAGACAAAGGTCATTGTTGCTGGTCCCAAAGATACAAGATACCAGAAACCTCTGCAAAGACATGGAATCAGACCTAAATTTTGACAACCAGCTAAAGTCTGTCACTAAAGTAGCTCACAGTCATCTTAAAAACATCACTAAAATCAAGAATTTCTGGTTAAAACAGTTCACAGAAAACCAAGTGTGTGGCTAGGTTTTCAACAATTTAAAGAATCTGGTAGCTTATCCAAATGTTACTGCCAGAGTCCTGATCAACACCAGGAGAGTGCAACATATAGCAGCAGTCCCCAAATCTTTGCATTGGCTCCCTGTTTGAAAAGGTTGAGATTTTGAGACTTGCAATTATTCTGCGAGGTGTTATGGATATATGATTTTATGGTATGTTCTAATCATCTCTTTGCTGCTCTAATTAAATATACTTAATTACTTATCTGCCGCACCACTCACTGCTACAGCTTACACAAACATAACCGCTGATATCACATAAAACGTAACACATAGTCAAAGATAAACAGATACAAGAGGATGACTCCCTTTAGAATGAGGCATAGATAAAAGCAGGGCTCACACTCCATTCTTTGCTCCTCTTAGTTCATGGAGCATTTAGCTTTTGAATGCCTAAGCTATGGAACCAACTCCCTGAAAACCTGAGATGTGATGTTTTCTTGTTCAAATTGGGACTGAAAATCAAATTCTTGCTGTCAAAATTCTTTCCCAGCTTTCTTGCTTATTGGGGTCTGCCATAGCAGACCCCAATAAGCATGCACCCCCACTATATATATATATATATATATATATATATATATATATATATATATATATATTTATTGAAGAATAGAGGCTCAGATCTACCACACCAGACAAGATCCAAGGTGTAGATTGTGCAAGGAGGCCCCTGAGACAGTCCAACACATAACAGCAGGGTGCAAGATGCTGGCAGGGAAAGCGTACATGGAACGTCATAACCAAGTGGCGGGCATAGTGTACAGAAACATCTGTGCAGGATATGGACTGGAAGCCCCGAGATCAAAGTGGGGCACACCCCCAAAGGTGGTGGAGAATGACCGAGCTAAGATCCTGTGGGACTTCCAGATCCAGACAGACAAAATGGTAATGGCGAACCAACCGGACATCGTGGTGGTGGATAAACAACAGAGGAAAGCCGTTGTGGTGGATGTAGCAATACCAAGCGATTGCAACATCAGGAAAAAGGAACACGAGAAACTGGAGAAATACCAGGGCCTCAGAGAGGAACTGGAGAAGGCCTGGAAGGTGAAGACCACAGTGGTGCCTGTGGTCATCGGGGCCCTCGGGGCAGTCACCCCCAAGCTGGAGCAGTGGCTAAAACAGATCCCAGGAACAACATCAGACATCTCAGTCCAGAAATGCGCAGTTCTCGGCACAGCCAAGATACTACGCAGAACCCTCAAGCTCCCAGGCCTCTGGTAGAGGACCCGAGCTCAGAGGTTGGGAAAGACCACCCGTGGAGGGTGAGAAGGGAATTTTTTTTTTTATATATATATATCAAAAATTCCGGCTCGTTCTCGAGATGTGCGCTATTACTCAACTTTTCGTTTCGAATTACCATGGCGACGTAATTAGCAAAAAACTACTCCATACAAAGTCAATGGAGCGAGGTCCTGAAGACGTCCTAAAAAAACTACTATTTTGGAGGATTTACTGTGTCATCATGGTTTCGCCTACAAACGCCATTCAGCACTCAGTTTGTAGATACGTCCGTGCTGCGTTCAGAAGTGAAGATGATATGTTGACACGCACACTTTGGCAGACCCCTTTTAAATTTCTTCAGAAATTTTATTTTTATTTTTATACTTCTGGCATGTATGGTACCAGGGGCAAATCTACATGGGAGCAAGTAGGGGCAACTGCCCCCCATGCAGTTAAGCCCCCCCACCTAATCACTTGTTTGTTTGTCTGGAAAGCCTCTAATAACCTTACAATTAGAAAATTTCTGAAGAAATTTAAAAGGGGCCTGCCAGAGTATGAGGCGTGTTGTGGAACAACCGTCAGCAGTATCAACATACCGTCTTCATGGCAGGCCCCAATTAAATATTACTAAACTATGGCCCTGCATCAAGTACTGCCTGCCTCCCACTCCGGCCGCACACGGTAGTGTGTCACAGGCACGTTTATGATGTCTGTCTGTAAGCTGGCAGAGTGGAGTCACTGAGCCGCCCAACTTTCTCCAGGTGATGTTTTAACACAAAGCATTAAAATCCAGTTAAGTTTGCAGTGAATGAAATGCTGAAGGTGACAGACGGCCGTGGTTTAATACATCCATTAATCGCTTGATGACAATGACTCACTTGCATGTGATTTGTAAGAGCATTAGCATATTTTCCTATGCTAAAGTGTTCATTGTTTTGCTTACAATGAACACAAGAACAGTTTATGAATAGTTGAAATATTCAAAATGTTTAGGGTTGGATGAATATCCCAGCAGAACCAGGCTCATCAGATAGAAAATAATAACATTAAAACAAAGCTTGTGTATGAAAAAGAGGTCTCACTATAACATAAACTATAGGCCTGAGTCTGATGGATTTTTTTCTCAAAACAAATTTATCCTTTATTCAGGGTTACTCACAGTGGGTAAAGTATCTAAATATTTTACTCAGGTAAGAGTAATGATACTTCATGATAATATTAATCCATCTGTCAGACTGAAGGGAGATTTTAATTAAAAATAAGTCGTTAAAGAGCAGAATTAGATTAAAGTTGTTTTTGACAACCACTCAAAACATTTCTCAATAAGCACACAATGAAACAGAAACCTCACAAAACAAGGTAAATTTCATGAGAGCTTAGATCTTATGAGGAAACCTGATGCCTAAAGTTCCAGGAATGTAAAATACACCAGTTAATGAAAATCCAAGAATGAGGTTGTGGGATGTTTAGCTGAAATGGGGAGAAATGGCATTTACAAGGAGGTTTAAGAAAGGGTAAGTTTTTATT
The DNA here is from genome assembly GCA_014839685.1 of Anableps anableps. Classification (NCBI taxonomy): domain Eukaryota; kingdom Metazoa; phylum Chordata; class Actinopteri; order Cyprinodontiformes; family Anablepidae; genus Anableps; species Anableps anableps. The sequence goes on along the minus strand of CM026067.1, from coordinate 1,524,029 downwards.
ATTATTATTATTATTATTATTATTATTATTTTTGGCAGATGAGACAAAGAACATTTATACATAAAACTTGTCTTTATTTTCTTAGAAGAGACAGTGATACAATGAAAGGTTTCTAAGTGTTTTTATGGATATTTGGTCAACTCCATTTAAATATGGAGGATTTTCACACACTTCACTGAACAGATCCACCCTGCCAAGATGTTGTGCCACTCCATGTAAATTTTTCTTGGTCCACCACTGATGGCGCTTTATAACTAAACTTGCCTTGATCCACTGAACAGCTTCATACACCATCTCAGAGCACAGACGTGCTTGAATTGGAAAGCCAGTTCAAAGGTTTTGCAGTTGCGGCTTGTGTTTTGAGGGTTGTGTTTAGTGTTTTGAGAAGAGCAGGAAATTTCAACAAAACAGCAAAATGTGTGACAGTTTACTGATACCACAGAACATGTTGGGTAATAACTGCCAGTCATTGTTGAGCAGTTTGCCATATTAGGATCAAAGTAGGTTGACTTTCCCACATATATAGGTCTAAGCTACGAAGTTTTCTTTGAGTGAGTGTTGAGTGAGTCTCTTCTATCCAACAAACAGCCATGATGCTCCTGACTGCTGTCCTCTGTGGGCTCCTCTGCTCCATATCACAGGTAGATTCAACACTTTACCCTCTTAGAGACAAATTATGATAAAGCTTTATCTTTAACTTTTGCTTTCTGCTGAAAAAATTGATTTTTACTAATAATAGAAAACATTTCTGGGTTCTTTTGTATATATTTACACTTTAATATTTACACTTTGTCTTGCAGGCTTTATTGAAAAAGACTGATGAGAACGCTGGTAAACCTTGATTACATTTGTTCTGAAATATGTATATTAAAACATTGTGTTTAATAATGCTTTAATGGTGATCAGTTCAATTATTTTGTTGTAATTAGAGCTACTCATACATATATTTCCCTGGGAGTCAACACTGAGTTGTGGGATTAGATTGTTTATCAGGCTTTTATGAGACAAAATATAGAAGACATAGCAGGTATTCAGTTGATGTTTAGAATGAAGAATTATTACTCCCATTTTTCTAGCTGAGATCCTTTGTGTTCTGTTACACAGGCAACAACATTGAGGATGATGACTTCAGTGTATCCACCCTGCTGGAAAAGGCCAATGCTAACCTAGGTATGTTCATATCATCTACAACTTTGCCGTAAATATAATCCATACACCTCATACAGACTAGGAAAAAAGAAAACCTGCCAACCTAATGTTTTGCAGGGAAGAGCTTGGATGACCCTCTGGTGATGTTTGGAGACATCGCAGTGCCAACAGGTCTACAGAACGCTGATCCCTGCACATCACGAGGCTGCCTATGGAATAAAAACCAGGATGGCAATGTCTACATTCCTTACAGGATTTCCAGCCAGTTCTGTGAGTGATGTAGAAAGCTTTTCTACAGTGTGGGGGATGTGAACTGACTGGGAATGGATTGTGGCTTTCAATGCACAAGCAATTGGCGGAGGTAAGGGGTGGGGGTTGGGAGCTACTCGGTCTATCACTAAGAATCTGATGTAAAATTATGAAATATATTTCACACATCACATAGTAACTCAAGAAATACAGACAAATTCCCAAAAATACATTAAATATTCTTAGGCTAAAAAATTCAAGTGTTTATTTTCTCATGTTCTCTGATTTTTTTTCCTAAATCCTATGCTCTGTTTTATCATTTCCTCTGCTTGCTGCATTATTTTGACTTGCTGGTTCTGATTGGTTATTTTTCATCAATGCTTGCAAATATGCAGTATTTGCAAGGAATACTCTGACTGGATGAAAATGACTTGTCTGTGATTGGCTGGTGGTGGTTTGCACACTTTGTTAAGTTGTGACCTCAGAGCAGGCAAAGCAAGAGTTTGTCAGAGGGGAACGCCTGTCAGAACACATGTTGACTGAGTGTGTGTGACCTTTAAATACACACCCCGCTAATTATTGTTTGTTCATATATGTGCTCACATCAGGCTCACTTCACACTCAGGCTGGTGACACAAATATAACGGCATACAGTTTAAAACACCCACATCCCCTTAGGTGCCACACCCATGAGTCCCAACGTGGCTTCTAGTTTAGTTATTAATGAGTGAGCATCCAAAGTCAATATTACTTGTTCAGAACTGTTAATGCTATAACTTTTTAAAATATCTCAATATGAAACTTTTATGGTGTAAGAGACAGATTTAGCAGAATGTAACTTAGCTCAGCTCAGACCAGTCATGGTATCTGCAGTGTCCAACAGAGAGGAGCCCTGAGACATGAGTCTTCTTTGCCATATAGGTTCATGTAAACTCCAGATAGCTTGATTGTAGCTTAGCAGCAAGTATGTGTTTGTTCCAGTGCTATGGAATGCTCCACAAACACATGCGCTTTGCTTGCTTCTAGGAACATACAGAATAATGACAACATACATTCCTGCACACAGTTTATTTTATTGTTGCTGTTTAATGTTTCTTGTAATTTTTTCCCAGCTCAAAGAGAAAGAAGCATCATCGTCAGAGGTCTGGAGTCATTTCACACCTCTACCTGCCTGCGCTTCAGGCCCCACCGAAGGGAACGAGACTTTGTGAACATCCAGTCCCGCGGGGGGTAACAACCACACAGAAAAAAATAATGCATTGCTTTTCTACCCCATCAAGTCAGCTGGCAGGTTGTTTTTGTGGTGTGATGTGGTCTGGTATCCCTCCAGGTGTTGGTCTTTTATTGGCCGTCGTGGTGGTGGGCAGGTGGTGTCGTTGAGCCGCAGAGGGTGTGTCTTCCACCACATCGTCCAACATGAGCTGCTACATGCTCTGGGGTTCAACCATGAACAGACCCGCTCCGACAGGGACAGTCATGTCCGCATCCTCCTGGAGAACGTGATACCTGGTGAGCTGCCATATAGATTCCTTTAAAACAATATTAAAATAAATGTGCAATATGAATTTGAATTATTGCATGTGATTTGCCTAATGATAGAATTCAGAGGAATCATAGAGTTCTGCTCCTCACCTTAGGACAGGAGCATAATTTCAGGAAAATCCAGACCAATAACCTTGGCACTCCCTATGACTACAACTCTGTCATGCACTATGGAAGGTAGTGTCTACATTCATTCCCCTAACATCTGAAAAGTTTTAATCTTGTTTTGCCTTGTTGGTTGGGTTTATTGTTCAGTGAAATGGCAATCTTGTAAAGTCAAATATAAAATCTAGATGTCAGTTTTGTCTCTACAAGAACCATTGAGGGAGTGGGATTCTTCAGTGGAGGATTTTCCTAAATTGTTAATTGCTAATTGTTTCTTCTGGAAGTTCAAGCATGTTTACTAATTTTAATAGAATCTCAGTTCTATATGGAATCCATAATGGCTAATTTGATCCTCCGTGCATGGCTATATGGCAGTATGAGATGTTGATGACATTCACTCTTTACTGAGAAACAGGCAGCAGCAGGGGAAGTGCTGTTGCTGCCTGTTGATCTCTGACTTCATTTTCTTGAAATTCATCCATGCTCTGCTGCATTTTTCTATTCAATCTATTTTAAGCAAACTTGTGTTGAGATGGATCATTTGGCTTTCATGACATCAACAGTATGCTTACAATTGCAGGTTCTGGTCAAAATACACTGCTTATACTGCCATTCCAGACTTATTTCTCTACTGTATCACTCTTTATTAGGACACAATCATTAATAATCCTATTGAAATATAAAATGATAATGAAATCATAATTATCTAATGTCTATGTAATTCACTTTTTGTTTTTTCTTTCTGTTAGGAAAATTTGCATTAAGGAAACATTTAAGACTAAATCAACCAGATAGATACTCAGAAATGTTTGTTTCAAGGGTTTTTACTTGATCAAGTACCATGAGTTATAGAGTGTAGGTCATTGGACTTCTAACTAACAAAGGAAATGATCTGCTTTTATATACTTCTGTGTGTCCTTTTGCGCAGATGCAAGGAAGGTGTTTTTCCAGCCTGCAAAAACACCTAGAAGTGATGGTTCCTCATCTCATAAACAGGAGATTAATTTATGAACTGACGTTATATATGTCGCACTGAGCAAGTCTCACTTCTACGATGAAATGTCAGACTGTCTGGAAACTGTCAAAGGAACGTAATTGTAAAATACAAGAAGATAATGATCAACCAAAAATAATGTTATCAATAAATGCAAAATGATTCTTAATGATGAGTAAAATAGCTAAATGAACATATGAGTAGATAAGTATCAAAAGCTGAATATAAGATAAGTAAACAAAGGTACTATAAATTTAAAAATGCAATGAGTAAATATGTGATTATAAAATGATGATAACTAACATTTTTCCAACACTTAAGTTAGTCTGTGTGCATTGTTTGACCACAAGCCAGTCGCTATAGTAACAGCCATGCATTGCAATCTTGTCTAATGTGTTCCGGGGTAAAATGACTCTCTCAGTAGTATTAGGTATACTTGGTCATAATTCCTTGTTGTGTCACACACATCCAGACACTGAGGGGGTGTTAAGGAGGGCATTTCAGTAAAAGCCATTCAGTCTGGGACCCAGGGTGATCAGTTGAAGAGTGACCCACAAGAAATTCTAGTGAGTGACTTGTGTGTCCAGCATTACCAAAGTTCTGGCCTCTCCATGTTCAGCTGACACGTTCTCTTAAGCTTTTCAAGACTCGTGCTATAAACATCATTGCTGAACAGGTTAAGTTCCTTCCTTTCTTTTCTTTTCTGTTTTTTGTCCTTCAACTGCTGGGGGAAGTCTTTACTTCCTCAGTACCGCATCATTCTTCACTTCAGTTGGTACCTCCAACCTTTTTACTGCACAACAGGAAGCAAGAAGTGGTTGAATAAAGTGCCTGAAGAGAGAAATGACATTTCTTGTTATATTCTGTTTGTGTGCATGGCAGGTTTGCATTCTCTAGAAACAGACAGCCAACCATTGTTCCCATCCCTAACCCAAATGTAGAGATTGGAAGAGCCACTCAGATGAGTCGTAACGACATCCTCCGGGTGAATCGACTCTATCGATGCAGTGAGTACGTCTTCAAAAATCTTGCCTCTTTCCTGGAAACAAATATAAGAGGTCTTTGTTAAATCCCTAATAAGATGTTGGGCCCAAAGCTGCATATATTACAAGTGTGAAATGTGATTTTTTTTTTTTTTCCCCCCTCCACTTACCTAATGTGATCTTTTCTCATCTAATGAAAGGGTGGCGCCTCTCAGTGATGGCTGCAGGCCTCAGACACCAGTCCACCCATGTCTTATGTCTTATGTTTGTTTGTTTTTCTTGGATGGGCTGTATTGAAATGTAAATTTCCCCCTGGGGGACTAATAAAGTAATTCACTTGATTATCACGTGGAGTGACCAGTTAGTCGAGTGTGCTTTACATCAGCTTTTATTGCTTTGTCTCTTTTATTTCATTGCAGATTCAAATGATCTTAATGATAAACAATCTACCTCAGGAACGCAGCTCCTCTGAGAGGTACAAGTAAACCTAGGTGCATGTTTGACCTACTCTGAATGTGTCATTATACAGTACCAGTTTAATATTGCCAATCACATTGAATCTGAGGTATTTTTGATCAAGTTTAACAGTTCTAAGAATATTACAGTAAATTTTACTGATGATATATGAAGGAATATTATTTTGCACTTCCAATATATATAAACCAAAAACTTGGCATGTTATGTTGCCTCAGCTGCAGTGACCTAAAGAAAATGTCTTATTTGATCACTGTAGAGACTTTAAGAGGTCCTGCTAGTTTCACACACCATGTGATTTAAAACAGTTGTGCATGTTCCTGAACCTAGCTTTTAAAATATTCTAAATGTCTGCTGTTCTTTTCATTGCATCTTTTCTCTTTAACCCTACAGGACACATAGCAGACATGTGGAAGGATTCTGCTTGCTTTCATTGGTTTCTTTGCTGATCTAAGAAAAATTAAAATGACAGGCAACTGAACTGCCTCTGCTTTGATCACAAATACGCAAGAATAATTGGTTACCAGCTTGATGCAACGCAAACATGAATAAAACGAGTCAAAGTTGACCTAAATGTTTATTGTGCTTATTTCCGTCAAAAACCTTACCTCAGAAATCGGATTCAGTGCTGTTGTCTTCATTATGTGGCCCACAGCAACGCTTTGACAAACACAGGTGATCAAACATAGAAAATGATGTCAGTGATAAGCCTCAAGGTGGAACTGCTCTGAAAGTTCAACACAGATCTGTGAGAATGTCACATTTGGCACAATTAGAAGTTTAAATAACTTGATTCAACCAAGGTTTTATGTTTTAAGAAGTTCTAGTTTTTTGTCTTTTTTTTCATAGAACTGCTACATTGCTGTGTGACATGTGTAAGACTGTAAGTTTGTGCAACCTGTCCCAAAAACAGAAACTTTGTTCTCATTTCTTCACTTGCTTCTAAAGCAGACCTTCCATCATGTTCTGAGAACAGTGTTGAAACCAAGACAATGTGGTTTAGGTTTTGATATTATACTAATGTAAGAACAGAATAAAAGACTTGGCTAAGAAGCTGCTCTGTACATGAACGTGGGGAGATGTGACATCTGGACACAATGAATGATACAAGAGCTTCCCCATTGAGGAGCTTTCCTCTTTAATATTCAGGAATAATATAGAAACAGTGATTTATAACATAGTCTGTCTTCATGGCCACCAAATGTGAAGGGGGGGCCGGGGGCAATCTGGTCAGTTGTCTCAGGCAGAACTGAGCCCTCCAACTGTCAAATTATGAACAAGAATATTTTTTTTTCAAAATAGGCAAATTTGTGAAGAAAAACATAGACCTAATATTTAAGTTACAAAAAACATTCATATTTTCTTTCCAAGTGTCCTTGCAGTAGTGGTCCTCACATACCCACCCCAGCCCTCTCCCAACCTAAACACAATGGTTTGGCTGCCAGTAGGAAACATATGGAGGCTGGTAAACGTTAATGGCAGCAGCTGTTTCATAATTTGCTCCAGACTGACCTTCCTCACCGCTGCACCTGAACACAGGATCTGGGCTTGAGGTGAGCAGCTGAATGAAGTGAAGATACTCCTGTAGAACTCCAACTGCTGGGAAGGTTCGGCCCATGGCATCTGGAGCTCAAATCCAAACATGTCACACAAGCAGAAGCCTAAAATATGAACAGTTTGATTCACAGTGAGTATGGAATGTCAAAAAGGCCACAATTCCATAAAATAAAAAGTCCCACAAAATGACAATTATACATTTGAAAGTTTTAATAAAACAAAAAACATGTGAAAATGTATTTTTTATTTAAATGAGTAATTTGTCATAAATATTTTTACTTCAAGGTCATGTGCTGCAGACATCATGAATTTGTTTTATCGCTCCACCTTACAAATCAAATCACTCAGAGGGGCTAACTCTACCTTATTTATTGTAGTGTGACCCTCTCTAAGTGATTTTGATTTACACTTGTGAGCAAAATTGTTGTCACCCCTCTGTTTATGAACAAAAAACCCACAATGGTCACTGAAATAATTTGAAACCGACCAAAGTGATAATACTTAGACATTTACTGAAAATGAACCAATGAAAATGAACCATTACTTTTGAACTGTGGTTCACCAAAATCATTTTAAAATGACAAACTAATGAAACAGATCTGGACAAAAATGATGGTACCTGTAACTTAATATTTTGTTGCCCAACCTTTTGAGGCGCTCGCTGCAATCAGACGATTTCTGTAACTGTCACTGAGACCTCTGCACCTGTCCACAGGTATTCTGGTCCACTCCTCGTGGGCAAACTGCTCCAGTTGTCTCAGGACTGAAGGGTTCCTTCTCCAGACGACATGTTTCAGCTCCTTCCACAGATGTTCAACAGGACTTAGATCAGGGCTCATAGAGGCCGGGTCAGAACAGTCCAGTGTTTTGCTCTGAGCCGTTCTTGGCTGTTTTTAGCTGCTGTGTGTTTTGGGTCATTATCCTGTTGGGAGACCCATGACCTGCGACTGAGACCAAGCTTTCTGACACCAGGCAGCACATTTCTCTCCAGAGCGCCTTGATAGTCTTCAGATTTCATCATACGCTGCACAGATTCAAGACGCCCTGTACCAGAAGCAGCAAAGCAGTCCCAGAGCATAACCGAGCCTCCTCCGTGTTTAACAGTAGAGACAGTGTTGTTTTCTTGGTAACTCCTGTGAACATAGAGCTGATGTGCTAAAAAGCTCGTTTTGTCTCATCTGTCAGAGGACATTCTCCCAGAAGCTTTGTGATCAATATGCATGGTGGCAAATTCCAGTCCTTTCCTCCTTGGTCGCCTCCCATGAAGTCCACTTTGGCTCAAACGGCGACGGATGGTGCGACCTGACACTGATGGAGCTTGACCTTTGAGTTCACCTTTAATTTCTTTGGAGGCTGTTCCGGGCTCTCTGGTCACCATTCCTATTATCCTTCTCCTTCTCTTCTATCTGTCATCAGTTTTCCTCCTGTGGCCACAGCCAGAGAGGTTGGCTGCAGTCCTCTGGACCTTAAACTTCTGAATAATCTGAGCAGATGTCGTCACAGCAGCATCAAGCTGCTTGGAGACGGTCTCATAGTCTTTACCTTTAACATGCTGGTCTATCATTGTCTCTCTGATCTCCTGGGACAACTCTGTCCTTCACTTCCTCTGCTCCATGTTCAGTGTGGTTCGCACCATGTCACCAAGCAGCACAGCGACTACTGTCACCCTTTAAATAGGCCGACTGACTGATTACAAGCTTGAAGATGCCTGGAATGCTGATTGGAGGACACACCTTAGCAGTCCCTATGGACAAATTATTTTCACTCTAGAGGTACCATCATTTCAGTCCAGGTCAGTTTCATAAAGGATTTTTCAAAAAAAATGATTCTGTTGAACCACAGTCTGATTTTCATTGGTTTTTTTTCAGTAGATGTCTATTTATTATCACTTTTGTCCATTTCAAGTTATTTCAGTGACCATTGTGGGTTTTTGAGTCATTAACAGAGGGGTTTCAACAATCTTGTCCATGGGTGTAGGAGATGGTATGCAGCTGAACCACTGTGCAGGTTAGCCAATCAGATGTTAGGGTTGTTTTGTGAGACACAGCAGCAGTTAGGCTTTTCTGGGATTGTCTAATCTGCCCCACAGTCTAAAAGTCATGATGAGATGGGTTTCTAGTGTTTGGTCAAAAAAACTTGTCTTGGTGTGAACGTTAACCTCCAGTGAGAAGGCTTATCACTTGTCTTTCTCATCCTTCTCCTGCATCCGCTTCAGACCAGCAGGACAAGCATAGCATTTAGTCCAAAAATAAGTCAGAAAGATTGACTGGCGGCTTCAGTTGAAAACTGTCTTGAGTCTTCAATAAATCCCATGTTGCCTCTTATGTCCTCTGTTACTTCTGTGTCAGCTGTTGTGGTCAGAAGCTGGAGATTTCGCTGGCCTTTATCATAGTGATGTCCTCCGTGAGCTGCTAGACACTCTGGGCCAGATCTGACCTGACAGGGACAACCCCATCAGACACACAGAGAAACAGATTTAGTCCAGTCACATAGACTTGGTTCCATGTGGTTTCATAAACATGTGAGACTATACCAATAATACTGCCCTATGTTAGACAAAAGCAACACAATAAAAAGTCATTTGAAGAGAAAGCTTTCTTGGCTCTGATGTAACATGCCTCTGTGATTTCTATTTGTTGTCCTGAGCCACCTAGTGGCCAGAGGTGGATCACTGGGCTGTCAGAGCCTGTGTTATGTTACAGAGGAAGCTTGTCTGCTTGTGACAACAGAGAAAGCAGCTTTCCCCTGAGACCTTATCAGTTTAATAACATGTTCTGGTCCAACAGAAGACATTACGATTTTATTTCTGGAAAGAAATTACTTCACTTAAGAAATGTACTTAACGAGTTCCAAATCTTTAAAATAGGCTCCTTGTGCAATAGATTTTTGCTGCATGCTCTCTTTTATCGAATAAACACAAGCAGTGCTGCGTTCAAGTTCAGGCTTTGCTTCGTTCTATCAGTAGCTGCTGTGAAGATGTGGTTCATTGGTGCCAGGAGGAAATCCCAAATACATTAGAATTAAAACTAAAAGCAGAACTTCTATATTATGATCACAGGAGGAAGCAAGAAAAGAAACCTAGTAAATTAAGTATTCCTTAAAGATGAAGCTGAAATTTGCTTTTCACAAACAAACTTGCTTTTTGAAGTGGGAAAATGGTGGAAAGTGATTATTTTACAGCGTGCTACTTTTGCTTTAGATTATCTCTTTAATTAGGAAAGTTAAACTTTGGGTTTTACAAAAAAAAATACAGCATATGATCAAATGATGTTTTATCTACAGAACCCTTATGCAAACATGTTTTTGTTCGTTTTTTTATGTTTATACATATATATATATATATATATATATATATATATATATATATATAAATATTTATATATATTTTATTTATTTTTTATTTATTTATTTTTTTTTTTTTTTTTTTTTTTTTTTTATTTATTTTTTTTTTTTTGAGTGGGAAAATTCATGCATCATCTCTCCTTCCACCACCTTCCACTCGTCTGTGTTGTGCCCTCTAACTGAACCCAGCCAAGCATCAGCAGCGGAGGACCATTGTGTCTGCCAGACAGCATAGTGAGGAAGAAGAAAGCCTGGCCCAAACCAGAACAGAGCTACATTATTACTGCATCTACATCTTTAACTTGTTGCTCATATGACCTCCTGAGCCCAGCTTTTCATGGAAAACGCTGTAAGAGAATATTAACCTGAAGAACGCTGACCCCGCCCTCATCGGGTTATCAGACTTCTCCATCATGTTAAAGTGCATTATAATTCTGCTGAGGGATGTTGGTAAATACTGACTAATAATAACAGTAATGAAAAGCTTCTTCTTCTTCTTCTTGGCAAGCAGCTTTCCAGTGTGCAATACCCCACCAACTGGTGAGGAGTGTGAGTCAATAAATGACAATTTTATTAAAAAAATTTAAAAAAAAAAAAAAAAAAAAAAAAAAAAAAAAACATATTCTCTTAATGAGGCTTCTTATTGTTAGATACTGAAATAATTCTGATACAACTCATTCCTTGATTTAATTTGTAAAATGTCAAACAAGTCAAATTCTACTTTCACATTTTTAAGATTATCAACCAATAACTTTCTTTCTTCCTCATACTGCTGGCACCACATCACAGTCCACTGATCTTCTTTGTCCATAATAATTACATCTACCTGAAATATGTTTTCCTGTCATGAATAATGTTTCGTTTAATCCAGTGTGTCCAAATCTAAGTCTTGAAATAATTACTTCCTCTTTCCTGCTCCTTTCTGCAGTCCTCATTTCTCCAACTTTCTGTTGAATTCTATAAAACCATCTTGCTTTCCTCTCTTCTTCTCATTGCTTTCACCACCTTTCATTCAGTCTTTTTTAATTATATTTTTAAATTATCTCTAACTTAAGTTAACCGTCATGTCAAAGGTCAATTTTTTTGATGCCTTTTTTGTGACATTATCCACAATTTCCTTGCCTTTTAACCCTATATATGCAGGGACCCATTAAAAACAGAACAGAAACCCCCCATTGTTTGAATTTGGTACAATAATTGTTGCATTTCGGTCAGAATGTCTAATCTACTATCTGAAAACTATTATTGTATTCTGGTTAGTGACGAACTTGAGTCTGGACATATAAGTGCTCTTACTTCCTCTGTCCACTGCAAAGCTAGCAATGTTGCTAGGATTTCTCCAGTATATACTGACAGTTTGTCATTTATTGTTTTATTTACTTTTATATTACATTTTGGAACATAAGAAGCAATACCCATCCTATCACCTAAACCTCTAGATCAGTGTTTCTCAAATTCAGTCCTCAGGGATCATTGCCCTGCATGTTTTAGGTGTTTTCCTTCTGCCACACACCTGACTTGAATAGGTGGGTGATAAACAGGCTTCTACAGCACTTGATGGCTGCAGAGGAGGTCATGCGATCGTTTGACTAGAAACACATCTAAATTATGCAGGGCAGTGGTTCCTGAGGACCGGAACTGAGAAACACTGCCCTGGATGCATATGTGTGAAGCAGTTCCTGTCACGACGCCCAGTGAAGGCCTTCCACGGCTGCAGGGCGTCCTGCCGCTTCTGAACACTAGATGGCGGTAGCACAACTCTTCGATAAAATAATTGCTACAATAGAGTTCCAAAAGTAAGAAGAGCGTATCCTGTCTCTCCAAAAATGGCGGATACATGCGGACAGATCCTGCTGGGATCAGGACTCACCGTCCTGTCTCACCCTCTGATGTACATTAAAGTCCTCATCCAGGTAAGTGGGACATGTCCAGGTGTCAGCCTTTCAGTAAAAGCTCCACCTCAGAGTCTGCTGGGCCGGAGAGGGAACCGGCTCAGCTGTGAAATATCGCAGCTGAATGTGACCCTGCTGCTGGAAACGAGCTTCATCGTGTCCAGTCACATCTGAGAGGATGCGAAGAGACGCTGCTGGAAGGTGTCCAGGAGAAGCTCCAGCTCGGCTCCTCTGGTGTCCGTGTGACCTTCTGTTGTCCACCGCGCAGACCGTGGGTCGGGTTCGGAGTTCCTCTGCTTCGGTTCGGTGCTAAGGGAAGCAGAGGGTCAGGCGGGTGAAACCTCGGTCGGACCGTCCTGGAGGAGAAGTAGCTGTGAGCCGCCGTGTTGTCCCCCAGCGGGGACATGGCTGGCCGCTGTCCAGAGCTGGACTCAGTGAGGAAGAACCGAACCAGCCTCATGAGGTTCTAGAGTGGACGTAATATAGAAGCAACAGGTTAGGAGTCTAAAAGCAGGAAGTGTGTGGCAGCTAATCACTGTCTACTTCCTGTCCACAGGTTGGACATGAGCCGCTGCCTCCCACTCTGGGTCGGAACCTGTTCGGCAGACAGGTCCAGCAGCTGCCTGGCTTGTTTGCTTATGGTAAGTTCCCACTCCGCTGCTCACCGCTATGCGCGGAGTCTGGGGGCTTCCCGGGACCGTGGGAGCCGGGTCGGTGTGGGCCGGAAGAGGGTCTGTGAGCAGCACCGAGCTGCTGACCGGTCTGGACGGTTAGAACCGGGACACTCCGGAGCTCCTTCTGTAACATAACCACCTCATGAGCTGGAGAGCGATGACTCAGATTTATGAACACTTTAAAAACCAGCTATCATTTTCTTTCTTCCTCATCACCATGCTCTGCTTTACGTTGGTGTGTCATATACTATTCATATAAAGCACATACAAATGTATTGCTGTATTGTGAAAAAGTTTAAGTTTTGTTGCTGCTTTTGCAAGGCACTGCATAAAAGTCAAAAAATAGGAAAAAAAAAACCCACCTGTGGAATAAATGCAGCAGCAGGATCATCAGCTTTCTTAACCTGCTAATGGCTGCGATATATTTTCTGATGATTTGAATATTATGTTGGTGTCACTGTGTATCTAATAAGTCACAACCATTTGATACTTGATAGCATTTATTCTGATAAATGAGCCTCATCAGAAGCCATATTCTGATTAACTGAGATGTTGCTATGATTTCATCACAAATGGATGTGACCTCTCTTTAAACCCAGCAGATCTCTGGCTAAATACAAGAATTAGAAGCCCGATTTTCCTCCTGTTAATTAAAGTTTACTTTCCATCTAGTGTTTTTTTAAAGCGCAGTCATATTTGTGTTTTCATTTTAAGGTTCCTGCACCCATCTGATGTCTTTTCTCATCTAACATAATGGCATTTTCTTTATGATGCAGCAAAGCACATCATTAAGATCGATGGGAAAGCTGGTCTGTATAAAGGACTTGGTCCAAGGCTCTGTGCTGGAGCGATCGGCACCGTTGTGCACAGCAAGGTTCTGCAGGTAGGCCTGGAAACATCAGCTGCACCATTAATGTTTGGGATCCACAACCATCCGGGTCTCAGAAATAAAAACCTTTACGCTACAACCGAACCTTTCTGTAAACCAACATCCTTTTGCGTTTGTGACGTTTTATTATTTCCTGGCTTAATACCTGTATGTCCCTGCTGATATTACCACACTTTAATAGGTTAAAAAAGTTATGATTTTTAGAGAGGCAGTGAAAGCTCTAAACCTTTTAATAATGATACTTTATGTTCCTCCAGAAATGTCAGGAAAAGGGCACTCCTCAGGTAAGACTTGTCCTGCTGTCAGCAGAAATGTGTATGTGTTCAGCAGTTCTGATTATTACAGCGCCATAATATTAATATTCATTCTAGAATAACATGATGGCAGCATGTTGGAGCAGCTCTTTAACATTAGTGCTGATTTGTTGCTTGTTAAGACGATTATTCCCTCTGGTTCTGGAGGGATTTTACACCTACTATTTAACTGTTGGACAGTTGTTATGATGCGTAACCATGGCAACAGTGTGTTGTTTTTACAACTGGGAGCAGCTGATTAGCACCTCAAAAGCTCAAATAACATGTGAACTTTGACCCCATATCCCAGAGAAGTTGAAAAGGAGGCTTCATGGATGCAGAGAGAGAAGGAGGAAGTTCAGACCGTCTCTTCCATCCATCATGTTGGAGAAGGATCAAATCCCCAACTCCAGCATTGCTCTGATCAGCTTTCTGACCAGACAGATCCAAAGAGGAGCAGCAAAAGCAAAGGAGGTGGATTAGCAGAGCTGCCAACAACTGATGGTGTCGACTGGGACATGTTACTGAGGAATATCGTCTCTGCTGCCTGGATGTTGAGCCGTTGCTGTATGACAGTCGTGAGACAAGGGCTGCACAGTATGTCTTGAATATATCGTCATTGCAGTGTCAGTGTGCGCAATGTTCATATCGCAAAGGACTATTTGGAGAGCAGTATATGTTGGTTAATATATTTTAAGAGTTCTGAAGTTGTATTTTTCATGCTTATGCAATATTTCTCCAGTAGGACAGAGTCTGACGGCAGCAAAAGCTCACATGGCACTGATAAAAATGCTGACCTTTAGCATTTTTAGGGCTCACATAGAGCAGGAAGTATGGATTCCAAAGAGAGGAAAGAAAAAAAACCACACCTGATATCATCATCACAGGATTTACAAATATTATCGCCATTATAATATTTTCTAATATTGTGCAGCCCAACATGAGACTGTCATACAGCAACAGTCTTCAGTCAGAGGCCTCAACAGATTCGTTGCAAGACTGACTGCTACAGGAGATCATTTCTGTCCACACCATCACCATTCATATCGACTCTCTGAAGAGACTTGGATGATAAGAGTTATGACAACATTTAACTTCCCTTTGGGATAAAGTGTTCCTGTATTGAAATAATGTGGTATTCCCAGTCACACCCATGCTCTCAGTAGAAGTTACAGTGGTGATAAACCTTCAAGTGAAGCAGCTTGAGAACATACCAAACTGAAGTTTGAGCCAAACATGAAGATTCTGAATGGAGATGCTTCTAATATGCATGAATCCCAGCAGAACAGGGCTCTTCTGGAGGTTGTTAGCACTTCCTGCTGGTCATAATTCAGAACTTTATCCTTGTTTCACTTATTTCTGCCCTGCTTTGATAACTTTTGGTTCCAAGCTGATGGTGTGTGTGTGTGTGTGTGTGTGTGTGTGTGTGACATGCAGGTCCTGGGCAGCCAGCAGAAAGCAGCTGAGGGCTCTCTTCAACATGTTGTCAACGAGGTAAGACTCGGAGCGTCCAGCTCGTCACCCAACAGGTTCAAACGATGAAGATCTAGGGTAGCCCCTCGCTGAGAGGCAGCCATGTGGCGGACGGAGCCCAACAGCCTCCACCTCACCCCATCTTATCTGTCAAACTCACAGGAACCACACACTGATTTATCATCAGGCAGTTAAAGGACACGCCTCAAACTTTGCAATAGCTCATCCTTTCTGGGTGAAGCTTTTGTTGATTGTGTCTGTTGGGTTTTAGTTCAGCAGCTTGACTGGGAACCAACTGAGCCAGTTGCTTTGGTTGGGCAACTCCAGAGTCAGCAATGCTCTTAGACCAGGGGTCTCAAACTGCATTCCTCGAGGGCCAGAGTCCTGCAACTTTTAGATGTCTCTCCACTTCAGCACACCTGGCTCCAATATTAGCTCACTAGCAGAGCGTTGTGGAGCTCGACTGTGTGCTTGTGAGGCAGTTTCACCATTTAGTTAAAGTGTGTTGGACAAGGGACACATGTAAAAGTTGCAGGACTCTGGCCCTCGAGGACTGCAGATTGAGACCACTGACCTCGACGTATTACTGACTGAGGTCTCTGTGCTTCTGGGAGCCCTCAGACGCTACATCAGAGCATCTGCAAAGCCAGGCTTTAGTTTTAGGTTAAATGTTTCAAAGACTTCATACATTGTGGAATTATGACAGCAGCAATATTTACTGTAGCATGATTCTCCTATGATTAAACCTGTATTTTGTTCTGGCTTGTCCACAGACTGCTAAAGAGATGGTTGCCCGTTCTTGTGCCACCATCGTAACACACCCGTTTCACGGTAGGTCTGCCTGAAGTGGTTTAACTCCAGATAACATGGAGGACTAGCCTGCATGTTGAGCTGACCTGGCTGGGCGTCTCTTACAGTGATCACTCTCAGGTGTATGGTTCAGTTCATTGGGAGAGAAACTAAATACAGGTAATGGCTCTTTGTTTTTTTTTTTTGTTTTTGTTTTTTTTAAACAGGAAAGGTCATGATAAGCAGGTTTCTAAGCATGATGTTGTTTTTCTTCTGTTAGTGGAGTGTTTGACTCCGTTGTCACGGTCTACAGAGAAGAAGGCGTTTGGGGCTTCTTTGCGTAAGTTTTGCGTTGTTTCATAAACCCTCTAATATTTATCTCATCTTTAACGTACCCTCTGATTTTATTTTACCTGGTGTAGTCTGAAACGCATTGTATAAATACCAATATTAGTTATATTTAGATTCAGATTAGCTATATTTTAGTAAATTATCAACATTACAAAAATAGCAAAATAAATGAAATGTTATTTTACAAACCAATAATTTACCAAAAAAAAAAAAAAAAAACAACAGGCTGAAGCTAAGACTTCTACCTGCCGAGCCTGTTCATAGACTCAGCAGGCTACACAGTGAAAGATATCTACTGTCCACATACATACATACATACATTTACATCAAAATGTCAGCTGTTATAATTGTACATTTTAAGGCTGTTTTTAAAGCGCACCAAAAAAGTTCATCATTTAAGATCATCATTCGGTTCATTCCGTAGATTCACACCGAAAACTGAAACACATCTAGATTGTATGTTAGCAAGTTCAAAGATTAACAAACCTCATAAACTATATTTACTCTGTCATTTCTGAATTCCAGAAGGAAAACTTTTTTTTTCTTTTTTTTTTGTTCAAAGATTAATACATTATTTCCAGTGTTTCTATATGTCTCTAAATTTACTCTAAAGTATTACTTTGAATAAAAAGTTTCTAAGTTGGTTCACTATATCCCACCTTATTATTAGGCCTAATAGTTTTTGTTTGTTTGTTTTTTTACTTAATATGTCAATAGGTGCTTTATATGACTCAGCAAAGTGGAACACAAAGTCTTTATGGCTAGAAAGGCTTGGAAGAAAAATAATGTGGTGGTTTCAGTCAGTGACTCTAGACCTGGGTAACCCCCGCCCCGCCCCCTCCCAGGCTGCTCAGGGAGGCAGCGTCCCGACCTCAGTGACAAACAGCCTGTCAACATGCTTTATACATATCGATTCAACAGGCAGATACAGGATCAAACATTGTGGACGAGTTATTAAAATATGAATTTAAGGTTCTTTCAGCACAGGTTTCCTTCCTGATGTGGGAAATGAAGTCTGGTTTTACTTGGTTTACTCAGAGTTCCTGTTAAAATGAAATATGGCTTTAATGACATCAGCATTATAACTCAGAGCAGCAAGAGAGATTTCTCGAAGGAAGCTGACAGAGTTCCCAGTGAGAGCAGCGATGCAGCGTTCTGTAGGGCAGCTTTAAGGAGGGACACCAAAACAAACCAGAGAGGACTCCCAGCTATCACTAAACTCTGCTGTCTGACCACATTAAGGGTTCTCATGCAGCTACAGTGGCGAAAGAAGAAAAGTGGACCGAATCAGAACCTTATATCAGCGTAGGCATTTTCCAACAGCTATGTTGCTGCTCTGCTCTTAGCTGATTACTCAACGTCAAGCTGAACGTAACCATCACAGGTCCAAGTCCAGCTGCCTGCAGCATTCAGCTGGTCCAAAATGCTGCACAGCACAGGAGACGTGACGACACACTGCTGCTGTCATGACCAATCCGTCTCACCAGAGGTGCCTCTATGGTGCGTTCAGGTACACCTGGATTATCGAAATATCAAAACAACTCCAAAGTGATTTCAACCTTTTTTTTTTTTTTTTTTTCCTCAAATGTTTGAACAGTGAGAGTCAAAAATCCCTAAATGGCAACAGTGACCATTCTCAAGTGCTCCTATTTAGGACTGAGACTATTAATCGCGATGAATTGATTATTGAAATAATCAACTTATTTACTAATCGATTAATCATTAACTGGAGTATAGAGACTCTTAAAAAAAGGCCATTTGCTGAAAGAACAACACACTCGATGCAGTAATGAAGCCAAAACTGTACAAAGCACACACACATTTTGTAGAACATAAATCTGTTCAACCCAGAACTCCTCAAGTGGCAGTTTTCTGGTTCAAATTCTGTAAAAAATAAATAGATATAATCTCCTACTAGGCATCTTTTTCTATCCAATCAAAACGACTAATCAGCAGATCAGTCCTCTGCTGATGTTCAGTCCAGCAGGAAGAGCTGAGCTTTTCACATGTTGATGTCAGCAGAAGAGTTTTTATCTGCAGATGATCGCGTGTTCTCTGAAGGATGCTATGTTACTGCATTTTAGGCAATCAAATGTTTCTTATTTAATAAGGAATTGAATTATTTGTTTCTTTCTTTGTATTTTCTTATGTATTTCTAATATTGTATAATATAGTGTTAATTGAAAAATCAGCAGAATGTCCTTTTTTTTATTCTGTTTTTTATCTGATTAATTGATAAAATAATTGATTACTAGAATAATGGTTAGTTGCAGCTCTAGTCTTATTGGCTAATCAGTCATTAAACTTGTTTAGTGCTTCAGGAAACAGAAAATCCACCCAAACCTCCGGTCAGTTTTACGGTGTCTGCTTTTCATCCGTTTCACCTGCTTGAAGCGAAGGGAACCGGGCCCTGTGTCGACCGATCCAGCACTAATTCAGCTGAGCAGATTTAATGAGAGTTTAGGTTCTGTCTGGGGCCCTGGTGCTTTCATTTGTTACATTTATTAGCAGACATTTTGAAATTGTGTAAATGTAATCTGAGTCAGATTGTCTTGAATCTGTCCTCAGTGGTCTGATCCCTCGCCTGCTGGCTGACATCCTGTCTCTGTGGATCTGTAACCTTCTGGCTCATGCTGTCAACACGTACGCCATCGATGACTCGGTAGGTCGCCCCTGCAGACGCCATCTGTAGAATCACATGCTGCGTTTAGTTTGGCTGGAGAAGTGAAGCCGGGGGGCCTGGTTGACTCGCTGGTCACTGAAAAATCCTCCCCACAGCGAGACAAACATGGAATGAGAAGGACCTTTAAATACCCCAGATGGATGTTAAAATGTCGTTTGTAATGCCATTTTCTGGCTGACTTCAGTTCAAGTCAGTGGAGATGAAGGTTCTCCTTTTAGTGGAGTCATAAACAAAGTTGCTATTCCTCATCTGAAAGCAGCTCCTGTGTTCGTTCCAGACAGAGATAAAAACAAAAGAAAGTGACCATGTCGACACTTCCTGTCAACATTTCCTCTTCCCGGATAATCTGATGGCCATATTCCCAGCTAGACGTCCACATATAACATGAAGCAGGACTGCTGGGTTGAATCAGCAGGCGCGTCTGACTCTATAATCCACCCCAGCCGTTCGGAGACATCTGGCTGGAGGCCGCTGACAGCTTCCACCCAAACCTCTTCTACAAACCTTTAAAGCTCTGAGGCAGAAAACGTCTTCAGCTGCTGAGAAGAGGACGTGTTGGGAGCAGCTGTCCAGAGGCCTTCAGGGTTCTGTCCCCTGCCGGCTGCAGAGACGTCGCTCAGCTCGACTCCGCCTGGCCACCAGAGTTCAGCAGATGATGCTCCATGTTTCCCAGGTTTTACCTGAGCTCTGCTGAGAGCAGCGATGTTGGCTTCATCAGATGTGGGGGCGGGGGAAAATCTACCGTGTGCGCTCCAGTAGCTGAACTGGTTCTGTGGATCCTAACCCAGTTGTTGTGTTTGCAGATGAGTCACACAGGAGAGATCAGGAACTGCTCCCAGGCGGTGACGGGGGTGAGTCTGACACACATCTCCAGATCGCACCTGCAGGATGTGCAGAGACTAACAGGAATGTGTTGCTCCACCTTTCTTCCAGTTCTTTTCCAGTATGCTCACTTACCCGTTTGTCCTGGTGTCCAACCTGATGGCTGTCAATAACTGCGGGTGAGTTGACAACTTGGCTGCTGAAATATCTCAGCTCACATGCGACAAACTTACATGTGTCGTCCTGCCAGGCTGGCTGGAGGCCTGCCGCCCTATGCATCAGTATATCCCACCTGGGTGGACTGCTGGAGGCACCTGAGCAGGGAGGTAAGAACTGACAACTCTGCAGCAGCTGGGACCTGGGCGTGGAGGCTAACAGGGAGCTCTGAGTCAGCCTCTAGCTTCGCTTTTAGTCATGTGGTCAGTTCTCTCACTAAAAGCTGCCTGGGCTGTTCCCTCCTCCACGCTGCAGCAGCTGGTTGGCCCAAAAACAGCTCAGGATTGTTTCATCCAGCCCTGAAAACAGACTCCGCTGCAGATGTTTGTTTTCATTTAATTTCCAATCAGATTAGTACGGTGGCCGACAGATGCAGACGCATAGCAAACGTGAAACGAGCTGCAAACAAACAAGGCTGCAACCACAGGAAACTGAAGCAAAAGGAAAAACGTCCCAAATAGCAAAAACAGCAAGTATGAAATGCTGCAAACCCGACCCGTAAAACAGAACTGCTCCAGACCATGGTGCGATATTAGTAATCAGCGATGATTTTGCCCTCTGGCTTGTTTTCTCATTGAAGATAAATATCGTCATGCGATTCAGAGTTCGAGCTGCTGAAAATGGAACCTCTGATTAAAGTTGTAAAACTGTAACAAAGAAAACCCCGAGCTGTTAGTCAGATACATCCCATAATAACAATGAGTGGGACAACCGGGAGCCAGAGTTCATCTCATTTTCGCACGTCTGGCCTCTGGGAATGAACTGGACTGACTTGAACTGAGAACATGTTTGACAAGTTCAGCTCATAAATTATACAGATTCATTACATATAGAGGGAAATATTCCACGCCTTTATTTCATGTCATTTTAATGCTTACAGATCATGAAAACCTAAAATTCAGTGTCTCAGAAAATTTGAATATTGCATCAGATTGATGAACAAATATTTGAAACAAATGTCAGGGTTCTGAAAAATAATTTCTTTGCCCTCAATACTTAGTTGGGGCTCCTTTTGCATAAATTACTGTATCATTATCCTTCAAATATTTCACTCAGGATAATGAATCTAAATCATGAGTTTTACTTTCTGAAATGACAGACGTCATGTTGCACTGTTTCACTCACACTTTGAGCTGTTCTTGTATTTGAGATTTTTATTGTTTCTAAACTTTGAAATGTCTACTTTGCAAGAAAAATGTATTCAATATTTATTGAATATTTATAGTAAGATTTCTTATTTTTTTTAACATTGTTTTTGGTGATTTTTATATTCAGTCCCAACTGGACACGCTGCTCCAGGGTGTGTTTTAAGTGTCACGTGTCAGAAATGCTGCTGGTCCTTAACACACGTCCTCCTCCACCTGATGGCGGACGGAGAGGCTGTCCTGGTTCCCTTTGGTCCCAACGCCTTGAGCAGAATCATTTCTCTCTCTTTCAGGGGAACATGGGCAGAGGCAACAGCCTTTTCTTCCGGAAGCTTCCTGCTGGAAAGAAGTACGTCTTTGCCGAGAAGAGATTTTTTTGAAAATCCAGGTTCATATAGTTGTAATACTAATAAATTGAAACAAACTGTAAAAATAAACCAATTGTCTGATCAAGAGGCCCAACCGCTGGCACTTAATCTTTTTTGTATGCACTGGTTTACTGTGGCTCTTTGCTTTAACCGTCTCTCATCACCTGAAGTAATGTGTCCAGATTTTGACCAACTTTAAAAACAGAATAAAAACTGGGGGGGGGACAGAACAGAACATGGAGCAGCAGTCCAGCTAGTAAACACCCAGTTTCTTTCATGTTTTCTACTGATTATCTGATGAATTCACTAATATTATGGGATGTTGAGTCAGCTTTTCAGTCTGCATGTAGTAATGTGTAATAATTTCCAAATGAATGGTCACATGGTTTATGTTGTGATGGGGGCGGGGCTTGTGATGCTCCTGAAGGTAGAGGCGTGATGTCTGATTGTGGATGAAGAGAGCAGAACTCTTTAGTCAGGTGCTTGTATACATTTCTTCTGATTGACCCAAATAAAAACGTTTTTTGACCTTGTCTGTTCTGTACAGTAACTAATTATAGTCTCCATGTTGGATAATTTATGCCTCTGAACGGGGAGGACTCCCAGTGTAGGCGTTAATGTTCAAGAACAAGAGATTCTGCATAAACCTAAACATTAGAGCCAGATCATTATTGTTAGAGTGGGAACACACCTTTAAATTGCTGCAAAGACTGTATTGTCCATCTGAGCATGATGTAATGCTGAAATCTGAAAAACCATGCAGATGGTTTGATGCAGGTTTGTCCTAATATTTACTTCCTGCTACTTTCACATTCCATGAGAAGCATCCGCTAAGAGAATCTTGGTGGTGGTAAATAAACGAGCATTCTTAAGGAAAACCAAAAGTGGAAAACACTTTGCTGGTTTTAAACGTGTGCAGAACTGGTTGGTATTTGCAGCTGGAACAAGACAAAAAACTCCACAACGAAGGTCCCCAGATAAAGGATGACAGCTTCCAGCATTTGTTATTCCGGTTAATATTTATTACAGCTCTAAATCAAGCAATATAGAGCAACACTATTCAAAACTACTTTATCGCAAAAAGAAAGTTAAGTGTAACTCCTATCCAAGTGTCTTCAAGGAGTCACTGTGGGCAGGAAGGATCTCCAGTAGCAGTCAGTCTTGCAACTAATCTCAAGAGACCTCTGACTGAAGGCTGCTGCTGCATGACAGTCTGATGACACGCTAACAGCTCAATGTCTGGTCAGTGAAGATATTCCACAGTGACATCCTGAATGACCCCATCAGCCGTTGGCAACTCTGCTAATCCACCTCGTCTGCTTTTGCTGCTCCCCAAATCTCTGGTTAGAAAGACGAGCAGGGAGAAGCTGGAGTCAGGGATGTGATCCTTGCTCATCTGTAATGGTCTGAACTTCCTCCTCTCTGCTCTGCAGCCATCAAGCCTCATTTCAACTCCTCTGGGATTTGGGGTCAGAGTTCAGTTATTTGAGAGTTGTGCTACCAATCAACTGCTCCAGGTTGTAAAAACAATACATTGTTGCCATGGGTACACATAACTATCCAAAGGTAAAAAAAAAAAAAAAAATCCTTCCAGCATCCAGTACCAGAGAGAATTGTCCAAACATGCAACGCCTCAATCAAAAACATGAACTAATCAGAACTAGCGTACAAGAGCTGTTAGCGGCGCAACCTTAATATATAATGGGCGACAAACACACATTAATACTTACAATACATACCAAAACATATTGGTGTGGTTCTGCTGTAGGTACTTTAAGACTACTACAGCAGACTCAGGACGATGGCAATTATGATTTGAAAGAAAAATGAGAATAAAGAATGACTGACACTGCAATGGATGTGAAGTCTGTTTTTACTGACAATATTTGAACATGTGAATACATGAGAACATCTGTCTTACACCAATGTTTTAAAGGTATATTACACCTTCCTTTCATCAAACAATGCAATGCCAAAAGCTGAAGTCAGGAGCCATACTAGGACATCTCGCTTATTAGCAGGACAAAAATATAATAATCAGCTATCATATGTCATTGCATTTGGTTATCAGTCAACTATTGGATTAAAACCATGTCAAATATATCTGTACTTTCTTTAAATACTCAGTTTGGAGTTCAAGCATCAACAAGCCCTTTTACTTAATATTCATTAATTGATGTTAATGTCAAAAAATGTTAAAGGTGAAGCTGGCAGATATTTATGACTGTATGTGCATCTGCAGCTGGAGTCCTCCAGCCCCGCCTGCTCTGCACTCGGCTGGAGAAGCGCCCTCAGGATGCTGATCTAAGACTTGGTGACAGAACTTCCTGCATCTTCTCCAGACTTGTTACCATGGTGCTGACTGTTGATGTGTTGAGTCATTTCCTTGCGGTTGGTCAGGGTGTGACCACACTGAACACAGGTGTAGCGCCCTCTGGTGTGCTCCCAAAGGACCCGTCTGTGGCTCGACATCGCTGAGGCAAAGGACACATCCAGCCATATTCAATAAATTACAATATTGATCTGATGAGGCTCGTTAGTCAGGTTAAAAGTACCTGTTGAAAATGAACAACCTTTAAGCAGGTATTAAACATACTTTTCATTAAAGCTACATTTCTGTAGAATGTTTTTTTTTAATGATTGGTCTGATGTAATATTTTATGATTATTTTAAATGTTTTCAGTAACTATAACTGGAAACATCATAATTAACAGGAATAAAAGCTTTCAGAAATATGTGGTTCACATAGTGATGAAGTTCCTGAAATAAATAATATTCTAATTTACTTAATGGGTCTGTAGTTAAGCCTCTAATTATTCATACCCCTGGGAGAATTGGAAAGAAGATATTTTCATTCAACCAATAATTTTGTTGCTGATATGAAATGAGCGTGGCATCTCTCAGAAGATAATATAATAATGTGAGGGGAACATTAAATATTAAAAGTACGATCCCATATTGAAAATTATTGATCCAATTTATAAAAAATGGAAAAATCATTCTTGGCATTCCAGCCATCAACCTCTTCTTACGAGCAGATTTCTGTCGGAATGCTGCTGTTTCAACCAACGATCTTTGGTGATGAGCTTGGCAGGCCTCTAGGCCATCGCCCTAATGTCCAGCTCCCTCCAGAGCTGCTCTATGAGGTTCCAGTCAGGACTCTGGCTGGGTGAGACCGAAACGCTCATGTTCCAGTCAGAAGAAACCTGCTGGTCCCATTAAAATGTTATTTTAGGTCTAAATCTGCCAGGCATATGAATATTATTGGGCTTAACTGTAGAAACATTGGGAACTTTCAGGACTAAGATGAGATGGAAAATAAAATCATTTCAGACACTTCAAACAAAAATGCTTGCGCTTCCGTGCTTGTTACCATGGAGACGGGCTCACCTTGATTCTTCCTCCAGACAGCTGCAGAAGGAGTATAAGCAGCTGATCCTGGAGCAGCGTGGACGGCCCCCGGAGACCTGATGGGGACCTCAGAGGGGGGGTCAGCAGCTGCTTTCGGGGCTATAGGCCTGAAGCTGGCAGCCAGCTGGGAGGCTGCATCCCCAAAAGGAGGCTGGGGGGGGGCTTCAGTGAGCTTTGGAGCAACGTGCGGAGGAGGGGGGAGTTCCTGGAGAGTCAACATGGGTGGCCCTAGCATGGGGGGGTCAGCAGAGTCCGGCAGAGGGACAGCAGAGGGGACCGATGTGGTCTGAATGGGAACTTGTTGTGGAGACACCGACTCCAGCTGTGGGGGGGCCAGGTCAGAGGTCTTGGGGGTCATGTTTGAGGCAGCCACGGCAGCCAGCAGGGG
Source organism: Anableps anableps (assembly GCA_014839685.1). Taxonomy (NCBI): domain Eukaryota; kingdom Metazoa; phylum Chordata; class Actinopteri; order Cyprinodontiformes; family Anablepidae; genus Anableps; species Anableps anableps. Next base: position 1,498,240 of record CM026067.1, on the reverse strand, counting down.
GGCTGCAGGCTCAGCAGCTTTGGGTTTGGGACGCGGCACTTTGGAGCAGGTGTGCAGGTGAGCCAGGAGGCCTCTGTAGGAGCGCAGCTTGGTGCGACAGCTCTCACACCTGCACAGACAAGCGACTCAGAGTCATTTCCAACACACACACACACACACACACACACACACACACACACACACACACACACACACACACACACACACACACACCAGCTGTCAAACTCAACTCACTGGAAGTAGATGTTAGGCTTGTAGTGATGCCTGGTGTGTTCCATGAGTTTCTGCATGCTGGGGAAGGAAGCGCTGCAGCCGCCAGTGGAGCACAGCAACTTCTTCCCTGGAGGGGGGGAAACACAGCATTCAGCCAGACGCCACGGGGCTACGCCTGTTCGAGCACGTCTCCATGGAGACGTGCTCGAACACACAAAGCGCAAACAGGTGGGCCTGCTGTTTGAAGGCATTTCAACTCTGGGTTACTGAGCTCAGTTTGTGCCTCACACAGTTCCTGCTTGTCTCAGAACCACATGCGATAGATGAAGAGAGGTCGAGCGCTTTTAATGTGTTGGGGCTCACCAGGCAGAGACTGTGCTGGGCTGTCATGATCCATGACGTGACTCTCCAGAGCGCTCATCTCCGTGTAAACACGCTTACAGCCGTGCATCGGGCAAGGAAGTCTTCTGGTTCCCAACGCTGAGAAACAGGAATAGAAACATGTAGCATGAACTGAGCTGCCTGTTTGGCACAGTTACACAAAATACAGCAGGGAAAATAAGTATCTGAAACGCCCACTTCCACAGAATGGCTGTGATTTTCACACGAGGTAAACCTCAACAATAAGAGACTAAATCTAAAAAGAAACTCCAGAAAATCACATTGGATGATTAATTTGCATTTTATTACATGAACTTAATATTTGGTCCAGAAGCCTTTGTTTCCAAGTCAGAGATCTCTTGCAGTTTTGGATCACGTCTGCACTGCAGCAGGGCTTCTGGTCCACTCCTCCATACAGATCCTCCCCAGATCATTCAGGTTTCAGGGCTGCTGCTAGGCAACACAGAGTTTCAGCTCCCTCCAAAGATGTTCTACAGACCCATTTAGAGCCTATGTTAGCAAGAAGCTGTGCGCGCATCGTGGCAACAGAAGCACAGTTTTCAAACACAGTATCTAACGCTAAACAAGTACCACCACCAGAGTCAAAATGTCAGGCTGTTGCAATCACGGTTGTTCAGACCGGCTTCACAGGACGGGCTTAAATTCTGCTGCATATCACGGGGTGATCGACCGTTTAAGACCCACTGAAGGCGGCTGTGGCTTCAGGCTACTAAACGGGTGGATCGGACCGAGGAAACTATAAAAAATGCACAGGTCTGCGGTGCCCATTTTATATCAGGTAAGGTTATGTGTCTATACTTTTATTTCACTACAAATTCCATCAACAGTTGTTTGTAAAGTGTAGACCCACAATCCATTGCTGTTAAATATGGACATGCAGCGCTGGCTAGTTGCTAATAAACAAACCAAATAATACTTACACTGCCATACAGGTGCAGTTTGCTGTGTGCAGTTGTCTGCTTTATTAATAATTACCCATGCCTCATACATGGTAGTCTTTTGCCATTCCCTCTGCCTGGGGAGGATTTCAGACTTCAGTACACAAAACTCTGCATCGATGTCATGGTTTCTAACCTCCTGTACATATCCGCAAGTTGCATAGTCATACGCATCAAGCGATGTGTATGCTCATAGCTTTTCTCTGGCATAAATGCAAGGTTTTTCCACCAAATATGTATAAATATCTGGCCACTGAATATTTGGCCACTTGCTAACATCAGTCTCCGATTCAGTAATTGTACATGGATCTGGAAGTTGATTGCCATTTGTTAATTCTTAAAGTAGGCCTCACGGTCTTTCACAGTTAACGCGCTGGCGTAGCTTGACAACCCTCTACTAACTGCCATATATCCATTGCCACCATTCCCGCACATCCGTCTTTGTTTACAAAAACTCAATGGGTCTGTTGGGTTCAGGTCTGGAGACTGGCTCGGCCACTCCAGGACCTTGAAATGCTTCTTCTGGAGCCGCTGCTTAGTTGCCGTGGCTGTGTTTGGGGTCATCGTCATGTTGGAGGACCCAGCCATGATCCGTCTTCACTGCTTTTACTGAGGGAAAGAAGTTGTGATCCAAAACTTCACGATAAATGGTCCCATCCATCCTCTCCTCAATACAGTGCAGTCATCCTGCCCACTTTGCATAAAAGCCCCCCCCCCCCCCCCCCAAAGCATCCCGATGCTTCACAATTGGGGTGCTGTTCTTGGGATTCTACTCATCCCCCTTCTTCCTCCAAACGCGGTGAGTGGAGTTTATTCCACAAAGTTCTTTTTTGGTCTCATCTGACCTCATGACCTCCTGTTCTTCCTCTGGATCATCCAGATGGTCCTTTCCAAACTTCAGACGGGTCTGAACATGTGCTGGCTTGAACAGGAGGACCTTGCATGCACTGCAGGATTGTAATCCATGATGGAATAGTGTGTTGCTATGGTAACCTCTGAGACTGTGGTCCCAGCTCTCTTCAGGTCATTGACCAGGTCCTCCCGTGTAGTTCTGGGCTGATCCCTCACCTCTCTCATGATCACTGGTACTCCAACAAGGGGAGCTGCTCAGTGGAGCTCCAGTCTGAGGGAGACTGACAGTTATCTGGAGTTTCTTCCATTTTCTGCTCCATCAGCTGCTGGCTTCTCACCAAACTGTCTGCCGGTTGTCCTGTAGCCCATCCAGGACTTGTGCAAGTCTTGTCCTTAGACAGCTTTTTGGTCTGGCCCATGGTGTGGACATGTTGGAGTGTGAACAGGTGAAATATATTAATGAAATTAATTATCAGCTTTTGGAAAACATAAAAACTCTGTTAAAACTGAAATGGAGAGATGGCAAAGTAATAGGAGAAAGAAGGGAAAGGATGGTGGTTTAATAAAATCTATAGGAAAACTGGAGAAATGAGAAGCACAGAGAGGAGTAGATGAGAGAAATCATTTCACATCTCAGATCTGGACAAAGAAGAATTCTGCATAAAATCAAGAATATTATGAACAACTCTGACCATCCTCTTCATGAGACTGTCTTTAGAAAACAGAGTCTCTTCAGTCAGAGGCTATATTGGATATAAAACGGACCGCTACAGGAGATTTTTTTTTCTGCCCTTTGCCATCACCATCTATAACTTCTTGACTAAATGAGTTCCATCAACATTTAATTTCCCTTTGGGATAAATAAAGTATTTCTGAATTTGAATTTTCAACAGATAATGAGCTCAAACAGGTACAGTTTATCCAGGTAATGAGTGGAGAACAGGAGAGCTTCTTAAAGACGGGCTAACAGTCTGAGAGAGCCAGAGTTCTTGCTGTTTGCTAGGTGGTCAAATACTTATTTCATGCAATAAAATTACTTAAAAAAACCTGCAATGTAATTTTCTGGATTTTGTTTAGCTACTGTCTCTCATAGTTGAGGTGTACCCGCGATGAAAATTACAGACCTAAGACGGGAAACTTGAAGAATCTGCGCTGTAAATACATATTTACCCACTGTTTGTATGTTAACCAGTTAGCTGTTGGGCTAACTAAATACCGCACCGCAGCAAATTTTAGCTTAAATAAAGGTGAAGGCAGCAAAAACAGAACAGTTAAACTGTCTGGAGTAAAGTGAAATAACAAACCTCCGTCTCCATTCTTAGATGCCTGCATGGCAGTGTCGCTAGGAGACATTATATCGAAGACGATGAAAGCAGAGAAGAAGCTCAGGGGTCTGTGATGAACATGAGTGGAAAATCTCTGAGTTTTCAGTTCCAGAACAGAAAATATTATCAATTTCTATCAACCCTGAACGGCCCAAACAAAGTATTAAGCTTAGGTTATCCTGAGCTATTTCTGTAGCTATGCTGCTGCTTCTCTTCCTGGTGTTTATCTGCAGTTGGCAAACAACGAGCTGGTTCAGTAGCGCCCCCAACTGGTATGGAGTGGGAACTAGCTTGTCAGTTAAGAATTGGATCCTATCATTGAAATGCTTTAGTCTAAGTTATTGAAATATTGTCAGATAACGTTTACTTCTTAAAATATTTCTGACTGAATCAATTAAATTTAGTTTCATTTTAACTCTAGTTAGGTTTTGAATCAGTTTTCTTCTTTCTTCTTAACACTTCTATCAATGTGACATGCTCTCCCATTATCTTCACAATACTCACATTTTCCATTGCAGTGTTGAACATTGTGCTGTGTAGCTCAGTGTGTCCAGATCTGAGACATGAAATGATTTCTCTCATCTACTCCTCTCTGTACTTCTCATTTCTCCAGTTTTCCTATAGATTTTATTAAACCACCATCCTTTCCCTTCTTTCTCCTATTACTTTGCAATTCCTCCATTTCTGTTTTAATTTAGTTTTTATTTCTGTTTTCCTAAAACTGATAATTAATTCCATTAATATATTTCCAGTGGCCCCCTTTGCAATCTTATCTGCCATTTAGTTTCCTTGAAAACTACAAAACTGCTGAAACACTGAGCTCCTTTAAATCAAGGCTAAAACCCCACCAGTTTAGAGTTGCCTTTGATTAATGATAACTGGAACACTGACGAATATATTTGATGTATATTTGATTATGATTATTCTTGTTGATTTTGATGATGTCATTTGATGTCATGTAATGTCTGTTGCTTGTTTCATAAATAGTTATGTTTTTATCATGTAAAGTACTTTGTAGTGCCTTGTTGCTGAGATGTGCTATAGTAATAAACTTGACTTGAATACCATAATATTCTGGTATTCACAAAATGTTGGAATCTGGACAAATGACTGATCTTAATGGTTTGGTATCCTCAGCCAACTGCATAATAATATCACCAGCATTTCTCTTGTTCATTCTAAGAATCCATCATTTATCCTTTTCCCTACTTTGATATTAATCTCTGGTATAATGAAAGTTACTCTGACTCTGTTTAATATATTCTTAGATGCATCTGTATAAATTTGTACATAACTGCAATACTGACTAATATATTTCTATACTGTATGTGAGTTTAAAATGAATTCCCAACCCTCATTTCTCCTTTCCAACATAATGAAATCTATGGCAGCTTCTGGAAGTATCCATGGCTGTATTACTGCTAATGGTTCTGTTTGACCCATATTGATCTGATCAGTTCTGAGTTTTGTTGCTTTCTGATTCACAATCCAACCATAACTCTTCTTATCTTTTGTGTGTTTTACCCAGCAAGGTTTAGTTGTTTCTAAAGCAGGATGATCTGGTCCATGACCTGGTAAATATGTCTAGTGGTTCACTGTTGTTCTCTTCTCTGTCATCTCTAGCTGTAATAATACTGTCAGGGTTGTTCTAATTGCACCTGTACAAAGTCTCAACTCTTGATACGGAATACGATCTAACTTTTGGATAGGTGTTAATTTTAAATCCTAAGTTCTGTGACCATTTTTCAACTTCAAAAAGTACTTCCTGCATCTTTCCAGCAATAAAGTCTAAATTCCTTCCTCTCCTCCACATTGCTCCATCATGTGCAAAAAGGAAAAATCTCACCCCACTATCTACATTATGAAACACATAACTTATGATTAATGAATATAATAAGGGACACACTATACTCCCTTGTGGTGTTCTGTTTTCTACAAGATACCTCTCAGAGTAATTGGGGCCTGCCATAGCAATGCATGGCATTATATCCTATCCTTACTTGTATTTGCCCTCTGAGAAGAAAATTCTTTATCCATCTGCTTTTCCTGCTGTTGTAAACTTCGGTTTCTGAAGTACTTTATTTAAATCATATGTTGATTATTCCATATCTTCCTAACAGAGCACTTCACTCTCAGACTGCAGGTTTACTGGTGGTTCCTGGAATTTAGAAAAGTAGAATGGGAGGCAGATCCTTTAGTTCTCAGGCTCCTCTCCTGTAGAACCAGCTCCCAGGTTTCGTTCTCCTTCTCCTGCTATTAACTTCTTACTTTCGTGAACATCGAAAATAATCCTCCACCAGTTCATCTGTTTTTCTTATGCAATCTGCTCTGTCTTCTCAAACCCCAGTTGGTCATGGCAGATGGCCACATCTACTGAGCCAAGTTCTGGTTCTACTGGAGGTTTCTTCCTGTTAAAGGGGAGTTTTTCCTCTCCACTGTCGCTACATGCATGCTCGGTAAGAGTGATTGCTGTAAAGTCAACGACACAATGCCATGCGGTCGCTACATGCTCGTCCAGGAAGAGTGAACGCTGCAAGTCGATGACTCGATGCAGTCTGCTAGGTTTCCTTAGAAACTTTTTGAACTTCTTTGAATTGAGCTTACTGTACAGTTTGATAACTAGGATCAACTGGAGTGTATGTACGTAAGGTAAAATGGGATCCGGAACGTCAAAGGCCTCAGGGGTGCCTCCTCCTCCAGTCTCCTCAATACATAAAACAATGAGAGAAAAAGGTGGAGGTGATTGTGCCTTAATTTGGGAAGTTTGAGTGTAAATCAGTTAAATAAAGTAAGTGGATCGCTGATCAATATTTTTGAACTATATTTGCTTGAAGATATTTGCTTGATGATCCCTATGATTTTGATGCATTGATATTTTCCTGATGATTTTGATTATTTTCATGTATATTTGCTTGATGATTCTGCTGTATACTCGATTAATGTTTTTATGATGTGAAGCACTTTAAACAGCCTTGCTGCTGAAATGTGCTGTACAAATAAACTTATGATTGATTTTTTTTTTTTTTTTTTTTTTTTTTTTTTTTTTTTTTTTTTTTATAAAGTGCCTCGGGACAACATTTGTTGTGAATTGACGCTATATAAATAAACTGAATTGAACTGAAATCTGATTTTGTAAAATGTCTGGAATCCATAACCAGACATACAGTATCCCAGCATTTAGTGATCTCAGCAGGTTACAGCAGGATGCAGACATCCTGGTAGTGCTTCCAGTTGCAACAGGAGTTAGGGAACAACCCGTCTTCTTCTTAGAGATATCCTCTTCCACCACCAGGTTGAACTCCATATCGGCAGCTTTTAGAGCTGACTCAGGGCCGAAGGTCTAATTTCTCCGTCTTTGCTGCATCTCCAGACAACAGTAGTGATCAACACGTTGAAACATCAAGTCACACATATTAAACAGAAAACACGTAGAGTATATTTTACCTTTAAAATAATCCCTGTGGAACACCACTTCAACTGGTTTTCTCATGTCCCAGTAGTAAAGTGAACTGGAGGGTCCTTGAGGAAGGGTTTTCTGTTAGAGGAACTTCCCTTCGCCCAACTTTAAACTCAAACCTCAGAGTACATAATCCCATAAGAAACAGTTTATAAGTCCTTCTGTCAGTTTGGGTCAAATTAAATCAGGAAACAGCCAACATGAGGCTACGCTTCTAGAGGACAAAGCACTGTTGACCAGGCTGGTTCACTATATCCTCACATCTTAATTCTAAATGGAAAAACACAAACAGCAAGTTGTCCCAGTTGCAACAGAGGATAGACAGTTTACATGTAAATGATAAAAAGAAGCTGATTTAATTGCCAACAAATTTTCAGAAGTGTCACATTATTTGGATTTTATTAACATGACATTCCTAATCCCAACTTCAGAAAGAAAGCACCGTTCACCCCTAAAAATACAATAGTTCTCTCAACACGGTATGGATTAGTTGCTGAAGTCAGTTAAAATGGCTTTTGAGACAATAAGAGCAAATATCCAGGAGTCAGATCAGTGGCAAATGATGCTACAAGCTGAGCATTTTTACTTACTGTAAATTGATATCTATTTTCTTTTTCTGTATAGGCTACTGTAACTTAAGGTTGTGGATGTTACAGTTTACACCCCACCCCCATCCCAGATGGATATGGTACTGAGATTTAAAAAATGAATTTTCGAATGGTGAGAATTTAATTGTAGCTGAAAAAGGGGACGACAAATGGAAAACTACAGCGCCTCCTACAGTGCAACAGATACCTCGTAAGAGTGTCCAGCTGTATTAAAGAACAAGACATAAGCACAAACGCTTCCCTTGGTTAATTTCAGGGTTATCAAAAGATTTTTAATCAGTGTACAAAACTGCATCCATTATTAGAAAATATTCTTACATACATATGCTGAGACATATTTAAAACAGTTTTCTGATAAGAAAGTACAGAACAAAGACGTTTATTGTTTAGATTACGGTGTAAGAAACAACTGTTGCACACAAATTTAACATTATAAATCATTTATGTAAAACTGAATTGTAAAATGGGTTAGAGTGAGCTTTGCTCTGTGCAAAGTACAATATCATTACAAAATATATATATTACAGTTAAAAACTGATCCCTTTATGTGAAACAGAAATATCTTTATTTGCATTAATCACGTAGTAAGTCTGAAAACTCCTGAGCTAATAGGTGCATTTTAATTCCACTATTATTAATAATACACATGCTGCAGCAAAATGATCAAGTATGCACATCATACATTCCCTTACATAACCGGTGTGTATTTATTTGAAAGAAAAGCTAAGGTTCACAGATGAAAGCATGAAACTTGTCCTTAATTTGCTGTAACATGAAATCTTCTGCTCTATCGGGCTGTGATCTACCAAACACAACTGAAGCGGTAAAAGTGCAGAGTTGTGATCTGTTGATTATAAGAAGCTGAACGGGATGCTCTATCTGTTAAAAGCGAGATACATTTACCCACAGAGAGACTACCCCCCACCCCCACCCTGACTCATAACCTATGCTGCTATACTAAACGGTGTTCAATAAAATACTAACACATCCATCAAAAAGCATCTTTAACTTGTTTTTGCAATAAGGGGTTATTTACCTCTCACAAAAGTAAACTGAATGAGCTGAACTCCACTTCGGCAGACTGGGTCAGGTCAACCTCAGTTCTATAGAAAGAACAGAGTTTTATTCTCCCAAAACCAGTTTAAGCCATCTAAAATGTTTTGGGCCTGTTTGGGTTTATATCCTTTAACCATTTAACAACCATCCAGTTAATTCCTAATTGATGGCTAATACTGCTATTTACCAACTCATCCTCTTCACATTCTTTGCCAGTTTCAGTTTCTTGACCTCTCTGAGGACGCAGCTGGCCTTCTGGAGCTTCTCCATGGCTTTAGCCAGCAGATCCTCCGGCATGACCTCAGCAGAACTTCTCTCCTGAGCCTGATTGAGGAGCTCGCTCGTCTTCTTCATCTCCAGAGCCACTTCAGTTTCAAGCTTTGTGACAGAATTTTTAAAGGGTGATACACTCCCATCTTCAGCTTTGCTGGTAACTTTCAGCTGATTAGAGCCCAGGGAGTCGGACAGTAGATCTCCGATTGATGCAGACCTGGGCTTGTTTGAGGGTTTGAGAGGTTTCTGAAAAGGTTCTGAGCGCCGACAGGGAATGACATTCGCTTTAACCTGAAGACTGGCTGATGGCCTTAAACTAACAGAGGTCTCACTTTTATCTTCAGTTGCATCCAACACATCCAGGCCAGCATGGCTTCCCCGGAGCGCAGCCGTGGAAGCTGCCAGGGTGTCTTCACTCACCGAGCCTTCACTCTCATCATCGGAGTGCTGACCACTGTCTACAGATTTCTCCTCAGCCTTCTTCTTCTTCTTCTCTCCTGGCAGGTGGCAGAGCAGCGGACTCAGGCTGAGGGTCTCAGACAGGGGGTCATTTGGGCAGACAACCACTGAGGGGATGCTCTGAGGCGACGCTTCCTGTACTTGCTGTGCTGAGGTATCAGAAGCAGCGGAGTCTGATCCCTTAGGCAGAGTAACAGCTGAAGGGTCTTCAGGCTGTACGTCAGGCTGAATGCATTTCTTTGGGCTTTTATTGGAAGGTAAAAGTTTCTCTCTCTCTGACTCTTTGGGTTCTTTAGAGGCACCCTTGGGTTCACCATTTTGGACAGTTTCCTCAGACTGGTCTACCTCATCATTGCCCACAACCATTCTTGCTGTTTCATCCTCACCATCTCCTTCCATCTCATTCTTTGCAACAGCTAAATCTTGTGTCTGTTGGCTGGGCTCCACAACCATTTGAGAGGGCTTCTTGTCCTTGGATGGAGGTGTTGGGGGGTGGGGGTTTGGCGAGGCTGATAACACTTCTTTCAGGTTCTTCAGTGAGCTGCCGGAGCTGGGTTTATTGGGAGGTGTTGGTGGTGGGGGTGTATTTTTCCTAACATCAGCGTTTTCATCTTCTAAAATCTCCTCCCCAGGTGAAGCACAGGGCTTGGATTCTTTTGACGGAGGCATTGGTGGTTTCAGGACCTTAAAAAACATGAAATCAGTTTTTATTGATCATTTTATTCATGCAAATATACCTTGATAGACAGTATTTCTGCATGGAACACATATACAAACCTTTTCTTCTTCATCTTGTTTATCAGGCTCATTCTCAGGTACAACACTGGATTTGGTCTCCTTGGTTGGAGGCATGGGAGGTTTAATGATCTTCTTCTCCTCATCTGTACTCAACATTGACTGTTTCTCTGCAGCTGTTTCAGAGCTTTCAGTACCATCAGTTTTAGCATTATTTGTCCCATTAGGCATCACTGCGTCCTCAAGATTAAGATCCAAACGCAGGAGACCATCGGAGGACACAACAGCCACCTAGACAGGAAAACAATACAGACAAATAATAATAAGATACACTGGAGATTCTAAAATATGCCCTATAAATATTCCCGAAGTGTGAAATATCAGGAAAGAAATATGACATTAGCTGGTAAATGAAGATCTCAATGGTTTCAGGAGCATGCATTTGTAGAATAGAATGGAATAGAACTGAAATATCCTTTATTGTCCCACGATGGGGAAATTTCTGTGCAACAGCAGCAAAGTGACAGTAGCAGGCAGTAACAGAAAAACAGACTCACACAAAGAATATAGAATATATATAAAAAAAAAAAAACAGAATAAAGAACAGAAAAAAACACTGTACATTAAGGGCAAAATTTCAACATGAATACTGTGTAGTTGTTGTAGTGTACTGTATGTACTGTGTAGTTCATTCAAAACACCAATTAGAAAAGAGCATTTATGTCTTTGATATATTCTTAGTATGCTAAACAGCAATCTGCACAATCAGGGCCAAGTGTTTAGGCAGAGACAGATTAATACAGTTTTGTGGTTTAAACCTTTTTTGTTTATTTTTCATGGTTCCACAGTATACTGCAGAACAAATGAAAATGTACATTACTAAGAATTTTATTTACACTTTAATCAAAACAAACAAAGAGTCAGTCTTTACAGAAGGAGAGTAGGATCCATACCTCTTTCATGTGGATCCTGGTTGGTGGGCGTCGGTTACGGTTCCCTTGAGGTCTTGTTCGGGTAATATGCTCTAAATTACTGGCTTCATCAACTTTCACCTAAAGCAAACATGTTAAAATCTAAGCTTTTAAAGACAAATGGAAGTTAAATGAGACAATAAAAACAGGCTACGTGTTTGTGTGAACAAGAGCGATAGAGCAGTGGAATAGTGAAGCTGCAAGATTCACGGTGGATGAGTTTAAGCAGCTGGGGTCAGGTATTTAATAGAATGAGCAGGGGACACCCGAGCTGTAGAAGGACGGGGTAGTTAGGGTGGAGTGGGTGGAGACGCATGTCAGGACAGCTTTGTGACAGAAGAACTGATGTGAGAGTAACATTTATAGCATAGCTATGAGAGCTGCTATGATATATGGTTTTGTGGAATGTAGCACTAAGCAACAGAAAGAAGGCAGGGGTGGAGTTGGTGGAGATAAGAGGTGCAGGATTAGCAATGACTGGATCAGAGAGACAGCTCAGCTGGAGCAGCTTGAGAGGCAAGTCAGAGATGATTTGGGCTACAGATGAAGGAAACCGTGTTTATGGGGTAGTCGAGAAGGATATGCATGCATCAGGTGTGATAGAGGAGAATGCTGGGGACAGATTATCCACCTTAAGGGGAGAAGCAACAAGGGGAAGATGGAAGGCAGAAGAGATTAATGTTTACCTCATCAAACACTTTGTTTTTTGCCCGGTTGATGCAGTCACTGAGGGCTTTGATCCAAGCCTCCTTCTCCTCTACAGTTTGAGTCTGGAACTTCACATCATGGATCTGCCAGTGACATACAGCACCACCTCTTTACATTTAATTCGAAAGCTTTTCCACTGTTTCTTAGCAGGTTTCATTTAGTTTAGTTTAGGGAGCACACTGCTGCGGGTTTCTGGTGCCGCCATTCAGCCACACAGCCCCACCACTGAGAAGGGTTACCCTGGAGAGCGCGACAGGCAAGCCAAGTAGCTCTTCACATCCTGATCACTCACATGAAACAACAACAGCCTTGGATTTTATGTTGTATCTAGGTTTCACTCACTTTTAGTATTCAAGCAAGAAGGCAGAGAAGACAAGCAGCTTCATCAGGTTTGATTTTTGCCATTTAGCTGAGCAGATAAGCCAGAAACTACACTCCGGCACCGACATGTGGAAAACACATTTTCAGCAGCCTGCCTCTACCCACAACTACTATTTTCACTTCTCATAAGCTAATTCAGACAGACTGACACAACCGTCTCAGTGTCATTTACATTTATCTTAGGTAACAGATATTACGAAGCTGCCCATTGGCTCAGACTTAGAGCAGCACACACACTGATTCTAAGAATCCGATATCCAGCTGAGCTCAGCTCGTTGGGTCCAGCCATGGGAGGGAACGAGGACTGCACTCCACACAGAGAGCTAACAAGACTGGTAAAAACAAACTCTGAATTCTAGAATGCACATTGTTAACCCCTTAGCTTCCAGGATGGAGGAGTCACAGCTGGGTTCCCTGTGATGTCGCAGAGCTACAAAACTGTAGCATTTCTTTCAGCTCTCCGCCAGCTGCCCTGGGGAGGACACACCCGGAATATCTCCATCTTGTAAAAAACTGCGTTTTCAAGGGGAAAAAAAGACTGGCTGTGTAAGCCAGATGAATCTTAGCAGCAATATTCTGCAAGAAGCGACAGGTTGTCTCTAACTATGAAACACTTCTCCTTCCACTGCCCTGAAGAAGAAGCTTCTCTGTTCATTGGATGTCGGTGTGCTCTCCCGTTCAGAATGGTTCACAGGAAGAGCTTGTGTCTGGGCAGAGAAAATTAATTTAGGATAAAACAATTTCAGTTTTATTTATTTCATTGTGTCTTCATTTGTTTTAATGCTTAAACTGCGTCATAAGGTGTCGTCTCAAACAGGTGGTTTGAGAACAGATAGTCCAGTAATGTCAGCTTGTTCCGTTTTATCTGTGTTTTCCCTTCCTCTCCCCTCCTTTCACTAACCTGCAGAAACATTTTGTAAATCAACTAAATGTTGATTTACAAAATGTTTTCCTAATATTATTAAAAATTCTCCAGGTCAGAGTGAAGAGGAGAAAACCCTCCAAACCATATTTAGTGCAGAATATAATAAAGGAGTGGACAATATAAAGACAGGGAAAACACTTTGTTTAATTAATTCAAAAACTCAACATTCATAGGTTTTAATACATTTCTTCTGCCTGTTTCTAATAGGGTACAAATAAAATTTGGCCGATTTTCAAAATAATATAAATCAGCCTGCAGTGGTTTTTTGGATGATGAATTAAATATTAAAAGATGAAAGGTGAATGTAAATAAATATCAAAACATTGAAAAATAATATTAAATGTTCATGTTCTGGTAGTAATTTAGGCTTAAAGACAAAAAAAAAAAAATAAATAATAAATCCAGGTTTGGAATCCAAACCTACAACGACGCAGCATTAGAGGTTGTTGTGTGTGTGTGTGTGTGTGTGTGTGTGTGTGTGTGTGTGTGTGTGTGTGTGTGTGTGTGTGTGTGGAGAGAGAGAGAGAGAGAGAGAGAGAGAGCATGTAACTACATGTTACATGTAGCACATTCTGATACATTTTAACGCCAATCAGTGTTTTATAGTTTTAAATTAATTAAATAAAATGTTTAAGTCGTAATTTACAAACTGATGTTATTACAATTATCTCATCCCTTTTTAATCACAATCCATCATCATTAACTTCCTTTTTCCGCCTGATAATGTTAACTGTTATTCTTATTGTTTTTACCACTGATTCATATCATCACTCCATATACAGTAAATAGCATAGCACAATAGAGACTGTCACCAACAACTGGAGCAAATATGGGGCAGTGGTGAGGTTAAAAACCTGGGCAGCAGAGAGGCCTGCAGCACACTGAAGAGACACTGAAGCAGCTGCAGGGATTTCTAGCAAGTTCTCATGGTGTTCAACGTTTGACAGCAATTCCATGTATTCTCAATATGTCTGGACTAAGGAGCTGGCTTGAAAGATACATAGAAACATAGAGGCAATATACTTACACTCCCAGTGTAAGTTTTTTGAATAGAATTCCAACATGTTTAGCAGAAAACAACAGGATGCTTTATGGAAACATAGCACACCCACAGTAAAGTCCGGTGGGAGAAGCAGGTGAGGCAGAGCCCACGTGATGCATGAAACTCCATTTTCATTTCCTGGTTGAAGAAAATCTTTAACATTCCACCCTGCAAGAACTGATTACCATGGTAACATAAGATTAAGACTAAACTAACTGGTGCTGTGAATAAATAAAAAAACCTGTCTTTATTCCCCATTAAACATCCAGTTATTTTAACTGATAATGAAAGCACGTCTCAGCAAACCTTGTTTCCAGACTTCGGAGACCGTATCAGAACCAGTCTGTGCTTTTTCTTGAAGGGGCTCCTTAGTTCATGGCATGTGTCATAGTTTTCCAGGTCAAGCCTCTCCAAGCAGTTCTGCAGATCCTGGAACACAAAGTACATTTATTTTACTTCCAAACATCTACATGGGCACCTCTGAGGCCGGGTGATCCAAAGCACATGACATTTCTGTGGTTTGATAAAAGCACAGAGGAGACAACACTGAGGCAGACCACTGCTGCTCCGTACCTCATTTTCATACACCACAACCTCTGTCTTCTCCACATGGATGTAGCGGTCCTTGTAGCTCGTCAGCAGGCGGCCGTGAGCCTTCTTCACCCAGCCAGCCTTACTCAGGAACTTTGGCTTATTTTGCTGGGCAGGGTCCTCTTTTGTACCCTGCAATGATAGAGAGGAAGGAAGTCACACTTCTACACATCTGTCAACGAGCAGAGTGCAAATGTGGCTAAACAGAGGCGGAACACACTCTATTCCTGTCCTATGAGAGTAGCGAGCTGAATATTTGATCGTTAAATAATCCTTTTACAACTGCACTTTTGGCATGCTCTAGGTTTCAAACATGAACCTCTTGGGCTTTCAAGACACAACCTGGAGGGTCTACAGGTTCAGCAAACTGCTGGAAAATGGATACCATTTTTTGAAAGCACTGCTGTGGAGCTGATACACCTGCAACATCGAGTGACGGTTCAAATCAAATTAACATCAAAAAATGTTTTTTCTGTGTTTGTAAGATTGATGATGTCAATTCTGATTTCAGTTAGAAACAGCACAATTATGCTGTAAATGACCTCAGATATGCAACACTTAACAACTCAAAGCAGAGTAATGAAGTACTTTGGCAGCATGTGTTTATACTGCAGAAACAGGTGAACAAAAACCAACCAACTAATTCAGAATAGAGTGGAAATGACCTTTATTGTCCCTCAGTGGGGAAATTCAGCTGCACCAGCAGCAAAGTGAGAGGCAAGTCAAAGCATATATATATATATATATATATATATATATATATATAGTTATCAAAAATAGCATACTTTGATGCAAAGAAACGAGCAACTAAGTCGGATAATTTAGAAAGTGTACAAAACGTACATGTAATATTTGCAGATGAAATACAAATACAGACTATTTATAAGAAGTGACAAAAAGCAAAAATTTGTTTTCTATTTAGTGAATATAGTCATAAAGAACATAATAACATAGCAATAAATCTTACATAGGGTGCTAAGAAAAACAGGCGACGTTGCTAGCTCCATATTATATTCTACTTCTATTGGCTATATATTGGCTCAACAACCTGATAAAGAAGGCTGGTTCTGTTCTGGGGACGACTGTGGAACCTCTGGAGTTGATGATGCAAAGAAGGATTTTGCATAAAAATCAAGAAAATTATGGACAATCCTGGACATCCTCTTCATGAGACTGTCATTGAAAAACAGTCTCTTCAGTCAGAGGCTTCTTCAGACTGGTTGTAAAACGGACCGCTACAGGAGATCTTTCCTGCCAACAGCCATCACCATCTGTAATAACTGCTTGACTGAATGAGTTCCATCAACATTTAATTTCCCTTTGGGATCAATAAAGTATTTTTGAATTTGAATATCATATATTATTAATTACACTTACTATAAATAACAATCAGAGTGCATTTTGATTTCTGTGCCTCGATGTTAGTAGAGTGTCTACAAGTATGTTCTGGGGTTTCTTTTATTTCTAATTAAAAGCGCTATTTGGCATGTTAGTGAGCAGCAGTTGTTGTCATGATGTTTCATTTTCAAGGTTTGGCTCATAGATGTAACATCCTGTGAAATCTGCAAAGCAACCGTAGCTGTGGAACCAAACATACAGGGGGATGAAGTGAAAAGCACATGCAAAACAATGTAAGGGTAAGGATATCTCAGACAACCTAGCTAGTTCTGAAAGGCCACATTATACAGACCCATTCAATAAAATAGCATATTATTGAAAACTCCATTTATTTCAGGAACTTTATCACTAAATGAAACACATTATATAGATTAATTCCACCCAGATGGATGTTTTAAAGGCTTAATTTCTGTTAATTATGTTGATTTTCCACTTAGAGTTAATAAAAACATGACATTTAAAATTTGAATATTACATTAGACTAATAAAATTTTTAAAAACAGAAATGTGGGCTTAATGAAAAGTATGTTTAACAGCAGCCTAAAAAAAAGGTACACTGGATCTGAAAAATGAGACTCATCACGACGTATACTCTAATTTATTGAATACGACTGTATATATATATATATATATATATATATATATATATATATATATATATATATATATATATATATATATATATATATATATATATCAAAAATTTATTAAATGCCATGTTTTCATCTTAATTAATAGTAATAACGGCTTGAAAACATCAGCGCCAGTGTGAAATTAATTAATATTTTTTAAGCTGACATAGACTACTCAAATAAATTAACTTTTTAAAGATATTATATATTATTTTGAATATGGCTATATACAGGTACAGTTTAGAAAATTAGAGTATCATGAAAAAGTTCTATATTTTGGTACATTATTTCAGAAAGTGAAAATCATATATTATACAGATTCATTACACATAGAGGGAAATATTCCAAGCTTTTAGTTCTTGTAATTTTGATGATTATGGCTTACAGATAATGAAAACCCAAAATTCTGTGTCTTAAAATTAGAATACTGCATAAGATCAATTAAAAAAGTCTTTTAAACTGAAATGTCAGGCTTTTGAAACTGTGATCATTTTTATGCAATTAATACTTGGTCTGGGATCCTTTTGCATGAATTCCTGCACCACTGCAGCATGGCATGGAGGAGATCAGCCTGAGGTTCTGCTGAGGGGTTCTGGTGTGTCTCAAAAGGGGCTGGTGGTTGAGGACGACCCAAATCCAGGAAAAAGGGACTCAGAAATGAAAACTTGAAGATGCTTACAAATAGAAACTTGTAAAAATAAACCATGGAAGGAAGATAATGGAGGGCAGAATTACATAGTTCACAGGGTCTCTGGTTCAGGAATGGTTTGACTTGAGAATGTGACATTTATTTCCCATGTGTAGGATCCATCTGTGCGTAGCAGCTCTTGATGAACTGACTACAGCCTCAGTACTCTCCTTGTGAAGCTACTTGAATAGATTTTGTTTTATAACCTTCTCAAGGCTGCGCTTATCTAAGTTGGTGATACAACTTTTCTGACCACACTTTTCCTTCCACTCAACTTTCTGTGAATATGCTTGGATAATTCAATTCAATTCAATTCAATTCAAAAATACTTTATTGATCCCAAGGGAAATTAAATGTTGATGGAAATCATTTAGTCAAGGAGTTATTACAGATGGTGATGGCTGTGAGCAGGAATGATCTCCTGTAGCAGTCTGTTTTACAATCAGTCTGAAGAAGCCTCTGACTGAAGAGACTGTTTTCCAATGACAGTCTCATGAAGAGCATGGTCAGGGTTGTCCATAATTTTCTTAATTTTATGCAAAACCCTTCTTTGCATCATCATCTCCAGATGTTCCACAGTCATCCCCAGAACAGAACCAGCCTTCTTTATCAGGTTACTGAGCCTTTTTAGGTCCCTGGTTCTGACGCTGCTGCCCCAACAGATGATGGCAGAGGAGATGACGCTCTCAACAACAGACTGATAGAAGATCTGCAACATCTTGCTGCAAACCTTGAAGGATCTTAGCTTCCTCAAGAAGTCCAGTTTGCTCTGTCCCTTCTTGTAGACGCTTCACTGTTGAGTCTCCAGTCCAGTCTGTTGTCCAGATGAAAACCGAGGTATTTATATTTCTCAACCACCTCCACTTCTTCTCCCATGATGGAAAGAGGGTTTGATCTGACCCTGTTTCTCATGAAATCTACAGTCATCTCCTTTGTTTTGTTCACATTCAAGATAAGATGATTGTTTCCACACCATGACACAGAGCGGTCCACCAGCTCTCTGTGCTCAGCTTCTTGTCCATCTCTGATCCACCCAACCACTGCAGAGTCATCTGAGTATTTCTGTAGATGACAGGAGTCTGACTTGTGCTGGAAGTCTGAAGTGTACAGAGTGAAAAGGAATGGTGAGAGTACAGTCCCCTGTGGTGCTCCGGTGCTGCTGACCACCTGGTTAGACACACAGTCCTTCAGTCTCTCAAACTGTGGTCTGTTTGTCAGGTAGTCATGGATCCAGGTGATTGTTGAGGCCTCCACCTGAGTCTTCTGGAGTTTCAGACGAAGCAGATCAGGCTGAATTGTGTTAAATGCACTGGAGACATCAAAGAACATGATCCTCACGGTGCTGCCTGCTTTGTCCAGGTGACAGTGGGTTTGTTGAAGCAGGTGTATGATGGTGTCTTCAACTCCAAGTCCACAGCGATAAGCAAACTGCAAGGGGTTCTGATTTGTGCTGGTTTGCTTACTCAGGTGGGCAACAGGAGTCTCTTCAGGACCTTCATGATGTGGGATGTCAGGGCAACGGGTCTGTAGTCATTGATGACTGATGGGTGAGTTTTCTTTGGTACTGGAACCAGACAGGATGTCTTCCACAACAGTGGAACCTTCTCTTGGGTCAGTTAAAGAAGTGTTGCAGAATCCCACAGAGCTGCTCTGCACAGGCCTTCAGGACACTGGGCCTGGCACCATCTGGACCTGCAGCCTTGTTCCGGTTCAGTGTCTCCAGCTGCCTCTTCACCTGACTTCTAGAAACAGAAAAGTGGGGAGGGGGAGGCAGAGGGAGCAGCAGCGTCTCCTGATTTGGTTGAAGACAAACTAGTGGAAGCAGAAGAGTCCATGACTGAGGTGGAAGGTAGAACATCTGAGGTGTGACAGGAAAGCTGTGGGTCAAAGGTTTGGCTGGGGGCAGGAGGGGAGGATGGTGAGCTTGTTCCTGAACTGCCCTCTGTGAACAACCAGCTTTTTTTTTAGCAAGGATGTCTTGCGGCTCATCTCCCTTGTGAAGGGTGTCCATGACTGTCTTCTAGACATCTGTCCACTCAGCAGTCAATCTTGAACATTTTCATAATCTTATTTTCAGAGACACTAAATTTAAGGTTTTTATTCTCTGTAAGCCATAGTCATGAAAATTACAACTAAAGGCTTGAAAATTTCACTCTGTGTGTAATAAATCTCATCAAAAAATATCAAACTTTATCATAACATACAAATTTCCTTGAGACACACCTGTATACATGCATACATACATACACACACACATACATATATTTATATAAATGTGTGTGTGTGTATATATATATATCTATATATATATATATATATATATATATATATATATATATATATATATATATATATATATATATATATATATATATATAAGCAGCGTATAGAACTCTACGGTTCCCATCAGCAATGCTCAGGATGAATGGTTAGATCAAGCAACACCAGATAATGGCTGCATTACAACATGGTAGACAACAGAAGTGACAAAAAGACAAACTGAACATGACTGAAGCTGTGTGAGGAGGTAATGGCTTGATATGGTCCAACTTCCGGATTTCAACTATTTCTTTAGCTATTTGTATGTTTATTAAGAGACATACTATTGAAACATGACATGCTACATGTGAACCAGCAAATATTTGTTTGTGACTATCGGATGCTGTGGTTCTTCATACCTCTGTCTAAGTCTACTGGGCAAAAAGCTATTACGTAGATTAGATATTATTAGTGTGTTATGAGATACGCTTGAGAATTTTATATTTTCTGGAAACTGCTTTTAAACTGTTTATGACTCATTCAGCTCATGGGATTTTTTTATGTTCAACAATATTGAAGCATAAAAAGGAAAGTGAACAGATTAAATACAGAATAGTGGATTCAGCCTCTGGAGCTGGACAGCATGGCTCTCCAGGCAGCTTCCTTCATGTCTGGAAATATGAGATCTCTAACCAGAGCACTGGCTAATATAACATGGAGATAAAGACTCTGCATTTTTTAATGCAATTCAGGTCAATGAAGCTTACTTATACAGCCCCCCGTGCATACATATACACACACATTCCGCCACATTCTCCTTCTCTATGACGACTAAAACACCAGTGAGTGCAGATGTCTGCAAATCTTCCAGGCTTTGTTTCTCCTGGAGGAACTTCCACAGGATATATCTGTTTCTGTTCTGGCATTGGACGGGAGGTTTTACTGTCTGTCAGTGTGAGTGTTTCTCAGCTCGGTGAGCAGAAGTTCAGCTGCTGCAGAAAGGCACACCAAGCAGGGAGGTGAGGTGAAGATCAAGAGAAGCCTCTACAGCAAGACAGAGGAAGGACACTGCTTCAGGCCTGGAAATGTTGACCATGCATCCTACAGAGGGAACATAGGGAACACTGGAGCAGAACACCCCCAAGCACTGCAAAAAACCTTTTGTCAAGCTTTAGCTGACTACCATAGATAACTCTTCAGTGTGATATCAGACATCACATTTCTGGTCACACACAGGAAGTCCACTCTGCTCTCAGACATTAACCAAACTAGATCTGCAGCAGGCCACAGGTGTTTTCCTGTCTTGTCTGTGGTGTTGTTGGCGAGCACTAAAATGAATGCTGAACAACCAATGGTGAAGCAGTTGTAAATAAAGACATGGGGAGCAAATCTAACTCATGCAAGTAAGCCTTCCTAAAGGAGGAGGGAACAGAGAGGAAGTCCAGTGGAAGGACCCTGGTGCCACCTGACAGAACCCCTGCATGCACAGAGAGGACATGCAAACCCCCTGGGACCCAGGACCTTCTTGCTACAACACTGATAACAACAGTAACTGAGTGCATTTTTTTACTAGAAACACAACAAAAAATTCATAAACTAACTGAATGGAAAGATGCCAAACTTCGTTTTTTATACCAACTTCCTGTTTTGATGAGATGTTAAAGTTCATCTTTTGGATCAACTTCCTGTTTTGTGTCAGTGGTATTAACATAGCCAAATGTTCAGCAATAAATACAAGACCATTCACAGCAGTGCTCTGCATGTGAGTCGCAACATGGCCCCAAGTCAGAGAGAGGCAACCAGAAATGATGCTCGTCCTGCACACAAATATAGAGAGATAGATAACTTGGCAATGGAACTGTGTGTGTGTGTGTGTGTGTGTGTGTGTGTGTGTGTGTGTGTGTGTGTGTGTGTGTGTGTGTGTGTGTGTGTGTGAGAAATGTAGTTTCTCGGCCTCATCCTGACCAATAAAACTTTGTGACGTGGTTAAATATTCAAAGCTCGAGCACTAACCACATCATCAGGTGGTTGCTGTTGGGTTTGTCACAGACCAACTAGTCAGGGAGGAAATCTATTTCTGTAACGGTGCAGCACCAGTGAAGACATATTTATGAAGAACAGCGGTGCACATGAGCGTTGATGTGACAGTGGGCACTGATCTTTCCTCTGGTAAAGATCACAGTTCATCAGTCGCCTCACTGAGATGTAAAATGAATGTGATTACAGGCTGGTTGTGTTGTTTTACCAAAGCATGGTGACAAACAGAGGTTTCCATCAGCTGATAGGAACCAGAACCTTTCTACTGCAGTCATAGTAATCCAACTGCAGTGTAGGCAGCTTTTTTACTACATTTAGCTATTTTTTCTGATGCCCTAAGCAAGTTGGACGTACATGTAGGCAACAGGCGATGGGAGGCGGTTACATGTACATGTGTCTGGGCAGGAGAGAGGCCGCGCACTGTGACAGCAAACAGATCAGATATTCTGTAACTCATCCAAGGTGTTTTAATGGGGGTGGAGGTCCCTGTCAAATGACCTCGTGGGTATCAACGCAGGAATCCAACAAAGCAACAACAAACTTAGAAAACTTTCACTGAGCTTCTTCTCAGTCACGGTGCGACAGGAAGGAGAGCAGAGGAGTGAAAGGTTAGCACAACGCTGAGTTCATCATGGAAATGATAACCCGTGTATGACTTCATCTCTTGACTGTTTTTAGTTTCCCATCATGCCTTGGCTTCAGTTACTGGGACAAGTGTGCAGCAGTGAGAGAAGATGCTCCAGCATCCGGCTGACTGACACGAAGCAGCTCTGTTCGCTGCAACCTCCTCATGATGGCCTGATGACCATGCTGCCTCTAACACCTCCTGCTCATTAGGAACACAAAACCTTCCTGAGTCAGAACAACCTCTGCTGCTAAATACAAAACAAAAACTAATCCTATTCCAAAATACTGTGTTAATTATCATAAAGGTATTGAAGTGCTTCACAGCGAGAAGGTTCTGGGTTCGCGTCACCGCTGGGGGCTGTTCTCTGTTCACGGGTTTTCAGCTGATACTTCAGTTCCCATAAACTGACTGTAGACGTGATTCAAGGTGTAACTCAGTTGCTGATGAGTTGGCGCTGCAGGTGGACACCTGAACAGGACTAAGCTGCTATAGAAAACAGATGAAGAGAGGATGTTTTCATTTAAAGTGCCACAATAAAAGCCCAGAAGGAGGCTGGTTACAGTATAGAAGGTGTGTACCAGATGCATTTTTAGTCAGTTCAAAGTTGGGCAGAGAGATGCTGGAGTCTGGAATATGATCCTTGTCCATCATGATGGACGGAAGAGATGGTCTGAGCTTTCTCCTTCTCTCTCTGCTCTTTGGTTCTGCTCTGCATCCATGAAGCCTCCTTTTCAACTCGGAGTTCTGCTGCTGCTCTGTCCAGGAGGACTGAATGCTGCAAGTCAATGACTCGATGCTCTGCTGGGTTTCCTTACAAACTTTTTAAACTACTTTGAATAATTAATTGAGCTACTGTACTGATTTATAACTAGGATCAATTGGAATGTATGTATGATTGAATTGAAATGATTTTTTTGTAAAGTGCCTCGAGACAACATTTGTTATGAATCAGCACAATAGAAATACACTGAATTGAACTGAATAGCTCAGGTATTATTTGAGCTTTTGTGATGCTAATCAGCTGCTCAGTTATAAAACCATACCTTGTTGTCAACAACTGTCCAAAATTAAAAGATAAGAGCAAAACTCCTTCCAGCTGCACAGCATCCAGAACCAGAGGGAATAATTGTCCAATCATGCAACGCCTCAACCAAACAAGCGAACCAATCAGAACTAACGTACCAGAGCTGCTCCAACATACTGCCACCATCAGCGTTGCCATTCAAAATCTATAAATTGTTATTTAAACACTTTTGTTCAGTTGATGAACAATGCACTTGTATTTATTTTTAATGAGTGATCACTCTTAGCAAAATTTGTTATGAAATATTGTTAGGTCCCTTTGTGTTCATAATCAACTATCACACCATATTCCTGTTATAAAGGATATGACTGCAAGTAAATAATAACAGACCTTTTCGCTATCACAGTTCAATAATACGCCTTTCTTGTTGACTTGGCAACGAATCTAAATTGGAACTGGTTTGCTGTGATTTCTCTTGTACTTGTAGATGTGGAAGCATTGTAAAAGCACCGGCGCACAAAGCAGCATCCTGGGGACACCATTTCTCCATAAACACCTCAAGATAATATCAACATGACAATATAGGTGTTAAAAAAGGCATTTCTGTCCTACCATCACAAACATAAGCTCCCCTGGAACTTTAACTAGATTCACGCTTTGGTCAGATGAAAAAAAAAAAAGATTGAGCATTTAGGGAACCAACACCTCAGGTGAAGATGGCATAAAAAAAATGGATGATTATGTGTAAAAGAAGCTCAAAGCCTCATGTTGAGGATGTTGAAAGATCTTTGATGCTGTGGTACTAATTTTCTTCGAAAGGTTCTGGGAACCTTCTTAAAGTGCATAGCTCTATAAAACACCAAGACATTTTAAAGTAATATGTGGTTGATTCCAACACTAAACTGGAACTGGGTCCTTATTGGGTCTTTTTCACCAGACACATGACCAGGGCAGAACCCAGATGGGAGACAGAAGGACTCTGGCTAAAATAACATCACTGATGGACAAAGTCTCCCACCCCATGCATGAAGCTGTTGCTGAGCTGGAGAGCTCCTTCAGTGACAGACTGCTGCATCCTCAGTGTACAAAGGAGAGTTATGGGAGATCTTTCCTCCCAGCAGCTGTTAGATTCTACAAGTATCACTGCTCCCAACAGACTCAATAAGTGTTTATATCCATGCTAATATCTGTACAACTTTACCATTTTCTATTGTCACTACCTGTGAGAGGTTTGTATTTTTAATGCTCAGAGACATGCACATCTTCTACATTCTTAATCAACCAACTCAGTTGCTCATTCCTCTGGACTGAAGTATTTTTACAACTACATAGTATTCATGTTGAAATTTTGCCTTAGTGTACAGTATTTTTTATTTTTCATTCTTTATTCTGATTTTTATACATATTTTTATATTCTTTGTGTGAGTCTGTTTTTCTGTTATTGCCTGCCACTGGAACTTTGCTGCTGTTGCACAGAAATTTCCCCATAGTGGGACAGTGAAGGATATTTCTATTCTATTCTTCTATTCTATTCTGTTTAGTGAACATTTGATCATTTGTAGCAAAGGATGCATCTGCAGCTAAAAAATACTTATAACATCAACATGTGCAAAGCTTTGGGGTCTCATTTATAAAGGATTGTGTAGGATTCATACTAAAAGTGTAAGCATGCCCAAAATGGTGTACGCCAAAAGAACTTCAAATTTATAAAACCATGCATACGCACACCAGCACGCCATTTTCCTATAAATCTATTACTGTTATAATTCACAGCTGTACTTCAAAGTTTGTGCACAAGGTTCCATCTCAGATTCTGTTCTGTACACACTGTTTTTGTTTTCAAAAGTTTTTCAGTGTGTGATTATGCTACAGCAATGCAAATCCAAGTTATTTCAATGTTTTTAACAAATCTTTACCAGAAAATCTGAATTTTCAGCATTTAAGCTGCTTATCACCAATCAGAAATATCTGAATCACTAATTGCTTGGTGTATTAATACTGTCAGTGTTTAACCTCCATCAACTAAACATTGTCTACACGTACAGGAACTAAACCTTTACTTGTCTTTTCTATTCAACCATGGACTCGAAGCAGAAGCTCTGAATGAAACATATCTTTCATGCTGCTCATCATCTTGTTTTTTCCAGCTCGGACGTGTGTTCAGAATGAGAATGCATTTTTGCTTTCCCAGAAACTTGAAGCAGAGTCTCAGTAAGACCATTAGCACACACACACTTCCATTGTGTGGTAGAGGCTGATCCCAAGAGAGGGTTAATTGTTTTCTGGCCAACACATAGAGTGGCAGTCTGTTGGCTCTTTGCTAACGAGTAAGGCAGACACGTCACACTCTGCACTCCAGGTCAGCGCGCTGCAGATAAAGGGAAGGCTCACAGAGACGAGACAAAGGACCATCCTAGAAGGGTCCCATCGTGTTTGGGGGTAAAAGATAAAGCAGAGCTGGGGAAAAGGGGACAGCAACAGTATAGAAAGTGATAAGTTAGAGCTTGGCAAACTCCATGTGGTTAAGCAAAGACCAATCAGGTGTCTGGGAGACATGCTTTGGATGTTTAACTGTCCAACATTCAAACTGAAACAGTCTCAAAAGTGAGAAGCCAAGATATTAATATATGTATGAGAACTTATGGGTAAACACACTTCCAAATCAATGTTCCTCTTCTTTGGTACCAACAACTTCTGTCACTAGTTCCTGTTCAGACAGTTTCAATTCAGGTGAATTGTGAGTAGGTAGAGGTCTGGACTCTATTTCTGTTTTCATTTTCCTTCCTTCTGTTGTAAATGTGCTGTTGTGTTTTTGATTATTATCCTGTTGACAACCCGGTTTGGGCCAAGCTTAATCAGGCAGACAACAAATTTGACTTGCTTGGTTCACAGATGAGTTCAAGATGCACAGACAGGCCCAGATCATCAGCCCTCCACTGCTAT
Organism: Anableps anableps; assembly: GCA_014839685.1. Taxonomy (NCBI): domain Eukaryota; kingdom Metazoa; phylum Chordata; class Actinopteri; order Cyprinodontiformes; family Anablepidae; genus Anableps; species Anableps anableps. Next base: position 1,471,695 of record CM026067.1, on the reverse strand, counting down.
GCTTAACAAGGTGTTTGTGCTGATGTGCAGCGAGTTTAGGCCACTCGTCTCTACCTTAGTGTCATCTGCCTGAACCACATTGCTCAAAATGTCTTGTGTCTACTAAGTCCTGCTGCCATGTTCATTTTAAAGAGCCCAAACCAGCCATACATGTTCAGAGTTTTTCTGATCTTATCATGAACCTCATTAACATGTTAAGCGAGGCCTGTCTGGCCTGAGATGGAACTCTGGGGTATTTTTTATCATTTCTCTAATCTGTGGGTAACCTTTCTACAACAGCCAGTCAGGGAAGATCGGTAGCTGTTTAAAATGTTTCCAACTTGTAAGTAATCTCTCTCATATTAGAATATAAAACTCAAAACCGTTTGGAAATTGCTTCACAACCCTTCTCAGAATGAAAGAAAACCTTTCAGAGATGACTGTTAATGTCAGTCTTTCTTGGCATAGAGCCACATATGCCTGTATCCTCCAGATCAGAGGCATCCAAACCTTTTGTCACACGTTCCAAACTGTGAAGTTGAATTTTTTTAAAAATGTATTCAAAGAGCAAAACAATTTTATTGTAAAATTTTTCATTTTTTACCTGCTCAGCATTAAACTAAATAATATTTTGAGGAAACATATAAAGCAGTCTGATTTCTGTAAATGGTTGCAGTTTTGAAACAGAAATTTCCTCACGTGTTTGCCCTCTTTTAGTAAAAGACAAAAATAATAATAATTATACTTTTTCTTCACCTATATGTTATGTGTGCATTTTCAGAAACAGGAACAGGTTTAATAGATGCTGGAGCCCAGGTCTGATGTTGGGTTCAAGTCACTGGATGTTTGTGATCTTATTTAATATCACATTAAATTTAAAAAAAATTGGGGTTACTAAAAGATGAATAGTTTTTGCTTCCATTTTTTGAGCATTTTAATTTTTCCACATATATTTAGAAACACCTGGCCTCAGTGAAAATGTCACCCTGATTATACATAAATGTATCTGCTTCAACTGGCTGGGGTGGGGCACCAAATCTCTGCCATTCTTCAACTGTTGTCATTCTGAGGTTCACACTTTGGACAGAAAAAAATAAATAAAAATAAAACATCTACTTTAATAGAGGTGTTTATACATACTAATGATCAGCTGATTAATGCATTAGATCAGAATGACCTGGCTGCTATGAGCCATTTTAATTACAGTGTCACATTAAGGCCAGTACTAGTTTCCCCCTGGTTTTTCCCATATTTTGTTTATTACCAACTGGCTTTTTAGGTGCCAGATAAAAGTTCCTGACTCCATTCAATTCCTGCCAGCAGCAGTGTGAGTGACAGAGGAAGACAGTAGCTAAATCATAATTGTGGCTGGCTTTCAACATAGCAGCTCCATGCTCTGGACGTTAGCAGTGAGGGTTTCTGTCAGAGTCAAACTACTTTTCATCTCAGGGCGTGGTTCTGCACGTGAAAATGCATGGAACCAGCTCCCTGCATACACTAAATGAACTTCGTCTCTACGTTTCTGCATGACTTCCCGTTTTTAATAAGTTGCTTCCTCAAACTGTCAGGTTGCTCTGTGGCCTGCAGCTCATTAGTTTCTGTTCAGCAGAAAAATCGAACAGACCCAGAAGTTTCTCTGCTCTTCTGTCTAAAAAAACACCTCAAATCTCAGTCTGGCTGTTCGGTAATGGAACATGGAACTTTATTTAAAACTTGTTAAAACTCTTCCGGATAGATTTGCTTATCATCACGGCCTCAGATGAACTGTAATCTAGGAAGTATCTGGTACCGACTCATTAACCGAGTTTCCCCATCTTGTGCAGGAACATTGCTTCCCCTGAGTTCACCTGATGAAATGAATCGTTGGGTGGTGAAAATGCAGTTTGCATACAAACTCAATCGGAGTTTTGCTCAAGCCGAAGCAGCTGCAGTCCTCGGACTTTGACTAGATTCTAGTTTCTGATCTACATGTTCGTTTTTTGCATCCTTACACGACGCCACAATAAAAATGTTCGCTTTTTAAACGGACTTTCTTCCGATTTCTGAGGAAGTTTACCAACGAACTGATGCAGCAGGTTGACAGGTGGGCAGGTCCTGCTGTGGCAGAAACTGAGTCGGTTTAAACAAAGTAATCAACCAGCTGCAAATACCACTGGGATGTATGGTTCCTATCAGAATTCTCTCCTCTGGGCCCCAACTGTACTGCTATAAATTGGTCGCGCCCTGGTGTGTGTGTTTGTGTATATATATATATAACTATAGAGGTGTCTATCATCCTAACATGCATTCTTTAAAAAAACAACCCAGAGTGTGAACTTCCACGCAACAAGTCCCAGCCTGGATGAGTAAAACGCAAAAGCAGCAGGAAGACTGCATGGCAGAGGCGGCCAGTACTCACATCTTCCATGATAAAGCAGCAGGATCCGTTATATGGCTGCGGACTAGCCCAAACTCACACGACGTCGCTCTCAGGGTCCTGCTCAGAAACGCTGTGAAACCGTTGCCTGCTGGGGAGCAGCTGACACATTTCCAGCAGTAGCCGTAAATGGTGAAAAGAAGGAACTGTGCAGTCTATGACACCAAGGGTCGCTTCGTTTTCCTCTTTTGCCTCGGAGAAAAAAGTTAGAAGAAAGAAGTTTGGTTTCCGGTTCAAGTCCCTTTTTTTACACTCGTGAATCAGTGAGGAGGAGCAACATGGCCAGCAGCCTGTATCTGGTTGCCAGGGCATCCGTCTCATCGCTGCACGTTTACAGGCGCTTTGTTTCCTTTAGCATTATTATTATTAACAATATTAATACTGATGGTTTCTGACAACACGGCTTTAACTGCAGCAACGACCAGCAACTTTCTAGAACACACTCCTCTCACAGACACTAGGAGGAGTGGGCATCCCAGCCTAAAGTTTTATATACGTACACCTCTGATTTAGCTGAACTTCCTGGTAGGAGTAACTAGCCTTGACATAATAAATCATTAATAGATACTTAACAGCTCAGTTATAAACACCTTTTACACGTATATTACAGAGAAGCGCATGTATAAACCAGGTGTTATCCTCTTCATTAATGAAGCAAAATGCAGATTATAAAAGAAACAATTAAATTAAATAAAGCTTTGAGAGCAACTAGGTAATGCCAGCTAAAATTTGATTGCTTCGTAGATGTACATAAGATTAATCAAAAATCCTTGATTTTCTTAACTGTTGGGTAAAAAATATCCAATTTGGGAGTTTTTTTTAAACTCCTGAGACAAATATGAGTACATCCAGCCCCAGGTTCATTTAACAGGTTGGTTATGGGTTTGTCTGAACATACTGTGTCAGGTTTTCAGCCCCAAAAATGGATTAAAGTGTCTAATAATATGTCTTCATAAGTTTGTGTATTGAAAAGAATAACCATAACCTGGATTTTAAATAAGCAATTTTTAAAACTAATAATTCTGTCATCCTTTTTGAAATAATTGCTTAAACCCAGCAGGGTCACAGGGGGTCGAAGGGCCAAGAGTCAGGGTACACCGAGAATACTGAGCTAGTCCATCACAGAGGAACACAGGAATGAAAACCATAAACACACCCTCCGAAAGTCTGCGTGAATTGCAAATGTAACGTATCGCTATAGCACCCTCCTCCTCATCTATTGGAACTACAGCAGCAATTAAGATGGTCCTCCACAAAATCAACTCTATATATCATCACTGGTCCCAGATAAACCTCCTCAGAACTGGTACAAGCCTTTAAACTATTTTTTAACAGTCACATGTAAGTATGAAACACCCACAAAGCATGGAGGCCCTTCAACTTCCAGACTTTTATGACTTTGTTTGTCAGAAAATAGATCAGGCAAAGTTCATCAGCTCACTCTTTGAAAAAATATCTTCATTCAGGATATTGCGCTTATCAGCGGTGTAATTAAACAACATTATTGCTTTAAAAACATTGATATCAACGGCACTACGGCATCCTGATGGGAATGTCTTTGGAGAAGTGGCTCTAGAATTCCTCTGTGCAGACTTACTCCCATCGGAAACCACCCCTGATATCCTGCCAAATCAAAGTTCTGAAACCCACAGCAGTAAAGTGATAACTCACAGCATATTATTAGAGGGATTTTATGGTGTTTTTGTTATTCCAACGTTTCATCACTAGAGGGGGTAGTAACTCTACTGCTCTCTGTCTCCACACCCATTTAATCAAGATGCAATAGAGCTCAGGCTGGAGGAGGAAGGACAGAGGCTACCAAATTTAGACCATGTGACATCATACAACATTGTGTGACATCATGTTGGATTGTTTTGGTCTGCTAATCTATCTGCTAATATCAAAACTGAGTCAAGTATTGCATGGAAAATGGTCAACTGACTGAATGAATAAAGTGCCTTCTCGTCATACTGACTACTCACAGCATTTTACACTAGAGGTACATTCACAAACAAGCACACATTCATACACTGATAAACAGATTAAGAGGAATCTGAGGGTTAGGTGCCTTGCCCAGTGGAATTCAAACCAACAGCATTCAGATTGCAAGGCAAGTACTCTCCCACTGAGCTACAGTGGCCCCAATAACATTCTAGAAATAAGAAGACCAAAGACTAAATATCCTTATCCTTCATATCCTCATTCATAACATTTCAAAGAAATTCTTAGAATATCTTCAACTCAAACTAATAATCTAGTCCAGATTGAAATATGGCAATTAGACTCTGAAAGTCCCTTAACAGTCTGACTAAATTTCTAGTCTCCAAAATTGCTCAAAAATGTATGTGACTCTTTCTGAGAAAGAAATATCACTCACTCCCCAGGCCCAAATTGGAAAAAGATTGATCTGTTTTCATATGCATACATTTTTGGAAACACATTTGTACAAATACATTTGAAACAATTCAAATTGCTAAATTGTAGCTCAGCCAATACAAACTGCCTTCCTGTAAATAAAAACAAGCAGAAGACCTGAAGGCCTATCAGTACGTTTATAATGCAACCTGTCTCCCCATCAATAAGCTTGTGTGCTACATCCTAAATATTAATATAGAAAGAAGTAAATCCTAAATGCTTATTGTAGTTCTGAGCATCACAATAAAAACAATTTGAAAGAACTACAGGAATAAAGAGAACACAAGTTTTACTGTACCCAAATATTGTGTTCAAGTAAGAGTAGCACTATTTCAACATATTTTTACTCAAGTAAAAGCAAAAAGTATCACCTAAGAAATTACTCATGTAAGAGCAAAAAACTATTTGGCAAAATGGCTACTTAAGTTCTGAGTAACTAGTCAGAACATCTGGTTTAATATTGAAAATGATGTCCTTAGACAAAAATATCAAGTAATGTGCAAATTCTGGTATTTTAAAGATTAAATGAAAAATCAATACAAATAAATAACATGATTACCAGATAACAAATTCAGGCAGAAAAACTGCTTTTCCAAGTATTTTTTTCCAATACAAAACTTATTAAACCAATATTTATAGTAGGTAATAAAAAAAAAAAAAAAAAAATAATAAAAAAAATTCCCTTCTCACCCTCCACGGGTGGTCTTTCTCAACCTCTGAGCTCGGGTCCTCTACCAGAGGCCTGGGAGCTTGAGGGTTCTGCGTAGTATCTTGGCTGTGCCGAGAACTGTGCATTTCTGGACTGAGATGTCTGACGTTGTTCCTGGGATCTGTTTTAGCCACTGCTCCAGCTTGGGGGTGACTGCCCCGAGGGCCCCGATGACCACAGGCACCACTGTGGTCTTCACCTTCCAGGCCTTCTCCAGTTCCTCTCTGAGGCCCTGGTATTCCTCCAGTTTCTCGTGTTCCTTTTTCCTGATGTTGCAATCGCTTGGTATTGCTACATCCACCACAACGGCTTTCCTCTGTTGTTTATCCACCACCACGATGTCCGGTTGGTTCGCCATTAACATTTTGTCTGTCTGGATCTGGAAGTCCCACAGGATCTTAGCTCGGTCATTCTCCACCACCTTTGGGGGTGTGCCCCACTTAGATCTCGGGGCTTCCAGTCCATATCCTGCACAGATGTTTCTGTACACTATGCCCGCCACTTGGTTATGACGTTCCATGTACGCTTTCCCTGCCAGCATCTTGCACCCTGCTGTTATGTGTTGGACTGTCTCAGGGGCCTCCTTGCACAATCTACACCTTGGATCTTGTCTGGTGTGGTAGATCTGAGCCTCTATTGCTCTGGTGTTTAGGGCCTGTTCCTGTGCAGCCAGGATGAGTGCCTCTGTGCTGTCCTTGAGTCCAGCTTTTTCCAGCCATTGGTAGGATTTCCTGATATCAGCCACTTCAGTTATTTGTCGGTGGTACATCCCATGTAGGGGCTTATCCTCCCATGATGGTTCCTCCAGCACCTCATCCTCTGGTCCCCATTGTTTGAGACATTCGCTGAGCACATCGTCGGTTGAGGCTTTGACCTTGATGTATTTATGGATCTTGGATGTTTCATCCTGGACAGTGGCTCGCACACTCGCTAGTCCTCTGTAACATCTTGTAGGAAACCAACTCTACAAAGTACATTTTTTCCAATAAGTTACTCAAGTAAAGGTAACTGTGTAAACTCATCCCTCTCATCAGGTGTTTTCCCCCAGGCTTTAAAAACAGCAGTTATCAAACCACTGATAAAAAAGAACAATCTGGACAAATCACTATTGCAGAATTACAGGCCAATCTCTAACTTTCCATTCATCAGCAAAATGATTGAAAAAGCTGTGTTTCAACAGTCAAACAGCTTCTTCACAATGACCAACTGCTTTGACATCTTTCAGTCTGGTTTCCATGCTCACCACAGCACCGAGACTGCCCTCGTCAAAGTGTTCAATGATATCCACACAAATACAGACTGTGGAAGAACCATAGTGTTGGTTCTGTTGGACCTCAGCGCAGCATTTGACACTGTTAACCATGGGATATTATTGGTGTAGAACAGCTTTTTATGCAAACCTATATATCTTATACCTGAGATGCTAGATGATCCAGCTCATTACAAATGGCCTGAATTGATAAGAGGACTTTGCAAAAACAGATTTCTGCTGAGATTTATGATCATTTTTAAAATGTGATTTGAGGTCAGGAGCTGACAAAGAAATTCTAATGTCTTTTGACAATGATCCTGTAATAAACAAAGTCACAGAGATCAACCCACTGCTCAGGCAGATATAAATGTTTTAGTTTTTTTTCTTGAAAGCTACCCTTACTCTCATGCAGAGGCAAAAAAAGGTAATAGGGTCATTAGAAAATTATGTCATACTGTGAATAACAAACTTGCAGACAACAGTGCAATATTTTCTTCATTCTTTAATCTTAAGGATTAAATATATGTGTACACTAATTTGCTTGATATTTGATATTCCAGAAAAGGAAATTCTGATGCTGTACAGAATAGTGTTGGAGACTGGTCCTTTAACTTATGGTCTCATATTTATGAAGACTAAGTTGTGATGGAACTGTTTCCTTGGAGAGGAAAAGAGATGATGGTGCTTTTATTTTAATTTAATGTTTAATAATCTAATAGTTTTATTGACTCTTTTATTTCACTTTCAAGGTTCAGATATCTCTGAACACTTATTTAACAGCCATCTCATTTGACTCAGTACTTCTCGCTTCGTAGTGGGGGGTGGTTGTTTATAGTGAAGGCAATTTCCGGTAAGCTTCATTAAGTCGCATGGGCGCATTACATACATCAAGGCCAAATATAGCAATTGGATAAAATTTAAAACTTCAACAGAGTCCACGCCTCCATCAATCAATTGTTTCTCAATAGCCGAGGGTCCAGACGCTCTGGACGAAGCAAAGCATAGAACAAGGCTGGTTTTTACCAGGCTAGGTTTAAACACAAATATGAGTCAATACTTAATTCTGCTAATATATGATAGTATGAGAGTGACTGTCTGATGCTCTTAGGCATTTTACAGCAAAAGCAGCGAGTTCCTGGTAAGAGGCTCAGTCAGAAATGTGATGTCTTGTACTGCTGCTCATCTAAAGCTCTGTTTTGTGAACCAGCCCACACCAGCTAACAGCCAAATTTTGTGGATTGTATTTGTTGCTTGGATGCCAAGCATATTTAGCTTTGATGAGTTGCACTGGTTCAATGAATGTGAACAGTGAGAGGGAGAGAGGACAACCCTATCTGGGGCCTCTTTCAAGATCGAAACTCTGAGAAATCCAGTCATTTGTTTACAAACAAGTATTTAATCAACTCTATAGTAATCTAATCCATGACAGGAAAGTCTGTTCAAATGGTAAGGTAGCAAATAGAAGTTTCCAATTAACCTTATCAAAAGCTTTTTCTGCATCTAATGAAACAATTAAACCATTTTTTAATTAGGATGTTGCAATAGTCTATTAGATTGATTAATCTTCTGGTATTAGTTATAGCATACTTGAATAAATCCAGTCTGGTCCGGATGTATGATATGAGGGACGACCTATTCAAGCTTTGTGGCCAGCGTCTTGCAGATGATTTCAAGATTTGCATGTATCAGTTATAATATACTTTCTATTTAACCCTGTAACCGCATACCAATCCCCCCACCTCCCACCCCCTTAAAAATAATGGTTCAGTTAAACTTCTTCAGCATCCAGGAAGTGAAACCTCTCAAGTCTTTTCCCACTCACACTGTTAAGAGAGGTAAGTGTTAGCATACTTTCTTACCTATATTTCATTGTTTTTATCCACAGATTGACATCTTCAAGCTCAACCTTTCAGCACTGTTACATGCATAAATGATATTTACTATTGTTTGGGAAAAAGCAAAGAATTGTCTTGGTAAAATATATTTTCTTGTTTTGCTCATGCCATATGCTGATCCATACCCTAGCTAATGTGAACTAATGGCTAGTTTTATCTGAAATCTTCAACCCCATAACATTGAACTCCATAACAGAAACCACTGTTACAGGGTTGAATCATTTTTATGGGGTTGAAGATTGGACTGTTCTTAAGCCAGCCCGCCCCTTTTCTCTAAATGTTATATCATGATCATTATTTTCAGATTGGGCCAATCAGATGGCTAAATCAAACGCAGAGAGGCAAAGACAATGGGGGAAAAGCAAACAATAACAAAGAACAAAATTAAAATGCAAAAACGATTCCTTGTAGACACGATGAAAAACCTTCACAGGAAGTTTCTGGAAGAAAACAACACAGTCACATTTCCTATGCCTCATTTTGCCAGCTGTGCCTCTTTTGGGTTACCCATCCCTCCCTTTCAGACCCCAACACATGTCAGTGCAGGTTACATTAAAACCTGACTTTTCTGGCTGAAAAGCTTTGTCAGCTTAAGCTTATTGAATCTTCAGATTTAGAGAGCCTCACGGAACTTGTGTGCTGTGACTTTAGCTGCAAGGCTTGCATGTATACAGAATGTGAATATTGGAAAAACAGAATCATTCCCCTCTCAAGCTCATATAATGGTGCACAGAAGGTGAGCTAAATGCAGTGAGCCACAGAAGACAAAGCAAAATCAAATATTGAAGAGAGCTCGGTTGATTTGCAATCATTTGGTTTTGCTTTGGCCCTAGAATGAATTCTGATTAGTCAAAATGAGTAAATACAGATTTCAGTTTGTTTAATGGAAATATGCTTTCATCAGATTTAAAAACAATTTCACTTGAGTGAAATGTACTCAAAGTTGTAATATTTTGAGTACATTCTTTGCAGTTTAACCAAAAGTAATTTAATTTGGCATTTCCCCTGTCACAAAAAACATTGATATGAAACTGTGTTCATTGTTTCTTACTAAGGACACCACACTGTTGCATTGTGCTGGGCTGTGTTGGTGCTGGTGCAGGTATTGAAGCAGTGGATGGTGCAGGGGCACAAGCAGAAGACCTCTGAGGGTCCAAATTAAGAGAGAAGGATGGATACCTCTCGGATTGTGGAAGGAAAAAAAACAAACACCCTATAGAAATTAAGCACACACACACACACACACACACACACACACACACACACACACACACACACACACACTACATGTAATTGTAACATACTAAAGAGACAGCAAGCAGAAAATATGAGCATAGCACAAAGTTAGCACTGATGCTTGCTAGCTATCGTTTTCCTTCATGCAGGAGACAATGGCTTTCCTTTCAGAATATCCTTGTTCGTTCAGAGAAAGCTCATCACCAATGGGATGAGTTATATACTAGATACTTAAAATCACAAAACGCTCACACAATGGCTCTCCAATTACTCGCCAGTAAACGCCCAGCATCTATCTGAAAGAAATTGGAAGTGGTTTGACCACTGCCGCCTTTCTCAGTCCTCAAGGTCTGGTAATTCCTTTTCACCTTTTTAACCTTCTCACGGCATTGCTTTGCTGTTTGCTGGTACCTGTGAGCTCACACACCTCTTTGAATATTTTCTTATTTTCAGTTGCTCTGTCTAGCTCCCTCTGTGTTTTCTAATCAGCGATCAAGCACAAAAATGTCTGATCTTGTTGGACCATGGTTTTGATTTCAGTGTTTTGTGACACAATCAGAAAAGCAAAAGCAAACCCCAATAAATGAGTACAGCCAAGTCAAGCCGAGCTGAGTAGGTAGGTACTAATAAAAAAGGGACTTCTGGAAAATTTCATACTTCCTACTTGGGGGAACAGTTTGGGGATGGCCCCCTTCTGATGGCTCCATCCTGTTCCAACATGGCTACTCACAATAATGACCTGCACAAGACAAGGTCCATAAAGACATGGATGAGTTTGGTGTGGAAATACTTGAGTGGCCTATACAGAGTCCTGACCTCAACCAGACAGAACACCTTTCAGAATAATTAGACTGGAGACTACTACTCAGACATTCTCATCCAGCACCAGTGTCTGACCTTACAAATGCACTTCTGGATAAATGGTCAGAAATTCTTATACAGTAAACACACTCTAAATCAACTTTAAGCTGAATATATGTTTTTTGTTCTTCATTCTCAATTGTAATATTATGATATTATGATATGGCTTGATTTTACCAATGGCTCCTTAGCTTTGTTATTACTAGACAGTGATTTAGAATTATATTTAATACATGAATAAACAGTGATGGTTGAAAGGGTTAAACATTGTAAGGCCATAGATATATTTTGTTCAGCGTAGCATCATGTATAGCTACTTTTAAAAACAGGATAGCTATCTTTTAATTTCTAACCATGTGGAGAATGGCACTCTGAATAGGAAGATGATCTAAAATATGTCCGGCTTTAAAAACAAATTCTTATTCCAGAGGTAGGATATGTAAGAGAGTGAAGAATGATGAAGACACATTCAAAAGGACTGAATGTAACAGACAGGGAGACAAGTTGTTGGACTGAACTGTTGGTGCCTGCTCTTTCCTGTCTTTAAATGTGGAATCTTAGTAAGGTGAAAAAACAGGTTAGACAGCTAAAACCATTTTGTTCTTGGTGTGAAAAAAATGACCATCTCCACCTAAATAGGTGCCACACATTTTTGTAACCATTGTTTTAAATTTATGATAACTACAGAAATGTGACTTTCATTTTATGTTAATTTGAGTTCAAGTTTAAAATTGGATATTTCAATATATAAATTAATAAATTAGTGAGCAATTTTTATTTTTCAGTGTTCAGCCATATCAGTGGATGTTTGTGCCTCTTGGATTTATGAGACAGAGCTTCAGATAAATTTGTTTTTCAAGACGGAGAGAAAAATTTTGGCAAGGGATTCAGACCACAGTAGCCCTTACAGTAATATTACAATGGGAGATCACCCATGGCTTGCTCCCCAACAGGAGGAGTGAAGTCTATGGCATGTTTGAATGGAGACTCCACATATACTCCCTCTCTTCTGTGGTGGTCACATGTGTTTCACAAGTTTTGAGTCAAGTGATAACATACCTGAATGTCATTGTTTTGTTTTTATGTCTGACCCACATACACAAAAGCTCTTCAGAGAACAGTCAAATTTAAAAGGGTTTATTGAGAAACAATGAATATTGATGATGAAATGGGCCGAGAAAGTCCTGGTGGCTCAACACTGTTGCCTCACTGCAGAGAGAGATAGATGTGTGAGCAGAGGTTTGAACTGGGGAAATTACTGAGAGGAGTGGAGTCCTTACTTTGGTCAGCAAGGGGAGTGAGTGAGGGATCTGGGATGAGAGCTCTGAGTGAGGTATGCCTGGAGGACGCTGACGTTTATCGGGACCTGTTTGATGGTAGAACGTTGGAGGGTGGACAGGTTGCACGGAGGAGGTGAGTCTCAGGAGCTTAAAGGCTGCCAGCCATGGGGCTGAAGATCTAGAAGGTTAAGCTTTTCCTGGTGAAGGTTTCCAGAGATTCACTCAGGGATGGAATCCATATGAGGGAATCCAGCTTGGAAGATTCCTAGAGAGAACACAGGGAGTCAGCAAGGCTTCACAAAGAGTCAGCAAAATCACAAGAGAACGCGGGGGGCTTAGATTTTACCACAAGGCTCAACACTCAAGTGACGAGGGACTGATAGGCATCTCCTGATACACCGCTTGTGATCGCTAGTGAGCTGCAGGTGTGCAAAACCACACCTGTGGAGAGCCATCCTCCAGATACCAGTCTCATGGCGCCCTCTGGTGGAAACCTAGAAGAAAGCACTAACCACACAGAGAACACCCCAGATCCCTGACACTGCAATTGTCTGTGAAAGGAGTTCAGTTCTGGTTCATTCATAGTACTAACTACTCATCCACACTGATTTGCTCATATGAAATGATAGTGTGTTCCTAGTTATAACAGGTGTCCTGTATCTGGGCATCAGGATGGTGGTGGGTGTGTTTATCACCCAGTAGACCCTGGTTTTAAAGGTCTATATATCCATGAGGAACATAGTCCTCAACCGTCCCTGCCTCAAGACAAGGGCCACCCTCAAGATGTTTGTCACAAGTCTGGCAGACCTCTCTCAGTGGCCTTATTTTTTTTTTTTTTTGCACTTAGCATTTATTTCATAGAAGGATCACTCCGCTATTTTACTCTTCACCCTCAACATTAACGGCTCAGTTTTTACTGTGCAAACACACAATTGAACAACCCCATGGAGACAGGTGTGTCTGTCTAAAAAAGAAAACGAGATATCTACAGTAAGTGTCACAAGAGACGGACCAGGGCGATGGGTCAAGTATAAGGGCCGTTTTGTTTGTGACCCCACCATCCCCCTCAGGGATCACTGCAGACCAGTGGCTGCAGTGAAGCCTGCATCAAACTAAACAAAACTATGAATGACAGCAGGATTCAAAACTGTGACTGGAATGTCCACTTTTTAAAAAAGTAAATTAATGTGAACGGTAGAGGGTGCATGATTAAAATGAAATCATTTAAAAAGACTGAATTTGTTTTTATAGATTTTGTTTTATTTTGATGATTATAATAAAATTTAAATTAAAAGAATACCAGTGAATCATATCACTTTTTCCAATGTGTATTTTAATCATCCAGAAGCACTTGATATGGATGCCACACCATGTTATATTGCTTCATGTGGATGTTTCTAACATGACCTGTTAAAGATTTTAATGTTTAAGCTGAAGCAGCATCTCATCATCAGGATGGAGAGGTTTTTTTATCTGAGGGCCTTCCCCATTCTTTGTACTGACACAATCCTGTTTGTTTACATTATTTACAGATAAGTTTTATCCCTCCAGAGTAAGAATTTCATCCCATCTTTTCAGATTCATTCAAGTGATTGTGAAACGTTTTAGAGATTTATCTGAGGAGTTGGATAATTTACAACATCAAGGCTTTAAACTGCTGTGGTGAAAAGCGAACATCAAGCCTAATACCTGGTCCTAAAAACACAGAATTATAGCTCAGAACATGACAAAGCTCAAAACTACCAAAGTCAAGAAAAACTGCATCCCACTGTTGGTCTGGTGCTCAAGTTGTGAACTAAACCAGTTGCCAGGATCCTGCATGTGTTATACAGCTGAGGTGGGTATTCTGACAGCAAACTGCCGACCTGATGGTTTAATCATCACTGCAGAGTTCCTTTTTCCAGAGGCGCAGTGCTTTCAAACCCTGATGTTTCTCAGTTTTATTTAGTTCGATGTGTTCTGTTTTATTTAGTCCTTTATACTCATTGTCAAAAAGAATCAGATAAAATAATTTTACTTTATTTATTTCAGAGAGAATTACTCCGTATCATTAAAAAGAAAAAGAGATAAAGACCAAAAAAAAACCCAAAGTCTGCCAAAACAGTAAACTATCAAAGAGTATACAGACATTCCGGTGGTTAAAATGCTTGAGATGTACCTTGCGTCATTACTTGCAGCACTGTTGCTTCACATCATCATCATCATCATCATTGTCATCGTCATCATCACAAAGATCACATCTTAGAATATGGCCTTGGTATCTCCTTTTGCTCATGAGATGAGCAAGATGGAAAGTTAAGCTTCTGATCCTTCTCAGTTGTACCGATCATAAGAATATTTGTTTTCAGGGTTAAACATGATGTAATACTGGACGCCATAACTAGCAGAGACTCAGAGTAGCCACTGCAGGCCAACACTGTAGGGGAGCAAGAGGAACACATTATCAGCATACATTAAATGATTAACAAGAAGGTTGCCCACCATACACTCAGTCTTACAATCAAGCTCAATCGACAGATCATCAAGGTACAAATTCAAGAGAACAGGAGACAATACTCCACTTTATCACAGAGAAAGATTCACAAACCTCTGTACCCCACTTAACTTCCATAGATTGATGAGTTCCAAAAATGTAAAACCCTGATTAAATATGCAGAGACCCCTCTACTTTGTAACTTTGTAATCTAACAAACAACTTGATGGTTAATTTTGTCAAATACTTTGGTTGGCATCTAAAAAACACACACACACACACACACACATATATATATATATATATATATATATATATATATATATATATATATATATATATATATATATATATATATATATATATGAATGAGATCAAATACATCCGATAGCACACTTGCCAGGGCAATTGGTCTGTAATCGTTAATACAAGATATCTTTCCAGTTTTTGCTTTCACGACTGGCACTAAAATAACATTATTTCAGTACTGGTATTATACACAGCTGTGGGCGTTGCTCCTTCCGTCCAGCTCCCAACAGCTGTTGCTGACATGAAACAGCACGAACGTCACCGACTCTTGTAAGAAACAATTTTAACGCACAATATTACAATCAGATATCCACTCTGCCTATTGCTACGTTGAGAAAAGGGCATCGCCGAGGCCAGCAAAGTGGGGTCCTTCGGCTTAGCAACGTCAGCTGTAAGTAGCAGCAGCCATCTACGATAAAAGAAGTTGGTCAACAGTTAACACGTCAATTCATAACACCGGAGAATAATGAGAAGCGGACATGTATAGGCGCAAAAAAAAAAAAAAAAAAAAAATCATCAAAGGAATGTAGTGCTTTAAAATATGGTGGGAGCGTGAGTGTTTATGTGGATGCATAGATCATGTCGGACGCAGCTATTGAGGAAGTTTCAGTTTTATCATCCATTTATTGCAGAGACGGAGAGTTCCAGATTGTTCGACAGTCTGGTACGTTGGCTAACTTCATTTTACTCTGCCGGTGTAATGCTATGTTCTGGTTGTCTAGGAAATTGCTGCTGGGCGCTGGGAATGACGTCACACCCGAGTTAGGCATAAACCCGTTTTTCGAATCAGCGCGAGCCGCGACGCGAGTTGAGAGTCGCGACTCGCGCTGGTTCTCAAGTTGAGAGCGTTGTGGTTGAAAGTGGGAAAACAGGAGGGTTATTTAATAGTTGTGTTGTCTAGCTCCTATCAGCAATAAAAGCTGTTAATGTAATTTTTTTTTTAATTTATATTTGTTGAAATGTAAGGAACATATATACAAATATGTATTTTGGACCACTATGTGCCCCACTAGGTACAAATTCTTAGAACTGTAAATTAATCCTATATATTGGTCATCTTACATTTTAGATGTGCGCAGCCATATTGGATACCAAAGTCTGCGAGAACTGGTGTGGTAGATTTAATGGTTATGAGAGCAATTGTTTTAAAAGGATAGATGTCGGTGTTGTTGCCTGATCAAAACACTTCAAACGACAATAAACGGTTTGGAAATTTTTCTCTTTTTTTGGACGGTTGGCAAACCACCTCTTGATGCGTTACCGCCTCCTTATAGGTTAGTAGTGTAAGTATTATTGTACTACTGTTCCATCACTGAATTCTTTTAAAAGTGTAACTAACCTCCCAAAATCAACATTCTTTTGTTGACAAACCGCCTAAATAGGTTATTTTGGGTTCTATCTTATTGTTTCTGTGCGAATTTTTCCATTTCTGTGTAAATTTGTTTAGTTCGGTGATATTTCGCTTAAAACCGTCTCAGTACTGGCCGGCCTCCTTCGGGTCGAACGTTTCTTAGGCAGCCGAATTTTCCTATTGGTTGCAGCGGTAAAAGCTCCGCGTTTGGGTATAAAACCATCTCAGCCCGGTGGCGAGTCAGGAGTGAGAATAGTGAGCCAGGTGTGACCACGGCTACTCAGCATAGCAAGTGTGGGATTTATTTACAATCTCGACACGGCGTGGAATGGATCTCCTCTGCTCTTACTATTGATGGTATACTGTAGGACGGATGCCTGTCGGAATGACTGCAAGGCTTGGGAAGCGGGAAGTGCTCACCGCAGCTCTCTGCCTACTCACGACACAGCAGGGCTGCAGCTGAGCTGCGGAGCGTTGTCGCCATAAAACTCTCCAACAACACAGGAAAAACGTTACTAGATTTGTCACTTGTTTGATTAAAAAGTCACCAAATATATAGAGAAGGTTTGTAAGAAAGCAAGAGCTCTTCGTTCTTCCTCACCCCAGTCCCGCTCACCCCCAGACTTCGCCGGGCCTCTTAGTGTGTCTGACTCCGCAAACTTTGCTGGAATTTCTCAAAATGTGTGAGGGCCGGGGTTATGCTCTCACAGGGGGGGGTTAGTTATACTGAAGTGTGTGACCCCCCCCCCCCCATATATATATATATATATATATATATATATATATATATATATATATATATATATATATATAAGAGGTGTTCCGATCGATCGGCCACCAATCGTTAACAGTCGATTTCTATGAAAAAGTATGTGACTGGTGTTCACCGATCAGTGTCTTTTGTTGCCGATTCCAAAAGTCGATCACCTGTCCCTCATACTTCACAGCCTGCTGAGGCCCTGTGGCAGTAGCATTCATAGCCAAATCAAAATATTAACAGCCAATCCATGTGATCGGTATCAGTGATCGGCAGCATAAAATCTGATCGGAGCACCCCTAAAATACAGGGTTTTTATTTGCTATGAATCAACCCTGTGTTGAAACTTAAAGTAAAAATGAGCTGATTTTCAATTGACTGGAGTTTTGGTCAGATTTAATCATTTAATAAAATGCATATTCAACAACAAAATGACTTGAAAATGATCAAAGACGTTATTAAGGTACTGTTAAATGAGACTGTGGTAGTATTTTGATGACACCAAAAGTCAAGTAAATTAATTTAGAGGTTATTCATTATAGTTTGAGCTGTACCTGAACACACCAGGGGAGTTATTGCCCATGGCCATAAAACATGCAGTGGTTTGACAGCTTTGCTCTGCTGTCAAACCACTGCACTTTTTATGTTTTATCCCCAGCAGCTTCAAGTCTCAACAGTGAAGCTGCTCCCAACCAGGAGCTCTTGTGTGCTAAATATGCCAGCTGTTTTAATGTCAATGAAAAGCAAAGCTGGTCTGAGTCTGACATCCTGGTCTTCCTTGTAGCACAGGATGGGCTGGTGGTCCAACTCAACTGCACTGGTGGAAGAGACGGCGAGCTGCTTGTGAGCGTGGTGTTCCGTCTAGACCTCGGCTACCCTTCCTGTCCTCCTCATATCTCCATCTCCTCCACTGGCCTGTCTAAGAATCAATGTCACAACATCAGGCAGAAGCTGATGACTCGAGCTGCAGAGCTTCCCCCGGAACCAATGCTTCACCAGCTGGTGCAGTACTTGCAGGTAAAGGCTTATAAAAATAAATATTAACTGGATTGATTTTAGTAATGCTGTATTGTCGTCACAGCAGGAATGTGCGGAACTGACAGAGCACCACACAGGAGAAGAGGAGGGGGAAGAGAAAGATAAACAGCAGGAGTGGACAGCGGTTCTGTCGCTTGACCACATCAGATCTCGAAACCGATATATTGGACTCCTGGAGCGCTGGGGCCAGCAGCTGCAGCTCACTGGCAGACTTTTACTGGGACACGATCCACTAATTATTCTCCTGGGAGAAAGAGCCAACATCAAGGTACTTGTGTTTGTCTCCTGACTCCACTTCAAAATTAGATAGACACGTCATCAGACTGACACCATGACACATTATCTTACTTAGTGTTTATTTAACAAACTAAATTTGAACAGAGAAGCAGTGGATGAAAAGTAAACTCCCGCTTTGAAATTCTGAAGGACTTATAGATCATTTGAGCAGCCAGGTGTTGTTATTCATTGGTAAGTGTGAGATCCTTTTTAAAAGTCTTGACAGATTGCAGACCTGAAGTTATGTGTTAATGCAGTGTCAGCTAGAAAAGACATGAGCAATGATTGTCTAGAAACAGCAGTTGGAAAAGCCAATCATGCTATTTCCAAACAATTTGAAGTTCATAATTCTACAGTGAGATCGATGGTTTACAACCAGAAAGCAATCCAAAATACAGCGCTGAGGGAAACTTGGAGGGAAAAAAAACAAGTTATTCTACGGAGCTGAGTTTAGCAGGTTAAATATTGAAGTTCATGACAGGAAAACTTGAAGAAAAAGTATGGCTTCTTTGGAACAGCTGAAAGAGAACGTATCTTCTCCCATATAAATATTTGCAAAGTTTTATCTGAGCAAAGAAAAAACGTCTGGAACAATGTCCTTCAAATGATGGAGACCAAAGTAGAGATGTTTTTATGACAGCACCATGTTTGGAGAAGACCAGATACAGTCCTCACATCTCATGTCAAGGAAGGTGGTGAAAAAATGAACTTCAGAACCTGACAATTGGATCTTTTAACTATAGAAAATGATCTTAAAAACAAATCTGTAGAATCTCAAGATTTATTTTTTTTCCTTTTTTGTGGTTTAGTTTTTACTGCAAATGACATAAAACTGTATGACATGTAAAACTGTGTTCATGTCATGTTGTATTTACACCATTTTATACTTTATTTTTAATATGACAATAAACTTGAGTCACCTTCAGTCAGGCTGACTAATTCAGGTACCAGTTTACACATTATATACCAATCTGAGCACCTCATTTGGTACAATTTCATCTTCCAAATTTTCATTGGGTCACTTTCCTTCACTAAGCTTTCATTTTCTTAGGTATTTTTTTTATGTAAGAGAAGATTCCATATGTGCAGCAGTTAGGACTTCATAATCCATAGTAGTCCATTGTCAGTCTGCCCCAGGGCAGCTGTGGCTATAATGTAGTAGCTAGCTACCATCAGCGTGTGAATGTGTGCGTGAATGACTGAGCGCTATGAAAGAACAGGCCATTTACCATCCCTCCAAACCAAATATCTGTTGTTAGCCTTTCATTGGAATTTAAGCCAACTTATGTGGAGCATTACGGTTGAACCCTTCAACACCAGTTTGTGATGCAAGACAATGTCTATTACATATTTCTCCCATTTTCTTAAAATCAGCAATGACATCTTTCCCCTCTGCCATTATCCACTCTGACTGTAACTACTTTTCTTCAGGAGTTTTGTCGCCGTTTAAAGTCTGTTAAGGTGGATGTGGACTCTTCCGGCAAGAAATGCAAAGAGAGGATGGTGAAGGTTCTTGCTGAAACCCCATCTTCTTCCCCCTGTCAGCATTGGTATGTATCATAGACATGCAGCAGAGAAATTCAGACATTTTGGGACTCAGGAGAATAAAATCTGTGTTGGATCTCTCAGTAGTATTCACACAGCTCTCATGGCCTCCCTTTCTCTCTCTGCCAGTCTCCAGGGATTTGTAGTGAAGGACTACAAGTCATTATCAGAGCTGACTGCTGTCTTTGAGGAGCTGAACATACCTGAGCTTTACCAACAGATGCTGCCTACATTAAGCAGCTAAGAGAAGAACTGTCATATCTGCTCCTTATGTTGGATTCACAAACACAGATTTAACGTTTGCTTTTATTTGAACTGTTCAATTTGTATCTATACATTTATAAGTGTTACTTTAATCTTTTTCCTGCTAATCCAGTCTCTGTTACCCTTGTTCACAGAATCTTATCATTAAACGGGTATTAGAATAACCCTGTTTTTCAAATCTCTGTCTGTTTCTAACGTGTCCTGCTCGGCAGTGTAGCAGTCAGAGTTGTTGTCTGAGTGCTGAGGAGAAACCAACAGATTTATTTTCACAGTGGAACATTATGTAATTATAAAGAACTTGATTAGAAATTGCTTTGGGTTTGTTTTAAATGCAGTGTACATGGAGACGGAGATGAAAGGGGGGGGGGGGAATAAGGGAAGAGAGGTGGGTTAAAAAGTTAAAAGGGAGAAAGGGAGATAAGACCAGAGGAGATGAAGAAGGATGGAGAGAATAGAAGAAAACACCCAAGGAATCTGCTTCTATACAATTCTTGTTGGCTGTTTTTCTGCTGGTGCCCTGCACCTGGAAACCAAATTTCCCAGAGGAACCTTCCTGAGGGATTAATAAAGTTCCATCTAATCTAAATGGTTATTTACTCTGCCCAGGAATAATGTGGGGCCAGTGGTAGATCCATTTTATGTTCTTGGTGTTATTGCAACTTGTTAGCACAAGAGGGAGTAGTACTACTGTTTGCCATTGTCTCCACATCCATTTAATCATGGTTCAGTGGCACTTGGGTGTGATGAAGGAAAAGAGGCAAACAGTTATTTGACCGTCTATCAAGGTGAATGGACATGTATCATCATGTAAGGTTGTATTAGATCATTTTGACCTTCACTTTAATAGATTGCCTAAACAGTCTTTAGACTGTTGGAAAGAGAGGAAATGTAATTAGAGGTGTTCTAAAGTTTACACATTCCCCATCACAGGGTCAAAATGATGACAGGTCTGTCCTCTAAAGCCTGTGGTCATTAAATCCTTTCAGCGACTGCTATTGAAGCATCTAAAACACCTCACTGGCCTCCTGCTGGACACCCTGCAGTTTGGCTGCAGGGCAAATAGGTCGGCAGATGATGCAATCAGTTTGGGACAACATTTCATCCTGCACCAGCTTCACCACCCAGGGACGTACGCAAGGATCCTGTTTGTGGACTTTAGCACGGCCTTCAACACTATCAGCTCAGTTATCCTCCACCAAGGGGTGGATTGGCCATCTGGCGTACTGGGCCAATGCCTGGTGGGCAGACACACATTTATGGTCTAAATTTAACCAAAAAGGTATATTATAAATAATTTTTGTTGACTGCAATTGGCAAATTTTCTGAAAGGACATTGGGCTAATTCAGTGAAATCTCTTAGCTCCTCAGCCCGCCCCTCCCCTCTTCTTTGACCAAAGTTATACGTTTTTGGCATTTGAGCTGAGCGGAGTTGGAGAGAAGTGAGTGGAAATGCATAAATCACAAAAGGTGCAACAGGGGCTCAGAAAAGCTGTGAGAAAAAGGCTAAAAAACCTTCAAGTAGATTAAGCAAATGCCCCAAAATAACCAATATGTTTGCCATTGCCACCACAAGTATAACTGCAACAGCTGCTTGGCTGGAGGAGGGAGAATTAGGTATTCAGGGAGAATTGTCAGGGAAGGAAAGGGAGAGAGATGTGACCCAGGGACAGATTAAGGAAGAGGTCAGATTAGCTACAGTCAGACCGGTAAGAAGAAGCTGAAATGTTCATGAAAAGGGACGTTTCATGTAGGGCGGAGGTGTGAGTGCGTGTGACGTTGTTATGGGGTAATAATACCAATGAATTTAAACAGAAAATGTAAAAAAGTAAGAAAAGTTTTAAGAGTTAAAAAACTGTTAGAATTAATACAATTTAAAATGATTACAAAAAAAAAAAAGGATAGAGACACATCTTCATCAAATGATATCTTGGGAAACTGTAGCCAAAGTGTGAAAATGCTCAACGTAGGAAATGATTACAAGACCTATTTTATTCACTCAGACTTAAAAACTGCATAATAATATTAACCTAGAGCGTTATGTGTGATTTGTGTACAAAACTACAGTTTTGTTCACAAACTGTGTGTGTGTGAGAGAGAGAGAGAGAGAGAGAGAGAGAATTGCTTTTATAACCTTTGTTTTCAAATAATGCCATGATTTGGTGTCCAACATAGTTTTATTAGCCGTACAGTTCCAGTTTGCAGGTGTTACAGCATACAGTTATCATGCTATATTCGTGAAACTTTGCTTTGCTGAAATGGATGATTTATCGTTAGTATCCAGAGAAATAACACTGGTGAAATTCCCTCTGCTCTTCATACTTTAAGGAGCCACTTTGATGAGGAGCTCTTTATTTTACATGGATATATGGTTTTATTATGGGCATAATTGTGTATTTGTGTAAACAGTATATTTGATAAAACACTGAAAAGACATCTCTAGCAGAGTTTCTTTAACATCCACATTTACTTCAAGATGGGAATTGTGACCCTGTGGCCATCTCTCCCAAGATGAAAGTCTCTGAGTAGAGAAGGAGTGTATCAGTTTTTTTTTAACATGGTTACTCTCTTACTCTTTGGCTTCTGTGCTTTATTTTATTTTTTGAAACAACACAACATGCAGAAATATCCTCTGGTATGTGATGTACCTTCTCATATCATATAAATAATCATGGTGAGCCCCCAGGTCCATTTTTTTTTTTTTTTTTTTTTTTTGGTCCTAGTCCAACCCTGCCTCCACCAGAAGCTCACCCAGCTCTCAGCGCCGGCCTCCACCTGTCAGAGGATCATCAGCCTTCTGACGGGCTGTTAGCAGTGAGTGAGTCTGGAGAGCATCTTCTCCAGTACCAGAACTATCAGCACCGGCACCGCCTTTGGGTGTGTTCACTCCCCACTCCTCTCTACACAAATGATTGCACCTCAGTGGATCCATCTCTAAAATTCCTGAAGTTTTCAGATGACACCATTGTTTCTGGTCTGATCCAGGACAGTGATCAGACCAGTAACAATAGTCCCACAACAATCAGCAGAACAAACACAAATAAACAGGGAGGACTGTCATAATAAAGAAAACACCAAGTTATATCTGCCAGTGGGATTTTGGAATGAATAACTTTACTGTTGATCTTTTTGTTGGGACAGTATGTCCCAAAGAGGGAAAGAGGCTGATGAGTTCTGGTGTTGACATACTGCTTCCATCCATCCATCCATCCCCTCCACCTATTTATCCATCCATCCATCCACCCATTTATCCTTGCAGGGTCCTGGGGGCTTTGCCTATATCTCCAAAGGTGTCTGGGCTAGAGGCTGGGTACACCCTGGACAAGACTGCCTGCATTTACCTATAAATAAAATGAGCAATTCCTATGTGTGGAAATTATAATCACGGGTGGGCAGTCTTATGAAGAGTTCTTATGGACAGAAAGGAATTAATGCATCCAACAAAAATATTTCTGGATTTCATCCCGTGTCAAATAGCCAGTTTATTCTCGGAATAAGTCAAAAGCAGAACAGTTGAACAGTTTCTATAAGTGAGTAAAAATGTTCTTTTAATCCAGATACAAATGAAGTTCTGAGGAGGAAGTGAGTTCTCCACTTTTAGAGATCACCCTGCTTCTCTGTTAAATAATGTCGCCTACATACAGCACACAGGAAGGATTGAAATGTTACATGGTGCTATCTCTGAGTGGTACTAGATTTATGCCACTTGTCAGAACTGTTTTTTTTTTTTTTTTTGTTCTAAAGTGTTAAAGAACAGCTTTGCAGTCATACTAACGTACAGTAAATGTGCTAGGTAGGTTGAATTGTTGAGTTATGCAAGGCTTTCAGCTCTCTATAATGGTGTGATACTCAGGAATGTTGTGTAACAGATTTGTCCTCCCCGCTTTTCAGTGTGGACCCATAGATACTTTCACTGTCACTGGTCCATTTGCATCCATGGACTTTAACCTTGCCTTGCAGCATTGCAGTGATTAATTCACCTCTTCAGTAACTGAGAGGTTTTTTCTCTTTTTTTCATACTTTTCGGTCATATTAAGTATGCCATTTTTCAGCAGTTCAAATCGAAATCCTTTGCTAACTGGGAGTTCAAGTTTTAGCCTTCGCTTGTTTTTAGCCAGTCTAATAAAAAGATTCTAACCCCTACCCCATGGATGTTGCAGTTTTGGAAAATGAAATAAAAAACAAATTCATGTCCTGTTGCTGCACAAGGTGTTTGTGTGAGCAATAAGATGCTTTTATGCCTCCCTTGTCTGTCTGCCTTACCTGGGCTACTGGTGTAGCACAGACGGTGTCACAGTCATGTTGAACATCACAACCTCTTTTTATTCCTGTCAGTCAGACCTGATGGAAAGCTATAAATATGTCCTGAACTACCTTGTTCCTTAATTCTTTAAGCTTCAATCAAAAGTAAAAAAAAAAAAACAAAAAAAAAAAAACAAAAAGTTTTTGATGAAAAAAGGAGTAAAACACATTGCATGAACAACTGTGCAAACTTCAAATTGATGTCAAAAATAAAACCTATGGTGCCTTGAACAGTGTAAGAGTAGAACGGTGGCTGTTCATTCTCATCGCAGCTGTCCAGGGTTTCAGTCTCAACTTTGTGATCATAGTTTCCCCCAATCTCTGTCTGCCTCTTTCCTGCCTAATTACTGTCCATAACAGCCACTAGCGCCACAAATTATTATTATTACTATGATCTGTTGGTTTCAATTGGATTACATTTTTTTGTTTACAAAATTTTGTTAGTATAATATCTAAAAGCAGGATATGGATATTGAAATGTGTCTTTTTTACCTTTGCTGCTGAAGTCCTTTTCAAACTTTAGGGTCAGTTTTTCATGAAATAGCCAAATACATATGACACAACTGCTGATTGGCTGTTTGGTGTCCTAAGACATCATGCTGCTGATTGGTCCTGGTTTAGATTCGTTGAAGAGATGACCTTCATGGATGAAATGAAATGATAGTGGAAAAACTTAACAGAAGCTGGAATTTGATGATCTAAAACTATAAAAGACAAAGTTACAACAGCTCACAACAAAGCTGTGTTTTAATTTTTCAGAACATTATGTTCAATTGTCTTTAAGAGTATGATTTTCTGTGTTAAATGTGCATGTTTGGCATATGTGAATGCATGCCTCTTAGCTCATGAGCAGTGGTGTTCATTCTGTTCTGATTTTAGAATCTTATAAAGAAATTAAAGTGAGTCCTCCAAACATGGTTGATCTTTATTTAACTGCAAACAAATATTGTGACAAAAAAATCCAAAGGAAATATCTATTAACAAGTAACAGCTTTTGCTCTCATTTTTTAAACAAATCCATGTAAAGAAAAGAATGGTGTCTTAATCTGGCCTGTTGAATTTAAATACAAAATACAAAAATGCGTTATACAGAGCAAAACTGTTGAATTACCAGAACAACACGTGTTCTTGGTTTTTACTCAAAAAGGAACAGACAGTAACGAAATGTTCCCGTTCAATACAGTATATGTTTGACTTCCTTGAGACAATTTACTCTATTCACAGAATATCCAGTTCAATAAACATATTGTTCAACAATTCTGTTATTTATAGAGTAAGTGGGGTCAATAATGACTTGTATTTTCCCCATATTTATTTTCAGTGTTTGACTCATTCATAGTACATGCTTCCAGCCTTTAGACCCATCCTCTTGGTGTGGATTATGTACTCAGTCAGATTACTCCAAAACACAAACAGCACGAGAGCGACACCTCTGCTAAGAACAGCCCCAGGAGTAGATTTCTTTACAAGCATGCCACAGAAACTCAGAGGTTTTTAAGTCTTCAGCCGTTTTTCTAGATTTTTTTTCTTCTTAATTTTATTGTTCCACAGCGACAGCCATACTTTATTACTGCTTCTCAACACAAAGTAAATAAACATGTATTTCATCAGGCCCTCTGTGCTCATGCTTAATTAGTGAAGACCCTGTTGATCCCCTTTAATACTACATATCCCTCAAAAAATATAAACGGGATATTGGACACATCTAGGAAGGGAGGAAAATCTTTGGTCAATATTGGCAGCATAAAACACAGAACTGGAACGATCTATCAAATAACAGCAAATATGGTCACACTCACAGCACCAGAACTTTTAAACAAAGGTACTTCTTGAAATATTTTTCTGATGAATTAAATGACACATGTAGGAGCTACTTGATGACAGCTTAAATGAATCTGTTGGAAAACCAAGTCCCTTCCATAGCAGGGTTTCCTGATTCAGCCATCACAGCGAAAACAAGTGGGAAAATGCAGAACATGAAAACATTTTTCTGTGATCTGAACTGGAACATCAGGGGTAGAGGAATACAGAACGAGACCAGTTCCACTTTACAACAGGACTACATACATTAATGTAGACGTTTCTTTACAGACACACTGATTGTACTTTAATGGGTAAACACTGGCAGGAATGTCATTTCATTGTACACATGAATTCCTAACTGTATGTTCTCTCTTGATTTTCCCATTTCCAGACATACAGTA
The DNA here is from genome assembly GCA_014839685.1 of Anableps anableps. Classification (NCBI taxonomy): domain Eukaryota; kingdom Metazoa; phylum Chordata; class Actinopteri; order Cyprinodontiformes; family Anablepidae; genus Anableps; species Anableps anableps. The sequence goes on along the minus strand of CM026067.1, from coordinate 1,445,136 downwards.
TTTTAGTGGATTGTATTCATATTTTAAAAAGTGCTAATTAGTGAGTCTTCACTCTGCCCCCCCCCCAGGTGAGCTGCCAGTTGAGCCCAGATCTTTACTCTTGTTCGACGACGGCCCCTGAGGTAAAACATAGGTTCTTGTGTAGGTTTGGGTTCTGACTGTGTCTGTTTCTGCTCCGTACAGAGGAGAAGGATGTGTCACAACCAGGGACCTTACACTTATGCAGCAGTCGCAGATGGACAGTCTTGTAATGAGCTCTGAATGTACCTTTGTTGCTGTACACCTTTTGGCAGATGTGGCATGTAATTGGAGAGCCTCCCCCTTGATGTCTGTTTTGTCCATTCCTGCTACAGCCTTGATTCCTGTGTCCTCCAGCTGCCAGCTCCTCGCCCTCTGGCCTCCCCACACCCGTCTCATCACAGCTTTCATCACTGTCTTCTATGGGGAGGACCTCCTCATCCTCTTCACCTGCCTCCCCTTCATCACTCTCAGCTCCATCTGAGTCCCAGGAAGACTGAGCACTGCCACTTCCACTAGGTAGAACGGAGGTTGAGGTGCTCAGGTCAAGAATTGTTCCATTGTTCCCATTTCCACCACTATCTTCTTCTTCTAATCCCTCCAACTCTTGTATGGGGGATGTCTCAGCACTGCTAAGTGTAGCAGGTGCTTTGCTCATAGGAAACACCAGTCCCATGCGGTTGTGTCTTCGGAAGATGACAGAGGTCTGACTGGTTGGGTCTTGGAGCAGCAAGTCTTTATCCTGTTGGTTTTGGCAAGGCTCCAGGCCGTCAGAGTCCCTGTCTCTGCAATGTGATGGGGGAGAGTAGGGGGAGGTGGTTGGGTTGAGTGAGTCTTTGGTCAGCAGCTTGTGATGCAGGTTCAAATTTGCACTGTGTCTGTAGAAGAAGAAATACATGTCATTAATCCACGGGTGTTTCCATATCAGCTGTAGGAATATTTCCTTAACTCTGAGGAGGTAACAACAGTACCATAGTTTAGTAAATAAAGAGTTAAATTAGAGTGAATAGACCCAAGATTCTTTTCACTGCTAACACATTCATATGTTTCAGTGGTAAATAATTGTTCACAATTTGATCTTGTGAAATAACATAATCTAGTCATATAGTTAAGTCTAAAATTATTCATACGCCTGGCAGATTTATTATTAAAATTATTTTTATTCAACCAACAAGATTTGATAAGAAATGGAACAGGCATCTTCCTCAAGATAATAAAACAATATGTTGCAAAAGAAAAATATTCATTTCAACCAAATAATTTAACTGTTTTATTAACATCATTGTGTAAGCCTGAGCCCTCTGAGCTCAGGCTTACACAATGCTTGCGTTTTATTTACCACAGTTGAAAAGCTCATGAATCCTCCTTTTTTACATGAAAAATTTAAAGAATTACAGGGTTAATCTGCACATCCACACCAAATCCAATTTCAATGCTATCCACAAACATAACAAATGCAGAGAAAATGGCTGAAGTTGGTGAACCAACTTAACCATGAAAAGTTAGAAGAAATTATAAATCAATTAATCCCATCCTACTTGTACTTGTATCTTGATACCCTACCTACAACCTTCCTTAAGAAAGTTCTGCCTGTCATTGCATCTGACCTGATTCAAATAGTAAACTCATCCCCCTCAACAGGTGTTTTCCCCCAGGCTCTAAAAACAGCAGTTATCAAACCACTGTTAAAAAAGAACAATCTGGACAAATCACTATTGCAGAATTACAGGCCAATCTTTAACCTTCCATTCCTCAGCAAAATTATTGAAAAAGCTGTGTTTCAACAATTAAACAGCTTTTTAACAATGACAAACTGCTTTGATGTCTTTCAGTTCGGTCTCCGTGCTCACCACTGCACTGAGACTTCCCTCGTCAAAGTTTTAAATGACATCTGCATAAATACAGACTGTGGAAGAACCACAGTGTTGGTTCTGTTGGACCTCAGCACAGGATTTGATACTGTTGACATTGAGATATTATTAATGCGACTGGAGAGCTGGGTCGGACTCTCTGGTACGGTACTTAATTGGTTTGAATCCTACCTAAAGAATAGGGATTTCTTTGTGTCAATAGGCAACTTGTCATCGGAATGGACAAAAGTCACATGTGGAGTACCCCAAGGTTCAATCCTGGGACCCCTCCTATTTAATATCTACATGCTCCCACTAACTCAGATTATAACAAGTAATAAGATCAGTTACCATAACTATGCAGATAATACACAGCTCTACATTATGATGTCACCAGGTGACTCCAAACCCATCCAAGCACTGAACAGATGCTTAGAACAAATCAATGCGTGGATGTGTCATAACTATCTTCAGTTGAACAGAAACAAAACTGAAGTTAATATTTTTGGACCTAAACAGGAACAATCTAGAGTCAGCACGCAGCTTTAGGCATTACAACTACAACCTATTTTCCAGGCCCAAAATCCGGGTGTAGTGATGGACTCATACCTGAACCTTCAGAGACACATAAAGACAAAGTCAGCCTTCTATCACCTGAAGAGCATTTCCGGGAATAAAGGACTAATATCCCAACAAGATCTAGAGAAACTCATTCATACGTTTATCTTTAGTCACATTGATTACTGCAACAGTGTCTTCACAGATCTGCCCAAAAATTTAATCAGACAGCTGCAGCTGATCCAGAACGCTGCTGCTCGTGTTCTCACTAAACCCAGGAAGACAGAGCACATCACCCCAGTTCTAAAGTCCTTCCACTGGCTCCCTGGAGCTCAAAGAATAGACTTTAAAATACTTCTGTTAGTTTATTAATCACTGAACGGCTTAGCACCAAAATACATTAAAGACCTATTGTCATTGTATCAACCTTCCAGATCACTCAGGTCTTCTGGTTCTAGTCTGCTCTGCATCCCCAGAGACAAACATGGAGAAGCAGCATTCAATTTTTATGCTCCACTAATCTGGAACAAACTTCCAGAAAACTGCAAAACACACTGAACTCAGTGTGTTTTGCAGTTTAAATCAAAGCTAAAAACCCACCTATTTAGAGCTGCTCTTGATTAATAGTAAGTGGAACATTGATTGATATTTTTGAATTATATTTGCTTGATTATATTTGCTTGATGATCTTATGATTTTGATGCATTGATATTTTCTCAAAGATTTTGATGTACAGTATATTTGTTTGATGAGTTTAATGATTTGGCTGTATACTTGCTCAATGAACAAATAAACTTAACTTGGCATTATGTAAATAAATTGCTTGTTGAAAGTTATGTGTCTTTTTTTTCAATAATTAAAGGAAAAAATGTTTTTGGCATTACAACCTTTGTTGTGCAAAAGACATTTCTACATCTGTAGCTCCCTCTACAGTTAGGCTGGGCTACTACAGAATATTAATGTTCCTTCTATTAAGAAGAAAGATGCAGGTAAAATAAAAAGACATTTCTTTAAACCTAAATCTGCCAGGGGTATGAATACTTTTGAGCTGAACTTACCTCACATTTTCCATGAAATAGCCCTGCCCTGCTGGTTAACTCATGGGGCGAACTACTCAATCGCTTGTGCTCCTCAGTATCCTGAAAACAAATCCTCCTCCTGAATGTTTTTCATCCATTTGGAAATATACAATCATATTCAATAAATTAGAATATGTGTTCTGATGTGGCTCATTTGTCAGATTAAAAGTACCTTTTGAAAATAATAACCTTTAAGCAGGTATTAAACATACTTTTCATTAAGCCTACATTCTGTATTAAAATCTCTTTTATTGGTCTGATGTAATATTCTGATCTTAAATGTCATATTTTAATTAGCTGTAAACAGAAAATCATCATAATTAACATAAAAGCTGCAACACATCAGACTGTGTTTAATTAATCTATATTATTTTCTATGGTTCATTTAATGAACTGAGTTACTGAAATAAATGAACTTTTCTGTAATATTCTAGTTTACTGATTGGGTCTGCAGAGCTGGGGTTAGGACCTCCAAGCCCAGCCAGTCATCTGCAAGGTGGTATTTTCAGAGTGTACAGTTTTCTTTGTCCCTTTCAACTGCAATCAACATGTTCTTTATGGCTTGTGATCAGGTTAAAAGTGTTATCACAAAATGGGGAGGGGTTAACCCACTCCTCTGATCTACTTTGGATGTAATCTCAGAGTCTTAACACCCATGAGATGAGCTGCCTCTGGCTCTTAGTAAACATGAGGAAAAGAAGCACATTTTGAGGAACATTTTGTCAGTTGTTTCTTTGAAATATGTGTGTCCCCTCTGATCTGCCTCCATTTTTTTTATTGTTCTTGTGTATTGAGATGAATGGTGTAGAAATCACAGTGTAGTACTGCATCAGGACAGGGTTACTTTTGCTGTGACATCCCTTTCTATTTGAAATTGTATTTTTTTAATGATCAATTGACCTTCTGGGACCTAAAGGCTAATCCCTGGAAGAGATCAACTAATTATTATTATTATTATCAGAAACAAAAATTTGTTGCTGCAAGTTCAACTGTTCAGAATATGCAGATGATCTCAACTTTAGCACAGATATATGCATAGCTTAGCATTAACTTCTCTCATTATTATGTAATTGCTGCAACATTTCTGTGGCACCTAAGCTTTTCACTTCCTGTTAGGAATTGAAAGGAAACTGTAGACCACAGAGACAAATGATATAATGTAATGCAATACATCCCAAAATACACAAAAACATGTCTATCAGCAAAGAATACAATGTTTTGTGTACAAGAACATGGAAAAACTAAATGGGAGCTTAATAAGTTAGATTAGGACCCCCAAAATAAACTGAACCCATTTGAATTCTTCACTTAGAACACCAAGAAAAACATGGGGTCACCTCACCTGTCTCGGCTTCTGCGGGACGGGAAGGCAGCATTGCAGCCATCCACTGTGCACATGTGCATCTCCTTCAAGTGGATGTTTTGGTAGTGGATCTTGACACTGTAAGGATTTTTAAAGGTCTTACTGCAGATCTCACAGTGGTGTGGAAGGTCAGCATCAGGTTCAAGGTGAGGCAGCCCAGAGACCCCATAATCTTCTGCACATCTATCAAGCCCTCCCTTCTCATCCAACAGGAGACCAACCCCATTCGTCAGCCTGTGCCCAACTTCATCCCATTTATGCTCTGAGATCTTGTCGAGTGTATGCAATGAGCCTGAATGTTCCATGTCAGCTCTTTCTTCACGGCAAGTGGATTCCTTACCTGCTGAGTTTTTGTAGCTACCCAAGGGCCTCTTTTCTAATGGGGATGGTGAGACAGTGATGACCACTGTTTCAGTTTGCCCTGGTCTGTCATGTTCACCATCCCTTTCAATTGAGTTTCTTGCAAAGTTTTGATCTATCAGATTCTTGGTACCATCCCTTTCCTCATCTCTGTCAGTGTAATCTTCTCTTCCCTCAGTCTGCTCGTCAGCTTTATCATTACACATGTGCTCTTCTTCTTGGTTACTCTCGCAGTCGTCTTTGTCCCTACTTCGCAGAGGAACCTCCTCCCCAGAGAGGCTTCCCCTATCCATTTGCTCATCCTGCTCTATTACCTCCTTCTCTATTTTTATCGGCATACTTGACTTCCGTGATTTTTTCTTTGGTATAGGATCTGTCATACAAGGTTCAGGTGCTGTGATGGGTTTGACAGGTACAGAAGATGATAAAACTGGAAGAGAAGGTAGTGTCCCTGGGGTGTTAGCAAGTTCTGCTGGAGTTACCAGGCTTCGGTAGAAAGGCAAGACTGGCTGCACTGTTTTCAAGTTAGGGAAGAGGATGCCAGTTTGGCCCATGCTGGAGAAAGAGCTGCTGTGCAGCTTAGGAGCAGCATCTACATGGTTCACCATGTAGCTGGGAGCTGACTTATGGCTTTCTGAGGAAGAGATTGAAATTGTATTGCTATATTCAGCTCTCTTTTCTCCTTGTGAACTTTCATCAGCAGACAAGTTTCCTCGTAAATCTTTATCTCTGTTGTTACGGTTCATGGGCATGTGTAGCCGGGGATTAGGGTTGGCGCTGTGCCGATTGCGGCTGCGCAGCGAGCTGAACACCATGTTGCAGCCCTCAATGGTACACTTGTGTTTAATCTTCAGATGAACTGCATTGTAATGAATTTTCAGTGTGCCTTTGTCATAAAATGTCTTTTCACAAGCATTGCAAAACACACGACCCTTCTTCAAAGAGCCTCCACCCCCTGAGACCCCTCCAGTGCTGCTTCCATTCCTGTCCAGAGAACGCAGCTTCCCCTCAGGGGACATCTGTGGGACATCAGAAGCCATGGATGGCGTGCACGGTGTGGATGATCCATCTGAGTAGTTGTCACTGGTGGAGAAGTCTTCAGCCTCAATCTTTGCTGTTGTGGAGTGTGTGTCCATTGTTCTTTCTCCAGTTTGGTCCAAATCAGAGGTGTATGAGATGGAGCTGGAACCTAGCAGGCTGCTCTCTGAAGGATGAGAAAGATGGAGGGAGTTTTCCCTACCAAGATTGTCCCTCATTTCATCTTTTCTCTGAAGGTGCTGCTCAACTGAAGTATCACATGACTGCTGCTGGTGCTGTTGGTGCTGATGTTGCATTGCCCCCGGTGGTGAGCCTAAAAGAGGTGCAGGCACAGAGCCTAACAGCTGGAATGGAAGCATGAAGGCCATGCTATTGATAAAGTTCTCAAAATGGTGCATGCTGTTACCGCTAATCTTTTCCACCTTAGTTGTGGAGAGACTGGCTATGGAGCGAGGGGTGTTCCGCTCAATGAAGGTACGAATATCTGAGTTTGTGCGGGTGCTGGGAACCAACACCGCCTGCCCCTCCTTGTCCTGTAAAGCCATAAGCTCCACTATTGATTTGGTTTCACCAAAACGAAGAAACTGCTGCAGTGTAGCGATCTCCTCCTCAAAAGTCATGATGGCCCACCGGTCCAACACTTTACCAGCAACATCCTGCAGACGGAGCAGAAAAACAAGGAACAAGGTGCAGGAAATGGGTGAGGATAATATCATGTCATAGACTGAATGAGAAAGTAAAAGGAGAGAGAGCAATTTCATCAGCAGCATTAAAACTGTATGTTGAGTTGCTCATACATATTCAGAGCAGCTTGTGTGACACACCCTATAAAACAGATTGGCAGCAAGGTTGAAGGAAGGAATCAGAACAAGTGTTAATAGAGGTGGGCAGTGAGAACCCTGAGAACCCTCATTACACACATAATGTTTTAGCTCCATTAACTTCATTTAGTTAGTTTTACCTGCTCTGTGTCTGGAAAAAATGCAAACAATCTCATTGGAACATTGCTCCATGTTAATGCACATACACACTCCAAAATACATGCAGAAATAAAGCTGTGAATACCATACCTCACACACATGTGCTACACCATGAGTTATCAGACAGAGTCTGACTGATCCAGCAGGTCCCCCGCTCTCTCAGGCCAGCATTAATCACATGTGACTTTGAGAAGCTTTGAAAGCGAAGAGCGGCTTCATGCCGTAACCGGGATTAATATTTTATCACACAGCATTCGCTGGGTGTCTGTCGAGGATTCGGACTCTACATTTGCTATTAAATAAGCTAACATAACTGAAATGCAGCCCAGCTTGAATTCTTGATGATGCACAAATTGAAGTGAGATCTTGTGCTGTCACAGGGCCTGCAGCCTGGCTCTCAGTCAGCTTGGCATCAGCTTCAGTGACATTCTGGAGCAAAAGACATAATATTTACAAATCTATCAGCTCAGTCCGGGGACTTGTCTGAACTGAGGGTTGCATGGCAGTAAACAGGCAGCATCTTTTAGGGATCGAGGGAGTGGTTGGTACTGGTGGCTATATTTCATCTCCAAAGACTTTCCTGACTCTGCTTCAGTCTTCTCCCCCTTCATCAGGCAGATTTCCAGTCTTGTCTGCTACCTGGTCTCACGCCACTCAACCATGTTGCTGAGGTGTCAGACAAACCCATATTATCTACCCAGTCTATCTGTAAGTTTTTCACTTTAAGCATGAAAAATATCTTCTTAATTTTTCCTCCATTATTATTATTACATTTCCTCCATTTCCTCCATTTCCCCTTGACTACATGAACTGCAAAATGGGTGACATTAAGCTCTGCTCCCCTGAATAAGTCAAACCCTTGCTTATATAGACCCAAGAAAAAAGAGAAAACAAGTAGAAGTGACGACTCTGTTTAAAATGTTATGCTCTTGTAATGATAATTTTGCCACTTGGTCTCCTTTCAAGGCAAAAACTAACAAACTACAGTAATGGTGTCCGAAGTCTGTCCCCAAGGGCTGAGATCCTGCATGTTTTAGTTCTCTCCCTGGTTCAACAAACCCGGATCAAATGATGACTCGTTAGCAGGTCTCTGCAGAACATTGACCTGCTGAGGAGGGAGTTACTACCACCTGGGAGTGAAGTAAAACATGTAGGATTGCCGGCCGTCAAGGACCGATTTTGAACACTACTGAACTACAATTTTTGGAAAAGTGATGACACTTAAATACACACCTCTAAATTACAAAATTATTTATTTATTCATATATTTTTATAGTATTATATATATATATATTATGAGAATATAATACAATACAATTACACCCAAACACATCACTTAGAGCGTGTATGTTAAGCTCAAGGCCCGTGGGCAAAATCCGGCCCACCAGAACGATTTCTGAGAAACAGAACTTCAAGATAACAGGTTTGTGCTTAAATATATTATTTTGTCAGTCAAATCAAAAGTCTTTATTTGTGTGGTGCCAAATTACTTAAGTGTGAAAGGACATTAAATGTTATTTAACTTTTTAGAGGTGCTCATTGACTGCAGGGAAAGCTGTAACATTTGAACTGTTAGTTTTATCAATCCATTCTGCCACAACTGGCCCTTTTTGGACATGCATGATCTGTATGTGGCCCAAAATGAAAATGAGTTTGACACCCTGACTTAGAGTTTCTCTAGTTTAACCAAATGTCACACAAGCACACTGTTCTGTTATCACTGCAGAGCAGATCAAGTTAAATATAGTGAAAGTGTACTTTAAAACCACCTGAAGATTTTTTAATAGGACCAAATAAGAACAACTTGGTTCAGACCATACTCAGTCAGAAAATGACAGCTGTTTATTTGAATGATCCATTCATATATTCCCAATGGTGTCATTGTGACTGGTTTTACACCTTAAATTAAAAAGATCAACGTCTCATAACCTTTCCAGTTCCACACAGCCATTTCAGTCCACAGCCTTTATAAGCAGCAGAACCTGCTGAGCCAAGCTGAGTCTGAGACCTGATTGCTAATGACACATATCTATTTCTGGTTCAACAGCCTTGAAAACGTAATAATCTGCCAGAATTTCATATTCCTCTGATGGCATTTTCAGTTTTCCAAAAAATTATATCCTCATCAACAACTTGTTCTGCTACAAACATCACAATTTACAGCAAGATTTAAATTAAATAAAATACATCCCCTCAATTATACACACTACAGTTATATCACAGAGAGCCAATCCTCTGATTACTTCAGTTTGTTCATAACTATTGACATTTGATTGATTGATTGATTGATTGATTGATTGATTGATTGATTGATTGATTGATTGATTGAACTCAAGGCCTCCTTTGAGTGACAGCTTGGAGCTCCTGATGTCTCACCGTTGCTTTTCTAGAATATGTTTAGTGCAGAACACTTCAGTCCAGCTTTAACCATTGTAAATGATTTTAATCATTAAAAGCTGGGAAATAGTTCTTTGCAGCACATTACCAGCCACAGCTGGAATCCATCAGGCCTCATTAAAACTTAGACTTTATTGCACAGACAATAGCCTTCAAAAGTTGATGCATTTTTAGAAAAAGTGGATTGAATTAATGAGGTTACAGATTCCAAGCAGGGACCTGAACATTAAAAAGACCTTCTCCCACCCTCTCACCTGAAGCACGTATCCTCTAATATAGTCCTGTAGAGTCCAGTCCAATGCGTTGAGGATCTGGATGACCTCTTCCTGTTTGAGGACAGAGAAGAGACGATCTAGGAGGATTTTGAGCCGGATTGGGATGGCTTGGGTGCCGTACAGCATCAGGCTGCAGATGTCGAAAACCACATTGGAGTGCACGATCTCCACCTGGCTGCTCTGGAACATATGGTGCACCTTCAGTTTGCTCAAGGCTGGAATAAATATACCAAATTTTACTGGATTAGACTGGATGAAATAGTTCTGCAACAAATACTGTTATAACATAAGAGTAAAGAGAGACAAGCAGACTTGGAAAATGTTTCATAGAGAAAGTTTTAAGTCAGGAGGTTGAAAATACCCCAGTTTACACCAAAATACAGGCAACATAACCTAAATAAAAATAAACTGACTAAATTAAAAAGAGGGACTAAAGAAATGAATGTACAAATGAAATTCCTAGAAACCCTTTGCCACTGAAAGTAAATAAAGAAGATTTTTTTAGCATCATTTATGAACCCCAGTAACATATAGACATTGTTAGGTGTGACAAAATTAAAGAAATGACCATGATGGTTTTTAAAAATTTCCTTTAAAGGTGTGGAAATTTAGCATCACAATGCCAAAACAAAATGGCAAACTGTTAATTGCAATTCCAGCTCCAAGAACTGTACTTTACACTTGACTCATGGATAACCAAACCAACAAAACTCCAAAAGCCACTAAAGTCTTCTGTATGATTCAAGTCAGCTGGTTTTATATAAAAAGAAAAAAAAAAACACTTGGCCTCAGCTCCTTTTTACATGCTAAGTAGTAACAACGAGTGAATGAATGGATCTCCCAAGAAGGGGATTTTAATTTTCTGAAAGTAACAACCCATTCTAAACTGACCTGATTTAATTGTGTCCACAGAACTAAAGGATTTTATGAGAGTTGTTTTTGTTTATTATTAATATTAATACCAGTGGCTTTACAGCAGTCTGGTGGCCTGTTCAGGGTGTTCCCTGCCCTTAGCCCTTTTGACTTCTGAAACCAGACTGGTGCTCATTTTATTTATCTGTTAAAAAATGCACTGAATCAAACCATTACTGAAACTGAGGACAGTAAAACTTGTTGGCCCTCTACTTTGGTGTAAGCCTTATGATCCCTCATAACAAACCATGCAAATCACGGTGCACTGATTCCATCATCATATCCTGTTTATGTCAGTCCAGAAATACTAAAGAAGTCCATCTAACATTTAGGTTGACTGAAAGAGGTTACTTGTATGCTCTCATCAAGATAAAAGATCTTTGAACAGCAGAGAAAAATAACACCCATCTCTATGCCTCTTTGTCCATCATCTTTTCCTGGACACTGCTCTGCTCTACTCTGCTCTGCTCTGAGCTCACTATAAATGCACTTTCATGGTGCTAATGGTATACAATGCATCTGATCTATTCTCATAAACAGGCCAGATAGTTTTTTTTCCCCTTTTTTTTAATAAACTATTCATGGCTGAAAATTGTCTGCATCTTTATTCAGGCTGTTTGAACTTTAAACTTATTCATTTCATATTTTATGGTTGGGATATTCTGTAAAGCAACGTTTAATATACAGCAACATTCATATGGTTGTATCCAGAATCACTTCATATGTAATACTAGCACTTTGTTTTCTCACATATGAAACGTAAAATCCCACATGGATAAATACTCAGGTGTTCCTCCATAGAAGTGCCAAACATGAAGCTCAGGAATGACCAGTAAAGATGTACTAGAAACTGTGGTTGAACAGTCAAAACAACAAAGGAGACTTTTTAGAAAGATGCATTACAGAAACATCCCTATGCTTCCACCAACAGCTTGACTATGACATGTTTATTTGCTTTTCCACTGTGGCTCACAGATAGAATTATTATATTCTCTAAAGCATTGTAATAAATGTTCAATTTCTCCTTTCACTCATGCTGAATTTAATGTGAATGTTTCTACCTGCTGATGTGACAAATAATCACACAAGTGACCAGCTGACAGAGCGGGTGAACAAACACAGTCCCATTTAATGATCACTTCTTTTAAAAACAGACCTCAAAAAATAAATCTGAATCTTAAATGCATTTTTATCTTGAATGGGTTCTGGTGGTAGAATTAGCTTCAGCTCTTACCGTGTGCTACCCAGCCATGTTTGCAGTTTTCACACTGCCTCCGTTTCAGCTTCCCGGGCTTAAAGCTGTCGCAGTTACAGTTCACCAAGGTGCAGCAGATAGCCTGTAAATCATAATAATAACAACAATTTAAAAAGGAAACAAATATAAAATCAACATGTTCAGTTACTTCTTTCATAGAAATATTGATTGTTTTTGTTGGTATTTTCATTTAATGAAAAAATAATCCAGACAGAACACAAATAAAGATGGGGGAATAAAACATAATAGTGCTCCTTTCCTTCTTTTCCTGTCAAATGTGTGTGTGTGTGTGTGTGTGTGTGTGTGTGTGTGTGTGTGTGTGTGTGTGTGTGTGTGTGTTTATGTTAGCATTTGATGAAAAATATTCAACTGTCAGATTGCCAAAGGACAGAAATGCTTCAAGTCTGTTTCCTGTTGTGGATTGCTCATTGCTTGGTTTTCTGAGAGCGGAAGACGACTTGTGCCAGGATTACTGCAGGACCTGCCATCTCCGCAGCAACAAGCAGACACCAGACCCCTGGACATGCCAACATACACGCAGCTCAGAGCATTTTGACTTTGAACTTTTCTGCCAACCTGTTTCATGGTTAATGCAGATATTTCAAGAAGCTATTTTAGAAAAGACGTGCACAGAACTGAAACAAACAGAAATAAAAGTGAGAAATATACAATATTAAGTCCTTTGTGTAGCTGGACCTTTGCAAGCAACTTTTGCAGAGTTGCATTCTGAGACAATAATAAAAGACTTTTTTTTGCCTTAGAGAAATTTTCCAGACCAGGAACAGAGAAAGCATCATCAGATTTCTGATCAAAGCCGCTTTTCTTAGTGGTACATGCTGAAAACCTTGGGATGGCTGTACTCCAGCACCTCTCTCCCTCTGCATCTATAATAGATGATCAGTTGAGTTTTAGTATACATGAGCAGAATGCTTAGCTCCTTGCTGGATCCCTCTTGCCAGGCAGAGGAGTAAAGTGTGGGTGGATGGGTTGGGAGCCGCCTCCTCCTCATTTAGTCAGTCACTTGCTTGTGTGATTGAAGCCGGGCCTGTCCTTGTAATCTGGAACCACATGATTTCACCTTGCACTAACCTCTCATCATTAGTGCGAATAAAACTGACCAGGGATGAAGTTGGTGGCAGCTGCCTGGCCTTGATACACAACCAGTAACCTTCAGTCGTGAGATGTCCACTGGTGTTGCTTTTTTCACGATCAGTTTCCGCGTCTGGCCTGGACACCCGAGGTTCCTCCACACAACTAGTGAGGTGTAAAAACACCTTTGCTCATCTCTCCGAGACTTAATCCCATCATTACAGAGCAGCCAGACTTAACACAGCCCAATTAGACTAATCCCATCCCATTGTGGGTGCACACACACCCGGCTGCTGCTCCCCCTAATATACATCTCAATCAGGTGCTCTGCACACACACACACACACACACACACACACACACACACACACACACACACACACACATACACACACACACAAATTATAATTCAGTGTGCTTGCAGTTGTTTTGTCGTAATTAGTGATTCATTTCATGAGTTCCTGAGAGGAAGACAAAGAGGAAGAAAAAGAAGATGAAGACAGGGATGATGTATGGCAGCGAATGCCCTGCCCCGTCTCTTTCTCTTTGCCGTTGTCACAACAAAGCTGTAGCTGTTCGTATGCATCAATGAAGCCAATGACAAGAAGACTAATTGCACAAAATGATGCAGGTCCTTCAGCACTCTCAAAGCCAAAGCTAACTTGGTGCAGCTCTCTTTATATCACTGAGGTACATCAGCAAGCCCCCCGGACCCAACCCCACCACCCTATTTCACCTTGATCACTTTAAACATGTCAGATTAACAGTATTACCAATCACAGACATGTCTACAGGTTGTTTAACAAATGATAATCAGTAACAGCAGTAAATCTGTGATGAGTGATGGAAACGTTGAAACACTGGAGAAAAATGAAAAAAACAAAAAACTTTAAGGTTTGGCTGAGTATCAGTTAGGCACAAATAGAGTTGGTAAATCCTAGTTAATACAATATCCTAGTGTGTGTGTGTGTGTGTGTGTGTGTGTGTGTGTGTGTGTGTGTGTGTGTCTGTGTGTGTAGACATTGGAAAGTGTTTAGACTGATATCTTGTGGAGAAATAAAATGGCATTTTGTCAGTGCTTGTTCTGTGTTTTACGCTATGAGCTGTCACAGCCTTGACTTTGCTGAATGTCTTTGTTCCCATAGTTTATGTGAAAGAAGTTATGCAATATTGTCAGATTTTACTCCAAATGCTTAGAATTATCTTTTTTATTTAAGATAAAAAAGTATCCAGGTTTTCTGTCTGTCTGTCTCTGTGCTGCTAATCTTGAAGTTTCGGTGGTTGTGTCTTTGTTGCAGGCAAAAGCTTCTTTTCTGAGAGACTGCACACAGGTCATGTTGTGTAGGACGGATGGATGAACGAATGGATGGCTGGAGAACATGGTTGATAAAAAAAACAACTGTCAAAGGTGGAAAAAGGCAGGGATGCCATAAAAGTCCCGGTATGTTCATGACCCACCCCTAGCTGATAGCCTACAATCTGAGGGTCTTGCATGTGTCTATTAAAACCTTTGTAAACAGCTTTAGAGAATGAAGCGAAGTAAACAGTTGCTCATGCAGAGACCGCAGGTGAATGGACTGGAACTTGTTGGCCTAATGTGGTGGAAAGCTAATCAATTAGAAGCAACTTCATACCTTTCTCTCTGTGGGGAAACAGAGGTGATGATGCACAAGAAGAAAAAATACCAAAGCAACTGGTAGTTCAGAGGAAGAGGAATACTGATGCAGCCAGACACATTTTACTGCCAATCAATAGGCAATTAAACACCCAACAGAAAAATAGAATTACATTCAGAATTACAAAAAAAGAGTTAGATATGCTAAGAAGATTTGCTATAAAACAAACTGTATAATGATACAGTTCTAGATATCCAATATTTTTACATATTTTTACCATACATAAGAAATTGTTATAATTGCTAAATATTTGACAGGAGATTCCACCCTGACAAATTATTACCCAAACTCTTATGATTGATGATATAAAATGTTCTGGAGTTCATTTCTAAACTATGTTGAGGGTGTTAATATGTTTTAGAAAGCTAATCTACGTTCTATTAAAAAGCCTGTATCAAATATTAATAGGAATAATAATGACAATAATTATATATCTGACATAATAATAATAATAAAGCTTAAACATATATAATACAAACCTTACAGATTTGTTTGTGGAAATTTTTTACGTTTTTAGACCGACTTAAAACGTATACAAGAAGTCATCATACTGTGATTTTGTGGAGGAGATTTGCCTATATTTTATGGCGTTGCATAAGAAATAGATGATTAACTGAAAAACAATACATTCAGAAACATGGAACTACTCACCAGAAATGGGTATTTATTGTAATAAAACATAAAGTACAGCTGAAGTCAGGCTGTATTTTGTTTTACTTTTGTCACAGTTAGGACACTGTAATAACCCCCCCCCCCAGATAACATTCAGCTTCGCTGCAACCATTTTAATCTATATAAATAAAAAGTCATTCACCGTGTCTGTCCCTGACCTGCATTAAAACTTCATGAAAGAAAACAAGAAAAAAATATTTAATACTCTGATGGTGGTAAAAAAAAAAAAAAAGGACAAAAAATGAAAAGAGAAGAAGACAAAACCAGTAAAAGCATGGGCAGCAGCAAGTAATGACAGGCTGCATTTATGCCTGTTAAGAGTCCATACAGCCTAAAGACAGCGTGAAAAACTCATTACTTCAAACTCATCCTGCAGTCAATCACAAGCCGACATGCACAAATCAATCGCTACATGTTCCAAAACTGAAACAGACAAAACACAGCACAGATTTACCTGAAGATCCATGAGAACAAAGCTGGCCTCTTTACAGAAACAAGTTTGAAGGAGACAAAAATGTGAGCGTGTGGATGGAAGTAGGCAAGCCAAAGTTTGGATGGCTTTCTGCTGTTGGTTGCCTGCCGTTAGGAACGCAGAGGGAGTGTTTGGCTCAGAGAGAGAGTAAATGAGGGGAACATGTTAGTACACTGAGTCTGAGAGAGTTTGGCTTCCAGCTATGCTCTGATTAATATCAGATCTCCCCCTCTCCTCGCCTGCCTCTTGACAATCTTGTCACATCTGGCTGACAAATCCTTACAAGCCTTTTGGTGGCAGCGCAGAGCAGATGCAACGAATGAACACACACACACACACACACACACACACACACACAAACAGTGTGGAGCTTAGTGTGTGGGTTTTGGGGTTGTTACAGAGTTAGTCTGCGGGCAGCAGGGGCAGATCACAGCTCAAAGAGATGCTCAAGGGGGTAAAAGGCTGGAGCAAATACGCTCCCTGCCCCTCATCCATTTACAGACAAAACATCATGAAGTTAATGTAGCTGATGAAGTTTACAGTTGACATCAGCCGCTACACTCGTCCACCCTAACAAAACCTACCGAGAAGACACAAAGCAAAGACCATCTTCATCTGGATGAACAAGGGCCCCAAGTTTGAATCCTGTTCTAGTTCTGTCTCTTTTTTTGGCATATATGTGTGTGTGTGTGTGTGTGTGTGTGTGTGTGTGTGTGTGTGTGTGTGTGTGTGAGTGAGTGAGTGAGTGAGTGCGTGAGTAGTGCCACGGAGGAGCAGACTTATTCCTAGAAAATAGTGGTATTAAAAATAGGAAACAAAAGCTGGAAAGGGTGAGAAAACAACGCAAATAAAAGATGGGAGGCAGTTGTAATCACATCTCTTACTTTCTCTCAAACACACACGCAATTATATAAACATTGTGTGAATTGGTGGAATAATAAACTCAAACTCATCAGAGCGGAAAAGGTTAAAAAAAAAAAAAAAAATCATGATGACATTTATAAACAAAGTAATTTACAAATGAAGTATGTCTGGAGTTGAAATTATTGAAATTGGAGAATTAAAAGTGTTTTGAGAAAAGTCAGAGAAAGAATATTTTATTTTTTAGTGATCATTCCCAACCTTTTCTTCATAAACCTCTTTGTTTTGGTGAACTCTATTTTGACAGCAAATGAGACATTGCTGCTTTAACACAGATGGACATAAGCAGTGTTTCACTAAGATGCAGAACTCAGAAATGTGTTAAATTATGTCTGCAACCAAACATTTTAAATGCATTCCAACGGGCTGCGTTCGGTGGCCAGGAGGCAACAGGAGGTCAAGTGGATCTGCTTCCCAAACTGCAGGCCGACTGAGTGACGATCCGGCGGATAAGGAACAGGCCCAGGTAAGAAGTGTGTGTGTGTGTGTGTGTGTTACACTCCCATATTTTTTACAAAAGAGAGACCTTTTCAACAGTAAGCTTTTAAACACTAACCTGAACTGGTGTGAACAATAAAACATTGCCACATTCACCTAGTAAAAAAATGCATAACTACAAAATCATGTTTTACACATTTAGTAATTGAATGAATGGAAAAGGAAAATAGCCAGTATAGAGAGACCAGATTAAATTCAGTCAGAGATAGAAAAGAACATTAATGGCCTGTTTTTTTCTGTCATTTTGCTTATTTAATAGTTCTTGGAGAGAATTCACCCAATCTGTACATCACTGCTAATCTTATTTTTTTTTTTATACTCTTCTAGTATCTAAAATTTTTACAGAAGTGAGAATATCTAACACATAAAGAATTTAGCTCTTTTTTTTTGGAACTTCCAAAATGCTTCTCAAAGACAGCTGCATCAGTTAGATACTTCCTTCTTTTAATATTCATCTTTTTTTTTTCTTTTGTAAGACAAGTTCTGGTTAAGATGTTCATAATTAGGAAGCATTTGAGAAGTTGGTATAGGAATAAGTTTTTAATAAATAAATTTTTGAGGTAAAAAACAAACCAAAAAACAAAACAAACTAAAACTGAGTTTTAACACTTATGACAAAATAATCACCAGTAGCAGACCTCCCTCAGATCGCTGACAGATGTCAGATTTCTCCTAAAATACGTCCAGACTATACTATGCTGCTCTCTGACTGCTGTTCCAGCATGTGTTAAACTCAGCCTTGACTGTATTTGTCAAGCAAATACTGATCATGTGTGCAGGCACATTGAGAGGTGCCAGAGCTGAGAGATTGGAAGTGAAAAGCAGTCCGTCTCTTACCTCGGCCATTGTCATTTAGTGGGATGTTTCCAAGGATACGGCGGAGTTTGCCATTCTCTGAGAGTTCCACAAAACAACTACCTCCAACTCTCCTGTCCGCACAAGTACGAAAGCAAAAGAGCTATCACTCCCAGCAGCGGCTCCTTCAGCAACAGACACACATGCTCCCTTCTTTTCTCATAAGAACACACACACCCTCATACACACCCTCACACATACATGCGCTCACTCAAAAGAAAAAAAAGAGAGCCACTATGCTTTATTCTGGGAGCCCAGATGCACATGCGCCTTCTCTGCTTTTTCGCCCCTAATGTTGCAGTGGACTCTCTCTAAACTACTCAAGATGTTTAGTGTGTGTGTGTGTGTGTTGAAACTGGGCACAGGGGATTGGAATGAGATCCTCCCACTCAGCATTCTCACCTCAGGAGCTGCCTGCTCACTCCCTAGCCTACATAGAACACACATACACAATCGTACACACACAGAGGTGTGTGTGTCCTTTCACGCGCACAGACTCAGACATGTCTACCCCCTCCAAGTCACAGGGCAGTCCCCTCACAGCTGGCTGGAAGAGGGCATGACACTCATCTTTCACAGAGATTTGATCAAAAGGAATCACAAAGGCTGGAGGCTCTCCTAATGCAGCCAGGGGAGACTCTCCCTTTCCCCCCTTCTCTCCCCCTCTGTCTGAGTAATGCCCTAAATCAACGCTGCCCCTCTCGATGCACACAGCCCAGTGTGTGTGTCTGCATTCACCTTAACACAGCTCTGTGAAAAGCCTCCGTAACAAGTTATGCCTTGTGCCGTCAGGAATGTGTAGGTGTCTGTGCTGAGGATTTTTCAGCAAGAAGGGGACTTCACACTTTACACACACTTGATCTCTTATCTTTAACAAAATGTGTTCTATACTTTAGGAGAAGCCCAGTCTGGTTTTAGAACAGAACAAAACATGTTGTCATATATTATCATATACATATGAAAAGAGACCGGCAGCTGTTGAGGAAGAAAAAAAAAATGAAATAAAAAGTTTAACAATAAAAACCAACAAACAGACAAAACACCTGGTCAAAACCTTAAAACATATTACATAAAAAAATTACAGTATCTATGGCAACAATTAGAATTTCTGTTTGGTGGACTACCATGAATGATTGTAGAATACGTCACAGAGCAGATTAGTAAATGATGACATCCTATCATTTGATGTGTGTTTATGTCACATAAACCAAAATATATTATGTCTGAATTTATATAATTCAATACTGAATCAATATTTGTCCACAAATAAAAAAAAAATCTGAAAAATTAAAGAAACTGACAGTCTGAAATCTGGATGATCTCGGTTCTGGTGTGGCAGGATGGGTCTTAGGAACAGGCCCTTCACTGTTGCTGCTGAGTTACAACTGAGCAGCAGTTTTTTTGTTGCAGGAGGCAATGTTGAACATTAAAATGTTCCCAACTGAAACTGATTTACCGATGTTTGAACTGAATGATGCTGTTTTACATAACAATACATAATTACATAATAATCCTGACAACAAACAGCGTTCCGTTTGAGGGTGAATGACAAAGGTGTACTGGGCTTTTTAGGGGTGAGAATTGTGTATGTGTCCAGGCAGGCACACGGTTCAGCTAAAACTTGACTTTCATGACTTAATCTTCACTTCAGATGTCTTTTTAATATTATGTATACAAGGAGAGACCCTCCTACTAATCTGGTTATAATTAGGTGTTCGATCAGACTGAGTGGCAATATTTATTTGACGTTCTTACCAGATTCAGTCTTGGAGATAGGTTTCTCATTTATTAAGCTCATCTATAAAAAAAAAAAAAAAATAAATAAATAAATAAAAAAAAAAAATCATACAGCACAAGTACTAATTGAACATCGTCTTCTCCATTTAAAGTGTCCTTGCATTAGATGTGACCCACAGATACATGGATACAAAATAAATAAAACAGCTAATAAAATATTATATGCAGATGATATACTTCTCTACACCACTCAGCCTCAGATTTCTATTTCGTTACTGAAAAAAAATAAAAAAAAAAATTATTTGGAACCTTTTCAGGATATCGAGTTAACTGGACAAAAAGTGTCTTAATACTAATTTATATGGATGATTTAACATTTCTTTATAATTTTCCATTTAAAATCTTCTTAGAAAAATTCACTTACTTGGGGATAGAAGTGTCAAAGAAATTTACCTCTCTTTCAGGAAAATGTTGTTCCTCTAATTGACAAACTATGTAACAGGCTACAGTTTTGGAATATACCCCCCATTTCACTGATTGGAAGAATAAATGCTGTAATGATGGCGTTCCTTTCACAATTACTTTGTTTCGAAACGTCCCAATTTTTCTTAAAAAGGTTTTCTTTAAACAATTGGACTCTTTAATTATTCCACTTTTGTGGGCATATAAGACTCCCAGAATAAGAAAAATATGTTTATATGGTCCAAAATCTGTGGGAAGATTGGGATCCCCAAATTTTTGGTTGTACGACTGGGCCTCAGCAATAAAGACATTCACTTTCTGGCTTAATAAAACCATATTCCCACCTGACTGACTATTGATGGAACAAGACGACTTATCCTTATTCCATAGATGCTATTTTATTGGCTCCAACTAAGATTAGTAAGCAGATATATAACAACAATCCTATTATTAATATGATTTATATATGGAAGCAAATTAAGACAAATTTTAAACTTAGGTCTGTATCCCAAACTTTACCCATATACAGAAATCCCACTTTCTCCCCCTCTGGGGTGGGTGAGGCCTTTTCCATGTGGAATCAGAAAGGTGTTGATGATCTATACATGAAGTATTTGCTTCATTTCTTCAATTACAGCAGAAATTTAGGTTGGCGAATAATAGCTTTTTCCCAATACTTGCACAGTCGAGACTATATACGTAAACATTTGAAGGATTTTATAACTCAACCCAGGTCACTCAGATGACTGAAATTACCACCAAATGAACCAAAGATGATCAAATAAATTTATAATAATCTCATTAGGTTCTCCACCAGTACATAGTTATAGATGCACATGAGAGAAAGAACTTGGTGAATCAGTTATTGATAATCTATGGGGAAAAGCCCTTGGGAACATTAATCCCTGCTCATATAATGCAAGACATTGTCTAATACAATTTAAAATTTAATACAGGCTCCTTTTTCAAGAAAAAAATTGCATTATATTCAGAAATGTCACCTATTTGTGACAAATGCAAAATTTCCACTGCAAGCCATCTTCATTGCTATGTAATATGCCCAAATATTTGTCCTTTCTGGATTGACATTTGTAACATAATGTCTGACATTATGGTGGTTGTAATCAATTAAGACCTTATGTTTATTATTTTTGGAGTATCTCAAACCCTGAGATTATTAATCAGAGCACAACAATGTTTCATTTTAAGATGCAGAGACTCACAGAAAGACAAAGTAGCAATTAGAATGTTTTGACAAATGTACAAAAGATCCTTGGCGTTTGAACCCCTGCAGAAGACGTAGACGCTGAGTGTAATGATGAAAGCGAATTAGCATTTTAAGATAAGGATTTGAGACATCTGCCCCCCGGGCCCTGGACACTGGTGATGGAGAGGAGGCCATAGGATGAACAAGTCTGCTGAAACTGAGAGAATAAAAGGTGGAGAAGGGTCGGAGGCGGGTTGTAGCTCGGCTGGTGAACAGATGAAGAAGCCATGGATGAAGGACCATATAAGAGAAGTCTTGTACGATGATTGATCAGAGTGAGGTGAGGATCAATGCTGATGTGCTGTGGCAGAGGTGCATGAGGCAGCAATTGGATGATGCAGGTAAGGCTGGGAAGAGTCTTCCAGATTGAATTTACGCCTAGGCTTCATTTCATATTATCTCTGTCATGGTTTTCGGTAGTTGTCTGACCCACATGCAGAAAGTCAAGTTTATTTGTATTGCACATTTCAACAGTAAGGCAGTTCAAAATGCTTTACATCATAAAAACATGAAGTATACAGCAAAATCATCAAAATTAACTAGCAAATACACATGAAAATCATCAGCAAAAACATTTGATCAATGATTCACTTACTTTAACTGATTTACACTCAAACTTCCACCTTTGGAAAACCAAGTTTATCTTACCTGGATTTGCTGATTTAATTTAATCCTCTAATCTATACAGGATCGGAGGGAGCCATCCTTCTAAGTCACAAAGAAGCGGTGAAGATGAATGCCGGATGATGCCTGCAGCAAGTGACTTGTTTATGTACTTTTCCATGGCTTGTCATTCAGGCCAAGAGATATATAATCTGCTGGCAGGGAGTGGAGCTCCAGGGAGGAAATTTATGGCGCAGTCATATGGGCGATGAGGTGGCAGAGACAGGGCATTAGATTTGCTGAATACTTGACGGAGATTGTAGTATTCTTCTGGAATGAGAAAGGGCAATGGAATCAGACCGGCAGACTGGAGACAGGAGGAGAGACAGTTAATTTACCAGGTTTCAACTTTAAGGTCTGACCAGTTCAAATGTGGATTACGGAATTGAAGCCAGTTAAATCCTAGAACAGATGAGTGTGAGGTGGGGAAAAACAAAGAAGGATATAGATTCTCAATGATTGCCTGAAATGATTAGTTGAAGGGGCTTGGTTTTATGGGTTATCTTTGGTAGAGCTTTTCCATCCAGGGCAGAGACATTGAGTGGAACAGTTAGAGGGATGGCTTTGATCTTGGTTTGGATTACCAGGGACTGATCAATGAGATTCTGTTCACAACCGGAATCGATTAAATCAGAGAGGGGTAAAGAATCATGGTTGAACTGGAGAACAGCAGGAAGTAAGAAACGGGGAGGAGTAGTGGAGTTGATCCATCAGGTTCTCTGTACTTATTGACGGTCCCTGTCTTTTGGGCGAACAGGACAAGAAGCAATGAAATGACCAGAGGAACCACAGTAAATGCATTGATTAGAATCCTTGCAGCATTGCTGTTCCTCCTGGTCTGACCAACCTGCATGGGCTCTGATTCTGGAGATTTGGCTCTGGTAGGGGAATGCTGAGCAGGTTTCAGAGAAGGTGAATAAATACTCTTTACAACTATCATTGTCTCATTTCTCTGTCTTCTTTCTCTGATTCTATTGTTTAAATTAGTTGCCTAAGTGATTAACTCATTTAAAGTCTCTGGCTCATCTATTGGAGCCAGATCATCTTTAAGTGATTTGTTAAGGACTTGGGGAAAAAGGCAGCTTTAAGAGCATAGGAATCCCAGCCTGATGCTGTGGCCAGAGTTCAAAACTCAATTGAAAATTCTGAAAACGGATTTACTTCCTTGCTTTAGCAACCACAAACTGTGAGATAAGCCAGATTGGTCAGCATTCTCACTAAAAGTGAGTTTAAACTCCTGAATAAATTAATCAAAAGTCCAACCAAACTTGTTGTAATCCTGAAATTGGCCCTCAGCCCATCTTAATGCTTTGCCAGAGAGTAAACAGAATATGTAAGCATGCAAGGGAAACATTTTTTGTGGAAATCGTAAACACCAACAACTCTCAAGTCTCGTTTGTCACAGTTGACAAACCCTCCTGTGATTTTACCACCTGAACTCCACTCCAACAGGGCTTGCAAGGAATTTACCAACTTTTAAATGAGAAAATTCAAAAAAAAAAAAAATAAATAAAAAAAAAAAAAAAAAATTTGAGGGTTAAACTGCACATCCACACCAAATCCAATACCAATGCTATACCCAATCATAACAAATGCAGAGAAAATGGCCACATTTTAACTACTCAATTATAAAAGCTTAGAGGAAATTATAAATCAATTAAACTCCTCCCCCTAATGTCTTAATATCCTACCTACAACTTTCTGTTCATTCCGTGTCATTGCATCTGACTTCATTCAAATAGTAAACTCATCCCTCTCATCAGGTGTTTTCCCCCAGGCTCTAAAAACAACAGTTATCAAACCATAGTTAAAAAGAACAATCTGATAAATCACTATTGCAGAATTGCAGGCCAATCTCTAACCTTCCATTCATCAGCAAAATTATTGAAAAAGCTGCGTTTCAACAATTAAACAGCTTCTTAACAATGACAAACCACTTTGACGTCTTTCAGTCCAGTTTCCGTGCTCACCACAGCACTGAGACTGCCCTCGTCAAAGTGTTCAATGATATCCACACAAATACAGACTGTGAAAAAACCACAGTGTTGGTTCTGTTGGACCTCAGCGCAGCATTTGATACTGTTGACCATGATATATTATTGAAGTAACTGGAAAGCTGGGTTGGACTCTCTGGTACGGTACTCAGTTCAAATCCTACCTAACGAACACGGATTATTTATTTATTTATTTTTTTTTTATTATTTTTTTTTTTTTGTATCATTAGGCAACTTCTCATTGGAGCGAACAAAAGTCACATGTTGAGTACCCCAAGGTTCAATCTTGGGACCCTTCCTATTTAATATCTGCATGCTCCCATTAGCTCAGATTATAACGAATAATAAGATCAGTTACCACAAGTACACAGATGATACACAGCTCTATATCACAATGTCACCAGGTGACTCAGATCCCATCCAAGCACTGAACAGATGCTTAGAACAAATCAATGCGCCAAAACTTTCTCCAGCTGAACAGAAGAAAACTGAAGTTATCTTTGGACCTAAAGAGGAACGATCTAATCAGTGCTCAGCTTCAGATATTACAGCTAGATCATACCCCAAATCTGGGTGAAGTGATGGACTTATATCTGAACCTTCAGAGACACAAAGACAGTTACAAAGTCAGCCTTCTATCACCTGAAGAACATTTCTAGGATCAAAGGACTAATGGTTGAACAAGAGCTAGAGAAACTCATCCATGGATTTATCTTTAGTCACATTGATTACTGCAACAGTGTCTTCACAGGTCTGCCTAAAAAGTCAGACAGCTGCAGCTGATCCAAAACGCTGCTGCTTGTGTTCTCACTAAAACCAGGAAGATAGAGCACATCACCCCAGTTCTAAAGTCCTTACACTGGCTCCCTGGAGCACAGAGAATAGGCTTTAAAATACTTCTGTTAGTTTAATTAAAAATCACTGAATGGCTTAGCACCAAAATACATTAAAGATCTGTTGTCATTGTATCAACCTTCCAGACCACTCAGATCTTCTGGATCTAGTCTCCTCTGCATCCACCAGAACCAAACATGGAGAAGCAGTATTCAGTTTTTATGCACCACTAATCCAGAAAACTGCAACACAGACAACACACTGAGTTCCTTTGATCAGGAGTAAGTAGAACATTTTACTATATTTGCTTGATGATCGTAATGATTTTGATTCATTGGTATTTGCTCTGATTTTGATAACTGTCGTGTATTTGCTTAATGATTTGCTGTATACTTGATTGATGTTTTTTTTTTTTTTATGTCAAGCACTTTGAACTGCCTTGCTGCTGAAATGTGCAATACAAATAAACTTTATGTAAGAGATCTTGGAGTTGTCATGAAGGAAACTATGGAGGTAACAACTGAAAACCATAGTGCACTGAAGAACAAAACCTCCGCAACAACCTACCTCACCAGGGAACTTTTCCAGGTTTGGGGGAACTGATGTCACATGAGCTGGACAACTGCTGTGTGACTGGAGGAGTAGATGCACCATCTGCTGGAGAAGACGACTGGTTAGGGCACTGACTTTGAAAAAGGTTTGCTAAATGTTCCAAACATTGATTTGTTGCGGTCTGCAGTTCATGGAGAGCTCTGAGAACTTTGTCATGAGATTGTATTAGTTGATATTGTTCAGATAGAGCTCTCCTGATAGTGTCTGCTGGGTCAGATTGGCCTGAGTGTTCTGTCATGGTTTTAGGTAGTTGTCTGACCCACATGCAGAATCACTCCCAGGAGGCAAATGAAAAAAATTAAAGATTTTATTATGAACAAAGAATGACTTGTGGTGATGGGATGAGTTTGGGAATTCAAGGCTAATGTTCAGGAAACCAGAACTGCAAGACCTCTGAGGAGGACTAAGTGAAAAGGTAAGTAAAATGACTAGGAGACTGTAAGTGAATTGCAGATGACACTTACTGTTGGAGTGGAGATCACCCACCCGGGAGGAGTTAGTAGGGTCCGAGTGGGTAGATGGTTCAGTGAATGAGGTTGATGCTGGGAATCCAGATGGTTTGATCTGCGAATCCAAGGAGCACAGTGGAGGACAGACTAGGTTTGATGAAGCTTGTGAGGAACGAGGAATCCAGGTGCCAGCTGGAGGTTTAACCCCCTAACTACCATTATAGCGCCGGCACTATGATCCAGCTGTGTCTTAAATTGAGTTATCGAACTCTGCAAATATTCGCTCAATCAGAAAAATCCAATGCTGCCAGAGAGCTGAGGATCTGTGCTTTCTGCCAATATATGATGCATGTGGTATATCATGGTAATTCTAAAAAAGACTGCAAAAATTGCCGCTTCAACAGCAAATGACGGAGGAGTGAAAGGTCAAGGTGAGCGAGAGGATTAGGCGAGTGACAGATCGGTGTTTTAATTGGCAACTATCAAGGGTATTTCTGCATGTTTGTGTGTACCTGAGTTTTTGTGTTTTTCTCCTTTTGAACTGCTCAAACTTTCTTATTGTGTGCAATAATCATTAACCAAATGTTGAAAGGTCAAGTTCAAATACTTCTGGGAAAAGGTACCAAAGCTCAGAGACTTAGAGCATTTCCTGACAATTTTACAGCCATAACAAAATATGATTTTAGCCTTGGTAGAAAAAGGGTTAAGACCAGAATCTTCACAGGAGATTTGTAAGTTACTCAAGGATGTCAGGTAAGCAAACTGGAACAGGACCCAAAATATCCTCAGGAGGCAACCTTGAAAGAAAGAGAAGACATGAGGAGGTAAGTCAGGGCAAAACATGGAAGATTTCCCAAAACAACAATCAGAAAGCTTGAGGTTACCACTGATGGTTAACATTCAGGCATCCTCTTGTAGTCCAGTAGATGAGGCTTAATTGAACACAGGTGTGCATGACCACCTGCTGGAACTGCTGAGCCAACCGTGCTCCATGCCACCCTCTGGAGGCTGGCAGGAAAAATTGCACAGAAAACTGCAAAAACTCCCAGACCCCAACAGTCTCATAGTAGCAAAAAAGCAAGTCCTCACATTATGGAAGAGTACAGATGTGCCGACAATTAAGACGTGGCTAGAGAGTATAACAAATACACTCCATTTGGAAAAAATAAGGTATGTTTTGAAAGATAGATTCAAACAATTTGATAACATGTGGCAACCCTTCGTGAGATACTTTGTGAATACAAGTGCTGGTTATTGGACAGCATCCTAAAATGCTGGTAGAACCTTATATTTCTGGTTAGATCTTCATGGGTTGATGGGTGACACCTGGTGGGGTGGTGGAAAGAGATTTCAATGAGAAATTGTGTTGTTTTTTTTTAACAGTTGTCACTGTTGTGTTTGCCTCCACGTTGTGATTGTGATGAATGTGGACATGTATTTTGTTTTTGTGTAAACCTCCAATAAAAATATGTAGAAACATAATGACTTAATCTTCACTCTAAACTTAATAATATCAGCTGCAGGGTTCATAGCCAACCATTAAAATGAAAAGATTAAACTGTTTTCTTTTTTTTCCACTTTTGTTCTTCCTGGAAATGCTCTGCAGTGACGAGCGGAGGAAACTGGACCTTTATGCACAGACATTTAATCAGTTGTGCTTAAACAGAATCAGGGTTATTTAAACAGGAAAACTAACCGTGTAATGTTTTAAAAGTCGCCACATTTCCAAACAGTCTTACCAGATCATGTTTCAAACCAAATTTTCAACTCAGTTTCCTTTCTGATGATGAAAACATTACAATACGCGAATGAAAGCAACTGTTTTGGGAATGTGGACACCTCTAGCAGGACCAGACTCAGGAAGTTTTGCCATAACCAGCAGCGGGGCGAGAGGACAGATGAAATAGAGAAGCACTAAAGATCCCTAGCCAGGGATGCCTGTAAGTGAAAAAAAACCTTCTTTTTTAAAGAAATTGTATGTGCCAATATTTCATAAAACTGAAAATGCATCCAGCTGGGAAGAGGCACTCACTGTATGAGAGGATAGGCTAAGAGTGACATAGGTATGGAAATGGCTCAGGTCATCTAAAACTAACCCATGTTTTATCATAAAGGAAATCTGGAAAATCTGGTTTCTGTTTCCTGTTTCCTGAACAGAACCTGGGAACTGGTTCCACCATAAAATCTCCTGAACATTGGATGTTCATCTTCCTCTAAACCCTGAAGTAAATCTGCAGTTACCAAACTAATGACTCCATTGGGTTAACAGGGAGATTTAAAAAAAAATAAAAAAAAAATTGATGTGATTTTAATTATTTTTGTTTTTTCTTTCTTTCAATTGATAATATACTAGAGTCTGATTCATTGCTCCTGAGCAGCAAAGGCTGCATTTTACATTATTATTTAAGGAAGGAGCAAAATGAGGTTCCTGAAAAGAAACACGTCAAAGAGCCTGATCTAGCTTAAAGATGCGACGTCTTTCCCTCTTATTGATGCATTTCCAAATCAGTTTTCTTATCCTTTCTGCCTTTTTTCCCCTCAGCAGCAGAGGAAAAGCTCAGATGATTTCAACCATTAGAGGCAACTGCTAATCCACAAATTACACTGCAAGTTTGGACAAGTATGTCTGATGTGCTCTACTTGTGGAGGCAAAAAGGTAAGAAGGGAGAGTGGGGGTTGGGGAATTCCACCATTGCTGAAAATCTTAGAACAGAACATTTAAAAAGAGAAAATATATATTTTTAAAAGACTTTTCCTCATTTAGAATAAATGCACCCCATTTACAGGGGGCTATTTACTTTGAAAAATCTAATTTCTTTCTGTGCTGAATGTGGGAGGCTTAGTGCCTTGCTCAGAGGTACATAAATCAGCTGAAGTGCTGAAGGGAGGGAAGAGTTACTTATCCAGTTTCTCCACCCACCTTCTTTCTGAGAGCAAAACTCTCCAATCAGAAGCCTGCTTTGCCTACCTTAAGGGTAGCTACACCCCCTGACTTCACATTCAAAAATTTGCCAAGTAGCCTTGCTACCAGATAAAAATGCAACTAATGGCCCTTAAAGTTTGACATTAAAACTGCATTACTTTCCACAGGAGATCAAAGCTGTTCTTATTTGTGAAAAGCCCTAAATGTTATGAGGTTACATATGAGGATAAGAGATATCCCGTCAAGGCGTGTATCATAAGTTTGGAAAGCCCTTCACTCCCCTGCGGTTGTTCATGCAAGCGGATCTGCTTACTGGCCTTGTATTTATTCCATACCTAGGGGATGCATACCAAACACAGCCCCAGACCTGGCCTGGATTAGGTCTGTGCTGCTTGTCAGATTGCTGCTCTCTGGGAGGGAGTACCACAGACGTATTTGTGCCTTGGGGGCTGAGGGTGAAAGCTACAACTAAAACCACAGCAAATCAGCTCCATGTGCAGCAGAACAGGTCACGCTGCCTACTTACATATCTGTCATTAGCCTTCCTGAAGGGCAGAGGAAAAGTGGACAGAGTAGCTGTAGAGATGAACAGAAAGCAACACACACACACACACACACACACACACACACACACACACACACACACACACACACACACACACACACACACACACACACACACACCCCTTTATGCTTTGTTTAGGTAATAAAGCCAAGTAAGGTCTTCACTCTGTCATTATTGTTTGAATGTTAGATTAATCTACCTGACCTTTATTTTACAGGAGATTTGTCATAGGTGTGAAAATAAGGAGTCACTTTGATTTGACTGCTTTTCCTTCTAAATGCTAAAACAACCACTGACAAAACAGAATTAAACTCTACCTCTATGAATTTTCTAAGCTTTCTAAAAGGTAGTTTTACCAATCGAAATTATATTTGATTTATGAAAGTTGAGTCCATAATTTATCATGTTTATTTTTTTTTTTAATTTTAATATTAAGGGTTACTAGTTTTCTTCTTGGCCATCACTTATTAAGAAGGTGCTCCAGTAAAACTTTTAGACTTTCTACTTTAATATGACTGTTTTCTCTTTTTAAAAGCCAGCTTTGATCAAAGTTTCGTCAACAGGAGGTAAGGAACCAACAGTTGATAATAATAATAACAATAATAATAATAGTAACAGTAACAACAATAATAATAATAAAACTATACAATGTATAGGTTTCACTGTTCCTCTCCGCTTTAGAAAATCTAGCACAGCACAGATGTGTGTGTGTATGGGGGGGATATAAAACTGAAATATGATTAGTGTCTTTGTTACAGAATACAACAGATGAAGAGAAATGTACATTTAATTTCACTTTTTTCATATTTGTAATATTAAGAGCATAAAACGTTGGCATTTTCATATTACTAGACAGGCTCCTAATTCCGAGGCTATTATATATGGGTTGTGTGTATATTTAGTTATATGGATGTTTTCATCACAAACCAAAGATGGAAAAATGAAAACAAGTAATGATTGGATTTTTGTTTCAAAATACATAATGTAAAATTGAAATATGAGTAATTTTTCTTTTTTTGTGCTAAAAACAGTTGGGGAGAAATTTTGATTTAGTTGTATTCTATTTTCTTATTTAAAATGTTAAAGAACATGATAACCATTGTAATATGGGATTGTAGCAGCTTCATGTAAGCAGTAAACAGGTTGGATAATAGCATTCATCATAATCCACAATGGAATATGATGAATACTATGACAATAATTGTTCTTGATTTTGATGATGGCATTTGACAAAAGGCAATGTTTGCTGCTTGTTTCATAATTAGTTATTGTGTTATGTTTTTATCATGTAAAGTACTTTGAATTGCCTTATTGCTGAAATGTGCTGTACAAATGAACTTGACTCAAAAATTACTGTCATACGTACATATAGGCAAAATTGGAAGAGATAGGAATAAGTTTGAATAACATTTATGGTAAATAGATTTTCCTCATTGCAAATCCTATCTTTTCATCACATGACCTGTCAGTTTTTTACATCCATAAATTATTTGAAAATCAGTCATAAGTGAGCACAAAAAAGGTAGTTGAAGCTGAACAGATCCCATAATTGTTCATATACTGTGGTACAATAACCAGCCAATGCCTACCACAGTGGCAGCACATGATTTCCTCCTGTCTCTGGTCCTGACACTGATAAACTTGTGGGAGTTTTTGCCCCCTTCAGGCTATGTTAGAAGGTTCCCTGACCAAACTGATCAGAGAACCTTCACCACCATGTTCACTAGGTAATCTTACCTGCCCATTTTGAGATGAAAGCTTTGAGACTGCTGCTTGGTTGTGGCCTTCTAGTCTCACTTCACAGCACCCTGGCTGGTGTAGCTGCTGATGAGAGGCTCCCTCCATGACTCCAGTGG
This sequence comes from Anableps anableps, assembly GCA_014839685.1. Taxonomy (NCBI): domain Eukaryota; kingdom Metazoa; phylum Chordata; class Actinopteri; order Cyprinodontiformes; family Anablepidae; genus Anableps; species Anableps anableps. Next base: position 1,413,506 of record CM026067.1, on the reverse strand, counting down.
CTCATTTAGCTGGTGCTGCAAAATCCTGTTTGTATAGTGCTTGTTGGTATCATGAAGACTACATTAACTGCTACAGTGCGGAAATTTATCAACTGCATTCATACACTCAAACGAAGGCAGTGCTGCCTTTAGTTTAACTTAACTGTTGTCAGTGGTGGCATAATTATTACCATTTACTCTGGTAACATCTAACTCCCTTGATCTAAACGTTGCCTATAAGCTATTTTAATCACTGCGCTCTGTCTCACACACATGAAACTGTAGAAGAGAGATCATAGGCTGTAAGAGAGTATGGGAGCAAGCAACCCAACCTGCTTCCTCTCTTTTCACCCAGTCACTCACAAATTTACACCAACTCTCATGGTCCAAATACCTATCCAGCCCACTGGGATTTCTCCCAGTTCTCTCTGTTAGCTACTATAGGCTTGGGGGTGGGGGGGCTGATGTGGGCCAGAGTTTTCACTGTTGGTGAGTTGGAGAGCTTGGATTTGGCTCAGAAGACATTGGAGTATGGAGATAGGGTTTCTTCAGACCAGTGATTGCCAGCTAAATGATGACTCAAGAAATCAGCAGTTAAATCAGATAGGAAATCCACCAGGTCTGATGTGAAAAGGAGCGGAGGACAAGAAAACATGAGACTTCACAAAGGTGAACTAGGAAAAGATGTGGCCTGATTCTACTGTGAATGGTTGACCATTAGTGGTCAGCCTGTAATATACTCAGAAGGGGATAGGAAGAGTGCCTTCAGGTATGACTACCGCACAGAGCCTCAGCCACGCCCGCAGGTGGAAACCTGTCAGTGGAAGACAGAAGAAATCAGGCACACCCAGCACACTCACGATCCAAAACCATGACATTCATTTTTCATAATACAATAAATATGAAAATAAAAAGCAACTAAATTAAAATTTCTCCACATCTGTTTTTGACCACATAAAAAGAAAAGGGCTTGTGCTTTTTCATACTGACGGTGGTGCTTTTTACTAACTGATGGTAAACAGAGGGAAAAGGGCCAGTGATTACCTCACTGTTCTTTGTGAGCTATCTGTACCAGACTCTGGCGAACATACCAAATGACCTGTAATTCCCCTGGCATTCCAGGCAGTTCTTCAGGATAGACCCTCTCCCTCAGCTCCTGTAAATCACACAGAGCAGAACTATTGCACACTAAGAAGCAAGAGGAGCCATAAGGTTTTAACCTCATGGAAGATGTTGGGGATGTTTTTGAAAGCCAGAACATCATGAGACTCATCTATTTAGTCCTGTAAATAATATATGGTGTATAAGATGCAGATATGAATGTATGTTTGTGAGAAGGTAATGGAAAACCTTGTTACAATAAAAAGTGAAGAGACCACTTTCACCATGCAGCATGAGGGGAGGTCAGAACTGCTGGTGTGTGGGTGGTGCAGTGCTTTCATACAGATTGGTTTTCAACAAATCACAGCACTAGTGAAAGCAGTGCCAGCCACTGAGTGCACTTCACGTTAGCAGACCACACGATGCTCACACTTCATCATAGTACGTTCTTTGCTTTTCAATTAGTGAGCAAAATGAACAGTGTGTACATTAAAGTAACATGACTGATTCTAAAAGTGAAGGAAGCAAGCTCTGGAAACACATGGTGAATAACATTTTGCTGCCAATTGCAGGTCAGCTGCATGTGATAAACGTACAACAGCAAACATTCCACATTGTACAGCTCGTTTTCCTGGAGTTAGAGGGGGTCTTCATTTCTGAACCAGCTGATCACCTTTTCTGCAGAGTTATAGCTTGTTTTGACTCTTATGCAGGCAAGGATTAAACGCGAAGCAGTGATCAGTTTTACAAGGTTTAGTTTTACAAGAGAATTAATGTGTGATGAAGTTCAGTCGGGTCTCAGGCCATTGTCACAGAGGCAGCACTAGGAGGAGGTGTGATTAGTCAGAAACAGCTGATTAAACAGTGAATTTTGGAGTTTGAGATTGTTTGAGATTAAGGTCAGGCTTGATCCTGGAGGAGGAGCATTTCACCACTAAACTATATTGAGCAGGTGTTTGGCATCCGATGGTTTCTTTGTTCTCCGGTTGGAAATTTTGGAAGGTGGATCCATCGGAGGGTGGACAGGCAGGCAAGCGGAGCAGTAGAACAAGTAAGTGTGCAGCTGTCAGGAGGGCTTCCGGAGGAGCAATGTGAAGCAAGAGAGGAAGTCAGAGTGATTTTCAAAGGTGTCGGCAGGTTTCTGGGGAGAAGACAAGAGGTTAGTGCTAGGACTAAAGGAGTATAAAAGCACTAGGAGTTTAGAGGTCTAATTACTATTCAGCTATTTGATTCAGGTGTGTTAAAGCAGAGATGTATCTAAAAGCTGCAGGACGGTAGCTCTGGAGGACTGGACTTGGACACTCCTGCCCTGGAGAGACAGAGAGGAGAACAAACAACCAAACAACCCACAAACTACTAGTGGATATGGCAGGAATGTTCAAATACACTCAGATTTTTAATGCTGTTTTTAACTTTTTAAAGCTTTTAAGACAAAATCAGTACAAAGATGTTTTAAGTTTGGAACAGATGATAAAACTTGAGGATCAAATCTTGGAAATTCATTTATGTTTAAAAGGTTTGTATGTAACCAGGGTGAAAGCTGAAAAGTGAACAAAGCTAATGTCAGAAAATTAACCCAGATATACTTTAAAGCTTCCTTTGACTCAATTTGTGATTGAACATTGGTATTTCAAAATATTAACAATAAGCTTTTATCAAAATGCCTGACCTGAGTGGTTGAAAACATTCCACATGGCTCTCAGTTATGTGAAAAGTTATACAGTAATTCAAACTCTATTACTGAGAAGGGGGTGGGCACGAAGTATGAATTCCCTGCAGGGGAACAGCTCTTCAACTGACCCAAGCCCTATTATTAGTAGCATACAGTAGGGTTAGAGCGGACTCTACCTGCTGAGGAGGCTGAAGTCTTTTGGACTGCAGAGGGCGCTCCTGAAGACCTTTTTTGACTCTGTGGTGGCACCAGCCATCTTCTTCTATGGTGTCTGTTGGTGCAGCAACTTATCTATAGCTGAAAGGAAATGGTTAAATCAGCTCATCAGGAAGGCCAGCTCTGTGCTGGACGCCCCTCGACCCAGAGCAGGTGGTGGGAGACAGAAGGACTAAAGTAACATAACTGTTGAAGAATGTCACTGTTGGACAATATCTCAAACCCCATGCATGAAGATGTTGCAGAACTGGAGAACTCCTTCAGTGACAGATTGCTGCATTTTAGGTGTACAAAGGATTTTTACTGCAAATCCTTCCTCCCAGCAGCTGTTAGACATTATAACCACCACTGCTCCCAACCAACACAAACTCAATAATTGCTTACATTCCTGCTGCAGTTTTTTTTTTTTTTTTTTTTTTTTTTTTTTTTTTTTTTTTTTTTTTTTTTTTTCATTTCAAATAACATTCCTGCTGTTATTGGCACATCCCTGTTGTTTGCACATTTTTTTCGCTTCTTGTAACTAGTCTGTTGTTTTTTTAATGCCAATATTTAAATACATGCACATCTGGTACATTTTTCTTTCTTTAAATTAACCTACACAGCTTCATATTTCTTTTAATCCGAGTAAGCTATTTTTTTTAACTGTACAGTATTATTTCTCTTATGTTGTAAATTTGCCATCACTTTATAACAGAAGTGGGTAACTCCAGTCCTCAAGGGCCAGTGTCCTGCAACTTTTAGATGTGTTTCCACTACAACACACCTGAATCAAATAATTACATGATTATCAGAACTCTGGAGAACCTGACTGCATACTGAGACCATTCAACAAGTTTATTTAGGTGTCTCTGACCAAGGACATATTGAAAAGTTCCAGAACACTGGCCCTTGAGGACTGGAGTTGCCCATCTCTTCTCTATAGTCTTTAATCCTTATTTTTATAAATATATGCACTGCTCACATAATTAAAGGGAACACTAAAATAACACATCCGAGATCTCAATTAATTAAATATTCTCACTGAAAAATTTTATTATTAACACAGCGGAATTGATTGAGAAGAATACAACACAAAAATTATTAATGTAAATCAAAATTATCACACCATGGAGATCTGGATTTGGATTCATACTCAGTAAATAAAGAGGCTGAGCAGTGTGTGTAGGCAACACACACTGCTGCCTGTATAACCTCCTGATAATGTTGGCGGATATTCTCCTGAAGGATCTCTTCCCAAATCTGGATTATAGAGCATCAGTTAGCTCCTGTTCTTGAACTGCTCACTCCAAAATCTCTTTTCTCTTAATGTGATTGGACAATCATGTGTCTGTATAATGATGTTGACCAACTGGGAAGGACTAATGCCCAGTAATATAATCCACCAGGTTTGGAGGGAGGGACATTGTTTGGGGAGGAGAGGGAGAGACTTGAGAATGATAGGGGAGGAATGGTAGCGTTTCACAGAAGATTCTTGTTGTAAGTTTAAACTGTTGGTAACTGGTTTTAATGCGAGTGCTTTTTATCTTACATTGGTCGAGGCAGCATTTAGTGTAAGACAGAGAAAAAAAATTATTCATTGACCAGCGCTGAAGTTTAATGGTGTCTGTAAACTGTTAGGAGTGAGACATGGATGCTCTTCTGTGAGCTTCTCAGTTCTTTGAGAGGAAGCATTGTACTCATGGGCCAAGAGTTTGTGCACCGAGTACTTGGGTAAGTGGAAACATTATATAAGAATTTATTTGGTTCTTTGTTATTTGTGTTATGAGCTAATTTGAGATTTGTGTAATATCTAAATAGTGGGCTTTGACGAGCTGTGTGGCACTAGAAGGATCCCTAAACTTCATCTGTCTGGACAAAAGGGGGGTTCCATCGGATCATTTATAATGACTGAGGGTTTCAAAGGTAACTGAGAGAACACATAAGTGAAACCACTCCTATATGAGCTCCAACAAGCGCGTCAATGAAGTGGTACCACCAACTAAGCAAAAAGTACTATAAACCCCCTTGTATTTCAGTTTAACAGTAAGAGGTGTAATTTGCCAATATATGTTTTTTTTTTCTTTGTTCTGTTTTCTTTCTTGGGCAATGAATATTGTTGTGCTCACGAAGTGAAGATTTCAGATTTAGTTGATTTTAAAGCAAAGTAGTAAAACTGTTATGTTTTTTTAAGGGCACTTATGGGAGCTTTCTATCTCAGTAAATATTGATTAGCTAAAGCAACTATTTTAAGCACCTGTTTTCATATTCATTTTCATGACAGTTGGTTGAACTATATCAACACACACACACACACACACACACACACACACACACACACACACACACATATATATATATATATATATATATATATATATATATATATATATATATATATATATATATATATATACATACATATATATATATATATATATATATATATATATATATATATATATATATATATACAAAATGAAAGGGAACACTAAAATAACACATCCTAGATCTCAATTAATTAAATATTCTCATTGAAAAATTTTATTATTAATGCCATGGAATTGAATGAGAAGAAAATAACACAAAAATTATCAATGCAAATCAAAATTATTACACCATGGAGATCTGGATTTGGATTCATACTCAATATATAAAGTGGAAAATAACATGACAGGCTGATTCAACGTCAGTGAATATTCCTCAAGACGAGTCCAAATGAGGCTCAGTAGTGTGTGTGGCCTCCACGTGTCTGTATAACCTCCCAACAACACCTGGGCATGCTCCTGATGAGACGGCAGATGTTCTCCTGAGGGATCTCTTCCCAGTCCTGGATTAGAGCATCAGTTAGCTCCTGAACAGTCTGTGGTGTGACGTAACGTTGGTGGATTGACCCAAACATGATGTCCCAGTTGTGCTCAATTGGATTCAGGTCTGGGAAACGGGCAGGCCAGTCCAAAACATTATCAATGCCCTCATCATGCAGGAACTGCTGACACACTTCAGTCACATGAGGCTTAGCATTGTCATGCATAATAAGGAACCCAGGGCCCACTGCACCAGCACATGGTCTCACAATGGGTCTGAGGATCTCATCCCGGTACCTTATGTCAGGGCACCTCTGGCTAGAACATGGAGGGCTGTGCAGTCATCCAAAGAAATGGCTCCCCACACCATGACTGACCCACCACCAAACTGGTCATACTGGAGGATGTTGCAGGCAGCATAATATTCTCAACGGTGTCTCCAGACTCTGTCACGTCTGTCACATGTGCTCAGTGTGAACCTGCTTTCATCTGTCAAGAGCACAGGACACCAATGGCGAATCTGCCAATTCTGGTGTTCCCTAGCAAACGCCAATCGTCCTGCATGGTTTTGGGCTGTAAGCACAGGCCCTATATGTGGACGTCGGGCCCTCATACTAATCTCATGGAGTCTGTTTCTGATAGTTTGAGTAGAAACATGCTCATTAATGGCCTGCTGGAAGTCATTTTGTAGGGCCCTTGCAGTGGACCTCCTGCTCCTCCTTGCACAAAGGATGAGGTAGCGGTCCTGCTGCTGGGTTGTAGCCCTCCTACGGCCCCCTCAGTGTCTCCTGGCCTATCTCCTGGTCCCTATTCCAAGCTCTGGACACTGTGCTGAGAGACAAATCTTCTTGATACCGCTCACATTGATGTTCCGTCTTGGATTAGCTGCACTACTTGAGCAACTTCAGTGGGCTGTAAAAAACGCCTCATGATGCCTTTATGCACTGACAAAATGAAAAGGTGACTAAAAGTTCAACCAGAAAGGACAAGAACAGAGAAATGATCTGTGGTCACCACTTGCAGAATCATTCTTTTATAAGGCTTGTCTTGCTAATTGCCTCTCATTTCCACCTGTTGTATGTTGCATTTGCACAGCAGCAGGTGAAACTGATTCACAGTGTTACTACCTTACTGGTGACATTGATTCCACAAAAGTGTGACCCGATCTGGAGTTACATTGTTTTGTTTAAGTGTTCCCTTTATTTTTTGAGCATTATACACACATACACACACACACACACACACACACACACACACACACACACACACACACACACACACACACACACACATAAAAAATTCCCTTCTCACCCTCCACGGGTGGTCTTTCTCAACCTCTGAGCTCGGGTCCTCTACCAGAGGCCTGGGAGCTTGAGGGTTCTGCGTAGTATCTTGGCTGTGCCGAGAACTGCGCATTTCTGGACTGAGATGTCTGATGTTGTTCCTGGGATCTGTTTTAGCCACTGCTCCAGTTTGGGGGTGACTGCCCCGAGGGCCCCGATGACCACAGGCACCACTGTGGTCTTCACCTTCCAGGCCTTCTCCAGTTCCTCTCTGAGGTCCTGGTATTCCTCCAGTTTCTCGTGTTCCTTTTTCCTGATGTTGCAATCGCTTGGTATTGCTACATCCACCACAACGGCTTTCCTCTGTTGTTTATCCACCACCACGATGTCCGGTTGGTTCGCCATTACCATTTTGTCTGTCTGGATCTGGAAGTCCCACAGGATCTTAGCTCGGTCATTCTCCACCACCTTTGGGGGTGTGCCCCACTTTGATCTCGGGGCTTCCAGTCCATATCCTGCACAGATGTTTCTGTACACTATGCCCGCCACTTGGTTATGACGTTCCATGTACGCTTTCCCTGCCAGCATCTTGCACCCTGCTGTTATGTGTTGGACTGTCTCAGGGGCCTCCTTGCACAATCTACACCTTGGATCTTGTCTGGTGTGGTAGATCTGAGCCTCTATTGCTCTGGTGTTTAGGGCCTGTTCCTGTGCAGCCAGGATGAGTGCCTCTGTGCTGTCCTTGAGTCCAGCTTTTTCCAGCCATTGGTAGGATTTCCTGATATCAGCCACTTCAGTTATTTGTCGGTGGTACATCCCATGTAGGGGCTTATCCTCCCATGATGGTTCCTCCAGCACCTCATCCTCTGGTCCCCATTGTTTGAGACATTCGCTGAGCACATCGTCGGTTGAGGCTTTGACCTTGATGTATTTATGGATCTTGGATGTTTCATCCTGGACAGTGGCTCTCACACTCGCTAGTCCTCTGCCTCCGTCCTTACGGCTCACGTATAGTCTCAGGATGCTGGATTTAGGGTGGAACCCTCCATGCATGGTTAGTAGTTTCCGAGTTTTAACATCCATGGTCTTTATCTCTTCCTTTGGCCAGCTTATTATTCCTGCAGGGTATCTGATTACTGGCAAGGCATAGCTGTTTATCGCACGGATCTTGTTCTTGCCATTGAGCTGGCTTCTCAGGACTTGCCTTACTCGTTGGAGGTATTTGGCTGTGGCCCCTTTCCTTGTGACCTCATCGAGGCTCCCATTTGCTTGTGGTATTCCCAGGTACTTGTAACTGTCCTCAATGTCTACTATTGTTCCCTCTGGGAGTGAGACCCCTTCTGTTTGGATGACCTTCCCTCTCTGTGTAACCATCCGACCACACTTCTCTAGTCCGAATGACATCCCAATGTCAGTGCTGTAGATCCTGGTGGTGTGGATCAGTGAGTCGATGTCTCGTTTGCTCTTAGCGTACAGCTTGATGTCATCCATGTAGAGGAGGTGACTGATGGTGGCTCCGTTCTTGAGTCGGTATCCGTAGCCAGTCTTGTTGATGACTTGACTGAGGGGGTTCAGACCTATGCAGAACAGCAGTGGGGACAGAGCGTCTCCTTGGTATATGCCACATTTGATGGACACTTGTGCAATTGGCTTGTAGTTGGCTTCAAGGGTGGTTTTCCACATCCCCATCGAGGCTGCAATGAAGGCTCTTAGAGTCCTGTTGATGTTGTACATCTCCAAGCATTCAATGATCCAAGTGTGTGGCATTGAGTCATAGGCTTTCTTGTAATCAATCCAAGCCGTGCACAGGTTGGTGTGTCGGGTTTTGCAGTCTCGGGCGACTGTTTGGTCTACCAGGAGTTGGTGTTTGGCTCCTCTGGTATTTATGCCGATGCCCTTCTGTGCTGTACTCATGTATTTATCCATGTGCCCACTTATCTTAGCTGCTATGATGCCTGACATGAGCTTCCATGTTGTAGAGAGACAGGTTATTGGCCGATAGTTGGATGGGACCGAACCCTTTGAGGGATCCTTCTGGATCAGGATTGTGCGCCCTTCAGTTAACCATTCAGGGTGAGTCCCACTTTGTAGCAGCTGGTTCATTTGAGCTGCCAGTCGCTCATGGAGGGCAGTGAGTTTCTTTAGCCAGTAGGCATGGATCATGTCAGGACCTGGTGCTGTCCAGTTTTTCATACCTGAGACTCTTTCTATATATATATATATATATATATATATATATATATATATATATATATATATATATATATATATATATATAGATAGATAGATAGATAGATAGATAGATAGATAGATAGATAGATAGATAGATATAGATTTACATACATTGTAGACACCCATCATCCAGGCATAACCTGATTTATCTGACCTGTTTTAAGGAGATAAAGTACATTTTAAGCTGAGTGAGTGGGCTATATATATATATATAAAAAAAAAAAAAAAAACTAGGAAACTTTTCACACTGTGTAACAGGGACATTCTCCAACCAAAAGCATTTCTTACAACTCAACCAAACTCACAATTACAGCTTCTGTTAACAGCAAGAATGAATTTTACTCCCGTATCTGGTAATGCTAACCTTAAAAGCGTCTTGAACACATGTCAGCAAAAACTACATTTTTATTGGACTGAGGCTTAAAATAAATTGATTTGTGCTTTTAATAGCACTTCTGATCTCATACGAGATAAATATTCCATCCCCACCTCTCATGGTTTTTTTCCCCCCTGTTCTCACCCATCAGGGCCTTGCTGCCTATGGCGACAAAGCGCTTGGCTAATAAGTAAAGCTGCTCCTCTTTCTCTCATACTTTATCCATCCACTTCTCCATCTGCTCCCAGGAGTCTAGTATTGATCAGGCATGTTCACATTAGAGGGAGGGGAGATGCTTTTATGATAATCCACCCACCCTACCAGCCACTCATAATGGCTGCATTAGACGCTCAGCCCATACGCACCCAACACCTGGCCATCTCTCTCTTCAGTCCTACTTTTTGCATTACAACACTGTTTAATGGGCTTTTTATGGGGGAGGGAAGGTGGTGGTGGTGGGGGGTGTGTGTTCCAAGAGTTTCCAGTAGATGAGGATCCAGCAAGGAGCCACAGCACAGGTCTAACATGATGATGATAGATGACACTATGCTCAAGTGGAGGGTGGAAGAAGCTGGAGGTGAGGGGGCACACTATCTATTAGTGTATGCCCACTCTAGCCAGGACACTCAGCTGGATGTCTGATTGCTAACAAACTCTGGGAAGTGGAGCGTAGGACGAATGTATTCTTATCAAATCCAGACAAGGAGTCAATATCTTTCTGTGCTGCTATATTTCAGTCAAAACAGTGGAGATTTCATCAAGCAAATAAATGTGCTCATGGTAATACTGAAGATGTAGGCTCGGTATTTTGGTTCTAAAAAGTGAAAAAAAACCTAATCAGAAACACTATGATAGAAAATGTACCATCCTTTTTTATTAAACGCAGGAGGAGGAAGAGGCCAGGCTCGCCACGTGTCCCAAAAAACAGAGAAAAAAGAAATTGTTACAGGGGGAAAAAAAGAGACAAAAAGCCACCTGGACACCATCAGTCTCACCGAAGGTAAACATCTTCGACATTCCTCTTGGCACACTGAACTACAAGGGTCAAAGGTTGCAATGACAAACGAGTGACCCAGAGGTCCTGAGAGGCCAAGAGAAAGCCTCTGGAATCTCTCAGCAGGACAGAGACTAATTCTCCAGTGCAGGAGCCATGAATAAAAAGATAACAGACTACAAGCTGTAGCAGATTTGCAAGATGGAACCTGCGGCTTTTCAATATGAACATAAATCAGAGCAGTACAGACAAACACAAACAGAAAAGTATGCCAGACTGGTTGAAAAATCTTTTTAGCCCCCACATAGCAGAATTTAACACTCAAGTCATCAAGTATCTCCAATCATGCCATTCAGCAGCAGGCAAGAAAGAAATAAACTGACAGTGCATCTTTAAAGTATGATGTTTTACTTTTCTGTGATTACAAATATGAGACATTCATTCATTCATTCATTCATTCATTCATTCATCCTTAAATACCTTATTCTGGTGAAGTAGGCTGAAGCCTCTCTTAGGGAGCAAACATGTTGCCAGTCCATCTCAGGTCTAACATCTGAGACACACAATAAGGTAATGCACCAGCCTGCTTTCATTACAAATATTCTGGAAATCTTCTCATTTTGCATTGTCTTTTTTGCTGCATTATTTTTAGGATTAAAAAGAATTTATGATTGTTATGTTGAAACAAATGTTTTCTCCTATTTTAAAACTAATGAGGGTAAAAAATATGTTTGGTATATTTGTGTCAACACAAAAATCAGAAGAAAAAATGATGTAATGATGAGGCACAGATTCAACCATTCTGGTCTTTTTCAAGGTGTCAGCAATTACATGATAAAATACAATGTTTGTTAAAGCAGCTTTAGAGCATGTGAAAAAAGGTTGAAATGATGTGCTTTTGACCTTTTTTGATGGAATGTTAGTATTATACAATATACACAGTCGTGAATCATTGAACTATGTAAAACTGCACAAGCATGTAGTATTTGTGTAATTTAAAAAATTAAGTAACGAGTTCTTAACTAAAAAATAGTCAAACAAGAGGGTGAATACAGTTGAAACCAGATATTTACATACACCAGATAAAAAGACACAGACATGTTTTTTTTTTCTTTGTCTGAAGTTAAATCAGACCAAACTTCTCTCATTTTAGCTCAGTTAGAATCAACAAAATTCTTTCTATTTGCTAAATGTCAGAAAACTTAGCGAGAGCATCTTTTGAGAATTTTATTTTATTTTGTAACGTTCTTTTAAATTCAAAAGTTTACATACATTTCGTCAGTATCTGGGATGATTGTGTTTTAAACGGTATGATTTGGGTCAAACCTTTTGGGTTTCCTTCCACAAGCTTCTCACCATAGTTTGCTGGAATTCTGGTCCATCCTTCCTGACAGAACTGGTGGAACTGAATCAGGTTTGTAGGACGCCTCACTCACACACACCTTTTCAGATCTACCCACAACTCCTCCATAGGACTGAGATCAGGGCTTTGTGATGGCCATGCAAAAACATTGACTTTGTTGTCTTGAAGCCAATTTATAACCACTTTGGCTGGATGCTGAAGGTTATTGTCCATTTGGAAGACCCATTTGGACCAGAGCTTTAACTTCCTGGCTGACGTCTTTAGATGTTGCTTCAGTATTTCCACATAACGTTCTTTCTTCATGTTGCACCTGTTTTATGAAGTCCACCAGTTCCTCCATCTGCAAAACAGCCCCACAACATAATGCTGCCACCCCCATACTTTACAGTTAGGATGGTACAAGCGTCCCTGTTTTCCCCCCATATGTAACAATGGTCATTATGTCCAAACAGTTCCACATTAGTTTCATCAAACCACAGGACATGTCTCCAGAAATAAAGGTATTTGTCCCTGAATTCATTTGCAAACTGCAATCTGGCTTTTTAATGTTTCTTTTATAGTAAGTAAAGTCAAGTTTATTTGTACAGCACATTTCAGCAGCAAGGCAGTTCAAAGTGCTTCACATCATAAAAAGATCAATCAAGTATACATCAAAATCATCAAGCAAAATCATCAATCATAGTAATAGCTTCCTCCTGGCTTGGTGGCCTTTCACCCCATTTGAGTACAAGGCACACTTCACTGAGGATAGTGACTGTCTGACCAGCTTCAGCAACATCTTCACAGGGTCTTTGGTTTTTGTTCTGGGGTCAATCTGCACATTTCTGGCCAAAATTCATTCATCCCTGGGACACAGAACCCATCTCTTTCCTGAGCAGTATGATGGTTGGACATTCCCATCATGTCAATACTTGCATATAATTATTTGAACAGATGAATGCAGCACCTTGAAGCATCTGGAAATTGTTCCCAAGGATGAATCATTGGAGCAGCTCCATGATTCTCTTCCTGATGTCTTGGCTGATTTCTGTTGACTTTGCAAAACAAAGAAAGCAGAGTGTTCCAGGTGTGGCTTTAAAATACATCCACAGGTGAGCCTCCAGTGAACCCTACTGTGTCAGTTAACCTATCAGAGGTTTCCAAAACCATGACATCATCATCTGGGCTTTCCCTCATTGTTTAGAGACAGTTATCATTCTGTGTGCAAAATTCTGAATTAGAAAAAGTTACAGAAAAACCTCCAAAAAATGTTATCATTAATTGTTCTGACATTTAGCAAATAGAAATAATTTTCAGTAATTCTAACTGACCTAAAATAAGAGAAGTGTGGTCCGATTTAACTTCAGACAGTGAGAAAAAATGTGTCTTTTTATTCGTTGTATGTCAACATCTGGTTTCAACTGTCGGTGTCATGGTTCTTGGTCTGTCTATGACCCACAGGGACGAGCGGAGAGTGGAGGGGGGGGTTGCTTGAGCACCTGCCCCTTTCATCCAAGATGCCCCAAGTGCCCTTTTTTTTAATTTTCTTTATAAATATATATATATATATATATATATATATATATATATATATATATATATATATATATATATATATATATATATATATATATATATATATATATATAAACAGCTATGCCTTGCCAGTAATCAGATACCCTGCAGGAATAATAAGCTGGCCAAAGGAAGAGATAAAGACCATGGATGTTAAAACTCGGAAACTACTAACCATGCATGGAGGGTTCCACCCTAAATCCAGCATCCTGAGACTATACTCGAGTATACAGCACAGAGGCACTCATCCTGGCTGCACAGGAACAGGCCCTAAACACCAGAGCAATAGAGGCTCAGATCTACCACACCAGACAAGATCCAAGGTGTAGATTGTGCAAGGAGGCCCCTGAGACAGTCCAACACATAACAGCAGGGTGCAAGATGCTGGCAGGGAAAGAGTACATGGAACGTCATAACCAAGTGGCGGGCATAGTGTACAGAAACATCTGTGCAGGATATGGACTGGAAGCCCCGAGATCAAAGTGGGGCACACCCCCAAAGGTGGTGGAGAATGACCGAGCTAAGATCCTGTGGGACTTCCAGATCCAGACAGACAAAATGGTAATGGCGAACCAACCGGACATCGTGGTGGTGGATAAACAACAGAGGAAAGCCGTTGTGGTGGATGTAGCAATACCAAGCGATTGCAACATCAGGAAAAAGGAACACGAGAAACTGGAGAAATACCAGGGCCTCAGAGAGGAACTGGAGAAGGCCTGGAAGGTGAAGACCACAGTGGTGCCTGTGGTCATCGGGGCCCTCGGGGCAGTCACCCCCAAACTGGAGCAGTGGCTAAAACAGATCCCAGGAACAACATCAGACATCTCAGTCCAGAAATGCGCAGTTCTCGGCACAGCCAAGATACTACGCAGAACCCTCAAGCTCCCAGGCCTCTGGTAGAGGACCCGAGCTCAGAGGTTGAGAAAGACCACCCGTGGAGGGTGAGAAGGGAATTTATATATATATATATATATATATATATATATATATATATATATATATATATATATATATATATATATATATATACATTTATTTCTTTATGTGTGTGTCTAGAAGCCTGCTTCTGCCCCTCAATAATAATAATAATATTTAACTAACAATAACAATTTAGCTAAATAAAGTGATCTGGCTGCCCTCAGTCAAATAATGACTATGGACTGATTCTCATCCTTGTGGTGCCTCTGCCTCCATGTCCTCAGTTGTTCCAGACCCATGGTGGGGAGGGGACACAAATCAAAAAGTAGAGTTGGCCCCACTGAGCTATTTTGTTCTTTAAAGCAGTCTAAGTTAATTTTAATTTTAAAGTTAATTAATTTTAATTTTAGTTAAGTTCCCTTTGGGATAAATAAAGTATTTTTGAATTTGAATTTGAAGTTGCTGTGGATTTTAACTAGTCAGATATTATTAGGGTTTATTTCATAAGGCACAGCAGCAATTTAGATTATTTCATAACAATCAGCGACCATCACTCCTATGGCCTTTTTAATAACAGTCTCAGATCAACACTGCCCTCCACCACTATCAGCAGCAGGAGCAGCAGCCCCTAAACAGCAACGTTGTAATTGCATTTAAGATCTTGTTCTAAGTGCCCCTTTTCAACTTTGAGCACCTGGCCATCCAAAGGTCTCTGCTGACCCACATGCACGAACATTCAGGAGTCGAAGAGAGTTTCAAAAGGTTTATTTTACAACAATTGAATAATGGATGGTCGCTGGAGCAGGATGCTGGAGACTGGGACAACAGGAACACTGTGAGGAGATGGAGAGGGCTATGTAATAAAGAGGGGTAATGTTGACAAGAGGGCTGTCGACCTTTTCTTTCTTTTTTGTTGATAAAGTTAGTGTTGTTCAAAAGTAGGTTTGGTTTGGCTCTGAATAACTTTTTATAAGTGCCAAAGGCAAATATTAACAAAGTTAGTAATTTTGAAATGTTACAAGGTTGGGACACCACCTGTTTGTCAGGAATTAATAGCCAACCAGAGCTCAGTTTTGGTCAGTTTTTGTTTTATGAATATTTGCCTGGTGAGGTCTGCGATTGTAGAACAATAGATGAAGTGAATTCGCGCACTAGTGTTCTTAAACAGCAAGCCCTTCTCACATACATAGAATAAACACAAACAATTTCTCTTCAAAACATGAGAATTTGTTAACAAAATACTTCAACTTCTAGTTAAAATACATC
Organism: Anableps anableps; assembly: GCA_014839685.1. Taxonomy (NCBI): domain Eukaryota; kingdom Metazoa; phylum Chordata; class Actinopteri; order Cyprinodontiformes; family Anablepidae; genus Anableps; species Anableps anableps. The sequence continues at coordinate 1,397,769 of CM026067.1, read as the reverse complement.
ACTCAACAAACTCTTTAATTAGGCTTGTAACATACAAGTAAACTATGAAGTGGAAATGAAAAGAAGGAAAATCAATAAACTATGGAAACAAAAAGTAAAAAATAATAATAAACTGAACCCAGTAAGCAATAAAACAATGCAATGATATTACAGTTCAGAGTGAATATGTAAGCTTAAAAACCAAGGTTTGTTTAGAGGACTTTGGAATGAGGCAAAATTAACTTTTAAAGCTAGTTAAGACTAAGAGTTGAAAGGTGTTCAAACACCAGTTCACAATGCAATCCTGAAGGGAAAATAAAACATTATTTTAATGAAGCAATGTTTTAAGAATAACTTGTGAATTAAAAATCAACACCCTTTTGAACAAATGATTCTCAGTGTTGTATTAAGGCTATCACAGTGACTGATTGAATGGAAGGATAGACTAACAAGATGGTGACTTAACAATGGATACTGACTCACAATTTGGCCGATTAACAGCTGAAGTGATGATGTCACATCCAGAATTAGTGGTTCAGTTTAACCACAAAGGAAACAGAGGCTGAAGTGCTATTTAGCAATCCTTTTAAGTTCCATGTGTATACCTTTAAATACCATTGATACCAGTGTGAATGTATATATGAGTTCTGGTGGTCTGCTAGGACTGTTTGCAGCACAAATGGAAGGAGTTGTGTTGTAAACACAGCAGAAACTAATTGTGGTTACTGTCTTAGCATTAACAGAGCTCTTAGCTTTAAGATGCAGTCTTTTACTCAGCCAGCAAGACTGAGACATTCACATGCATGTCCTCCTTAGTTCAGCAGTTGAGCTGTGGTAAAAGATTACAATTCTTCTACAAGCAGCGTTTTCTAGATCCATGACATCACTGGGAATCCAGCTGCGACTCCTCTTTCTTGAGAGTTGTGCAAAAAATGGGTTAATGCTGTGCATTCTGGGATTCAGAGTTTTTAGCACTCTGTTTAGTTCAGTAGTGCAGTTCAGTCATTTTAGTTCTTCCCATGGCTGGGCCCAACAGTTAGAAATGTGAGAAATAGTATCTGTTTTTTAACATCTGTGTTGATGGTTCTCTCTGCAGATTTTCATCAGTTACTTTATCTGAGCTAGTCATTCCCTCCAGTATTTCATGAGTGGTTTTTGAGACTGTTTGCAATCAAAATCACCGATTTTGTTGTGCTACTTTAGAAATATTTGCAAGGAATTGTGCAATATTTACGCTTATATATAACGATAAATATGACGTTTTGATACTCACCATATCAATCACAGACTATTACTTGACATCAAGAAAAGCTGAGTAGCTTTTCATAATTTTCAGTGTAGTAGAATTAAGAAAAACTGCCATCTGCAGGTGGGAGTTAGTGGTCACTTAACCAAAATGTTTTTCCATTTTTTCCAAAAATTTGCAATAAACTCACATTCATGCATTGCTGCGAAAATTGCAGGGATCTGTTGATTTTGTATGAACTTTTGTGATCATGGAATCGCAAAAAACTGGAGGGACCGGCCAGTTAAGCTAGTTGGTGCCTGTAAGGGACCAGACTTAAACAAGGACAAAAGGTGTTCAAAAATTGGAAAAACTTAAATTTAATAATGTCAAAATAGTTAATAAAGGGTCAAATGTCAATACAAACTAACTCGAATAATAAATAACATGGATTTGGGCCCAACTCAACTGAGGTCAACTGAACAGTAACTAAACTCAAACAAAACTGACCTGCAAACAAATAAAAAAGGCTGCTTAAATAGGGGTGGAATAACCTAAACTTGCCACATGCGGAAGGCACAACATAACAGAGGAACAACAAACCAAAAAAAGCAAATACAAAATTAACTAAAACATATTAAACAAATAAAGCAAAATCATCTTTAACTTAGCACAAATAATAAGTGAATATTAAAGTGACAAAATAACTAAGGTCAGCTTTAACAAATAAAGTTCCCCTTGTCAGTCTTTTGGAATAGTGGTATGTTCCTGGCTTCCACCTCCAGCTGGTCTGTGTTTGCAGAACCTCAAAGAAAAGAACAAGTGTAAGTAAACCATTCAGACAAATATTAACTAAAGTGTGCACCCATTAGAAAATATATGTCTAAGTAAAATAACTTGAACTTATGGATAGTGTCATCTGAAACTAACAAATATAAATGAAAAACAATACTAACACTTTGTGGCGGGGCGGTGACGGTAGGAGCATCCACCACAGTACCATGAAAATGTGTTCTTGCTTTCTGGACATCTCATAATGAGATGTTCAAAAATGTCTTAGTGTGCATTGGTTGCAGTGGTCTTATTATTGTCTGTTTTGCTTGTAAGGTACCTGCTTATTTCAAAAAACGAAAAAGGACCATTTGGATCCTTGTTCCTTTGCAGTTAAGAACCTAAGCTTCCGTTTACAGCTAAGATTTTAGAGAAGGTTGTGGTCAAGCAGGTAACTGGTTCCTACCATTGCTTCTCCGTTTCACGCTGCTGTATTTTTGCACCTGGATTCCTGTGTTTTTGTTCTGCTCTGGTTCCCTGTGTTCCCTGTGGTTTGTTAGTTTTTGTTCTTCATTTTTTCATTAAATTATTAAATCTACTCGCTGCCTCTGCCTCTCTGCATTTGGGTCCACCAACACCACTCAGTCATGACAATGTTGTCATCAAGACATTATACAAATAAATAAATTAATTAATTAAATCCAATTATACAAACAGATTCCAAGTATGTTATATAAATTTGAAATTGATCCAAGTTATTAAACATGGCAGTCAAATTTTATTTATTTAAATTGGTATAATAAATTTCTATCTAAGGAATCCCAGCAGATTGCATCAAATCACTGACTTGCAGAATTCACTCATAGTATTCACTCCTTGTGGATAAGCATGTAGCAACAGTGAAGCAAACCCTCATACTGAGCATGCATGCAGAGACAGCAGAAAGGAAAACTTCCCTTTAACAGGAAGGAACCTCTAGTAGAACCAAAACCTGGCACAGTGTGAGCAGCCAACTGCCACAACTAACTGGGGGTTTGAGAAGACAAACAGAAAACACAGTAGCACTGATCCAGGAGTACTTTCTGTGCCATTGTATTGTTGAGCATGACACTTCACCCACCTTGCATGCTGGTGGTGGTCAGAGGGCCAGGTGGTGCCGGTGCATGGCAGCCTCGCCTCTGTCAGACTGCCCCAGGGCAGCTGTGGCTACACCAGTAGCTCGCCACCATCAGCGTGGGAATGTGTGTGTGAATGGGTGAATGACTGAATGTAGTGTGAAGCACTTCGGGGTCCTCTGGACTTGAGAAAGTGCTATATAACAAGCCATTTAGCATTTAAAAAGTAAAAAGTTAATGGAAGTAGCATCACCTTTAGTAGATTCATCATGGAGAGAAACACAGCTAAGCAGATAAGCTCTGAGCCAGTTTTTAAGTCTGTAGGATGGAAGAGAGAACAGTTGCAGCAAACTATGACTTGTCTCGAAGGGAGACAGGGTTAAACATTAAAAGAAAGGGCGAAGTGTATCATACTTAATTTTTTTCTGAGAGTATTCACTGACGTTTTGATCCAGAGTGGTGCAGGTCAGTGGTGGCACAGACATTTTGGGGAGGCAGGTGCTCAAGTGGAAAAAAGGGCACCCTGTGCAGCACATGAAACTGCCAGTTGCCTTAGTAGTGTGAGATTTATTATTTATTACATGCACAGCTTGAACATCATGTACATATACTTATTTTAAATGAATAGCCATACACTGACTGATGTAAATGTTTAATAATGCTCAACACTCAACAGGTTGGTTTCTCTAACAATCAAATTGGCAACAAGAGAAGAAAGCTTAGTAATGCAACATTAATGTCTATAAAACAATCATTTCAAATCCACAAATTAAGTAACAAACTTAAAATATATATATATATATATATATATATATATATATATATATATATATATATATATATATATATATATATATATATATATATATATATATATATATATATATATATATGTTAAAAGACCAGAGACTTGACTGAGACTGTCATTTGCTCAAACACTTAAGTGAGCGTTATCATTCTCTTTCTCCTCCTTTAAAGAAGCATCCTTCTCGGTGCCATTTCTTTGAAGATTCTGATGACCTTGCTTATCCTTGACCTGAATATCTTTCTCTATGGCAAGCAGGAGAAGGTCAGAGAGCCGTTTTTCCACAGAAGCTGTAGGTCTCACTAAATGAGTTATCTTCATAAACCTGAGTAACCAGTGACAATTCTACAGCTTAAATCCACTATACCCAGAAAAAGAGTTGTAAAATCTTGATAGTACAATGCACTTGTTGGGTGCAACACAAGTGTATATGCACTCACCAAAATTAACAAGAGATGCTTGAGAAACATATGTAACTAGTTCTGTTACTAAATAAACTACAACTACATTCTAATAACAGAGTAGTGAAGTCCTCCTATACTCTACAGTGCACACAGGTACAAACCTTCATGTAGCTTCAAAATGAAACCAACAGCACAGAATATGGCCATAAGAACAATCATGTTACTTATGCATGTAGCCATTGTGATATATGACAGAAATTATTCTAAGAGAGTTAAGATTAAGGAGATTAACTACAAGCCCTGAGAACTAATAACAAGATGTCTGATGATATTATTTACATCCCAGCTAGCAATGAACATTTAGACAACATCCTCTGAACGGTGCCATTGGTAAAAATGCTACTCATGTACTCAGTAACTGATCACAGCATCTAATGTAATATTTTTAAATAATGTCAGATGGACAAAAAGTATAAAGTTATGTGAAAAGTTTAGTATTTTAAAGATTAAAATAATTTTCTATAGAAAAAATATGAAAATAATTACATAACAAAGCAGAAAAAAACAATTTTCTCGATTTTTATTTTTTCAATATAAAACCACCAACAATATATAGGTTACCGTATCATTGTCACCTTCAAAGATCTCAGTAGCCTCAGCAGATGGAAACTAAGTTCAGATCAGCAAAGCTTGAGTTCTAACAAGAACTATCAGTTTAACATAAACTGTAACCATGTGTCTGTACCTGCTACAACATGTTTGTCATTCATTCAGTGAAGTTACAGCAGGTAGAGAAATATTCAAGGAAAAATAAAAAGTACAGTGTAGTAAAACTGCTTGGAAGTATTTTTTTCCCAAAAAATTTAACTAACTGAGTAAAAGTAATTAGTTACTACTCACCTCTACTTAGGATCCACACAGCGGGAGTAAAAAAGCCTATTTAAAGAGACATTTGAAACACCGAACTGATAAGAATGCTATGAATATAGACACAAAAAACAAAGCAGTAGCACTACAAGGTCTTCCAAAAAATGTTCTGTCTCACCAGGCTTCCTCTTTTTTGGCACTGTCATGTTCCACTGAGGGTGTACTGGCGGACTTGTCTTAGCAAACCTTGGAATGTTTCAGCCAATCTCCCACCACAGCCTATATTTCTGAATCCGACCCTCGGTTCTTCCATACATCCCCTGAAAAACAGACATGTAAAATATATATTTTCTTAAATTGAGAAGTGTGCATTATAGAGAAATGTTTCATCGTTTCATGAAACAAAATGTTTCATAGGCTATAGAGAAAACGCACAATGACAAAATCCAGTTATAGGATAATAGACATCAGTTTTCACAGTTTTTAGGTTGAAAGGTACATGACTTTATGCTTATGAAATATTACAATCACCAAGTTCTTCTGACTAGAAAGACTTTGCGTCCCCTTCTGTCACTGGCAGCTCAGCTGCTCTGCTAGAGCAGTTTGACAGGATTTTGAGTAAAATGTTGAACACATTAGCTCTCAGGTCCCTTGGAGATCTACCTAAAAAAAGTAACAAAGAATTTAAAAGTTGATATTTACACAGTACTCCCCCTGATAGAGGAGAAGATTATTGTGAAGAGCAAGGCTAATTACGTTTTCAAAGAATTATATATACTATTGTTTTCTGAACAGCTCCTGAATACAGGTTTTGGTTCAGGTCTTCAATTCTTCTGCCGTGGAGCCTGGAAAAGTGAGCCCATCCAGTGAGTCGACCTCTTCAGCAGATTTATTGGCTGCCAGTCGGGTCCAAGGCCATTTCCTTGACTGCCTCTAAGGCTTTGAAGATGTTACATTGAAAGTTGTAATCTGCAAAAAATGCTTAAAAAAACAAAAACAAAAAACTCCATAATGTAAAATCACCCTAGGTGATTTTACATTATTTTATTATCTGGTGGACAAAGTAAACAACATAGACTGGGGGTCTTCCACCCTGGTCCTCAGGACCCACTGTCCTGCTTGTTTTCAATGTGTCTCTGCAATGAATTAAATGCAGGAAAACACCCAAAACAGACAAAGCACCACTCCCCACACAAAAAAACCCCTAACCCTCATTTTCAAATTAATCTTATTCATGCCGTCATGTTATCAACGGAAATCCAAAAATGCCTTACATCTATAAATAATTTAATTAAAAATATGATGATACACACACTTAAAAGTGTCTTCACTTTGTGTGTAACATGTTGGTTAAATTTACCTGATTTACCCGTTAGAGGGGTTTCCAGTTGGATCTGTGGCTTTTCCTCCTCCTCTCAGATTCTGAATAGATCTGAGTTCACTTGTCAAAAAAACAAAAACATTTCATTAAAAAAACTGCATAACTTCAGCATTATTTATTTATTTAAGACATGTTTTGTGCATTAATACTTGATTGTCATGTATTTCTAAGTGTTTTGTAATACTGTAGTAAAGGCAAGTGTTTTTTTTTAAACTTTTAATCACGCTGAAGCAACATAACAAGATCCAGTTCAAGTAAACCATGAATAACTCCCTTTCTTTGCTGCTAACAAACAAAAAGTCACTTTTTTCTTTTACCCCTGCCCTCCTGTGCATCTGCTTCTGTCTCCATTCAGAGGTTTGACACATGTTCAGCCAAGCTACATTTCTGTCTTCCTTTCAAGTAGTCATTTGAAATTACATATAAAGAAAACGTAGTTATTACTTTATTCAAATCAAATAAAGCAAACATTCAAATAGTGTAATATAATTTAGTATGAACCGCCAGTAATGTTAAGAAAGGAAAATTATGGGCAACCCTCACTTCATAAGACTGTCATAGAAAAACAGTGTCTTCAGTTGGAGGCTTCTTTAACTTTACTATAAAACAGACTGCTGCAGGAGATCCTTCCTGCCCACAGACATCAGCATCTACAACAATTCTTTGAAAAACTTTGAATTAATATGAATTACAACAACATTTAATTTCCCTTTGAGATCCTTTGAGATCAATAAAGTATTTTTAAACTGAATTATTTTTGAAGCATAGGCTTCAGCAAGTTTCTTACATCCTTAGGAAGATCAGGATGTCCAGAATTTCAAAGAATTTTCAAGAGATTGGAGAAAGCAAGATGTTCTATTTGAAATCTGACTACCCTGTCAGCAAGTTTATCAGCCAGAGAAGTTCCTTCTTCACCGTTAGTTTTCAATGTACATTCAGTTCAAAGAATAATTCGTAAGGATGATTAGAATGATTTTGTTTCAAACAGAACAGTGCCATAACCATGTGCAAAAGACCCAACAGAGCCAAAATAATTATAAAAAAACACTTGGGGGTAGAACACCAATATTTCAATGTATGGTTATGCAGCACCTTTGCCAATTTCTCCACTCCGCCCAGACTTTTGGTAGATATGTGGAATGAAGCAATACTTTTTTTTCCCTGCGCCGACCAGCCTATAAATGAAGCGTTCTGACTCTCCTGATGACTCCTTCTGCCCAGCCCTGGCCATGATTGGTGCTACGAATGAAGCACTGTGTTAGAAGTGACTACGGTCTCAGTATACCACTGGGAAAAATAAATTAAAAAGTCTTGCACCAGTAGTCTGGGTGCAAAGGTCTGAAGAGAAGCCAGAAATGGAGGTTGGGCAAGGACGCCACACAGGCAGAATAAAAGTTGTTGTTTTTTTTCAATCTATATTAAAGTATTTCTGTGATTTTTGTGAAAGTAATATTCTCCTTAACGTTTATCTAACGTTAGAAAAATGCAATGCATATAATGCAGGGAAGGAAATTAGAAACTCGAACACAACCATTATTAGAATGGAGAGGAGGATAAGGTTTGGCCGGGCAAGGAGCCCTCTGGTGTCTAAGTGTGGTATAGAAATTTAGAACCGTATTTAATAGAAATGACCCACAGACATTCAGACAACATTCAGACAACATTAGAGATGCAAGCTTTTTCTAGCAAGACAAAAATTGAGATTTTGTGAAAAATTGTAACTACAATAAAGGTCTAAAAGATATAAAAACCGATTAAATAAAATCACAACAAAAACATTTTTTCCAAAGTGCGTGAATGTTCAGAGTGAACGTTCAGACAACGTTCGGTGAACATCAGGTCTGAACATTTGACATTTGACTTTCACACAATGTTCAACGAACGTCATCTGAACATCTGCTTGCTAGCTGGGATATTAAAATATTCTGATCATCACATGACAATTTTTACATACGTGAAAATAGAAAATCCAACTTAAACTACATGCCCCACTTTTATGGAATAAAACTTTATTAAAATTATGTTCAGAACTTTATTACTGTAATGTTACCCAGCCATATAAATGTATTTAAATGAAATGTTTAATAGACAGAGGTAACTTATCTACTGTATTTGCAATAAAAAAATGATGAATCAAATAGAAGTAATCAAGGATTATTATAGCAAATGTTATAACCACATCTATGAGATGCATTTGAATTTTTTTTTTTTTTTTTTTTTTAATTTAATCAAAGAGCTACATTTTAAATATTCTCCTAGCAGCTGGTGGCGGCCTAAAAGACGTAGCGAGGAAGGGTATAACATTGGTCTTCTCTGTTTAGACAAAATTTAGGCAAGTGAAGTTATAACTTTTGCATCTAAAATAAAAACAAATAGAACATAATAGAATAGAAATATCTTTTACTGTCCCATGATGGGGAAATTTCTGTGCAACAGCAGCAAAGTGGCAGTAGCAGGCAATAACAGAAAAACAGACTCACAAAAGAATGTAAAAATATGTATAAAAAACAGAAAAAAAGAATTTAAAAAACTGTACAGTAAGGCAAAATTTCAACATGAATACTATGTAGTGAAAAAATACTCCAGTCCAGAGGAATGTGCAACTGAGTTGGATAATTAAAAATGTACAAGATGTGCATGTCTCTGAGCATTAAGAGCATTAAAATACAACCTATTTACAGTTAGTGACAATAGAAAATGGAAGCATTGTACAGATATTAGCATGGATCTAAACACAACGATTTTGTTAGAAGCAATGATGGTTCTAGAGTCTAACAGCTGCTGGGAGGAAGGATCTCCTATAATGCTACTTAGTGCATCTAGGATGCAGCAGTCTGTCACTGAAGGAGCTCTCCAGCTCAGCAACAGCTTCATGCATGGGGTGGGAGACTTTGTCCATCAGTGATGTTATATTAGTCAGAGTCCTTCTGTCTCCCACCACCTGCACTGGGTCGAGGGGGCATCCTAGCACAGAGCTGGCCTTCCTGATGAGCTGATCTAACTGCTTCCTCTCAGCTGTAGATAAGTTGCTGCTCCAACATACAGTCCCACAGAACATGGCTGATGCCACCACGCAGTCAAAGAATGTCTTCAGGAGTTTCATCAGCAGGTAGAGTCTGCTCTGACCCTTCCTGTAAAGTGCATCAGTGTTATGAGCCCAGTCTAGTTTATTGTTCAGGTGAACACCCAGGAGTCCACGATCTCCATGTCCACTCCCTGGATGTTCACCAATGTCAATGAGGTGGGTCTGTGCCTGCGGAAATCCACTACCAGCTCCTTGGTTTTAGCAGCATTGATCAGGAAGTGGTTCCTCTGACACCAGCCCACAAAATCCTGAGTCAATTGTCTGTACTTTTTTTGTCTTGCAAGACGGAAAGAGAAAACAACACAAAACAGAGAATCCACAACAACAAACAGCATATGCATATATAATAATAACAGTTATAACTTCAATGGAAAGTACACGGTACAAGGTAATACAAGATGTATTTAGTGGCAATCGCAGCCTGACTGAGAGTGTATCTAACAACACCTGAATCTAACACCTGTGTGTGTGTGTATGTATGTGTGCCCATGTGTGTGTGAATGTGCTTGTGTCTATAAGGTTTCTCCCTAAGAATATTTGATAGTAGATGCAGGGGCCCACAGATCCACCCCCTAGGACATGCGGACAACACAAGGAATATCGAAGCCACAGACACCCAGTGGCCCCCGAAGCATGGATCCCCAGGAGCCCCCCACAGGAACAACTGGACGCCCCTCTCCAGAGAGCAGCACAGGCAAACCCCAGATGACCCCCCCCCCCCGGCAGCCACAATGCAGAAACCCCAGGGGGCCGCAGCGATGAGCCCACAGGCCCTGTCAGCAACCTGCTATGCCAGAGCAGATCCGGCCATGGACAAAGAGAACCGAGGGCAACCCCCCCAGCAGAGGCCTAGCACCTAGACCCTGGCAAGCCCCCCCAAACTCTCTCAACCATTTAAATGAATCCTCATCACCATCCCTGCACCTTCAGCCCAGGGACAATCATCACCAAACCAGCCCCATTGCCACCACCAAACCAACCAAAACGTCAGCAGTCCCTCACCCAATAAAGGATGCAACCCCTTCAAGCACACTCTACAACCCTCTGCGGTACCCCCAACCAGCAAAGCCGACATCCCCCCGACAGAGCGATGAGTAGGGCAGAAAACCAGGGAGCCCGCTTAGCTGCCCGGTCCATGCCAGCAACCCCAGGCTGCCCAGGAAACAACACATCAGCCCACACCAGCCAAGAACCCGGACCCGAGCCAACCTGCCAGCCACCCCCGTGCCACCAAATAGACCACCCCAACCACTCCTCAAGGCCCCAAGCCCACCAACAGCCCAGACTCCAAGCAGATGGCCTGCTCTTCTACCCGGTCGCCAACCCCAAATGGTAAACAGACAACACGAGTGTAAAAAGACCCCACACCTCCCTACGCCCACTCAAATATGGTGTTGATGTGTGTTGTTCTGTAGTGCATTTAAAATGGGTGAGATAGGGTAGCAGCTGACACAGATGTCCCCCTTGCCAGAGAGTAGGCAGTGCCAACTCACCTCCCCAACCCTTTCCCAGAATTCTAAATGTCTATATACAACATTTGGGTGTGAGCACAGGCACTGGAGGTGAGATTGATTAAACAGCTCACCCCCTGCATGCTATATGTGTGTGTCATGTGAATGTTATTCGTGAGAGTGTCTAAGTTTTATATAAAATTGGGGCCCAAGCTGCCATGAGATCACGGAAATGGAGGACCCTCCCCACACCTCAGTGGCGAACCTGTACCCCAAAGCCCTACATGAGTGGTAGTGTGATGGAGCAGGCAGAGAGAGGTGATCAGGGATGGGAAGGAAAGATTGTGGGGGTGGGAGGGCAGATTGCCATCTCAAGGAGACAGCTCCCCTGCTGACCCCAATAGGTACCCCCATTGTCCAAGACCCACCAGTGGAGGGAGGTCTGATACATCCTCCAAAAGGCAGGTGGCAGCAGCACCACTGGGGACCATGGCCATGGATGGGCATAGAGCCCAGAGAACCAACCGAGACCATGGACAGCGACCCAACCCCCCCAGAACCATGCAGACCCCCAAACCACCCAGTCCAACACCCTACCCTCCAGCCAAAGAAGTCACCGAATCCCAACAAGACAACCAGCCTGGAGTGCCTGCACAGTCACAGACAGTTCACCCCCACCCCAACGAAGGAACCAACCAGCCCACCCTGTGCAACCTCAACAGCAAGACTACACCATGCAAAGGAGGGTGCATGTCTAACACACCCAACCATCCCAGGACCAACGGTGCAGAATTACCAGAGCAACAGCCCGGATACGTCATACCGCCATCCCACTACCTCAACCCCCAGCCAAACACCGGACCCTGTCCACAACCAGGCAAGCAGAACAATGACATACACCGAACACCGAAGCAGCCAACAAGTCCCATCAGACCCAAATCTGCAGGCCAAACCAAATGCAGGCACCTAGTCAGTGCAGGCACACACAGCGATGCCAGCCCCGCCACACCCACACATGATGGCCAGAACAGCACCACCTAGGACCACCACCTCACCACTGCAGCTACCATACAGCTGAGGGCAAGACGCTACAAAAAGCACCCCAAAATAAAAACTTCACGCAAAGTCCTCAACCCGAGATGCATATTACCTGCAAAAGCAGAGCCCCCCAACGAAAGCACACCCCCACAGCAGAAAAAAGAGACCTACAACTTCCATGCCCAGGCGAACATTCCCGACATCTATATCCCAGCCTGAAGCAGCACCCCGGGAAAACCCACACCAAGGCCTGCAAGCGGCAAAAGGCCCATGGAGTGAAAACCAAAACCCACTGACAAGTCGAGACCATTCCACCCCAAAACAACCCAGGCAAGCCAGCCCCCAGAGGCCACACAGAGCCCAGACCCTGCCTCCAAACAGAACCGAAGCCACCATGTGCTGAAACTTCAAGGGGAATTCGAATCTGAACCAGGACCACCCCAATGACACCCAGTCCGCACCCCAGAGGAAAAGCTACCCCCACCCTAACATTCAGACAACTCTCATACCACATAAAACACCCGGGTTGAGTTCACCCCTCCCATGGACCTCTCCCCCCACCAGAGAGTGATGGGGGAGCATTGGGGGGAGGGCATCCCCCCCCCCCGATTGGGGGGCATCTCTCCCTGATTGGAGAACACCTGCAATGAGAAGGCAAAGAAACCTCCCTACCAGCTTAGGGTGCCCCAAGGCCCACCAATGCACTGAGGGCCCCCAGGCTAGAGCTAGGCAATGATGCACACACTGGCCCAAAACCCCAGCAACATACCTGCCAAGACCCAAGCCTCACAGGCTCAGCCAGTACCCCAGCGCAGGGGTGACGCACCCCCAGAACCCCGAGTCCCAGAGCCCACCTCAAGCAGCCTGGTCACCAGGTCAGTAACCCATGTTCATCGGTGCAGACCACCAAGAAGCCCGCATGCAGCCAACAGAAGTCATCACCCAGAACGACCAAGGCCCCCTCCCAGACTGGGGCCACAACCTCCCGCCCAAGGCCCACCGTGGCCCTACCCCGGGCCCTCCGATGCCCCAAACCCTGATACCCCCCCACACCACTCACAATGCCCCACAGGATGGAATCAAAGTCTGTCTGTACTCCAAGTCATCCTCACCTGTGATGAGGTTGACTATGGCAGAGTCATCAGCCCCACACTGCTATCTTTTGTAGATAGCAGTGTGGGGAGTTGATGGAGAAGTCTGCAGTGTAGAGCATGAAGAGGAATGGTGCCAGCACAGTTCCCTGAGGGACTCCTGTACTGCAGACCAGCCTGTCAGAGTGTGCCTTGTGTTCTCACATACTGTGGGCGCCAGTGAGGTAGTCCAATATCCACTAGGACATGTTTTTCCACTCCTGACAGCTCCAGCTTGTCCATCGTTCTGTCTGGATGGTGTTGAAAACAACGGAGAAATGAAAGAACATGATCCTCACAGAGCTTCCAGGTTTCTCCAGGTGCGTCAGAGCTCAGTGCAGGAGGTAGATGATGGTGTCATCCACCCCAATGCCAGGCTGGTAGGTCAGCTGCAGCAGATCCAATGAAGATGTCACCAGGGGGCATAGGTACTGTCAATCAGCCTGTGGTGCTGGTCACCCCCCCACTACGCTGCAGCTTGCAGAGGCTAGGCTAGTTAGCATGCCATGAAGATGGATAAATGGTTTTCCTGGAACGGTAAGTTGTTTCTCTACCATTAGCACATAGAGCAGTGAGTAAATGAGGTTGAGTGACAGCGCTAAGAGCTTCCTCCTTATTGGTTGGTTTTGGTCAGGAGTAGTGCATTTCTTCAGACTGCAAAAGAGGAGCAGGGAGGAGGTGGAGGAAGTCAATCTTTTCACAGATTATCTGTCTCATAACATACTGTCACAACATGGTGACAGTTTTAACAAGTATGTGAAAAACATGTTTTTGTAAAAGTTACATACTGCAGCTTTAACCCTGGAAGACCCAAACATAGAAAAACATGAAAAAAAGTTCAACTTTGCAGATGTTTTTGTATGATTGCTTTAGAAAAGAAAATATGTTTTAAGATTTTTTTTTTGTTTGTTTTTGGAAGGTTTTATGAAATCATAATATTAAATATAATGTAAAATTATTTTTGCATTTTGTACAAGTGTTGCATAAAAATTACATATGTATACATGTTCTACACATTGTAATGATCACCAAAAAAAACTTGAAAAGACATTTTACTTGTGATGGACTGGCCACCTATACAGGGTGTACTCTGCCTCTTACCCAATGACCACTGGAGATGGGGACCAAGACCCCACCTCCCACTCCTCCCCCCCATGGCCCTGCAAGGATAAGTGGTTATAGATAATGGATGGATGGATTTTTACTTACTTATTTTTGAATAATCTGGTACAGTGAATCACAGAGATATTCCCAGAGATCTTGCTCAGCCAAGGTTTTTAAAGTTATGGTATTTTGTGACCCAGTGAGGAGAACTTATATGCAAATTTCCTACTCAATAGCATTCCAAAAGGGAATGATAAGGGTTAATCACAAAGTCTGGGTAAAAAGACAGAAGGAAAGTCAACATTTGTACATTGTTTTCTGTTTTAAATAGAGATGTTATAATTCTGGGTCTGACAGGGTTAAATAGTTCTCAACTTTATGGTGCTGCTATAGCACCGTAAAGTCTTAAGGTTGTTCTTGTAGAAATCACCCTACGATCATACTGGCCTCATCTGGTCATATATCCCCAGCAGGTATTTACCATCTCTGATCTAAGATGGTGAGTTTGCTTAAAATTGCACCATGTCTTCTCTCCTCAATAATTACAGTTTCATTTACTATTTTTTTCTGTTTTAACTGCCATCCTCAATAGGCACTTCTTCAGTAGGTTCAGTGAACCCTCAGTCATGCAGGTCTTTGGAGAATTGTAGTAGTAAGAGGTGTTCTGAGGGGTGGGGATCCTACCAACAGGTTCATAAAGATGCCTTTGATGCTGTGACACATTATGATCTCCCTCGGGTTTGGGGCTCAACAAGAACTTAAAGCAGAGGTAGGAAGCATAGAAAGACAGCAGAGTCTGAGAGGAAGAGAAGAAAAGTGGGTCTGTGCGTGTCTTCACAGTGTTTAGTTGTGATTAGATATAGCAGTATCTCTGTGGTGGCTGTGTATCCATGTACCACTCAGGGCAGAGTGGTGTGTTCCTTTTGCTATCCTCATGACCTCAGACCTAAACACACCAATTAACCACAGCCAGACTTTCCACTTTTCTTCAAACTTTGCTCCAAACAAACTGCATCTGAACCCCCGTCAATGTGTCAATGTTCATCTTTGATCTGCTGCTTTTCACTCTGATGTACAAGATCCAGCAATTTTAGCTGTCAGTAAGAACATAAAAAAAATCAACACTTTAAAAATGACTTTAGTGATCTTGAATAAAACAGATACAAATTTACAGCCTTTTGTGTGATGAGACTGGTGCCTGCAGTGTCTTAATATACTGATTTTGTTTCAAGTTAGCATTATTTCACTCCTAGC
Organism: Anableps anableps; assembly: GCA_014839685.1. Classification (NCBI taxonomy): domain Eukaryota; kingdom Metazoa; phylum Chordata; class Actinopteri; order Cyprinodontiformes; family Anablepidae; genus Anableps; species Anableps anableps. The sequence continues at coordinate 1,382,160 of CM026067.1, read as the reverse complement.
ACATTTGGGGTGAACTGGACTAGCAAAAAGACTTAAATCATATGTTACTGTGCAGATCTAAATTTCAGTCATGCTTTCACTGAAATACTCTAATAAATATGTTGATTTTCAACATATCTTACACATGGTTCTGACTGAAAAGCCTGTTGAATGTTGAACATTTTTTGAATGTTCATACTTTGGCAATCCAGACAAATTAGAGCTATATCTAGATTCAAATAAATGGGTGGTATTAGTTGGTCCAATCTGAGCTCAGGGAATGAACAGGTTTTAACCTGTTCACCAACGGTACCAAAATCACCAAAAAGCCTGAAAAAGCATACCCAAATTAAATCAGCTGCTGTTCTTGAACCCTTTGGAGAATATGCAAAAGCTTGGTTTCTTTATGACAATATCAATCTAAATTTTTTCATCTTTGCAGTGAAACATGTTTTATCTGTAATTAGTATGTAGCTATTAAGTTTGTAACCAAACAATTTGAAAATTTGCCTTGCATGGATTTTTCTTGTTTATTTTTATGTAATTTCACTTGAGTACAAGGTATGGGCTGGAAAATAAGATAAAACTGCAGAATGAAGTCTTGTCTACTTGTATTTTAAATTTGATAAAAAATAGCACAAAAAATGACTTTTCTGGACAGGTTTTTTTGTGTGTTGATATTCAGGCGTTGTCCAAATTGGACATTTGGAGACTCCAAAAATGTTGGACAACACCAGCTGTAATTGGCTGTAACTCCTCAATGCTTCAGCATACAGTCATCAATAAGGGCTTTAGTGAAAGGTAGTACTCAGAGGAATCCTCTGGTATATACAAATTCACTGATAGCATGACTGAATTATTGACATATAAATGCAATAAAATAGTAATTACACAATTGTGCATAGGAAAACTAAAGAAAAGTCAGAGCAATGTCTGTCCAAAATGACTTGCTATTGTTAAAGTTATAAAAAATAAACACAGTAAACACCACATATTTACAATTAGTCTACTCTACTCCCAAACTCAAAACAATTCACACAAAACAAAATCAAAACTAGAGTTTTTAAGTTCTTAAAGGCCAAAGGAAGATGACCGGAAACGAAGGAGCCAAGAGTGTGCAGCCGGAGGAGCTTGGAGTCTGCAGGACTGTGGCAACTGTGGAGCTTAAAGAATAAAAGACAAAGGAACACAGAACAAATAATCAAAACTGCAAACCCAGAAAAAACCCAAACAACCCTAATCAACATGCAGACACACACACATACACACACCATACACAGCGTACATCATACCTGAAACTCTTCAACAAGGTCATTACTTATTATTTTCACAAGAGATGTAGATAAGAAAGGATTATTTACTGCAATTTAAGTCATCTTGATGGAAAGGGAATTTTTTTTTAAATAAAGGTTTAATTGCAGCTACCTTAAAAACATGTGGTACATACCTGTTTACAAAGGATAGATTAATCATATCTATAATTGGAGCAGTAATCAAAGGGAACACTTCTTTAAAGAAATTAGTTGGGGTTGGGTCTAACATTTAAGTTGAAGGTTTAGATGAAGCAAATATTTAACACATACTTAACTGTTAACTGTTCAGGCAGATAACTGATAACAGTTGACTGAACTGAATCAAAATAGTCCAAAATTGTTACTTTGTTAACTTTCTGTAGTTGAGGAATCTCAGCCAAACTATCAGATGAAGTCAGTGAAGTTGTTACTTAAAAAATGTAATGACCTTTTTTTCCTCATTTAACACGAGATTTGATTTTACTGAGATATTTGTAAAAAAATTTACAAATATGTTACTGAGATATTTGTAAAATAAAGGTTCCCAAATATGTGACAGTTTTCCTTTTTCCATCCACCCAACTCTTGCTAAACTCTGCATGTAGAAACACAGTCACACAGACTCACCATGGTGCATGTTGAGGCTATGTTAGGATTTGTTGTAGCACTGAGGACCAGAAGTGCCTGAGGGCTCTAAAGCATGTGATGGTGGCCGGTGTAAGGAAACAATTAGACAACAAGCCATTCATCTTGGGTCTGGGACTGATATAGAGATCATTATTTTATGTGTTGAAAAAAGGGAGGGTCTATGTGTTGGTTATTCGTCGACTAAACTTTATATCTTAAATGATAATAAGGGTGTTTTAAAACCTGATAGTCTGGTAGACTCAGTTAGATTGGGGACCAAAATCTGTAACATCTCTAGCTGGTGCGCTTTCCTTTCACACTGATCTGTGTCAAACGAACCAAACCCTTTGAAAAATCTGTTCAGTCCCTCACCTGTGGCAGTGCTGCACCAAGAACCACTGAAGGAAATGACAAGAAAACCTCAGAACAATACAATGAGTGCAACTTCCTTCTTCACGAAATATAAACAAAAATGGAGTGATGTCAGATTTTAGCGGATGTAGGATTTCTCTTTTGTCTTTGGCAAAAGACCACAAGCCATTTGTCCTGCTAACGCTAGACACATGCGTTTGTTTTGGTTGTATGTAAGTCAATTCAAGTTTATTTGTATAGCACATTTCAGCAACAAAGGCAGTTCAAAGTGCTTTACATGATAGAAACATAAAACAGTAACCAATTATGAAACAAGCAACAAACATGATATTTTGTCAAATGCCAACCAGAATGACCTACGCTATAGTCTGCTTCCAGCTTTTGGAGCGGTCTCCAGTCCGCTTGGCATTCACATGTTTATTCAAACCGAGTTCACTTCAACCAAACTGAGACCAAGGTTTTTAGGCAGACCAGAGTTTGCTTTTTTGGTCCTCATCAGAGTTCTATTGCACATTCAAACTTCCCCAGTTGAACCGGCAAACAACCTGGAGTTTGATTAAAGTGGACCAAACAGGACAGTATGAATGCACCCTAAAGCTGTTCACAGAGATCACATTATTAGTATTTTTGTGGACCAAATGGAAAAGAAAAAAGAAATCACTCATTATCATAATAAAAGAGAATCATACAAACAATAAAAAACTTTTGAACTGAAATACCACAGCAGCATATTTTGAAACATTCTTTTTGTGAGAAGACATGCAATGCTTGTTATGTTCATTTCATGTAATGAATTTGTTGTGCTTTAACATGTCAGAACACATTAACATTAAAAGAAACACTTTAACATTATCTAAAAACAAAATCAACCAAACAGGACAATTAATGACTGAACTTCATATTATAAAAACCTCAAAGTTCCATATATTCCCAATAGAGCATGTTGATTTCATACCAAAATCGTTTTATTCTATAATCATTTTTAAAAGCCAAATGACAGAGACAGCCTTCAGACATCAAGCTCCTTCAAGGTGGAACTGGAATTAAAACCACTTTTCCTCAATATTAAGTACAAAACTTGGATGGTATTTAAATATGCTGTATGAAACTGGATTTTAGTCAATCTATGACCAGTATGTGGTTTAATTCGGCTCTATTATTGCATTTAAATACAACTTTACGGTGTTTGGGATGTTTTCTATGCCAGGACCTTCATTGTATACTGGCACTTTAAGAATCAGTTCTTTTCAGTTGAAATGCCTTAGAAATGTCAAAAGACAATACAATGATGTAAAACAGATCCTTAGCATTACATGATTGCTGTGTTTCAGGTTGCTGTTTTGATTTGTTAAAGGGCTGGTATGTGATAGATCAGCTCTAGAAAAGAACCACTTACTTCTTCATTTCTACTGATATTTAACTTGAAATTATGCTCTTTTAAAAATGTGAAGAGTGAAAATATTTTCTCCTTGATTTTCAGCTCATCTATTGGCCATTTATTTTATTTTAGCAGTTTTTTAGTCAATAAAAAGAAAAGGGACCTAACAGCTTTGTCTGAGAACGGACATATTTATTTGTGGTAATTTGTTGGACTTTCTTACTACTGTCTTACATGTATTACACCTTTGTGTTTTGTATTTGAAAAGATCACTTAGGGCAGACATCAGTCTCTAAAACCATTCAGATATCAAATCAAGAAATATGAACACACCCCACATGATGGAGATGTAGAAATGTTATAGACAGTCATATGGAAGTTTTCATTGTGCATGATGATGTTTGATGAACCTGAGCATGTTTGTAATAAACAGTGGAATATTTGACAGAACCTTTTGGGATTTATGTTTTTCTCCACTTTATTTCGAATAAAACCTGGCTCCAGCATTAGTCAGGCACTAAGAAATTAATACTGCAAGGTAGAGAACTGGATTGTGAAAGCTGTTTTACAAGTCTCAACTGATCAATGGTTTGATGGCAGGTGCACAGAACAGATTCTCTTAGGCTATCATTTCAACATAAGAGCAGAGCTGTGCCTAATTAGGAAGGCTGGCATTGGAGAACAGAGGGCCTCAGAGTTCTCAGAAAACAAGACACATTTCAGGGAGTGCTTGCAGGACTCATCATAGCCAGTTTTTGACTTTGTTTACCTTACTAAAACCAAGGATAAATATGTTCCAGAGCCTCTAAGCTTGAAGGAGAAAAGATAATGGTGATCCCGGGAGTGCATAATAAATTGTTCACTCACTCACACTGTCTTGTACGGCCCGGAAGCTGGCATTTATACTAGAACTATAAAGAACAAGTATTTCAGTAGGTCAGAATCCAATGTACATAAATAAAACATGTAACGCCAGGCTTCTCCCTTGCATAGTGAATGAAAGTGGGACATGTCTGACTTCCTCAGTTTTCTCAATTCTTGTGGATTTATAAATACTTAACTGATTAGGTGTTCAGCTATGAATCTGAGAGGTTTTATAAAACCAGCACAGAACAACCCTTTTTTCAGTTTTAAGTCTTTTACTCTGCTTTCAGAATCTAGTGAAATGTGAGACAGTAGCATTGCTTTTAAAACAGATTAGGTGTGTGCAGCTGAATGTACGGTGTGTGTAAAGGTGTTGTGAGTGTGCTAAAGAATAGAGAAATGAAGGGTGGAGAAATGGTAATGTGTTGCTCCTTCCCCTAAGAAATCTATCGTTTACTCTGGATCTTGATTCCAAGTAGAAATGCAGCCACTGGGTTCTAATAGAAGGAGGTAGTCATAACATCTGTAACACTGCTCTCCAGTTTTTTTTATAGGACCACATTTATGTAAAACAAAAATCTGCAGCCACATATGTATGATGTCTGCATTGCTCATTGAGGTGGGGTTGACAAGTCTGCTGGGAGGGCCACTGTTAATCAGAGCAAGATGTTTATTTTTTTATCTCGTTAATGATCCCGATAGACCTGTTTCACATGAACCCTGACATGCTTTTCACCAACATACATCTGTTTGTGTCATGATCAATCCCATCATTCTCCACTTCCTCTTTTTCACAGCTGGGCCTCTGCAGCAGCCATTCAGATTCAAGGACATCATTACCAATTCTTTTCTAAGGTTCAAAAGTTGAAGCTGTTCCACCTCCAACTTCTGGTATGTTCAGAGACACAAATCATTTTTATCTATATGTATTAGTTTCAGGAAGAAAAAAAATTCATTAAAAACAAAAGAACCTGAGGACTTTGTCAGACTATTATAACTCTTTAACACTGTACAATGAATGTGCAGATTTAAGTCCAAAATTACTGATAGGTGTAGGTTGAAAGTAATCTTTGAATTTTATCTCTAACTCGAAGTGGGATAAACATTCTGGGCAGAGGTGGAAAGAGTACAACAGTAATGTACTAAAGTAAAAGTACAGTTACTTTGATAAAAATTTTACTTAAACACAAGTACATTTACTAGTCAAAAATGTTACTCAAATAAAAGTAAAAAGTACCTCATTAACATTTTACTTTTAATAAAAGTTGCTTAGTTACTTTTGTACGAGCAGAAGAAAGTTCCGCTCATAGATTTCACAAAGAAAATGAGAACATATTGTTCTCAAACTGTTTTTAATTAAAAGAGACATTTATAAATAAAAATGTTGCAAAAAATATGTTAGCATATGACATGAATATTTGGGAGGTATAATGTGTAATTTTAATGGGACATAAATTTCCAATATCTTCTGTCAGCTGCTGTCTTCAGGGTTTTCTACACCTGATCATCTCTGTATCCTTCTCTGTCACACCAAACCCTCTGCATCCTTCACCACATCTTTGAAGCTTCTCCATGGTTCCCCTCTTGCCTGTCCAATATAGCCACTGTCTCTCTTATCTTATAGGTTTAATAACTGACTCCAAACTAAGCACCTGGACCCTCATGTATAAAAGAGTGTGCCTCTTTCATACTGAAAGTTTGCGGTAGGGAGAAATTCTGAAACTTGCAGCGCACAGAAAAAAATTAGGTCCATATACTCTGTGTAGACACATCACCGCATATGGTAAAAATCTGGATTTGTGCTGAATTGGGCGCAGCTGCACGTGTGATATTTCTCTGCCCCTAAATGCAAATGTAAATTAGTATGAATACCCAGAAAGCTCTCACCTCGTGTCTGAATAACCATGGCAAGGGCCTCTGCTTTAGTCTGGTTCCAACTACAACTAATAATAATAACAACAGACTTTATTTAAAAAGCGCCTTTTTAGGGCACACAAGATCACTGTTACAAAAAATAAAAGTAAAAAATTTAAAAGCAAAACATTTAAAATAAAAAACAAAAAAATTAGAGATCAATCAAAAAGAAAATGCTTGTTTGAATTTATCAGTTTTTCAGCCAGGATTTAAAAATAGACAAAGTGCTAGAAAGTCCTTTTTATTGAGTGGGGAAATCAATTATTGTGCAGTGGAATCATGTTGAACCAGGCCAACATGCCACTATTTGTTATGCACATTTTACATAAAAGTTGCACATTTCTATTCATAAAGGTGTACTCATTTACATAGGATCCCCCCATGGTAATGTTCATCCAGTCGACCTCAGAGCACGTTAGGAATTCGGCTCATTGCTGCAAATTGCAATTTAATTTCTGCCTGTTAAGTTGCAGAGTGGCAAAACCTTGTGTAGGATGATGGTCCTGGGCAATCTGAACTGGCTAAAAATAGCTCATCACCATGTACCAGCAGATCAGTCTGACTTCTTAAAAACACACTGAATCCTTCCATTGGTGATGACCTCCAGCAACACCAAAAGTGCCATTGTTCCACAATTATGCACACCTTTACGCAGCTATTTATGTACATGTGTTGTTGTTTATAACTTGTCCACCTTAATAATAATCAAACCTGACCTGTTCGGAGTTAATCTGCCTATCCAACCCTGCTTTCTTTTTAGAGATTTTTTGTAACTTTCTTCAAATTCAGAACTTTTCATACATTTGGTCAGTATCAGGGATAATTGTCTTTTAAACTGTATGACTTGGGTCAGACCTTTTGGGTTTAAGCTTCTCATAATTGTTCGCTGGAGTTCCGACCCATTCCTCCTTATAGAACTAGCATAAGTCAGTCAGGTTTGTAGGCCGCCTCAGTCGTACACAGATTTTCAGATGTACCCACAACTTCTCCACAGTATTGAGATCAGGGGTCTCATTTATAAAGGATTGGGTAGGATTCATATTAAAAGTGTATGTATGCCCAAAAGGCAAAAAAAAAAAAATAATAATAATAATTAATTAATTTTAAAAAATCATATTTATAAACCCGCCATGTGTATGCACACCAGCATGCATTTTTTCTTCATAAATCACAGCTGAACCTCAAAGTTTGTGCACAAGGTCCCGCTATAAGTTCTGCCCTCTACATTGACCTTAAATGATCAATGCAAAGAACCTCATGGATGTCAGTGTTTATTTAAATAAGCCTGCTGATCAGTGTTATTTCATGATTAACAGGGGAAGAGAGGGAAAAATTAAATTTTACAGAGGCAGAACGTGTTATGAGTGAGGTGGAGAGTTTCAAACATTGTTTTTGATAGCCACAGTGATATGAAATAAAGTTTACACACCACCACCTGCATTTTAGAAGCCACGCTCCATAGTTCAGCGCTCACGTGTCTGAGCGATATTAAACTTTACAAAATTACGTTGTTCCTTAAAGTGGCTTCAGATAAAGAGTTAATTAACTTTTGATAAATTCAAACACATACCTCTCTGAGAATTCTCCGCTGGTAGGAGCTGGTTGCCAGGAAACACTGAGTGGTTAACACCTGTAATTGGACAGGGATGGAGTGGCTCCGACGGGTTGCTTTCTCCAATACTGGACCTAGTTCAGCACATAGATCCAAAAGCAATGCTCCAGGGAGTCTAAACTGGTTTATATAAGCTAGTCATCATCAGAGACCAGAAGATGTTGATGACTCCTGAGAACGCATTCCCTCCTGAATCTCCCATTTAGGACGTCTTCCAGCAGCACCAATGCATCCATCACGCAATATTACACACAGGTGTCACAACGGTATTTAAATATTTACAGCAATCATTGTGACAATATGACAATTTACATCTCGTCATAATTTATGATTAATCTGTAGTAAAATAAATAAATAAACGGGGGTAAATCTCACCCTAGTGATCACCGGGGAGAGGACTGTGATGGTAAGAAAACTTTTAAATATTGTGGACTTTTGTTTAGGATTGAGGCTTGTTGAAATACCTGAGATTCAACATATTCCCCCCCCCCTCTGAATTAAAAGAACTAACAATAAGATGATATTTCAATGCAATTAATGAGTAGGTATTCAGCTGCTTTGTTGTGTGTGAATCTTGAGTGAAAATGAACAGGAGATTGAAAAATCAGAGAAAGGGGAACTTCAGGTGCGTCGGACCAGTGAGTCGCCATGGCGACGGGGCACTGAGAAAGTTGGAGCTTCCTGAAGGCAGAGTATTTAAGGAAGTATGTATGGTTGTGTGTTCTCTAAGATAGAACATTCTCATCATGTTTTAGAATTAAATACTTTTTACTTATCCTTGATAATGAATAATTAGGAAGTTTTATTCTTTCCAGATTAATGTAGATTATAATCTTTTGAACAGTCATTGAAAATCTTTCTTTCTTTAGTTTGATTAGCGTATTATGAGGATACAGAGAAGAACTGTGATTGTCTATTGTAGAGTTAAAGGGATATGAGATGCTGCAAGCCCAGGGTGGGGACAAGTGTAAGAGATAAGGCCAGATTTGATAATGAGATAATTTTAATATAACTTTTGGGTTTTATGATATTTGTTCGTATTAAATAAATACACTTTTCATTTATTCTATGCTGGAGATTAAAGTTTAACAAGGGAAGAGTAAGGTTAGTCATCTAAATTGATTTGCCGAGATGTGACATAAGATTATGATAATTAAAAGGAACAGTTTTCTTGTTTCTTGGCCCTTTTGGGTAGGGACTAGTTTGCAGAACCAGTCCATGATTAGGCTTTTAAAAGTCGAACTATAAAATTAGTAATAGAAAGAAATATCTAAAACCAACAGGATCAGACTTTAGTACAAGCAATGAATGTACACAGCTGTTCTGTCTTATGAACTTTGCTTTAATCTTTATGTTTCTGTATCTAAGCAAGAAGTAATAATTATGGAAAAGTTATGATGGAAAGTTGATCTAATGCTGTAAGGACTATGTAACTGACCAGTTAAAATTGTAAGCAAGACAGTAGAATTATGATTTTTGATAACTGTGGGAAACTGAATATTACACAGATATCAACAATGAATGATGTTGAACAAATGATATCAATAATTGAGAAGTAATGTGATGTACAAAGTTAGTCTTTCTGATTTAAATGTTTTGATTGAAAATGTATAAAATGTATTAATCAGTTATAAGGGACGGAAGATGACTCTGTGGTGTGAGTGAAAAGGGGAAGAGAGTGGAAAGGGAAAATTTCCAGTAAAGGAAGGTGATTTTAAGAGTTCGTGCAACAAGTCACATAGGCCCAAAAAGTATAAATTAGAAGCACTTGCTATCATTCAGTGGTTGTGCTTCGGGGACAGTCTTCGCATTCACATCAGGAGAAGAGATCATGAAGGACGAGCCATTAGGGTTCTGAGAGTAGAATTGAGCCTAAACTGGAGAGCTGCACCCATGTCAAGGCCAACCCACGAACCGGAGGTTGAGGTTTCAGATTTTGGATTTACTCTCAAGACTGCTGCTTCACGCTGGCTTTTTCTTTTTGTTGGATCCAAGAACTTTCATGGGCTCTGTCAAGAACAGGTTTGAGGATTTTTGAGTTTTCCACACAAAGAACAAATGGATCAACCCAGGACAGGGCATCTCAAGCTGTATGATCCCCTCTCTTTCTGTGTCCGTCAAATTTATTACATCCAAGAAGTTTACTCAGCCACAGTTATAGGGAAAGACAATTAAACATGATGATTCGATGATTTTTGCAAGTTATCTGATTTTCCTGAGTTACTGGATTTGAACTGTGCACTGTACCTGCTAAGCTCTGCAAATTAAAGCAACCAAAATTCTACTGGACGTTGTGGAAATTCAATTATTGAGATTGTTACTTTAAGTATTCTTGCTGGCTGTAAAAAGTTTTGTTGCTTGGGTTCAACAGAATTTCTGAAGAGGTTTTTGATCGGTTGTTCTGATAAAGAGGTTTAGTTAGAAAAAAAAAAATCCTTGAAGTTTATCAGTTCAGACTTCTAAAACTAATTCAGCCGGTATTCCGAGGGTGAGTTGTGAAAATAAGGAAGAAGCTGCCGTTAATGGGCATGGCTGAGGGTGCTGGTTGGCTGCGGCTGCTCAGTCAGGCAGATACCTCAGAGGAAGCAGGGTTTGGTGTTCGGAAAGGAGGCAGTTAGTAGGCTGAACAAATTCTTCCTGATAACCAGTTTAAACAGATTTCCTGTTGCCCTGCTTGGGAAGGCAGGAAGTTCGGATCCCTTGAACGGAGAGCTGGTTCAGACGACTTTGCATTAGTGAGGTTAGTCAACGGACAGGCTACCTTCTAGACCTTTTTTTGATTATTAGAAAGGTCCTCATGAATAGTTATGGCTCAGCAGCACAAGCATATATCACACTGCCTTTTTGAATGCTTATGATAAAGTTGATCTGTGGTTAAAGTTTGATATGTACGGTAATTAAAGCTCTGGGGGAATCATGAAGATGTGTGGCTTCAATTCCCCAACTCACTATGTGTGTCACCATGTCTTATCTGTTTCGAAAACAAGTGTTTGGCTCGGAGTAGGCATGAGGGACCATACATTTTCCCATCAAGTTTGTTGTTTATAGATCACAACCTTTGCGGGGAAAGTGACAAACCTTTCAGGCCCCGTTTTGTGCGTACGCAAGCTTTATAAATGAGACCTCTGGCCTTAAACCACTTTGTCACCGCTTTGGCTGTATAATTAGGGCTATTGTCCATTTGGAAGGCCCATCTGCACCCAAGCTTTAATTTCCTGGCTGATGTCTTTAGATGTTGCTTCAACATGTCTACATAATGCTCTTTCCTCATGATGCCATCTATTTTATGAAGGAACACCAGTTCCTCCAGCAGCAAAACAGCCCCACAACATGATGCCACCACCCGCACAGTTAGAATGGTAGAAGCATCCATGTTTTTTCTGCAAATGTAATGATGGTCATTACAGCCAAACAGTTCCACTTTCATCAAACCACAGGACAAGCCTACAAAAATGAAGGTCTTTGTCCCTGTGTGCATTTGTAAATTCCAGTCTGTCTTTTCCAAGTTTCTTTTGGAGTAATGGTTTCCTCCTCGCTGAGTGGCCTTTCAGCTCATGTCGGTATGGGACATGTTTGACAATGGATAATGACACTGTCTTCTCAGCTTCAACCAGCATCTTCACAAGGTCTTTGGCTTTTGTTCTGAGGTCAATCTTCACATTTTGGACCAAAACACATTCATCGCTGGGACACAGAACCTGTCTCCCTCCTAAGCAGTATGATGGTTGGACATTCCCATCATGTCTATATTTGCATATAATTGTTTGAACCGATGAATGAAGCACCTTCAAGCATCTTGAAATTGTTCCCAAGGATGAACCAGACTGGAGCAGCTCCACAATTATCTTCCTGATATCTTGGCTGATTTTTTTTTTTTTTTTTTTTTTACTTTCTAATTGTGTCAAACAAGAAAGCAGTGAGTTCAAGGTGTGGCCTTAAAATACATCCACAGGTGTCCCTTCAATTAATTCAAAAGTGTTATTTAACTTATAAGAAGTTTATGGAAGGAAACCCAAAACGTCAGACCTTAGTCATACAGTATAAAACACAATTATCCTTGATACTGACCAAATGTATGTAAACTTCAGAATTTGAAGAAAATTACAAAAAAATCTCTCAAAATTTTTCTCTCTAAGTTTTCTTAGAAGTTTAAAAGTTTCTTAGAAGTTTAGAAGTTTATTAGAAGTTTCTTAGAAGACCAAACAAGAGAAGTTTGGTCAGATTAACTTCAGACAGTGAGAAAAAAATGTGTGTTTTATTCGGTGTATGTAAAAGTCTGGTTTAAACTGTATATATATATATATATATAATAAATTCCCTTCTCACCCTCCACGGGTGGTCTTTCTCAACCTCTGAGCTCGGGTCCTCTACCAGAGGCCTGGGAGCTTGAGGGTTCTGCGTAGTATCTTGGCTGTGCCGAGAACTGCGCATTTCTGGACTGAGATGTCTGACGTTGTTCCTGGGATCTGTTTTAGCCACTGCTCCAGCTATGGTATGCTCCAACTTGGATCTGTTGGAATATATATATATATATATATATATATATATATATATATATATATATATATATATATATATATATATATATATATATATATAAGAAATTGCTTTAGATTTATTTCAATGAAACGGACATGGAGATAGAAAAGAAAGGGAAAAAGAATGGGAGCGAGGTGTGGCAAAAATTAATATAATTAATATAAAAATTAATATATAATAATAAAATTAAAATTTGTTTGCAAAATATGGAAAATCTTCCTCTGCACCAATAAATATAAAAATGATCCACCCATTTCTATCAGTTGTATGTATCTATTGTATTTATTCCCGATTAAGCAATTTCAAATTAAATAAAAATAATAGATGTTGACTTGTTTGCGAGCATTATAAACAAACTAAATCATAAATAAAATAAAAAAAAAATAAAATAAAATAAAAAAACTGTTCAAAGGAATGGAATCATTCGTGAATGTTATCGCTACGCTCAACAGTTATGACTTGGCTTATCCAGTTAGAAATATATATATATATATATATATATATATATATATATAAGTTGTTAGTTTTTGTTCCATTTTGTAATGAGGCTGTGAGCTTCTGTCTTGTTCTCCTTTCCTATGGAGTCTGTGAACACTGAGCTCTTGTAGAATTAAACTATGCTTAAATAAGGGCTGCAGGGATTCCCTCAAATAAGCGGCAGAAAAAATTTTTTAACATGTCAGGCGATGATTTCTTTCAGCTTGAAGAAAGCCCGACGTAAATAAGTATTTTATTTTAGGTTTTACAACTGCTAGATGCAGTTAGCGTGAGGCGCGGCGCTGCTCACCGCCTCGTCACCGTCATATCGCACTCATTACAACCTCAACAGCGCAGCCCTGGCGGGCCAAGATCTGCGTGCCGGAGGCATGCTATGTAATGTAATAGTGTTCTACAACAATAAAAGTCCTGAAACTCATCCCCAGAAACTGAAAAATATTCCTGCAAACATGAATTCCTCTGACATAAGTCGTCCTGGCATTGTTTCTTTTTCCACCGGTATTTTTTGTGGTGGATGTTGTCACCTCCGAAGTAGCCTTTTTTTTTTTTTTTTTTTTTTTTTTTTTTTTTTTTTTTCTAACGCCCATTACCGCCATGGCTTGAGTGATGTGTTGGAGATGTTAACAAGCCATGTGTTTACTTCAGACTTGCAATTTATTGCCCGAAAGCAAAACAAAAGCGTGTGACTAGCCAATAAAACCCAGTATGTTAATCAGCTCTGGGATTCCTCCCAGCCAGCTCAGATTTAATCTGTAAATGTCGCAGCCAGACCAGTAGGAGCCGATGTTATGCCGGGACATGCACCGGCGGTGTACTCGCATTCCCCATAGACACTCTATACTCCCAGATCCAGGTAATAATGATAACCATGATCCCAAAGGGAAATTAAATGTTTCCGTAACTCATTAGAGTTATTGTAGCTGGTGATGGCTGTGGGCTGTAAAGATCTCATGTAGCGGTATGTATTACAATGAATTTAAAGAAACCTCTGACTGAAGACACTCTGTTTTTCTGTGACAGTCTCATGAAGAGGATAGTCAGGGTTGTCCACTTTTTCTTGATTTCAAGTAAAATTCTTCTTTGCGCCAACATCTCCAGAGGTTAGTCATACAGCAGATCAGGATGAATTGTGTTAAATGCACTGGAGAAATCAAGCAGGTGTATAATGGCGTCTTCAACTCCATCTCCACGGCGATAAGCAAACTGCAAGGGGTCCTGATATGTGCTGGTTTGCTTACTCAGGTGGGCCAACAGGAGTCTCTCCAGGACCTTCATGATGTGGGATGTCAGAGCAACAGGTCTGTAGTTACTGATGACTTAGGGGTGAGTTTTCTTTGGTACCGGAACCAGACAGGATGTCTTCCACAACAGTGGAACCTTCTCTTGGGTCAAGCTAAGGTTAAAGAGGTGTTACAAAATCCCACAGAGCTGCTCTGCACAGGCCTTCAGGACTCTGGGGCTGACACCATCTGGACCTGCAGCCTTGATCCGGTTCAGTCTCTCCAGTTGCCTCTTTAACCAATTTCTAGAAACAGAAAAGTGGGAGGGGGAGGCAAAGGGAGCAGCAGCGTCTCCTAATTTGATTTAAGACAAACTAGTGGAAGTAGAAGAGTCCATGACTGAAGTGGAAGATAAAACATCTGAGGTTTGATAGGAAACCTGTGGATCATAGGAGGGTGGTATGTCTGTTTGGCTGGGGGCAGGAGAGGAAGATGCTGAGCTTATTCCTAAGCTAAATCTGTTGATTTAGTTTGGAACAGCTGTTTGTTTTGGAACAGTGTACTTCTGATCCATCCTTATCGGACATGTTGTTTTGGAGCCATGGCCAGATCCCTCCCATATCTTGGCTGGGACAGTAATATCATTGTTTACATTGTCCTGTGGTTTGGGAGAGCAGGTTGTTTTGTTAACAGCATGTAAAATGATTGAGGTGAGAAGTTTTGTTCCGGCACTATTTAAGCATACTCCATCTCGTTTGTATAGATGATAACACTCCCTGAAGAACCTGTGATTGTCAATGAATTTCACTGAATTGGTAGTGCATGTTTTAATGAGCAAGTTATTAATCATAAGAAGTCTGCTGTATTTCTCATTTCCACGTCGAACTGTCGGGAGCAGTCCACTGATAAACACCTTCATTTTTAGATTTCCGATAGTGCTTAGAAGTTGATTAAAATTTTTTTTTCAGGATTTCTGATTTTTGTTTGGTGATGTCATTAGCTCCAATATGCATTATTAGTGTCTCAGTATTCTGGTGATCAGTGGTTATTAAGAGTATTTTTGCAGTAATGGCAAAACAAGGGAGTTTACATTCTCAGCAGCGAAAAACAAGTTTGTGATTTGATTTACCCAGAGGAGGTCTTGGTTTGGAGATATATGAATCCTGGACATTTGTCCAAAACAAATCCAATGTCTTTTACCTATTGAAATATTGGCAGTGTAGCAGAGAGTGAGGTATCATTAAAATAACCAGATATTGCCACAAATGCATTGGGGTGTTGTGTCTGTAACTTAGCAACAATGGAGCTGATGACATCACAAGTATTTTCTGCAATAGCTGAGGGTGGAATGTAAGCAGCTGCTAAAATAACACTGGTGACCTCTATTTTCCATTTTTCTATTTTCTTTGATTTAAAAGATTGGAGATTCATGTTCTTTATAATCTCTTAAGCCGTTTTCCATCGAAATCCATGACTGCTTATAAAATATATTATAGAGGAATCATTCAACCAAGGTTAAATTTACAAGAAATCATTCTGATTTAGTTTGCATTATGATCTTTTAATGTTCTGTAAAATTAAGGCATAATAAAAGTCTAATGATATATTGTCTACTAAGGTACTTTCCCTGTATTCCATTAAAACACTCAATGTATAAACTTCTCCATAGTTCAACAAACACTCCTTTAAATGGAGATTGTAAATGCATGTTGGGGGTGGTAGGGGAATGGTTCAAACAGTTTTACAATTGTTAAGAGAAAGATCTGCAGGTATAGAAGTATTCCCTGAATAGGTATGATTGGGAAAAGAATATCCAAACAATGATCAATCTCACAGGTGTTGTGGATGTACGATTCTGTGGCCTGTTCTAATTATCTCTTTGCTGCCCTAATTAAACATTTCTGCCCTACTTAATTACTTATCTGCTGCACCACTCACTCCTGAACACTTACATATTCATAACTGCTGATATCACATAAGATGCACACATAGACTGCACACGCATAAACTGATACAAGAGGATGACACCCCTTGGCGAGGATTAAGAACGAGGCATAGATAAAAGCAGGCCTCGCGTGCCATTCTTTGCTCCTCTTGGTTCATTCTTAAGATGGGCTGAGGGGGGCCTGGTACCGAGGGTGAATGTCACTCCGTATCTGTTTCATTTGTATACTCTGTACACTGATCATTTTTGGCATTAAATCTTGATGTTATACTTAACCATTTATATTTATTTCACAAGGTAAATACTTTGCTGGTTTTATTGGTTGGGTCTGGGAACTAGACAGAAACAAACCTGGCTGTGCACGGAAGGGGAAAATGGGTGCACCGCCCTAAGTACAACAGTGGGCGCTCGTCCGGCTGTCCAGGTTCCGAACGAGACCAGAACCCCACAAGAAGGACTCCAGACTGCTGAAAGGTGGACCGAGCCTTCAGTAACAACCGGTCATCTAATCAGGTAGGCAGAAATACCTATTTTAAAAAACTTTCTGCAAAGCAGCTGTCAGACAGACACGTTTTACTGTAAGACTCAGTTCTCACGTTTCCTTTCTGGTTTTCCACTCTTTTTAAGGTTTGGAGGACATTCACTTAGTCTATATTTCTGTGGAAAAATGATAAATGCAATGAAGAGATAAAGATGTTATGAGATGGAAAATTAATGGGAGAGAATGAAGAAATAGGGAATTCATGCATGAGATAGAAAACTAATCAGTGATTTAATGAAAGAGGATTAACGAGGCAAACAATTTGACTTAACGAGGATTGGAGATCGGTTATATAACTCCGGGAGTTTGGTTACAGACTATATGAAAGATGGTCTCCACCTGTTTTTCAGGCTTGCCTCACAGTAAACAGTAGCATTAATGTTTATTGAGAGCTAATCAGAAAATTTTTCAGAGTGGTGTAATGAGATAGAAAATTAGGCTTAACGAGGAGGGGGGATCGGTTATATAACTCCAGGAAGTTTGGTTACAGACTGTACGAAAGATTGTCCCCCACTGTTTTCTCAGGCATGCCTCACAGTAAACAGTAGTACTGTGAATAGTGATTGATGTTTTTGCATAACTTGTACCATACTGTGTGAAAGAGATCGGTTGAGATCGATTGAGGAAACACTGTTGTCTAGTAGTGATAACAAGGATGACACGCGGAATCAAACCTCCGGTGGAGTGAATGTGTTCTGGTGTCTTGGAAGCCAATTAAAGCGCTTTCATTTGGACTGGGAGCTTGGAACGTAGCGTGTCATAGGTACTGGTTGACCAGAACTGAGTGTTGTGAATAAAAAAGCAAGTCACAGGGGTGGCCCCGTGAGAAACTGAGACTGAGTATGAATGAGAGTAATAGCCCTTATCTGTGAGCGTCCTTGGGGTTGCTGTTGGAAAATGGCAAACAAGAATCATAAACTAAAATCAGCAAAACAACAATTGGACTCTTAACAGCTGGTGCAAATACATGCAGGTTGTAGACATGTTTTGGAAATTTAAAAAAATGTTAAAGTTAAATCACTTTCTCTGTCTCTGTCATTCTGCAGCCATGGCACTGTGATTCCAAAAACAACAGGCAAAGAAAATAGATTTTATAACTCTGTGCACACCTCCCCCACGTTCTGTTAAAAACTCATGAAACAAACCAAGTTACACAAGCATGGTGTCAGACTAGATTGCAAAATAGAATGGAGAGAACAGCAAGAACAGCTTTTAACTAACATACGCATAATGCTGAGGCCTGTAGAAAAGCACATGGCAGAACTACAAAAAGGGGGCAGACCACCACCCATTTTACTTTTTATGTAATTTTTTTGTGATGCATGTAACAGGTCTCTCTTGTCAATGAGACAATGAGTCTCAAGAGATTTTTTTCTATATACATAAAGGATTTATTATTTATTATCCCAATGGAGTTCAGAACACCAGGGTAGTTCCAAATTACTCACGAGTAGGAACCTAAAACTTGGGCCAGAGGCCAAACCTAAAATTAATCAAAACTCCCACAAAGTGCTTTAAAATCGTTCTGTGATATCATTCTACCAGTGACACTATAATAACATGCAAAAAAAAAAAATCATTTTACAGAAAAATAATGCCATATTTGACCCAGACTGTGCATTTTTGTTTTTTCCACCCTTTTGAGAGAAGTTAAATTCTCTCTTCAGGTTATATGACTTAAGGGGTTTAAACAAGGAGAAGTTTCTTAAGCATGTTAGAATTTTTGATGTGCTGTTCATCTAAGACAGAGGTAATTGATGACACTCACTGTTCAGGTTATGAAAAATCCACAGACTTCCTCAAGCAAGGTGATGGGAAACAAGTGATCGTTTTGTAACACCCAGAGATAGATTAAGGTATGCTAAATTATTAAACAAATTGTTCTGGTCACCCAAAACATTGGCGTTGTAAAGGTACTCAGAAAACAACTGTTACTCTAACACAAAACCTTGACCAGAGGAACCTTTAAAATATTTAAGGTACTAAGTCTAACAAATTACTTCCAACATTCGGGGTTTATACTGAATGATGAAATTGTTTTTCCACAAGAAACCAACTTCTGATGGTCTTTAACTGTCTGCAATAAACAAAATAGTTGGCCTCCAAAGCACCATATTCAGCTGACAGAAATCAGCATTACTAAGCGATAGGGACTGAACTAAACAAACTATCCAAAAACAAGTGAGATATTCTTAAGGACAACTGTGACGTGCTTTATTATCAGATCTAGTGAGTGACTCGATGCAACCGGCTGAGTTTCCTTAGATAGAAACCTTTTTAACTACTTTGAATAATCGATTTAAGCTTGCTGTACTGTTTGATAACTGGGATCATTTGGAATGTATGAATGATTGAATTAAAAATAATTTTTGTAAAGTGCATTTAAACATTTGCTGTGAATTTAAAGAAACTAAACTGAATTGAATCTATTTCAAATAATTTTATCATCTTGGTAGGACAGTTCAAGATGTAATGTCTGGAAATAAGTCAAATAATCTTAAAGAGGTTTAGTTCTAATAAGTACATGACCCCAAAATAGTCTATTAAGATTACAATTCTTAATTCAAGTTAGTTTAACTTTGAGGAGATTCTTTTTTGAAGTGTACCATTCAGTAAAATAAAATAAAATGAAAACACTTTTGGAAGTGATAGAAAATCACTAAAAGCATGATTGGATGTTAATAAATTGGCTCTTATCACAGAGAAACTAAATTCATGGGTTTTGTTGTTTTTGTTTAATTTTGAAAAAACGGAAAACAAAAACAGAGGTATGTATGGAGATAAAACTTAAAAATTGACGTTTAATATTTTATACAAAACCCAAGAAGAAGAAAAATCCTAAATTAATTTCAAATCAAACAGAAATTAAGGGATTGAAAAATTTAAGTTCAAATCAATTTAAGATGATTTAATTATTAAATTTTAATCAATTACAGATTAACAAGTAATTTAAAATTTGAATTTTTAATCCATTAATCACTCACGGATAATTTGATTATAAAAATCTAAATCAATTAAAAATTAAAGAAGAATTAACTATAAAGGACCTCAATCAACTTTGTCCACAGCAGTATAGAGTAAATCCAAAATGGCCATCTACTGACCCATCTCATGTCCTATCTTATCTTAGCCTGCTTCGGTATAATTGCCATAATAACTGCCAGTTCCCCACTATGAGTGGAAAATCAAGCCAGACAGAACGCAAAGATACAAAAACCAAGAAACCAAACCGATACCCCTGATGTCCATATGTGGAGAGCTCTGACTGATTTTCATAGAAACAGTGTACTCTCAAAAGAACACCTGGCTGGCACAGACCCAGGATGCTGCAAAACAAGCGAACAAAGATATTAGTATTGTGTGTGTGCTCAAGCCAGACCAAATCTCCTATTAATGGAAACAGCATCTACAGATTCTGTGGATGGAGCTCAATCTAAAAGCAATCAAAGTGATGTGGCCTGTTTGTTGCAAGTAATGTCAAAGGACAATTTGGATTATAATTAAGTTGGATGGGACAAAATTTTTCCTATGGCACCTCAAAACACAACTCCTCCCATTTTTCAGCCTAAAATGGTCTCTAAGGTAACCTGCTTCTGTAATAATAATAATAATACTGCCTCAGGTAAGCGGAATTATGTATGGTGGTACTGTGGAGGAAATAAACAGGATGGTTACCTGCCAGTTGGGCAGGACTATGTGCGCATCTCTCTCTCATGTCCCCCATCCAGGTGATTCCAATAACAGATTTAAAATACCATCCAGATACTAGAAAGTAAATATACACCTGCATCCCAACAATAGTCAAAGACGTTCCATTTGATTTGAGGAGGGCTCCCCGTATGGTTGGATGCTATAGGTTTACTGAGAGCAGTGCCTGACCAATTCAAACTGGCTGATCAGCCTTTATGGCTCTCTGACAAAGACCCCACAGGGTATGAGAGCCCTGTCTAATGAAAGAATTGTTTCGGCTGGGTTAGTAATCAGATTCCATGGTGTTGCATGGAAGGATACTGAGGGTTTTATGTGATAGAAGTCAAGTCAAGTTTATTTGTATAGCACATTTTAGCAGCAAGGCAGTTCAAAGTGCTTCACATCATAAAAAAAAAACATCAATCAAGTATACAACAAGTCATCAAAATCATCAAGCAAATACACATGACAATTATCAAAATCATTTAGCAAATATCAATGCAACAAAATCATTAGGATCATCAAGCAAATATAGTTCAATGTTCTACTTACTCCTGATCAAAGACAACTAAGCAGGTGGGTTTTTAGCCTTGATTTAAAGGAACTCAGTGTGTTGGCTATTTTGCAGTTTTCTGGAAGTTTGTTCCAGATTCGTCGTGCATAAAAACTGAAAGCTGCTTCTCCACGTTTGGTTCTGGTTCTGGGGATGTAGAGCAGACCAGAACTAGAAGACCTGAGTGGTCAGGAAGGTTGATACAATGACAACAGATCTTTAATGTATTTTGGTGCTAAGCCGTTCAGTGATTTATCAACTAACAAGTATTTTAAAGTCTATTCTCTTAGCTACAGGGAGCCAGTAGAAGGACTTTAGAACTGGGGTGATGTGTTCTATCTTCCTGGTTTTAATGAGAATGAGAGCAGCAGCATTTTGGATCAGCTGCAGCTGTCTGATTGTTTTTGTTTTTTTTGTTTTGTTTTGTTTTTTTTTTCAAGGCAGACCTGTTAAGACACTGTTGCAGTAATCAATGCGACTATAGATAAACACATGAATGAGTTTCTCTAGACCTTGTTGAGACATTAGTCCTTTGATCTTAGAAATGTTCTTCAGGTGATAGAAGGCTAACTTTGTAACTGTCTTTATGTGTCTCTGAAGGTTCAGGTATGAGTCCATCACTACACCCAGATTTAGGGCCTGATCACTAGTTTCTAGCTGTAATAATTGAAGCTGTGTGCTGACTCTAGATCGCTCCTCTTCAGGGCCAAAGATAATAACTTCAGTTTTATTTCTGTTCAGCTGGAGAAAGTTTTGGCACATCCGTGCATTGATTTGTTCTAAGCATCTGTTCAGTGCTTGGATGGGTACAAAGTAACATGATGACATCATAATGTAGAGCTGTGTATCATCAGTTATGGTAGCTAATCTTATTGCTTGTTATAATCTGAGCTGGTGGGAGCATGTAGGTATTAAATGGGAAGGGTCCCAGGATTGAACCTTGGGGTACTCCACATGTGACGTTTGTCTGCACTGATGAGAAGTTGCACATTGACAAAGAAATCCCTGTTCTTTAGGTAGGATTCAAACCAATTAAGTACTGTACCAGAGAGTCCAACCCAGCTGTCCAGTCAACTTAATAATATATCATGGCCAACAGTGTGAAATGCTGCACTGAGGTCCAACAGAACCAGCACTGTGGTTCTTCCACAGTCTGTATTTGTGTGGATATCATTGAACACTTTAACAAGGGCAGTCTCAGTGCTGTGGTGAGCACGGAAACCAGACTGAAAGACGTCAAAGTGGTTTGTCATTGTTAAGAAGCTATTTAACTGTTGAAACACAGCTTTTTCAATAATTTTGCTGATGAATGGAAGGTTGGAGATTGGCTCGTAATTCTGAAGTAGTGATTTATCCAGATTGTTCCTTTTTAACAGTAGTTTGATAACTGCTGTTTTTAGAGAGCCTTTTTTAGAGCCTGGTGAGAGGGATGAGTTTACTATTTGAATCAAAAGGATTCTGAGAAGGATGCCGAGATGATCAGCTGGAGAGAACCCTGAAGACAGAAGCTGACACAAGACACTGGAAATTTATGTTTTATTAAAATCCCAACAATTAATTAGAATTACACATAATTCCTGCCAAATGTTGATGATGTCATATTTTACCATGTTTATTTTGTGTTGCATTTTTATTTATAAAAGATACTCTGTTGTATCCTCAGACTGGCATGCTGTTTGTTTTGGGTTCTGCTTTCTCCTCTTCACAGGATGTGATTGGCATGTGCAGCTCCCAGGTGGTGCCAATTAACCTCGTCAAGGAGTAGTGTTTAGAGGAGTGGATTGCTTGAGATGGACGCCAGATGGTTAACTATGACTTGTGGTATGACTGCACCCTCTGAGCCTCTTTATGTTACTCTCCTGAAACTTACCAGTGATTCTCTTCCTCCTGACAGCTTACCTCTCTGAAGGTTCCTCCCAGAGTATTGGTGCTCAGCTTCCATGTTGACTTGGAAACTCTCAGGGTCGCTCTCCCGGTGTCTCATTCTCGTCCTCCTCGCTGCTCTTGATGCTCACCTGTGGATCCTCTCCGACTCACCTGCCCATCCATCCTCCAACAGTACCTCCTCTCCTACAAAGGAAAACGACGACGACAGACTCGACCACAAACACAAACCACCATCTCACCCAACAAACAGCCAACCGCCTGTTCTGGGGATACTCCGTCCTCCCTCTCGGTCACTACAACTTCACCTAAAGTAAGAACCCAACCTCCATCTCTGTTTGGAACTGTCTCTGGCAACCTTTAATCATCTCTCCATGTTTTCTAGTACGGACCCGTTCCTGGCTTTGTGTATTCCTTCCAACAGATCCAGAAAGCTCTTTTCTTGATTCAATAAACCATTTCAAACTTTTCATTCCTGTCTGTAATTGTTGCTTGCACCAGAGTCACATTGAAAAACCATGACATACTCCTTCAATTAAAAACAGTTTGAAACTAATATGTTCTCATTTCCTTTCTGAAATCCATGAGTAGAACTTCCTTCTGCTCAAGTAATTTTTACTTAAAGTAAAATTTTAATGAGGAACTGTTTGCTTTTGAGTAACATTTTACACTGGTAACTTTATTTGTATTTAAGTAAAATTTGATCAAAGTAACTTTTAATTTAGTTCATTTTTGTACTCTGCCAGATCAATTTGACTTGTTTTGAGGGTGACGCATTTAAAAAGAACATTAAAACATGTTATCAGGTCATTTCATAAACTGCTCTGCCATAACCTGCACTTGTGTGTATTCTCCATTCTATGGGCATATTTTTTTTATGTTCTAAAAGTCCTAATGTTTCTCTAAGGGTGAATATTCTCTTATTTTTCTCTAAAGGTGTCTTGTAAGGTGTTTTTTTTTTTTTTGGTTAACCACCAGAACTCCACTCTACTAGGCCCTGCAATGAATGTGCCAACTTTTTTACAGAGCAAATTAGATTAATCTGCCCATCCACATCAAATCCAATAATAATGCTATGCCCAACCAGGACAAATGCAGAGGAAAATGGCAGAATTTCACCAACTCAACCATGAAAACAGATTTTAAAACAATTAAGTTCATCCTCCTGTCGTCTTGATATTCTACCTGCAACCTTAAAGTTCTGCCTGTCATTGCATCTTATCTGATTCAAATAGAAAACTCTTTCCTCTTATCAGTAGTTTTCCCCCAGGCTCTAAAAACAGCAGTTATCAAACTACTCTTGCAGAATTACAGGCAAATCTCCAACCTTCCATTCTTCAGCAAAATTATTGAAAAAGCTGTGGTTCAACAGTTAAACAGCTTCTTAACAATGACAAACTGCTTTGTCTTTCAGCCTAATTTCTGTGCTCACCACAGTACTAAGACTGCTCTTATCAAATTTTTAAATGACATCTGCATAAATACAGACTGTAGAAGAACCACAGTGCTGGTTCTGTTGGACCTCAGCGCAGCATTTCACACTGTTGACCATGATATATTAACGCGACTGGAGAGCTGGGTCGGACTCTCTGGTACGGTACTTAATTGGTTCGAATCCTACCTAAAGAACAGGGATTTATTTGTGTCAATTGGCAACTTCTCATCGGAGTGGACAAAAGTGACATGTGGAGTACCCCAAGGTTCAATCCTGGGACCCTTCCCATTTAATACCTACATGCTCCCACCAGCTCAGATTATAACAAGTAAGATCTGTTACCACAACTATGCAGATGATACACAGCTCTATATCACGATGTCACCAGCTGACTCCGAGCCCATCCAAGCACTGAACAGATGCTTAGAACAAATCAATGCATGGATGCGCCAAAACTTTCTCCAGCTGAACAGAAATAAAACATTTCAGTGAAATCATCTTTGGACCTAAAGACGAACGATCTAGAGTCAGCACTTAGCTTCAGTTATTACAGCTAGAAACTAGTGATCAGGCCCAAAATCTGGGTGTAGTGATGGACTCAGACCTGAACCTTCAGAGACACGTCATAACATTTACAAAGTTAGCCTTCTATCACATTAAGAACATTTCCAGGATTAAAGGACTAATGTCTCAACAAGATCTAGAGAAACTCATCCATACGTTTATCTTTAGTCGCATTGATTACTGCAATAGTGTCTTAACAGGTCTGCCTAAAAAGTCAGACAGCTGCAGCTGATCCAAAATGCTGCTACTTGTGTTCTCACTAAGACCAAGAAAATAGACCACAGCACCCAAGTTCCAAAGTCCTTACATTGGCTGCCTGTAGCTCAGAGAATAGACTTTAAAATACTTCTGTTAGTTTATAAATCACTGAATGACTTAGCACCAAAATACATTAAAGACCTGCTGTCATTATATCAACCTTCCAGATCACTCAGGTCTTCAGTTTATAGTCTACTCTCCATCCCCAGAACCGAACATGGAGAAGCAGCTTTCGGTTCTTATGCACCACTAATTTGGAACAAACTCCCAGAAAACTGCAAAACACTAAATTCCTTTAAATCAAGGCTAAAAACCCACCTGTTTACAGCTGCCTTTGATTAGTAGTATGGACCATAAATCTGCAAACAAATCCGGGTAAGATAAGTTTAGTTCTCCAAAGGGTGGAAGTTTGAATGTAAATCGGTTAAATAAAATAAATAGATCCTTGATCAATATTTTTGAACTATATTTGCTTGATGATCCCTGCTTGATGTATTGATATTTTCCTGATGGTATTGATGATTTTTATGTGTATTTGCTAGATAATTTTGCTTGATTTTGATGTTTTTGATCATTTTGATGATTTTGCTGTGTACTTGATTGATGTTAAAAACTGAAATACTTTGAACTGCCTTGCTGCTGAAATGTGCTATAAAAATAAATTTAACTTAATATCTGTGAAAAATGTGTACATTCTAAGCTGTGAGGCTCCAAAAAATTTGATGGGATTTCAGGGTGGCTTGTTCTTCCCCCAAGTTTCTGCAACCAGAAGGTCAATGACCTCTGTTGGATGCAACAGAAGAGACTTGAGGATTATACAAAGTCTAATCATCTTTGAAGAGAAATGCCACATGGTCCACAAGTGGAAAAACATATATATTTTTAAATTGTTTAAAAATGTTATTTTACTAGTGATACAAAAATTAAAAAAAAAAAATATATATTCAAACATGCACCTCAGAGTTTATGTTCCTCATAAATTCATGTCCATAAATTAGTTAATGTTAATATGCCATCAATACAACCCATCACATATAGACTATATCACATGAATATGGTCTTTAGGTAGTGCAAATCAATATATTATTAGGGAGGGGTTTACCCAAGCCTGCGTATTTTAAGGTTTAGCTTGTCCAATGGGGACAGATCTACCAACCAGTCACATGTGAATAATTATTGGCGATGTCATTAGTTTCATCCAATGACAGAAGTGACGTCGGTCTGCCGCTAGTTCTGCAGGCCAACGCTGTGGCTTTTCATATGTTGAGTCAACACCTGCCAGACGTCGCCAGCCCTCATCCACTCCCAACACCCCCCGCTGCTGCGAGTCTGTTCCCTCCAATTTAATAAATAGGCAGGTGCCAACGAGCAATCCTGTAAGCGGTCAGTAGCTGCCAAAAACGAGCAGGATTTGGTGCCATTTCAGGTAACAGAAATCATCCTTTTCATCCTGTGAATGCTGCAACAAACTTACCCTCATCTGTGCAATACAGCACTATGAGGGAGGATGGTGAAGCAGCTCAAAATAATGCTCACAACTGGGACAGCATGCATTTCTGGTTTTTGAAAGTACAATACAAAATGATAAAATTCTCATATATACTGCAGAATAAATTTCAACATTGAAAGGGAAATGAAACAAGCAGTGCATTTTTAACTCCATTACAGAGACATTTTTAAATTACACAAGTCTGTTGTCACATTCATAATAAAATACAACGATACATGTTTGGGCTCAGGGCTGGGAAGACAGTATAATTGTTGTTATATCTGTTGCAGCACAAACTTGTACAAAGTTATTTGATGCTGACTCCAAAAAGATGTTCAGCACTCATTTACAGTGCAATGGCCAATCCAGAGCTTGAGCAGTTTGTTTCACAGAAAGCTAAACATTTGTTCCAACATCCTGAAGTTCTGCAACCACTGCATGTTCCTTAACACAGGAACATTAACACTAGTTAACTATGTGAAACATTCAGACTGGTGGTCTGCTGCAATTATTTTGCAGGAGAGTCATCTGAAACACACGCAGAGCATAAATATTACAAAACCCAATATCATCAACATTTAAATCATTGTATTATGTTCTTACTGTCTATTTATAGACCACTATAGCAGGCTTCTGGAGATAGTCCATGTTTTAGACTACCTGTCCCCAGCTTAAGCTGTCTCCAGAAATGTCCTTGATTTTAGTGTTTTATAAATGAAAAAAAGCTGTGTGTAGACTGTTATGGTAGCCGGAGCATTTTGTGCCCAACAACAACTGTTACAGTAGCTGGTGGCGCTGCTACCACACAGAGTAGATAAAGAGTAGAGGATGCCGCCTTTAAAAAAAAAGAGAAGACAACAAGCTAGAGCAGAGCAGAGCTCCTGACCACCGATGGATAGCTGTCCTGTGATATGGTATGTGTGAATCAATTTATTTTGTATGGACTAGGCTGATCATTTCCATCATAAAGGTTTGGTTCACAATAAAAAGCCAAGCTAAACCAAGTTTTTATTAACAAACAGAACAACAAAAGGCAAGATGAGAGGACAGGGAGTAGCAGGAGCATGAGTCAGAGACAGTGGGAGACATCATAATAGGATGATTAAAAGAAACTAATTGTAAAGTAAGATGTATGGAATTAATTCAAATTCAAAAATACTTTATTTATCCCAAAGGGAAATTAAACTGGTGGTCTTTGAATTGAAATGACTTCAGACTTATATAGCATTTTTCAGAACCCTTAAAGATGCTTTACAATGAAATCAGTCATTCCCATTCACACACACATTCATATACTGATGATGGCAAGCTACTGAATTGTAGCCACAGCTGCTCTGGGGCAGTCTGACAGAAGCGAGGCTGCTATATCGTGCCATCAGGTGTTCTGATCACCACCTCCAGACAAGGTGGGCGAAGTGTCTTGCCCAAGGACACAGTGTGACAGAGACGGACAGGGCGGGGGCTCGAACCCACCGATTGCAGGGCGAACTCCTACCTCCATTGCCTATTTATTTTATATTTTCAGACCTTTTTTAGGTATGATTTTGGACGTATGACAGCTCCTCGCAAAAAAATAAATAAGGGAAAAACTGATTGGGAAACACTTGGAAACTGAGACAGTGTGGAGAGACATGTTCCTGCTGTTACACTTGATTTTTATTGTTTAAATATGAATAATTATGTGAACTGTAACTGTCCCAGTTTCTTCATTTCATTTTGATAAATTTAAATCTTCTTTATCTCCACACTAGATTGTCCCCAGATTTACTTTCAGAAATCTGGTCACCTTAGTCTAATTCATATCCTTACTTCTTCTATAACACTCTACGGCTTCCAACACTGTCCAGACTTCCCACACTTCTCCAGAATGTTTCATTACTTCACTTTTCTGGATCTCCTTTTTTCAGAAAGCCACAGACTAATCAGAATGTTCAACATAGCTTCCATGTCTATATTGTTATGAGTGTTTGAGTTGTGTAGAGATTATGTCGCGCTACTTTTTGAACTCTGGGGGCTGCCTTGTAATGACGACCCCACCCACTAGAGCTGTTACTGAGCTGTATGAGTTGAGACGAGTCACACTGTGAATGTGTAGTGGAAAACAGACTTTAGACACACTGCAGTTAGTGTCATCAGATCATGAAGGGTCAAAATGTACTGGTTGTGAAACTATTCAAAAACACTATAAAGTAAAGCAAAAGACATCTTATTAATTTTCAGAGGTCTATATAAACAGCAAAAACGGTTCTTTTCAGGGTGCTTTTTTAGGATATGTAAAACCCCACTCTTGCCTTGCAGCAACAGGGTCCTGGGTTTGAATCCTGCCTAACAAAGGAAGGATGTTTCAACCAATTTTATCATTTTCTTTTGGTCATGAACATAGATGGACAAGCAAAATAAGAGTTTCACTTTTAGCTCAGCTCTTTTTTTCTCCACTATATACAAGAAAACTGGTGTGTAGTGTGGAAGAAACTGTAGGCAAAGAGCTAGTCTGACTGTCCAACTCCATCCTACCAATAATTGTGAGCAACATACCAGGTTATATGAAGGTAGAGACCGACCCCTGACCAGGAGGGTGCAATCAACCCTTTTCCAATTGAAAGATATAGCCTCAGACTGAGAGAAACAGACTCTTCTGGCTGCTTAACTACTTGGCTGAAAACCACTATAGTAGATGTTGAAGGAAATGGTTTGGTACCAACGGAAACACATCATTGGCAAAAAGCGGAGATGAGACCCTGAAGTTCCCAAACCAGATGCCCTCCTTTTCACAAATACACCTTGAGAGTCCGTCCATGAAAGTCAGAAACAGAATCACAAACAAGGGACAGAACTGGCGTGGTCTAATCACACTGCAAACAAGCTCTTTCTTTGGGTGTTCAAGAACAGGTAGTTCTTAAAAGTCAAACATCACATACTAATTATGAAGCTCATCTTTTCACAGTACGAAATGTGCAGTAGATGCAGTATGTAGCAAACATACTTGCTTCCTCTTACTCTAAATTACATGAAATAAAAACTGTTAATAAGACTTAAGTCTCAGACCAGGAGTCCGAGTGAAGTCTCAAATCGATGTTGAGTCTAAAGTCTTTTACTTTTATAACTCAAGGAATGTCTTTGTGAGACACGTGCCACCTCAGTGTCTGTGAGACATAGGGTCTGATGAGGCGATGTCTTTGATAACCAGCTGTCAAAGTCGCCTTGCATCAAGTAAACTTGTGAGCCACCTTGTCCTCAAATATGGTGTTTGTTATGGAAATACCATGCCAAACACAGAAGTCATATAACAACTTCAACATTGAGGCACTCAGCCAGGGGCTTGTGAGTATCTCTACTCTTTCCCGTTGCCTCTCTCCCTGGGTAAGTCTGAAGTATGAGAAAGTCCAGCTCCTCCCAGATGACAGGTTTAGCTGTGCATGGAGGTGAGTCCAACCATATCTAGCTGCTGACTCTGGAACACCAGCTCCCGTGCTCACAGATGATAAACTGCCCCACCACCTCTACCTTCCCCAGGCGTGTGTCCACCAACTCTGCTACTTAAACTGGCACCAAAACACTAACTTCAAAGCTCCTGAGATATGACCCTCAGCCACTTCCCCAGCATACCTCTTCTGACTCCACTTGTAAGAACATCTCAAATCCTTCAATCTAATCCCTGTTTTCTTCTTCTCAGAATATCTGCTTAGATTGCTGCTCTGATCTCCAGTTCTAACAAAGAAACATTCTGATTTTTCATCTTTGTTCAAATAAGCAGTTTAAATTATTTAATGATCAACCTGTCATGTACTTTGAGTGTGTTGGTTCTTAAACAGTGACTGACCTTTAATAATCAGGTAGTATTAATGAATTCTGCTTTAGATGCTGATTTTACTGATCAGTTTAGAGATGAGTAAGTCGAGGTTGTGAAGCATTTACAAACACTGGCTATTGTTTTTATACACACACACACACACACACACACACACACACACACACACACACATATATATATATATATATATATATATATATATATATAAAAAAAATTCCCTTCTCACCCTCTACGGGTGGTCTTTCTCAACCTCTGAGCTCGGGTCCTCTACCAGAGGCCTGGGAGCTTGAGGGTTCTGCGTAGTATCTTGGCTGTGCCGAGAACTGCGCATTTCTGGACTGAGATGTCTGACGTTGTTCCTGGGATCTGTTTTAGCCACTGCTCCAGTTTGGGGGTGACTGCCCCAAGGGCCCCGATGACCACAGGCACCACTGTGGTCTCTTCACCTTCCAGGCCTTCTCCAGTTCCTCTCTGAGGCCCTGGTATTTCTCCAGTTTCTCGTGTTCCTTTTTCCTGATGTTGCAATCGCTTGGTATTGCTACATCCACCACAACGGCTTTCCTCTGTTGTTTATCCACCACCACGATGTCCGGTTGGTTCGCCATTACCATTTTGTCTGTCTGGATCTGGAAGTCCCACAGGATCTTAGCTCGGTCATTCTCCACCACCTTTGGGGGTGTGCCCCACTTAGATCTCGGGGCTTCCAGTCCATATCCTGCACAGATGTTTCTGTACACTATGCCCGCCACTTGGTTATGACGTTCCATGTACTCTTTCCCTGCCAGCATCTTGCACCCTGCTGTTATGTGTTGGACTGTCTCAGGGGCCTCCTTGCACAATCTACACCTTGGATCTTGTCTGGTGTGGTAGATCTGAGCCTCTATTGCTCTGGTGTTTAGGGCCTGTTCCTGTGCAGCCAGGATGAGTGCCTCTGTGCTGTCCTTGAGTCCTGCTTTTTCCAGCCATTGGTAGGATTTCCTGATATCAGCCACTTCAGTTATTTGTCGGTGGTACATCCCATGTAGGGGCTTATCCTCCCATGATGGTTCCTCCAGCACCTCATCCTCTGGTCCCCATTGTTTGAGACATTCGCTGAGCACATCGTCGGTTGAGGCTTTGACCTTGATGTATTTATGGATCTTGGATGTTTCATCCTGGACAGTGGCTCTCACACTCACTAGTCCTCTGCCTCCATCCTTACGGCTCGCGTATAGTCTCAGGATGCTGGATTTAGGGTGGAACCCTCCATGCATGGTTAGTAGTTTCCGAGTTTTAACATCCAGGGTCTTTATCTCTTCCTTTGAATTTTATATATATATATATATATATATATATATATATATATATATATATATATATATATATATATATATATAAAATTCCCTTCTCACCCTCCACGGGTGGTCTTTCTCAACCTCTGAGCTCGGGTCCTCTACCAGAGGCCTGGGAGCTTGAGGGTTCTGCGTAGTATCTTGGCTGTGCCGAGAACTGCGCATTTCTGGACTGAGATGTCTGATGTTATTCCTGGGATCTGTTTTAGCCACTGCTCCAGTTTGGGGGTGACTGCCCCGAGGGCCCCGATGACCACAGGCACCACTGTGGTCTTCACCTTCCAGGCCTTCTCCAGTTCCTCTCTGAGGCCCTGGTATTTCTCCAGTTTCTCGTGTTCCTTTTTCCTGATGTTGCAATCGCTTGGTATTGCTACATCCACCACAACGGCTTTCCTCTGTTGTTTATCCACCACCACGATGTCCGGTTGGTTCGCCATTACCATTTTATATATATATATATATATATATATATATATATATATATATATATATATACTTCCAATTGGTAAAATCATCAGACAGCATGGGATACATTTTCATTGTTATGCTGATGATACTCAACTATATCTATCCAGAAATCCCGATGAATCCAATCCGTGAGGTGGATTACAGGCATGTCTTGAGGACATTAAAACCTGGATGACACAAAATTTTCTTCTTTTAAATTCTGACAAGACAGAAGTGGTTGTCTTTGGACCAGACCCTTTGAAAGAGACACTGTTTAGTGAGTCACTTGATCCAGATGGCATTAACTTGACCTCAGATAATAAAGTAAAGAACCTTGGTATTGTTTTTGACCAGGATACGTCATATAAGTCCCATATTAAACATGTTTCTAGAATTTTCTTCTTTCGTCTCTGGAATATTGCCAGAATTAGAACTATCCTGTCCAGGAGTGATGCTGAAAAACTAGTCCATGCATTTGTTACTTCAAGGCTGGACGACTGTAATTCTTTAGTATCAGGACGTCCACGGAATGTAGTTAAAAGCCTTCAGCTGATCCAAAATGCTGCAGCAAGAGTTCTGATGAAAATTAAAAAGAGAGATCATATTTCTCCTACTTTAGTTTCCCTTCATTGGCTCCCTGTTAAATCCAGGATAAAATTTAAGATTCTCCTTCTCACATATAAAGCCCTTAATAATCAGCTCCATCATCCATCAGAGATCTGATTGGTCCAGATGTTTGAGAGTGAAGTGCTCTGTTAGAGACTGCAGGTTTACTGCTGGCTCCGAGAGGTTTTAAAAGTAGAATGGGAGGCAGATCCTTTAGTTATCAGGCTCCTCTCCTGTGGAACCAGCTCCCAGTCTTAGTCCGTGAGGCAGACACCCAGCCTACTTTTAGGACTAGACTTAAAAACTTTCCTTTATAATAAAGCTTATACTTAGACTGGCTTAAGTTATCCTGAGCTATTTCTGCAGTTATGCTGCCATAGGCTTAGGCTTCTGGAGGACAAACTGACCACTTTTTCCTCACTTTCTTCTTCTTCTACTCTCCAATTTGGATTATTTGCTGTTATTTCAATTGTTAACTTTTTGTTTTCTCTCAGTTATTTTCTCTCCATAGAAGCTACACCTGGTCTGGCGTTCTGTTTGGCTGTGATGCCTTCTTGGAGGAGAGCTTCAGATGAGATGATGCTGCCATCAACTAATCGTTCTCCTTCTCCCGCTATTAACCTTTTACTTTCATGAGCACTGAAAATAATCCTACATCAGTTCATCTTGTGCATTCTGCTTTGTCTTCTCAGATCCCCAGTTGGTTGTGGCAGATGGCCACTTGTACTGAGCCAGGTTCTACTGGAAGTTTCTTCCTGTTAAAGGGGAGTTTTTCCTCTCCACTGTCGCTACATGCCTGCTCGGTATGAGCAATTGCTGCAAAGTTAATGACACAGTGGCATGCAGTCGTTACATGCTGGTCCAGGAGAAGTGAATGCTGGAAGTCAATGACTCGATGCAATCTGCTGGATTTCCTTCAAAACTTTTTGAACTACTTTGAATAATTAATTGATCTTACTGTACAGTTTGATAACTAGGATAAATTGGTATGTATGTATGACTGAATTGATTTTTTTTTGCCTCCAGACAACATTTGCTGTGAATTTGCACAATATAAATAAACTGAATTGAATTATAAAAATAAGTTGCTATCTGCTTGTAAGGATATTGAGATAAGAGGATTTGTATACTTCATTTGCCTCTTCTTCCTGCTACGAAACTCAGAATAAGCAGAATAAACAGCTACCAGGTTAGATATTCATAGTAATGTAATGGCACCAAACTGTCTCTCTGGCTGTGGAAAACAAAACTTCTTTTAAGAGAAACCACTAATAATTGGGTCGCGCACCAGGCATGATTAAGAACCTCTGCAGAAAAAACTACATCAGCGATCTTGGATGAGTGATACATCATATATTGTATTAGTTTTCGTGAAATGGTGAAATGGCATCAACCTACCTGAAATTGGTACAATCAAATTTCTTTAGATTTACAGTGCTAAGCAAGGCACACATTAAAAACAACTATAATTTTTCAAGTAAATACTAATTTTTTTCTTTGAATATTCATAACATTAGAACAAGGATTGTTTTATATATATATATATATATATATATATATATATATATATATATATATATATATATATATATATATATATATATATATATATATAGGCATTTTTTTCTGTGTACTCCTTACAAGTTACGGTTGTCTTTTTAACTCTAACACTTCCTATTTCACAAAACCTTGTCCCCTGGACTGAGGAGGTGGGGGGTAATCGGTGAACAGCAGGGATAAGAGATTTGCTTGGGGCAATGAAGGAGCAGAAAGAGGTGGTGAGTGTAGTGGGGGTAGTGAAATTGGAAAAGCATGTGGAGAAAGATGTGACTGTGGGAAGTATCCAGATATTTCCAGATGCCCAGGCACAGTGGGTCTGAGGGCCACAGCAGAGCCACCCTCCCGTGGGACGTGACTCACCTGGAAGGAGGGCCAAGCACTGCCAGATGTGGAGGAAGCTGTCTGGGTCCCTCACACTAAGCTTGTCTAACACTGTCTTGATTGTGCTTCAGCATATGCTTCCAGTCAAGGGTGAAAAATGCAGGCACCAGCACATGCCAGAAGTCTTTCAAGCATAGCCTAGCAGTCAGTCTGCAGCCGTGCACCCACTCTGATCTACACACACACACACACACACACACACACACACACACACGGAGCAAAGTTCCTCCCAGTCATCCAATCAGTGTAGTGCAGACATGTCACCACACAGCAAGTCAAGGCTGGTTAAGCTGTGAAGCAGCTAAGAGGGACCCAGTCCAGACACCCAACCCTAGGGATAGCAGCACACAACACACCCATCCAGACACACATATGGTCCATCTAACCTTCTAAACATGGAAACAAAACTTCGAAGGGTGAAAAAGAGGAAAAGAAGAAAAGCGACGAGATTGTGTCTGAGTACACAGTGGTTGGAGTATTAGCCAGGATCCCAGCAAACACAGACAACACAAAATAAGTTGGCTGAGTCAGAGAAGATGGCTTCATCTACCTTGTAAAATTTACATGGTTTCAGTTTATTAAATTATGTTCCATTGAAATTTTATACAACTCTGTTTCAGAACAGCCTACCTCAAGGTACATTTATGAGAAAGGATAAGAATTCCTGCTCAGCAAGCATGACTTAGCAATTTGAATAAATCAGAGGAGCAACATGTTCAGAGAAAAAACATCCAGCCCCACTTGACCCAGCACCTAATAACACCTACAAGAAGCTGATGTAACAGCAATGAAGAGTTGCCACTGTCATGTTTGTAATTGTGTGTGAGCCTTGGAGGTTCCTCAGAGAATGTAGAGACATGCAGCTGCTGAGCAAACATCTCTTTCATACTGAAGAATCTCATCCAAATCCCCCTCACCTGCAGCTACACACACACACACACACACACACACACACACACACACACACACACACGGCTACCTGCAGCCTGTAAAAGTCCAAGAGCCTTGTATAGGAATGTGCATGTTGCACAATGACCTCATTGTGCCATGATATGGCTTGTCTGAGCTTCATTCTGTGGCAAAGTCACACCTGTTCCACCTATGCCAAAGGGCTGACAAAGCCAAAGATACATCAATCAGCATTCAAAGCACACAGACACACAGAGAAATGAATACTGCAAGATGAGAGACACATGCATATACATGCAAAGACCCACTTAGATACACACTGTGTCCCTGTTTATGTCTACAGCAAAGTGGCTCCTAGAGCCCTGTCGTCTTAATAAGCTGGGACATGATGCAGTGGTTTCACAGATTTTGAACACATTCATAAACACAACACAGCAATCAAAACAGATCATTTGCCCCCATATATATATATATATATATATATATATATATATATATATATATATATATATATATATATATATATATATATATATATATACTGCTCAAAAAAATTAAAGGGAACACTAAAATAACACATCCTAGATCTCAATTAATTAAATATTCTCATTGAAAAACTTTATTATTAACACCGTGAAATTGACTGAAAAGAAAATAACACAAAAATTATCAACGTAAATCAAAATTATTACACCATGGAGAGCTGGATTTGGATTCATACTCAATATGAAAGTGGAAAATAACATGACAGGCTAATTCAACGTCAGTGAATATTCCTCAAGACAAGTCTAAATGAGGTGTGTGGCCTCCATTTGTCTGTTAAACCTCCTGACAACACCTGGGCATGCTCCTGATGAGACAGCGGATGTTCTCCGGAGGGATCTCTTCCCAGACCTGGATTAGAGCATCAGTTAGCTCCTGAACAGTCCGTGGTGCCACGTGGCGTTGGTGGATTGACCGAAACATGACGTCCCAGATGTGCTCAGTTGGATTCAGGTCTGGAGCAGGCCAGTCCATAACATCAATGCCCTCATCATGCAGGAACTGCTGACACACTTCAGCCACATGAGGCCTATTACTGTCATCCATAACAATGAACCTAGGACCCACTGCACCAGCATATGGTCTCACAATGGGTCTGAGGATCTCATCCCACGACCTTATGGCAGCCAGGGCACCTCTGGCTAGCACATGGAGGGCTGTGCGGCCATCCAAAGAAATACCTCCCCACACCATGACTGACCCACCACCAAAACAGTCATGCTGGAGAATGTTGCAGGTAGTATAACATTTTCCACGATGTTTCCAGACTGTCATGTCTGTCACATGTGCTCAGTGTGAACCTGCTTTCATCTATGAAGAACACAAGGCACCAGTGGTGAATCTGCCAATTCTGGTGTTCCCTAGCAAACGCCAATCGTCCTGCACGGTGTTGGGCTGTAAGCACAGGCCCTATATGTGGACGTTGGTCCCTCATACCACCCTCATGGAGTCTGTTTCTGATAGTTTGAGCAGAAATATGCACATTAGTGGCCTGCTGAAGGTCATTTTGTAGGGCCCTGGCAGTGGACCCCCTGTTCCTTCTTGCACAAAGGACAAGGTCGCCCTCCTATGGCCCCCTCCATGCCTCCTGTTGTACTGGCCTATCTCCTGGTACCTTTTCCATATTGTTAACACTGCTGAGAGACACAGCAAATCTTCTGGCCACCGCTCGCATTGATGTTCCATCTTGGATTAACTGCATGACTTGAGCAACTTCAGTGGGCTGTAAAAAATGCCTCATGATGCCTCTATGTGTGACAGCACTGACAACATGAAAAAGTGACTAAAAGTTCAACCAGAAAGGACAAGAACAGAGAAATGATCTGTGGTCACCACCTGCAGAAGCAGGTAAATAAAAGAGTGATCTTTTATTGAGGTTGTCTTGCAAATTACCTCATTTCCACCTGTTGTATGTTCCATTTTCACAGCAGCAGGTGAAATTGATTCTCAATAAGTGCTAATACCTAACTGGTGACACTGATGCCACAAAGGTGTGACTGATTTGGAGTTACATTGTTTTGTTTATGTGTTCCCTTTATTTTTTTGAGCAGTACATATATACATACACACACACACACACACACACACACACACACACACCATTTCTTGAAATTCATTGTAATACAGATCGCAATAAGAGATCCTTCCTGCCCACAACCATCACCATCTTTTTTTCCTCTCTCTCTAGTATATATTGTACTTGTCAAACCATTCCATCTTTTCATTTTAAAGGTATACAGTGTATGTTAAGCAACTGTTATGTTTTGAGGTAGCTTTCTGATCCACATGCAGAAACAACATACAAAGACACAGGTTAAACTGTCCCTGGGATTTACTTACAAGTTAATAACAATGTTCAGGAATACAGGTAGGTGAGGGGGTAAGAATGAGTTGTTGTTACTTCTGACCGTGGAGAGTATTGATACTGGAGGGGAGTTAGGAGCCTGGTGTGTACGTGGGTGAATGATCTAGATGGGCACAGAGTGCAGGCAGGCTGTAAGGTCTGGATCTTGGCTTGGAGCATCTATGGAGGTTCTTGAACCAATTCTATAGTGCAGGTGAGTTTGAAACGTGTTTTCCAA
This sequence comes from Anableps anableps, assembly GCA_014839685.1. Classification (NCBI taxonomy): domain Eukaryota; kingdom Metazoa; phylum Chordata; class Actinopteri; order Cyprinodontiformes; family Anablepidae; genus Anableps; species Anableps anableps. The sequence continues at coordinate 1,343,837 of CM026067.1, read as the reverse complement.
AGATCCACGGAGCTTCAGCCTGATCCAAGAGAGAGGTAAGCAAAAATGAGTCCAAGCAAAAACACAGAATATAAGACCGTGGTCGTCCCAGAACATGAGGCTTGACTATACCAACTATGTAGGACCATCAAACGAAGAATGACTGCTCCTCCACTCCTTATATCACCAGCTAGCTTGATTGGAAAACCAGCCACCGGTGTATCAGCCTGCCCAGCTCTCCACCAAAGATCCTAAAAAGAGAAGAGGACTCACACAAACACAAACCCAGGAACCTAACAGAGACAGGGTTTTTTTTTTTAAATACACTATCCACAGGAAGGAATATTTGGCTTCTGGGTGAAATTTCAGAATGAACATAAAATGCACTATAACCTTACTGGTGAATTTAATGACATTCTCTAAACTTTTAAATGCACATGTCCAACTGTTCGCAACTTTTTGCACAACTTGTTTTCTAGCAAGGAGCTTAAGGACAGAATTGACAGCAGGTGTTTGATCCGCCAATAAATTTCTTGGTTCAGTCAAAATTAGTTTTTAAACAGTCTTTTTTTTTTTTTTTTTTTTTTTTTTTTTTTTTTTTTTAAACAGTCTTCCTAATTATGATGTTCAGAGCCTGACATCATGAGACCAGGATGACACCTAACAACTGGGCCCGTATTCTCAAAGAATTGTAAGACTAAAAGTAGCTCCTAGTGATGTTATTTTAGGAAATTTCTGGAATTCTAAGATTTTTCTTAGAATTACCTCATTAAGATGAAACTTAGTCACAAAGCACCTTAGGCCTTAAGACAGCTCCTTACATGACAAAATATTAGGAGTAGTGAGCCTCAGAGTGTCTTAAGCCAGGAAGATGATGGTGGAAAGAACTACTTATAAACAGCTTTATACACGCAGGCAATCACAATAAATTGCTGACAGCTGAGCATCCTCATTAATATCAAATAGAGGATGTGTTAAAATGACCAGCATGGCGAAGCTGTGACAAATCAAAATAATGATGAGGATGTAAATAAGTTGCAATCAATTATATTGATGCTGTGTGGCAATTAATTTAATTTCTGAATCCAGTCTAATTTCAGGTTCATTTCTATCCACTGATTAATGGGGATGTATTTTGCGTGTGTGTGAGGGATGGATTCAAGACTAGTTCTTCCGACCACAACGTCCAAGACCAAGTCCATGACCAGATCTTCCAAGACCAAGACAAAGACAGAGACCGAATGTTTAGAACGTCAACAAATATTTCAGAACATTGTTTTTTGTACCCCACAAAATTCAAAAATTAATGGAAAAACAGTTAATTACTCAACCAAAACCACTTCTTGGTACTAAATTAATAATGGTCATAATAAACTAATACTATGTTATTAGATGCAGTCATATATTGATACACAGTCTCTAAACTGAAATAATCAGTTTACATTGCACAATAGTTGTATAATAAATATAAAAAACAGTGAGAGGTTAGGCTAATAAAGATTTGACATATTTTTAAAAATATCTTTTTATATATATGATACACCAAATAAAAGCAATTCATCAGAGTATCAGATATTAAAAAACACACATGCTGGACATATTAATAAATTATTAGGCATTTTAATATTATTATTAGTCAATGCAGGCACACAAATTGCCTCACAGGGGGAATTCCAAAACTAAGTTAATCAGAGCCAATAGAATCCGTGGGATTTACAAAAATCACATAATCAACAGGGATGACCCAGGGACAACAGATTACAGGAAGCAGTAGAAATATTTTTTTCTAACATGGATTATGACCATAAAATATTGAAGGTAAGACTTTTTTTGGCTTGATGAGCCTTATTTTTCTTCTTCATCGGCTGCTGGTTAAGTAAGTTTTGCACGTAGAGCAGTGATGCAAGTTTAGCATCTGTTTACATTGTTATTATCATTATTATTTAGCTGCTTGGTGTTGAAACTGGGTGTTGTGCATAGTTTTCGCATTACTACTTACTTTTCCTTGTGTAGATGTCTAGTAAAACTAGATGTCGTCCCGCTCATGTCACATATCGTTAACCCTGGTGGTGGACAAAACTTACAGGTGGCCCAGGGTTTTTGCTTTCCCCTTTACTATCCTGTCTTAATATTCATCATGTTTTGAAAAAGCAAACTTAATTAAAGCTGCAAGCAGCGTTGGCGGCCTTCACAGCTCTGCGCCGCTCCAGCCTCGTAGCAACCATGGGAGCCTCAGCAAACCACCCCGTCGCCATTATAAATGCTCTCACCCCATTCACACACTTATCCATGAGGCCATCCATGTGGCAAATTCTTCCAAATTACTTTTGGTCTAGTTCAGTATGAGTCCAGCGGTGGGTCTTTAAAGATAGGCCAAGAACCGACCTTCCACACAGAAATTACTGTCACTACCTGCGTCATGGCAAATGAGGACTTTCTGTAGGCTTTTGAACGTATCATTTGTGGTAATCCAAGGTAAATGAATACAGTTTCAATCTTATACACGGGGAGATGCTCGAGGGAGTCACCCAATAATCCTCAATTTCTTCTCTAAATGGGCGGGGCTTAAGTGAGGTCATCAAACTACCACACCAGTGTGTCAAGCAGTGCTCCCTGACGATGCACCAAAAATCTGGAGCAGATCTGACAATGTATCTGGGAGATATAACTGTTGGAATAAACTAGGGGGTGCACTCGATTCAAATTCCAATATAATCCTATTGGCCTCTTTAGAGGTTAATACAGGTCATTCATATCCAGTTTGGAGCAAATGGGATTTGGCAAATGTGTGAATTAGAACCAACTGTATGCAACGACAAAGGATTGGAATTTACCATTCTGCCACACCCACATGTTGAATGTCATTAGACACAGGTTTAATTCTCTATGAAAGAAAGAGTAAAAGAAGGACAACCAGCACCAAAACAGATGAGTTCCTGTTCAAAGGGGGCGGGGCTAAGGTGATGTCATCAATGGACCATGTGACTGTGATGAGTGCTGGTCCATTACGACACACAGAAAGTTTCATTTAGCCATGACCTTGTATGTGGATGTTATTCCAACTTGACATTTTATGGCAAATGGTCAGACTTTGAGGCTTGGTCATGCACACATGCTTTGATGCACCAAAAACCTTTTGATAATGTTTGATCTTTACTGCCTCAAGACTCTATGGAGTGATTGTGAAGTCTGTGTGTTAAAAGCTGTAGGAAGAATTTGCTCAGATACAACGTGTGTAAAGGAGGCAAAATGGCGGATTTGATCCAAAATGGCCAACTTCCTGTTGGGTTTGGACCATGGCTCCAAGAGACTTTTTTGTAGGATTTGATAAGATACACGTGTGCTAAATTTTATGACTGTCAGTTAAAGAATGGCTTGGGGCGGATTTTTAAAAAATATTTCTAGGGGGTGCTGTGGAGGGATTAGGCCATGTCCAAATAATATTGGACTCCAATCCTGTTGGGAAGCAGATTGGAATCTATCATAGCAAGTTTGGTGTGGATCATCTGAAGTATGTGGAATTTAGAGTAAAAAATATAGCAACGGCATGACGTCTGATTTCACCATCACTGGATGAAAAATGGGATTTTAGGGAGAATTTTAGAATTTTAGAATCTGTCTTACATGGAAGACAGAGGCTCTAGAAAAAACCCCTCAAGTATAGTTCAAGTTAATCTTGAAACTGTGAAAAACAAGAAAATCCACAGATGTACTTAAGGAACCAGTTTAACTATAAGTATCCATTTGGCAACAGCTTTATCTTACAGTGTAAACTTAGTTTGGTTTATGTTCAACACTATGACCATGTAAACAGTCTGCATAATATTTAAACAACAAATGCAAAATCAGTTATTTCTGGTACTTGTGATCATAATTTGTATTGGCTAAGGCTAAAAACAGAGGGTCAGGTGTTTAATTTGAATTCAGTTATTCAAAAATATTCGGAGGGATATAGGATGGAGAGCGACTATATTGGACAAAGAACTGGATGAGAATCAGAACTATAAGGTTCTGAGGAGAAGTAGAACCACAGAGAAGCATCATAGATGAAGGATGTTGAGGGTTTCATGTGGCAAAGAAGGATGCTGAGATGATCAGCTGAAGAGAGCCCTAAAGACAGAAGATCCTCGAAATTTGTGTTCTATTAAAATTACACATAATACCTGCCAAATATTCATGATGTCATATTTTACCATGTTTTATTTTGTGTTGCATTTTTATTTATAAACAATGCTCCTTCAATTAAAAACAGTTTGAGACCAATATTCTCATTTCCTTTCTGAAATCCATGAGCAGAACTTTCTTCTGCTCATAAAAAAGGAACTTTTACTTAAAGTAAAATTTTAATGAGGAACTGTTTGCTTTTCTTTGAGTAATGTTGTACACTAGTGACCTTATTTGTATTCAAATAAAATTTTGTCAAAGTAACTTTACTTTTAATTTAGTTCTTTTTTTTTTTTTACTCTTTTCTTCTCTGCCATTTAGTTGAGCAATTTGTGATTTATGTATTTTGAGGGTGACCAATTTGAAATTAAAAAGAAAACTGAAACATGTTATCAAGTCATTTCATAGAATGCTTTGCCATAAGCTGCACTTGTGTATATTCTCTATTCTATGTGCATATTTTTCTTTTGATGATGTTTTATGTATTCTACAAGTCCTTCTAATTTTTCTCTAATATTATGTTTTTCTTTTATTTTCTCTAAAGGTGTCTTGTAAGGATGTTTTTCTGATGGTGTCAGCTCTCTCAACCAATGCATCTGAATAATTATTAGTTATGTCAATAGTTTCATCCAATGAGTAAAATTCAGGCTGGTATCAGCAATACCAACCCAATACTGATACTTTGTGCAAATCCAGCTAATGTGTCTAGTAAATCTAAAAAAGTGTTACTGTTTTAGAATACGGTGACGCAAATTAAAATTGGCAGTAAAATATTTAATTAAACAATGAAATTCTACAATTATTGCGCATGTCAATACCTACATTTTAAAATAATTTTTCAACAGTCAAAACAAATTAGACTGATTGTAAATAACAGATATTTTATAGCTAAAATTATATTTTTTTTATCCATCTTTCTATTCACCATAGCTGTTTTATCGCAATTGCTCTAATTTAATGCCATCTAATCTATGTCATCCATTTGACAGGAAAGCTGTAGGAAAGCTTACCTTAATAAATTTAGGCTTTTTTGCCTATGTGAAATTATCTCAGCAATATTACACCAAGCTGGACCCATGCATTTGTTAAAGGGTGTATTTATTTTGTTAGATTTTTTATGACTATATTTATTAATTTAAACAACTCTAACAGCAACAGTGCTTAGCACCACTTAAAGCTCCACATTGTCTCCCTCTGTATCTGGGTATGACCTGCCTGCAGCACCGCAGGACTCCGCTACAGACACCTGTCTTGCTCCAGCAGCAGCAGAAACTGATCCTGTGCTCTCCTCTATGATGTCTTACCATAAATGCAACATATTCTGTGTTGTGGTTTAACCTGAGGTGTTTCACAGGGTTTGTTGTGTTGCCACTGCTCCTAATCATTTTTCCATGAACAACACAAACTGTGCCTTGGCTGTTTGTGGAGCTGAAATATCTCCACCCACCTCACTTTACTGCCATTGTGTCAGAGTGACTGACTGAGCTGTGCAGCCACAACACGCTGCTCTTACAAATGATGAATTTACAGGTGGAAGGAAAAGTAGTTCCTCGCCAACTAAAGAATTTAGACAAGATCTCAAAAGTTTAGGTTCTTTCCACTGTATATTTCTTAATGGTATACACTACCTCATAGAACTGAAGTATCAAAAATGTCAATATTTTGATTTGAGAATCAATTTTAGAGCATAAACATCTGGTATCAAAGGTATCGATATTTCAGTATTGATCGTCTGATCACTAGTTGATGTTGCCCTGTGCCAACACTGTACGATAGTGGAAATTAATTAAAAAAACAAGAGAGTTTGGTTTATTATTGTAAAAACTTTTATTTAACAACTCAGGTTATAGTCTAAACAGTCCCCAGTAGCATTAACAGTTAAAAATGCAACTCATTTGAAAGTTAAAAACAATTTAAAAGATATTTTTCAACATTTCATTGGAATTTTTCATTTGAATATTTGTTTTCATTTGATTTGAGTCTCTTGATGCTGCCATCTTTGCCTTGCTGCTTGTGGAAACTGATGAAGCAGTTCCTCTCAGCTGTGAGGCACAGGTCTCACACAGTGTACACTGCACTCTGATAATACCTGTACAGCCTGGGTATTGGCACTGGCCTCTTTTTGCCATGACAACAGGGCAGTGATCAGTGCTGTCCCAATGCACAGCTGCTGGTGGAACTGTTGCAATGGTAACTCTGCTCCTCTTCCCAGCCAGATCTTCCTCAACATGTTGGGAGAGTCTTCCCCTTTTCTTCTTCCGCTCCATGCAAAGTCAGCGTTCAACTTCACTTTTGAACTGGAGCAGGCTGTGGACTTCTCTTTGTGGGAGGCTGCAGTCCCTGTGGTGGAAAAGCCAAGCATTGACGAGGGTGAAATCCTTCATGTGGAATGCAATCCTTAGACCTCAGCTTTCTTCAGCAAAGAGCAATGAGTGAATCTAGGAGATCCACTCCTCCCATGTTTTTGTTGTAGGTCTGGATGATACTTGGGCATGTAACCTCCACTGCTTTCTTTTGTTTCTTGTCTCATCTTTGCACAGAAACTGTGGGATTAGCTGAGGCAAAGGTTGAGAGGAGTGTGACAGCACGATTGTCATACCATTTCACTGCCCTGAGCTGGACTCCATTATGCTTAGTTTCTTTTTCTTCAAAGGCCCCCCTGCCTTTCTTTTTCATTGCCAAATCTGCAGAGAAGCTGCATCCTGCCAGGCGATTTTGGCACACTGTTCCAACACAGTGGATCTTTTTCTTCTCGAGAGTGACTTGGAGAGCTACACAGTTATCAAAAAACAGCTTGTGGGACTGGTTCCTTGGGATTATGCTTGCAAGTTGTAAAACAATGTTGCCACTTGTCCCGATGTCTGGCATTGGCAAGATTGCACAAGTGTACAGATCAAAGTTGCAGGCGAGACCTATGCTGCCTGTCAACACAAACACTTTACAACCCCAGCGCTTTAGTTTTGGGGGGGTTATACTGTTTGAGACTACTCTTTCCCTTGAATGGCACGACTTGTTCATCGATGCATAGCCTCTCATCCATTGGGATTCCTTTGATGCAGCATCCACATTTTAACAGTTTAACATTATTAAATGATCAAATACAATGGAGTACAGAACTTACTGTTCACTTATTATTGAGTATGTATTTTTTTTTCTCATCAAAAAATTTCATAAAAATACTTTTTTTGGATGATTTCTGAGGAGTCAAATGGTGAGGCTCCTCCCTGCAAAGAGGTCTGCAAAAAAGGGCATCAGAATTCCCTCCAGAAAGTCATGTGACAAATTTAAACATTGCTACTGGTTCTCTTAGGATCCTATCTCTCTTTCAGTGCACCACATCTTAATAGTGGAGGTATTGTGTGTGTGTGTGTGTGTGTGTGTGTATGTGGAAGGAATTCAATGGGTTTGTTACCAAATGGCAACATTGTACCATAGAAGGTTAAGTGGATTATTGGGGCAATATCTACCCATTGGGGAAAATTAGATTTTACCATGTTTTCCACACAAAGAACAAACAGAACAACCCAGGACAGGGCATCTCAAGTGACATGAGTCTCTCTCTTTGTCTCCTTCAAATTTATTACATCCAAGAAGTTTACTCAGCCACAGTTATAGAGAAAGACAACTAAACATAATTTGATGATTTTTGCAAGTTATCTACTTTTCTTTAGTTACTGGATTTGGACTGTGTGCTGTACCTGCTAAGCTCTGCAAATTAAAGCAATCAAAATTTTATTGAAAGTTGTTGAAATTCAATTATTGAGATTGTCACCATTAAGGATTCTTGCTGGCTGTGAAAAGTTTGGCTGCTTGGGTTCAACAGAATTTCTGAAGACGTTTTTGATTGGTTGTTCTGATAAACAGTTCTATATAGAAAAACAAAATCCCTGAAGTCTACTTTTTTCCAGATTTCTAAAATATCTCAGCTCAGTCAGAAGCAAGTTGTTTAAGAAGGAAGGCTATCATTAACAGGCGTGGCTGAGGTGCTTGGCTGGCTACAGGCTACTTAGTCTGGCCTGGTCATCAGCTGAAGCTGGGTTTGATGTTCGAATGAAGGAATTTAGAAGGCTGAACTAATTCTTCTTGACACCAGTTTAAATAGACCCCATGGCTGGGGGACCTGAAGGCTGACCACAACAATCTCCCAGACCATAACCCAAGATAAATCACCGTGACAGAAATCTCTTAAGTACAAAAAGTTAAACTGCACCTGGCCCTGCCTAACAACACAGATGAATTAGCTGATGATCAGTGATACTTATCCAGGATGAGTGTGCAGGTATGCAAGATATCATAATGTAGCCCTACTTTGTTTGGGTTACATGTGAGGCTTTTATTTGGTTGAATATTTTTTGGAATGTGCTTTACTCTATAAATGATCAGGTTCTGACCCTGGAATATAAAACTGTCATATTGTGAAAAACATGGTAGAAAATCCTGCTTCTGAACATATAAAGCAACAGTGGATTGGTCTTAAACCTGCAGTAATAAGCTGCCCAGATATTCCCTACCTCATTTTTTCTGGTACCAACTAAGACATGTCACAGTCATTTTCTGCAGCCACCACAAAGTCATTAAGACAGTTCCAGAGTGTTATATGATCCAGTGCTTCATTGGTCTGGTAGGTCTCTAGTGCCGGAAGAGCATTTCCAGTAAGCCTCATATACTCTTGTGATAAAGGCTTCATTGGAGGGCCAAAGTGATATTTCAGTTGGAAATGTCCGCTGCTTGTCACATTATCACAACCACTCTAGGAAGAATCAATCAATATCCATTTTGTGAAGGTCCATCAGGGAGAGCTGATGAGACTGATGCTGCTACTGATCATGAAACAATGAAATGAAGAAAAAATGGTCAATTTGATTCATTTTGTGTGAATACTGAATTCAATACTTTTTTAAAGGTTAACTTTTTTAATTGTAGCCTTTTCAGAGACAGAATTAAATATTATTAAAAGCTGACTTTAAATAGTTGGTCCACTATGTCAGTTGGATTTTACTCTGAAAGTACACTATTGAACAAAAATAAATTATGAAACATAATACATCTGTTTATTCAGTCACACAGGGAAATTCTGTTTTTCATACATGAACAAATAAAAATGTTACCATAATGTTTTGTGATAGTTTTTTTTGAATTATGGTATGTACTTTTAAACCAAGAAGTCAAAACTTGAATCCTGAAATAATGTTGAGTCCAACTTAACCAGTTTCATTTCATTTCAAGTTTATTTGTATGGCAAATTTCAGCAACAAGGCAGTTCAAAGTGTTGTACATGACAAAAATATACAATCACCAATTGAGTAACAAGTAACAAGCTTTACATTTTGTCAAAAGTCACCATCAAAATCATGAATACAGCTAAACATAAGGGTAGTTTTATGGACAAACTAGAAAATAAATTTCATACCATCCCGGTCACAACAAATGGGTGGCGGAGCACACTGTGGCATGGGAATAGCTGGCATATGTTTTTCTGTGTTTGACAAAGGTGCCAAAGATCCATTACTCACATGGACACAAAAGCTACAAATGGCTGTTCAAAGTGAGAATTCAGCTGTTAAATTGATTGAAGATGAATACGTTTGTTAAAGACTGTAGTATTCTATTTTTTTTTAAGTGTGTGTCAGCTTGTTTTTTATTTTAATTGTTAAATTGAATTTAATTTCAGATTTTTGTGTAATTTTTGTCCAGGTTGACTTTAAAAATAAGCTATTATTGTTACAGCTTAATTTTTTAAGCTGTAGGAAAGCAATTGATATGGATGGACAGATATGAAAATTTGGGTCGATACTGATATTCAATATTAATACTGCTGTTATGGCTTATTATTACTAAAATAATTGTTTACAATAGCCCTATATAATAATCAATAGGATGAAATGATGAAATGCATGTTTGAATAAGAATATATTTAGTTGCTTTTTAAAGGAGTCCAGACTTTGAATACAATATACTGACAAAGGAGGTTTGTTTCCACAGCCAAGGTGTCCTAATCTAAAAGGAGCAATTTCCTCAAGTTTTATATCTGGTGCTTTGGACAATGAGTTGATTTTGATCTGAGTGCCTCAGTGCTTGAGTTGGAGTATGTGACTTTACTAATTAATACTGGAAGGAGCTTGACCATGAAGGGCCCTGAAATTTAAAGTTAGGATTCTAAAACAAATTCAAAGATGTTGATAGCAGCGAAAGAAGAGAAAATGGGTGTGGACCACTGGGATGTAGGCCATCATGGTTGCACATCGTACCAAATGTTAGCAGTAAGCCTTTGAGGGCCAGATTTATTTGGATGAAAACTATCTCGCCTTACTTAGTTAAAAACTGCCAAAACAAGATGAAATTAACAACATAGTTGAAGCCTCAGTCTACAGGCAGACTGAGGCCTGAAGTTGAGAGCGGGTGGATCACTCAAACCTACTGTCAGAATCAGCTCAGAGATAAAAACAGATATTCCACTGCCTCTAGGAAAGTCAAAAAGCTGGTTAAAAGGATTTTGTGTGATGATAGACTCCCACGTGGTTGTATCATTTGCCAACCCACATGAGTGATCGCTCTTAACCAGATTTGGGACAGCAGACTAGCAAGAATTTCCAGAATAACAGGGAAGGCAGCTGTTGGAAATGATGGCAGTAATAAATCAGACATTTCAGATTATGGGGTTGAGGGTTGTCCCCCTCAACCCCTCAATAATTAAGGGGTTGAGGGGGACAACGGACAAGCCTCAGATAATTTTGGTTGACTGGGGACAGCAGTATCACAACTGTCATGGGAACTGAAGAGTTGAAGGAGTTCAAAAGAGCAGGAAGTCCTTCTCTCCCCACTGACTGAAGCAGTGTTGGTATTTGCCAAATATATTATCAGTTAAATTATTTATCCCCAAGACACTTAAACTGGCTCTGCAAAATATAAGATCACTATCAGCAAAAAGACTTTTAGTTAATGACTTAATTATTGAGCATAATATTGATGTTATGTTTCTTACAAAAACATGGTTGGATGACAACAATGAAACACCTGTACTAACTGAATCAGTGCCTCCTAATTACATTTTTTAAGTGAGAATAGAAAGAATAAGAGGGGCTGAGGGGTTGCTACAATATTTCATGATTCATTAAACTGTAAAAACTTTTCCCAGGGGAATTTTGACTCTTGAATATTTGGGAATTGAGATAAAAGACCACAAATGAACTCTGACACTAACTGTACAAAACCCCAAAATATGTGGCAAATTTTTTCATTGACTTTAGTGAGCTGTTATCTATGATATGTATTGATTATGATTCTTTGCTAATTATCTTCATCATTCAAAAAAGCTGAATGATATACTTCAAAACTTTGGTTTGACTAAACATGTTAAAAAGCCAACACTATCGAGGACACACTCTGGGTTTGATTATCAGTAAGGATGTAACTATCTCCAAGGTCTCTGTAATTTATGTCACTCTGTCTGATCACTTTTCTGTTGTTTTTGAAAGTACAATCTCCATTGACTCACTTAGTACAACACATATTACAAAACGTTCTTTTACAGACAACACAGCTGAAACTTTTAATCAAATCTACTCCTCGACCCCAATTCTATCGTGTAACCCAGTGGATGAGTAAGTGCATCATTTCCATTCTAAGACATCATCAATTTAATACCCCCTGTTAAAGTGAAGGTTGTTTCTGTTAGGAAGAAATCTCCATGGATAAATGCACCACTTGTAGGGAATGAAAGAAGCCTTTGTCGAAGGGCTGAACATAAATAGCGTAAAACTTGACTTCTCATTTACTATGAAATTTACAAAGAAACGCTGTGAAGCTATCACTCATCACTAAAACATGCAAGGGAAAAGTTCTTTGCAGAAGTCAAACAAAAACATCAACAATGCTCACACCTTGTTTGCCACAGTTGAGAGATTGACAAACTCACCTGTGACTGTAACACTTGAACTCCACTCTACAAGGTCCTGCAATGAATTTGCCAACTTTTTTAAAGAGAAAATTCCAAAAATTAGAGTGTTTATCTGCACATCCACATGTAATCCAGTACAATTGCTATGCCCAAACATAACAAATGCAGAGAAAATGGTTGAATTTCATCAACTTAATCATGAAAACTTTTGAAACAATTAAGCTCCTCCTCCTTTTGTATTTATATCCTACCTACAACCTTCCTTAAGAAGTTCTGCCTGTCATTGCATCTGACATAATTCAAATAGTAAACTCATCCCTCTCATCCGGTGTTTCCCCCCATGCTTTAAAAACAGCAGTTATCAAACCACTGTTAAAAAAGGAACAATCTGGACAAATCACTATTGCAGAGTTACAGGTCAATCTCCAACCTTCCATTCCTCAGCAAAATTATTGAAAAAGCTGTGTTTCAACAGTTAAACAGCTTCTTAACAATGACAAACCACTTTGATGTTTTTTAGTCCAGTTTCCATGCTCACCACAGTACTGAGACTGCCCTCGTCACAGTGTTCAGAGACATCCACACAAATACAGACTGTGGAAGAACCACAGTGCTGGTTCTGTTGGACCTCAGCGCAGCATTTCAGACTGTTGACCATGATATATTACTGAAGCAACTGGAGAGCTGAGTTGGACTCTCCGGTACAGTACTTAATTGGTTTGAATCCTACCTAAAAAAAAACAGGGATTTCTTTGTCAATGTGCAACTTCTCATTGGTGCAGACAAACGTCACGTGGAGTACCCCAAGGTTCAATCCTGGGACCCCTCCCATTTAATACCTGCATGCTCCCAGTAGCTCTGATTATAACAAGCAATAAGATTAGCTACCATAACTGATGATACACAGATGATACACAGCTCTACATTATGATGTCATCATGTTACTTTGTATCCATCCAAGCACTGAACAGATGCTTAGAACAAATCAGTGCGTGGATGTGCCAAAACTTTCTCCAGCTGAACAGAAATAAAACTGAAGTTATTATCTTTCAACCTAAATAGGAACGATCTAGAGTCAGCACTCAGCTTCAGTTATTACAACTATAAACTAGTGATTAGGCCCAAAATCTGGGTGTAGTGATGGACTCAGACCTGAACCTTCAGAAACACATAAAGACAATTACAAAGTCAGCCTTCTATCACCTGAAGAGCATTTCCAGGATTAAAGGACTAATGTCTCAACAAGATCCAGAAAAACTCATTCATGCGTTTATCTTTAGTCACATTGATTATTGCAACAGTGTCTTCACAAAATCAGACAGCTGCAGCTGATCCAGAACGCTGCTGCTTGTGTTCTCACTAAGACCATGAAGATAGAGCACATCACCCCTGTTCTAAAGTCCTTACACTGGCTCCCTGTAGCTCAGAGAATAGACTTTAAAATACCTCTGTTAGTTTATAAATCACTGAAAGGATTAGTACCAAAATACATTAAAGAGCTGTTGTATCCACTTCCAGACCACTCAGGTATTCAGGTTCTAGTGTACTCTGCATCCCTAGAATCAGAAGCAAACATGGAGTTAGTTTTTATGCTCCAGTTATCTGGAACAAACTTCCAGAAAACTGCAATACAGCTGAAATACTGAGTTCCTTTAAATCAAGGCTAAAACCCCACCTGTTTAGAGCTGCCTTTGATTAGTAGTAAGTGGAACATTGATCAATATTTTCAAATTTGATTGACAATATTTTCTTGATGATACTCATGATTTTGATGCATTCATATTTGCTTGATGATTTTAATATATATTTGCTTTAGAGAAGCAACAACGAATTGATAAAATTCATAAAAATCGACAATTAACTTAGTTGGCAACGAATTTCATTATCGATTCCTTGTGTCATGTGATTAATGGCTCACTAACCATGTCGCAGGGCCGTTTTCTTCACTGGTAGAACTTTGTCAATGCTGGCTGACTGAATTAATGTTTTTTTAAAAATTTAAAAAACTCAACCTTCCTACTGAGGAAGTTGAACGGAGGGAGGCGGAGGCAGAGCGGAGGAAGTGTTTTCAAAGGGAATTAGGTAGATTCTAGAAATGACCAACGCAGAGGAAACAGTTCGATCTTAGTCCTCAAAAGTGTGGGAGCACTTCACAAAGCTAAAAGAAAAAAAAAAAAAAGCATATTATGCAATCTTTGTTAAAGTGATTTGACCTGACATGGAAACAGAGACATGTTGAAATGATCACATAAGATGAAGGGAGTTGAACGTTACCCCTCATTATCATTATCCAAGCCCCCCTCCTCGCCAACAAGGCTTATAGTTGACGCATTGAACTGAGTGCGAGGGTGCGCCTGCCAAGCCACAGCTTGCACGCGCTCACGAGCTGCTTTTTTTTTTTCCTTAGGAGTGTTCTGTTGAATATGTAGACATATTCAAGACATGTTTAAGTACTTCTTCAATAGCTGTTATGTATATTTTGTTTGTATTAATGGTCATTCTATACATTAAGCCAATCAACTGTTGACTGATGTTTTTAAAAGAAGGTATGTCATGATTTGTGGTGGTTAGTTTTGTAGGCCCAAATGCAGAAGGGCAGAGGCAGCAAGTAGTCTTTGAATATTTAATGAAAACAATGAATGGCAAAAACTTGCAAAAACAAAACGTGAATCTATGGAGCAAATCAGTAAGTACAACAGGGAAAAACTCAGGCAAGGAAACAGGTAGACAACAGGGAGCTCTTAGGCAGAATAACAGGTAGCATAACGGGTAGCTAACAACAGGAACCAGCGAGGAGTGGGAGAAAAAAAGGAGCTTAAATACTATGAGGATGAATCCTGGAACAATGATTGGGGCTGATTGGCTAAACATTTGCAGGTGTGGAGAAAGAGCTAGAGGGAGACCGAGGAGAGAGGGTGAATGGCAGCAAATAAGGGAGCAAGGAAAATTAATCTAACAGAAACAGAGGATAACTAAAAACTGTCCTAAAGTTAAACAAAAACAAGGCTGATCTGATAAACATAAGAAACACAGCATAACAATAATCAAAAATAGTCAGAATAAACATCAAAACAACCCCAAACCACCCAGGTTCTGACAAAGAAGGGGTGCACCAACTGCAGTTTTCTGGACGATCACTGATATTTAAAAAGCCTGACTGATTTTGGCCTATACCAATTTGTTTCTGTATTAAATATAGCAGAAAAGTTGCAAAGTTGGCAACAGTAGGCCAACTATTGTTAAACACAGCCAGAGAGCTGTGTTTAACAGGGTCTGAGACACCACCAGGGTCTCAGACCCTGATGGTGGTAGAAAAAGATCGGTGGATAAGATCAGTTTTACATGTAAGTATAGACCAATCGTCAGTTACCCAAAGTTAAAGAAATTGCACCATAAAAGGAAGTTATGAAAAAAATTATTTTTTTGCCCGATTCATCGATTAATTGAAAAAAATAATTGACAGATTAATCTATTATTAAAATAATCATTAGTTGCAGCCCTAATTTGCTTGATGATTTTGATGCATACTTGAATGGTGTTTTTATGATGTGAAGGATGTGAAGCACTTTGAACTGCCTTGCTGCTGAGGGCAGTACAAATAAACTTGAACTTGAACTATTTACGTAAACTGCGTAAGCATTGTTACATTGGAGATTGTAAGCTTCACGGCTTCATTATTACCATGGCATTGACAGAGAAAATATAATGTATTTGTTTGTATTTGACGCTGAACACTGTTTGACAGACCATCACATTAAATGCCTATGTGCTGTCATTTAAATATGTAAACCCACTATAGCTGTTAAATAAATCAGTAAACAATTAATAAATGATTCCAAGTTCTTTATTGGGCGAGGGAGGGGGTTCAAACAGTTTCTAATATTTCTGCCACCTTTTCATTACAGTCAGCTCTCATTTAAAATAATATGCAACCCCCAAATAGCCAGGATCACAAAGGTCACAACTTATGATGGCTATCATAATCCGTGACCTTACTGTACAGGCCTAATAATAATGTCAGAGTTCAATACAACTGATGTTTGGGCCACAAGGGCCGGTTTTATCTTTTTTTTTTTTTTTTTTTTTTTTTTTACTCTGGCTGGAATGCAGTCATTGTTCTGGGCAGACCAGGAGCCAGAGGGCGAGCCCCTTAAGGTATCTGACCGCTCTCAAGACAAGACAGGTCCCCCATATTTCATTTGTTGTTAAAACTGTTTAATCTGTTGTTAACATGCTGTAACAGTTTTTTTGGAGCCGTCTTTAAACGCACCATGAGAAGTCACTCGCTAACTTCAGTTACCTGCTATGATATGCTGCTGGGCAGAGCTGCACACTGGTGTCTGTTAGAATCATGGTGGCAAACAAGCAAAAGGTAAAGAACTTTGCTGCTTTTTCCAAACAGAGTAAGTTGAATAACGCTGAAGGACGCAAATAAAGTTAGCGAAATGATGACTAGTTAATCCTGGCCATGTTAAGTTTGATTTAAATAATTTTATGACACAATGCTCCATAACTGTCTTTTTGTCCGAAGAAAGATGCACCATCAAGCAGCGATAAGCCCACAAGCCCAGAATGAAAAAGTAGGATTACTCATTGACTGTAAAAATGGGAGGTTTCTGCTGAGAATTATGATTTAGTGTCACAAGTAGAAACAGGAGCTGAGAAAGACGTTCTCATATATTCAGACAATGATCCTGTAATAAACAAAGTCACAGAGACCAGTCCACTGCTCAGACATATATTAATATTCTGGATTGTTTCTTTTAAACTACTCTTATGAAGAGGAAAAAAGATAATAGGGTAGTTGGAAAGTTGTGTCTTACTGTAAATAACAAACTTGCAGAGAACAGTGCAGTTTTTTTTTTAATTTATCATAAGGAATATATATATCTGTGAACACCAATGTGCTTGATATTTAATATTACAGAAAAGGAAATTCTGATGTACAGAATAGTGTTGGGGATTTGTCCTTTTAACTCGTGGTTTCATATTTGTGAAATATAAGTTTTCTTGAAAAAAAGACCATAATGTTGCAAGAAAGTGCAACAGTTTTTATAATTTTTATATTTATTTTATATTTTTGATATTTTATATTTTTATTTACTCTTTTATTTCATTTTCAACATTCAGAAATCTCTGAAAGCTCATTTGAACAAAATATAGATTCTAATATTGTTGAACAGGATGTGCTGTAAACAATATTTTTTGAGATGTGCATTCCTGTTGAAATAAATCTACATTTTGTAGTAACTCTTACCTGCACTAAATGCTTACTGTACATGGCTAATAATGTTTGAGATCAATACAACTGTTTGCTAGCATTCTCCCACCTCCTGACTACAATCTGGATGCATTTGATAACATATTGACACTCATATAGCCAACATCACATAGGTCACAACCTTTCATAGATATTAGAAAATGTGACCTGTTGAAATATCTAAGATTCAACATACCACCACCCAATTAAAAGAACTAACAGTAAGATATTTCAATGCAGTTAATGAGTAGGTATTCAGCTGCTTTGTTGTGTGTGAATCTTGAGTGAAAATGAGTAGGAGATTGTTAAATCACAAAACGGGGAACTTCAGGTGCCTCGGACCAGTGAGTCGCCATGGCGATGGAGCATTGAGAAAGTTGGAGATTCCTGAAGGCAGAGTATCTGGGGAAGTATGTATGGTTGTGTGTTCTCTAAGATAAAACATTTGCATCATGTCTTAGAATTAAATACTTTTTACTTATCCTTGATAATGAATAATTAGGAAGTTTTATTCTTTCGAGATTAATGTAGATTATAATCTTTTGAATAGTCATTGAGAATCTTTCTTTCTTAAATTTGATTAGTGTATTATGAGGATACAGAGAAGAACTATGATTTTCTATTCAAATTAAAGGGATATGAGATGCTGCAAGCCCAGAGTTGGGACAAGTGTAAGAAATAAGGCCAGATTTGATAATTAGATAGTTTTAATATAACTTTTGGGTTTTATGATTTTTTTGGTATTAAGTAAATACAGTTATTCATTTATTCTATGATGGAGATTAAAGTTTAACAAGGGAAGAGTAAGGTTAGTCATCTAAATTGATTTGCCGAGATGTGACATAAGATTATGATAATTAAAAGGAACAGTTTTCTTGTTTCTTGGCCCTTTTAGGTAGGGACTAGTTTTCAGAACCAGCCCATGATCAGGCTGTTAGAAGTCGAAAATTAGTAATAGAAAGAAATATCTAAAACCAACAGGATCAGACTTTAGTACAAGCAATGAATGTACACAGCTGTTCTGTCTTATGAACTTTGCTTTAATCTTTATGTTTCTGTATCTAAGCAAGAAGTAATAATTATGGAAAAGTTATGATGGAAAGTTGATCTAATGCTGTAAGGACTATGTAACTGACCAGTTAAAATTGTAAGCAAGACAGTAGAATTATGATTTTTGATAACTGTGGGAAACTGAATATTACACAGATATCAACAATGAATGATGTTGAACAAATGATATCAATAATTGAGAAGTAATGTGATGTACAAAGTTAGTCTTTCTGATTTAAATGTTTTGATTGAAAATGTATAAAATGTATTAATCAGTTATAAGGGACGGAAGATGACTCTGTGGTGTGAGTGAAAAGGGGAAGAGAGTGGAAAGGGAAAATTTCCAGTAAAGGAAGGTGATTTTAAGAGTTCGTGCAACAAGTCACATAGGCCCAAAAAGTATAAATTAGAAGCACTTGCTATCATTCAGTGGTTGTGCTTCGGGGACAGTCTTCGCATTCACATCAGGAGAAGAGATCATGAAGGACGAGCCATTAGGGTTCTGAGAGTAGAATTGAGCCTAAACTGGAGAGCTGCACCCATGTCAAGGCCAACCCACGAACCGGAGGTTGAGGTTTCAGATTTTGGATTTACTCTCAAGACTGCTGCTTCACGCTGGCTTTTTCTTTTTGTTGGATCCAAGAACTTTCATGGGCTCTGTCAAGAACAGGTTTGAGGATTTTTGAGTTTTCCACACAAAGAACAAATGGATCAACCCAGGACAGGGCATCTCAAGCTGTATGATCCCCTCTCTTTCTGTGTCCGTCAAATTTATTACATCCAAGAAGTTTACTCAGCCACAGTTATAGGGAAAGACAATTAAACATGATGATTCGATGATTTTTGCAAGTTATCTGATTTTCCTGAGTTACTGGATTTGAACTGTGCACTGTACCTGCTAAGCTCTGCAAATTAAAGCAACCAAAATTCTACTGGACGTTGTGGAAATTCAATTACTGAGATTGTCACTTTTAAGATTTCTTGCTGGCTGTAAAAAGTTTTGTTGCTTGGGTTCAACAGAATTTCTGAAGAGGTTTTTGATCGGTTGTTCTGATAAAGAGGTTTAGTTAGAAAAACAAAATCCTTGAAGTTTATTAGTCCAGACTTCTAAAATTATTTCAGCCAGTTTTCCAAGTGTTAGTTGTAAAAACAGGAAGAAGCTGCCATTAATGGGCATGGCTGAGGGTGCTCGCTGGCTGCAGCTGCTCTATTGGGCAGGTACCTCAGAGGAAGCAGGGTTTGATGTTCGGAAAGGAGGCAGTCAGTAGGCTGAACAAATTCTTCCTGAAAACCATCTTAAACAGATTTCCTGTTGCCCTGCTTGGGAAGGCAGGACGTTTGGACCCTTTGAACGGAGAGTTGGTTCAGACTACTTTGCGTTAGTGAGGTTACAGACAGACCTCACATTTTTGCTTGTTTGTCATGTTATTTTGCTTCTAATACTTTTAGAACTGTTGTGAAATGTGAAGCGGTTAGTAATTCGCAAAATGTTCACTTTCCAAAGCTTTTATTCTGAACAGTGTTTAATGGGGAATGGAATTCATTCAGCAATATCAATGGAAATCGCTGATGCACTATTATGCCTTACATTCTTGACATAGTATTTTAAAAACTACTTTGTAGTTTAGACCAATTTTAACACACCACAGTGGTTTAACCAGTTAAAACATTTAGTTTTTCAACAGTATGTGACCCAAACACAATATTAAAAAAAATGTGTAACAACTAAAAGGATCCATGAACAGGTTGGCTTTGAATCTTGAAATTATGCAACTTACATGTATTTCTGTTTGTCACAAGACAAAATAATGGCACTACTTTGGAGAGAAAGAAGCAGAATTGAATTCTGAGACTGACAATGACACCACTGAGTGGGTAAGATATTAACATCATGTTCCTGTTATTATTTATTTGCATCAAGGGCTGAACCAGAGTGGTCTTAAGCTCCAAAGGTGATGATGTACCCAGTGGTAAAGAAGAAGTGTTGTGGACCATTTTTTAGGGGATCACAGTCAGAAATGTTACAGATACAAATTCCATCCTTCTGTCTAATTGACAGAAACATACACATTCTGTTATGCAACATCTTAGAAATATAAATGTGTAATTACTGATATCTGACAACTTCATGATGTGTTATGATCTTACTTTTGCCTACAAATTTGCCTGGTTTGTCATGGCAGTGTCATGACAAACCAGGCATTTATACTATTTAATGTGATGTTTTCAGATCCAATGTGACCAGTGCCAGTGGTAGCACAACATTAACTGTGCTGGCCAGCCAGATGGGGAAGTTTCACACTGCTGTTTTGCATCCATAGTGCAAATAAAAATTTTACATTGCACTTATTTTGAGTGTTTCCTTCACTTTTGTTGTTTTGTTCTTCACTAGACTGGTATCCAGTCTGCCATGTAACCTGCTTGTGCACCACTGACAACATGGATAAGCTTCTTTCCCTATGAAACACTGTCCAGAATAAAGGTTTTGGAAAGTGGAAATTTTGCAAATTACTAACTGCTTCACATTTCACAACAGTTCTAAAAGTATTAGAAAGAAAATAACATGACAAACAAGCAAAAATGATGTGGCAGAACTCTAGCAAACAGTTGTATTGACCTCTGACATTATTTACAGGCCTGTGCAATAAGGTCACGGATTACGATGGTCATCATAATCCATGACCTGTATGATACTGACTATTTGAGGGTCAAATATTTCATGACATGCATCCAAATTATAGTGAGAAGGTGGCAGAACTCTGAAAAATAGTTGTATTGATCTCAAACATCATTATTAGGCCATTACAGTAAGGTCGTGGACTATGATGGCTGTGTAATTTTGACTTGTGTGATATTGACTTTTTGAGGGTCAAATATTATTTTAAATGCATCCAGATTATTATGAGGATGTGGCAGAACATTAGCAAACAGCAGTATTGAACTGACATCATTTACAGGCCTGTACAGTAAGCTCATGGATTATGATAGCCATTATAGGTTGTGACCTCTGTGATCCTGGCTATTGAGGGATCACATATTATTATGAGAGCTGACTGTAATGAAGAGGTGGCAGAAGTATTAGAAATTGTTTGACACCCTCCATTGCCCAACAAAGAACTTGGAATTATTTATTAATTATTTATTGATTTAGTAAATGGCTAGAGTGGATTTACATATTTAAATTCTATATTACATATGACTCCATATTACATATTCAAACAACTTAAACTTTTCTCTTGTGGAACCAGCTCCCAGTTTTAGTCCATGAAGCAGACACCCTGTCTACTTTTCAGACTAGGCTTAAAACGTTCCTTTATGATAAAGCTTATAGTTAGACTGGCTTAGGTTATCTTGAGCTATTTCTGTCGCTATGCTGCCATAGGCGTAGGAGGACAAACTGATCACTTTTTCTCACTTTCTTCTTCTTTTACTCTCCAATTTCCATTATTTGCTGTTATTTCAACTGGTAACCTTTTATTTTCCTTTCCATAGAAGAATTCTGTTTGGCGGTGATACCTTCCTGCAGGAGCGCATCAGCTGAGATAATGCTGCCATCATCTAATCATTCTCTCTCTCATGCTATTAACTTTTAACTTTCATGAACATCGAAAATAATCCTATACCAGTTCTGTTTTTCTTGTGCGTTCTGATTTGTCTTCTCAAACCCCAGTCGGTCGTGGCCAGGTTCTGAGCCAGGTTCTGGTTCTGATGGAGGTTTCTTCCTGTTAAAGGGGAGTTTTTCCTCTCCACTGTCGCTACATGCTTGCTCAGTAAGAGGGATTGCTGTAAAGTCAATGACACAACACCATGCAGTTGCTACATGCCCATCCAGGAAGAGTGAATGCTGCAAGTCAATGACTCAATGCAATCTGCTAGGTTTCCTTTGAAACTTTTTGAACTACTTTGAATAATTAATTGAGCTTACAGTATTGTTTGATAACTAGGATGAAATGGAATGTATGTATGATTGAATTTATTTATTTTTTTCTTGTAATGTGCCTTGATGACATTTGTTGTAAGCTGGCCCTATATAAATAAACTGAACTGAATTGAAAATTGAAAAATTAAATTAAAGCACATAGGCATTCAATGTGAGGGTTCATCAGATAGTGTTCAGCATCAAATACAAACAAATGCATTATATTTTTTCTCTCAATGCAATGGTAATAATAAATCCGTAAAGCTTACAATCCCTGATGTATCAGTGCTTACACAGTTTACCTAAATACTTTTCTTCTCACTGGTCTTCAAGACGTACTTACAGAGAAATGTACGCTATCGCCCCCTGAGGTCACAGAATATGATGGGTCATAGAATTTGGTGTCACACTGATATGCACCGACGGTGTTGGTTTTTCAAAATAAAATAAATTTTAACATTTCATGATATTTAAATTAATTTCAAACCCTGGTTAGTTTAAGTGTGCAAATATAGGAGATGTATATATATATATATATATATATATATATATATATATATATATATATATATATATATATATATATATATATATATATAAAATTCCCTTCTCACCCTCCACGGGTGGTCTTTCTCAACCTCTGAGCTCGGGTCCTCTACCAGAGGCCTGGGAGCTTGAGGGTTCTGCGTAGTATCTTGGCTGTGCCGAGAACTGCGCATTTCTGGACTGAGATGTCTGACTTTGTTCCTGGGATCTGTTTTAGCCACTGCTCCAGTTTGGGGGTGACTGCCCCGAGGGGCCCGATGACCACAGGCACCACTGTGGTCTTCACCTTCCATTGGCAGTTAGTGTTGAATGGGGATGTCGACGTAACCATTCCTCCCGCATCCTTTGCATGTAACCCCTCTGACTAGGGTTACTTGAGTAGTAGCATTCCAACAGATCCAAGTTTTCACCTCTCTCCCAATTCCGTCTTGTTCCAGTAACCCATTTTTCGTGAAGGTGCCCTGGTTCCCCAGCACCTGACGCAGACCTTGTTTGACCGGGCGACGTCTGAGCCGGCATGGCGTGTATTCCTTTGTCACTCATCATGAGGTAGGCAGTAGCGCGAAGGATCTTGCCTAAGGACCCACACTGGATATCTGAACCAAGCGATATATATATATATATATATATATATATATATATATATATATATATATATATATATATATATATATATTGTATTTATGTATTTATGTCATACTGTATGAATAATCTCCAACTCATATTAACATTTACAGTCATGTTCAAATAATTAGAATATGCATTCCAATGAGGCTTGTTTGTCAGATTAAAAGTACCTTTTGAAAACAACCTTTAAGTCTTCAGACATCCTTCCTGTAAAAGCAAACATGCAGATTTGTCTGTACAAAAACTGTTTATGTGCAAAAAGTTGCATTTCATGTTAAAATGTTAATTTCACAGAGGGATTCTTATTTTTTAAGCCAGCTTTTTTAAATTGAAAATAACATGGTGCATATTGTGAATTAAATAGTTTATTTCCTAACTCAATGAGAATCAATAAGGGAATCGATAAGGGATCGAATCTATAAGTGAGATCGATAATGGAGTCGGTATTGATAAATTCTTACCAATTCCACATCCCTAACAACAACAAACAAAATATGCATATATAATATTGACCGCTATAACATCATTGGAAAGTACATGGTACAGTGTAATACAAGATGTACTTAATGGCAACATCAGCCTGACTGAGATTGTATCTGACAAACACCTGAATCTAAACTCTTGTGTGTGTGTGTGTGTGTGTGTGTGTGTGTGTGTGTGTGTGTGTGTGTGTGTGTGTGTGTGTGTGTGTGTGTGTGAGTGAGTGAGTGATCTATAAGCTTTCTCCATAATAAATGTTCAATACTAGGTGTGGGGACCCACAGACCCAGGCACACACAGACACAATCACACGTTCCCACCCTCATGCTCACACAGAGACATTCACACCCACTCACCCAACATAAACACACACAAAAATGAATGTCAAACACCCACTCGCACTCCCTATACACACTCTATACTCCCAGGTCCAGGTGATGTCCCCCCAGAAGAGCAACCCGTCCCCAGACCTAGGAGATGGTTCCCTTCTTTCTGAGGTGGAGAAGGGCAGACCGCCCAAACCTCAGCAGCAGCAAAGCAGCCCATCAACCTGAATGAGGGCTGGGCACCGCCAGAATGACCCGGACCCAGATGTCTGCCCCAACCCCATCCAGAGACGGGGCCAGAAAGAGTCCACACAGTCCCAACAAGCCAGCCAACCAGAGCAGCCCCAGGGCAAAACAGTCTCAACCCCCTCAGCGAGAACATCAACCCCAACACCCCCACGCCCCACCAGGGCTTCCCCCAACCAACACACAAACATTGAACATGCACCCCCAAACACAGATGTCATGAATCTCCTGTCAATAGGGGGGAACTCCCACAGGAGACCTCCATCCCCAAAAAGCCGATGAAAACACACCTGCACAATGCTATCACCACTAACAGCCCCCACCTCAGGCACCCCTCGCCACATCCCATCCCCCACCACACAGTGTGCCACAACAGCAAGGCAACGGCCCTGCACAGCACCACCCCATACCTGTACGCAAATTCAACCAAGCAGAAAACTATGCTGTTCTGAATTTTTGTTTAGAATGCATTTCTGCAGGAGAACAAGAAAAATATAGTTATGTAGTGTAGTTATGATCTTACCTTTATTTAGCCATTACATCACCTGTTCTCAAAACAAAGAGTGCAAGCAGAGGATGCCCATGGCCGTGGCAGTATCCCACCTGAATTAGTTGAATCACAAGAGGAGAGACAAACTGAAGAAGGAACAATTTGACACACAGATTAGGCACTGGAAGATTGCTGATTGCAGAATGTATTGCAACCCAAGGTAGTGTAAGGATTGCCAAATCAAATGCAGCCACAGAATGATAGCAGGGCCGAAGACTCATTTGCCTTGTCTGGATAGGGATTGAGAAATCCCTTCACATGGAAATGCAGATGTCAGGAACTAGACAACGCTCCTCATCTATGATGATCCACAAGGCAGAGAACAGCACCATAGAAAGAGAGTTCGGACACTCCCATAGGCTTCTATAGAAAGAATGGAATGCAGAAGTCATGTGGGTCACGGAGCTGCTAATAGTTCCAAACATCAGCAGTTCCAGTACTGAACGCAATTCATTCTTGGTGTTTCAGAGTTATTTTCTCTGGTAAGTTGATAAAATTACAACATTTTTTGGGATTGTGAAGCGTTAGATGACTGCTCCATCCCAAAATAAGTCAACAGTGATATTTCATGTAGCCAGTTTTAGTTAATTAATCATGTTAATGAGCTAGTTGTAGTTTAACTGCAGCTAGCTAATTGTCAGCACAACGGGTCTGGACGAGCTTAAGCGAGTTTGTTTCAGTCTAATTCAACTTTTTAAAATATTCAGCACAGTTTGAAATATCAAAGGTTATAATTTTCTAAAAAAAAAATTTATTATTTCTGGGTTTAAATGCATCTAATGAGACAGAATGTGTGTAAAGAAGAGGCTTTGACTGACAGAGAGGTAGAAGACAAAAAAAATTTTAGAAGAAAAATTTTTACTTGTTGCTGTGTCTGCAATCTTTAATTGTTTTTATTTCCAGTTATTAAACTGTCTCAGCAAGAAAGCATGTTTAGCTTTTGTTCTGTGAAACTGACATAGTTAATTTGGTTTGAGACAGACAATGCATCAGAGATGGCATCATAAATGGGGATGTTATCAGTAAGGAAAAATGTGATTTCGAAAATGAGTTATTTCATATTTTTCAGGTAAACAACAGGAGACTGACTTCAATGAACTGCTGAAGAATGTTACATTGACATGATCACCATGGTAACAAGATGTCATTTTCTGTCCTCCAAAATAAGAGCTGAATCAAGATGTTTGAACAACAGGACACCATAACCTTTAAAAAGTTGGCAATTATTGCAAGTCCGCTCATTTGCATTTGTTTCATATCATTAATTTAGCAGTTGTTATCATCTGGTCCAATTGAGATTATTATATCTATTTCAAAACAGAACAAGAAATTACGAGTTATTAACAATAATACTATACTTTCTTTTCCATACTCAAAACTTTTTCCGGTAGAACTGTATTCCTTTTTTTGTTCTTTCTGTTAAGTTCTCCTTCAATCCTTCTAATTGGATCTCTTTAACTTTCTAATTCCTCCCTTAGGTTTTACAACTCAGTTCCCTGCTTGCATAGCCGGTTGACACATCCTCCTGGCCCTGTTGACCCATCATAGGTCATAGCTCTGAAAGGAGCTGTAAATAGGCAGAACTGACCAGGTGAAATCTCATTATCTGAGAATGATTTGGGGTATTAAATGTAATGAACAATGTTTTGTATAGCCCACAGACCTATCCTAACTTGTTCAAGGAAGCATAATAGGTCACCTTTAAAAAAAAGAAAATATTGCCACTGTTAGCATGAAGATTAATTGTTAGATTAAAAAAAATATCAAATGTAGTATTTAACACGATTTATACTAAAGTTTACTTTAGTACTGTATGTGTCATCATTCCACACCTGAGTATTTTACCCGCTGTGGTAACTCTAGCCTCCATGTTCTCCTGGAAGTTATTTCCATACATCTTCTGCCTGAAATTAATTTCCTTCTTTTGCTCTTCTCCAAGGTTTACCTCCTGTTTCCTGGACTAAGTCTTTAGTGCTGCTTCTAAACCCCTCACTCTAAGATCCACCTAACAAAAAACTCTGGACCTTCATCTCCAGGGCTAGCAACCTTAAGCTCCTCTTCCCCATCTCCTCTCTCCCACAGTCAGACCTGGTTGCCTGGTAACGCTTTTTCTCCGCTCCACTGATTCAAGTCCTCAAAACCCCCACATGGCCGACACCTGGGTTCCTGCTCACCCTGCCTCCCTTGTAAATATCTTCGCCATCAACCGGTAAACCTCACCATCTCCCTAACTGCTGATTTTATTATTTATCTATAGATCTCACCCTTCCTCCTACTCTTCCTCACAGTGATCGTTTGCCTCCTGGACCTAGACCATCATATTATGGTCTAGGTCAAGTTTGACATCACAAAATGTCAAACTTGAAAATTAAAATGTATTAGCAGAAATGCTTTTTCATTTCAAAGTCAAAGCTGCATTTTTTTTGACTCATAAATGAAATTGCTAATAGATCATCCAAACTGTGTTTTAATTTTCTTCTCCAAGACGGCTCATTGTGTGACACAACTACATAGAAAACTAAGAAGAAGCTGCTTTTTCGTTTTCATGCTCGCCCCCGCAAGAAGTTCAATTCAAATTCACAATTCCAAGCGGCGCAGGACAGTGATGTCAGTGGTAACTCTTCGTCTTATTGGATGGGTCTCTCCTCATCTATCCCTGTATTTTGTGGAGCCTACAGTTGCAATAACTGGCGCGATATTGAATGTCAATCATGTCGGATTATTTATTTTTATATATATATATATATATATATATATATATATATATATATATATATATATATATATATATATATATATATATATATATATATATATAAAATTCCGGCTAATTCTTGAGATGTATGCTATTACTCAACTTTTCGTTTCAAGTTACCATGGCGACGTAATTAGCGAAAAACTACCCCATACAAAGTCAATGGAGTGAGGTCCTGAAAACATCCTTAAAAAAAAAAAAAAAAAAAAAAAAAAAAAAAAAAAAAACCCTATTTTGGAGGATTTACTGTGTCGTCATGGTTTCGCCTACAAACGCCATTCAACACTCAGTTTGTAGATACGTCCGGCTGTGTTCAGAAGTGAAGACGGTATGTTGATAACTCTGACGGTTTTTCCACAACACGCCTCACACTTTGGCAGGCCCCTTTTAAACATCTTCAGAAATGTTCTAGTTTTTTTTACTGTTCATGCAAACAGAGATTTCTATGATTTATATGTAAAACAAAAGTTAATATCACACCTTGCTAAACCTGTTTTTATCTTTTTGCATGTTTAGCAATTAGTGATGTATCGTGTATTACAATAAACTGTGGGATACTAAAACCTTTCCAAGTTGTTCTTAAATGCCATGTGTTTTATATTTTAACCCGTAGCAAAATATAACACAAAACCTTCAATGAAAGCTGAAGACCAGTGGTCCATTCCAAGCATTTCCCTGAAAGTAAACCTTCACCCAATGATGTGAGTATTTGATGCGTCCCAAACAGCTGTGAGCATCACGGCTCTGGTCATAATACAGTCACTTCCTTGCTTTCTGCAACTATTTTTAGATATACACACATACGTTCTAAATGTAAAAAAAAAATCATAAGTGAACACACACACACCCTTTCTCTGTTTCTCATACTCACAGTGCTGGCAGTGATATTACAGGTATGAAATTAAGATCATGTGCCTGCACATATGCAGCGCTATGCATCAAACTACTGAGAGTGGTATGATATGAATGTTAACATTTGCATCCTTCTTTCACCTGGGACAACTCCTATGCATTGCCCAGTTCACGAGGCCAGACTCAGTGAAGCTTTGGGTGGAGTGGAGAGTCTAGGGCGGGAGAAGCTGAATGAAAAGCCCCGAGAACGGAGAGCAAAGAGAAGCCAAAAGATTCTTCTGGAGGATCAGAAGAGAAAGAACCTTATAAATAAGGAGCAGAAAGAAAGTCTCGACTTCCACTCAGGTAAAATAAAATTGATCACACAATTTTGAAAATATTGTTGTGGGAAATAAATGATTTTCAAGCACTGTTAGGTGAAAATCACTCAGTCAGGTTTATTTAAAACCATGTGCATGATATGAGAGCCACAAGATCAAAAACTCATGAACAGGTCAGATTAAAGCTCCAAGTAAGTTCTGTGTGGACTCAGAGTGGCTTGGTGTTGGCTCTGCCCACAGGCAGACAACATAACAGTTGTTATCAGGGATAAGGGATCCAAAACAAGGGAGAGACAGTCTGGCTCTCATGCAGCAACACGGAAAAAACATCCAACCTTGTGTGTGGAACCCAAACAGGTTCATTTGGTGAGAATTCATAAGCACTTAGAATAAAGACATAACATCACATGACCAGCAGATTAATACAGTCATACTGTGTTACCTTGTAATAACATTTTCCATCACAGTATGTTATGTTTAAACTCTTTGTAAGACTTTATAAAAGGTATTGTTTATAGGAAACTAGGAAGTTTTATATTATCTGAATTTCAGATCTTCAGATGGACCTCTTTTCAAAGCGAGACCCTGAATAAACAGAGGACCAGAGAGAGGTGGCCCTCACACTGCACCTCCATGGTCCCAAAGCCGACAGATACCTGAGGGACATCTGTGGGACAGACCGGTTATCCACTGTCTGTGGGACAGACTAGTTATTGGTACCATCTGGGTGGGCAAATTCTCATACAAATGATTTTTTTTTAGCCCTATGCATCCCTAGTTTACAATATGTTTTGATGTGATACACCTCTTCAGACACCAGCGCATATCTTCATAGCCTACCTGTGGGGAAAATAGATAGTTTCCTTACTTACTCTCAGAAGATCTGTCTTTTATGGCTCTGACTGTCCTAATTAAACATCTCTGTAATCTATGTGTGTAAATGGTTTTTGAGTTTGTTTTTTTAGGAGGCTGGAATAAAAATCCCTCTGAAGGGGCGCTTCCAGGGCATTTTCCCCCATCTGATGGTCCACTGAAGTGCCTCACCAAGTGGGTCTGGCAACGTGGCAGCACAAGATGAGACTGTGTTCCTATCAGCTGCAGACATCCACTCTGCTTTAACGGAGGAGGAAGAGCTTCCGTCCCCACCACAGTTACCTGCCCACCTGCTTTAGTGATCTTGAGGACAATGCCCTGGTCTACATTTCAGGGTTCATTGTCAGAAAAATTGTGAAAAAACCTCCTGTGAGGTGTGCTGTGTACCACCTGCTTCAGTCATGATGGGCTGGTGATCCCCTCAGAGGGAAGAGTGAAGGTGGTCACAGCAGAAATTATTGTTGTTGGTGTGTACGGAAGGCTCAGGACTGATTGGGTGAGAGAGTGAAATGAATTCAAACAAACAATCAAACTTGTTTTTTATTAGAATAGAAAATGTATACACTTATTAATTAGCTATATCATAAGTCTGTCTTTGTTAGTTTATATGTATTGCACATTTCAGCAGCAAGGCAGCTGGGGAGCATAAAACATAGTATTTCAGTATAAAAGCACAATTTATTAATGTGTGACAGCGTCCTGTATCATTACTACATCTCGGCCATTTCTAACAAACCAAACCGTGTGAAAATCTGGTAACAATTCAGGGAGTTATGATTATTTTAGTTGGGCATAAAACTACACTCAGTGTAAATAAATGCAGTGGGAGGCTCGAGAGGGACCCATCCAATATGGCGGCCGCGCCAAACATCAGCTCCAAAGCAGCGGAAGAGTTGCCACTGACGTCACTGTCCTGCGCCGCTTGGAATTGCGAAATCGAATTGAACTTTTTGCGGGGCGAGCATGAAAACGAAAAAGCAGTTTCCTCTTAGTTTTCTATGTAGTTGTGGTGAGATGAAAATGAAAACGCAGTTTGGATGATCTATTAGCAATTTCATTTATGAGACTTTGAAAAAAATGCAGCTTTAACTCTGAAATGAAAAAGCATTTCTGCTAATACATTTTAATTTTCAAATCTGACATTTCAAAATGAATTTTGGTCATTTTTTACATGGACATATTTTGAAAATGTTAAATGTTATTTTATTTATAATTTCAATTTACAAATTGAGCAGTCTTGGATGATTTATTTTTAATTTTATTTGAGTCAAAAATGTAGCTTTATTTTGAAAATGAAAAAGCATTTCTGTTAATCCATTTTAATTTGAAAATTGAGACACATTTGCTTCCATAAATTGCACTTTATAAGTCAGTTACCAAAAATTGTGGGGGAATGAAAAAAATAGTCATTTTTGCGTTCTGTCCCCCCAGAAGCCACTGAAACTGACTGATGGTGCCAAGATGTTTGGAACTATTCAGAGCTACATGAACCACGTGACCGTGTGTCGGCTAGTTCAAAGAGTGTCATAACGCTTTCTCTCTATGGTGCTGGCTGAGAAGAGCAGAACAAATGTTTACATACTCATCTCCAACATATCAGCCTTCTTCTGTAGTGCACACTGAAAGCTGCTATCTTGCTCCTGTTGCCAACTTGGGTCATCCACAGCTCTATTTGCCGTTATTTCAGGGTCCAGTGAAGCTCCGGTATTTGCGGTGGTGAGGGACCGCAATAATATCAACAGTTGAAATCATCTTAGCACTACCACAGAAGCTAATATCTACAGTCCTCTTTATCTCTGATCTGGCTGGGGGTACAGCCAATCAGTGGTGAGGAAAATAAATAGCACTCCTGGATTGGCTCCTTTGCAAACACCAGCCAATGGTGAGTCATGTAGCATTATGACATAAACTTTCCTTGTGCTCCCTTCCAAGGTAACCTCCCAAGTGATTTCCTGGAAACCTTCTTCTGTGTTCCTTCCTGAATCGCTTGTTCCACTTCTCTGAACAATAAACTCCTGGTTTTTAATTTCACAACCGGCACCCTCAAGGCTCCTTTATGTCCTCGTCCTCCGAACAACTTGTCTGCCCTCCCACGCCCACTCGGATTCTACCACTTCTGTCCCTCCGTATCCCAGAGAATAGCCCCCGTATCAAGATCTTTGCTGTATTCTTTTTTGTATCAATAAATCTGCTAAACTTTTACTCCTGTCTCCTTAGAGTTATCTTGCATGTGGGTCAGAAGCCTGAACAAACCATGACACGTTCTCTCAGCAGCTGTTTGACCTTATAACCATCAATGTTCCCAACAAACTCAATAGATGTTTTCATCCGTGCTTTTATTTGCAGTTTTTTCTTATTTTAGATAATATTCCCACTGATATTTGCACCGTCTTTTTAATTTCTTGTTAACAGTCGGCTGTTGTTTTCTAAGCATACAACTTGGACACTTTTTAGATTACTCCACTCAGTTGCGCATTTCTTTTGATCTGAATATGCTAATTTTAACAACTGTAGAGTATTATTTTTCCTTTTTTAAATTTTCCCCTAAATTTGCCTTTTCTGTTTTTATATTTTCATCTTTCTTGAATATGCGTGTTCCATTTACCTTTAACCTTGTACCTTTGCTGGTACACCTGAATTTCCCCTCTATGGGACAATAAAGGATACTTCTATTATATTTCTATTCTATTTAAACTGCTGGCAAAATTGGCCCAAGTCCAATTTTTTTGCACATATTTCACCCATATATTACTTTTTATAACAGTCTTCACAGCACAAGTCCGATTTTTTTTATATGTGGTTCTAAATCAGATATGATTTTCAAAAAAACCTAAATTTTGAACAGTCATGCCAGATTATATCTGACTTTTACGCAACTGCATGTGGAAGACAATTTTGTGCTGGAGGTGGTGGGAAGTGGCAAGATTAAATGTAAACACTTGGATGGAACCATCATGTCAGATGTGACTGCTGTTCTGTTTATTAACTTAATACCTTCATAACTTCATACCATTGTTTGGCCAAGCAGGGTCAACTCTCATCTCTTATTTTATGCTCCCATCAGAAAAACCCAGTGTTAAGTTTATAACAACAACATTGTACTTTTGGTTACTAGAGCCTTCCCTCAAATATCAAAATCAGATTTGAACATTAAGACTGCAGTATGTAACTTTGTACTGCTGCCGACTTAAAACAACCAATCAGAGCCAGGAGGAAGGTCTTAACAACTTACCAATCCAGGAAAAGCGTTTATCCACCATCATCGGTGGCCATGCTAACTAGCCTTAACATTAGTGGCAGGCTATGTCGTGGTAACGTAGCAGAGAGGAAGGGGGAACGTATGAGGGGATGGTGACTGACAGTGCTAAGACTCTCCTTCTGGCTCTGATTGGTTGTTTCTGACTGGTGTATTTCTGCAGTTAGTACTGGGAGCACTGGGAGAAGGCAGAGGAGCTTGATTTTTTTTTTTTTCACAGATTATCTATCTTATTAGATAGATAATTAGATTATCTTACTATCACGACATAATGATAATTTCAACAAATATGTAAAAAACATTTTTCATAAAAGTTACATACTGCAGCTTTAAGACCTAGTGTGAGAATGTAGCCTATGTGAGGGCAAGAAACGATGATCTACGCTCACAGATATATGTACTCAGGCTGGGAAGACACCGGTGGAAACAATGAAGACAACTACAAGGCCATACAATCAGGGGAAGGACAATAAAGATTTTCAGAACTGAAACCGTAAGAATTCTTCAACTGAAAATCCAAGGAGTAGATGCCAATAAAAAGACTATGTAGAAAATCATTAATCCTCACAAAGGTCAATTAAGAGGTCACATA
The DNA here is from genome assembly GCA_014839685.1 of Anableps anableps. Classification (NCBI taxonomy): domain Eukaryota; kingdom Metazoa; phylum Chordata; class Actinopteri; order Cyprinodontiformes; family Anablepidae; genus Anableps; species Anableps anableps. Next base: position 1,310,145 of record CM026067.1, on the reverse strand, counting down.
CTGTTACAGTAAAATCCAACAACACCTATTTTTTATTTATTTATTTATTTATTTATTTTTTATTTCAATTGATAAAGGTGCCGCAGATGCATTCTCTTGCCTTCTCAGTCACTTATACTGTATAGTTTAGTTTTTAGATCTGACCTATATCATGGACTGAAGAAATGTTGCTACAGAAGTATAAATAAGATGTAAAAACATTTTTAAAAAACAGCTGTGTGACTCATCAGGACCCATCAGGGTAAACCATCAGGCAACCGTCCAGTCAGTCTACCTCTGTGAGGAGATACTGGCTTTCACTTTTCTTCTTGTCTATCTGCCAAACAACACCATCTCTTTCTCGCTCTCTTTTTCTCTCTCTCTCTCTCTCTCTCCCTCTTTCTCACTCACACACACACAATGACAATCTGGCACTGGATTCTCTTCATCCCATCCTCCCTTGCTGTTTTCCCTATGCTTATACGTACACACACACAAGCCACCCCTTAACCCCGACAGCACCCCTTTGTAACCCCTCACTTCAAAAGGCTGCTAGCTTAACATGTCATTGATTACAGCCGAAGGGGTCTGCTGCTAGAGGTACAACAGTGGGGGTGGTATGTGGTTGTGTGGTGGGGGTGATGGTGAGGGCTTCACCACAGCTATCACAACTAGGGAATGACAGACTATCATGAAATAAAAAAGATATTTTCACACAACCACACATGCACGTGCACACAAACACACACAGACAAACAGAAATGTGTCAGGCTACCCTAAGTTCCTTACGATCAGAGCATATTTAGTGGCACTATTAGAAAAGTTCAGGAGCTGCTGTGTGTCCTCGTTCATTTTGACCCTACCAACTTTAGGTAAAAAAAAATAATAATCAGACAAATAACAGGTTTGTATACAACTACATTGTAAAAAAGAGCCCTGTTCATTCTTGTTTTCTTGCAAAATTCAAATGTATTGATTAGCCTTCATATCTCTGAGTTCATTGAAAAATATCAAAAAGTGTCAGATAAGCTGAGAAAAAAAATCAATCAGAAAATGAACACATATGGACTTTTAAGGTGAAAAAGAACATTTACAGGAAGGGAATCTGACCGTGGAAAGCCTAAACTCCAGTGGAAGAGGCAATGGAGAAGAACCACACTTCTCATGGTTAATTTGAAATTAGAGAAAAAGAATGATCATCCAGTGCAGGCATGGATCTGTTTGGTCAGTATCTCAGAGTTATTCTTTGTAACACTCGCTTGATATCTCTTCATCAGTTTAAAATTGAGAAATATAATAAACCTCAGTTTCACCTAACGAATGAATGAATGTCCAGAGTATTTTTTTGTGTGTTTGCAGACAGATTGTTAGTTTTTAATTAAAAATAAAATAATCCTGCATGTAAAAACCTATGAATGTATATGTCTCAAAAATATATTTTCTCATATGAACATAAATCTTTAATTCAATTTAGTTTATGTATATAGTACCTATTCACAGCAAATGTCTCAAGGCACTCCACAGAAAAACTCAAGCTCTTCTGGTTTGAATTTATATTGTTAGTGAATGTGGAATTGTTAAAAAACAAGATGCATTAAATCCTATTACTCATGTTTCTAAGGCATATTCAATATTCCTGATTTAGCTGTGATTTTTTTTTTTTTTATACAGTAAAATTACTGTATGAAATGCAAAAATATCAATGCCAGAAATGAAGGTGGAGGTTGTATTGGGAAATTTTGCCACATTATCTACATGCTTCCGAACACTGCACTTACCAGCAAGATACAGAAGCTACTGGGAGTTCAGTATAAATCTAATGAATAGCATTTCAGCACATGAAACTGGTTTTAGTTTGCTTTGAATCCACTTTTAACTTTGTCGTTCTATGGCTAAAGGAGCCATTTACATGTAATACGTCTTTTGGTGGGTTGCTCTTTTAATGGGATTTTTTTTTTTTTTTATATCCCCAAAATTTCGATTTTAAAAAAGCAATTTCTTTATCAAATTAGTAATGTCGCCCCACATTCATTTTAGAGATTTGTGTTAGTGTTTAGAGATTTGTTCATGAGAAACTTGCCATGTTCTGTGTTCACTGGTGCTATGCAAGAGGCAGGATGTATTTTGTTGAATTGCTATTGTTTTTACAACAAGCATGTGCAATAATTCTATTGAAATTTATATCGGATGATTTTACTTTACTAGTTCCACCTACAAAGTTGAAATACATTCTCTTCTTTGTGTTCAATGTCATACATTTCATAATCCCAGTCAAGTTAAGATGGCTGATGGGGCAAGTGTGTATATGAGAGTCACTGCAAACGATTAACTGAAAAGTGGACGTAACTTTGGATTAAATAGCTTGAAGATGGTAAAGTAAAGACGGTAAAGTACTGGAAACTGAGTGGAGAAGGAGGACAGTGAGAAATGTCCAAGCAGAAACAAAAGCAATCTTCCAAACAAATGGAGGCATGTACACAAAAACAAATGGATAACAATCAAGAGGAGACTACAGAGGATGCTTCATCAGCTAAATCCTCAGGTATGGCTGAAATACCTGAGGATTTAGAACTGCGAGAATTTCGATCTGAAACAACAGTTAGTGTTGGATCATTAAAGGCAGAGTTAAATGTACTACATGGAGACTTTACAGTGTTAAAAAAAAAAAGAATGAATGAAGCTGAACAGAGAATTGCTCAGTGTGAAGATTATAAAATAAAATCCTCTAAAGTGCTCTTACATGCCCTTCAAATGCAAAAACAACTTGAATTCAGATGCTAGGAACTGGAAGGTCAAATCAGGAGAAATAATGTGAGAATCTACTCAGTTCCAGAAAACTGAAGAAAATAATATGATTGACTTTGTGAATAAACTGATTAATGGAAAAATGGAAGTGACAGATGAACTCCATGTGGAGAGGGCATGTCGGATAGGGCCGAGACCTGGACAACAGGACTGGCCTAGAACTATTCTGGTTCGATTTGAATCATATGCCATGAAACAAAAAGTGCTGCAGGCTGCATGGAGAGAAAAGATTGTACGAGTAAATGATCGGAGGATTTATTTTGGTGAGGACTTTACAAACTCAGTGTTCAAAGAACGTGCAAAATATAAAGGCATGCACAAAGTACTTAATTAAAGGAAAATAAATTCTCAGATTTTATATCCAGCAAGACAGAAGGTTTTCTATGAGAACGGGAAGCTAAAGGTGTATAATCACCCCCAAGCTACTGCAATTGAATTATGTGAGCTCAGGGTCACACATGGACATTCCAGAGAAGGAAATGGATCTGGAGTTAGCACTGCAGACTGCAGAATGGGAGTCAGCCCTTACCCAAAGAAGGAGAGCCTCAGGTCGGGAAATCATGGATGGAGTTAAATCCCTTCTTGAAAAACATAAGTGAATAAAGCTCCTTTGAAAAAGAGAAAGACACAAATTGTAGAAGTCTTCATGCAAATTTTTACAAGAATAGTGAATATCTGAAAACATTTAGAAGCCACTTTCAAGTAATAGCATTGTCTGAAACGTGGTTAAATGATAAATCTATAGCTTTTGATATGGAAGGGTATAGTTTGTTTTATACTAATCGAGTAAAGTACAAAGGTGAAGGTGTTGCAATTTGTCCAAAAAAAGAAAAGAGAAAAAAATTGCCTCTCATTGACGTAGACCTGTGATGTCATTCTGCTCGCAGATACTTTTTGAGGAATGTTTATCTGATGCAATGAGGAAGTATGTACATTTGTACAATTCTTCACCAAATAACTGCTATAATAAGACTGGCAAATGGCTAAAAACCTCTGGATGGAAATTCCAATGTTGTTGTGAAGAGACTGCCTGTAGAAAGGTGTAGCGCTCTTCCTGTGAATGTTGTGTAAAAGCAAATAGAGAATACAGGGAGAGAGTGGGAACCCTGGTGAGTAGGGACGTGACATATACTGAAGCGGGAGGAGTGTCCCCAAGGTCCTCTGTTGTATGAAAGCAACATACAGATTGTTTGAGAATACAAACAATCTGCATCCACGTGACTGGGTGTCAACTGCTAGGAGTATGTGGGAGCCATTAGAGTAACACTACTTTAATATATTTTTACTCAAGTAATACGTATCCATCCAAAAAATTACCAAAGAGTAAAAAAAAGTATTTGTTAAAAAGGCTACTCAAATACTAACTAATCAGAACATCTGATTCAATATTTAAAAATTATGTCACGAGACAGACAAAAAATATAAAGTTATGTGCAAAATTGAGCATTTTTAAAAATAAAAACAAAACAATTACCAACAACAAATCACACCAAAAGAAACACTTTTCCAACTTTTTTTTTCAATATAAAACCAATGACAATATATTGTGGTTCCATTATCTTTTCAACACTGAAATGTATCAGCAGCCTTAGATCAGAACAACAAAGCAGGTGTTCAAACAAGAATTCTCACTTTAACGTAAACTGTAGCTGTGTTTCTGTGTCTGGTGCATTTTTGATTAAAACATGTTTGTTCTTTATTTAATGAAATTACGTACAGTAGGTAGGATATGCAGAATTTTTACTAGACTAAGAGTAGTGATACTTCATTGTAATATTACTCAAGTAAAAGTAAAAAAGTACCATGTCGTAAAATTACCCATGAAAGTATTTTTTTTCTGAAAACTTATTCAAGTAACTGAGCAAAAGTAATTAGTTATCACCCACCACTGCTTAGGCTCCACACAGTGGGAGAAAAAAAAAGCCTATTTAGAGACATTTGAAACACCAGAACTGACTAGAGTGTCATGAATATAGACACAAAAAAAAAAAACAACACAAAGCGGCAGCACTACATGGTGTCAAAATGTTTTATGAGGATTCCTCTTTTTTGGCACTGTCATGTTCCTCTGATGGTGTACTGGTGGACTTATCTTAGCGATCCTTGGAATGTTTCAGTTGATCTCCCACCACAGCCTGAATTTCTATATCCGACATTTGGTTCTTTTGTACAGCCCCTGAAAAACAGAAATACAATACAATATCTTTTTTTTTTTTTTTTTTTTTTTTTTTTTTTTTAATTGAGAAGTGTGTTAAGAGAAATGTTTCATTGTTGAATGAAACAAAATGTTTCATTGACTATAGAGAAAACTGCATGACAATATATGATAATATACAAACAATTCACACAAGTTCAGGTTGAAAGGTACATGAGTTTATTCTTACGAAATATTTCAGTCACTGAGTTCTTGTGACCAGAAAGACTTCTCTTCCCCCTCCGCCACTGGTAGCTCAACTGCTCTGCTGGGTGGTTTGAGAGGATCTTGGGCAAAATGTTGAAGATAGCAGCTCTCAGGTCTCTCGGAGATCAACCTAAAAAACACAAAGAATTTAAAAGTCAATATTTACACTATATTGCATCTGATAGAAGGGAAGATTAATGTGAAGAGAAAGGCTAATTAAGGTTTCAAAGAATTATACATACTATTTTTTTCTGAACAGGTCCTGACTCCAGTTTTTGATTAGGGCTTCTAATTCTTATACTGTGGAGGCTGGAAGGCCACGTTCATCCAGTGAGTCCATCTCTTCAACAGATTTAGTGGTAACCCTGCGGTTTTCCAAGGCTGTCTCCTTGACCTCCTCTAAGGCTTTGAAGACATTACACTGAAAGTTATAATCTGCAAAGAACGATTTAAAAAAACTAAGTAATGTAAAATAACCCTAAAGCATTTATTACCCTATGGACAATATAAACAATGTAGACTGGGGGTCCTCAACCCTGGTCTCCAGCACCCACTGTCCTGCTTGTTTTAGGTGTGTCTCTGCTCCAGCACATCTGAATTAAATGCAGCAAACGTGGGTGGCAAAGGATGTGGCTGTGTGGAGCTGGTGGTCTTGGGAGATTTTTCTGGATTTTTGGCTTTCCTCAGCCTCACTCTCAGAATCCAAATACACTGAACAAAAATATAAACATAACATTTTTGTTTTTTCGCTCCCATTTTTCATGAGCTGAACTCAAAGATCTAAAACATTTTCTATATACACAAAATAAATATTGTTCACAAATCTGTCTAAATCTGTTATAGTGAGCACTTCTTTTGCAGAGATAATCCATCTCACCGCACAGGCATGGCATATCAAGATGCTGATTAGACAGCATGATTATTGCACAGGTGTGCCTTAGGCTGGCCACAATAAAAGACCGCTCTGAAATGTGCTGTTTTATCCCACAGCACAATGCCACAGATGTTGCAAGTTTTGAGGGAGCATGCAATGCAATGTAGCATTGGCATGCTGATTGCTGGGACGTCGAACAGCGCTGTGGCCCATGAATTGAATGTTCATTCCTCTACCCTAAGCCGTCTCCAAAGATGTTTCATAGAATTTTGGCAGTACATCCAACTGGCCTCACAATCGCAGACCCTGTGTAACCACACCAGCCCAGGACCTCCACATCCAACATGTTCACCTCCAAGATGCTGTCAGAAACCATCTCTGGGAAGCTTATCTGCATACTCATCGTCTTCATCGGGATCTCGACCTGACTCCAGTTCATCATCGTAACTGACTTGAGTGGGCAAATGCTCACATTCAATGGCATCTGGCACATTGGTGTGCTCTTCACGGATGAATCCAGGTTTTGCTGATGTCAACGTTGTGGATCTAGTGGCCCATGGTGGCGGCGGGGTTATGGTATGGGCAGGCGTATGTCATGGACATCAAACACAGTTGCATTTTATCGATGGCATTTTGAAGGCACAGAGATACCATGACGAGATCCTGAAGCCCGTTGTTGTGCCATTCATCTACGACCATCGCCTCATGTTGCAGCATGATAATGCACGGCCCCAAGGATCCTGCAAGGATTCTGGAAGCTGAAAACATCCCAGTTCTTGCATGACCAGCATACTCACCAGACATGTCACCCATTGAGCATGTTTGGGTTGCTCTGGATCGACATACGGCAGCATGTTCCAGTTCCTGCCAATATCCATAAACTTCACACAGCCATTGAAGAGGAGTGGACCAACATTCCACAGGCCATAATCAACAACCTGATCAACAAATCAACGATCAGTGCAAAGGAGATGTGTTGCACTGTGTGAGGCAAATGGTGGTCACACCAGATACTGACTGGTTTTCAGACACCCCCCAATAAAGCAAAACAGCACATTTCAGAGTGGTCTTTTATTGTGGCCAGCCTGACACCTATCCAATAATCATGCTGTCTAATCAGCATTTTGATATGCCACACCTGCGAGGTGGGATGGATTATCTCTGCAAAGGTGAAGTGCTCACTATCACAGACTTGGACATATATGTGAACAATATTTGAGAGAAATGGTTATTTTGGTGTATATAGAAAATGTTTTAGATCTTTGAGTTCAGCTCATGAAAAATGGGAGCAAAAACAAAAGTGCTGCATTTATATTTTTGTTCAGTGTAAATTTGAATTCGCCTGTAAGAAACAAACAGTTCATATAAAAACCTGCATAAACTTCAGCATGTTTTATTTCAATAAGACAAGTTTTGTGCCTTAATATGTGATTGTCAAGTATTTCTAAGGATTTTGTTATTCGCTTCTCCACTCCGCCTAGACTTTTGGTAGATAATGCGGTACTGGAGTCATGATTTTTTTCAGGCTTCTGTGGGGTGCTGCTTTTGACTGTGTAAATTGTTCCAATCCAACTTTTTCTCCCCTCTTTCACCTCTGTTTGTGAGTAAAATTCTGTCTCCTATGTTGAACTAGGTGCCTTTTCCTTTCTTGTGATGTTCTTTTGCCTGTTTGTCCTGCTCCTAACTAGCATGTGATTGAACAATCCTACTTCATTAAGTTGTGACATGAACATTTTGAAGTCTCATGTACATTATTTGCAAACAATGTCTGTATCCCAGTCTGTATTTTCTCAGGCTATTTATGCTTCTTTCTGAGCATACTACCAACTGTCTGGTTAAACCTTTCTGTGCCCCCATTCACCATGACATTGTATTCAGGGATGTGTGACTTTGCAGTCCAACAGTTTAAGCAGTTCAGCTATGAGATCACTATCAAAGTTTGGCCCCTGATTGAAGTGAATCTGCTCAGGAAATACAAACACACAAAACCTATGATCCCATAAGTTAGAGTGAACATTGACTTTGTTATTGATGAACAACTTGGAATAAAATGTAATAAAATGCCATTCTCAGGAAAGATTTTATCCTCCTTACCAATGGCGTGTATTCATCACCCTCCATCAGTTAAGCCTTTGACATGATTGCAAAAATCTCAACCTGTTCAGGGTCCAAAGTCACTCCATTGCCATCTATAATGTGATATATAATGTAATAATGTGGGAAGAGATTTGTGCCCCTCATAAGCTGTTACTGGCCACGACCCCCAATCCAATATCCCTGCTTCCTTCAATGTTTTATGTGCATTTTGAAGTATTTAATTAGAAAATGTTGATGCAAATGGCAAAATTAAAATTATCTTCCTCAATTTTGTAAAAAAGTTTTCATGCTTGCTTGAGATAGTTTTTGGCTTTTCCAAAAAAGAGTTAATGCACTAAAGGGGACATAGAAACACATTTGCCAAATAAGATCTGATGCAGCAAACCTTTCCATCTACTGGTGGGTTTGTGCCTTATCAGAGGCATGAAACTCAGAAAAATTTCAACATGAAAAATTTCAAATTCCAAACCACCAGCACATAGAGGAGGACTGTCAGCGTGGAGTGGCCGGCAAGAGGTACTCTAGGCTGGGATGGGAGTGGTGAAACACTCCTATCCACTGGGGAGTCTGGGCCTTACCAGAGGCATGAAACTCAGAAAAATGTCTAAATCCAGACCTCAAGCTCAGAGGGGAGGACATACACAGTTATTACGATAACATGTGAAAACTCATGAGGAAGACAGTGCGGCCTCATACTAACAGCTAGCAGTTCAATGTCCTTACTGCAGAGCGTTTCTAAAAAAAAATCAAGTCGCTATAGTACAAGAATAGTCATAACACAAGAATTAAGTCATAATATGTGAATAAAGTCATATTACCAGAGTAAAGTTGTATTAATGCAAGAATAAAGTCATAATATTACCAGAATACGGTAGTAATATTAGAATAATAACATAGCAATTTAATGAAAAAGCAGTCTTACCACTGCAGTAAAATGAGGATAACTTCACATCTTGTGAAGTTATACTTTGGTATTGGTTTTACAAATATGGAAATACTTAACCTTTCAACACATCAGCATAAAATTATTATTAGTAGAATGACTTTAAAACAATTGTGAAAACGACTGTCTTTGTTGAAGAAAGAACCTCACATACTTGTAAGAAATTGCTTCTGTGCAGAAGAGGAGCTGTCTGGTAGTGGTCAACTGCAAGGCTATTAGTGGTTACATCCATGTGTCATTCAAAGAGGTTTTGTTGTTTTTCAGCAAACAATGAGGATAGTCATCAAGAGTTTGGATCCAGAGGGTGTGGAACTCCAGCGAGTATGGCGTCTCTGACGTTACCAGTACAATAGCAGGTGGCCAAAGGTACTGTGGCATAAAAATTCTTATCTTAAACTAAAGCCATATGACATTACAATCAATGGCTGCACTGACAGTTTTAGTTGTCACAAAATGTGAATGGAAGCAAACAGTGACCCAAAAATAATCACAAACTACTTTATAAACACAGCGACACACACTGGAGGCTGTCCACAGCAGGTGCAAGCCAACCCAGGAACAGAAAATGAACATGTCATGTGAAGGAATCACCAGGACCATTATGCATGTGAAGGAAGCTTCATTGATGGATGCAGCACAGCCAGTGAACAGATAGAGTCATGTTGGGATGTCATGCTTAAACAGAGTGTGCAATTTTGGATGGACATTTTTAAAACCCTCAGAGATGATGGTGACAGGTGGCCTCTTGGACAAAAATCTGCTGCAGATTTGCTTTAGGTAAGTGCTATAAATAAAATGTATTATTATTTACAGTATGCTGCTAATGAATCAAAATGACAAACATTCATAGAGTTATATGATCCACAGGTTAAACTAACTGAAACTCAGAACTGTCTTGTGTTGTTGTGGTAACGTGGACACAGTGGTCTCATCAGAGTCAGCTACAGTGCATGTCAGACCATCTCTGCCTGCAGTTAGAGACCAATCACACTACTTAGGTGTGTACGCAGCGTTTACTTTTAACAGGTGTAAATGATTCAATATCATTTCCCAGTAGCAGTGTCTTCAAACATTTTGCTGATGTAAAAGTATAACATATTAGACATAAGACAAAAACATAAGACTGGCTATAGCTTGTTAAAATACATGATCCTTTTTGGTATTTATAGTGATCCAGTTGACAGGAACCATTTTAACTAAATATTTATTTTCATGCAGGATGAACTGGAGGAGCCTGTATAAACATGGAATATACACCAAAGAAGACCAATGGCTGCCTATAGGATGAGTGCCGGACCCCCTGTTCTCGTGCTCAACATCCCACAGTTGTATGGACAAGAGGAGTAACGTCGACCTGTTCTGGAGGGGGAAAACCCCTTTTACTTGATCAAACAAAAACACCATTTCCATTGTAGAGGATCGGGGCTGACTAGGGAAGGACAGAAATAGGCTTTTAACACACCCTCAAACCTGTGGGTATTTGAAGAAATCTTTACTTTCCAAGCTGAATTTGTTCTGTATTTGCTGAAATGTGGGAAAACATTTTTATGAAATAAATCTTTTATACATCAAATCAAGTTATGATTCCACTGATAAAATGTTCAAGATGGATGGAGGGAATATCAATGGACTAAGAGCTGACGTGCCTGTCCATCCATAATGCTTCCTTATTTAGGACTAAATTTCAACAGAAGTTTTGTTTGGCTATAGGAAGTCCTGAATACAGTAATGCTTTTAAAGAGGAAGGATAAGAGCTTTTATCTTCCATCCTACTCCAGTCAGCCCCCTGAGTGGACACCCAGAGCAATGTTGAACAAGCATTACACAAAAACAGGGTAATCCCATTCCTTCCTGACAAGGTGATCTTTGCAAGAACATTTTCTTGATTCTTGGGGCTTTTCTATTCCAAATAAAATATGTAATAAGGGAGTCTAGGTTATTAAAAAATGTCTTAATTATCCAGATTGGGAGACATTGGAATAAGAACAGAAATTTAGGCAGAAAATTCATCCAGATAGTATTAATTCAACCTGCTAAAGAGATTGGCAGATTCATCCATGTATCTATGTCCTGTTTTGTTTTATTGCAGAATTTTAAAAAGTTGTTTTTAAAAAGGCTCAATATATGAATTTTTTATGATTTTTTTATTGCGTTACTTGACGACCCATAGGTAAAATACTTTGCAATGGCAACACCTTTCAGAAGTAAGTGCTGTCCTGCAAATTCAAAACTTGGCAACATGTAAAGAGATCCAGCAATGCCAAGCTGACGAGACATAGGAAGGAAGGGCCACAAGGAAGTGTGGGGCCAGGGGTTGACTTGCTCGTACACCACCATCACCCATGGGCTAAAGCAGTGGTGTCCAAAGTTGGTCCTCAAGGCCAAGGATCCTGCATGTTTTAGTTCTCTCCCTGGTTCAACACACCTGGATCAAATGATGAGTCATTAGCAGGCCTATGCAGAACACTGACAAGCTGAAGAGGTGGTTACTACCACCAGGGAGAGAACTGTAACATGGAGATGCCAGCCCTCGAGGACCGATTTTGGACACCAGTCGGCTAAAGGCATTTTAATGGCAACACATTTCAGGAGTGTGCAACGTGCGACGTGCAAGGAGTGCACGGAGACTCAGGTTGGTGGTACACGAAGAGGAAAGTGCGCAGCAAGGGGTGGGGCCAGAGTTGGACTTAGAACCCACTTGGCTTCTAATGGCTTGCAATTCTAGTCTGTGCTTGTAATTCTGCAGACACTGAAATAAGTGGGGAAGATTTAGTAGGAAGTGAATGACTGAGCAGAAGTCTTAGGTCTCTTACTGAGTATTGTGTTTTAATGGGCATTTATGGATTATATGTTCCTTAGTCTTACCATAGAAACACTGGTTGAGCCGCTTGCATGTCTGCCTCTCCTCTGGAGATCGTTTGGTCCAACCAATCTTTGTAGGTTGCTCCTCAAAAACTGGTTTGCGACCCTCCGACATGACTGCTGGTACAGGCTGAGAAGGAACAGTGTTATTCATGGCACAAAGCAGGTTAGCAATCTTGATCATATTTTTCTTGAACCTAGTAATAGAATAACTCACACTATGCTTCCAGTCTTGTGCTGGTCTCGGGTCCATTAAAACTAGATTATGCTGTAATGCCTGACTTGGTGGACCCAAAATGACAACCAGACACAGAATATGGTTAATGGATTTTTATAGCAAAATAACAGGTGTTTGAAATTCCAGAATGTGGGTAGGTGCACTCAGGAGCAACTGAAAGAGGGAGGGAAAGTTATTGATCTGGACAAATGTGAATGACTGAGAAAGAAAAAAAAGATCAAAAACCTCCAAAATGATGTCACTGATTTCCCTGTTCTAAGTTGGGGAATCTCTCCTGTCAGTGAGAGCAAGGGGCGGCCTCAGGGAAAGCCCATCTGGCAGGTGACGTCACAGCAGGTGGGGAGATCCTAAGTGAGACTTCTTTTGATCAGAGTTTGGTGCACAGACAATCCATGAGGCAGATAAATCAAATCCGTTAAACAGATGAGGGTCAGAATCACAGTGGCAGATGACTGAACAATCCATAAGGGAGCATTCAATAGGCAATAATCAGATCCAGAGTCCAAAACCAGGAAGCAAAGTTAAGTGTGATATCCAGGAGTGGAGAGATAAGAGAGAAATTTGTGAGTAAAAAAAAAAAAAAAAAAAAAGGTTGAAAATGGGAGATCAAGAACAGACATGGAACGAAAACTGGACATATTCTCATACAAAGGCTTTTGATAAACTGGAGGAGCATCTGTGGCTGAAAGCAGTTTAAGTTGCAGGTGGTGCACGTGAGGGGCATGAGTGGCTGGGACAGGTGGGCTATAAAAGCTTCATTGCTTGGTGAGTATAGGTGAATGGTAAGAACAGGGAAGCAGAATGGTGGATAACTAAATTTTCAGAATATTTCCATTTGTTGACAATTGAATTAACTGAGTGGATTTAAAAAACTATTTGACAGAGAACTTGTGCAATCTTGCTTTTGTGTAAGTTTCAATGGCTGTCCTCTTTCTGCCCTCCAAACCCTCCCAGACATACAGAAACTTTAGTTTCTGATCATTCTCTTGATCAGTCTTTTTTTTTTTTTTTTTTTTTTTTTTTTTGCATTATTTCTTATGTAGAAATACAGCACTGGGGCTTGCAGTAAAGAGGTCAGGATACTATGGTTATGTAAAGCTTAGAGCTCCTAGAATGCGTATCACATTCTAGAGCAAAGTTACAGCTATTTTAACACACCTACACACAGTCTGTTTATGTATGAGACAATAACAACATTTCCATGGAGCTATCTTCAGGCTTGTATTACTCAAACGTGAACTGTTTAAACTGTTTTCATTTTCAGAGAACTTATCAAGAAAAGTCTTTCTCTAGCCTACAGAGGCATGGTGGTTAAAACAGTCTCCAGCTGGACATATGATTTAGAAGCCATGTTTTTACAGAAATAATACTGGTTTTCTTTGTTAGTGAATTTCTTTGGGTGAGGATGAAAAGTCCAGTTTGTTTTTCACTTTTTTCATTCCACTAGGATTTATGTTTAAAATTCACACCATATGTTGAGAAAATTTTGCTGTCATATTGAAAATTAACTCTCTGTATCTTGGCTGGCTAGTTTTCATTGGATATGTGGGATGATGGAACAAGATAATTTTTTGGTGTGTTTAGTGAAGTAACCTCTCTGCACTGAATGCTTTTAAGACACATTCACTCTATGAACAGATGCGTGAATGAATTCCACATGAGCAGTAGGGTCAGAGCTGGAAGTAATAAGTAACAAAATCAGTGACTCAAGCACCAGACTTTTAATAATGTGTAACACATGAGTGTATGGGTATTGCTCTATTTTTTTTTTTTTTTTAATTTAAGATCCCTTATGTGTTCAATTAGAAAGTAAAGATGTTTTAATATTGAAGATGAAGTAAGACTGTAACACAGAAACCAAAATGATGCACAGATTAATAGGTCTGAGTTTAGAAGCTGTTTGGATGTTACAGCATATGGGGCTTAGCCTTACCCCAGAAGCAGACAAGAATATTAGTATTTCGTATTACATCTTGAATTTGTTTCATATTAAAATAACATGTTGTACCACATCCTGTCAATTAGCTGCGTTCTTAAATGATGTGTTAAACAGAAAATATGTTAGAATTCCTCTAGTGAGTTAATTTTAATAACTGCTTTTTGTTTAGTTTTTTGCTACAGCAGCATAGCGTCATCATAGCACTGAAACAGCACTGCAGAAAGTCACTAATGATTTTCTCAAACTATGATAAAAGTATATATATTAAGTAACACCTTGTGATATTTTCAACAATTAAAGCTACAGTAAGTAACTTTTATGAAAATATGTTTGTTTTTCTTATTTGTTAAAACTGTCACTATGTCCTGACATTGAAATATGACATAATCTGTGAAAAAGGAAAAAAAAATCAAGCTCCCAAATATCTGCTTCCTCCCTTTGGTACTATTGCCATCTGCAGAAATACAGAAACAACCAATCAAAAATAAAAAAGAACATTGTTCTGGGTGTCTACTCAGGGGGGCTGATTGGAGTAGGATGGAAGATGAAAGCTGATATCCTTCCTCTTTAAAAGCATTACTGTATTCAGCTCTTCCTATCTCAAAAAAAGAGAAACAACCTATCAGAGCCAGAAGGAGTGTCTTAGCACTGTCAATCACTGTTGTATATGCGCTGCTCACATCGTCCCCCAGTACATAGAACATTGAAGCTCAAGACTGCCAGTTTTCTTCAGCTGTGCTAATGGCAGAGAAACAACCTAACTTTACAGGAAAATTGTTTATCCACCGTCATCGGTGGCAATGCTGACTCGCCTCCAAATACACGGTGAACTCTGCTATGGGGGAGGACCTGTAGTGCAGCAGAGAGCAAGGGGGAAGGTGTGAGCAGAGTGTACCTGAGCATGATTGACAGCTCTGAGACACTCCTCCTGACTGTGACTGGTTGTTTCTGACTGAGAGCGGTGTATTTCTGCAGGTGGCAGTAAGACCACTGGAAGGAGGCAAACGAGCACGATTTTTTTTTTCACAGATTATCAGTCTCATTTTGTACTGTCAGGACATAGTGATAGCTTTAACAAATACATAAAAAAATGTTTTTTATAACAGTTACCTACTGCAGGTAATGCACTCATTTTGGGTGGGTGAATCTAAATAAACACTTTTAGTAAAGAGTGTCTAATGTCAACAGCTCTGAAACACCAAAAGAAATTTGGTTAAATCTACCTAACATTTTTGGGTACATTTCAGTACCAGTTACCTTAAGATTTTCAGTAATAGCAATGCTTATTTTTCATTGTTGAGCTACTTAATAATTATACCTAATAATTAAAGATAATTACAAAATAAAAAAATATGATAATTATAAATATTTATATTAATGACTTCTAGAAAGTTTCCATAGAAATGAATTTTCAGACAGTAAATGATCAGGCCAACCTTTATTTAATGAACCACATGGTCAACAAATAAAATGGTAAAAAAAAAAGATCATACATGCTCACTTTCAGGCAGCTTGAATTGTGCCACATTTTAGTGAGAAAAATAGTTGTTCATCATAGCTTGATATCATAGTTCATCTCTTGACTCTTGAACAGGTTTTTTCACACTGCTACACAACAAGGCTGCTCAATCATTCGCAATCAAAAATCTAATTAACAGTTGCCTGGTGCAATATACAGATCTTCTGATAAAAGAAAAATATGAAAATAAAAATTTTATTTTTAATAGTAAGACAAATATAATTGTCTTTAACAGTAAAATATCTCAATTTCAGATAAAGGACAAGATTCTGAAAGTTTTTTTTCCCCCAAAATCACTTCAATCAGTAATTTTACATAATTTTGTTTTGAAAAACACTAAATGCTGTAATTCAAATTCAAATTCAAAACTACATTTTTTTTTTTATCTCAAAGGGAAATTAAATGTTGATGTAACTCATTTAATCAAGGAGTTATTATATATTGTAATTGCTGCGGGTAGGAATGATCTCCTATAGCGGTCTGTTTTACAACCAGTCTGAAGAAGCCTCTGACTGAAGAGACTCTGTTTTCCAATGACAGTCTCATGATGAGGATGGTCAGGGTTGTGCATAATTTTCTTAATTTCATGCAAAACCCTTCTTTGCATCATCAACTCCAGAGGTTCCACAGTCGTCCCCAGAACAGAACCAGCCTTCTTTATCAGGTTGTTGAGCCTTTTTGGGTCCCTGGTTCTGACGCTGCTGCCCCAACAGATGATGGCAGAGAAGATGACGCTCTCAACAACAAACTTATAGAAGGTCTGCAACATCTTGCTGCAAACCTTGAAGGATCTTAGCTTCCTCAAGAAGTCCAGTCTGCTCTGTCCCTTCTTGTAGACGCTTCACTGTTGAGTCTCCAGTCCAGTCTGTTGTCTAGATGAACACCGAGGTATTTATATTCCTCAACCACCTCCACTTCTTCTCCCATGATGGAAAGAGGGTTTGATCTGACCCTGTTTCTTTTGAAATCTACAATCATCTCCTTTGTTTTGTTCACATTCAAGGTGAGATGATTGTTTCCACACCATGACACAAAGTGGTCCACCGGCTCTCTGTACTCAGCTTCTTGTCCATCTCTGATCCACCCGACCACTGCAGAGTCATCTGAGTATTTCTGTAGATGACAGGAGTCTGACTTGTGCTGGAAGTCTGAAGTGTACAGAGTGAAAAGGAATGGTGAGAGTACAGTCCCCTGTGGTGCTCCGGTGCTGCTGACCACCTGGTTAGACCACAGTCCTTCAGTCTCACAAACTGTGGTCTGTTTGTCAGGTAGTCATGGATCCAGGTGATTGTTGAAGCCTCCACCTGTGTCTTCTGGAGTTTCAGACGAAGCAGATCAGGCTGAATTGTGTTAAATGCACTGGAGACATCAAAGAACATGATCTTCACAGTGCTGCCTGCTTTGTCCAGATGACAGTGGGTTGTTGAAGCAGGTGTATGATGGTGTCTTCAACTCCACAGCGATAAGCAAACTGCAAGGGGTTCTGATTTGTGCTGGTTTGGTCACTCAGGTGGGCCAACAGGAGTCTCTCCAGGACCTTCATGATGTGGGATGTCAGGGCAACGGGTCTGTAGTCGCTGATGACTGATGGGTGAGTTTTCTTTGGTACCAGAACCAGACAGGATGTCTTCCACAACAGTGGTACCTTCTCTTGGGTCAAGCTAAGGTTGAAGAGGTGTTGCAGAATCCCACAGAGCTGCTCTGCACAGGCCTTCAGGACTCTGGGGCTGACATCATCTGGACCTGCAGCCTGGTTCTGGTTCAGTCTCTCCAGCTGCTTCTTCACCTCACTTCTAGAAACAGAAAAGTGGGAGGGAGAGGCAGAGGGAGCAGCAGCATCTCCTGATTTGGTTGAAGACAAACTAGTGGAAGCAGAAGAGTCCATAATTGAGGTAGAGGATAAAACATCTGAGGTGTGACAGGAAAGCTGTGGGTCAAAGGAGGGTGGGATGTTTGTTTGGCTGGGGGCAGGAGGGGAGGATGGTGAGCTTGTTCCTCAACTGAACCTGTTGAAGAATGTGTTCAGCTCATTTGCTCTGTCCAGACTTCCATCTATCTGATCCTCCTTTTGCTTGAAGCCTGTGATCTTCTTCATTCCAGATCACACATCTCTGATGTTGTTCCTCTGCAGTTTACTCTCCAGCTTCTTCCTATGCACCTCCTGGCTGTCTTTGATCTTGACTTTGAGCTGCTTCTGTATAGTTCTCAATAACTCCCTGTCTTTCTCCATAAAGGCTCTTTTTTCCTGTTTATCAGTTCCTTCAGCTCACTGGTGATCCAGTATTTGTTATTAGGGAAGCATCTCACTGTTCTGGTGGGGATGGTGTTGTTCACACAGACATTTATATAGTCGGTCACACACTCGGTCATGGCATTAATGTCCTCTCCGTGTGGCTTGCGAGGACAAATCCAATCGGTAGCATCAAAACAACCCTGTAGGGCTTCTTTGGCTTCCTGTGACCACTTTCTTACGGTCTCTTTTGTTACAAATAGTCTCTGGACCAGGGATTTATATTCTCAGCAGAGAAAAACAAGGTTGTAGTCTGATTTACCCAGAGGAGGTCTTGCTTTGGAAATATATGAATCCTTCACATTTGTATAAAACAAATCCAATGTCTTATTTTCTCTGGCAGAGCAGCTGACAAACTGTTGAAACATTAGCAGCGCAGCAGAGAGTGAGGCGTGATTAAAATCACCAGATATCCCCACAAAAGAACTGGGGTGTTGTGTCTGTATCTTAGCAACAATGGAACTGATGACATCACATGCACTGTCGGCAACGGCTGAGGGTGAAATGTAAACAGCCACCAAAATAACACTGGTGACCTCTCTTGGCAAGTAATATGGACAAAAATGTACTATCAATAGTAATGTCTGGACTGCAGAGACGACACTTCACAGTAACATGTCCTGGGTGACACCATCTGTTGTTGACAAGCGCTGCCAATTTACCTTCCTTCCTTCCTTCCTTCCTTTTCCTGCTACTCTTTAAATCTCTTTCTGCCTGTATAGTCAGGAAGCCCATCAGAGAGACGTTGGAGTCGGGGATATGATCCTGCAGCCATGTCTCTGTAAAACATATAATACTGCATTCCTAATTCTCTTGCTGAGTCCTTCTCAGGGCTTGAAGTTCATCCAACTTGTTAGATAATGATCTCACGTTGCCCATTATGATGGATGGCAGAGATGGTTGTTGTATTATTTCTGCTTTTGCAATTAATCAGCTGCTCCCTGTTGTAAACCACCCTGTTGCTATGGTTACGCATCATAACAAAAATGCAAAATATAAAAAAGTATTGGGAAAAATCAATCCAGCTGCACAGCATCCAAAACAAGAGGAATGGTTGCCAAAAAGAGCAATTTTTTTCCCAGGAAAGTAGGAATTAAATTTTGAAAAATGAAAAAAATCTCAATAAAAGTTACAGAGCTACATTTACGTGCTGTTACCCTGAGCAGCACAATTCTAGAATCTGTTGCAACCTGTCAATTTCAAGTATCCCCTATCTTTGTCTGTGCCTATTGTTATTATTATTATTATTATTATTATTATTATTATTATTATCATCATCATCATCATTGGCAATTCACTGAACATCACTGAGACTCAGCAAAACAAAAGAACAGAACAAACACATATTCTGTAATTCTAAAAAGCTACACAAACATTTGATTTACAGATCAACAGGTCCTGCTTATGGAATGATGAAACAACCATAAGAACTTACATACATTCCATTAGTTTCCCTTTAAGGGTATGGACCTTTGCACAGCTTTGCTCCATCAAGCTCCAGCAAAAGTTCTTGGAATACATCAAGTGTTCTTGAGCATCTTGGGATTCTCGAGGTTGAGGGTGTAGAACAACATGCATGCTTTGGTTTGAATTCCATCTCCCAAGAGAATCTTTTGCTTCACATCATTACAGAGCATCTTCAACCATCAAACTAATAACTAACAAAAATGCGGTAAACATAGGGAATGTGTAACATTAAACCGACAGTAATGTCGGCCATGACACCCTAACAGTTACTAAGTCAGGAGGTAGAGGCGGCAGTAAATAGCTGCGGCCAAATCATGCAAAACAAGTTCATGTGAACATTAACCAACATGCTACAAAACCCCTTTGATGACTAGTTTACATTAAAGTTACCTCTACCAATAATTTATCCACATTTTTAGTCTAATGATTTAAAAAAAAAAAAAAAAAAAAAAAAAAAAAAAAAAAAAAAAAAAAAGCCGCCTTAATCGCTGATTCAAATTTTCTGCTTCAAATGAGTACATAATACATTACATAAAACACTGAGAACTGTTATCAATCATCAAATAAGTCAACATTTATATTACAGACACAAAACTAACTGTAGTTAATAGTAGTTTTACTCCCATTCTTGGCGGGGTCTCCACAGTCAGTAGCTGGTTGGTGATTATCATCCTGTGTTGGTACAGCTTTGAACGCCAGGTAACAGACCGAATAAGTGCTTTATTTCTTATTCCTTCCACTGGCTCCCTGTAGCTCAGAGAATAGACTTTAAAATACTTCTGTTAGTTTATAAATAACTGAAAGGATCAGCACCAAAATACATTAAAGACCTGTTGTCATTGTATCAACCTTCCAGACCACTCAGGTCTTCAGGTTCTGGTCTGCTCTGCATCAGAGCTGCCTTTGATTAGTAGTCTGGACCATAAATCTGCAAACAAATACCGGTAAGATAAGCTTGGTTTTCCAAAGGGTTGAACTGTGAGTGTAAATCAGTTAAATAAAGTAAGTGAATCATTGATTAAAATTTTTGCTGATGATTTTGATGACTTTCATGTATATTTGTTAGATAATTTTGCTTGATGATTATGATGTTTTGCTGTATACTTGATAGATGTTTTTATAATGTGAAGCACTTTGAACTGCCTTGCTGCTGAAATGTGCTGTACAAACAAACTTAACTTGACTTGACTTTCTGGTTAATGTGCTAAATGCAACGTACGACCCAGAATATTTGGGTAAATATTATATTTTGTTATGTTGCGATTTTTACTGTTCACAAACAGTGTTAAAAGGATTTACCCAGGGGTGAAAGTAAGCCAGTACCACTCAAAGATTCTGTGCTGGTATGCAGTACCTGGGAGAGAGGCTGCTATAAAGCCATCATTCAGAACCAGTCACGGTGGCACTATGAGTCAGCAGTGGCGGCTCCAGAGAATTACGAGTGGTGGTGGGGGGGGGGGTAAAGAGGGGTCCTGAGTTTTTATAAGGGGGTCCAAAAAAAGTTTTGCTCTAACAAATAATACTATTATAGATATGGTGGATTTTCTGTTCCCAGACTATAATGCCTAAGTATTGTGAAATGCATGTTATTGGAAGACATTATTGACAATACTTAAACACAACTGTAGTCTTTAAAAAAAAAAAAAAAAAAAAAAAAGCAAACACAAAAAAATAATATAAATTATATAATTTTTTTGCACTCAAGTTAAATCCTAATTAAGTAATCAGCTATTGGCTTTGTCTTAAAACAAGTTATGTACAGCCCTAAATTAGATTAGATTCTGCTTATGGCCCCAAAAAATCTTGAGCCAGCCATGGTCACATTTAAAAGTAAAATAAATTTTAAAAACTATTACCCCAAAAAACGACAATGATAAGTATCCATATGCAGAACCGGCATGAATGCTGTGGTTTGATCCGACTTTGGATCAGAAAAACAACGAACTAAAGCCGTAAAAATCTGAATCGATAATCATCGCTACTGCGTGGGTGGTGGGGGGGCAGGGCCGTTTTCAGGGGGTCTTAGGACCCTGCATGCCTCCCCCTTCCCGCCGTCACCGTCAATCAGAATAGATATGCTCGCAGTCTAAAACACGACTTAATCTGTTCATAAATAGCTTTTTTCCTCATTCGGAATTGTTTCTGAACAGTCCGTGCTGTGCTGGACCCTCAGTGCTCCAGCCTTGTTTCTGTCCCCTCCGCTCGGAGCTTGAGGCTTTCTTCAGCGGCCAGCCCCGCAACGTTTATTGCCTGTTCGCTTGTTACACAATATCCAAATTAAAAGCAAACGGAGAGTAACTACTTGTTTTGCTCAATTACAACGACGCTGCAAAGCTCGAAAAAACTGCTTATGACCGGACATTTCACTTACATTACACGAGAGCGCACGACACGTGCGTCTGCTTCCAAAACACAGTGGTTGCTGATGGGATTGGTGCGTTTGATTTAATAGACTGGGACATTTCACACAGGTGGTCCACAGACACAAACAAACAAACAAACAAACAAAAAAACAAAACAAAAAAAAAAAAAAAAAAAAAAAAAAAAAAAACGTCGCTTGCATTGGGCAGGACGAAGAATAAATCACTTATCGTCTATAGACTTTTAAATACAAACCAAGAAAACACCGCAGAACAATTAATTTTTAATTTAAATGAAATCAAAACTCGATAACAATGCAGAGAATAATAACTTATTTGCTCCAAAAACATGGTATGGATACCGGAGATGAAAAGTTACCCCAGATGCATCAGATACATAAGAAAATGTTTATCAATGCCAGCAGAGGTCGGGAGTACAAACATAATGTAAATTACTCAAGTAAAAGTACAGCTTTTTTGATTAAAAAAAAAAAAAAAAAAAAAAAAAAAACCCACTAGATAGTACATCTATGAAGCCTCTCTGTGGTTCTCCTCTTCCTCAGAACCTGGCAGTTCTGATCTTCATCCCATCCTTGTCCAGTATATCCACTGTCCCTCCTGTCTAATAGTTTTAAATAACTGACTCCAAACTAAGAACCTGATCCTGTTTTCAGATTTAGCCAATATAATATAATCTCAAGTACCAGATAAAATTTATATTATTTACATTTGCTCTTAAAATATTATTCAGAATGTTTACATGGTCATAATGTAAACATTTCATAAATGTCATAAACCAAACAGAGTTTACACTGCATGATAAAGCTGTTGGCTTTGTCATACTTACAGTTAAACTAATCCCTTAAGTATGGCCATGGTTTTTCTTTTTCACTGGATGGGTTATTCCAGGCACCTCTGTCTTCCAGTTGATGCAACAACATGAGATCTGATTGCCAACCCAGCAGAAGGATCAATGCTGTTTTTTTCTGGTGTTTCCTTTTGATTTTTACTCATTAACGGATATGATTTCAAATGTAACTGAATAAATTACTTTCAGGTTTTATAGACAATTTTAAAAAGTACAAAATAGAGACAAATTGCAACTAATTATAGCAATGCATGTTATGTTATGTTACGATGTTACTTTCCACCCCTTGTATGCCAGTACCTTAACAATCAAAATATGTATTTTTCTCCACATTGTCAAGTGCTTGTACTTTCTGTGTTATCCATACAGGTAGCCTACAGTACAGTATTTGTTTGGGTTTAGACTATGCTTTTAGTGAAAGAGAGAGAGAATACAATGAGCCAATGACGGTTTTTGTCTTTCACCCCTGGATTTACACATTATAATATAATTGATTTAATGCCTAATATATTAAGGTGATTTTTAAATTAATTGTATTTACAATCCTCCATAATCCTTTCTTACAGTGCATATTGTCTGACAAATGTTGCTTCCAGAAACTCCTTGTCAAAGTGTCCCACTGATTAGCTTATGTTCCTCCTTTCCTACATCATTAACACAAACTATTTTTTTAACTAATCCAACACTAACCTAATTTTCTTGGGTCTGGATCAGATTATATCCTTAAAAACTTAATAATTACATTTTTTTTTAGACTTTCAGTTTGAACACAAGCCTCAAAATAATGTTTCATCACTGATGAATGTTAGATCAGTTTCTGTTGAAACATTTATTTTCTTCCACTGACTTTTTATAACATACTCTGGCCAAAATGCTGCCATAGTTTAGGTACAACTCAGTTAACTAAATTTCATAGTGTTCAGATCAGATGACATCTCAAGGCCCTTTACAAGACATAATGTGTCCAACTTAACAACAAATATAGGACTGAAAGACAAATGAGTGTAAAAACAACTAAAAGCCAAAGAAAAACATTGCAAGACCTTCACTTTGACAGACTGTAAGAATATCTGGCCTTTTAGATGAAGATGATGATGGAAGGTTTCACGTCACCCTAATAAGACCTGGATAAAATTTGTCCAACCTAAATTATGGAGGCTGCAGCTCAGTTCTGCTGTCACCAAAGCATCAGGAGGATATTTTTCACCTCATCCAGGGTCAGTAGCAATTCTGACTGGGAAAAAAAACCTTCTGAATAACCTTCTAATAACTGTGCCACTTTGCAGCCCCTGTTGTCCATCTCCACTAATCTTAGTGATATTAATGAAGTACAGGCACATAAAAAAAATTAATATTGGGAAAAAGTTCAACATTTCAAAAAGTGAAATTCATTTATTAAATAGATTCTTTACACAAGGAGTGGGGTATTTCAAACCTTTGTTTCTTACAGGTGTAACCCAGTCCAAAATACTGATAGTTTGTATTAAGTTCATATAGGAAGTAGTATTTTGAACTGTGTTGAAATCATTGTGTTAAATATGTTAAAACTATTAAACATAAGTTGCAAAACTATGTTTCTGAAGACTAAAAACAGTATGGCAGAAAAATATGTTTTATTATAAAAAGAAGTTTTGTCACATATTCTGTTTTAGTTTGAAGAGCTCATGTTTGAAAATGGAAGTGGTGTAGAACATAAGAAATTTACTGGTCAGTTATTGGTCAATATTAAAGAAGTGTGAGGAGAGCAGAGAGGAAGCGAGAATGTTGGTTGGGATGACCTGAGGCTTAACAACTTTGGAAAATAATGTAGCAAAGTTTGTAGAAAAAAATGGTGTTGTTGATGTTTTAGACTTTAAATTTGTCTGTCTTCATACAGACGTCAACTCTACATTTTTGTTTTGAACTACTGTGATTATTTCAAACTGGAATTGATAGTACAATAGTCATGAGTTTGTTTTACAGGTGTGCAACACAGATGCTGAAAACCCAAAATTCAATGTTTCAGGAAATGTAAAAGTTGTGAAAAATTTAAATATTGGAAACTCACCCCCTGATCAGCTTAGTAACCCAGATTCCCTTCAAAGGTTTCCAGAGCCTCTAAATGGTCTCAGTCTGGGTCAGAGAGACACAATCATGGGGGAGACTCCTAACCTGACAGATGTTTAGAAGACAGTCATTGATATCCTCCACCTTGAGAATGAGCCACAAGAGATCATTGCTAAAGAAGCTAGTTGTTCACAGAGTGCTGTTTCCAAGTATATTTATAGAAAGTTGAGAGGAAGGAAAAGGTGTGGTAGGAAAAAAATTCAACAGTGATAACTGTAACCAAAAGAGGATTATCAAGCAGAATTAATTCAAGAATTTGGGGGAGCTTCACAAGGAGAGAACTGAGGCTGGAGTCAGAACATCAAGAGCCACCACTCACAGACCAATCCTACACACAGGATGCAAATGTCGCAGTCCTCAAGTCAAGCCACTGCTGAACTAGAGCCAGTGTCTGAAGCGTCTGACATCAGCTGAGGAGAAAAAGAACTGAATTGTTGCTCAGTGGTCTAAAGTCCTCTATTTAGATTAAAATAAAGTTTACAATTCATTTGGAAACAAAGCTCCCAGAGTTTGTAGGAAAAGTTGAGAAGGAGGTCAGTGATGATCTGGGGTCCCATGTCATCTGCTGGGTTTTCTGAAGTCCCCAGTCAGTGCAGCCATCTATTAGGGCATTTTAGAGCACTTCCTGCTTCCTTTTGCTGACAATCTTCATGGAGATGCTGATTTCATTTTCCAGCAGGACTTGGTATCAACTCACACTGCCAAAGGTTCCAAAAGCTGGTTCAGTGACTGTTGTGGTACAGTGCAAGCTTACCTGACCTGAACCCCATAGAGAACCTGTGGAGTATTGTCAAGAAGAAGATGAGAGACACCAGACCCAACAAAGCAGATGACCTGAAGTTCTGCTATCAGAGCAACCTGGGCTCCCAGAACCCCTCAGCAAGACCACAGGCTGATCTCCCCCATGTCACGCTTCAGTGATGCAGGAACTCTTCCAAAAGAAGCCCCAAAAAAGTATTGATTGCATTCTGTTTAAAACATTATACACTGAATTTTGCATTTTCATTATCTGTAAGCCATAATCATCAAAATTACGTGAAATAAAGGTTTGAAATATTTTACTCTGTATGTGTATTGAATCAGTATTAAATATTTGGTTCACTTTCTGAAATGAGTGACAAACAAATTATGAATTTTTTCACAATATTTTAATATAGAGCTCATTATTGTCATATATTTTGATTGGGCAAATTGAATCCAGCAAGTCATTCTATTTCTTCCTAATAACTACCACCAGCCATACTGCTATAAAAATGCTTTTCAAATGACTGAACTGAGCTACAGAAGCCTTAGAAATAACAGATAGTAAATAGGAGCAATTGTGAAAATTTCAGCTCTGGAGTAATGGAATCAATATTTTTTGTTTTTTCTTTCCTTTAAGTTGAACACAAGTTTATGTTTATGTTACACAAAAACTGGCTTCAGTCTGTAGTTACTTTTAACAAAGAAGTTCTGCGGCATCATAATTTGAATTCAAAATGGGTTTTTTTTTCTGCTAAGGAACATCAGCAAAGTTCCCTGATCAGCAGTGTGGAGGTAGGCAAACCCATGGATGGACTGTGTCCCTAGGCTAAGCCATGAGAGATGCTCATTTCTCCCTTTAGTAAAAGTGCTTCAGGTCAGTGAAACCAGAGAGGAGAGGGAGAGTCAAGCTGACCAGACCCTGAACAACTTCAGTCTCTGATTACATAGCTCTTCTCTCCGGAGTGTACACTTCTCCACCCTGGCATACTGATTAGACTGATTCAAGCTTCTGTGATCACTGTAGCTTGTAGGACTGACTTGAGCCTTGCCTCCCCCCACTAGTTCTCTTCTCCATCTCCCAGTCCATTCCTACGGAACCTTGGGTTATTGTCAGAAGTCTATTGCCCCTGTAAAGTCTCAGAAGAAATCAGTAAGGCTGGATTGGTGAAAAGACCTAGGCTGAAGGAGGCTTTGGAGAGGAGGAGAGGTGCTCTGGCTCTTCAGAAACTCCCCTCTTGGCTTTTTTAAGGGGAAGGGGAGCGGAAGGAAAATCAATAGGCAAGAACCAAGAGGCCTGTGATGGCATGGATAATCACATTTCTGCATTAATGTTTTAGATGCTGGGAGAACACATCTGTCTAGCTGGTCTCTGGTCCTTTGTGCAGAGCTGCACAATAACCAGCTAATATTTACAAACAAAACATTTGTTTCTAGCTTGCAGACTTACACACATGCTAAGCAAAAAGAACATATAATAAGCCCCTCCACACACCTTACAAATGTTGCAACATGTAATAAATGAACAATTAAACCTGCAAAACATGCATCAGAAGTCGAGCTATATTCTTGAATAAGCACAGGTGTAAAATATACCAAAGCCTATGTAATCTATCCATAATGAGATTACTGAGATTATCACACATAAATCAGGTTCTGACTGACAGGAACATCCCTTCTTGGGACTGGTAAGGGAAGGGTAGCTGCCACAGGCTTCAACCCTGGCATCACCACTGCCTCCCCTTCCCACAGAATCTGATGCATCACCTACACATACAAAACAACCACTCCTTTATTACACAGCACTAATAAGAAACAAGGATTCCAATGATGCAGAAACATTAACTATCTGCACTCATACACTGTTCTGATTTCTTGCATTCTCAACAACAGCAATACTTGAGAGGCCAACTGAAAAGGATGTGTTCAAGTGCTCCTCAACTGAGACTTTCACTTTCACTTCACATCTTTTTGTCACAATTTACAAAAATGGAATACTTTTCACCCTGAACTGATCTTGATATGCTGAAAGACAATGCTTTACTTGTTTTTTTCAACAAGTTTCACCTCTAGATCCAAGAATATGATTTATATGTACATGTTTATTGAGGGTTTAATGGTACTCAAAAACCCCAGTTTTCAGTTAGCTTCAATCAAGAGATGGACATTTAATAATACATTGAAATGCATTATTAAATGGATACTTCATGGCTCCCATTACGGATGTTGTTTTAACTCAGTTTATTTGTGTTTATTTCACACTAAAGTATTCACTCCAAAAATTGCTAGCCATATACTGTAATTTTTAAAGCAACCTGACTATGAATTAATTTTAGTTGTTCTGTAATTTCATTGAACTTTTACTGTAATTCTATTACCTGTGTACAGTAACTTTTCTTTACTCTTTTCACTTCAATTCAAAAATACTTTGCTAAATCTAAAATGACATTAAATGTTTCTGTATTTTGTTTTTTTACAATTTTACTACAACTCTATTACTGGTTTACTGTAATTTTACTATATTACTGTAATTCTGTCACATGTTGACTGTAATTTTATTAAAAATGTTACTATGATTCTATTACATCTTATTGTAATTTATAT
The DNA here is from genome assembly GCA_014839685.1 of Anableps anableps. Lineage (NCBI taxonomy): Eukaryota > Metazoa > Chordata > Actinopteri > Cyprinodontiformes > Anablepidae > Anableps > Anableps anableps. The sequence goes on along the minus strand of CM026067.1, from coordinate 1,282,052 downwards.
TGCAACATTGCTGCAGTTCTGTCACTTTTACTGTAATTTGTCAATATAATTTTACTGCAATTCTATCACAGGTTTACTGTAATTTTATGAGGATTTTAAGATAAGATAAGAAAAAAACAGGGCATGGTAATGGCACAGGGGTAAAGCGTGCGACACATATATGGAGGCCGTAGTCCTCGATGCAGCCGTCACAAGTTCGAGTACTGGCCCATTGACCTTTGCCACATCTCTTCCCACTTTCTCACTACCCACTTTCCTGTCTGACCACTATCAAATAAAGGCCTCTAGAGCTGGGAAAAGCCTTTAAAAAAAAAAAGATGAAATGAAAACTTTACTTTATCAGTCTAAGCTGCTCAAGACGATAATTGTTGGAGGGCCCACAGCAGAATAAACTTTCTGACTAACCCTCTAACTACCGTGAGCCAGCTGCGTCTTGAATTGAGTTATCTAACTCCGCGAATATTCGTTCAATCATTAAAAAAAATCCAATGCTGCCAGAGAGCTGGTGCTCCGTGCTTTTTGCCAATATATGATGTATGTGGTATATCACGGTAATTTCAAAAAGGACTGCGAAAATTGCCGCTTCAACAGCAGATGACGGACCAGTGAAGGGTTGAGGTGAGCGAGAGGATTAGGCGAGTGACAGATCAGTGGGGGTTTTTGGCGACTATCAAAAGAGTATTTCTGCATGTTTCTGCTTGTGTTTGCGTATACCTGAGTTTTTGCATATTTCTTCTTTTGAACTGCTGAAACTTTCTTGTTATGTGCAATAATCATTAACCAAATGTTGAAACATCAAGTTCAAATACTCCTGGGAAAAGGTACCAAAGCTCAGAGACTTAGGGCATTTCCTGACAATTTTACAGCCATAACAAAATATGATTTTAGCCTTGGTAGAAAAAGGGTTAAACAGATTTATTAAGATCAACAAAGCATGGCAGATTTTCATTGGTCTATTTGATAAAGTGTGAATGCAGTTAGAGAATCTGCCTGGTCCCTTTCATGAATTACTGCATTGCTAGTTGCCATATCTGCAGAGCTGTGTCCAGTTGTGTGTGTGTGTGTGTGTGTGTGTGTGTGTGTGTGTGTGTGTGTGTGTGTGTGTGTCCTTCCTGTGCTTCCAGGGTGTGACCAGCAGGTGCAATCATTGCATCTGGAGCTCATCAAGTCTTATTAGGAGGAGTTTAACAAAACAACAGAATTTTATGATCTGTTAAAACAAACACTGGATGCTAAGCTCCTTCAAACAATGATACCCCAGAAGAAGGCAGAGGCAGCAGCAGAAGAAAGCTTAATCATGGAATTTACTCCAAAACTGTGATGACAGCTACATACCCCTAATCAGAGGCATCAGACTCAAGAAAAAACTGGTTCATGGGGTTTCGCTGGATAAGGACAAGTTCCTCAGCACTTTTATAAAAGAAGTCTCTGTTTCAAAGGACCAGCAATAGTTCAGCTTGGTTGAAGTGAGGGTAGTGACACAGGATTCATAGTCTAACTTTAGTTTCAAATTCAATCCAGTTTATTATTTAGCACCAGTTCACAACAAATGTCGTCTCGTGGCTCTTTACGAAAAAAAGACATTTCAGTTCAATTACACATAAATTCCAATCAATCCTAGTTATCAAACAGTTCATTATTCAAATTAATTTTAAAAGTTTTCTGTCTAAGGAAACCCAGCAGATTGCATCACGTCATTGACTTGCAGAATTCACTCCTCCTGGATGAGCATGTAGTGACAGTAGACAGTCGCTTGCATTATGTCATTGACTTTACTACAGTCCCTCATGCCAAGCATGCATGTAACTAGTTTCTACCCAACTCTGAATTGCAGAGTTTTTTCTGAAATGTAGTGGTTATTTTCCTAAACTCTCTGGAAGTACAGGGTATTTTGGGGATCAATGAGTGTTATAACATTGTACCAGCAACATATTATTATTATTATTATTATTATTATTATTATTATTATTATTATTATTATTATTATTATTATTAGTCCTACAAGGTTATGTGATCTCATAATACAGTCAAGTTCCCACAAGTAACTTATAAATTTCAGGAAAGGAAAAAATACTGTAAGCTCCATGTTAATGACAAAGTTAAAAATAGGGATTTATTGTGGATTCCTATTTATCTTCTCAGCCTTCTTCAGCAAGTCTGTTTTGGGTTCTCTCACACACTCATCACATCACTGAAGTACAGTGCCTTGATCTCTTTATGCTTTTTTGGTACCTATATAGCACATAGGTATTTCTAAACAATCGCATTGAAAAATGTGTGGGTTATTTATAATATTTCATTTGTTAAAACAATTGAATCAGTTATGGAGTGCGATGGGATCAGCTGGTAAGGTGCAGTGAAAAGGACAGTAAAAGATAAATAGGGAGGTGAGATATATATGAGGGGAAGGGGTCAGCAGCCCTGTGCATGTGCTTGGTGTCATCTGACTTTCTGGCTGGCTTGTTGAGCTCCTCTGATGTACAGTACATGACATGTGCCTTGAAGCCCAACCCCTAACAAAGGCACCATTAATTACATCACCCCCCTCTCCCCGCCCCTTCTGACACATAGCCAAGACCCTTAGCATGTAGGTTTAAAAAAAAAAAAAGTGGTTAAGCTCCTCTCTTTTCCCTCCTCCACTCAGGTGGAATGAGTGGATTGAAGAACACTGGAAGTGAAACAGAAGGATATCTGAGTAAAGAGACATGCCTCCTGATGCTTAATTAGTATTTCAGGTCCTGATGCCGACTACAGGACCTCACTGTTGCTGTGTTAGTGATTGCATTCCTGGGCTTGCCAGGAAGGAATGTACCTCTTCCCTCACTAAACATGTGCCAACCCTGTAAAGCAACCAAACAAAAAAAAAAAAAAAAAAAAAAAAAAAAAAAAAAAAAAAAAAAATTGCAACAAATCTGAAGAGGCCTCTGACTGAAGACTGTTGCTGTATAACAGCCTCATGACTGTCATGACATACGCTGGATTTCTACTAGCAAATGCAGTCGATGGTCTTGGAGGGAAGCAGAGACTGGAGAGGGCCTAAATTGTACGGGTCACAGGTGAGACATGGAAAGAGACAATTAGGCATGAAAAGAAGTAAAGGCATGCCATTGCAGAAACATCAGGGAATGCATACGTTTCCAGAGTAAGACCCTTTGCTGGCAAAGCAGTTCATAGTTTTGTTTTTCTCTGCTTGGTGGATAAGCCCCTTGTTCAGAGGCAACCAATGATAAAAATAATTTAGAAAAAACAGGAAGCTGAAAAAGCTCTGTGGATTGTTTTGAGGCTATAGACTGGGTTACATTTTGCCAGCCACATGGAAAGGACATTGCTGCTATGATTGAGTTTGTGACCAACCAGTAAAACTTCTGTGTGGACAACATCATCCTCAGGAAAACAGTGAGCTGCTTCCTCAACTGAATCACCAGTGTCCTGTAGGAACTGCTGAATAAAATAGAGCCTTCAGGGAAGGAGATGGGAAATTACTGAGCAGTATATAAATCAACTGAAAGTTACAATTAGACACAGCAAGTACATGTACAGTAAGGAGAACTTGAGAGCAAGTTCCAGCAGAATATTATAAAGGATGCGTGTTTAGGAATAAAGCATATCACAAGCTTCAAGCAGAAGGATTATCAAAAAAATAGAAGTCTGAACTGAACACATTCTTCTACAGACTCAGTTCAGGAACAACATAAGCTTCTCTCTCCCCTGCCCCCAGCCAAACAGTCATCTCACCCTCCCTTGACCCAGAGGTTTCCTGTTGTACCGTAAATGTTTTATCTTCCACCTTTGTAATGGATTCATATAGATCAAAGAAAATTAGGAGATGCTGGTGTTTCTTTAGTATCTCCTTCCTGCCTGAGACCAAACTGCAACAAGGATGTTGGTCAAGATGGTATCAGCCCGAGTCTTGAAGAGCTGTGCCGAGCAGTGCTGTGATATTCTGCAAAACCTCTTCAACCTTCCACGGCCCAGTGGAAGGCATCCTACCTCATTCCAATACTGAAGAAAGTTCATCCATTACTCCTCAATGACTGTACATCTGTTGCTCTGGCATCTCAAATCATGAAGCTCCTGGAGATACTTCTATTGGCCCACCTAAGTAAGCACACAGGCACTTTTCAGGACCCCTGCAGTTGTCTATCACTGTGGAGTTGAAGTTGGAGATATCATCATATACAGTGCTTTCAGTAAAAAAAAAAATAAGTACGCTACCTAATGTCATACAAATATGGGACAAAAAAAATGGATGATATTTTCATATAAATCCGTCTATCAATCTATAACTCAGCAGTTTTATTGTACAGAAGTTACAAAGATCAATGTCAACTTATGAATGTGTGTCAAATTCAAAGTTTCTTGGAGCCACTTTTATTAACTTCAAGCCTCATGGTGTTAACGTGGAGATGAAAAATAACACTGAAAAAACACTATGCTGAGGGGTAAAATTTAGAAGTAGTGGTACTGCATACTGGTCCATACCAGCCCACTTAAAGCACTGATCATATACCTGCTTCAACAAACTCATCGCCATCTAGAAAAAGCAAGCAGCACTGTCAAGATTACATTCTTTGATTTCTTTATTGCACTTATCATAATTCAGCTGGATGTGCATTATCCGAAACGCCAGAAGACACAGGTGGAGAACGTTACAGACAATCCTGAGCATTCTTTTCATTCGATTCAGACAGAACAAAGTGTTTTCACTCAGATTCTTCATTCAATCTGCTGTAAGACAAACCATCCTTCCTACCCACAGCCATCACCATCTGCAACAACACTTTAAAGAAACTTGGATAATATGTTGTTACAACAACATTTCATTTTTCTTTTAGATAACTAAAGTATTTTTGAATTGAACTGAACTCTTACCCACTGCATCATTGCATGGTGCAGATGTAGCAGCACCAAAGACCACTGTGTCAGCAGAGAGTGATCTGGACCATGGAGCAGTTTGCAGCAGTTTACTATTGCTGCAGTACCTCTATACATGAAAAAAAAAAAACACTATAGAACCAGTCTAACCATCTGAGCTCATATTAATGCCCTGCAGAACATTTTTCATGTTTGCACCCTGTTAAGGCAATTAAGGCAGGACTACTGTAATTCTTTACTATCAGGAAGTCCACAGAATGTAGTTAAAAGCCTTCAGCTGATCCAAAATGCTGCAGGACTGAAAATGTTTGTGTTTACTGCAGCTTTTGATCAAACTAACCAATGACCTTTTTAAAAGATTTGTTTCATTTATGCATTTAATATCTGTATTTTTAACATCTGTTTCTTTTATGAATTGCTTTTATGCTTCTGCTTTGATATTTTAGTTCTGTCTTTCCTTTATGTCATGTAAAGCACTATGGATTGCCTTTGTCTGAATGGCACAATATAAATAAACTTTATTGTTTCATAAAGTTGTACAAAAGTATAAAACTAAAGCTAATGGAGTCAACAAGAGGTGAACAGCTGAATGTAGTTGTGTAATAAAGAAAATACATGGTTGCTGGCCTCTCCTCTGTACATTAGGACAGCAACTGGCATAGCTCTGCCATATGCGTTGCTCTTTAGCTGCTGCAAAAACACAAGCTGCAGATCCTGCCCTGTTTGAGCTCATAAGTCATATTTTGGTTCTGACCCAAAGGTGCCAGAACTGACAGACTCAGGATGGGGGGGACTTCCTCTGAGGGTTAGGGAGAGCAATGGGGTTATGTGGAGGTATGACTCTGGCAGGAAACAGTGTGTCAATTCGGTTAAGGTCTGTTAACAACACTTGTCTCACTTAGTGTACATTAATATTTGCTGTTGGAGGAAGAACTCAGGGGAATATGGAAAAGCGGGACAAACATATGCACCAGTGTCAGGCAATGTACCATTCAAGTTCTATAAAGAACTAACAGAAGCCATCTCTGATTAAAAAAAGATTTTTTAAAAAATTATTATTAAAGGAATCAAATCTCTAAATGTCGCTTTTTGGGCCTTTTTCAGCAGTGTCAAGGAAAATGGCTGATTGTCTTTCCTCATAGTTGTTTAACTTATGGGCTGTTTGTTGGGATGTACTTATATATCCAAAGTCAAATTCCTTGTTCGGACCTACAAACTTGGTAAATAAAGTTGATTGTGATAAACCCAGAGAACCCAAAATACAGCAAGGTTACAGCAAGGTACAGGATAGTTACAGATGTAATTATGTACTGAAGTGTCTCTCGAACATTGTGTTGCTTTCCTAATAAAGTCCACTCCTAATAGTCAAGACGTGAAGGAAAAAGAAAAGAGAAAGAACTCTGCTATTTGCATGGAGTGTAGGGCAGCTTTCCAGGTAAGCAGGACAAAGCCTGAACTCCAAAGGATGGTTGTCATAAAAGCAAAACATGGCTTCAAGAGTAAAGGGGATCAGCTACCACGAATTTAAAAAATCATGCATGGTTGGCATTGAAGATTTCACAGGTTTTTTCTAGATTTCTTGGTAAAACATTACAGCTAGAGTTGATTCAAGGATGGGAGATGTAGAGTAGATAACCAGCCAGTTCTGCATAAAGAGCTGAAACAATGAAGGCTTTCATGGTAGTCTAGAAAGTACTGAGTCTGAGGGGAGACTAGCTTTTTCTCTTGCCCCCCTCTGTGAGGGTTAAATGTAGAGGTGAACACTGAGGTGGAATGAAAATAAATGATTGAATGAGTTTACTGGTTGCAGATGAACCGGTTCTAAAGTGTTTTCACACTGAATTGTAAATTGTGTTGTTTGTTTATTGTGTTTTATAGAATCACACATAATAACACATATGCAAGTGTTTACTCAAATCTGCCAACTGAAGAACCAGAAAACCATCACCTGGCCTTGTTAAAAGGCACTAACCTTAAAACCTACATAACACTGACATTGGTATTGTCATGACGTTTTTAACAAATGTGAAACAAACCTATGTCTTTAATTTGGTCAGCAATGATCTTTGCCTTGCAGGGTTTCCCCCAGAAAATTTGCTAAACCCAGTGGTAAGGGTGCTAGGACTGATCACCAGCGGCCCACCATGTTTTTGTTAAAAATTCAAGCTCTCTGTGACAAACCTGGATTATTCCTCCATGGCTGACTGCTCAAAGAATCTTCATCCTTCTGCTCCTTCAAACCCTGCATAACCTGTCTACCCTCCAAACATACTCATCATACACCTCTCCCTTTCTACCTTCCAGTGTTCCTGGTTCCCTCATTCCCAGAACCACCATGGAACAAGATTATTCATTCATTTATTTGTAAATGAACACCTTAAAACTCTGTCTCCTGGGAGTGTTTGCATGTGGGTCAGGCTTCATCTAAAACCATGACAAACAAGCTATGTAATGCAATGTATGTAATGCAATGGTCACATTTAAAAGTACAGTAAATTAAAGAAATATTTCCTAAAATGGACAATGATGTTTATTTCTATGATTTACTAAATATTCTTAGGGTACAAAGTTCAAGTATTTAGGATGTAACCCTCTTAAAGTTGTTCAATGCTGTTCAAGCCAGTTTCACTGTTTAATATCTGCAATACCAACTTTTTCCCAGCAGACGGCAGTGATGGCATCAGTTATTTTGCACTCCATAGTTATGAGGCAAGAAGAAGATGTGCAGCAGTAAACAGATCAATGGAAAGTCAGAGAAAGACTCACAGAACAGATGGAGCAGAGGAGATAACAAGAACTTTAAAATAAATGTTAAAGTTCTTGCTCACCATACATCCCATTCTCAATGCATAATGCTGAAAGGTTACTGAAACAGGAGAAGCAGTTTATTGTTTTGCCAGGGTATGTATTTTTGTAAATAGTGACTAATTTACCTTGTTTTATACAGGTTTATTTTTCATTTCGGCGTGAAATAACACGAGAGCCAATAGTTGGGCAGCTTGACCAGCAATTGGAAGATGGATCCAGTGCCGTTCTTTTCCAAGAGACATTTTGCTCCATCCAGGAGGATGGCGAACAAATTCGACAAATTGCACAGATAAGCACTGAGCTCTTCTCCTATCAAGCGTTTCACCTAAGGAGAAGGACCCCCACACACGCTACCCTGGTAGTTTGTCCAGTTTTTTTTTTCTGTCAGAGCTGTGAATCTTTTTTTATTTGTAAATTATATTTTTTTTTCATCATCGTGCTGTACATTTTTATTTCCTGACTAAACCAGGATTGGTTGATGGAGGTGGAAATGAACGACTGACATAAAAGGAACAGTATAGAAAATGAACTGACTGACTGAGGGGAGTTATATTAATATTTTTGTTCAAGTATATCTTGAGTTTTTCATAAAAGAAGATAAGACCTTTATGTTTGTTGTGTTGTAATAAGTGCCACAGAGTGTTCTTTATATAACAAAATAAGGTACCTCTACTTTTCTTACTCCACTTCTCCTCATTGAAAAGTACCTGGAATATCTATGTTCTTAAGTTAATAAAGTAAGGGTTACAATGTGATTTCCTGAATCCACCCATTTTGTTTCGTAGTTTTGCCTCTTGTTTTTTTTTTTTTTTTTTTTTTTTTTTTTTGGCTTGTTGTGATTGGTTATTTATCCAAGCGAATGTAGTATTTGGAAGGAATGCTCTGGAAAAAGACCTGTCTGTGGTTGGCTAGTGGTGTGGTCCATTTATATTAACTTTATCAAGTTGCAAGCAGAGATAGAGCCAAGGGCATGGCAGAACACATATTGAGCGAGCCTGTGAGAGGTGTAAGTGCACACGTTATTCTTTTTGAACAAAGAATAATGTTACATTACAACACGTTCTCACTCCCAACTTGTCACATTTGGACACTTGGTCAGGCTCCCTCTGCGTCACATAATGACGCATCAGGTCGCCCCTTCTCTGTGCTGACATAGGATATGTAATTATATTTGCAGAAAATACAATTGTACAGTGATTGAATTATTTTATGTAGCGACTCCTCCACAGCTAATCTGAGAGGTTTTTGAACAGCCAAGAAATAAAGATGAAATGTTCCACATAAATGTTGTACATATTAATTGAATTTAAATCTAAGGAGCAGTTTAGGTTGAAAAGTCAGTCACTGTTGAAGAATATATGGCTCTTGTGGATCATACCTTTAACTCTGCCAAATTTATTTTGTTGGCTATATTGTAACCATCCATTCTAAACACATATTTAAAACCATATTTTCTAGCAAATGATTTAAAAGCTATAAATGAATGTTTTGGAACAGCTTAAATTGCGATGCTAAAGAATGTTTGTCTTTGTAGGACACAGTGAAACGAAGCAACACTGTTGGTGTGCTGACAGTTGTCAGTGAAGATAGTCCTGACAAAGGTTCAAGTTTAGTGGATCTCCAGCCCATCTCCACTGTCATCATTCTAGAAGGCGGTTTTGTCATGGATTGTATTAAAAACTTGCTTCAGCCAGTTTGTCTATTATTTGCCCTTAAATATGCTTTGCTTTTGGATTACATATGCATGGAAAATACACTCAACTTTATTCAGACAGAGATGCTTGGAAGGAGAAAAAAAAAAACCTCCCACCAAAATTGTTGACTCTGAAGAACAGACCAGTAAAAACCCATCAGCTTTGAGATAGCACTTTGTAAGTTATGTACCCATTGATGTTCTCCTGTTATCATAAAAAGTTGAATGCTTTTGTGCAGCTGAGGTGGCTTGTCATCTCAATTTTAAAAAATGAATCTCCATCAAAGTCTGTATCATGACAATTTTTGTTCAGCCTATAGAACTGTCAGTAATGCATTTTTTTTTTAAAATAAAAGTAATGCAGCTGAATCAACCCAGTAAGTGTTCTTTTACAGTATATTTTTGTGATGTTTTTGCCTTTAACATTGAAAATAGTTAAGAAATGGGGGGAAAGAGGAAGGAAGGCCAAGGACCCATTCAAGGAAATTAGTTTAAGTGACCTTAAAAAAGTAAGTACGTAGTACGTTATAGCTACTTAGTAATTCTAAGTGGAGTTAACTTGACATACACAGTTCTTACAAAATGAAGAAATTAAGTTACATGAACTTTTATCTTTAAGTTGTACTACTTAATTTAGTACTGCACACAAGATTTTGGTACTCACTAGTATTAAGATTACTTTTTTTTTTGAGGCAACAAGTTTGCATATTTTTTTTAAGTGAGGTCAACTAATTAGATTTTACAATGTGGTATCTATCATAAGCTCTTACTGTAACGTGCTTTTAAGATTTACAATTAATTTACAATATACAGTATAAAAACAGGTCACAAGGCAAAATATATCTCTACTGAAATACTTGATTTGTGGTAGTATGACAAGCAGGTCCTTTAATCACTCTCATATAGATTTTGCAAAGGTGTTATGTACAATTTATCAACAGTTTCAACAACAACACATTTCACTGTTATATCAGACCAGATGGCACTTCAGTTTCCAGTCTTCCAGACTGTGTACATTTGTGAATCTTGACATAAAAGCCTACCAGACTTAACCAGTTTCTCAACCACAACACAGCAATGTTTGGTACATGCACAGTGCCCACAGGGTTTTGATGTGCACGCTTGTGTTTAAAGACAACTAAGTTATCAATTAAACACAATTGACCATCTTTCAAGTAAACAGCACTGTTGAACCTTTTCTTTAGTTGGTCATATGTCTGACTGTGACTCCATATACCAAAAAATGTCTATAATATCAGAAGCAGTTGCTTAGATTTCCACATAATTTAGCAATGGCAAGCCAATGTGAAGCTGGGGTATTTTCTTGCAGTCGGGGATGACCAAAACTGTTGATACTTCCATTTACTGTCACACTTTTCTGTTCTACACTTACAGAACAAAAGTTCTTCAACAAATGACTGAACTTTTGTATTTCCAGATTTGATAGTATATTTTGCCTTTTCTGGTAGTTCTTGCCACATAAGATTTTTTTTAGCTATTTGTGAAGGGGGACACAGTGCTCCATGGGAATACCTAGGTAGAGTACCCATATTAGACTTAAATGGAAAAGTTGAGGTAGCCCATAAAGGCCCCCAGTTTGACACTTTGTGTGACATGTATGAGCAAGTGTATCTTGAATGTGATCCTTTCCATAGTCTTTGAAACTCAATACAAATTTTTAAAGAGCCAGTTTTGTCATACATATACTGAATACCAAAAGGAACAGATTCCAAAATCTGACAGGGAGTATACCTTTCAATGTGAGCAAGGCATAGAAAAAGGAGAAAGGCTCGCCACTCCGAAGCTTACCAGAATTTCCTTTCACAAAGTGACTTTGGTGTCCTTGTTATCTCAACAGGAGGTTCTATGTTTTGAAGTCTCAAATCAACCTCTTTTATCTGTTTACCAATGTACCAGGGGGCTTCACTGTTTTCTGCATCAAACCACAGTGTAGACAGTTGCCAAGTGACTCCAAGACACACACTGTGCTGATATTCAGAAACAAAACCATTTATCATTTGGAAGTGACCAAGAGTCATTAAAGGAGATGGACCTTTAACTCCAAACACAGGGTTACCAGCTGATGCTGACGTCGCATGACTAAAATGATCCCTCTCATTTCGAAAGGGGGGCTCGGGTCTATCATATGGGTTTGTTTTCCCACCTTTGTGATAGCAAAAATCACAGCCATAAAAGCCATTAAACTGCTTTGTGTTACGAAGCACCAGCCAGGCTACCGAATCAGAGCTGCAAATCAGCACAAACATGTTAGAAACATGATGATTACCCTGTATGTCTTGCCAATCAGCACCTTCAGTCTACAATAAAGACACTTCTTTGACAAATAGTGTTAGTAATATAAACCTAGTTTACACATTTCAGTTCAGTAACCTGACATTGAATTGGCCAAATGCTGTACTTCGAACTTTTGAAGACTGCCACTCTGTCACAATTCCAAATTACTTTCATCTTTTCCAAGAACTCCACTGTCCAATAACTTTTGATCTTCACCAGACTGTATGTCAGAGAAAATCCCACATGTTTTAGCATTGTGATTTAGACTGGCACTGTGCTCTTGCAGAAGCTGCTTAATTTGTGCACCCAGGGGCAACACCAGTAAGAAGAAGCCTTTTTTCAGGTTGGCATACTGTATTACAAGATTCACATTGAGAATGGCAGTCACCTCTAATGCCAAGGTATTTTAAACAGTGTTCACAAAAAAATGAATTTCAGATGTAGATGATCTTCCAAATTCTTTGTGGAATAAGTAATGTGATCAAGCCAGGAAACATTATGTTAAACAGTTCCAGTAGATGAATGAGTGCTTCAGTAGTTAAATTGCGCTTTAATAGATAGGACATCATCATAAGTAAGCTCTCTCCTTTTGAAACTGGAGCACCAGGATACAAGGGCTTGTCACCAGTATCCCCTTTACCTTTATTGGTCTAGGGGAGAGAACAGAGAGAGAACATAAAAATGTAAGCAGTCACAACATTGTTGACTTGCATAGCTTTGTTTACTTTGTAGAATGCAGTCTTTCTTTAAAGGGGCAATATTATGTATTTTCCAAGCACATAGTTCCATTTTACAGCACAGTCATGTAACTGTTACTTTCAGTTGTTACAAAAATGCTGTATATATCAAATCTGATTTAAAAGAAATTTGACTTCGTAATTTAATGCCTTGAAATTGAGCCTCTGTCTCTTTAAAAACTCCTCTTTCCGAGACTCCACCTTCAGGAAGTCATCACAACATCGCTCCTCTATTAACCCTTTAACAACGATTTTATCAGCTTTTCACTGAGAAGTAGCTCGTGCAATGAGCTCAGCAGATGTGCAGTTCCACCAGGTGTTTACTAATTGCTGTTGGCTAGTCTGAAAGAGCTGAGTGGGAAAGTTGGGGGGAGGGGTGTTCTGTAATATGGAAACTCGAAAGCTCAGGAACTGCAGCTCCGAGGATGAGCTGCGCCTCAAAAGAAGGAGGAGCTGCGCCTCGGCCCACCTAAGGATTTTGTATGGCTGCCATGGAAAATTAAAGAATTTCTCAAACAAGCATGAAAGAATTAAAGCAACACTCTAGATATGTTTTTGATGAGAGAATAACATTATAACTGTTATGATTCATGTTTGGTCCTGCCCATGCTGTAATTACTTTTCATTCTACTCACCTGTGTCACCTGATTGCTGATCTGTGCCACCTGGGCCCTGCTCTACTTAACTCCTCTCAGCCCCTGCCTCCCTGCCAGATTAGCGACAGCCACGAGCCAGTAGAAATCCAGCGTTTCATGCCCTGCCTTCTTGTGTTTCTTTGACCCATTTCCGTCCACGGATCTTCCCCTCCTGCCAAGCCCGTTACGGATTCCTTTGGTTCTGGATTTCTGGACCCTGACTCAAGCTCCGCTTCACGACCACCGAGTATTGCCTGACCCTCAAGTTAAGTTTGCTCTCTCTGCCTCTCCGTGTATAACCTCTGCCTGATTATCGTCTAGCCCCTGGTGCTGCGTTGGATTCCCTTGTGGAGACCTTCATCGATTCTTCCTGAGCTGCTACCAGTTCCTGATACTAAATAAACTTGTTTTTCCTTTACGTACTTCTGTGTGTGGTTGAATTTCCGGGTCCTCCCAGTGAGTCCTTACAGAATAATCTGGCCACTATGGACCCGTCACCCACACAGGAGTGGCGTTCAAGTGTTGAAGACGCTATTACCCGCCTGGAGTCAAACATGCAACAAATGATGAGCATGCTTGATAGGATGTCCTGCCTTCCCTCCCCTAAAGGAGCCCCTTCTCCCAGCCTCAAAGCCGCTACATCTGGTTTCCAGGTCTCGCCCATTTTTGAGCCCCGCCTGTCTCCTCCGGAGGTGTTTAAAGGTGAGCAGAGTCAGTGTCGTCCCTTCATTACTCAGTGTGAAATAATCTTTGAACTTCAGCCGTCATCTTTTCCCTCTGAACGCGCTAAAGTAGCCTATGCTATTTCCCTCCTTTCGGGAAAAGCCAAATTATGAGGAACTGCAGAATGGCGGAGGGACTCCCTCATTTGTTATCGGTTCCAGGACTTTTCCAAGGAGCTAATCAGGGTCTTCAATCCTGTTCTGCCTCAGAGGGAGGCTGCACGTGGGTTGCTCAGACTCAAACAAGGCAGGAAGCGAGTAACTGAGTACATTATCGATTTTCATGCTCTATCCTCAGGAAGTGACTGGAACGATGAGGCACTATGTGATGCGTTCTATCAGGGTCTCAGTGAGGAGATAAAGGATGAGCTGTCTACCCGGGACGCTCCCAAGGACCTGGAGGAACTGGAGACCCTGGCCGCCAGAATTGATGCTAGGCTCCATGAGAGAAGGTTGGAGAGGAGTTCCCTCAGTCATACTTACCATGTTGAATCTGTTCCCAGATCACAGCCACCAGTCACGGCTCCACCTTTGAGTTCTTCACCCACCTCTCCGGGAGAGGAGCCTATGCAGATTGGTCGAACTCGCCTGTCCCCACAAGAGAGAGAGCGGAGATTTAAGAGAGGCCTTTGTTTCTATTGTGGTGGAGAGGGTCACCTACTTAGTCGGTGTCCTGTAAAAGGCCAGGCTCAGCAGGAGGTAAGAGGCTCCTGCTGAGCCAAAAGCGATGGCAATCCTCTTCGTTCTCTGTTCAGGCCACTCTCCAAGCTGATTCTCAAACCAAGCGTCTCCCAGTCTTTATAGATTCAGGAGCAGATACTGAGTTCATGGACCGTGGTCTTGCCGAATCTCTGGGCATCCAACTCTTACCTATCTCTAAGTGTCTTGAAGTTTTGGCAATTGATGGCCATGTACTTCACCAGATCACCCATGAAACAGGTCCCATTAAGTTCAGTATTTCTGGGAATCACCATGAACTTATCTCCTTCCTGATAATAGAGTCCCCTGGTCTCCCTGTCATTTTGGGGGCTTCTTGGCTAAGAAAACACAACCCCCACATTGACTGGGTGAAGGGCGAGGTGTTGGGTTGGTCACCATCTTGCCATTCCACTTGCCTCTTAGCAGCTTCGGTCCGTTTTTCTGTCCCTATCTCGGGACAGGAGACCTATCCCGACCTATCCAAGGTACCGGCTGTTTACCATGACCTTCGGGAAGTCTTTAATAAGCATCGCGCCACTTCCCTTCCACCCCATCGGCCCTATGATTGTGCAATTGATTTGCTTCCTGGAACCTTTCCTCCCAAAGGCCGTCTATACTCCCTCTCCGGCCCGGAGGATAAGGCCACGAGGGATTATATCGGTGACGCACTCAAGGCAGGCATTATCCGTCCTTCATCCTCTCCAGCTGGTGCAGGTTTTTTCTTTGTGGGCAAGAAGGATGGTTCTTTGAGACCCTGTATTGACTACAGGGGATTGAATGACATCACAGTCAAGAATCGTTACCCACTTCCCCTAATGAACACTGCTTTCGACCTGATTCAGGGATCCACAGTTTTTACCAAGCTCGATCTCAGAAATGCCTACCATCTACTCCGTATCAAGGAGGGGGATGAGTGGAAGACGGCTTTTAACACTCCAACCGGCCATTATGAATACCTGGTAATGCCCTTTGGCTTATCCAACGCTCCCGCAGTGTTCCAAGCTCTAGTCAATGATGTCCTCAGGGACATGGTCGGTCGTTTTGTTTATGTTTATCTGGATGACATCTTAATTTTCTCTAAGGATCTCACTACCCATCAGACTCATGTCCGTTCTGTTATTCTCCGCTTGCTGCAGAATAACCTGTTTGTCAAGGCAGAAAAGTGCGAGTTTCACAAATCGTCCACTTCATTCTTGGGTTTCGTCATCTCTCCTAACAGGATTTCCATGGACCCCAGCAAGACGGACGCCATCAAGAATTGGCCCTGCCCACAAGACCGTAGACAGCTTCAGAGGTTTCTGGGGTTTGCTAATTTCTATCGACGGTTCATCCGCAATTTCAGTTCTGTTGCTTCTCCACTTCATTCTCTCACTTCATCCAAGTGCAAGTTCGTTTGGAGTAAGAGTGCTGCAGAGTCCTTCGACCACCTTAAAAAGGCCTTCACCTCCGCTCCTGTCCTCCGCGCACCGGACCCTTCTCGCCAATCCATTGTAGAAGTGGATGCTTCTAACTCTGGGGTGGGAGCCGTACTCAGCCAGAGAAACACTGATGAGAAGTTTCACCCATGTGCCTTCTTTTCTAGAAAACTGTCTTCTGCAGAGACCAACTATGATGTCGGTGACCGGGAACTGCTGGCAGTCAAACTGGCCCTCGAGGAGTGGAGGCACTGGCTCGAGGGAGCTAAGGAACCCTTCGTGGTCTGGACTGATCATAAGAATCTGCAGTACCTCAAGTCTGCTAGGAGACTTAACCCCAGGCAAGCCAGGTGGGCTCTATTCTTCAGTCGCTTTAATTTTTCACTATCTTACAGACCTGGGAGTAAGAACACTAAGCCCGACGCACTCTCCAGGCTGCATGAGACTATGGAGGAGAGTCAAGAGGCTAAGCAGGTGGACTATGTGCTCCCCTCATCTGCGCGGCTAGCAGTTTCCAGGCTAGAGCTAGAGCAGAGAATCAGAGAGGCCCATCTGCAAAGCCCCATCCCTGAGAGCTGTCCTAAGAATCGACTATTTGTCCCTGAGCAACTAATACCTGAGGTACTATCCTTTTGTCATGCCTCTAAATTTTTCTGTCATCTGGGAGTCACTAAGACCCTAGCTGTGATCAGGAGGTGTTTCTGGTGGGAGACTATGCTGCAAGATGTAAAGGAGTTTATCAAGGCTTACAGAGTGTGCTGTCAGGCTAAACCATCCCGTCGACCACCCTCTGGGCTTCTGCGGCCCCTCCCGGTTCCTCACCGCCCATGGTCCCACATATCCATGGATTTTGTTACTGGTTTACCCACTTCCAATAACCATTCTGTCCTCCTCACAGTTGTGGATCGATTTTCTAAGATGTCCCACCTGATACCACTTCGCAAACTGCCTTCGTCTAAGGAGCTGGGAGCGGTTCTGGCCCGTGAGGTGTTCCGTTTGCATGGTCTACCTACTGACATTGTGTCTGATCGAGGACCCCAGTTCATTTCTAAATTCTGGAAAGAATTTTGTGGTCTCCTGGGCATCACAGTAAGTCTCTCGTCAGGATTCCACCCTCAGTCTGACGGGCAAACAGAGAGGGTCAACCAGGAGGTGGAGACCAAGCTGCGCATGCTCTGTGAACATGATCCCTCTTCCTGGTCACAGAACCTTCCATGGGTGGAGTATGCCCTCAACTCACTCCCTTCTAGTTCCTCAGGTCTGTCTCCCTTTTACACAGTCTATGGTTACCAGCCTCCAGTCTTGTCCCTTCAAGAGAAGCCCACTAGAGTTCCCTCTGCTCATGCCTCTGCTTTAAAGTGCCAGCGGGTATGGCGCCAGGCCCGCAGGGCCCTTCTAAAGTCCTCTGCTTTATGTTCTAGATTTGCAAATCGTCGCAGAGTTCCGGCACCCACTTACACCGAAGGTCAAAAGGTCTGGCTGTCCACCAAGGACCTTCCCTTGAGGGTTGAAAACCGGAAGTTAGCCCCTCGTTTCATTGGACCCTTCCCGATTTCCAAGGTTATCAACCCAGTGGCTGTCCGGCTCCGCCTCCCCAGGACTCTCAGAGTTTGTCCCACCTTTCATGTGTCACATGTTAAACCTGTCTTCTCTTCACGGTTGGTTCCCTCCTCCAGGCCCCCTCCTCCCGCCCGGATCATTGATGGGGGTCCCGCTCACACGGTGCGCCGCCTCCTTCGCTCCAGACGTTGGGGCCGGTCCATCCATTACTTGGTGGATTGGGAGGGATATGGGCCTGAAGAGCGCTCCTGGGTGCCGGCCCGATACATTTTGGACAAATCCCTTATCAGGGAGTTTCATCGGTCCAATCCTGACCAGCCAGGTGGTCCTTCTGGAGCCGGACCTTGAGGAGGGGGTACTGTTATGATTCATGTTTGGTCCTGCCCATGCTGTAATTACTTTTCATTCAACTCACCTGTGTCACCTGATTGCTGATCTGTGCCACCTGGGCCCTGCTCTACTTAACTCCTCTCAGCCCCTGCCTCCCTGCCAGATTAGCGACAGCCACGAGCCAGTAGAAATCCAGCGTTTCATGCCCTGCCTTCTTGTGTTTCTTTGACCCATTTCCGTCCACGGATCTTCCCCTCCTGCCAAGCCCGTTACGGATTCCTTTGGTTCTGGATTTCTGGACCCTGACTCAAGCTCCGCTTCACGACCACCGAGTATTGCCTGACCCTCAAGTTAAGTTTGCTCTCTCTGCCTCTCCGTGTATAACCTCTGCCTGATTATCGTCTAGCCCCTGGTACTGCGTTGGATTCCCTTGTGGAGACCTTCATCGATTCTTCCTGAGCTGCTACCAGTTCCTGATTCTAAATAAACTTGTTTTTCCTTTACGTACTTCTGTGTGTGGTTGAATTTCCGGGTCCTCCCAGTGAGTCCTTACAATAACATGATCTAAAGCTCAAAAAATTCGATTTTTACATAATGCTGCCCCTTTGATGCTCCTCTTAAATTATTGAAAAATTAATAAATTTATAATTTCCTACAGAGCTTCAAACTTATATTTTCTATTTTGAAACTTTGTACATCTGCATCTTCAATTGCCAAAGTATATGACCCATAAAGCTCAAATGTCATTTGTTTGTTTATGGTATCCTGGCTTGTAAATCAAGAACACAGTATCTCCCATATTTTTTTCTATAACCAAGCAAAACATGTTCAGTAAAAATAACACTTACAGAATATTGTACCTAACCAAAAAGAAACTATTAGCTGTCTCCTCTATCCCATTTATGTATTGACTTTCTATAGTGAGCTATTTCATAGTCATTAAATAGTTTAACTCATACCATTGGAATTTCAGATGCATCTTCTATATTGGAAGTGCAATCCACCTCTTCAGTGTCCATATTTACATTATCCTTATTGCTGGTGGCATCAGCTAAATCCCCATCAGAGTCTGACTGGTTTTCTTCGTTTTACAGGTTAAAAAAGAAAAGGGAAGACATTACTATATAGACTGCTAAAGAACTGAACATGATTGTCCTGTTTTAATCAAAGAAAAAAGTATGTATTTACCACTTCATTGTCTGTACCCAACAGGGTAGTTGTAGATGAGCTGGCATTATCTTCATCATCCTCTTCATCTTGTTTGATATTTTGGTCATCTTCATCTTCAGTCCACAGATTAACAATAGAAAACAGAACCAATACATTAAATTGTTTCAGGTCTTCAGGGGCTCCTGTCCTAGCTGCATGGTTTTGGTGAAGGGGAAAAGAAGACATAGGGGGAGTTAATTTACCCATTTTATCCTGAATGTGGCATCAAGCAGAGCCAATTTAGAAAGTAAAAATAAAATCAGGAAGAGTTACAACAATCTACAGAGTACCTTTTGGGAAAAGAGTACACTAGATAGAAAATCCTAGGCTCAACCAATTAACATGTTTCGTACTTTCAAATATATTTATGCTGTGATCAAATTTATAAGCTGTGTATTTAAAGATTTCTTTGGAGTATATCTGATACTACTAATCTGATTAATTTTATTAAATTGTTAAAATATTCATTAACCATGATGCATAAAATATACAGAGTCAAACTTTCTATTTGATGAGAGAAACTACTGTGTAGCCCATGCAGAACAATAATTAAGCCAAATCTGTACAAATAAATAATATATATCTCTCTAGTGGCCTAGTTTCACCTTCACCTGGTTCCAACTTTGAGAAAAAAATCTCCAATTTTCACAATTGATTAATCAACAGATGTCATGATTCATGTTCGGTCCTGCCCATGCTGTAATTACTTTTCATTCAACTCACCTGTGTCGCCTGATTGCTGATCTGTGCCACCTGGGCCCTGCTCTACTTAACTCCTCTCAGCCCCTGCCTCCCTGCCAGATTAGCGACAGCCACGAGCCAGTAGAAATCCAGCGTTTCATGCCCTGCCTTCTTGTGTTTCTTTGACCCATTTCCGTCCACGGATCTTCCCCTCCTGCCAAGCCCGTTACGGATTCCTTTGGTTCTGGATTTCTGGACCCTGACTCAAGCTCCGCTTCACGACCACCGAGTATTGCCTGACCCTCAAGTTAAGTTTACTCTCTCTGCCTCTCTGTGTATAACCTCTGCCTGATTATCGTCTAGCCCCTGGTGCTGCATCGGATTCCCTTGTGGAGACCTTTATTGTTTCTTCCTGAGCTGCTACCAGTTCCTGATACTAAATAAACTTGTTTTTCCTTTACGTACTTCTGTGTGTGGTTGAATTTCCGGGTCCTCCCTGTGAGTCCTTACAACAGATAAATCAATCAGCAAAATAACCCATTAGTTCCTGCCCTACTTTGGAGCAATAGGTTGGATAAAGGGACATACCAGTGGCATCCAAAAACATATATTTACAGATTTACCTCTTCAATCCAATTACTGTACAAGCTTCTTGTGGACAATTTTTCATTTTCTCCATCTTCTTCACTGTTGGGGGCAGTACTTGATCTGCTTCATCTGAAACTCCAGAAGACACAGGGAGAGGCCTCAACAATTGCCTGGATCTATGACTACCTGACAAACAGACCACAGTTTGTGAGACTGAATGACTGTGTGTTTAGCCAGGTGGTGAGCAGCACAGGAGCACAGTACATTTTTGTCCATATTACTTGCCAAGAGAGGTCACCAGTGTTATTTTGGTGGCTGTTTACGTTCCACCCTCAGCCGTTGCCGACAGTGCATGTGATGTCATCAGTTCCGCTGTTGCTAAGATACAGACACAACACCCCAGTTCTTTTGTGGCAATATCTGGTGATTTTAATCACGCCTCACTCTTTGCTGCGTTGCTAATGTTTCAACAGTTTGTCAGCTGCTCAACCAGAGAAAATAAGACATTGGATTTGTTTTATACAAATGTCAAAGATTCATATATTTCCAAAGCAAGACCTCCTCTGGGTAAATCAGACTACAACCTTGTTTTTCTCTGCTGAGAATATAAATCCCTGGTCCAGAGACTATTTGTAACAAAAGAGACCGTAAGAAAGTGGTCACAGGAAGCCGAAGAAGCCCTACAGGGTTGTTTTGATGCTACCGATTGGATTTGTCCTCGCAAGCCACACGGAGAGGACATTAATGCCATGACCGAGTGTGTGACCGACTATATAAATGTCTGTGTGGCCAACACCATCCCCACCAGAACAGTGAGATGCTTCCCTAATAACAAATACTGGATCACCAGTGAGCTGAAGGAACTGATAAACAGGAAAAAAGAGCCTTTATGGAGAAAGACAGGGAGTTATTGAGAACTATACAGAAGCAGCTCAAAGTCAAGATCAAAGACAGCCAGGAGGTGCATAGGAAGAAGCTGGAGAGTAAACTGCAGAGGAACAACATCAGAGATGTGTGATCTGGAATGGAGAAGATCACAGGCTTCAAGCAAAAGGAGGATCAAATAGGTGGAAGTTTTGACAGAGCAAATGAGCTGAACACATTCTTCAACAGGTTCAGTTGAGGAACAAGCTCACCATCCTCCCCTTCTGCCCCCAGCCAAACAGACATCCCACCCTCCATTGTGCTGCAGCTTTCCTGTCACACCTCAGATGTTTTATCTTCTACCTCAATTATGGACTCTTCTGCTTCCACTAGTTTGTCTTCAACCAAATCAGGAGACGCTGCTGCTCCCTTTGCCTCCCCCTCCCCACTTTTCTGTTTCTAGAAGTGAGGTGAAGAGGCAGCTGGAGAGACTGAACCGGAACAAGGCTGCAGGTCCAGATGGTGTCAGCCCCAGTGTCCTGAAGGCCTGTGCAGAGCAGCTCTGTGGGATTCTGCAACACTTCTTTAACTGACCCAAGAGAAGGTTCCACTGTTGTGGAAGACATCCTGTCTGGTTCTGGTACCAAAGAAAACTCACCCATCAGTCATCAATGACTACAGACCTGTTGCCCTGACATCCCACATCATGAAGGTCCTGGAGAGACTCCTGTTGCCCACCTGAGTAAGCAAACCAGCACAAATCAGAACCCCTTGCAGTTTGCTTATCGCTGTGGAGTTGAAGACGCCATTATACACCTGCTTCAACAAACCCACTGTCATCTGGACAAAGCAGGCAGCACCGTGAGGATCATGTTCTTTGATTTTTTTTTCCAGCGCATTTAACACAATTCAGCCTGATCTGCTTCGTCTGAAACTCCAGAAGACTCAGGTGGAGGCTTCAACAAGCATCTGGATCCATGACTACCTGACAAACAGACCACAGTTTGTGAGACTGAAGGACTGTGGTCTAACCAGGTGGTCAGCAGCACAGGAGCACCACAGGGGACTGTACCCTCACCATTCCTTTTTACTCTGTACACTTCAGACGTCCAGCACAAGTCAGACTCCTGTCATCTACAGAAATACTCAGATGACTCTGCAGTTGTCGGGTGGATCAGATGGACAAGAAGCTGAGTACAGAGAGCCGGTGGACCGCTTTGTGTCATGGTGTGGAAACAATCATCTCACCTTGAATTTGAACAAAACAAAGGATATGATTGTAGATTTCAAGAGAAACAGGGTCAGATCAAACCCTCTTTCCATCATGGGAGAAGAAGTGGAGGTGGTTGAGGAATATAAATACCTCAGTGTTCATCTGGACAACAGACTGGACTGGAGACTCAACAGTGAAGCCGTCTACAAGAAGGGACAGAGCAGACTGGACTTCTTGAGGAAGCTAAGATCCTTCAAGGTTTGCAGCAAGATGTTGCAGATCTTCTATAAGTCTGTTGTTGAGAGTGTCATCTCCTCTGCCATCATCTGTTGGGGCAGCAGCGTCAGAACCAGGGACCTAAAAAGGCTCAGTAACCTGATAAAGAAGCTGGTTCTGTTCTGGGGATGACTGTGGAACATCTGGAGATGATGATGCAAAGAAGGATTTTGCATGAAATTAAGAAAATTATGGACAACCCTGACCATCCTCTTCATGAGACTGTTATTGGAAAACAGTCTCTTCAGTCAGAGGCTTCTTCAGACTGGTTGTAAAATGGACCGCTATAGGAGATCGTTCCTGTCCACAGCCGTCACCATCTATAATAACTCCTTGACTAAATGAGTTACATCAACATTTAATTTCCCTTTGGGATTAAAAAAAGTATTTTTGAATTTGAATTACAGCCTTTAGTGTTTTTCAAACAAAATTTTGTCAAACTACTAATTGAAGTCATTTTGGGAAATAAACTTTCAGAATCTTGTCCTTTATCTGAAATTGAGATGTTTTACTGTTAAAGAAAATTATATTTGTATTACTATTAGATTTTTTCTGCCCACAGCCATCACAATCTATAATAACTCCTTAATTAAATGAGTTACATCAACATTTAATTTCCCTTTGGGATAAATAAAGTATTTTTTAATTGAATTTGAATGACTAACTGGTTTAACTAAATCATGCTATATCCACACCATTCATCAGAGTGCAATGTTGTCAGGCATTTACGAACAGATCATTTAACAATGCCTTATGGAAAACCCCAAGAAACAAAAGTTACAATATTATTCCTAAACTGTTCAACAGTTTGCCATGCTGACATTTATACCTTATCTTATGTCAGGTTTTAACTCAAACTGACATGTAGGGACAAGGCATTTCTTTAAAGTACAAAAACATAGCAATCTTTAGTTCAAATGAACTCAAACAAAAGTTCTTCACTTGAAAAGTGTATTTTTTCAGGGAATACAGTTTAGCAGAGCACAAGTCACTTTCAATTCGCAAGAAAAGATTATGGATTATATCAAAAGTGTCTTTTAGGTCCTTGAGGTTCATCACATACCTCATTTCCATCAGTGTCATAAAAGCACTGGGTAGCTTACATAGGTGATGAATCACAATCATAATAGGAGGATGAAAGTGGTTCACTTGTCTTCTAAAATGAGAAGGATTCCTACGAGCATTCCCTTGATGAGATCTTTTTCATAGTCTGTTGGCTTCATGGAAAACAAACAAAAGACTACTTTAGGGAAGCTCAGCTAAAATTGTGACCATAAACAGACAGATACCAATTTTGTTTTTTGTTTTTTTATGAATCCACAAATTATACAGACATGCTAATAATGTGGCCTGAATATGAATACAAATGATACAATAACCTGGGAAAACTTCACATTAATTCAAATATAAATTAATTGTGGTTATAAAGTATTAATACACTGTACTATTAAAATTCATAATCTTCATTCAGTCATTCAATCTTGGTTAAATATGCAACTCAGGTAATCTACAAATAAGATCTAAAAAGATGTTTTATTTTGACCTGTTTCTTACCTCAAACGTCTTCAAGAGTGTGACAGGGTTCTCTTCCATGCACCATGGCAGGCTAAGCAACACAGCTGCCCTCGATCTTCAGTTTGATGGCTGAGAAAAAGCAAGAAATTTGTTTTTGCATTACTATATCAGGAGTTGAACAACTAATTTATCTCAATTAGCAACTGTTTGATTTTTCCACATACTAATAAAAAACAAAACTTTGGACAGTCAGTCTCTCGTTATATATAAATAAAATATACTGTGTGTGTGTGTGTGTGTGTGTGTGTGTGTGTGTGTGTGTGTGTGTCAGCATGCTTTTCAACAGGAATAGGAAGGCGGGTTAGAATTGACATGACGCCACCTGCCAACTGACCAACAGACATTTTTCACGACAACAGGAAATAGCGTCTCCTGGTGCTGGGACACTTCCTGTTTTTGCAGGTCTAAGGAAAATGGTTCTTATTTTCTCAACAAGGTTGCTGAATTTGCCAGGCTTTTCAGGTTGATGTGGAGGCAATCGCAGTGGCAAACAAATAAACTTGACAAGGGGTACAAGTTCTTCCATGAAAAATATATCCACACCTATCAAGTATGTGAATTAACCGCGAGCTACAACATATGAAGTACATCAACGTCATAATAAGGAAGACTAATTTAGTGTGCTAAATAATTTTGAATATTTGACAGAGACATGGTATAAACTTTTAAATGATATTTTAACATTCTGATATGTGTTTGCCTTTACAGTTTGTGAACAAAAACGTGCAAGATGTTAGTTATTACATGCTAGATGTTCAAATTGTGCTTTGCTTCTGCATGCCTATAGTATCAAATATTATCAAGGGACAGGTAGTGATCAGAGCTTGATGCTTCAGGTCTATGAAGAAACATGAGGAACCGCACAGACTGCAGGTTTGAAACAGCCAGACAGCCGGTTGGCTCATGTTCATTTGTTCGAGTTCCTGTGGCTTATTCCTGTAGTTGTGCTAGTGGTAAAGGTTTTTGCAACCATGTAGTTGCACTTCTTTACCAGACTGCACACTGCTCCCAGCTCCAGCTGCCAACTGTTCCTCCTGGACTGGCTTGCACAAGTCATTTACAAAGTTGGCACAGACCAAGAACACAGGTAAAAAAAAATCATGGAATAGTATATGACATTCTCATAACTACAATAACAATATCATACAAAAGTTTCAGTCCACTTTAACCCTCAGCTTCACCCAGTGGTCTGATATAGATGATTAGGGAATTCCTTCCAGGTGAAGTCATTAGGCTTCCATCATGTGTGCACTCCATGAAGCTAGCCCTCAGGAAGTTACCCTAAAACAAGAAGAAGTTAGTCTTCAAAATAAAGAGCATAACAAAACAAACTTCCTCTTCGTGTCCGTGTGTGCTTCACCTTAGTGAGGGAGATACTTTCTAGCACCTTCACAGTGCCATGTCACATTTGTTGTAATCTCAGTAATACTTGTGTCAAATATACATTTTCTCTCCAAACTTGTTTGGAATATTTTATTTCTGTAGGTAATTTAAAAAAAGCAGGCTCAACCTCTATCAATTATTACGATAAGGAAGATAAGTAAAAATTTTAACTCTCAGAAATCTGTCCCTCTGTGTCCTATCAAATTGCTCACCTGTCCCTACATTTATTTATTTTTTAGTTTATCTGACATATTTTTCTGTTTATTTCTTGTAAGGGGATCCATCCTGAACCTGCCAGCGAGGTGGTGGTGTGAAAGCCCAAAACTGTGGGGAAAAGATGTCTGCAGTCCACACTCTACAGAGGTTACATAGGTATAATTTTTGGGTTGTTAATGTTTTCATGCTTGTTATGTTTCCTTTGTCATAACTTGTTGTGATTATGTCACTCATGTGTTTGTAGGACCATTTCCTGATCCCGACGACATGGCATCGGGAGAAAAACTACGCCAGCTGGAGTCCCAACCACTCATAGCTCTCGTTTTAGATGGTCTCTCAACTTTGCAGCAAGTACCATCCAAATTTGGGCCTGTGCCACAGGTCTCACCGATGTTTTACCAGTGCCCACCTGAGAAGTCCTGCGGTAGCATCTTGCTGCACCACATGGCTCCAGACTTCCCTGCTCTTCCTTTGATGCTGCACAATCTTCACAAAATGTGTCTTGTGCCCACACTCAGTCAACTCATGCATCTTCAGTCTCTGCAAGTGTCACTGGAAATATCTTATGAAATAGAGGCCAGAACCAGGGAGCAGTCCAAACATCCTGCATGGGTACAGCTTCGACAACCAAGGCTTACTGCTAGCCGTTTTCGTGATGCAGAAGAAGCGCAGAGGAGGAGTCTGCTGCCACAGCGCTGGCAGCTCGGATGATTAAGGGGTCCTCTAAAACTGCCGCCATGAAGCGTGGTCTCCAGATAGATTCGAAGGTGCTGGCAAACTATGCTGAGATGTTAAGGGTCAACGTGCTCCCTGTGGGATTCATCATTCGCATTTTTTTTAAATGAAACTGCATAATTTGGGAAAAAGATTTATTTGTGATTTTCCTGACTATAGTTGTTTTGGAACTTATGTTTTAAAAATGCTTTTTTTTAAGGTTATAATTGCAGGGTTAGCGGGCAATATACATTAAAAACTGATGGATGTGTCATTTGCAAATAATGTACTACCCAAATATTTGCAATCATTCTCATTTTGATGTGATGGCTATTCATTTGCTGCATAATCCTCTATCAAGTTATAGTGTAGAGTTATAAAATGTTAAGTTAAACAGTTCTTCAGGGTTTTTTGTTTTTACTACATCTTGTAAATTTTAGTTGTTTCCCTTTCATTTCACCTCAATCAATCCACAAATGAAATTAAAAAACGGTACATTATTCTGCTCAAGTATGTTTTTTTTGTAAATGTTTAAAAGAATTTAAAATATTTAAATAACTAATTAATTACATAACACTACAACAATTTACATGCATGAATGATTTAGTCTTCAAAGCAAAACGGGCCTTGATAATTTGCCAAAACACAACAGTTGTGCTAGATCTGATTGACAGTTCCTATTAAAGTGAGTGGCACAGGAGAATCCCAGATGTGGTAGCACTTGACTCTGGCGATTGCTCGCTCCACAATGATCTGCAGCTGAGCAATGGCTTGGGTCTGCTCTGTCTCTTTCTTGCTAAACTGGCCAGGATGCCTAAATGATGGAATTGTGAGTTTGGCTCCAACTTCATTAAGAAGGTCTTGAATGAGGAAGCCTTTATCTGCCAAGACTCCATCCGTCGGCTAAAGCAGAGGAGGGATTCCACTGACCTTAGTGATTTCTTTGTCAGAGATGCAGCCTGTGTACAACGCTGAAATAAATGTCACCAACCCACATGGAGCAACTCCAATGAGCCCTTTCAGAGTGGTGCAGTTCTTGTAGGCAGAAAACGTTTCGGACTGTAATGTGAAGGATGTTGGAGTCTCCAGAGCAACTTCTGTGTAGTCCAAGATGACACGTGCATTTGGAGAGAACTTCAGGAATCTCTGAGGCATACTGGCTTTTACCTTCTCACGGCTAATCCAAATGTTGATGGAAGAGATGTCAGCAATAAGCTGCTCCTTCATGCCCACTGCAACCCTGAATGAGTACATTAAAAACTCATCAATCAAAGGCACGCTGCGGGCAGGGCTGGGTTCAGCAAATGCTTCTCAGTAGATGACCTGACATTAATTTGGAATAGTTTAAAAATAACTGTCTAGCAGCTGGCCAACCACCCTCTTCTCCTCAGAACACCTGCCTAAACTTTAGATCTCTGAGGAAGAATGAAATACGCTATTTCAGCATCAGAAGACCTGGACAACTCCAGGGGTGTGCTCTCTCCTCACTCAACCCGCTCAAAACTGTGGAGATGATGGTGGACTTCTGGAGACACCCCCCACACTGTCATATCCTTTGTTGTTTGGACTTTTAGCTTCAACTATGTCTATGTTTTGATTAGCTCCTTATTGTTTATTTACTTATGTGTCATTGTTTGTATTTTGGATTTGTTTCTTTAGACTAGTATGTCTTTCTGTTTGTTTTTTAATAGGCTCAGGTTCCCCCCCCTTTTCATATTTATCTCTTCAGAATGTAATCCTACCAACATCTTTGAACTTCTGACAACAAGATGTCGCCCCCTGCTGGCATTTCTCTCTCTCTCTCTCTCTCTCTCTCTCTCTCTCTCTCTCTCTCTCTCTCTCTCTCTCTCTCTCTCTTTCCCCCCTCACACCTTCAAATTGTCGGCCAGTCAGCCCCAGTCTATTGCTTCAGCATTCACACTCACAGTACTTAAACTGCTCTCACTCCTCACTGGATTCTCCCATTACCTACCTGATTATTCCCTGTCATACCCTGGATTCTTATGTTTTCATTCCACTCTGCTCCACCTCACCCTCATATGTAGCTGCCTCACTGAAAGACTTCCCAATATGAAGATAGAAGTGGGGATATGAGATAGAAGTAGGGGAGAGAAAAAAAACAGAGAAAAAAAAAAAAGACCTGCGGAAAGAGAAAACAAAACAGAGAATCCACAAATCCCTGCGGTTTTCTGTGAGTTTTCTTCATAATTTTTATTAAACATTCAACTCTACTCACTGTCTCTGCATTTGGGTCCACCATTACAATCACACCTTATCATGATACTTATGGGGAAAATTATACCAGAGACTTTTATAAATTTTACTGAAAACTCCATAACCATTTGAGTTTGATGGTACCATTCCCTGGATCAAAATCAATCATATTTAAACCCTTTGCATTTAATCATTCCTCCTCAGATTTAGTCCTGCCAATTAAATATTTGTTTCTGCAAATGAAATTAAAGTTGTCTTGATTTGTGACAGTCAAGCATTTTAGACTTCTGCTGCCCCAAAAACACTTACATGCAAGTCAATGGTTCCATGAGGAGAACGGTGTCCTCATGACAGTTAAGGGGTTAAACGACTCTGGTGTAGATCTGTGTCCATGTGCACAAGCATGCATTCCAAAATTGACAGCTTGGTAGTCCACCCCAGGCTTAAGACAACTTTCTATCAGCTACTGTTCTTTTTTTTCAAAATATATATGGAGTGATACAAATTTGCAACTAACAGAGTTGCACAGTCTATTTACACCTGTATAGTCCCTCAAAATGGTCAGTGATCTGTGAACATTTCTAGTGATGCATGCCCCTTCATCCACAAATATCAATAAATGCAAACCTGACACTGTCATGTAAAAAGCAGTTTAATGGCATTGGACAGGTTGCCTGGTTGCTCACCTGTGTCTGTTATGTTAGTCAAATATGAATCTACCACCTGCAGCCATCTAGGTCAATACATAACCCCAACTACCAGCAAGGCATGCTGCGACAGAAGCTACAAACATCTTTTAAGATTACAGAGGTGGAACACAGTAACACTACTGAAGATTTTGCCCAGCTTTATGATGCCAAAATAATAATTTTTAAATAAGATTCCTCTTCACTAAATTGATTAGTCTTTTGTTAGTTATTTCAGTATTTTTTCTGTATCCTTATGAACTGTTTGGTCTGACAGTACAACAACAGGTCTAAAATAAATCCAAACCAGTATGTTGAATTGAGTCAAAAAGTTATGCACATTAATTTAAAATAACACATTTAAAATGACTTACATTATGGAAACAGTGAAGAATAAATAGTGGAAACATGGTTTCTCCATTTAGAAAAAAATGACCCCACAGTTTTGTTTCTCTTTCTCTCTTAATTGCCATCTTTTAATAGATCAAATCTACAGTGCTGCTTTGACTGTTTCAGAAATGGAGTGGAAAGCCTTGAGCTGCTGTAAGCGTTGTGATTAGAAGAGTTCCATTGTGCTCATATTTCTTCTGTCAGAGAAGACTGGCCATCCAAGGCCAGTTTCTCCAGGCACTGGACAGAAACGCAGCTGAGAATCCAGCAGAGGAGTGATAAGCTGATAAGAACATGAGCTGGAGGAAGGAGGAGGAGTACAACATAAACACAGAGGTGGTGCTAGTCTGATGTAGTAACTGCTGGTAATGGCTCTGGCCACTTTTATGTTGCAATATCATATGGGGATGGTGAGAGGGTCTAGTTGGAGATTTATTCCAGTGAAATCATCTGGGGGTGAAGTAGCTGCAGGATGTAGCTTTACAGGATAACCCCTGATTTCTCTCTCTGCCAGAGCTGCTTGGGGTCTCCTGAACAACCAAGGGGACCATGAGCCAAACCAGTGTCTGTCAGGACCCTCAGCAGTGTCAGGTATCTTAGGGTTTTTCAGATGTATTTTTCAAAAAAGGAAAATCAATAAGTTGGGTTGAAGAGAGGCAGATGCAGAAACATGAGCTTGTGATATTTACTTTGCTGTTAGGCATAATGTGTTCAGAGAACATGTCAAAAAAAAAAATGCTTCAAAAAACATGTTTGGATGTAAGACAAAAATAAGTCAATAAATGGACCTTAAGTCACCTTTTCTGCAATAAGGGGCTTGCAATTTTTAAAAACTATGTAACCCATATTTAACACCCTGCATGTATTAATCTCAGCAACTCCTCATGACTAGTCCCAGTAGACTGAAAAATGTAGTTGTATCAAGTTTGCAACTGTGTAAAAATATACATGTGTTGACTGTGAGGCTGAGTTTATGCTCTCTGCTCAGGTTCAACCAATCACATAAAATATAGAATTAGCTTTTTGTCTTCATGCTGCCTGCTGGAATATGTAATGGACCCTCACCCGCTGGTTCTCTACCTCCCTGCTTAAAAAGTAAAAGGTATTTGAAGACCAAGATGCATTAAGCATCATTTCTTCATATTTCCCTCCTATTTTCAATCCTACTGTATTATTGTTTATTTCAGTTTTTGTTTGTTTTTAGGGTATCTATAGTGTTCTCCAGGTCTGTTTGAGTCTTGTTCCAGTTCTCTCTACCCCTCAGGTGCTGGAGACAGACATCCTCAATGTTCTTCCTGTTAAAAGGGAGCTGCTTCCTCTCTACTGTCCCCTGGTGTTTGCTCAGAAGAGGGATTGCAGCAAAATCGTTTTCAATGCAATTTGCTGGCTTGTTTGGAAAACTAATTTATATTTCAATGGATTTAAATTCTATTTTTGGAAAGACTTCCAGTTGACATACCTTTGAGTCTTTGGATGGAATGTGAGCTTGAAGTGAATGACTTGGACCTTTAAGGTGACTTTTGTTATGATTTGGGATTGAATAAATAAGATGAGGTTGAACTAAGCTCAGTTGAGTATATTAACAAAATAAAAAGATAAGCATGTAGTTGATTTAGATTTACATGCAATAATGTAAACAAAGAAAAATGCCAATGTTACATGACTGCAATGTGCATTAAACTAAAATGATCAAAATCTTATTATAGCTGCTCTCCACCTAGTTTAGACTGAAGATAATAATGCAATTGGCCTGACAGCAGAGTTATACTTCTTTACCCATGGTTTTCCTGTCATGCCTGTAGGATTGTACTCTGGCACGAGACAAAGCAGATAATTGGATTTACATTGTGTCTATGGGGGTATGGGGAACAAACCCTACCTCTCCCCAGGACGGTCTACAGCAGTCGGTATGACGGTGAAGTTGTTGTGACCCTGCCTCTCAAGGGTCACAATGAGAAATTACAGAGTTGGCTGTCAAGCTGAGACCAATACTCTTCCCAGAGGTAAGCTACCTTCAGAGCTCCTTAAGCCACCCTGCAGACAAACACACTAACTCTTTTTTTTTTCTTTTCTTCTCCTGTTTTGCACAGCAGTTAGTCTCTCCACACAGTTCTGCTGCCATTGGGTTTATAGACCTGTTGTCCTCCAGGGGTGAGAGAGCGAAAAACAAAATACACACTACAACAGAGCTTTACCAGTGAGCAAGAATGCCAAATGCTGTAGGCCAATGGCTGCTTGTAGAGCATTACGTAGCTTATAAAATATAAATATACCAATAAAAAGTAAAGAACCCCACTCAATGACAGTGGTAAAAATGTCTGGGGGAAAAACAGATCATGTTTTGATTTTGGTTTAATCCAGCATAGCTCTGGTTGTGCATGAATTTTAAAGCATTTGACTTTTCAGGATTAAACTAAAAACTCAGTGACATATATATGTTGTTGAATGAACCGAGTTATTATGGTGAGATCATTCCAGTTTCATGCAGTCTTATATTACAATTGATGAATAAATAAATAACTAAATGAATAATAATTCTTTTCCACAGAAGTAAAAAGCCTGAATAGATAAAAGAACATATAGTCTGCACACTGAAATGTGTTTCCCCTTTTTATGAGTGACTGAAGTAAAAGTGATTAGAATGAAGTATATGTAACTAGTGTTGTGACGATGTGATGATTGAATGATGATTTAATGTTGATTTTAAGCATCTATTGATATGAAAGTTGATTGTAGATCATGTTAAACACATTATGATTGTGACAATGAATGTGATCCATTGAAGTTGATAGGGTTAGTAAAGGTCAGAACAACAAGTATAAAAGAGGAACAGAGAGCAGGCTTAGGAGTCAAATTGGGGAAGTAAGTCCAGATGGCTGTTAAGAGTGGACGCCCATGTTGCACAAAGGAACTGAACGAACCAAGAGTCATGCAAGAAGGTACGTAGCACCTTGCAATACACAACAATAGGATGAAAGGGTATAAAGGCCCTTGAAAAGGGGAAGAGCTTGCTTATTCCCCGCTGCAGGACTCGAGTCAACTTGGAGCGCAGAAAGAGGATCGAAGAGGACCGCACCCAGAGCCACGGAATGACAGAGGACTCTGCAACTCTGGACCAGGGAAAAGCCAACGCCCTCAGCTGTGGTTCCAGATTGGGCTGCTGTTCTTGGATTTCTGCATAGGACATCCCAACAACCTCTAATGGACTTGGTCAAAGGATGGTTTTCAACATCTGATGGGGAACTGCCTGATTCTGGACAACAACACAGGATCTTCATGCATCCATCGAGAGGAGGATGTCATCTAGTAAAGGCACCCTTCCACCCAAGGACTTCACAGAGTCATCTGTTATGAGGACTGTTCCATCTGGCGAATGAAATTGAATTGCTCCCCAAAAAGCCTCTCTCTTGTAGACATATGGTATCAGAATTAAGGAAAGATAGTCAATTAGGTGTATACATGATTAAATGATAATGATTCTGTTTGTATTTCTGCTGATACTTAACCCTGCTAACGCATACTAAAATAAAGAAGCATGGAAAATTCTAGAAAAGTTGTGGACATTTAAATTGATTGAGTCATCTTACAAGTGGAGTTCTCTAATGAGTGTAAAACATGCTATGGTACATGGTTCTAGTAAAGTTGGGAGGTTTTTAATGGTTACCTTAGGTGGAATTTATAACAATCCCCCTGGAACTCAAGCCAAGTTACTAAAATTGATCTAGTCAGTGACAAGTGCACGTTGTTTTTAGAGGAAAAGCTACTGTTAACAGGTGTGGTTCTTGAAGTTGGACTGCTGCCAGGCGACTCAGTTGGTCACTTCATGAACTGAAAAGGGGTATGATATCTCGAACAGGAGGTAGTGAGAGGCTAGTCGAGTTTTCCTCGACACCAGTTTAAACAGATTATCCCAAGAATCTTTGTGCAGAGTAATACCCTACAGGTTTGGGGGTTTTCTGGATCCGTTAGATGGAGAGCTGGTCATAAGTCAGTCCAACAGGTTGAGTAAGAAGAGGGAGGGGTTGGCTTATGTGCAACAACAATGTATGCTGTTTTTATTCTACTTTTATGTCTATTTTTTTCTGTGCTGTTTTATGGTTGTGTTACTGTGAAGTACCTTATGGTTTATTCTTGTGAAAGGTGCTATTTAAAAGTTTACCTTACCTTACTTTACCATACTTAAAATGATAGGGAAAAAAGCATTGCTGCAGTGACATTCTCATAGCAATACCATTTATGTCACTTTTTATTTTTTACCAGAAAAGAAGCTAAAAAATGTGGAGCATTGCTACAGTTCATGTTGTTGAGAAGCAGACATTGCTACAACTTGAATCGCATACCTGAAGATTAATTATGCTTCAGCTACCTTGACAGTAGCTGAAGCATAATTAATTAATTATGCTTCCTCCACACCTCCTCTCAGCAACGCAGAGAGGAGGTGTGGATCACAGCTGACCATCCTCTCATGAAGAGGATGGTCAGGGTTGACCATAATTTTATGCAAAATCCTTCTTTGCATAATCATCTCCAGAGGTTCCACAGTCGTCCCCAGAAAAGAACCAGCCTTCTTTATCAGCTTATTGAACCTTTTTAGGTCTCTGTCTCTGATGCTGCTGCCTCAACGGATGATGACGCTCTCAACAACAGACTTACAGAAGATCTGCAACATCTTGCTGCAAACCTTTAAGGATCTTAGCTTCCTCAAGAAATACAGTCTCCTCTGTCTCTTCTTGTAGACGCTTCACTATTGAGTCTGCAGTCAAGTCTGTTGTCGAGATGAACACCAAAGTATTTATATTCCTCAACCACCTCCACTTCTTCTCCCATGACGGACATAGGGTTTGATCTAACCCTGTTTCTGCTGAAATCTGCAATCATCTCATTTGTTTTGTTCACATTGAGGATAAGATGATTGTTTCCACACCATGACACAAAGCAGTCCACCGGCTCTCTGTACTCAGCATCTTGTCCATCTGATCCACCCGACAACTGCAGAGTCATCTGAGTATTTCTGTAGATGACAGGAGTCTGACTTGTGCTGGAAGTCTGAGGTGTACAAAATGAAAAGGAATGGTGAGAGTACAGTCCCCTGTGGTGCTCCTGTGCTGCTGACCACCTGGTTAGACATACAGTCCTTCAGTCTCACAAACTGTGGTCTGTTTGTCAGGTAGTCACTGATCCAGGCGATTGTTGAGGCCTCCACCTGAGTCTTCTGGAGTTTCAGACGAAGCAGATCAGGCTGAATTGTGTTAAATGCACTGGAGAAATCAAAGAACATGATCCTCACAGTGCTGCCTGCTTTGTTCAGATGACAGTGGGTTTGTTGAAGCAGGTGTATAATGGCGTTTTCAACTCCATGGTGATAAGCAAACTGCAAGGGGTACTGATATGTGCTTGGCCCACCTGAGTAAGTAAACTCAGGTGGGCCAAAAGGAGTCTCTCCAAGACCTTCATGATGTGGAATGTCAGGGCAACAGGTCTATAATCATTGATAACTGCTGGGTAAGTTTTCTTTGGAACCAGAATCAGACAGGATGTCTTCCACAACAGTGGTACCTTCTCTTGGGTCAAGCTAAGGTTGAAGAGGTGTTGCAGAATCCCACAGAGCTGCTCTGCACAGGCCTTCAGGACACTGGGCCTGGCACCATCTGGACCTGCACCCTTGCTCCGGTTCAGTGTCTCCAGCTGCCTCTTCACCTGACTTCTAGAAACAAAAATGTGGGAGGAGGAGGCAAAGGGAG
The DNA here is from genome assembly GCA_014839685.1 of Anableps anableps. Taxonomy (NCBI): domain Eukaryota; kingdom Metazoa; phylum Chordata; class Actinopteri; order Cyprinodontiformes; family Anablepidae; genus Anableps; species Anableps anableps. Next base: position 1,246,533 of record CM026067.1, on the reverse strand, counting down.
CAGCAGCATCTCCTGATTTGGTTGAAGACAAACTAGTGGAAGCAGAAGAGTCCATGACGGAGGTGGAAGATAGAACATCTGAGGTGTGACAGGAAATCTCATTAGTGTTGGAATGGTTGGACCATAGAATTAGTGCATGTGAGAGTTCAGGGTGATTATTGCTTTTGGGAAGAAGCTCAGAATCCAGAAAACAAGCCAAAAGTTCATATTGCTGGTGATGGAGCAGTAAATGGGATCAGCTATTTCTGTAATAAAACAACAACCGAGGTAATTTGCTTCCCCCATGGCATGGTGTCTGATAGAAAAAATACTGACAATTATAAATGAATATCTGACAATTTAAAATATTTTAATTCACACTGGAGCTAATGATGTTGCCAAGCAACAGTCAGAAATTCCAAAAGATGACTTCAGTCACCTGCTGAACACAATCGGAAATCTCAAAATCAAGGTGTTTATCAGTGGACCACTACCAATAGTTCAACATGAATAGGAGAGATGTAACAAATTGCTTATGATTCCTATATGGCTTTAAAAAGCATGTACTGCCAGCTCAGTGAACTATGTTGACAATCACAGAATCTTCTGGCAGCATAATCATCTCTTCAAACCAGATGGGTTGTCTTAAAATTCCATGTCAAAATTATTCACATGAAACATTTTTTGCACTGTGAATCAGAAACAGGCAGCCTCTGCCAAAAGCAGATCACATCCTCACTAATTCCTACCTGAAATCTGACGTGGAAAGTGACCGGACAGTAGTTCGACACCTGTCCTCCTCCAAAATGTGTTTGCCTGTCCTACCCACACCCCCTTGGTAAAATACAATGCTAATAGGTAAAAGAAACAAAATGAATGAAAAAATAAAATGCAGCAGTCTAAAATCAAACATCAGATTTATCCCCAGTCTAAAGCAACCTCCAGTTAAAAATTAGCTCCCACTAAGTCACTTAAACTGGTTTTATTAAACATCAGATCCTTATCAGGAAAATCACTCTTAATTAATTACTTCACCACTGAGCATAATATCAATGTTATGTTTTTAACAGAAACATGGTTGGATTAAAACAGTGAGGCACCTATACTGATTGAATCAAGGCCACCTAATTACAATTTCCTAAGCGAGAGCAGAAAGCATAAAAGGGGGAGGGATTGCTACATTATTTCATGAGTCACTGAACTAAAAAAAAAAAAAAAGGTTTTCCTGGGAAAATTTGACTTTTGAATATTTGGGAATCAAGGTAAAAAGCCATGAAAAAGCGTTGAGTAACCCTAAATAAAACCTCAAAATATGTGGCCAAGTCATTACATTTGCTTGTCATACTCCCAGTATTATGCACTTTATGATGATCAGCATATACTTTGCATATTCATGAAGGCAGACATGTTAAATTTATTGCACCTCCTATTCTCCTCATTTTGCTGACGCAATCCTGTTTGTGTGTTGTTTGGAGATCAGGTTTGCATGTGCTATCCAGTTTACCCCTATCTTTGAATCCGAAAACCTGTTGAAGATCAGGCCCATAGGGCCATTTTATAGCACAATCAAGTAACTATTTTACCTACAGTTGTTATAAAAATGTTGCATATATCAGACATAAATTAAGAGAAATTTGACTTTGTAATTTGACACCTTGAAACTGGCCTTTGTCTCTTTAAGAAGCTCCTACTCTTTTTGACAGTTTGCCTTCAGTATGTCATCTCAACATTTCTCCATAATGCTGTTTACAACCGTTCTTTGGAGTGTTGGACTGATAAGTAGTTCCCATGATAAGCTCAGCAGACACACAGTTTCACCAGGTGTTTGCTAATTGCTGCTCCTCAAACATGCATGAAATAATTAAAGCAGCATTTGTTTTTGCAGTATAAAGCAGTATGTTTTTGATAAGGAAATACCATAACATCATATGAAGCTCAAAAAGTCAATTTTACATCATACCCCTTATTTAAGAGAGCTGTTAATGGGACAAAATGTTAGGAGTAGTGAGGAGGACTTTTAGTGAGCCTATGGAAGAAGATGGTGGAAAGACCGACAGAAAGGAGAGAGATTCTCCGTAAAATGGAAGGAAGAGTTCCAACAGCGGGCTCTGCTCCTCTGTCCTGTTTGGAGTTCCTGTCCTTTACTCCACCATTTCATGTTGGTTGTTTCTCCAGATCAAACAAGTTTACACAAGTAGGGAGACACAGTAAATTACTGACAGCTGAGCATCCACATTAATATCAAATATATGCCGTGACAAAATGAGCAGTGTGGTGAGAAGCTGTAGGAAATCACAATACTGACGAGGATGTCAATAAGATCCGTTCAAACATGTTGATGCTGTGTGACCATTCGTTCAGTTTTGCGTAGTTAAAACTTTTTTTGTGTATTAACCAATCACAGTGCCTAGAAAACAGCGCCACACCTGGCAATGCTGTTAACCACACCTCCTCACTAAGTTGAGAATCTGTCATCTCCTCGCTCAGAGTGGCTCTCAGCAGCTGGCTGAATCACTCTGAAGATAGGACTCCTTGGCAGGAATTTTAGGATAAGATGGAAGCTCTCTGAGAGGCAAAAGTATTTATACCCCTTGAACTTTTCCATATTTTGTCACATTATAGCCACGGGCATAAATATATTCCATTGGAATTTTATGAGAAAGACAAACACAAAGTGGTATACGATTGTGAAGTAGAAAGAAAATTATACATGATTCCAAACATTTTTTACAAATAAAAACCGGAAAGTGAAGTGTGCAGAAGTATTCAGCCCCATTTTCTCTGAGTGCAACCAATTGCCATCAGAAGCTGCCTGGTGGTTGCTAACGACTAGATAGAGTCCACCTGTGTGTAAATCTAATCTCAGTCCAAATCCAGCTGCTCTGTGACGCCTCAGAGGCTGGTTAAGAGAATATTGAGGAGCAAACAGCATCATGGAGTCCAAGGAACACAGCAGAAGGTCAGGGAGGAAGTTGTGGAGAAGTTTAAAGCAGGCTGAGGCTCTAAAAAGATTTCCCAAGCTTTGACCATCTCACGGAGCGCTGTTCAATCCATCATCTGGAAATGCAAAGAGTACGGCCCAGCTGTAAACCCACCAAGACGAGGCCGTCCACCTAAACTTCCAGGCCCAACAAGGAGGGCGCTGATCAGAGATGCAGCCAAGAGGCCCACGGTGACTCAGGTGGGGGAATCTGTTCACAGGACAACTATTAGTCGTGTGCCGCACAAATGTGCTCTTTATGGAAGAGTGGCAAGAAGAAAGCCATTGTTAAAAGAAAACCAGAAGAAGTCCCGCTTGCAGTTTGCCAGAAGCCATGCTGGGGACGCAGCAAACATGTGGAAGAAGCTGCTTCGGTCAGAAGAGACCAAAATGGAACTTTCTGGCCAAAATGCAAAACGCAATGTGTGGCAGAGAACTAACCCTGCACATCACTCTGAACACACCATCCCCACTGTCAAATATGGTGGTGGCAGCATCATGCTCTGGGGGTGCTTCTCTTCAGCTGGGACAGGGAAGACGGTCAGAGCTGATGGGAAGATGGATGGAGCCAAATCCAGGGCAATCTGGGGAGAAAACCTGCTGGAGTCTGCAGAAGACTTGAGACTAGGGCGGAGCTTCAGCTTCCAGCAGGACGACCGCCCTGAACATACAGCCAGAGCTACAGCAGAACGGTTGAAAACAAAACATATTCATGTGTCAGAATGGCCCAGTCAAAGTCTGGACCTAAACCCAATCGAGAATCTGTGGTAAGATCTGAAAACTGCTGTTCACAAACGCTCTCCATCTAATCTGACTGAGTTTGAGTTCTTTTGCAAAGAAGAATGGACAAAAATTCCAGTCACTAGACAAGCAAAGCTGGTGGAGACAGAATCTAAAGGACTTGGGTCTTGGAGTGGGAATTGCAGCAAAAAGTGGTTCCACAAAGTATTCACTCTGGGGGACTGAAAACTTTTACACACCGCACTTTCAGTTTTTTATTTGTAAAAAATGTTTTGAATCATGTATAATTTTCTGTCTACTTCACAATCGTATACCACTTTGTGTTGGTCTTTCACATTAAATTTCAATGAAATATATTTATGTTTGTGGTTGTAATGTGACAAAATATAGAAAAGTATGAATAGTTTTGCAAGCCCCTGTATGTTGCTGTGTTTAAGTACAGCTGCAGTATTTTAAAACTGAGGCATAAGCTGCAGGAATTTTTCAATATAACGCAGCACTGGCCTGACGTTTATGGTTCTCAGATGACTATGCACACCAGATCTCAACAATGCACATGAGGTGCAACGTCTCCTTTTACATGTCATTTAGATCCATCTTTTAACTGGTGTCCAAGGCCAACAGGTATCAGAATGTATATCGGCAAACTTTTAAGTAAATTGAAGAAAAAAAAAAACTTTTAAGTAATCTCCATCTATTCATCTACTTCTCTATACCCGCTCATTACTTGTCAGGGTGACTATCTCCATCGGTTCACCATAGACTGGTTGCATGTCTATCACAGGATAACCAAGCACGCACAAATTCACTCACAAATTTGAGGAGCTAGGGAACTTAACAGAAATATTTTCAAACTGTAAGAGGACCCAGAGAAAACCCATGAATGCACTCAATGAAGAAAGATCCCACAGATTTGAACTGAAGACCATCTTGTTGTGCAACAGGCAACACAACTAACATTGTGCAGCCTTGGGAGTTGTTTTCATGAATACAAAAAGGCACTTATAAATGATTTCTTTACCAACAAAACAATTGAAAGTTTGTAGGTATTACATTTCTGCTAAAATAAAAAGTCAAATATGAATAATTTTTACAACAATAATAATGTTAAATAGTAAAGATAAAATTATGCTTTCTAATAAGTTCCACTACATTAAAATGAATGGAATCACAGAGAACATGGTGAAATGAATGTATAAGGGGAAATTTGATATGGTACATAAATAATACTGAGTGTGCCTTTACTTTAATCATGTCTCAAATTTATTTTCAACAAAGCACCATTCATCTTAAGTATTATTGTTCATATATTTGTACCCTACTTTAACCTTTGTCTAGAATAATCTTGTACATTTTTTATAACTGCCTCCTAAATCCTCATATTGCAGCTTCTCTTCTATTTTTTTTGATGGTGATGCATAAACTTTCCTTAGACTTGGATCTTCATCATCACCCTCTTAGAATACATGCAAAAATGGGTAGTGAAGAAAAATATGTTGATATGTGTGTTGACTGTGTTACATGTCCTCATAAAAAACATACTTTGAGTGTTGCTTTGATTCTTTCAACAATGTTTGATGAATCCCCAAATCTCCTGTGGCAACCATTCAGGGGTGCCTAAATGCCATCTATTTCCTCAAAGCTCCTCCTTGGAGCTGCACTCTCCCAGCTGAGCTTCCGCCTCGCAGAGTACCCCTCCCCCTCACCTTCCCCACTCAGCTCCTCCAAACTAGTGGCAGCAGCAATTAGCAAACCCCTGGTGGAACTGCGCTTCTGCTGAGTGCATCATACAAAACTACTTCTCAGTCCAACACTCCAAAGAACGGTTGTTAATGGCATAATACAGAAATGTTGTTGTGATGATGTGCTTAAGACAACATGTCAGAAAGAGTAGGAGCTTCTTAAAGAGACAGAGGCCAATTTCAAGGTGTCAAACTGCAAAGTCAAATTTCTTTTTAGCCATGTTTGATATATACAGCATTTTTATAACAACTGAAGGTAACAGTTACTTGACAGTGCTATAAAATGGCACTTTGTGCCTGGAAAATACATAATGCCCCCTCTTCAATATTAACCTGAAAACACAGGATTATTTCAATTCTATACTGATTATTTACAGTGCCAATTCTCAACAAATATTATCATAAGGCAACATTTGTTGTAAATTATCCCTTTCAAGCCCTACAAAAACATCAAATCTATATACAAAATTCTTGGTTAATTCAACCCAGTCATTCAGAAAGATTCAAAACCAATAACATACATTGCATTTCGATCCAAGTCCTGAAACATTACAGCCAAATTCAGCTGATTATTCCATCAGGAAAAAGGTTTTCTATCCAAGGAAACCAGCCTATTTAAAACAGGATTTAAATAACATATCCTGGTTGAAGATAACACCAAGGTTCTTAATTTTTTTACCTGAGGCCAATTTGATGCCACCTATAATAAGTGACTCACTAAGTAACTTGTTTTTCAAAGAGGACAACTTTGTTCAGAACTATCTTCTAGATTAAACCTGTACACTGAAGTCTATACTGCTATAGAGTACGTGACCTCTTCTATCAGCCATCCATGAGCTTATGAAGAATATGTCTCATGTCCAGTTTCCTCTATCTTCTCTCTCATCACATGCTGACACCAAAGCAGCACTTCAAAGAGGCATGCTTTGATGCTAACCATCAATATGCATTTTATCCTGCACCCCTTTTTCCCAGCAATCCCTACAGTGTGTCTACTTTCTGCAATAATTGGCTTCAAAGCTAATAAGTACAAATTATTTGCTACGGCACTGGTGGTAAAAATCCAAAACTTATCATTGGAAGTGTTCAGGAGTTCACAGGCATTAGGTCAGTGGCTCTCATTTTCTACAAGTTCTTTCCAGTCTGTTCTTGTGTAAATAGGCTATCAGTATAAACCTACTTACATTAATCCAAATGCGAGGCATGAGGGGTTTATAAAATGGATTATTAGAAGAGCAGCAACAATTTTTATGCCTCACAGGGCATTCTGCCCTGAACATAGGAAACTAGTAAGTATGTTAGTTAATTTGTGAAGCTCTTTGCATTTGCAACCTAAGTCGAGATTTGGCTAAAGCTGCCAGGGCCATTTCACTGTGGTGCCTGGCTGTATTCCCCCTTCGGAAAATACATGTTTTACTCTGTGAGCCAGATCAAAGCAAAGACGCTGGGATCAAAGGCCGGCATCACGCTGCTTTGGTCACATCTGTGTTGTTTACATGAATGCTAAAGGCACTTATATCAAATATTACAAACTTTGAAAAACATATGTTTTGAATTTAAGTATTTTGATGTCACTTTTGAAGTACATCAGTGCATTTGGGGATAATTCTGAAAATCTCACCACAATTTCACAACAATTTCATAAGCTTTAAACAAGATGAGAACATTTCCATTGCAGAGTTTACATCAGTTTGCATCTTTCCCCCGTTTTAAAACTCTACTGCAACTTTAGTATCAACAATATAGCCTGTAGGCATGTCTCTCATATGAGTCGGGCTTTTGGTGTCTTTTGGTGTCAGATTTAACTTTACAGGATCAATACAGCAGTTTTGTAAGTCTTTGAAAACAACGAAACAAAGAGGGCAAACACTGATACATTTTCTTGAATTGCTGTTTATCTGTCAACCTCTGGTGTCTCTGGAAAATGATGAGACTGCAAAGGGGGGAGAAGAGGGAGCAGAGGGTGGGGTGTAAGGGTAAGGAAGTGAAGAGGAGAATAAGGGTAGTTCAATGACCTGTGAGCAGGCCTGCTGTTGAGCTGGGGGCTAAACAACCCTCCACCACCGCTCTTACTAGGTAGGGGATAGTGGGGGACTAACTGGATTAAAGACATTGCCTTAGCCCTTGTAGAGGAGCAGACCATCTCTGACAGACTACCAGCACTCAAATACTTAGTGTTTATGGTTCATCTTTGTCACTGTATTCACGTCTCCCTCTGTCTGGGGTGGTTTCATCGTTGTTCATCTTTCCTTCCATCTCATTTATATGGAATAAGACATCATATTCATAACAAGGCTCCAAACACCCAAAACACCTTCCCTTTCCAAACCTCCATAGCTTTCACTTTGCTCTCAGCAGACCCCCAACAGATTGAAGAGAAATAAATCAGAACTGGGGAGTATGTAAAGTTCAGTGGTTTGGCTCTGCCTTTATTTTCACCATTGGTACATACTGACTGAGTCAGCTTCTAGAACAGGTTCTTTTCTGAGTATTGGGCCCATGCGCACGCGCACACACACACACACACACACACACACACACACACACACACACACACACACACACACACACACACACAAATGCACACAGTTCTAAGTCCTCTGATACCTCTCACAATCACATGAAGGATGTTTTCTTTCAAGTTTTAAGTTGAAGCACAGTCATTGAAAAGATGCAACAAATACCACCATGTGGAATGGTGGCCTTGTGACTGAAATGCAAGAAAAAGTTTGGTCCATTTAAGAATTTAAATGGTTTATTGTCAGTTGTAAATTGTTTACAGATCTTGAGTTCCAGCAGGAATGACAAGCAGTTATCTCTGGAAGGGAGAGAACAGGATTAGTGACACTCAGGTGGCACTTAATGGTAAGGATGATTATATAGTAGTCCAGGTAGGTAGATCCTCCAGCTTCTCTCATGAAGATAGGTTTTCAGGACCAGAGAACACTAGCGTAGCCATTGCCTTCCTATGCTATTACGTTCAATTCTCATCTCCCTTCAGTGCTCTGTCTAGGATTTCTCCCATTGACCTCAATTTCAAAGGATGAATTTCCTCCGGGCTAATCAGCAAACAGAAGGAGTTGTATGCTGTGACGTCAATTTTCTGCGCTGTTTTAGAATTGTAGTCTGCCTATGGTTGTAGTTTGGCAATCACAGCGAAGGAATCACAAAGCCATTCAGACATGTTGGTCACGCTTCCAAAACTGAGCAATTAAAGTCGGAGCAAGTGGAATGTTTAAGACATTTTATTGCTGACAAAGATGTCATTCGGCTCAGCATTTCTCTCTTCGCAGTAGGGGTTGGTTGTTTACAGCACACGAAATTTCCAGTAGGTGTCAGCCTCCTTCACAATCGAGCTGGCACATTACATACGTTAATAGCCAAGAGTTAGCGATTGGGTAAAATCAGATCCGATCGTTTCAAACTTCAACAGAGTCCACGGCTCCAGCAAGCAATGGTTTCTCAATAACCGAGGGTCCACACCCTCTGGACGAAGCTAAGCATAGAACAGGGGACTGGTTTTTACCAGGCTAAGAGAATACAGAGGTTGCAATGAAGCCTTATTACCACATCCTACAGTCAGGCAGGTGGAGAAGCACATCTTAATCCTTTACGTCTGTACGCTGAGAGCATGTGAAACCTAAGTCAAATTCCTTGTTTGTGCACACAGTCCTGGCCAATAAAGCTGATTCTAAATACCCAGTAGTGATCATGTAAAGAGCTGCAGGTGTGGCTGATAGCTGCATGTTAGGTTCATTGGTTCCAGACTAACTGTATATATTTTGTACGTTACAGATATAGATACTCTTTTCTCTCTAAGGGTACAGAAATGTCTTTGAAAATGACTAACATACCAGCTGTCAAGGTAGAACAGTTGTGTTCTACTATTGTACACCTGAAAAAACACAGCATATGTTGTGTCTCTATAATAAAAAAATTTAAAAAATCATACCCATCACCTCTTCTGTACTTTAAAATTTTATTATGTAAATACATAAACCATATATACATACCTCTTTTTATCAAAGAATGAAGTGAGTGGATGAAAAGTATGGTTTTTGAAATTAGGTGTGTATGATTGTTAAAGGTGTAAAAGCATGTTGGTCAAAAAGGATCTTAAAATTGCAATGAGTAGAAGGCTTGTTTGAGAAAAGCAACAGATTAGGGTTTTTACAGTACAGGCCTGCTTCTGAGATTCAGTTCAAAATACCTTAGATATGTTCTGCAAATCACTTTGAAATATGAACTGATAAATAACAAATGGCAACATTAATGAAAACATACATTTTTTTTCTCATTTCTCTATTGTCTCATATTTTGCTTTTACATACCCAGGTTTAAACTCAAAGAAAGATGTCCCAAAGTACAAAAAATCTATGTCTAAGCAGTGTTGGAGAAACATGATAACTGGAAAATGGTAGCAAAGTAAATCATGTAGGTTTCCGGTATAAACTCAGCCTGGGTGTTGTGTCCTTTAATTGTTCCCTAAGAAATCCAGGAGGTAAATAAGACAGAAGTTTTAAATGCAGAGAAAAGGCCTAAAAGCCATACAGATGTTATCTCATACTTATATAGCCACTGCATCAAAGCCACGTCGTGGGTTACTCTGCTCAGTTCAGCAAGCAGGTCAGTGCTTCAAGGTTCTAGCTGGCTGACTGACAGTTTGTTCTCACAAGGCTCAGTGGCCTGAGCATTTCATGTGTAAAGTAGAACTGGCCTGGATGCTTTTAGATGTCATAAGGAGTAGCTGGCAGGAGGAGGGCAGCAACAGCAGATGCAGATCAACACTCTCAGGCCCTGAAGCAAGCCCTTCAAAGCAAATGCCTGCTCAGGCAACCGGAAGAGGTGACAAAACACATCAGGTAGCTTTGCCTTTCCGCATCATTCTCACCCATTCTTGTCACATATGTTAGAGAGCTTCATGTCAGACAGAAAAGCCCACTGAAAGTGACAAGCTCTGAGGTAGGACATAAGCAGGCGCATTTAACTGGTCCTTAACTGGTTCCCCAGATGTCAACTACTATCTACAAACCAAACAAAACTGAGCCATAAATATTTATATCAAAGTACGCTCTCATGTTCTCAGAGGTAATGAGTACAATTAGGTGCTCATGGGCACAAAGGGCAGATGATGGGGGACGGTAAACCATAATTAAGAATGGTAAACCATTAGTGGCCTAGTGCTCATTAAACAAGATAGGAGCTAAATAAGACTGGTCATTTCATTTTCTTGTCATTTACAAGCAGTGGAAGACAGAAAGTAAAGTCAGTGCTGAACATAAAAACCAAACAAAGTCACAATACCAGCAGACAGTCAAGTCTTACATTTTTAACAAAACTGAACATTTATACAGCTTTGTCCATTTTTTTACATGGATGTGCATGAAAAGGTTCCATCTGCAGCCACTTTCACTGATATTACAGTGTTTCAGTAAAAGCCTTTCTGCTTGGAGTTAGCATGTTCTCCCAGAGCAGACACGGGTTTTCTCGAAGTACTCCAGCTTCCTCCCACAGTCCAAAGACAACCATTCCAAATTGCTCTCAGGAGTGAGTGTGTGTGTGCAGTCTGTACTGGCCTGTTGGTAGGCAGAACTCGTGTAGCTATTATTACAAATCCCAGAATGCTCTGCTGGTGCACTGGCAAGTCAGTCAGGACCCACAAGCCCCCCCTCTCTGTTGATATTCATCAGTAACTTCATGCTACTATCAGTAACATCAGATTATCCTCCCAAAAATCATTCACTAATAAAGTTTATGTAAGACACACATTTCCTTTCAAAAACTGCCCAATTCTTCGCAAAAAAATACAGCTGAATAATGAAATATGAACTTCTACTGCAGTTTCACAAAAATACCAAGCTTTTAAAAAAGCCTGCTGGAAAAGCCTTGACTACTTCTGCATTCATTACATCACAGGGGGCAGAAAACTGACACTAGATAGAAAGGATCACGGTAAACAGTGAGAACTGACAGTAAGTAGTGAGTGTCCGCGTGGTCAGAGGACCTTAGTAAACGTTGGTGTGGTGGTGGTTCTTTCATGAATACCATCCTGTGCAAGCGGGTTCTCCACAGACCTCCCCCCATACAACAATATTTCTATGTTGCAAGCACAAAATACTATGCTGAACTTAGATGTAAAAAAAAAATTTGATGCTAAAAGTGGTTGAATATTTTTATATCCAAGATAAAATAAATACAAATTTAAAAAAATAAAGGAGTTGAGAGACAAAACTGAAAAATATATCTCTAAGCAGATTACACTGGATCCTAAATAGTTCCTACTGGCTCTGTACCCTGAGAAGCATAATTTTAGTAAAACAGAATGCACTTTCGTAGATATAAGCCTGTTGTCTGCAAAAAAAAAAAAACAAAAAAAACATATAGCTTTGGCTTGGAAGAATGGCAACAGACCTATTGCCATCAGTGGTTAAAACAGATGTTGTCTAATCTATGACCAGAATAGCATACATTAGGAAATCCAAACTTTTTGAGAAGATTGGGGGTCCTTTCACTGACTTTATGAAGGACTTTGACTTGTCAGAGGGTACGATGGAGTCTTGAGTTGCTGGAATCTGCAGTGCTACGCAGTAAAAAGAAATTTACAGTTGTATCCAATCTGTTTTATAATCCCTAACTACCCTTGTTGATAAGAGAAGCACTGTTCTCTGTTCTTCCCCTTTTTATTTAGTTTTAAATCTTGTTTTTCATTTTTTCCCATTTGTTTGGTTATAGCCTCAGGATGGACTTAATGCTTTGTGTTAGTCATGTAGCATTCATAAAAGACGTTTACTCTGATTGGAACATGATTGTATTTTCAAGAGAAAAATCTTAAAAATATTTTGGCAACAAAAATAAACAATTTTAATACTAGAAGAGCCACTTGTACGGTATTTGCTTTAATTACAACATTATTCCTGTTTTATACTTTGCTATTCCAACTGTTAAAGTTGCTATATTCTTTCTGTCATCAGTGAATCTGACCAAATCATACAGAACAAACTCCTATTATGTAAAGTCATTACTGCAGATATGACTTTTACCATCTTATGCAAAACTAGTGTTAAAAGGCTTGTTTAAGATATTTTATAAACTATAAAAACTATAAACTATATTTACTGCTATAAACGATGCCTATATAGTTTCTAATATACTTTTAATAGTTCTTTAATATGCAGGAAGGTCTATTAACAAAAAAAAAATATATATATATCGAGGAAGTATATTACTATCAAGAATGAACTTTTTAATTTAATGCTCATATTTCTTCAACTAAAAAATAGACAGATTACCTTTGAGGTTTTCATTGACTAGTAATTCAGCTGATGATGAAGCAGCTTCACCATTACAGAGTGTTGTATGAAATCATCACCTTTCATTAGAAAACCTGCAGAGGGTCCTCAACCATCTCTGCCTCCTGGTGAGGTCATCATTGGATCCGCTGCAGTTCGCCTGACATCAGGGTGGATGATGCCATCATCTACCTGCTCTGACCCACCTAGGGAAGCCTGGAAGCTCTGTGAGGATCATGTTCTTTCAACACCATCCAGCAAGGACTTCTGAGATAACAACTGGAGTTGTCAGGAATGGACCATCACATGTCCCAGTTGATACTGGACTACCTCATTGGCCATCCACAGACTGTGAGGACACAGGGCTGTGTCTCTGGCAGGCTGGTCTGCAGTACGGGGGTCCCTCAGGAAACTGTGCTGGCACCGTTCATCTTCACCCTCTACACTGCAGACTTTTCCATCAACTCCCCACGCTGCCATCTGGAAAAGTTCTCTGATGACTCTGCCATAGTTGACCTCATCAAAGGTAAGGACGACTCGGAGTACAGACAATGGACTCAGGACTTTGTGGACTGGTGCTAGTGGAACCACCTCCAGTCAGTGCTGGACTAGCGCAAACGCAGTCATCAGTGACTTCATGCTACTATCAGTAACATCAGATGTGGTGGCAACAGTAGTAGGAGTTCGTCCCGTAATCAGCATCCCGTGATCGACTCCATCCTTGGGCAAGACACTTCCACCAGCTTGCCTGCTGGTGGTGGTCAGAGGGCCCAGTGGCAACAGTACATTGCAGCCTCGTTTCTGTCTACAATCCAGTAGCTTGCCGCCATCAGCATATGAATGTGTGTGAATGGGTGAATGACTGAATGTGGTGTAAAGTGCTTTGATAAAGCGCTATATAAGTACAGGCCATTTACCAGACCCACCTCACTGACACCGGTGAACAGATCATGGACCTGGGTGAACCTGAACAATAAACTAGACTGGCCACATAACACTGATGCTCTTTACAGAGCAGACTCTACCTGCTGAGGAGGCTGAGGTCTTTTGGACTGCAGGGGACACTCCTGAAGACCTTCTTTGACTCTGTGGTGGTATCAGCCATCTTCTGTGTTGTCTGTTGGAGCAGCAGCTTATCTAATAGAACAGAATAGAATAAACAAAAAACAAAAGAATAACACCAAATCATCAACCTGATCTTTTAGACTTCACAAGTTTATAATTATTACTAAAGAAATAAATGCTCTTTTTTAAATTGCTGTTCATGTCCACTCTTTTAATGCTTGGTGCCCAAGATATATTTCTCAAAAATGTGATGATTTTCTGGATTTAAAAGGGTGATGGCCACAGTTTTGCCATTTGTCTTTGTAATTTACAGGCATGGAGGTGGAAGGTATTGAAACAGGGAGGGGAGATTGTTGGGCTGGGTGGCATACTCAGTCCAGTTATTAGTCCTTGAGGATTCTTGAAATTTCATATCATTTACAATGGCACTGTTGTTCCTGCAATCAGTTACAATACAATAAAAAATAAAATACTTGTGTGAATTATTCTTTTTATGCACTGAGGCATGTTTTGTGTAATGCTTAGGAATATTAAAGCATAATTTATATTTCAGGAGTTTGACACCTTGACACTTTGGCACTTCTATTTAGAATTTCAACATGCGGTTTGACATGTTTGTATTAATAACAGTGTGATCTCAGAGGGCCATGGCCTCGGGCTACTTGAACAAGACTACCAAAAAAAGGGTTTCAAAAGGAATTGTAGAGCAGCCTAGGGACTCGTCAAAATCAGCCCTGATACTGTTGCCCTGAAAAAATCCATTACCCACAAATGTGGGGGGATGGTAGTTAGTAGGAGTGTGAATGAAGCTGATGTCTGTGAGCTTTTTTTCAATGTTCAGTGTTAATATTCAGATTTTTTTCTGCATCATGATTCTGCCTAATCTCCTAAGTGAAATATTTTTTGCACTACAATCTTCGTTCACCCCATCACTGCCAGGATTGTCATGATTAAATAGATTTGCAAAATGTAAATCTCTGTTAGTGACTGTCATTATGGAAGGTTGTTTCTTTTAGCTCTAGTTTTTTAAAAACTAGGCAAAATTATTTTCTCTACAAAGTGTGTCAAAGACAATCAGTAATATTTATCCATGAAAACTAACGAACCCCATCAGGTAATCAAAATATCATCAAGTCTTGACGTAGCAGCCTCAGTACCTTTATTTTATTTTCACCTGAGTTGAAACCGCTTAATCTGAAGAACAAGTCACTATTTCTCCATCTTAATGCAGGGAAGATAAAAGTTATTGTTTTTGCTTCCACTCAAATACACTCAGAAATGCCCAAATCTTCAGGAATACCACATCAATGATTCCCAAGTTATAGATCTTGACCTTAATTTTAACAACCATAAAAAGCAGCTGTTTAACATCTTTAGACATTCCTAGAATTAGGGGATTTCAAATCAGAACCCAGAAAAGTGGTGTAAACCATAGACCCCTAAGGTCCTCAGAGGCCCATTTACTAACTGTTACTCGGACCAGAAGTAAATAAGACAAGGCAGTAATGTATTCCAGCCTGCATGCTGATATGTTGCTAAGCATCAAAAGTTTTAATTTATTTCTATGGTATTTATAGCTACAGTTCGACCAATTTACTTAGTAAGTGAAATACCCATTACTGTCAGCAGGTGGCCCCTGGAAACTAGGCAACTGACCACAACCTGGTATTGTGCTGCCAATGACTCTTTGATCTTTCTGCAATAGTCAGTGCAGTAACACCATACAGGTGCTGATCATTTTGTCTGTTTGCCGTATTTTTTTTTTTTTTTTTTTTTTTTTTTTTTTTTTTTTTTTTATTTATTTATTTATTTTTTTAGCTACCATATGGTGCCAAATACTGCAGGGTATTTCATATAGACCATGTGCCTGTTTATACCCATCCTGGGAATGTTTTGTAATCACATGGAAACTAAGGCTAGTTTCTATTATTTACTCATGGTCTTTAGTTAAATGATTCCAACAAAAAAATGGCCACCAGCAGGTGGTTATTTTTGGTTTGATCAAGGGAAATAATTTATCCTATTAAGATTCAAAAAACATAGCAGGAATCTGAACCAATATAGATGGGACTTGATAGTAATACAAAGTTTTCAAAAAATAAACCATAAAATTTTGTGAGATTCGAGGATTTTTATAACTATCTCCCTGCTCTGACTGAAAATAAAAGGAGTTGCTGCACAAGGACTGTGGTAGCTGAAAGTAGTTTGGCACAACACATCAGACAGCAGCAACAACCACAGAAAAAGTTACCTTCATTTGTCACTAGCTGTCTTATTGAAAAAGTGTTGCTAGAGTAGTTGGAATACTTGTTAAATGTGGCAAAAAAGTTGTTTAGTTAGAAACACTGATTTTGAGGTAATGGAGGACTTCCTCATTTGTGAAAATAATATCAAAGGGTTTTTGACAAGTTCGACTACTAATACGGTGTAGGGCTTACTTGTTGCAATCAAACTAAAAGTTTTTAGAATTAGGAAAGTAAATAATGAAAATATGGCAGTCCTAAAATGCTGACTACACATGATCATGATCTTTAGGCTCTGACAGTTTTATAGTTTTTGTCTCTAAAATTGTATTTTTTGTATCATTCTTTAAGGAAAATATAGAAATGAATGCCTGACTATACAAGAATACAGCAGTTGTTTGTGATGTTGAAGGTCTATAGAACATTCCTGGGGCCACTCTTTCATTTATGTTAAACCATTTATTTATTTGTACTTGCTAAAAATAGATAGCAATTAGGCCCCAGGTTAGTTCTTTGGTTTGAAATGTGGCAACCTTATTGAAATCCCATACAAAATAATCTGTTCTATTCAATTCAGTTTTATATATTCCAGTTGGTCCTAGCTATCAAATAGTACAGGTACCTCAATTAATTACTCAAAGTAGTTTAAAAAGTTTCCATCTAAACTACTGGCTAATCATTACTTCATCATTACCTAACAATTAGGTTATGGGTTTGTGTCCCCTAATGTGAATTACAACCCATATCTACTATTTGAAGTGCTTGATAACCAAAAAATGTAGATAAACTAAAAGAAAAATTTGATAGCTACAAGATAAAAATTTCCATCAAAGGTATGGTTTGAATGATCCATCAAGGTATGGTTTGAATGATAAAATGTCATAACAAAAAAATCCTAACAAATGGGACTTCCGGTTGGACTGCAAGATGGAGTCGTCACACTTTCTGAAGCTCCCACCTTTAACACTGCTACTTTACTATAGACTCACTACGTGCTTGTGAATTTAACAATAACTATTGTGCTTTATTGGAATCGCAACCAGTCAATGAGACAATGACCAGCAGAGCGAAAAAACAAGAGCTGAAAAAAGACGACGAGAACATCATGGCTGTGCTAACAGCTACGCTAGCAGACCATAAGATATCCCTCTCAGCAGAGTTCAATATGGTGTTCACGAAGCTTGAAGCAAATCTGGAACGCCATCTCTACCCATCACCAGCATATCTTGTCACTTGAAACCACTGCCACTACCATGAGCGACGATATACGGGCTATTCACGCTGAGCTATAGCTGCGGTGTATGGAAAGAATAACAGGCTGAAAGCTAACTTGACTTGGAAAGTAGAAACCATTGTAACAATGCTAGCCTGGTGGGACTTCCTGAGGGCATAGAAGGATTGCGTCCGACAACATTTTTCTCTCAACTACTTCTGGATGTCTTTGAGGGAGGTATGTTGGGAAAGGCTCCAGAGCTGGACCGAGCCCACCAGAAGCTGATGGCGAAACTGGGCCCTGGTGAGAAACTCAGAGCCATAATTGTGTTTCCACAATTATCAAACCAGGGAGCTTATTACACGCAAAGCCCGGGAGATGTGAGGCAAGTTAAAATATAAGGATACTCCGTTTCACATTTTTGAAGATTACTGCCCAGAGGTGTTACAGCAGCGCACGGCTTACCAGGGAATAATGAAAAGAACTTTATGATCAGGGACTCAAGCCTGCACTGCGTTACCCAGCCAAACTGTTTATAATGACTGGGGATGGAAGGCAGAAGTTCCTGGCTTCACCTGAAGGCACCAGGCATTATATTGGCTCCCTTCATCTGTCCAGCTCAAGCCCACCAGTGGAATAATTAGTAGACGGATCCACACTGTTTATTATTGGGGCCTGCCATAGCAATGCATGGGAGGCACCTATTACTCTCCACCTTGAAACTGCTTTTTCCATTAATGTGGCCCGAACCGTAGCTGCAGCCCCACAATATATATATCAAAAATTTCGGCTCGTTCTCGAGATGTGTGCTATTACTCAACTTTTCGTTTCGTATTACCATGGCGATGTAATTAGCAAAAAATTACCCCATACAAAGTCAATGGAGCGAGGTCCTGAAGACATCCTTTAAAAAAAAAAAAAAAAAAACACTATTTTGGAGGATTTACTGTGTCGTCATGGTTTCGCCTACAAACGCCATTCAACACTCAGTTTGTAGATATGTTCGTGCTGTGTTCAGAAGTGAAGACGGTATGTTGATACCTCTGACGGTTTTTCCACAACACGCCTCACACTTTGGCAGGCCCCTTTTAAATTTCTTCAGAAATGTTCTAGTTGATATTTACTATGCCATTATCAGAACATAGACTGTGGAGTTTGTTTAATTCGAAGCTGGTTCTAGAATTTCTTCACTTTATTATTAGTTCTCTGATTTGTCCATATAATCAAGATTAGCTTTGGCCTTGACACTATTTTTATAGGGACTGGACTCTATAATCCTGGGATTACTAATAGAGAACTTATTCAGAGCCAGTATAATATATCTTGATTTTATGTTGCTTTGACCCCATTACTGAGTCTACCAGAAGTTCTCCTATAGGCATATTGGTTGAAATTGTGGTTGTCTGGTTTGAACTGGTGGCCTTTCTACGAGTGACCTATTTTGTTTTGGGAGGAGGAAAGTGTTGGTCTATAATGAAGGAAGTCTTGCAGGGGGAAGGCAACGCCCTGCTGTGCAATGGACACTTAAATTTTTGGTTTTGCTTTGAGGGGGGGCTGGGTCCAGATAAATGTGTGTTTAGGGGCTATGTGAGTGTGTGTCCTTTTATTTCTCTTTTTCTTCTTTCCTTCTTTTCGTTCACAGTGGTCTGCCATGACATCTCAAGCACCAGTTTCCTTTCATCCAGAATCGGACTGCCATACCTCAATGTATGTACCTCTTCGGAAATAGTAAGGTATGATCAACACAGGCAATAAAGTGAGGATCGTTTCGTGGAACATGAGAGGTTTGGGAAATGCCACCAAGATTACTAAGGTCATGGCTCATTTGCAACAACTTAAAGGGGACATATTTTTCCTACAAGAGACACACCTTTGTCATAGGGAGATAATGCAACTTAAAATAAGTTGGATTAGCCATGTACTTCATTCTAAATTTAATGCTAAGGCTAGAGGAACGGCCATACTGATCCATAATAATATCATGTTTGAACAACACAAAAATAATAGCTGACGCAGAAGGCAGTTTCATAATTTTAATGGGCAAACTGCAAAACTTTCTGGTGATACTAGCTAGTGTGTATGGTCCAAATTGGGATGAGGATACTTTTGTTTCCAGATTCTTTTCATCTATGCCTGATGTTGAAAATTATTATTTAATTATAGGGGGAGACTTTAATATGTTCCAGGATGTCAGTTTAAACAGGTCTTCAAATAGAACGGTTTCATTATCTAATGCTGCTAAAAGCCTTAATGTTTTTAAAACTCAACTGGGCCTGGTGGACCCGTGGAGACATGGGAACCTGGCACTTAAGCAGTTCTCCTTCCTTCTTTTCCCATGCCCACCGTACATACACACACATAGATTTCTTCCTTACTGAAATCAGACAGCTTTCTAAAATAAAAGCCTGTGATTAGCACACTATAGTAATATCCGACCATGCACCAGCCGAGTTAGACTTGGAACTGGTTTGTCAACCCTGCTGGTTTAAATGTTGGAGATTCAATTCTACACTGCTTGCAGAGGACGACTACAAACAGTTTTTAAAGAATTAGCTTTCATTATTCTTTGATCTTAATGGTTCACCTGAAATTTCAAGAGGTACCCTTTGGGAAGCCTCAAAAGTTTATATGAGGGGTCAGCTTATTAACTTAATTTCTAATTTGACAAAGAAGAGGTTACACCCACCAATGACTTGCTGAACCAGATTTAAGAAGTTGATTCTAGATATGCAACCGAGCCAGATCCTGGCTTTTATACTGAACGTGTTAAACTCCAAACCAATTTTAATCTGAATACCTCTCAGGCAGCGCTACTTCAGTTAATCAAGATAAGGCAGAACTTTTTTGAATCTGGTGACAAAGATGGAAAGCTTCGAGCTTTCCAAGCACGAGCTGAAGCAACCTCCAAATTAATCCTATTCATCAGCTCTGCTAAAGGGGAGATTATTTCTGATCCCAGCAAGATAAATAAAAGATTTGCATCATTTTATTCTGAATTATATACCTCCATATCTCCTCCCTCTTCACATGAGATACTTAATATCATCAACTTTCCACAGATAGATAACAAATTGGTGAGAAGCCTAGGTGGGCGTATAAATATAATGGAGGTCCGAGAAACCATCAAGTCCTTAAATTCAGGTAAATCCCCTGGCCCCGATGGTTTTTCTTCAGAATATTATGAGGCCAATGTGCATCTTCTGGCACCAGTTTTGACAGATATGTATAATGAGGCCTTCTCAAACCGCTGTCTGCCTAGTACCTTATCAGAGGCTACAATACCCCTGATTCTTAAAAATGATAAAGACCCCTTATTGTGTAGCAGCTATCAACCCATTTCCCTCCTAAATGTGGATTTGAAAATTTTATCTAAAAATTTTTGCAACCCGTCTCCAGCCAGCACTTCCTCTCATCATCTCATTAGATTAGACAGGCTTCATGACTGGGCAACAATCATTCCATAACACCAGACATCTTCTTAATATTATCCATATGCCAGGTAGCTTATCACCAGAAATAGTTGTATCTCTCGACACTGAGAAGGCATTCGACCAGGTCAAATGGGGTTTTTTTGTATTAAGTAATGCATAGATTTGACTTTCATGACTTTGTCCTTTGGGTTAAACTGTTGTACTCTTCACTGATGGCCTCAATTAAAACAAATAATATGGTGTCCTCACCCTTTCTTCTTGAAAGGCAGGCCAAGGAGGGTTTTAAGGGTGTTCTAAGATCAGGTGTAACCCATAAGGTGTCCCTTTACACGATTGACTTGCTCTTATACATTTCCGATCCTCATACATCACTCCCCGTGCTGTTTGACATTCTAGAACAATATAGCAGATTTTCTGGTTATAAGCTCAACTACAAGAAAAGCCAATTATTTCCCATAAACTCTCTGGATAGAAACCTTCTGGGTTCAATTTCACCTTTTAAATGGGCAGATGCAGGGTTTTGTTATCGAGGAATCTTTATCTGTTCTTCTATGACTAACATGATGAATAAGAACTTTTCACCATTATTAGAGACTACGGAGAAGGATTTTGACAGGTGGTCTTTATTACTATTGTCTTGGTTGTTTTCCCCAAATTTCTGTACCTCTTCCAGCATGTTCCTATATTGATTACAAAGACATTCTTTGATAAATTGGACAAAAAGATATCTCAGTTCTTATGGGTTAAAAAGCCTGCCAGACTCCAGAAATCTGTGTTACAGTCCCCAAAATATGAGGGTGGTCATGCCCTTCCCAATTTTAGGCAATACTACTGGCCAGCCATTATACAGAAACTCTTATACTGGAGGAGTGATGGTAATGCTACACCTGCCTGGGTGCAAATTGAAAAAGCATTTAGCTGTTATTCATTGTCCTCTCTGCTGTGTTCTCAGCTCCCTCTTCCCTTCTCCCTGGCAGAGGATAAACCTATAGTTAGGGGGACATTAGCGATCTGGAGCCAATTCAGGAAACAGCTTGGTCTGCATGGGCCTTCAATACAAACACCTTTAGTCAAAAATTGCAACTTTATGCCCTCGGCCACAGATTTAGTTTTCAGCTTGTGGCATGATAAGGGGATCAGGACCTTATCAACAAGATCAACAATGTCTTTTCATCCTTCGCTGAACTAAATTCTAAATTCCATCTGCCCAATTCTCACCTCTTTTGGTTTTTTCAGGCCAAGGATTATATTAAAATGGTGTTTCTACACTTTCCTAATGGACCCCTTGAACACATCTAGATGCTCTCCTAGAAATAGACCCACAATGGAAAAAATGAATTTCATTTTTATATAATTCTCTTATTAATAATAATAATAATAATAATAATAATAATACCTCAAAGTTTGTACCTTTTGTTAAAATGGCTTGGGAGGCGGAGCTTGGTGCCAATATATTAGAGGAACAATGGGTTGCTGCCATGAATCTAATTCACAAATCTTCAATCTGTGCCCGACATGCCTGGATCCAGTACAAAATATTCTACAAATTGCATTATACAAACCCTAAATAAGCAAAAATTTACTCAACAAATAGTGACACATGTAATAGGTGTGGACAGTCAGTGGCTAATCATACCCACATGTTTTGGGCTTGCCCTAAGTTAAGTGGGTTTTGGGGTAACATCTTTAAAACACTTAATCTAGCATATGATCAGACAATCTTCCCCAATTCACTGTCAGCTATATTTGGTGTCTCTACAGACCTGGACCTTTCACGTTCTCTGAAACAAATGTACCCATCTGAAGTAGGTAAGGGCCCCTGAGTTCGTTAAACCCATTAACTTGACTTACAACTAATAATTCTAATAAACGTATCCCACAACTTCTTTATACACTCTAGTGTTTAAATTATTACTCCTTTTATGAACTTAATACAAAATACTTTTATATTGGACCAGGCTACACAAGCTTTAGCTTTCACCATTCTTTTGGCTCATTGACTCATTTTACTTAAGTGGAAGCTACGCATCCCTCCCTTTCATGACCATTGGGTGAGGAAAGTCCTCTATAACTTGAAGCGAGAAAAACTCAGATTTTCACTTAAGGGGTTGACCAGCAAATTTATGGAGACCTGGAGACCTTTTCTATCTTTATCACCATCATCTTGCTCCCTGACACAGAGGCAAAGTAGACTATTTGTAGGTCCTTTTATTTTTATCCTCTTTTATTTATTTAATTATTTTTAGATTTTTTTTTTTCTTTTATGTATAATATTGTTCTTTGTCTGTTTTGGAATGTGTGTGCATGGGTGGATGTGTAAGTATATGTAGCGTTACTGTGTGTTGTTACAGGGACTAGATCCCTGCTAAATGTTTGTCTCATGCTCAGACCTAGATTGGGCTGTGTTCAGGGTGTGGGGGTGTTTTGGGAGCTTACATTTCTTTTCTTTTTTTTCTCATCTCTGTGATTACCGCTTTCTAATTGTCCTAGTGATCAATATTGTATGTCAAGCAGTTGAAAATTCAATAAAGAAAGTTGGAATAAAAAATTCTAACAAATGAAACTGAATCACAGGACAGGAAGTGAATAATTATAGGGGATGATGCAATGCAATCAGGAGATGGCACCCCATTACTATTTTGTACCTTTTGCAGTTTTGGACATTGTGTACTTCACTGTTTCTGATACAAAATGAAGCCGTCTGTATTGATCATGTGTTATTCATACCCACCAGGTTGACATTTCATATCTTCATTTACAACTGATGATTTAAAATATTTTTCTATATTTTGTTATATTTCCTTTCATAGTCAACTGAAAGGAAATGTGGTTATTTGACTCTCGTTAAAAATGATCTATTTAACAGGAATTTGCTTGGAGTTACTTAATACATTTCTTGTTAAGGCAAAAGCTCAAAGGCTTTCAGTGACAAATCTGAAAAAAATAGTGGGGGAAACAGAATAGTTGCCTTTATTTTCTTCCACGGAGCCCTAGCATCTATGGAACAATAGTAAACATTTCTCTTGGGATATGTGTCGGAGCCCAATTAGTTCCTGTTCGCACTGTCACATTCAACTAATCATAGCATTCATTCCACAGATTTGAAACAGCTGCAAACAGAAAGTCAGAGGATAAATAAGACAAAAGTCCTACAAACCTCTGATGTTATGGTCAAAAGATGTCATACAATAACTTAAAGGGTCAGATATTAAAATATCAAAATGTTTAGGACAGACTGGAAGGCCTGATTCACTAAATAAATGTAATCTTTTATTTACACTGTCATGCTTTTTAAGACAGTTCTGTTGTCAAAACATTGATCAGATCTTTTTTTACTTGATCTATTTAATTGATACCCAATTATTTAAATATGTGGTAATGAAATAAAAGTAACAAATTGTTGAGATCCAACCATTGTGAACAAAACACAAAAGAAATGAGTGCTACTTCTCTGTCTGACCACATGCCTGAGAGCAAAGGATTGTGTGGCTCATCAAGGACCACGATGACCAGAGCGGTTTGAACCAAAAAAATTCTGAAGTGGTTCAACCAAATGGACCCTACAAAAGAAAAATAAAAACTAATAAACTACCACAAAGTGAAACAGTAAAACTACACAACAAGAATACAACCAAAAAATGATGCAATGATATCACTGTTCAATATGAATTGTGAATGTTGAAAAACCAGCTTTTTTTAAGAGGAATTTGGAAATGAGGCCAAATTAGTTTTCAATTAGTTCAGATTAGGATGCATCAAAATATGATGTGGATTACTCACACAGCAACATCAACATATATGTAAGGATAAAACATGAAAAACCTATGAAATGATATATGGTAATGTCATAGTCCAGTATGAATAGGTATACTTAAAGACTAAGGTTTTTATTGAAGAGTTTTGGAAATGAGGCCAAATTAGTTCTAAACTAATTAAGACTAGTTTAAGATTAGTTTAAGACTAAATTAAGAACAACAGTCGGACTGTACTCAAACAACCAGTTCACAATGCAAAGCAAAACTGAAGATAAACCTTTTTTTTGAGAAAGTAATGTTTCATTGTATAATCTTCTCAATTATAAATCAATATTCTTTTGGACAACTGATTCTTAATCGATTGGTCTGTCACTGCAGTGATGGCTCTAATTTAGTATTTTGGGATACCAAGTTGTCAGATTTACATTTTGTTTAAAAGGTTCTCACAAGTCTGTATGAAGACTTTTCACTAGTTTATATGAAAGGTTTGTAAAGCTTTTTACTAGATTAAATGAAAATGTTTCAACAGTTTGTATAAAATATTCTCACTGTTATATGAAAGTGTTTCAGGAGTCTAAATTAAAAGAATCTCACTCGTTTGTAGGGAAGGTTTTTACTAGGTTAAATGAAAGGCAAATCTTTTCACTCATTTATATAAAAGGTTCTAACTAGTTTGTCTGAAAGCTTTTCACCAGTTTGTATAAAAGCTCCTCACGAGTTTGTGTGAAAACTTTTCACTAGTTTAAATGAAAGCATTTCAATAGTTTACATAACAGGTTCTAACTAGATTATGTGAAAGGTTCACATTAGTTTGTCTGAAAGCTTTTCATCAGTTTGTATAAAAAGAATCTCACTGGTTTTTATGAAAGGTTGTCACTAGGTTATATGAAGCTTAAATATTTTCACTAGTTTATGTGATGGCTTTTCGTATATCCTTGTGCAAGGTTTTGTGCCAGTATAGTAAGTGGAAGAGTTTCATTTCATATGTGTATACAGTATGTAAGCTAATTATAATTCATGTCCTTGGTGGCACCCCATACAAATGAGTCAAACACAAAGTTCTAGATCATCACAACAGCGGATGAGGATGGAACAACAAATGGAAAATTAGCAGTCTCCAAAGACACCTAAAGGACATCAAGTTCTTCTGCCAACCATCCCTACCACATCTCACCCATCTCCACACTATCTCTAGACCCTCCCTGATTGGACTTCACTGATAATATAAGAAATCTTGTCAAGCTCTGAATCAAATTCACACCACACCAACAAACTCCATTTCATCACCAAACTTCTGACATTAAAACAGTTAAATTAACTAAGAACCGCCAAAGAAGAGGCCAATTTCAAGGTGTCAGTTATGGCTATGATGCAAAGTCAAATTTCTTTCAAGGTGTTTTTAATTATAATTATACAGCATTTTTATAACTGAAGATTACATAGTTACTCGATTGTGGTATAATATGTGCACTACGTGCCTGGAAAATACATAATATCCCCCCCGCTCCCTCTTTAATCAAGCTTACCCTTTCACCTCCCCTTTTATCCTGTAACTCAGTAAAGGAGTTGATAGATAACTTTCATTCTAACATTTCAGACATCAATGATTCCATTGCTCCCCTGAGGTCAAGGTCACCTCTGGTAGAAAGAAAACTCCATGGAGAAGTACTCTGTTGGTAAGAAGTGAAAAAAAAAAAAAAGCAGCACCATATAGCTGAAAGAAAATGGAGAAAGAATGGACTCCAGGTACATGGTGAGATCTATAAAGAGAGACTATGCAGATACAACTGATAATGAAAGTACGCAAAGGAATCCTTCTTTTCTAAAATCATTACCGAAAATATTAAAAATGTTCATCCCTTGTCTGCTATGTTTGACAGGTTAACAAACCCTCCTGTGACTGTTGCATCTGAACTGCATCCTACCAGGACCTGCAATTAATTTGCCAACTTCTTTACAAATTTTTTTTTGAAAATTAGAGGTTTAATGTGGACATTATATCAGTTCCAGTACCAATGTTGGGTCCAACTAAACCAAATGTGGAGAAAATGACACAATTCTACCAACTCAATCATAAAAACTTAGAAGAAATTATACTGTAAGGACTCACTGGGAGGACCCGGAAATTCAACCACACACAGAAGTACGTAAAGGAAAAACAAGTTTATTTAGTATCAGGAACTGGTAGCAGCTCAGGAAGAATCGATGAAGGTCTCCACAAGGGAATCCAACGCAGTACCAGGGGCTAGACGATAATCAGGCAGAGGTTATACACAGAGAGGCAGAGAGAGTAAACTTAACTTGAGGGTCAGGCAATACTCGGTGGTCGTGAAGCGGAGCTTGAGTCAGGGTCCAGAAATCCAGAACTAAAGGAATCCGTAATGGGCTTGGCAGGAGGGGAAGATCCGTGGACGGAAATGGGTCGAAGAAACACAAGAAGGCAAGGCATGAAACGCTGGATTTCTACTGGCTCGTGGCTGTCGATAATCTGGCAGGGAGGCAGGGGCTGAGAGGAGTTAAGTAGAGCAGGGCCCAGGTGGCACAGATCAGCAATCAGGTGACACAGGTGAGTAGAATGAAAACTAATTACAGCATGGGCAGGACCAAACATGAATCATGACATATACATCAATTAAGCTCCTCTCCTGTTGTCTTGATATGATGCCCACAGCTTACTTTAGGACAGTTTTGCCTGTCATTGCATCTCATCTGATTCAAATAGTAAATTAATCCCTCTTATCAGGTGTTTTCCCTCAGGCTTTAAAAACAGCAGTTATCAAACTACTGCTGAAAACAACAATCTGGACAAATCACTATTGCAGAATTACAGGCCAATCTCTAACCTTCCTTTCATCAGCAAAATTGTTGAAAAAGCTGTGTTTCAACAGTTAAACAGCGTCTTAACAATGACCAACTGCTTTGATGTCTTTCAGTCCAGTTTCAGTGCTCACCACAGCACTGAGACTTCCCTCGTCAATGTTTTAAATGTCATCTGCATAAATACAGACTGTGGAAGAACCACAGTGTTGGTTCTGTTGGACCTCAGTTCAGCATTTGACACTGTTGACCATGAGATATTATTGAAGCAACTGGGTGAGACTCTATTGTACTTCACCGGTTCAAGTCTTACTTAAAGAACTTCTTCGTGTCAATAGGTAAATTTTCATCAGAGCAGACAAAAATCACATGTGGGATGCCCAAGGTTCCATCTTGGGGCTCTTCTTATTTAAAGTCTGTATGCTCCTATGAGCTCAGATTATAGCAAGTAATAAGATCAGTTACCATAACTATGCAGATGATGCACAGCTCTACATCATGATGTCAGGTGACTATGAACCCATCCAAGCACTGAACAGATGCATAGAACAAATCAATGTGGGAATGTGCCAAAACTTTCTACAGCTGAACAGAAACCAAACTGAAGTTATTTTTGGACCTAAAGAGGAATGATCTAGAGTCAGCACACAGCTTCAGTTATTACAGCTTGAAACTAGTGATCAGGCCTGAAATTTGGGTGTAGTGATGGACTCAGACCTGAACCTTCAGATACACAGAAAACCAGTTACAAAGTTGGCCTTCTATCACCTGAAGAACATTTCCAGGATTAAAGGACTAATGTCCCAACAAGTTCTAGAGAAACTCATTTATGTGTTTAGTTGCATTGATTACTGCAACAGTGTCTTCATAGGTCTGCCTAAAAAGTCAATCAGACAGCTTCAGCTGATCCAGAACACTGCTGCTCGCATTCTCACTAAGACCAGGAAAATAGACCCCAGTTCTAAAGTCCTTCCACTGGCTCCCTGTAGCTCAGAGAACAGACTTTAAAATACTTTTGTTAGTTTAAAAATCGCTGAAAGGTTTAGCACCAAAATACATTAAAGACCTGGTGTTGATGTATCAACCGTCCAGACCATTCAGGTCTTCTGGTTCTAGTGTATTCGTTGCTGAAATGTGCTGTACAAATACACTTAATCATGATGATATTGGTGTATGTAGGATATTCTCCTATGCTAGTTTTAGTCTTAATAATAATAAACTTTATTTATATAGCACCTTCCAGCAATGCCTTGCTTTACAAAATAAAACAAATTGATACAGAGCATAAAAGAACAGTGCTAGTTAAAATACAACCACAATAAAAAAGATAAAATGAATACAAAAATGCTAAAAACTAGACATCCAAAGCCCTTCTAAATAAATACGTCTTAAGTTTGACTGTGAATAAAATCAGGTCAGAGATGGCGCGCAACTCATAGGGAAGACTATTCC
The DNA here is from genome assembly GCA_014839685.1 of Anableps anableps. Taxonomy (NCBI): domain Eukaryota; kingdom Metazoa; phylum Chordata; class Actinopteri; order Cyprinodontiformes; family Anablepidae; genus Anableps; species Anableps anableps. Next base: position 1,217,826 of record CM026067.1, on the reverse strand, counting down.
AGGATGTTGGGCCAGCAACAGAAAAAGACCAGTCTCCCAATTGTTTGCACCATGAGTGAAGCAACTCCAGCAGATATTGACCAGCAGACCATAAAGTTCTGCTGGGCTGGTGGATTTTCAAACGTTCAGAAATGTAGGGGGGTGCAAGACCATTCAAAGCTTTAAAAACAAGCAACAGTTTGAACTGTATCCTAAACTGAACTGGAAGCCAGTGCAAAGATGAAAGGACAGGAGTGATATGTTCATATTTACGTACGTTAGTAAGTGAGTGGCCAAGTTTTGAACAAGCTGTAGGCAGGAGATGGAAGACTGATTAATGCAGACGTATAAACCATTACAATAATCAAGTCTAGAGCTCACAACGGCGTGGATGGCCTTCTCTAGATCATCACGACTAAGGAGAGCTTCTTGGAAAGCAGACAGAGTTAAAAGAAGCTTGTTTTAACAACTGAATCAATCTGCTTATCGAGTTTTAAGCTACAGTAAGGATTCACTCCTAGATTTTTTACCACCTGGTCTAAGTGGGGGAGCGAAAGACCTAGACTTGGGAGAGATGTTACATCAGTTATTGGAAGAGTCAAACAAAATCCGTTCAATTTTGTCATTATTTAAATGGAGAAAAATTTGAAACAACCAATGCTTAATGTCTCCTAAGCAGGTGTCAGTGAAGTTTGGACTGAGTGAGGAAGTGACTGGCAGATAGATTTGCAGATCATCTGCATACACATGAAAAGACTAATTATGATGTGCAATGATAGGTCATAATGGCAGCATGTAAAGGGAAAAAAGAACAGGCCCCAGAATGGATCCCTGAGGTACGCCAGAGGTTAGAGTGATTGAAGAGGACAGATCATCTATCATGACAGAAAAAGTCTTGCCACTGTGTTTTTGTTCTGTACCCTCTGTGTTTACTGTGTTTATCAGTCTCAGTTTTCCTGCTCAGCATTCGCCTGTCTCAGGAGTTCCAGTGCAATCCTCCACCCTTGCCCCAGTATATTAGCTTTCTGGTTTTCATTGATCATTACTGGTTCCTTTCCTTACACTGTCCTGTTCTCCTTTTGTTCAGTCTGTAAGGTTTTCATTTGTCTTATCAACAAATCTGCCATCATGTTGAACCCTAGTGTTTGTATTTTGGTCCTATTATTAATTGAAAAAAACATAATATACTCTGACACTTGGTTTTCTTACCTGGAGCATGTCAGAACACTGTGTGACTACCCAGCCAATGTACCTCCTGCAGTGAAACTAACCAAATATGTGTGTGTTTGAGCAGCAGTTGCATTTCTTGGTCAACAACTGGGTCAAGATAAAGCATGTCCTTCGAGTGCCGAGGTAAAGGTGATTGAAATGTATTTCCCAACAACAACAAAAAAGGAATTCATGAAACACTTGTATTCAGCTTTTTACTCTTGAACGTTTCTGTGAACAATAGTTGCAACTTTTCAACTATTATTGCCCTTGACAGAAACTAATGCGAAGCATGATTGGTCCCCTGTCTGTCAGCAAGCTTTTGAACACATGAAGAAGATCCTGTATAATTATCTTGTCTAGATGGCCCCTGATATGAATGAGTTTCTTTCTTAGTAATTTTTAAGGCACCAGCTAAAAATTAGCTGAAAAACAGACCGTAGCTCTGAGTGGGTCATTCAAATACTTTGAAGTGAGGTTTAAGGGGTCTTCACTGTTTACACAGACCACATTCCTTGGACTTCTCTATATTCTTTCTGCTGCCCAAATCAGATACTTATTAGGGGCTCTCTGATTTTACAATCTTTTTTCTTAGATATTCACCACCCTGAAGAAAATATAATGTGATTGCAAGTGCTTTGTTCAGAGACCAACGCCAGGTTATTTTTTGTTGTCCTCTCACTTGCTTTTACCAAATTGCTTCAAGGTTCCGGTCATGGAGTTCAAATGGGACTTGAAGAGATTTAAGACATACAAAACACCCTCTGAGTTATCTCAGATTAAGGCTGAAGTAACAAAATGTAAGTCAAAGTACATTCATCTGAATAAGATTGTCCAGTTAATGCTTAGTATTAAGGGATCCAGTGAGGGCCCTGCTCTGAAGAGGGCGGTATTCTGTCCCAAGCGTGCTTTCTCTCTCTCTCTGTCTCTCTCTCTCTCTCTCTCTCTCTGTCTGTGTGTGTGTGTGTGTGTGTGTGTGTGTGTGTGTGTGTGTGTGTGTGTGTGTGTGTGTGTGTATGTGCGTGTTTGTGTTTCAGAGCTCCAGGTACAATTGATGTTGATTGGAACTGTAGGCAGGTCGCTAGTGTCTCCACAGAAGATTAGAAGATCTACCACTTCCACCTGTTCTGCTCTCCTTCCTGCTGGATGTGTGTGTGTGGGGGGAGTTATCAGATATTACAACCTGGAGAGGCTCACACAAAGACATAGCAGCAATTAGAAAGTTTGACTGACATGAATGAATAAAGTTTTTGGCGCTCAGACCTGGCAGAAGATGAATACGCTGTGAATTGCAATGAACATGGATGGGCGGTTTAGGATTAGAGATGTCTTCCCCCCGGGGCCTGAACACTGGTGGTGGAGTGAAGACCGAAGGAAGGAAGGGAGCCTGATGGAGCCATGAGAGAACAAGGGTGGAGAAGGGGTGGAGGTGGGTAGTAGCTCAACAGGGGAGCAGTTGGAGCCATGGGTGGAGAGCCTTATAAGCTGAGACTTTCATGATGATTGGCTACGACAAGGTGGGGTTCGAAACTGATGGGCTGCAACTAAGACACAGCACATGATGATTGGATGATGCAGGTGAGGCTGGGAAGAGTCTTCCAGGTTGAATTTACGCCGAGGCTCCATAATTTTAATTTATGCTATTTATTTTTTATGAACTTTGAGCCAGGCCATAACAAAATCCTAAATCCCTGTTCTTTTCATAAATGCCTTTCTTTATGTTGATGTAAGAGACTGATAAGACCATAAAGCAAAAAAAAAAAAAAAAAAAAAAAAAAAAAAAAAAAAAAAAAAAAAAATTATCGTTAAAGGTTTTATTTTTTCTTTAATCATAGGATGGATTTTCTGTCTCTGCGTCTGCGTTTCCTCTTGTCCTTTAAACATGTCCCACTTACACTCTGGCATGGCTATATATATATATATATATATATATATATATATATATATATATATATATATATATATATATATATATATATATATCTGATTACTGGCAAGGCATAGCTGTTTATCGCACGGATCTTGTTCTTGCCATTGAGCTGGCTTCTTAGGACTTGCCTTACTCGTTGGAGGTATTTGGCCGTGGCTCCTTTCCTTGTGACCTCATCGAGGCTGCCATTTGCTTGTGGTATTCCCAGGTACTTGTAACTGTCCTCAATGTCTGCTATTGTTCCCTCTGGGAGTGAGACCCCTTCTGTGTGGATGACCTTCCCTCTCTGTGTAACCATCCGACCACACTTCTCTAGTCCGAATGACATCCCAATGTCAGTGCTGTAGATCCTGGTGGTGTGGATCAGTGAGTCGATGTCTCGTTTGCTCTTAGCGTACAGCTTGATGTCATCCATGTAGAGGAGGTGACTGATGGTGGCTCCGTTCTTGAGTCGGTATCCGTAGCCAGTCTTGTTGATGACTTGGCTGAGGGGGTTCAGACCTATGCAGAACAGCAGTGGGGACAGAGCGTCTCCTTGGTATATGCCACATTTGATGGACACTTGTGCAATTGGCTTGTAGTTGGCTTCAAGGGTGGTTTTCCACATCCCCATCGAGGCTGCAATGAAGGCTCTTAGAGTCCTGTTGATGTTGTACATCTCTAAGCATTCAATGATCCAAGTGTGTGGCATTGAGTCATAGGCTTTCTTGTAATCAATCCAAGCCGTGCACAGGTTGGTGTGTCGGGTTTTGCAGTCTCGGGCGACTGTTTGGTCTACCAGGAGTTGGTGTTTGGCTCCTCTGGTATTTATGCCGATGCCCTTCTGTGCTGTACTCATGTATTTATCCATGTGCCCACTTATCTTAGCTGCTATGATGCCTGACATGAGCTTCCATGTTGTAGAGAGACAGGTTATTGGCCGATAGTTGGATGGGACCAAACCCTTTGAGGGATCCTTCTGGATCAGGATTGTGCGCCCTTCAGTTAACCATTCAGGGTGAGTCCCACTTTGTAGCAGCTGGTTCATTTGAGCTGCCAGTCGCTCATGGAGGGCAGTGAGTTTCTTTAGCCAGTAGGCATGGATCATGTCAGGACCTGGTGCTGTCCAGTTTTTCATACCTGAGACTCTTTCTTGGACATCTGCCACTGTGATAGTTACTGGGGCTTGCTCAGGGAGGTTGCTGTGGTCATCTCGTAGAGAGATTAGCCACTGTGCATTGCTGTTGTGGGTCGCCTCCCTTTCCCATATGCCTTTCCAGTACTGTTGGGTCTCCAGCCTTGGTGGGTCTGCTCTGTTGTTATTACCCTGCCATTGAGAGTACACTTTAGCTGGTTGGGTGGAGAAGAGCCGGTTAATCCTCCTGGCTTCATTTTCTCTCGTGTACCTCTTTAGGCGACTGGCCAAGGCTTGGAGCCTTTGTTTGGCAGTTTCGAGCGCTTCAGGTATGGGCATCTGGCTGTACCGCTTGGGTACCGGTCTTTTGATTGCACCTCTTTGGATCTCTGACAATTGGCTCACTTCCCTCCTTGTTACCTTGATTTTAGCCTCTAACCGTCTTTTCCATGGTGGGTATTGAATCTCATGGTTGCTCCTATAGCCGAGCATCTCAAGGATCACTGATGCTGAGTTGTACACCAGCTCATTGGTTTCCGTTATGGTGTTGGTAGGGATCGTTCTCAATGCTGCATTCACATCTTCAATGAGACTTTCTGATGGTACTTCACTCAGCCGTTGTAATTGGCATCGGGATTGCCTGGTGTTCATTCGGGCCACGATCCTACCTCTCAGGTCAGTTGCTGCCTCGTTCAGCTGTGATGGTTCGTTCATTATTGGGGCTGCATACCCAATCTGCGGGTGGGGAGTTGAAGCTAACTCCCCTCTGACCTGGCGTCCTGGCTCCCCCTTGCCGTAGCATTTGTGTTGTACCTCGTCTATCTCAAGTTGTGACAGCATTTGCCGTTTGCGGATGTTGGAACACTGAGCTACTAGTTGTTTGGCAGTTAGTGTTGAATGGGGATGTCGACATAACCATTCCTCCCGCATTCTTTGCATGTAACCCCTCTGACTAGGGTTACTTGAGTAGTAGCATTCCAACAGATCCAAGTTTTCACCTCTCGCCCAATTCCGTCTTGTTCCAGTAACCCATTTTTCGTGAAGGTGCCCTGGTTCCCCAGCACCTGACGCAGACCTTGTTTGGCCGGGCGACGTCTGAGCCGGCATGGCGTGTATTCCTTTATCACTCATCATGAGGTAGGCAGTAGCGCGAAGGATCTTGCCTAAGGACCCACACTGGATATCTCAACCAAGCGACCCGGCCTGGATTCGAACCCCGGTCTCCCGGGTGAAGGTTGGGTGACTTACCCATTGAGCTACCCAGCCGCTCCCAGAGGATGAGGTGCTGGAGGAACCATCATGGGAGGATAAGCCCCTACATGGGATGTACCACCGACAAATAACTGAAGTAGCTGATATCAGGAAATCCTACCAATGGCTGGAAAAAGCTGGACTCAAGGACAGCACAGAGGCACTCATCCTGGCTGCACAGGAACAGGCCCTAAACACCAGAGCAATAGAGGCTCAGATCTACCACACCAGACAAGATCCAAGGTGTAGATTGTGCAAGGAGGCCCCTGAGACAGTCCAACACATAACAGCAGGGTGCAAGATGCTGGCAGGGAAAGCGTACATGGAACGTCATAACCAAGTGGCGGGCATAGTGTACAGAAACATCTGTGCAGGATATGGACTGGAAGCCCCGAGATCTAAGTGGGGCACACCCCCAAAGGTGGTGGAGAATGACCGAGCTAAGATCCTGTGGGACTTCCAGATCCAGACAGACAAAATGGTAATGGCGAACCAACCGGACATCGTGGTGGTGGATAAACAACAGAGGAAAGCCGTTGTGGTGGATGTAGCAATACCAAGCGATTGCAACATCAGGAAAAAGGAACACGAGAAACTGGAGAAATACCAGGGCCTCAGAGAGGAACTGGAGAAGGCCTGGAAGGTGAAGACCACAGTGGTGCCTGTGGTCATCGGGGCCCTCGGGGCAGTCACCCCCAAGCTGGAGCAGTGGCTAAAACAGATCCCAGGAACAACATCAGACATCTCAGTCCAGAAATGCGCAGTTCTCGGCACAGCCAAGATACTACGCAGAACCCTCAAGCTCCCAGGCCTCTGGTAGAGGACCCGAGCTCAGAGGTTGAGAAAGACCACCCGTGGAGGGTGAGAAGGGAATTTTTTTTTTTTTTTTTTTATATATATTGTTGTTGTTGGCTTACCCTTAGCACTCTCAAACCCATTTTCTTCCCAGATGGATAAGTCTTCTGTCAGGGCTTGAGCACAGTAGTAGCTGTCTGTGACTAGTTTAGCTCTTTTGATCTTTCTCTTCATCATCTCCAGCAGTCCTTCCAGTATTGCAGTCACTTCTCCTGCTTGTGCACTGCCAGGGGCTTTCCCTCTCCGTCAGCATCGCTCTTTACCATCTTGCTTGAGGATAAACGCCCAGTAGGCCACTGGATCGGGTCCTTTTCTCGAACCGTCAGTGTAGAGTACCCACTCTGGAGATTCTTCTCCAGCAGATGATTCTACTTGCGGCTTTTTGCTGACTGGTTGTGCTGGTCCTATCTCAAGTTCTGGGTCCAGCAGGATGTCCTCCCACCGTCCCCATCTGGCATTGGTTGCTTTGGTACTCTCAACCGTTCCTTTTCTGAGGTACTTGTGAACTTGGCTCTGTGTGATGACTTTAACTGGCTTCCCTTGTGCTAGGTCTTTCAATGCACTCCAATACTTAGCCAGGACTGCCAGCTGTTTTTCTTCTTGAGGGAACTTTTTCTCAACAGAAGATAGGGTGTAACTCCACAAGGTTACTAGTCCTCCATTTTCATTACTCACTTTTATCATGGCGTCTTCATCCTCACAATGGATTTCAGCTACCAATCTGTCTGTCAAACTCCGGGGTTCAAGCCTCACAGCTTCCTGAATTGCTTTTTTCAGCTTTTCCAGGTCTTGTTGATTTGACGCAGTCCAAATCCAAGGTTTCTTTGTGTCTTTTCCCTCTGCTTCTTCACGCTTCTTCAGGCAGGCATATAGTGGTTTGGCATACCTCTGATAGTTGGGAACATGGTCTCTGACATAATTACACAGTCCCAGAACCTTTTGCAGGTCATTTTCAGATTGCGGTGGTCGAATCTGCATCAGTTTCTCTCGGTACTCATCTGAGAGTCCCAAGTCAGTAGTTACCTGGAACCCTAAATAGTTCACTTGAAACTGTCCAAACTGGCATTTCTTAAGATTCAGTTTCAGGCCTGCTGCTGTTAGTTTCCCAACCACCTTTTGTAGTCTTTCCCGGTGTTCTTCTTCTGTGTCATCAGCAATAAACACATCATCGATGTAAACAGTCGTTCCTACATCTCCTAATACTTCCATCACTGCTGACTGGAACACATTTGGGGAGTTTTTGTACCCCTGTGGTAGCCTCTGTCATACATAGCTCTTGCCTTTGTGGGTGAATGCTGTTTTACCTTGTGACTGCTTGGCGAGTCGGAGCAAGAAAAATCAATTTGCCAGGTCAATGCAGGACTTGAATTTCTTCACCCATAGAGTCTTCAGGGCTCCCTGTGGGTTGATCAGACTAGCTCGGTTAGCTATTGTTCTGCGGTTGAGGGCCTTGAAGTTGATGACTGGTCTCCAACCGCCTCCTGCAGATTCAGGTTTCTTTACTGCTTGGATAGGACTGTTGGTGATTGGGTTGAGCTCCTCTCTGATGATTCCCAGGTCGCTCAGTTCTTTCACAATTTTGTCCATCTCCTCGACTGCACCTGGGTTCAACGGGTACTGCCAAACAGGAGGGTGAACCCCCCCCTTCTATGAGGTGGACAAATTTCGGTCCCAAATCTCCACAGTCGTTCTGAACGAACTTCTCCTCTTGAACATTCGCTGAAGTGATGATCTGTCGCAGCTTCTCCTTTCCAGCCGAGGAGAAGTCACTTTCTTTCAGCTTCTGTTCTGTTACCTCTGTCACATCAACCGGTTTATACCAGTCTTGGGTCTCCGGTTCACTCTGAATCGGACCAATTTTCACCAGCCTGGACCTCAGATGTTTCAGTCGACGATCCAATGTGCGGCGATTCTTCTTCTTTTTATTCAGTTCTTTCAAGTCTTTAATAGTAATGAGATTGTACGGACCTTTCACCCAAACTATTCCTTTCCAGGTTCCGCACTGCATCTCTTCGATAGTTCCATTGGCAAGTTGAACTTTTAGGTGTCCTGTTGTCTCTAGGTCTTTGCAGGTCATGGACACCTCAGCCCCGGTGTCCACTAGGTAGGGTACTCCTTCCACTTTTGTGTAGATCTCGTCTCCCTCCCAGTAGGCATTTTCCAGGGTGACCCGCGGCCTTGAAGTCATTATTTGGCTGGCCCCCCGGCCCCAGCTTGGCGGGACTCGTAGAGGGCCTTCTTTTCTTCAGTTGACAATTTGTCATACTCTTCTTTGGGCAAATAGGTGCTTTTCTTTTGTGGGTTAGATGGAGCAGACCGGTTAGGGAACTTCTTCTGCTGCTCCTGTACCCTTGGTGGCAGTGGCCTGCCCTGAAGATTGGAGGGTCTCTTCTCACTGGTCTTACCCGGCGCTTTTGTTGACTGACTGGATTCTTTCTTTCTCTTTTCTTCGTAGAACTGCTGTTCCAGATCATAGGCTTTCACTGCATGATCTATTTGCGGGACAGTTGTGCCCTGCACTGGCATTTTCACAAATGTTATTTCCCTCCTTCTTCCTTTTGTTACCTCTCGTAGGGCTTTCACATATCTTGCAGGGGAAATAGATTGTTTTAAAGCATGCCAGACAGGTGTCAGCTGATGTCCTGCTTCCAAACAGACTTTGGCCCATCTGATCTGAGAATCTTCATCACCCATGTCTTCCAGCACCAATCTTTCATAGTGGCTTTGCGCAGTCCCACTTTTGTCTATGGGATTTGCTGTTACGTGGCTCAGCCACAGTTTCCTAGCGTCATCATTGTCAGTTGCATTTACTATCATCGGCCACACATCTTTGATGTAATCTTCATTGCTTTCATCCGTTCTTTTCTCTCTGACCAGAGTTTTGAGTTTTTTGTACTCACAAAAATCATCTGGATCTGAGTTGGATGCTGGGGGTCGATGAGTCGGGTCTTTCACAGTTGTTTTTGGAGCCTGCTGCACCGGTCTCGATTGTGTGTCCTCCTCCTCTTCTTCATCAGCAGACACTTCATCCACCTTTTGTTCTGTTTCTTGAGCATACTTGAATGAAGCTTTCTTCAATCTTCTCAGCATCATATCATGCATAATTCCCACATAGACTGTCCTGAAGTTACTAGTGAGGGGTCGATGTGCCACCAGGGTGGAGAAAGATGGCATCATGAGGATGTTTGCCCACTCACCAACGGTTGCTTCAACTCCAAGCGTAACTTTATCCTCTAGGCGGCCAGCCCAGACTGCGGGAATTCTGTAGTCCTTCTGTCCAACTTCTGGCACATATGCTCGTCATCCGTCTCTTGCTTGTACAGAGCCCCATGTCAGGTCTCTCGCTAATCTCTCAGAGGCTTTGTGGATGTCAAACACCTCCACCTCTTTCTTCACTCCTTTGCGCTGTCCAATTCTGAGAGATTTGTATTCTGGTACTGGACGTGTTGGGGCCGAGATCAGGCTCTCATCTCCATCATCCTCCTCCGCTGAGCCCTCACTGCCTTGTGGTATCTCGTCCTCCGGGTCACTGATGTCCTCATACACCACCGGCGGAAGGGGTTCCTCCTCTGTGGCGTTTAGTGGCTGCATTTTGGTCAGTTGTACAGCCCCTTGGTTACTGTTACTGTAGCTGATGGTCTGGATGTACCCCAAAGTTCGAGATCCTTCTCCTACTGCGGTTGTCGCCCTGTCGGTAAGCTCGAACTGGGACAAAGATGATCACGTAGTAGGGAAGATTGTAGCCGTTGATCAGGATCACATCTTTCTTAGCTGACTTGGGGATCGTTGTTCTGGCTAGACTCAGATCTTTATGATACCCTTCTCCGGCTCTGGCCCGCAGCTCCTTCCTCAGACTGCGGTTGTAGATCTTATATCTCTCGTTGGTGAAGACCAGCAGTCCGTCTCCCTCGATGCCCCAGGGATCACCGACGACTTTGTAGACTTTGATCCCGTTCTGCATGCTGATGCAGAGTGTCGGAGATGGGATCGGTTCCAGATAGCTAGACTTTCGGCGGGTGTTAGACTTACTCCGAGCTTTCTTCTTGCCGCTCCTTCTCCCCGCCGCCGGAACCTCTCTTTCGTCACTGGAACTGCTGTCCAATATCGTCCGCATGGCCAAGCCGGCTTCCCTTGCCTGGCTCCTAGGAGGACCAGCTGCTCTGCACCCCGTGCTGCAGGTGGCTGGATTGAAGAAAGTCTCACCGGCCTGTGGGGGTTGTTGCATGTTGGCCGACCTGAGGTCCCACTCCTTGAGTCAGTCCTGCAGGTGTTCTTTGGCCTCGGAGATTTGGACATGAAGCGATCTTCATGTCAAGTCGTTTCTCAGAAGGGTATGCGCTGCATCTGCCTCATCACTTTCATCGAGATCCCCTTCCTCACTTTGAGTAAAGTCTATAAGCTGATCCCCCAGCTCTTCTGGGGGTGCTGGAGAGTAGGTTCTGCTGCCCACTCCTGAAGGCAACTCCTCCACCTCCTCTGTGTCATAGACTTCCTCATCCTGTTTTTGATTCCGTTCTTTGAAGCCACGGAACCTTTCTAACACAGGTTTGTATCTGTCATCTCTGGATGTTGCCTTCACGTTCTGGCTGACTAAATAGCCATTCAGTCCAGTGTCACGGGACACCAACTTGACAATGGGATCATACTTTTCTGATTGGCTGTAGATGGACCACACCTTACCCTCCGTCCATTGCTCAAGGAGGTTAGCCATCCAGTTCAGCCACTGACTGACCTCATCCTTCTTTTTGATGTTTGTTGCGTGTCGGACCACCACCAGGCGAAGATCATGATGAATCTTTGTTCAGAAGTAGATATGGTTGGTTCCCATGTGGTAGCTCAGTAATTCCACCAAAGCTTCCTCATTCTTGCTCACATGATGATCGAAAAACATCCTCTGGTTCGGTGATGTCCATGTTGAGAACCCGTGTCCGAGTAGTAGTATCTGCACCAGGTACTGGTGAAGCTTTGATGTCGGTTGAGCTGGTCGTTCCTCCTGCTCATCGTGCATTGAAGCGCGTTGCTCCTCTTGCCCTGGAGGTTCCTCCTCCATGGCTGCGTTTTCGTCTTCTCGAGTTGCCTTCCTCCAAAGCCTCTCGTAACGTTCCCAAGTAGGGATGGGTTAAGACTACTGGCTACTAACTTCACTGTCTGAGTTTGGTCAACTACCCTCAGTAAAAGCTGAGGGTAGTTGACCAAACCACACCACACCTGTTAACGGTAGCTTTTCCTCTAAAAACAACGTGCACTTGTCACAGACTAGATAATTTTTAGTAACTCGGACTGAGTTACTAAACTCGGACTGCTTCTTTATTTTAGTATGCTTAAGCAGGGTTAAGCATCAGCAGAAAATCAAACAGAATCATCACAATCACGCATATATAAATCAATCCAACTATTCTTCCCTAACACTGACACCTTACATCTAAAAGGGAGAGGCTTTTGGGGGAGCAACTCAAGTTCATACCCCGGATGAAACAGTCCTCATGACGGATGACTCTTTGAAGTCCTTGGGTGGAGGGTGCCTTGGTTAGACAGTGTCCTCCTCTTGATGGATGCGTGAAGATCCAGTGTTGTAGATCAGCAGCAGGCAGTCCTCCATCACATGCTGCACACAGTCCATCGACCAAGTCTGTCAGAGGTTGCTGGGGTGTCTTTTTGCGGAGGTCCAGGAACAGCAGCCCGATATGGAACCACGGCTGAGGGTGTTGGCTTTTCCCCTGGTCCAGCGGTGCAGAGTCCTTCGTTGCTCCATGGCTCCTGGGTGCGGTCCTCTTGGTTCCTCTTTCTGCGCTCCAAGTTGACTCGACTCTGTCCGTGGAGAATAAGCAAGCTCTTCCTCTTTTTCATGGGCTTTTATATCTTTTCACCCCATTGTTGTGTATGGCAAGGTGCTACGTGACTTGCCGCAAGATTTTTTTGGGTGCCTTACTGCATGATCCTTTGCACAACTTTAGGCGTTCACCCTCAATGGTCAGCCGGAGTTACTTCCCCAATTTGGCCCTAAAGCTCATCCCTGTTCCTCTTTTCTTATGCTGTTGACCTGAACTGTGATTAACCTCATCTTTAACTGATCACATTCATTGTTACACTCATAATATGCTTAGTATGATTTACAATCATTTAACATATCAATAATTGCTTGAAATCAACATCAAATCATTATTCAATCATCACAACACTGGTTGCATACACTGTATTTCAATAGTTGTTACTTTTAATCACTCATAAAAAAAGAGAAACACATTTCAAATGTGCAGATTCTGTGTTCCTTTATCTATTCAGTCTCTTCACTTCTGTGGGAAAGAACTATTAGTTATTTATTTATTCAATTTATTATAAGATTGCATGGAACTGGAATGATCTCACCATAATTCTCCAGTTCATTCAACAATATATATATATATATATATATATATATATATATATATATATATATATATATATATATATATATATATATTTTTTTTTTTTTTTTTTTTTTTTTTTTTTTTTTTTAAGAAAATTCGCCTCATTTACCCTGGTGCATTAAGTGTTTGAACCTGCAACACTGTTTTGGTCGTTCCCAAGCAGTTTGAGTCTCTCAGAGTGCTGCAGAAGATGAATACGCTTCATTTTTTTTTACAAACGTTTCAAATGATACAATAAATGGCTTAGCTGTGTAAAAGTTGTGTACCAATTTGCTCTCCTACAGACTTTGACAACCCATACAGTGAGGCACAGAGCTGACTAATAAGTCTCTGCTATCTGATGTACAGAGAAACATGGTAAAAATGTATATTTTAATAAAACACAGTACAGCTCCCAACACAGCAGTGTTTTGCTCGTCATAGGACATCGCTGCTTACCCTCTTGAGCTACCATGTTGACCATCTCTGTTTGACTGCAATGGAAGTGAGATTTTAGATTTATTTGAAAGCTTTGGATAGTGAGAACATAGATTGGTTTAACTGTTAGAGTCCTCCAGTCCAAGTCACCAGAGTAGAGATAATTTCCTTATCCACATCAATGCAGACTCTCTGCTGGGTGTAGTGAAAGGAGTTGTGCACCTGCTGTCTGCTGGCAGGATCTGCCAAAATCAGTTAAACAAGCTTTGATAAATACTCACCCTACACTTATGAACTATGTGAAAGGAACCAAACAACAATTGCTGAAGCAAATATGAGATCACTCACTAGCTGTACTTCCATTTCTTTTCCACAAGACAATTACAAATGTACAGGACAAGGTAAAAGAGATGCAGATTTTCTTGCATTAGAACTACTGAGCTTTTTGTTTTCCATTGAAAAATACCTAGAACTACTAAAGACTCTCCCATACTTCAACTGAAGCATCGAAATTGGCTCTTGTTGACGTAGTTGTGTGATGAAAATTGTGTCATCTTGTTTGCAGGGAAGCCTTTTCCTCCCCTGCTTGCACCAGCCCCTGGTCAAACTATTTTGCAGAGAGCTCTGTACGATGTGTTGTGTGATTGGTTCGAAGTTTGTTGGCGTGTTTTAAGCAGAAATTTGCTCGGACAGCAATGTTGAGATTACACTTCAACTAGTCTGCTTCCACTATCCAGTTTTTATATCTGCAGGCAACATGAATACTTTTGAGGGGAATTTATCAGATGTGGGGAGGAATTACATACATTTGAATGGTTCTTCACAAAATACCTACAAAGATCGTCAAATGGCTAAAAACTCCTGGATGGAAATTGCAAAGTCGTCCATGGAGGAGGCTGTGTGCAGAAAGTTGTGGCTCTCTCTCCATGACTGTATTGATACATGGCGTGACATATACTGAGAAGTATGACAGGTGTCCCAAGGTGATCTCCCTGAGTGTGTGAAAAGTGTCTGCGAATACGAATGTCCCGCAACCAATTGACCGCATGTCAACTGTTCGGCTCCAGGTGAAATATGAGAGAGCCTTCACCCTGCACAGATTTACATGTAAACCCTGGCAGATTTGCATTTATTTACTCAGACTGCTAGCTCAAATCCATGGCAGCTCAAACCTATGTCCTTTACATGGAAACCTTCACAAAATCTGTCATATCTATACAAAATATCCCAACTCAGATTTGACTGATCTGCAAATGTGAAAGACACACATTCAAAAACTATATGGAAGCACAAGTTTTATTTACAAAGAACAAAGACATACTAACACATCCGTTTCCAATGTATGTTTGTACACAAATGTCATAAGCTGAGTGAAGTCATGGTGATAACATGCTCATACAGCAACAGAATGAAGTAATGACATTTAATTTTGATTGTCCATCACTAAATTATAAAACCAAAACCAAAAAAATGTTTTGATTTTGTGTGATCTCTCCAACTTTCAATGTTCTCTCCTTTGGCTGCTCATGTAAAAATAGCAACGACTGAAAAAAGAAAAATTTAGCAGTCCCTCAGTTCTAGGTTCATCTCTTCATCACCTTTCTTGTCTTTTGTGTTAGTGGTTACTCTCCCACACAGTCTGTTTGTCTATTTAAAAGTCTGTGTTAGGACAGTTTGCAGACCATTGTCCCTGCGTTTGGCGCTGGTGAATGTGACACTTTTCGCAGTTAAACCTGCTGCAATTTCTGTTGCAACTCTGAGTTGGCACTTAGTTGTCTGTACAGGTCCTGGTACCACAGCAGCAAATGCTGCAGCAACTAAAGCAGTGTTCCTCTTTGTCTCTATCGCCTTTTGTTGCATGAATAGGCTATGGAGTTCCTTGGCTAGAAGTTTCAGAAACAATTTTCTTTTGCCTTTCCACCCTGTGCACACCTTTTACAGATCGAAGGCATTCACCACTGCCATGCCAGTATGTTGTAAAATATAGCTACTGTTCACCTGCGTGTTGCTGAAAACATGTGGACTGTTTGATGTTCATAGCAATCTTTATTCACCATGCCCAGTAGAGTCATGTTGCACCGAAGCACTATGTGTGACAGCAACGGTGAGGTGAAGAAATTGTCCATTTTGTCAGCAAAGCTTTGACAGCTGAGCCCTCTCTACCTAACTCTCTTCCTGGGTCTTAGAAGTGCCCCGTACTTCAGCAGATGAGAATGCTGGACTGTGTCATGAGTCTGAACCATCCTCCATACCTTTCTGAGCAGACAGACGCTGAAGCCTCACCAGATACTTCCAAAGATCTTGACTCTGTTTATCCTGCTAAAGGTGAAGGTACAGAAAAAGGTTACCATCTTACTTCATGATTTGGAAGAGTAATTAAACAAGTTTGTCATTTGATAAAGTTTACAGCTCTAATTGAAGCACTGTTGATAAGCACAATATTTACTCGGCTGTTATTAATGTGTGATTTAATTTATTGCTAATCCGTGAGGCCAGTGCCTTTGGTCATATTGGGGTTTTGCTGTACTCCAGGCTTTACGTTACCTGTAATCCCAGTGACCAGAACTTTTGGTTGTCAGGTGTTAAAGGCACTTCTAAGTTTGTGAAGATTCTGCTTGGCACCAAGCTGGCCTTTAGGCTCTTAACCCTTTTTTGGGGTATCTGTATTGCTGGTCTGTTACACAGTTATAGTAAAACATTACTCTACCATCTGGTACTGATCATGTCCTGTATGACTGTTGTCATTTTCTGTAATTTGAGAGTGGTAAATGTAAACAGGCCTTGGTCATATTAAGTCTGTTCCGAACGAGGGACTGTAAATCTAGGCCACTCTCCTTCATTTCTTGTTCTCTTTTGTGCGTCGAAGACCAACCCCTTTTTCTAGTATTCATCTGTGCTAGACATAAGTGGTCTTTCCTTTTCTTCAAAATATATCCAGTTGTTTTAATTGTTATAAGTATATTTTTGTTCCCATCAGCTATATGTTAGTTTTTTTTTAGTATTTTTGATATTCTTATTAGTTCATGTTTTTTGTTTATTTAGATTTGAATTGCATAGTGCATAATTCAGATGTTTTTGTATCGTTTTATCTTTTTTTGCACAAGTAGCCTTTATTTATCAGAAGCTTTACAGAAAGAAGGGCAGAGAAAGAAGGGGAGGACATGTAGTAAATGGCAAGGGACCTGGAATCAAACCCGGGAAGCTGGGTCGAAGATGTAACCTCTGTATATATCTACCACTGAGCCACCTGGTGTCCCTTTTTTCTGTTTTAAATGGAGGAAGTCTCTTTCCAAAAGAAAACACTGCTATGGTAAATTCTTCATCCTAAAATGAGTGCAACACAGTGCTAACTCAGTTTCTTAATGACCACTTTTAGCACAACATAAAAACTATTCCGACATAAAAGGACTCTTTTACTAATATGATCCTACAATATTTAACTGTCGTGGCAATAAGTATAGAAACCAATTTGTGGTTTTCAACATTTTACATACTGTCTTTGCTTTAAACTTGTACAAAAACATGTCTCTCAGAATACATCCCAGACAACAAAGTAATAAGGATTCTTATTCTTAAATTCTTGAGGCTGTATTCATTAATAAATAAGTTTTAGACATTTTCAAGGATTAAACTTTTGAAAACAGCTTGTTTCTGTTTTTGCTGCCTGGCAAAGTTTTATTCATGCCCACATGCTCTTTGTGTCCCTAGCATCTTAACTCTAAGTTTCTGTGAAACAGCATCTTCCAATGGATGTGTAATTCTCTCTGATCTTTAAGATTATTTTTCTCTTTTATTGGCTGATGTATAGAAATAGGTGTAAGTGCTTTGGTAGAACTTGTTTTCACCCTGATTTCAGCACTCTCCCGTGGCCTCTCCTCCGTTTACAGTGCCAAGAGAAAAAAAACATGTCATTGTGAACATTGACCCCATCCTGATCCACATCCACTCTCCATCAGGAAGGCAAACACATGCCTTTACAATTAACTCCTGCACTGCCATCAATTTATCCCCCAGAGAAGAAAAGACAGAGTCACCCAGGATCAAGCGAGAAAAAAAAAAGAAAAACAAGTATAAAAAGGTTTTCTTGAGAATAAGGTAGCAAAACATGTTTTTCAGTCCCTTTAAAGTAACTGTCACTGAAGTGACAAGGAGACACTATTGAGAGGCTCTGCTCATTCAGTCAGTTTGTCTGAACTGTTCAAGAGACAATTATAGGGAGTCATGGGGGTTATGTTTATCTTGAAACCAGGCCTGTGAGTCGCTGCCTTAAAAGCACTGGAAAAAGAGGCAGCTACATTTCTGATGGTGGGCCTTAGAATTGATTCGTGTTTAAAGCAGCAGCTGCTGGTCAGCATGAAGCTGATGGCAGTATGACCCACTGTCTGTTCACATTACACTGAAGAATCTCTATGGAGCAGACATAACACATTAAGCTCTGCTGCTGAAAGTAAGGCATCATCCAAAAACAATCTCCTATCTATCCCAGAATAACTTTGTCCTGCTCCTTATCTCATGTTTGATACACAAGAACAGTGGTTCTAGCAGTTTTTCTGCTTAGATAAATAAATATACAAAAAATAGTCTGGTGAAAACCAGTCAGCATGAAAGTTAAAAACTTTACTATCAAAATACTGTAGGCTATATCGTGTTTTAACCATTGCACGTTGCACTCCATCAATCCATCCTATCCATCCATTATCTTCCTCTTATCTGGGTTTGGGTCATGGAGGCAGTAGCCTAAGCAGGGAGACCCAGACTTCCCTTTCCCCAGTCACTTGGGCCAGCTCCTCTGGAGGAATTCCAAGGCGTTCCCAGACAAGCTGAGAAACATAATCCCTCCAGCGTGTCCTGGCTCTTCCTCTGGGTCTCCTCCTGGTGGGACATTGCACCTCACTAGGGAGAGGTCCAAGAGGCATCCTAACCAGATGACCGAGCCACCTCAACTGGTTCCTCCGCAATCCTAAGGCCACCAAAACGGATTCCCTCAACACTTTGGCTATGCCTAGAAATTCTGTCCATAAAAGTTATGAACAGAATCGGTGAGAAAGGGAAATCTTGGTAGAGTCAAACCCACATCGGAAACAAGCCCAACTTACTGCCAGCAATGCTGACCAAGCTGTGGCACAGATTGTACAGGGACCTAACAGCCCATGTCAAAGGGCCTGGTCATGTCATAGTCCCAGAGTACCTCCCACAGGACTCCCTGAGGGATGTCTTCTCAAACTCCACAAAACATATGTAGACTGGCTGAGTGAACGCCAGTGCACCCTCCAGGACCCTGCTGAGGGTGTAGAGCTGGTCGGGTGTTCCACAACCAGGACAAAAACCACACTGCTCTTCTTGAATCTGAGCTTCAGCTATCCGGCCAACCCTCTTCCTCAGAACCCCTCAACAGACCTTACCAAGGAGGCTTAGGAGTGTGACCCCTTCTGTACTTGGAACACACTCTGCTCTGCAGTCCCCCTTTTTAAATAGGGGGACCACCACCCTGGTCTGCTAATCCAGGGGAACTGCCCCTGATGTCCATGCAATATTGCAGACTGTCTACCAACACAGCCCCACAATATCCAGAGCCTTAGAGAACTCCAGACAGATCTTATCCACCCCTGAGGCCTTGCCACTGAGCAGCTTTTTAAGATAAGCTTTTTTTTTTTTTTTTTTTTTTTTTTAGATATTTCCATTTTAAATGTGATAAAAGTGCACTAAATATGAGGAAAGTAAGCTAAATATCAAAAGACTGTCTGCTGAATCTTTTGCATTCAAATTTTACACTTGGCACCCCATAGTAATCTGAACGGTTGTTAGGTGCATAAGCACAAACAACAGTCAGAACCCCATAGGTGAAGGGAGACTACCCTCTTGTTCACCGGAGTGAACCCCAACAAACAGGCACCAAGATGGGGGGCAATAAGTATGCCCACTCCTGCCCAGTGCCTCTCAACAGGGCCAACTCAAGAGTGAAAGAGTGTCCAACCCCTCTCAAAGAGACTGGTTCCAGAGCCGTGCATCGAGATGAATCCAACTATATCTAGCCGGAACCTCTCAACCTCACACACCAGCTCAGGCTTCCTCCCCACCAAAGAGGTGACATTTCACATCCAGAGAGCTGAGGATCAGACCACCAAGGTCACCGCATTTGGCCACTACCCACTCCACACTGCACCGACCCATTTGGCCTGTGGGAGGGGGACCCACGTCTTCTCTTCGGGCTGTGCCGGGGTCCATGAGTGAAAGCCTGGCCACCAGGCGCTCAACAGAGAGCCCCATCTCATGGCCTCCAGGAGGGAATGTTTTAGAAATTGATGAGCAAATAAGTCATTAAGAATCAACACTGCTTAATAACCTGCTTAACCTGCACATTTTAGTGTGGTGTTTTTTTTCCTAAAATTTCTTGCACATGATTTTATATTTTATTCAGGGTTGACCAAGGGAGGGAATTTCAGGATTTTGTGGGCGTGTCTGAAAAGGGTATATATATATATATATGTGTATATATGTATATATGTATATATGTATATATATGTATATATATATTATTGTTGCTGCTTTGTTTTGTTTTATGTTTTACTTGGTTTATGGAGAGGAAAATTGACTCAAAATATCTGTGTGTCTGTAATACTTGATTTGTGATCTGTGTAAGCCTGTCTATGTGTACCTTTGGGGGCTTGTGTGTGTAAAACATGATTTGTAAACCATAAAAAACATTTTGTGCATAACTTCAGGTACTTGCTAATGTGTGTTCAAATACAAATATTAAAAAATTATGATTACAAAATAAAATTACACACAAATCTGATAATTATGAATTCAAACAGACTCCTACACATACAAACCGTTAAATACATATACACGAATCGCCTGATACATACCGACAAAACGACAGTTACACACAGATCAGGTTACAAGTGCACAAAGTTTTTTGAAACACACTTCACGCTTCCGGACAACTCCCAGATTCGTGCGTAAATTATGCATTTAAATGCTGGTGGAAAGCTGGGTCATCTAAGTTTTGTTCGGAGTCTAGTGGTTTTTTTCTGCTGAACTTAATTCATTCTATACTTCTGCCGAAGTGGCAAAGCCGTTTTTATGTGGAAAATGGGATACCTCATCACCACTTAGTTATAACACATATACCTTCATTTACTTTTCAATACTCTAAGTTTGTTTATATGTTATGCCCCCAGGCGTACAAATTTAATTATGTTGTTTAAAAAAAAATAACCACTAGGTGGTGGAATGGCTTGTTGGCTGGGAAAAACAGGCAGTCAAACCAAGAAGCAAGACAGAGGAGCATCCCGGTGGTCTTCCCTCAGAAGCGCCAGCAACACCACAGACAAGACACTTCATCTCGCTTTCATCTGCAATTATAATGAGACATCTAGTATTTGTAAATAATTTCAGATTATGTTTTATATGTCTGGTAGTTTGACTCAGCATCCTCCTCACATTTTTTCTGTTAGCATGATCTAATGTTTATGTGAGCTATGGTACTTTAGTTGTTGGTAGCTAAATCCTTGTATTTTTAGTCTCGTGCAGTTTAAGAGAGTATCTACATAATCCCTGAAAGTGATCTCTACTTGATCATCAGGATGATCTATTTTCATGATGCAAGTCGGCTTGCTGGACCCTCGAAGCCATTTGCTGGTTATCTTTAGGAAATGAACCCGTCCCCCATTCCACCTCCACCAAGCAGCATTATTATACATTTCTTTTGCAGTGGTGTGATTCTTACAATATCTGTTCTGCTTAGGACAGTCAGAGCCATAAGTAAGTAAGGAAACTATCCATTTTTTCCCACAGGTAGGGTATAAAAAGATATGCAGTGATGTCTGAAGAGGTCTATCAGATCAAACATACTGTAACCTAGGGATGCATGGGTATACAAAAAAAAAAAAAAATCGATACTAGAATTTACTCACCCAGATGGTACCAATAACAGGTCTGTCCCACACGCAATGGATAACCGGTCTGTCCCACAGATTGGTATCGGTCTGTGGGACTGATATCCAGTCTGTGGATAACTCTTGGATCCCTCTTTTGGACACTTTTTCTTTCTTTAATTTTTTCTAAGATCGTTCTTTTTTCAAAGACTTTCAAAAATAGTGAAAATAGCACATAGAAGCTAAAAACATGTGCAACTGTTCCGTTTTTTGCACAACATAGTATGTAAGATAATTGTTTTAAGCATTTTAACCAAAAACATGTACCACACCTTCACAATTTATGTGGAAGGGGAAGATGCAAAGAATCCCTCAGGTATCTGTCGGCTTTGGGACCATGGAGGTGCAGTGTGAGGGCCAACTCTCTCTGGTCCTCTGTTTATTCAATGGCCCCAATTTGAAAAGAGGTCCATCTGAAGATCTGAAATTCAGATAATATAAAACTAGTTAATAAGTTTACTATAAATAATACCTTCATAAAGTATTACAAAGACTTTAAACATAACATAAATTCAAAGTTGTGTGATCAAATTATTTTTTACCTGAGTGGAAGTCAAGCCTTTCTTTCAGCTTCTCATTTATAAGGTTCTTTTTTTTTTTTTCAGATCCTCCAGAAGACTCTTTATGCTTTTCTTTGCTCTCCATTCTCAAGCCTTTCAATTCAGCTTCTCTTCCTCTAGACTCTCCACTCCACCCAAAGCTTCACTGAGTCTGGCCTTTAGATGAGTGGGTGAACCTAGCAGTGCTAGGACTGGTCCTCAGGGGAAGAAGGATGAAAATGTTTTCAGTGATGTTTATATCACACCATTTACAGTTATTTGGTGCATAGCGCTGCATATGTGCAGGCATACATTCCTAATTTCATACCCGTAATATCACTGCCAGCATTGCATGTATGAGAGAGAGAGATAGAGTGTATATATGTGTTCCCGTATTAGTTTATTTACATTTAAAAAGTATGTGTGATTATTTCTAAAAATAGTTGCCGAAAGCAAGGAAGTGACTGTATTATGACCAGAGCCATGATGCTTACAACTGTGTGGAACACATCAAATACTCACATTATTGGGTGAAGGTTTACTTGCAAATGCAAAAACGTAAAAACATGTTTAGCAAAGTGTGATATTAACTTTTGTTTTACATATAAATCGTAAACATCAGTTAGCATGGACAGTAAGAAAAACAAAACAAAAAAACTTCCACTTTTTAGAGATGAGAAGCTGAAGACAGATGGGACCATATCATCTAGCCTGACAAACTAACCCATCCTGTCAAAGTCATCTGGCTTGAAATGTTCACTACAGAGCTTAGACAACTATGTGGCAACAAAATCCTCCCTTTCTATTGAAACTTCTCATTGCCTCCTTAAATCTGTGTTACTTGGAAATCTTCAAAATGTGAAGAAAAAACAGCAACAGCTAATGAGAGAGAGAGAGAGTACCAGTACCTGCTGTTAGCATTTCACTGATTGCCAAACAAAGTAAGCTACGATGAGATAATATTATAAATGGTCCAATAACCACAAATTTTGTTTCAACTTATTTGTGGAAGATAATCCCACATGATTTACATTCAGTATTGTGCCGGTTATTGCAACCATAGGCTCCACAAAATACAGGCATAGTTGCTCACTCTGTGTTTACTCCGTTGGCTCTTATGTTTGCCTTGAGTGAGGAGAGACCCATCCAATATGGTGGTGGCACTGAATGCGCTCCAACACGTAAAGAGGCGTCTATGTATATAACGTCTATGGGGTTACCGTAGAAACGATTATGGGTCTTACTTATCCGTTCACCTGTAGTAGCAGTAAGGCATTGGCTAATTCATGTTTTACTGGCTAATCTACTGATTTGCATTCATTATAGAAGTTACAGTTCTCTTTTCTGACCAATATTTTATAATTTTTTAAAACAAAAATAGGGTTAACAAAAATGTCCTTGAGATCGGGTACATGTTGTGCTGTTCGTGGTTGTTCTTACAATCAGACCAAGCTGTATTTGTGGCTGCGACAGGAGCATGTTGAATATGCTCCCAAAACAAACAGTGTTCCTGTGATAAATGGTTGTTTTCATTGCCTACTTATAATGTCACACAGTATTTGAGCAAAACTGTGGGAAAAGGATTGACAGGTGGAGTCATGTCAGTTAGATATGGCATGGGTGCTTGGTTTGGGTCGCTTACTGTGCAGGCTAAATATAAGCTCGCTAATAGTAAAAAAAAACTCAATGAAAAAAATTGGGATGAATTTTTGGGTTGAAATTTGTTTGTATTGAGATGTTTCTTGTCTTATTGTAATGTGTTTGTATGTCCTCCTGTTGCTGTAGTTCTACCTACAACAAATTTCCCTTAGGGGACAATAAAGTATATCTTATCTTATCTTTCATTGTAGCGACCATTTTTCCTAACACATACTATGTTGTGGGGACTGATTGCTCCTTGTGGGAACCGAAGCCTGGTTCCCATGAGAGGAAGTTCTGTTTTTGGGTTAAGGATTAAGTTTAGGACTATGGTAAGAACTGAGTGCAGGTTAGGTTTAGGGTTAGGTATGTACTGGTAATGGTTAAGCATAGGGTTAGGGTCAGGGTTAGGCTGTAGAAATGAATGGAAGTTAATGGAACGTCCCTGCAAAGATAGAGAAACATGAAGTGTGTGTGTGTGTGTGTGTGTGTGTGTGTGTGTGTGTGTGTGTGTGTGTGAGAAGTACAGAGAAAGAAAGATGGAGAGTGAGAGACAGAAAGTAATGGGATTGGGGTGTCATGGCATGCCTATGAGCTTGTGTTTGTGCTGAAACTAAAGAAAAGCTAAAGAAGCTCCATCACACTTCCTCATGGCCTTTTTGGCGTCACCTGGGAATCTTGCAGTAACAGCCATCCGTTTTAGAACTCATGATCCTTCTAAAAAATTGGGCCTGATCTCTTTGTTGAATAATGTATCAACATTTTTTTTTTTCTAATTTAAAAAAGCTAGCTTTTAGTTGCGGTAGTGGGACAGTAATGCCACCTGACAATCGTTCCCTGCAGTCTTGACTGTGGCCTGCAGGAAAAGTCAGACTCCTTGTGATTGACAAGGACAAAAACTGGAGTCATCCTACTTCAGTTTTTGAATTGTCAACCACAGCCATGGGATTTGAGAGTGAAGGATGAAACCCTGACATTGACTACAAGACGTTAAGGATTTAGGCATGACAACTATGATTACCATATCCAGCAAAGTCCTTTAGGGCACCAAGGTTAGCAACAGCCTCAGCAGCACATTTTATTATTTATAACACTGGAGAGCGTACTTGCATACTTGTTTGAGGCCAAACAGCTTACAGGTGTTTCAAAGAAGGTCTGTTCACATGCACTGCAGAGGTACCAACACCAGTTTGAACTTTTACGTTACAGCAAGTTTTAATTAATGGCATGCAATATCAGATATAGCGTTTCTCACTGTGGTAATTTTTCCTAAATGAAGCTGCCATTTAAGCCCAGTAAGAAACCTGTGAACAACGGGACATCTTGTTTACTGAAGAGGAAGAAAAATCATTTTAAAGGAAGTAGTAAACAAACAAGCTGCACAGTGACGCAGTTGTTAGCCATGTTGTCTTGCAGCAAGAAGATCCTGAATTCAAATCCTGACCAGAGGTCTTTCTGTTTAGGGTTTGCAAGTTTATGCTTTTCCTGCTTAGACCCTCCCCCTCTGAGTAGTCTCACATGGGTTCCATTAGGCCAGCTGATAACCTTGCCTGTGCCTGGTACGAGATAGTCTTAAATGGGCCCACACCCACAGCATTCTGTAATTAGTAGAAGATTGATGCATTTTTACCATTTAAAAACATTTAATCTTCTCCCTCAAGGCTCCAACATACTTCATTCAAAGCTGAGCAGTTGACGTGCAGTCACATGGTTATGGACCATTTGTATTTGCACACAACTCTCGTACAACAGCGCAAACTACCTGGGGGACACCCATCCCGCTTCAGGATACATCATGCCCCTATGTACTGGGGTCCCCATTCCCTCCCTGCATCCTGTATTTTGCTTTTATGAAACGGTCACAGAGAAAGCGCCACACTTTACAGAGACCTCTGTGGACAATGAGATTGCAATTTCCATCCAGGACTTTTTAGTTGTTTCACAATCATCTTAGTATTATAGTAGTTATTAAATGAAGAACCATACAAATCTACATAATTCCTCACCACGTGTCAAGATATGGGTGTTGGCTGGACCAAAATGCAGACAAGAAAGTGGGATTGTAAATGAACTCATAATTTCAATGAAAAAAGGAATAAACTAACAAAACATGTAACCAGGAACATGAATAGAATGCACAGAGAACAATGGAACGTTACGGAAGGAACCAGTGGTGAGTAATGAGTCCAGCAGGTAAATATACAGAGCAGAGAGTGGAGATGACTAAGGAAATAATCACAAGTAACTAATCGCAACTGGGTAAGTATGTTGAGCATGTGAGACTAATGAGGAGATGACTAGCAGCTAGGCGAAAGGGAGTAAATGGCAAAACAGACTAAGACAAGACAGAGATGAAGCTCAAAGGGAACCTAAACAATAACAGAACACTAAATCTAATAAACTGCAATGGACTGGCGACCTATCCAGGGTATACCCTGCCTCTCGCCCAATGACCGCTGAAGATAGGCACCACCCCCTCTCCCAACCCTGCAAGGATAAACGTGATGGATAATGGATGGATAAATCTAATCAACAACTCTAATACTCAACATCAACAAACAACTGGACTAACAGAAGTAATAAACTAGAATGGGGAGATGAAAATAAATGCTAAATGTAAAGAACTATTCAAATAAGAAATAACTGAACTAACAGAGGAAAAATAAGAAATCAATACAAAGAAATAACAAGCAAAAGTCCATTAGAACAAGGGATCATGACAATGCTTCAGATAATTTTTTTCCCCCTCCTGTTCTTGGTGGAGGAGGATGCTTTTTCTTTGTCTCCCACACCCTTATTGTTCTGCCCTGCTTCAGCTCTCCGTGTCCTGTCTTGTTAATCTTTACATGCCCTTCTCACCACCTCCACTGGCTCCCCTCGTTATGTATGATGTTGTCTGTTGTATGTATGCTGCCTTCTTCATGCTGAGGTTTTTTTGCATCTCAAACTGTATCCTGCCAAGGATAAAGTGTGAAATGAGATTTTTTTTTTCCTCCTCTTACCTAATAAGGTCTTTTTTTCATCAAATGAAAGGGTGGTGCCTTTCGACGGCTGCAGCCTCAAACACCTTTCCTCCCATATCTTATGTTGTCTGTTTTTGTTTTTTGTTTTTCTTGGATGGGCTGTACTGAAATGTAATTTCCCCCCAGGGGACAAATAAAGGAATTCTGATAAATGTTTCTCAAAAGTATTCATGTCTCCTGCAGATACAAAAACCAGATAGTGGAAGCGGACTAGTTAAAGTGAAATATCAACATTGCTGTCAAAGCGCTGCATAAAACACGGGAACAAACTTCTAACCAATCACACAATACTTAGCACAGAACTCTGTGTTGAGTTTGGCAGGCAGATACCTTTCTGTGAACAAAATGATGCAATTTTCATCACAGGTCTACGTCAGTGAGAGCTGATTTCAGCACTTCGGATGAAGCATGTGGGAGCCTTCTGTTCCCTTCTTCCCTCTCTTAACTGCTTCATACTTTTTGTTTTTTCCTCTTTAGAACAGTTTCTAGATGATATTCCTGCCACAGAAAGTTAACAACGACACAAATCCAAAAAGTTACTGTTATTAACATGGTATAAGTGATAATTTGAATAAAACTGGAAATATATCAGATAAAAATTTCATATTCTTTTCAGTATATTTCAAAGATTGTAATTTGTCACTCTATGAAATATTTCAAGTGGGGAATCTGATCAAAATTTCAATTAATCTCATGGTAAAATCATACATAAAAATGTTTTTTTTAATGATTCTTTGCTTTCTGTTTTAAAGAACATCATGAATTAATTTTAACTGCTGTTGTGTCTCACTAGAGAAAGACCCTAACAGCTGATTGGTTAACCTGCACAGAACCTCTCTTTTTTTGCCCCGCTAAGTGATTTGACTTGTGAGGTGGAGAGGTAAAATAAATTCATGGTGCTCTGTAGGACAAGACCACGAGGCAAATATATGTGAAATAATTACTTAAGATTTAAATACAGAATAGTAATACATTTATTTGCTTGAGATAAAGACACCGGTCTGACACCTGTCTCCAGCTTTATTAAAAATTTCCACATGCATAAATAACAATTTTGGGAATTTTTTTAAATGATGAAACTGTGGCATGTGTGGCTTTCCATACTTGCTGTAGTCCAAATTGTTAACATTTTATCCTTCTGCTGTGTGACATGTTTAGATTTGAGCTCCAGATACCATGGGCCGTACCCTCCTTTAGCAGTTGAGGTTCTACAGCATTAACTTTCATTTCATTCACAGCCACTCACCTGAGGTGGGTTCAGGTTCAGCACTGAGGACGTGCCTGGTAGGAATGTCAGCCTAGACAAGTTATGAAACAGTGCAACCATTAACGTCTACCTTTCTCCAAAACTTACCAACTGGACCTGCTTTAGTTATGACTACTACTAGTAAATATACAATATGTCTCTGACCAAAACTACTGAGTTTATTAATCCAATTAAAGCAGAGGATACAGAGATGAGAGAGATCTAGCTGTAGTCCATAGATCGAGAGTGAACCAAAACTGGGCTGTACCTGTGGCTTGAGGCATGTTCCTCAGGTGGCAGACCTGGTACCATTTATTTATATCAAAGTGATGGAGTAGCAGTCTAACCCAGGGCAGAGGGACCAATTGAACCTGTGTTTTCTTCTCTCTGCCTGTAGAGCAGCAAACATTTTATTCTTTATTACAGTGACTTAATGAACTCAAAGTCAGGTGACTTTTTGTGGGGGGGGGGTTCTTTGCCACTACTACAAGGACAATTGGGAAATAAAAAATGGAAACAGTTTTATGTAAATATTTGGCTTGTATTTTTCTTCACAAAAAGGTCTTTTTTTAAAAAAAAATATGCTCGACAATAATAAGGGCCCAGTTCTGCCCCCACCCCACCCCCCACTTGTGTGTTGGTCTTGCAAAACCATGATGGAGGCACCTGTGTTGCAAGTAATAGGATGTTGTGTCAGTTATTTGTCAATGATATATCCCATGGAAGGCCCTGGACCATATTTCTTCTTATTTCTCATCATTTAATGTCTTCTTTTGCCTCAGGCACACTCTTTATTTTTTATCCCCGAGGGAAACTTCCTGAAGTATTAGCTCCTAGTCTTTGATTCATTCTGGGTAGTCTTACTGACATATTCCATTCTTCTTATCCTCTTTTTTATTTTGCATTATTGTTTCAGTGCTGGGCGTTGGGCAGAGCTGTCAATCCACTGCTAGTTTTCTTGATTTTGAGCCCTGAAAACTGAAAACTCATTTGTTCAAACAAGCATTTTCTGTCAGGGTCTGGGAGATTCTGGTCATCTCCTGTTTTTTGCTGTTTGTTTATTCATCCTCCAGACAGCATCTTGGAGCATGGTGGCTGGGTGGTTCAGTAGGTGTTTTCCATCAGCCTCATCAGGTGTGGTATATAAGAAGACCCTGCTGCCAATCTATCTACACCTGAGTGTTGACCTTTGTGTTTACTCTAAGCACTCCATGTTCTCTTGTTTCCTGTTGCTCCAAATTATGAAGATTACTCACCTTTGTGCTCACTGCTTCCAGGTTCTCTCAGATGAGCATTTGGATCCCATTCCAGCTCAAACTCTCAGTTCCTGAAATTCACCTGCAAGACTGCTGCATATCTCTCGGCATTAAGCATCTGACTGGCGGGTCCTTTGATTCTCCTCTTCCAAAGAACCCTGTCCTGTCCACCCTCCACCATGCCCACTCAAACCTTCCATCATTCTAACCATCTGGATTCATCTCTGTTCCTCAGCAAGCTCATCATCCTCCCAGACCACATTCATTCCTCCTTGGTGGAGCTCTTCCACCTCTCCAGTAAGTCTCCACTAAAAGATGAACTTCCAGCACTAGATGAGCCTGAGACTCAGTGAACTCATAGGATTAGCTACAAGAATAGACAATAGACTGAGAAAAAGAAGGAAACATAAAACTTAAAAACCATATGCTAGACACCTTTATTCTCCTATAACCAAGACTCTCTCCCAGACAGTTTCCAGTTCCTCCCCTTCAGAACCAGAACCCATGCAAGTCGGTCCGACCAGTCTTTTCCCAGAAAAATGTCAGCGACGCAAAGATGCCAGTCAGTACATTTACTGTGGTTCACCTGAACATTTCATTGCTTCCTGTCCCATTCGGCCAAAAGAGAGGGTCCCCCAGTTATAATGGGGAAATTGGCAGACCATCAAGCCATTCCAGGCCCTCCCTAATTCATATTGCCTGCCATGTTAAATTATAACAATGACAGTCTAAATCTCTCTGCTCTCAATGATTCAGGATGTGAACAGAATCTCATTGATCAAACCCTTGTCTCCCTAGCCAAGATTGAAACAGTTCTGTTGCCCATACCTCTCAATGTTTCAGCTCTGGATAGTAAGGCTGTGCCCAGGATAACTAACCAGACCAAACCACTAACACTAATCATTTCGGGTAACCACTGTGAAATAATTTCCTTTTTAGTTTTTCCCACTACACAGTCATCCATTGTCCTTGGATTTAACTGGTTACAACAACACAACCCACATCTCAACTGGTCTGAGCTTCACATTGAATCCTGGTCCACTAATTGTCTCTCCTCCTGTCTGCAGTCTGCCATTCCTCCACTGGGGGGAGGCTTCTTCTTCATCAGCAAAAAGGACGGTTCCCTTTGACCCTGGATTGACTACCGAGGCTTAAATCAGATCACCATCAAGATTAAGTACCCTCTGCCCCTCATCTCATCAGCCTTTGAACCTGTCCACAATTCCACCATTTTCACTAAACTTGATCACCGAAATGCCTATCTCCACATTCACATCTGCTAGGGAGATGAGTGGAAAACCGCTTTCAAGGCACCCCTGGAACACTTTGAATGTTTGGTGATGTCTTTTGGTCGATGTAACGCTCCTGCAGTCTTCCAAAAGCCCTAGTGAATGATGTCCTTCTGGATTTTCTTAACCTTGATGACCTTTCTAACCTTGATGACAACTTAATCTATTCCAAGAACATTTCAGACCATCAAAGACATGTCCATCTGGTCCTTCAATGTCTCCCGGAAAACCGACTTTTTGTAAAAGCAGAGAAATGTGAATTCCTAAACCTTCAGTCATCTTTCTTGGACTCATTCTTGAGGGTGGGCAGGTTCGATCAGATCCAGAAAAAAATCAAGGCCATCCTGGATTGGCCCATCCCAGACTCCCAGAAGCAGCTTCAAAGATTCCTAGGTTTTGCCAATTTCTATCGTAGATTAATTCGCAACTACAGTCAAACTGCCACACCCCTCACTGCTGTCACCTCCACCAAGACCACATTTGTCTGGATCAATGACGCTAACTCTGCCTTTACCACCCTCAAAGAAAAGTTCTCCCAGGCACCCATTCTCATTCAGCCTGACCCTCTCAAACAATTCATTTTAGAAGTGGATGCTTCTGATACAGAGGTTGGTACAGTTCTTTCTCAACGATCCAACATTGACAAAAAACTCTATCCTTGTGCTTTCTTTTCCCGAAGGTTGCCCCCCACCGAGAGAAATTACGGCGTGAGGTACTGGGAACTCTTGGCCCTTAAGCTAGCCCTTGAAGAGTGGTGTCACTGGCTGGAGGTTGCTGAACACCCTGCGCTGGTCTGGACCAATCATAAGAACCTCTCTTACCTTCAGTCAGCCAACCGCCTGAACTCTCTGCAATCCTGTTGGTCTTTGTTCTTTTCTCAATTTAACCTTTCTATTTCCTATCACCCTAGGTCAAAGAATGTGAAACCAGATGCTCTAACCTGCCAGTATTCACCTGATGACTGACAAAACACCAGCTCCAATTCTACCCCCCAGTTGCACCATCAGATCTCTCACTTGGGAAACAGAAGACCTGGTCCATCAAGCACTCCAAACCGAACCTGTACCTGGCAATGGACCCACTTACAGAACCTACGTCCCCTCTTCAGTTCGTTCCCATCTTATTCATTGGTTTCACTCTGCTAAGTTCTCAGCTCACCCTGGTTCCAGTCGCACCATTACTCTAATCTCCCAATGCTTTTGGTGGCCTTCCTTACATAAGGATGTGAAGGAATATGTTGTTGCCCGTCCTACGTGTACATGCAACAAGTCATCTTATAGACCCCTCTGCTAGACTATTGCAACTCTTGCCATACCCAGACCCCCCTGGTCTCATGTTGCTATCGACTTTGTCACCAGACTCCCCATGTCTCAAGCTATGACCACCATTCTCACAATTATTGATCGTTTTTCTAAGGGCTGCTATCTTGTTCCACTCAGAAAGTTTCCATCTGCATTTCAAACCACTCAACTCTTGGTCAAACATGTCTTCCGTCTTCATGGCATCCCCCAGGATATTCTTTCACTCACTTCTGGTTATCACCCCCTGTCCAACGGTCAGACAGAAAGAATGAACCAGGAACTTGAATGCACCCTCAGATGTCTCACCTCCACGAATCCCTCTGACTGGAACAAGTTTCTACCCTGGGTTGAGTATGCACACAATTCTCACATCTCCACAGCTATCAGTTTATCTCCTTTTGAAATCTCCCTTGGCTACCAACCTCCATTTTTCCCAGCCAATGAGAAGGACATTTCTATCACCTCTGTTCACCACCACATCCGTCAATGCAAACACATCTGGTTTAACACCATCTCCGCTCTCCAACGCACTACTAAACAGAATCGTCTTTATGCAGACAGAAAACAGATTCCTTTACCCCAGTACTCACCCGGTCAGAAGGTTTGGGTCTCATCCTGTGATATCCCTCTCAAATCCATCTCCAAGAAACTCACCTCTCGTTACATTGGTCCTTATGAAATAGAATCACTGATCAGTCCCACAGCAGTCCACCTTCATTTACCTTTCAGTTTCCATATCAGTCCCACTTTCCATGTTTCTCAAACAAAGCCTGTTCAGACCAGCACCTTGTGCCCTCCAGCCGAGCCCCCTCCACCCGCCCAGGACTTTGAGGGGGACCCTGTCTACTCGGTCCAAAGGATCATGGACTCCCATCGGCGGTGTCGTGGATGGCAGTACCTCGTCGATTGGGAGGGCTACGGTCCCAGGGACTGTTCCTGGGTGCCGCACTCTTTTATCTGCAACCTCTCCTTGATTACAGATTATGACTCTTCTCTGCCATCTACTTTTTCTGGGCCTCCTCAATAGCCAGTGATGTCAGGGTCTGGGAGATTATGGTCATCTCCTTTTTTTGCAGTTTGTTTATTTATCCTCCAGATGGCATCTTGGAGCATGGTGGCTGGGTGGTTCAGCAGGTGTTTTCCATCAGCCTCATCAGGCGTTGTGTATAAGAGGAGCCTGCTGCCAATCTCTCTACACCTGAGTGTTGATCTTCGTGGTAACTCCAAGCCCTCCATGTTCTCTTGTTCCCTGTTGCTCTGAATTATGACAATTACTCACCGTTGTGCGCTCCGCTTCCAGGTTCTCTCAGATGAGCGTTTGGATCCCATTCCAGCTCAAACTCGTAGTTCCTGAAATTCACCTGCAAGACTGCTGCATTTCTCTTGGCATTAAGCATCTGACTTGTGGCCCCTTGGCTTCTCCTCCTCCAAAGATTGAACCCTATTCACCCTCCAACATGCCCACTCAAACCATTCATCATTCTAACCATCAAGATCCATCTGTTCCTCAGCAAGCTAACCATCCTCCCAGACCTTATTCATTCCTCCCTGGGGGAGCTCTTCCACCTCTCCAGTAAGCATCTCTGGATTAAGAATATCAGTTCACCATTTCATTTTACTGTTTACCTGTTTCCCAGTCATCTATCCATTACCCAGATCATTGAACATACACCTTGTACATATTCCTTTCTTGTTTGGAACAAACCTTTTAACTTTTCATCTGCCTCCTGAGAGTGTATCTGCATGTGGGTTAGAGAAGTGACAAAAACCATGACATTTTCACTCTGACTGATTAACATGTCCAACCATTGTTCGCTCTCTTTTTTTATTTTTGTTGTCTATGTTAAAGTTTTTATTGCTTTTATTTTTGTAAGGTGACTTTTGTTGCCTCATGTTAAGGCTGAAGGCTGACCTTCACCACTCTTTTCTGACTGTTTTCCAGTAATAGAACTTACCTGAAAGCTGCTTCTATGACCAGCTGCCTGTCCACCCTCCAGCGCACCTCTGAGCGCAGCTCACCCAGAAGAAGAAACAAAGATTACCAATTACCAACTGCGCCATCTCCCTGCCAACCACTTCATCTGCAGACCTACTTACCTTTCCCTATGTTGCCTCCTCTCATTGAAACAATAAGACTGCATCCTTAAAATATCATCATCTTCAGCAAATCACAAGAAATAATCCACTTACCTCCTTCGTCAGTGTCTAACCTGACCCAATCCCCCTCAGACGCTGGCTGGATCTCTTTAATTATTTCTTTGTTCAATAAACCTTTTAAAACCTTTCCTTGTATCTGTCGTTGCTGCCTGCTTAAGAGTCTTTAGCAGGCAGCAACGACATTCCTTGACAGAATGGAAACATCAGGTTCCTGGGCATCGATATTTCTAACAGGCTGAATGAGCTGACACAGTTAAATTACATCCCGTTACTCAAATAAATAGAAAGTAGCTCACACAGTGGAGAACTCTCCCTTTCTCACTCATGGGAAAAATGTCTGGTTAAAATGATGATTCTTCCTAAAATGTTTTCTCTAAGCTTCCAGTTAGTTTACCCCAGACTTGGCTCAAAAGATTAGATTCTATCATTTTTATGGACATCTAAAACTCACACGCAGACACATGCACTGACACGCATATAATCTAAACAGTTGAAGGTCAATTGTCAATTCCAAAGACAGGACACATCAAAATAAATGAATAAATAAATTTTGGAGATCATATTATTCACCTCTATCAAATTTCCCCTCAGCAGCCTCATCTACCTCAGGAATGACCCTCTGT
Source organism: Anableps anableps (assembly GCA_014839685.1). NCBI lineage: Eukaryota > Metazoa > Chordata > Actinopteri > Cyprinodontiformes > Anablepidae > Anableps > Anableps anableps. The sequence continues at coordinate 1,183,652 of CM026067.1, read as the reverse complement.
GCTCGTAAGCTGTAATAGAAAATAGTATTAGTGTCATTATACACAGTAACACAATTTATCTCTGCACCTCAGTGATGCACATCTCAAAGCTTCTTTTGGACTCCAGTAGTGATCAGGGGTTTTCTGGATGTACAATAAACCTTCTTGCCTTTTAGCCACTTGTCTCTCAGTGTATCACTCTACTGAAGTCATTGAACCATGGAACAAAAAGGACTACAAGGTCATTTTCTAACTATTTAAAGAGTGTCACAGTAGCATGTGCAGTGCTCAAAGAAGTGACAAATAAACCATCAGCTTAATTTCTGACTCTACAGGCCTCAGTTGGCATGTTAAATGAGACATGACAACTCGCAATGGCCTGAGCCAGCAAGGGTTGAAAAAGAAAGAAGAATCTGGAGTGCTTATGCTTTAAAATATTGCTTCCACTACCACAGTAGAAAGGAATGCAGTCAGGATAACAAAGCTTCTGCATGAATGACCCAATCTGAATATTATGCTAGCAAATGGTTGTTGCTGTTCCCATGTATACAATTAACAAAGAACCAGCAGTGGTTGTAGTGCCCTAAAGGTTTTATTTCTTAAGTGTGTCTAATAGCTGCAAAGCTTCAGTAGCACAGTTCAGAGAAAGAGTATAATACAGTCAGTATGCTTTATTTGGCTTCTCAGTCCAGTATTTTAAATCTAGGTCCCAAAGCAACAGACTAGGCTAACAGAATATAACAAGTTCTTGTTTGGCTTAAGGTAGATGTGGTTTAGCCACTATCTAGAACCTTACTTTTTACATTTGAATTGTTTTACCACTGCACCTTCTTTCCACTATCCTGCAACTGTATCTTTACAGCTGAACACTAGATGAATCAGGTTGTTAAGATGAGCGTTTGATGTTTCATTAAACTTGCATGAAGTTGAGTATTAGCAAGAAGGAATATGCAGGGAAGATATGTGCAAAGCTGATAAAGTGTCATTTTACAGATTGCAGAGAAAGTCTCAAAATCAAAAACTTTAAAGGCAAAGAATAGAGCTTCATCTTTAATATGTTTTACTTTGAATATGACCTCCTGCTCTGTAACGCTCCTTATTATAGCTAGGTTTTGTTAATACTTGGGTTTACCTATTCGATGACATATTTGTTCTTGCGTCAAATGTTTTAATACAGCTCCATTTCTTTGTTGTATGAAAAGTCTTACATGACTGAAATTTGACTTCTTTTTGCCAAATTAATGAGGACCCAGCAATAAGTAATTTTTGTGTATGTCAGCAACAGTGTGAACTGGCAAATAATATATTTTCTGTTTTTGTGTGGAGCATGCTTAAACAAGAGTAACCTTGAGCTAATGGTAACGATTGTGGCTAAAAACTATGACCACATATTCAAAGAAATACCAGTGAATATCACAATGATAAATTAGCACTAGCTTTTGGACCACAGCTATGAATGTAGCCCAGCGGCTACATCAGAGGTGTCTGGTAGTGGTTCCACTTATCAGTCATAGCATTCATTTAGGAATCCTGTTTAGATGTCTTTTAGAATGTAAGTAATGAAAAGCAGATTTAACATGACAGTCTCAGGACTTCTGTGAACACATGACCCCTTTGTTCCACAAATTAATGTCCACACTCACAGCACACTGCAGTCATGCCAGTGTGCAAAATGTAACATGTGCAGTTCTATAAAGTATCACTTGTGTAGTAATGAGCTGTTAAAGCAAGCGGCTGCATGGACAGACACCCAGACCAGATGCCGTGTGTGCCCAGAGCTCAGAGGCATCACTGCAAGGGGAAAAGCCAGCACTGGGAAATAAGCACCTGTCATGTGCCAACTGAAGTGTTAAGTGCACAAATTGTGGAGGCGAGGGTGATGTTTCCGCAGGGGTGACAGCTCTGGGTCTGGGTGCCATGTCAGGGCCTGGCATATCATGCGGAGTCCCCCTTTCCTCCTCCCTGCACCATTCCCTCTGGCCCAACCCCAACCTCTGCTTGCTGAGAGGCACAATGGCAACTATTATTTACTGGATGTCTGCCTCATTTCCTCATATTCATCTTGGCTGTGCTCCACGGGGCCACAGGGGGGATATTGCCCCTCTAACCCCTCCCCTTATGTCATTGCTGAGGGCAGGCAGTGGCAAAACAATCTCTGACGAGCGTTTAGATCATTTATTTAGAGCGCAGGGTGTCAGCCGCAAACCAAATAGTCCACATTTGGGTGCTGGGGTTGTCTCTTTGCGCCTTTCTCATCAGGTTGGGCATGAATGCAAACCATGGAAGGTGCACCAGGCTGAGTGTCAGAGGTTCTCTTCACAAACCAACAGTAATGCTCCACGAAGGGCTCTCTGTGAATGGGTGTGAAACTGTAAAATGTATGATAAATTGAGCGTGCCGGGGGCCTTTATGGCTATGAAGCACTGTGGCTGGTCGCAGGCATTGTTATGACTGTGGCTATTTAGGATCATGTAAGTTGACAGTGCACTACTGGCAGCCATGGAAGCCAGATTTATCTGGCTTTAGTGCATCAATGAACAGCACTCACATTGTGGGAGTAAACCGTTAAGTTTGAGTACATTTAAAAGTGAAACAGAACTTCAAGGACATACAGCACTAATCCTGGTTGCTAAAAACTATGATTAAAAACAGGTCTCCTTTTTCATTTGGTCACGTGATGTCAAGCTCAGAAAGGCAGAGGAATTCATAAGAAGGAGCAGCAGGGTGCAGTAGGATGGAGGTAATGGTCAGGTTAGACAAAAGCCAGGTAAATTGGACAAGTTGAACCTGTTTGTTTCTTAAGTCCCTCAAGACAATATTGGTTGTAAACTGACATTAGGCTATATAAATAAACTGAAGTGAATTAAAGTTTTTTTTTTTTTTCAAAGGATTTTCAGATAGTTAAGTTGTACAGAATACTGGCTCATCAGTGCACCTGCAACTTGCAAAATGTCCTTTACATAAATGCATTCAACTGAGCATGTTCAAGAGTGTTGTGAATAATACAGTCATATCCAATAAATTAGAATGTACGTCCCAATGAGTCTCGTTTGTCAGAGCAGGTATTAAACACTTTTTATCAAGCCCACATTTCTGTTTTTAAAAATCGTTTTTATGCGGTCTGATGTAATATTGTAATTTAAATGTCATTTTTTCATCAACTCTAAGTGGAAAATCAATATGATAAAAGAAATAAAGGCTTTCAAACATCCAACTGTGTGTAAATAATTTATACAATGTGTTTCACTTTGTGATAAAGTTCCTCAAATAAACTGACTTTTCATAATATTCTAATTTAATGAATGGGTCTGTAATTTTTGTGAACTATAAAACAAACAAGGTTGCCTGTTGTGGCAAATTGTTCATAATATCGACAGCAAAATCACAGTAAACAGCTGATATACTGGAGAGTTCTGCTTCTCTATGTAGAGAAGAGCTGCACTATGGTTCTTGAAAGATAGAATCTACTTATTTGTGCCAAGCCAACTTGTTAATAAATAGTGTATGTAGCCTACTTTTTGAAGATAATTTACAGATATCATGAATGCATGATTTTTCATCTTGTTTAGCCATCCTCACAGTGCTAGACCTCCCATTGCCTCCAGGAAGGCATGTTGTTGCAATGGAAAGGAACCAGATCTTGTCATTAAATACAGATGACAGAAACTGAGTGCTGGAGTAAAACTTTCCAGAAAAATGGTTCTCCTAAACTTCTTTCTAACCTGGCGATACATAGATGTATGTTAGCAAATGTTTAAATAAAACAAGATTTTATTACCAAAAAGCATCAAACATGTGGTGCCTGAAATTAAGTTTTAATGGGCAAAATTGGTTAAATGGGAAAAATGCTGGTACCTGAAAACAGAAACTGAAAAATATGTGATTCAGAGATTCTTTGGGAATTAAACTACAGTTTAGACGAGCAAAGAATGAAGGAGAAAGTCAAACAGATGTTTAGTGGTTGTCAGAGATCAGTCTATATGGTTACTGAAGACACAGTTAATGTGGTGAGTGGGCAACATCATAACATTCATTAAGGTCCAACGGCTTAATTTTGAAAAACGTTACATATTGAAATATTAATAAATGGGTTTGGACTTGCTTCTATTGACAGGATATATTTACAATATCAAACTTTGAATGTGATTTCAGTTTGAATCTGTGTAAACTGAATCTTGGGCTAGTTTTACTATAGATGGACCTTCCACAGCAGGAGGCCACGTGTGTTCAAGTAAGACAAGCGGAAATGAAATATTTCTCTTTACTGCCACCTGCAGTACAAAGCTGATGAGCAACAGCACCCGGACCAGTTAAGTAAGATATTATCACTCATCATAAAGGTCTTCTAAAGATGGCATGTTACATATGAACATTGCCTACATTTAAGATTTGGTATCAGTCAGTTTTAGAAATTTCTTCTATGATCAACAACTTCTTAAATTTCCTATTTCTGAACCTACTTACAAATGTTGACATAAAAATTTCAGAAACATATAAAACTCTTTATCCCAAACCTAAAATAATTGAAACTAATCTTTATCTGATCTTAAAAAAAACTGCAATACCAAATGAAATACATCCAAGTACATTAAGCTAAACATAACAGCAATTTTTGATATATATTTTAAAAAGAGAGATAAAACACCTCTTTTGTTCCTTTTTTGTTCAGAAGCATAAAAAATATAATACAAAATATATCAGTATGCATCAAACTACACAATCTAATAGCTATTTTGATTCTATATTAATTCAAATTTAGAATTGTTATGTAATATTTGCTATTTTTATGCTTGGTAAGTGTAATAGCATTTCACATGGAGCACTTCAGACCAGACCTCACAGAGGTTGCTGTGCCATTTAAACATGTTAACTGTGAAAATATTTACATTTGTGAGTGTATGTGTATGGACAGCTTCTGGTCATCAGATTCCAAGTGTGTCACTGAAAAATCTGGGGAAAACCCCCCCCCAAGAACCTGAGGGTAACAAAGCACACCCCTTTGCTCTCCACTGCACCACAGGTGCAGATGTAGTGCCTGCACTTAGTGCAGAGGGTTAGTGCAAAGAAGGAGGGGCAAGGTGTAGAATAGGATTCTGCCTCAGTATACTTTTTCATATACAGCAGATTACTTTTATTCACTGGTAAGTCACTCAAATGCTTGTTTTTTGCTGCCATCCAGTGGAACACAGTAGAAACTACATGTTTATAGTGGCAAAAAGTAGCCGCCAGGATTTGAGAGTACTTTTGAGAGATTGTTTTGAGCAAAAAAAAATAAAAGTGCTATATTTTTAGTATAATAAATAGTGGACTAGGGCTTGGCCACTCTGATGTTCACTATTTCTTAACTAATATAATACATGTATAAACATTTATATTATATTCCCTAGTTTACTGAAATCAAACTCATTTTTAAAATGTTCTAATTAATCATAATTGCAGTAAATATAGAAGTGTGTAATTTTATTTTTGTTATAGGGTTTTTGTTGCTCTGTTGTTCATTTTAGAAAAAATGCTAAAATTTGGGAGTTTAAAACATCACAAATAACCACTTTGATTTATTCAGCAATTTGCTCCATAAAAGTAGAAAAAAACAGAGAACCACAGAAACTGTTTTTAAAGGTTTCCTAAAGAAGCAGTATTATGTGAAATCAATTTTTTTGACCTTTACATCATGTTATAATGTTATTCCCTCATCGAAAACATACCTGGAATGTTGCTTTTATTCTTTCATGCATGTTTGAGAAATCCTTTAATCTCCCGTGGCAACCATTCAGCTGTGCAAAATGCCTGGGTGGACCGAGCTCCGCCTTCAAGATGCAACTCCTTCTTGGAGCTGCAGTTTCTAAGCATCCGAGCTTCCCACTCACAGAACACCCCTTCCCCACAACTTCCCCACTCAGCTCCTTTAATCTAGCTAGCAGAAATTAGCAAATAGCTGGTTGAACTGCACTTCTGCTGAGCTCATTACACGTGCTACTTCTCAGTGAAACATTGATAAAAATGTTGTTAAAGGGTTAATAGAGGAGCGATATGATGACTTCCTGAAAGCAGAGTGTTGGAAAGAGCAGGACTTTCTTAAAGAGACAGAGGCTTAATTTCAAGGCATTAAATTACAAAGTCAAATTTCTTTTAAGTCATATTTGACTTATACAGCATTTTTATAACTGAAGGTAACATCGTTACTTGATTGTGCTATAAAATGATTCTATGTGGCCAGAAAACACATAACACTGCCCCTTTATTGGTTTGTTGAAATCTATGCTGTTTTTAGGTATCAGAACAACAGTTTTAAGTTGTGTCACCTTGTTAATATATTTTTCATCAAACAGTGTGAAAAGCTGTTTCACAGGTTTCAACAAAGCAGTTTTACAGCAGTTTGAGTTATGAAAGTATTTTCTTGAACAAAATAAGGGAACAAGTTCAGGAGGAGTTATAAACAGAGCCAGATCAAGTTTTGAGGATTTCTATTTATTTTACAGAATTTAGTGCTAACTTACAAACACTGGTAGTGGGATTTATTATTAATATGCTTCAAATGCTAAGCAATACAATCAAAACCAGCTTGCACATAAAACAAATATCAAAAAGCAACACACAAAACAAGACCATTATTACCTGTTTCTCTAATGAATTTATGATCTAAATTCTGAGTGTAACATGATCTTTATCAAGACTGAACAATAGACGCTTTCGATAACTAATGGTTTCCAAGTTGTTTTCTGTTGTAGGGGAAAGTGGGGAGATGTAAAGAGGAAGTCATTTTTGTGAGTATGCTTTATATTCATATCTTGTGTTTTTCAGAGTTCAGACCCTCATTAAGACACACTCAGGAGACAAAGTAAAAGCTTAACACTGTTTATTGAATATAATGAATGAGGTCTTGGTCCGGGAAGATTCTGAAGAGACAGGAAATGGGAATACTGGGACAGAGATGAGCCAGGAAGATAAAACTGTGAATAGTGCAGAAGGTGAAATGTTGATGGCATGTGGTGGATGAGGGTGATGAACAGCAGGGAGTAATGAGCAGAGTTTTGGGAGATGTTGGTCACCGTGGTGCAGTGGATGTTGCTGAAGCAGACGTGGAAGCAGGTGTAGCAGATGATCATAGATGAGTGGAGAGCGATGGAGTGCTGGAAGGTGGACAGGTTTCATTGGTGATTGGGTTTGGTGATGACAGTGATGATGAATATCAGAGGAGCTTGATGGTTGCTGGTTGTGAGTGGTTGATCCAGGAACTATTGCAGGGAGAGTGTGAGCGAGGAATCCAAGTAGGAATTCTGGATGTAACTTTTAAGGTGGAGCACAAGGAAAGAATTGGTCAAACACATGAGAGGCATGAGAGGCAAAAACTCAAGGAAACTATGGAGGAGGAGAGGATCAGTGCTTTAAGTAGAAAAAATAAGTGCCAGTGCTCTCCTTAATCCCATGCAAATATGGGACAAAAACATGGGTGACATTTTTAAATAGATCTGTCTTTCGATCTGTAACTCAGTTGTTTTGTTGTACATAAATGACAAAGAACGAAAGAACAAAGCCAGTTCTAAATCAAATCCAAGAGTCAAATTCGAAGTATCTTGGAGCCACTTTTATTAACTTTAAACCTCACGACTTGGGCATGAAAAATAACATTGAAAAAACACTATTTTCATTTTAGTCTTTAAAATACCAAACTTTGCACATAACTTTATACTTTTTGTCTACTTACATTATTTTTAAATATTGAATCAGACATTGTGAACAGTTACTCAGTACTTTATTAGCCATTTTACCAAATGTTTTTTTTATTCTTACTTGAGCAATTTCTTGAATGGATACTTCTTAAGCTCTGTTCTTACTTAAGTACAATTTTTGGGTACTCCACCCACCTCTGCTTGTGGGTAATTCATGCTTCATATTTTCTGCCATATTAGTTCTTTCCTTAAGGTCTATTTCATAGTTTTTTGTTTTTTGTGTGTGTGTTCCCCCTCCTGAATATTTATTTCTATTAGATTTTTGCCTATCATAACCTACTGTTTTTACATCAGGTCAGATCTTGCCATATTCCGTTCAGTCCCCTGTATTTATTACTACTTGAACAGTCTTGCCAGATAATTTATTGATTGGTATTTAGTTTTGTTTATTCTTGCATTTTGTTTTTTGTCCATTTCTATTTAGTTTTCTTAGACTGGTTTTAGCCTTCCTTTTGTTTATTATGTCCTCTTTAGCTTCTCTGATGTTATTAGTCTACCTCCGGTTTTTCTATAGTATTCTCGTTCACCAGTAATCTTCGCTAATGCCATTCACTCGTGCTTCCTCGAAACTTGACAGGCTACGACAGTCCCTCTGAGTGCGAGCAGAGCGCGCCGGCTGCAGACCGAGATGGAGCACGTGCATTTTTATTTATTTATTTATTTTGCCATTTATGCATGCAGAGCTTTGGGGGAAGCGCAGACTGATGTAACACCTGTTACAACACCGGAAAAAGTTCTGGTATGCACCGAAAGCTGGAAATAGGTCCCAGCACGCTGAGGGGTAAAATATAGAAGTGGTGGTACAGCGTAACGGTCCGTGCCAGCTCACTTAAAGGACTGGAGAGGATCATGCTCAGGCAATGAAGAACCAGCATGCTTTTTGTTTGATCAGTATGACACTTTTTGGGGGCAGATTATCTGACCCTTGAGGATATTTAATGTCTGACATTTTCCCAGCATTTCACATGACCTTTTGGTTGCTTCTGTATACTGTAAATTAGGGGGGGGGGTTGCTTTTGTTGTTTAAAATGTCTGGGGTAACTGTTTGCCATTCATGCAGCTCTTACAGACTGAGACTTTTGTGCAACCTAATGTCTACTATAGCATCAAAAAAATAACAAAGACAGCTCATTTGCTGAATTATCTTTTGCAGCCCTCTGACTGACTGACTTTGCAGAATCTGCCTTGTTTTTTGCATTTTTGTACCAACAAGATGATTCTCAAACAAAGATCAGCTGAAAACTGGAAAGATGATGAGGCTCTCACATCCTATATCAGGGATTTGCTGGACTTTTCCTGTTTCATAAAGACAGAACATTCAGGTACTCTTCAGCTGCTGCAGATGAGGGGGTTTTTTTGTGTCTGAATAGATCTTCTTGCCATCCGTTTGTCCAATTCCTAGATCTTTAAATTATTATCTTGTCTCAAACTAAAACTACATATAAAAGAATTGTAAATAAATTGCTCAACATTGGCACAGTGTGTATGCTCTAACACATCACCTCATGATGTGTGTAAAGTTATATAAACATACATCTGTCTGTAAAACCAAGTAAGTAACGTCAAACCAAAATATATATAAATTCAAGGCTTAATAGACCTGATAGTAAAGACATTATTGTTTTAAGACTTTTCCCTTCAGTTTTTTATGATTATGTACATTTGAGTACAAAGCAGTTGAGATTTGTTTTCTAATTTTTGATTCTCCCTCATATCATAAAACAGTGCAGTGCTACATGTGGCAATGTAGTAAATGGCTATTCCACAGACTTTTTTGCTATGATTGTTTTAAAGTTTGACAAGTTTTTATCAGTTAGAAACTATAAATAAGAAATGACTTTAAATCATATTGTGAGAAGTGATACCTTCATTTTGTAAAGTAGAAATGTCAGTGCTTTATTTGGCATATCAACTTTATTCAGTTCAAGAACTCCAGGGACCAAAAGGATCTAGAGGAAGAAGAAAAAAGAAAACGAAGAATGATGAAGGTGCGAAGAAGAATTCTTTATAAAATGAAAAACACTGCAGACAACCCTGAGCATCCTCTTCACAAGACTTCCCACAGCTATCAGCATCCACAAATTTTGATAAAACTTGTATAATAGAAGCTACAATATTTCCTTTATCCTTTGAGATTAATAAAATATTTTCAAATTGAACTTAATTGAATGACCTATTCTTATTTTGTATTTTTGTATGACTGTTTGTTACTCAAAAACCACAGTAAATACTGAGTTAGACATAAATCTATTTAAAAATCCCTTCTGATTAAAATAATCAGATTAAATAATCTGATTAAAATATTTTTATATAATGGAATAAGAAAATGTTAGGAAATTTTTTGTACACTCAATTTTCAATTTTATCCAGACTTGCAAAAATAATCAAATCGAAGTCCATAGTTTTAAAGAGTGTGAAGGGACTCTGGTTCTAAATCAGAAAGAGTTTTGGATGGTATTCATGCATAGCTCCAGATTGTCAAAGTTATATGAATGATTCACCCCTTTATTGAAAAAAAACATTGACTAAAGGTGAAATGTATCAGACTGTATAAATACTACATCCAGCCTACTTGAAACAAAACTACTTAAATATGTCTTCATCAAACACCTAATAAAGTTCAACATGAGAAAGTGTCTGGTAGTGTTTAATGAAAACTGCAACCTAAATATGCATCCCAATGTGTTTATTTAGCAAAAAAAAAAAAAAGTATCTTTCACACACAGCAAAATCAGTTTACATTCAATTACAAATTTCCATAAAGCATATATGTTCCAAACACAAGCCTAAGAAATATTAAAAAAAAAAAAAAAAAAAAAAAAAAGGGGGGGGGCATTACCTTACAATTTAAAAATAAATAGTCTAAAAGCTGCAAGATTTAGTTTAGAATTCATGGGTTTGGAGGTTTCAGTATGAATAATCACATAGTACATGTTCACAACGTTTCAGAGGAAGACCATCTTTAGAGTCTGGACTGTGGCTGAGGTTAGTGACAGCTTTACATACTGTGAGAAATCTCCATCTTCCTCTTTGACAGCAGCTTACTAAAAATGAATAGACACTTTGATTCAAAGAAAAATGTGAAGTACAACAGCATGCCAATATAAAATGTTTTAAAATGTCATGTGACCTATTTTACAGACACAGCAACACATACAAGATTACTTTTTCATTAAAAAGATATAATAGAGTTTTTCAAGTAAAATGCTAGGCCTATATTCTACATCAAAGGTAAAATATACAGACACTGTTAATAAGGGATTACAATATGTAACCCAGTTGTGAACACCATATTGTTTATGTTTCCCATTCATCTTTTTCTGGTTATATAACAGGAAGTTTGACAAATGATGTCTGATGGTTACTGAGTACAGTCACTCATTATGATGCTTACCAACAATTCTTTCAAGTTCAATAAACGGAAGTGATCAATATACAAACACTATACTGCCAAAAATGTTGGGTCACCCCTCCAAATCATAAGATTCCAGTGTTCCAATCACTTCCACAGCCACAGGTGTGTAAAATCCATGACCCAGGCTTGCTGACTACTTCACCAAACATTTATGCCCTCAGGAGTGAATCCTAGCCCAGTACTGCAGCTCTCTACATACAGAACGTAAAGACCCCCAAGGAATGGGATTCAGTGGCCAAGCAGCCTTATCTAAGCCTTATATCACCAAGTACAATGCAAAGCACAGGATGGTGGTGTAAAGCATACTGTCACTGGACTCTAGCACACTGGAGATATGTTCTCCAGAGTAACTAAAGGGCCCAGCATGGTTGGACTGCAGTCAATCAACACACAGTCACATGGATTTGGGATGTTTGTTTTTGCACACACCTTTCATGGGCCACAAGACACACCGAGCCGGGCTCTTGTGAAACCCCTCCCACTGCAGTATACGTCACTGAGTTTTGTCATATGTGTGGTTTACAACAGTATAGTAAGCACAGCGATAATGAGAGAAGAACGAGTATTATGAGTTCACAAGTTCGGAAAAGGAAACAATGACTGACAAGCTGCAAAATTTCATTTTATTTTCCATGTTATCGAGAAAAAGAAACACAGAAGGCATCGGTGGGACGTTTGCCCACTGTATTGGACCAGAACCAAGTAGAGTTCACTGTTTTAGTCCAACATTATGTAAATCCTCACAGACTCAGACAATTGCTCCACAAAACTATCCATCCTGCTCTGCGGCTGAAAGAACGGTTTCTTGAAGTTGAGTAGTTGGGCTGTTTTCCACATAAATAAACACACCCACAAAATTCTGACTAATCATACCATAGTTTCTCATGCAAAGTGGGGTGAAAAGTTCACCAGGGGTGTTGTGACAAGAAGGGGTGGACAACATGAGGCTGAGAACAAAATAACAGGATTTTCATCATGCAACTGCAACAATGACAACCGATTTCGGCACATCGGCCTGACCATGCAGGGCTCTTGAGAAATCTGGACTTGGCAGTTGCTTGGAAGACGGCACTTGCCTGACCGCACTGTGTGAAGGGTCAAAGAGGGGATCATTGTCTTTGGGTTTGGCCTATTAGCTTGGCCTGTCTGCACATAGTCCTGACCTCAACACCTTTGGGATGAATTAGAGCAGAGAGTGTAAGCCAGTCCTTGCTCAGCATCAGTATCTGAGCTCACAAATGTGCCTCTGGAAGAATGGTCAAAAATTCCCATAACACTCCTAAACCTTGTAGAAAGCCTTTCTAGGAGAATTGAAACAACATCAGAATAAATCGTGTGAATTAGGACTGGAATGTCCTTCAAGCTTACATGGATGTGGGGCAGACGAGTAACTACTTTTGGCAATATAGTGTCTCATTTGATTTTAGGATAAATATGTGTGTGTGTGTGTGTGTGTGTGTGTGTGTGTGTGTGTGTGTGTGTGTGTTGGTGGGGGTGGAGCAATCCTGGATATAATTAATACAAGTTGGTATGCACAGCTGATGTAAATACTTTGATGGCTATATACATAGTGTGCGGTTATGAATTATAGGGAGGAATACATACAACTTCATCCTACTGGATCACTCAGATGAAGTGTGAGCCATCATAGTATGATTTCCTCATGTTATTGCACCAATAATGTACTTCTGTAACAAACATTTCACAAACTACCTTCTAAGAAGCAACTTTTTAAATGTAGTTTTCAATCAGCTGTCTAACAATTTTGGTACAAATTTTCTATGGAAACTAATTTTTCACATTCATAATCTAAAATAAATGAAATTATAATACAAGAACACATTAGGTAGTGTGGCAGGGATGTGGTTCAGTACAGCACTGGAAGCATATGATGGATGGACAATGTTTGTTGAAGCTTCAGAGTTTATGTTTGTGTGTGTGTTTTATGAGCTGGCTCGATCACCATGGTAACACAAGGTCAAAACCTACCCTGCTGTCTGCACAAAGGGCCGTCCATTTGCTCATTCTTTTTCTGACAGTATTTCATACAAAATAAGACTGAAAGAGAATTTACATTGTTCAGACAGAAGCATTGAACCTTTAGTGATGCTTAATTATTTAACAAAAGTAAGGGAAAGACTGAGAGTGACTGGGTTGCAGCAATTGTTTGACATTAGATAAGTCAAATAAATTACCTGAGATGTTGGTCTGTCTACCAGCACTTAAAAATACCCAAATTTTGGCATTTAAATAAATCTTTTCAATCAAATTCTTTCAGTTTTGAATATCTGTGTCTACAACAATCAAATGTGGGAGGATTAAAACGTTTGACGTTTAGCACTACAGGTGGCAACAGCACCAGTCGTGGTAAAGGTCGTGGTAAGTGTGAGTGAAAGTTTCAAATGGCCCAAACGTCTAATTCATCCATATTTGACTCGGCCTTCAACAGCATACTATAGTCAGAGTGCGTAGAGCTAAACGTCTGAATTCGTGGTGAAGTCATGGGAATTCGGGGGTGTAGCAAGCCTTTGAATCCACCGACATTTCCTTACACCCTGAATAACATTCTGCAGTCAGTGTGGGAGGGGTCAAATGTTAAGTCTGGGGAAGGTTTAGTTTAATTTATTTTAAAAATGGGACCATTAATATGTAAGAATGTGAGATTAAATTCGGTTGCTATGGCAGCGCACAGAGGTGCAAAGGCTTCTCGAGCTCCCGGGATTGCGCCATACTTTAAAACCAGTACGGCTGATTTAGGCACTAGTTCGATGCACGGTTGAGCAGATGGTCTCTGATGACCATCAGCTCAACCGAACTGATGGTCATCAGAGACAGTTCGGTTACAACTACATCACCGAAGCTGAAATCCGTACTCGGTAGACAGCGGATCCTGAGGTCAACGGGCTGGCGCAGCAGAGTGCGGGGAACAACGGTCAAGAGGAAATATTGCACCTGAAAACAGAAGAGGGGAAAGAGGGCGGGCGCGTTGGCCCAGCTAAAGGCTAGAAAGCCCCCGATCCCGACTCTCTTTCTGGCCAATGTCCGCTCTCTAGATAACAAAGCTGAGTGTTTCTACAGAGATGAAGAACTGTGCGGTTCTTTGCTTAACGGAAACCTGACTTAACAACAATATGCCGGACTCAGCCTTCCAGATCAACGGTCTTCAGCTTTTCCGAGCGGACCGCACCAACGGTCGGGAAAAACACGGGGAGGAGGACTCTGTGTGTACGTGAATGAAGGTTGGTGTACGAACTGTGGACTGGTAAAAACCTGCTCTGAGGCGATTGAACTAATGTCGGCCGTACTATCTGCCACGGGAGTTTACTATGGGGTGCCACCAGGGACATTAATCAGAATTAACTTCCATACACACATATGAAATTAAACTCTTCCACATACTATACTGAAAACCTTGCACAAAGAGTAGTGAAAAGCTCTCACATAAACTAGTGAAAACATTTACCTCTTATATAACCTACTGAAAAACTTTCATACACACTACTGAAAAGCGTTCAACACACTAGTCAAACATTTGCCGATTTCAGTTGAAACGGAAGGCATTTCAGTGAAACAGGAAGGCGTTTTATTAGAACGGAAGTTGAAGTTTTAAACAGGAGGCGTTCTGGTTAGCGACACGCGTATTTTGTATCAGTAATCTCCGCCTCTCTGGCTGATATTTTCCCAATCAAAACTTCGATGTCTGCTCATCTACCCACTGAACGGCTTACAGAAGCAGTGGTATTAGTGAACAATATTTTGGCTCAAACATAAGCTATCAGGATCCTGTCAAATGCAACAACCGACCACCTCAGCCACTTAGCCTCTCTTATCTATCCACTATCTTAGCATAACATTGCCAGTGTAGACTGCGGTCAAGTGAGCCGAGACTTGGAAATACGCAGTCAAACCAGCTTTGTGCATTACGATAATAGAGCAGTAGTCGCCATTACAGGTGAAAAACAAAATAAATAAAGGGGAAATTAGAGGCATAACTGTCAGAAGTGTGTACTTATTACATATCTATTACTTTAACATACATATACTATATCCAGAATAAATATTTAATACTTTTACTGTTCAATTTTGGTGATTGATTCAGTCTGAGTACCTCACTATCCAGGATATGTTTTTTCTGTCTTTTCCAAAACTTTATTTCTCCAAAATCCTAAGAGGTGACAACAAGCTCTCTTTGAATTCTGTTAAATGGTCACCTCTACTATAACCAGAATAAATATTTAATAATTTCAGTTTGTTTTGGAGAAATACCATGTCAAAGTACCTCATGATAGCAATGCAGAACATGGTTTAGTGTCATTTTCAAAGGTATATTTCTTCAAAATCCTAAGAGGTGACATGAAATATTTATTCTGAATATGGCATAAGTGAATCTTTAACATAATCCATAGAGAGTTTGTTGAAATTGAGTCGTGAAAGTACAGTTCATCTAAATGTATGGTTTGTGCTAAGGAATGTAAACTATGAGGAACAGACTTAATGACCAATTTGAATTCTTTCTGAGATATATCTATGTCACTGTTGAGTATAAAACGCTCATAGTTATACCACTCCCCATTACTGTCGGGTAACTGGTTTATTAGAATAATATTTTATCAACCCAATTATGTAAATATAACAATTTGTTTTTATGTAGTATATGAGCATTGTTCTATATGATGCAATTATGAGGCGATTAGTTGTGTTTATATAGAAGAGTCCTCACAGAAAAAAATTGGAAAAAATATTGTATAATCAAAATTGCAAATATTGCTCATTTTTAACAATTAAACCTTTTCCTCAGATGAAATATATATACAGTCAATCTAATTCTAATCCTTGCAAAGTATTATGTCCACAAGATGAAATGGAGTGGAAACATACCATTATGTAACAATTTTAACGAATTTGACTTAAAAACATATGTTGCCTCTGTTGAAAAATTTAACTCAATCAGAAACTAGTAAAAACATTAACTCTTCTTAAGGAATTTTAACTTTGTCATAAGCAGACCCCTTTACCATATTGTTTAGTTTTATTTTTCTTTTGTCTGTAACAGACCATTTTATGTACTTCAATGTATTTTTGCACCTTTTTTAGAGAAAATATTATTTGTATAGTCCAAAAAGTACACATTTTATTTTACCTATTTATGTATACATTTATTTCACTTTTTGTAAAACTTTATTTTTCTTTGGAAATTGCAAGACCTTTGATTAACTCCAAAATTGTCATTATTTTTGGTTATATTTTTTTACATTATTTCCACACCATTATTCCTCTGTTTATTAGATCATCTTTTATGTATTCTGATATTACTTACCGTGTTACAGATCTTTCTATGTAATGTTATTTGTTCTCAATAAAGTACGTTTTCTGAAGAAAAAAAAAACTCCCAAGTGTCAGCTCACTCGTATGAATGCTTTTCAGTAGTGTGTATGAAAATTTTTCAGTAGTGTGTATGAATGCTTTTCACTAGTATATATGAAAGGTAAAGCTTTTCACCTGTTTATATAAACAGTTCTCACTACTTTGTATGAGAGCTTTTCAGTAGGTTATATAAGGTAAATGTTTCACTAGTTTATGTGAGAGCTTTTCACTACTCTTTGTGCAAGGTTTTCAGTATAGTATGTGGAAGAGTTTAATTTCATATGTGTGTAATGAAGTTAATTCTGATTAATGTTCCTAGTGGCACCCCATAGTTTACTGTGGTGTTTGTCACCACTGTTTACATCCCGCCGGGTGCTAATGCAAATGATGCATCAAAGGAGTTGTATGACACCATTAGCTCACTGCAGATAAAGCGCCCGGAGGCGTTTTATGTGGTTGCAGGGAATGTTAATCATGTGAAACTGACGGACACTCTTCCCAGTTTTTACCAGCATGTCACCATTCCCACGGAGGAAGACAACACTCAGGACTGTGTGTACACTAACATTCACAGTGCTTACAGAGCCCTTCCTCGCCTCCATATTGGCCTCTTCGCACATCTCCATCCTGCTGGCGCCAGCATATCGTCTGCTGATGAGACAGATTAGACCAACAAAGAAGACAGTCACTGTGTGGCCCAGGGATGTAAACTTTATGCTCCATGACTATTTTCAATGCATAGATTGGCAGATCTTCAGAGAGATGGCTACATATGAGGGTGGACTTGGAGAAATACACCTCTGTTCTTGGCTTCATCTTCAAGTGTGCAGATGATGTCACCACCACCAGGACAGTAACCTGCTATCCGAACCTGATTCCCTGGCTGAATGCTGAAAGCTAGGAACGCTGCTTTCAGGACAAGGGAGGCATCAGCTCTCAGAGAGGCGAGGAAAGGACTGACTGCAGGCATTGTGAGGGGCAAAGCCACCTACGCCCAGAAAATTCAGGGTCACTTCACGACCCCCAGTGCATGTGGAAGGGCATCAAGTGCATCACGGACTACAACATCAGAGATGCACAATGTCCAAAGTATCCCTCATTGCCAGATGCACTCAATACGTTCTATGCCCGCTTTAAGGATCCTAACACCCCTCCAGCACCAGACTTATACCACCACCCGGTGACACGCCCCTCTGTGTGACCACAGCAGAAGTGAGGAAGACCCTCCAGGGAATTAACCCCCATAAGACTGCAGGCCCCAACATCCCAGGGCAGGTACTGAGGGACTGTGCACACCAGCTGTCTGAGGTGTTGACAGACATCTTCAGCACCTCACTATTACTGGCATCTGTCCCCATCTGCTTAAAGACTGCCACTATTGTCCCTGTCCCCAAGTGCTCCACAGTGACAGGCCTAAATGACTACCGACCTATAGCCTTAACCTTGGTAGTCATGAAGTGCTTCGAGAGGCTGGTCGTGACCCACATCAAAGACTCCATCGCCGTGACTGTGGACCTCCATCAGTACACCTACAGGAAGAACCTCTCCACAGCTGATGCCATCTCATCGGTGGTCCACACAGCCCTCACCCATCTGGGGAGCAGGAATTCTTACATCCATCTGCTCCTGGATTTCTCCTCAGCCTTCAATACCATCATCCCACAGACCCTGGAGCAGAAGCTCTCTTTCCTTGGACTCAGTCCCACACTGGGGAACTGGGTCCTGGACTTCCTGACCAACAGACTTCAGACTGTCAGGATCCACAACAGTATCTCCTCCTCCATCACTCTGAGCACTGGCTTGCCCCAGGGCTGCGTGCTGAGCCCTCTCCTGTTCACTATATGACAGCTGTGATATGTTGCAGAGCAGTCATACGTCAGCAGAGTGAAGTTTGCAGACGACACAGCAGTAGTGGGATGCATCACAAACAATGATGAGTCTAAATACAGAGAGGAAGTGGAACACCTGGTGCAGTGGTGCAGAGAAAAAACCTCTGCATCAATCTGAAGACAACCAAGGAGCTGGTGCTGGATTTCAGAAGGGACAAGCGCTCCGTTCCTCCCCTGAACATCGGAGGATCAGCTGTGGAGGTGGTTTCCAGCTACAGGTACCTGGGTGTGCATATATCCAGTGACTTCACCTGGAGTGTCAACACTTCCCATCTGGTCAGGAAGGCCCACCAGCGTCTCTACTTCCTCAGGAAGCTGCGGAAGGCTGGACTTGGGATCTCCATCCTGAGGAGCTTCTATCACTGTGTGGTAGAGAGCATTCTCTGCACCTGCATCACCGTGTGGCACGGCAGCTGCACTGCTGCAGAGAGGATGGCTCTGCAGAGGGTGGTTAAGACTGCATGGGGGACTGTGGGGAGCAGACTTCCCTCCACCTCAGACCTCTACAAATCACAATGCAGGGGAAAGGCGCTCCGCATCATGAAGGACTCCGCCTATCCTGTACACAGACTGTTTCAGCCCCTCCCCTCAGGCAGGCAGCTGAGAAGCATTCAGAGCAAGACTGCCAGACTCAGAAACAGTTTCTACCCTGGAGCTGTCAGACTGCTGAACTCGAGCCACATTTAATGGACTAAATTCAGCTTTATCTCACTTTTTAACTTCATTATTTATATATTTATATTCATTCATTATTTACTTGGCTTCTTGAACTGGGATCTGAATTCCAATTTTGTACTACAAACATGCAAATGTGAACTGGTATGACAATAAAAAAATCCTTGAATTATGGCCAGGTAGCTAATTTCCATCTTTTACCCCACAGGCAGGTTGGGTGTTAAAGAGATAAAAGCAACAGCGAGAAAAACAACAAGCAAATGTAATACAACTTATCAATTTCATAAAGACAACAAAACATACAAATTTAAACATGATCATGTTGACATGTTTCTGGATTTCCAGGAGCCATATTTTAGGATGTTTTCCAAAAGAGGTCAGGAGTTGGAGCCCCTGTATATTATTCTGAAATATATTTGAAGTATGAGATAGACTATACGCTTGATTAATTGAATTGCTGAGTTGCACTATAATCATGAAATATTTTGTACACAATACAGAAACATTATATTTTACAAAGTTGTCCCAATTTAGTCACACATGTTTTTAAAGTAACTGACAATGATAGTACAATTTGTTTTTTTTTTAAGAATTCTATTAAAGCTAGTCTATAAATTATTTCACTTGCTTTTAGTGTCTATGTCAAAACTATTTGAATCACAAAATTAGGTCATTAGCAGGACTCTGTAGGAGCTGAGTGTGAGAGGAGGTAGTTCAGTTCTTTAAACTGAAAGTTACACAAGTTAAATTTCGTTATTTTCACAATCTGTTTCAGCTGAAATTTGAGACAAATTTCAGAAAGGTATTGGAATTCTTGTACTATTTCAATTTATGTCAATGAAAATATGTTGGATATATTAACATATATCCAACATATTGTAAAAGAGAACTCTACACTCTGAAAGGTCAAAGATTTAACCTCGTCCCATATGGCTCCACCCTGACACAGACTGGCAGCCTCAGTCATTGTGCCAAAATGGTCATCAAACTTTTGAGCCAACCAAAAAGAGAATACTGCCATCAGTGTAGGAGGGAACAAACAATGAGTTTTGCCTGGTTCACATGACAAGATTTTTATGCCGATTTTTGTCCCGATTTTCCCCTTCCGACAATCTCAAGGACACTGCAATTATTCAGATGGCTCTAAAGATAATCTTATGAGATATTCCTGCCGTGTCCGGTGTGTTAAAAGTGATCTGGTCCGCTCGGAAGGACGTTGAGACCACTCCTATCTCAAATCAGGGATATTTAACATGTTGGATTGTCTTGGCAAGATATCGCAGCATGTGGGGGTTTCTCTGATGACAAACGAGATCACAGACTGTTGAATGTGACGTGTAGCCAGTCAGAAAGTGAGGTGCCAGAAACACAGAGAGAAAGCCAAAATACAGGAGACAAAACAACCGCCATGGCGAACCAGCCAGTCCGGTGGACATGAGAGATGTCATTTTGTATTTTTTTTTCTCTGTTAAAATTAATCCACAAACTGTTACCATTGCTTCTTCCTAGTCAGCCATGTTTGTTTACTCTGAAATCACATTTTATCTTGAGAGGTTTTGCAAGATTTCCCATCTGACAGCTGGAGGTTGGTGAGTGAAATCAGTTCGTGCCCATGTATTTGCAGTGTGGTTGTACACTACACACTGTAGGACACAACCTGTTAAATATGTGATTTTTTTATCATTATGTGAGAGGTCTCTCAGGTTTTGAAAACTGGTTGACAATTTTAAAGCCTTGCCCTGTGAATCAGGCATTAAGTGTAGGGACAAATCATTATCTACGCCCACAATTGCCTCTTAGTAGGGAGGAGCAGAGTCAAACATTAAGCCAGGGGATGTGTCTAGTGTAAGGCCCAGAACATGTTTGGCTTCAACTAAAGTTGCCTAATGATTGTCTAATAATTATATGACAGAATTGAAAACTGAGCCAGGAATTAGGTCCATCCTTTTACTGTGATCCCCCCCTGGACTGTATAAAGCCATCAGTGGAACTGGGTTACAGCTAAATAACCTGCTAATTTCTGCAACTGTTCATGTATTAAATACATTTTAAGCTTCCCACATGTTCACACCACTCTCAGAATAAGACAAGCCCCAGGGTGCTTAATGTGTTTAATTTGAAAGCCTGGCCTACAGAAGACAGAGCAGAATTATCATGGCTTTAAAAGCCTTTTATTTAGAATGGCTAATGGTTTGCCGAACCAGCTAACACAGAGAGAAAACTGGCTTATCAGAAGTTAGACAAAAAATAAAAATCTCATTCATAAACCAAAACACCTATTTCTAGTTATATTGTCATTCTCATAAGGCCTTAACCTCAAACTATATTTGTACTTTCTGTTGCTAAATAGAATTTGTTTTTGGGACAATCACAGAAGAGCCATAACAAACCATCTGCCCTTTAAAAATCAGTAACACTGTACCAGGGGCAAATCTAGAAAAACAGTTATGGGCTGAAAAGAGGGGGGCAACATATTTTGTAGGGTGGCACCATATGTCAAAAGTATTGTGCTTATATAATCATAGTCAATCACAGAGACAACAATCAAAATTAAACTGTGAAGTTCCCACATTGAGACACATGCTACATTTGTATTGTGAGCTGGTCTGACTGCTCCCTCACACCATTCTGTTTGTTGTCATACAAATACAAAGACAGACTGGACTTGTTTGGACAATCTTGTTCCCCATTCAACTGCAGTCACACATAAGAAGTTTGCTCCTGAAAATCTGCGATAAGTCAGTATCTTTTTAGCCTCTCGAAGCTTTAGACTGGGGAAGCAGCTAGGTCATTAAGGTATCTGTTTAGGATGCCACCAGTCCTTTTAGATCCACCCATCCGCACAATTTATAACTCAGTATACTGCTGACAACACCTTCCAGCTGGGGTTTATGCAGATGTTAATATGCTTCTTTAGACCTCACAGAACATTTTCTCCAATGATCATAGAACCACCCCCCCCTCAAAAAAAAAAAAGGAAAAGAAAAACATTGCAAACAGTTGCCTCCATGTGAATCTTTAGTGAGTAGTGGAAAAATCATAACTTGTTCTCAAGGTGGTACATTTTGTTACTGACTTTTGTTTTGTTTATAATTAATGGCAGCTGTTTTCTATTCTATTTTATTTTAAGAAAGGCTTAGTAGATTCAAAAACTACATTAGATGTAATTGTCTAAATGTATAAATAAACAATGCAAACTGTTGTATTACAAGGGATCATGTTGAAAAGATAAAACCCTTTATTTTGAGTTCTGACACAGATCTCCTGCTAAGTGCTGAATAACTGAAAGCCCAGTTTTGCCCTTGTTTCCACCTCCAGTAGAGTTCTGGAATCAGTCATGGTGCAGCTTTCTCACAGACACAGAATGAATGTCCAGTACAGAGATGGAGGTGATGATGGCAATCAATGATTGCTGAAGATGACAAACCAGGTACTTGATTCAATAGTCCAACATCATCGCTTCGAATAGTGATCCTCTTGGCATGTTCTCTCATTTAGTGTTCTTCCATTAGCAGCTGATTCTGGATGGACAAAATTACAAATTTAAAATCAATAAGATGACAAAGCTTAAATTAATTCACTTTATTTATATAGCTCTAATTCACAACATGTCATCTCACAGCACTTTATAAAAAATATTTTCAATCCAATCATACAAGCATTCCTATTCATCTTAGTTATCAAACTAGTTAGTCATCAAAGAGTTCATTATTCAAACTGGTTAAAAAGTTTTCTATCGAAGGAAATCCTCCAGATAACATCGACTCATTGAGTTGCAGTATTCACTCCTGCTGGACGAGCATGCAGCAACAGTGAACAATCACTTGCATTGAGTCATTGAATTTACAGCAATCCCTCATACCGAGCATGCATGAATGACAGCAGAGGGAAAAAGCTCCCCTTTAACAGGAAGAAACCTCCAGCAGAACCAGAACCTGGCTCAGGGTGAACAACCATCTGCCACGACCGACTGAAGGTTTGAGAACACAAGCGTACACACAGAAAAGAAACAGAAGCTCTAAATCTAGCAGTACTCTCTATGTTACAGAGAAGTTCAAGAAGATCAAGTAGACAATACCTGTAGGTGAATCTAACACTGACCAGGTACTGAAGAGGAGGAACATCATTACCTAAGAAGTTAATGCAGCTGAGCAATGAGATGCAGCAACCTTTTTCTTGTTACTTTGCAGCACCAATCTTGAATTTAAATATTTTCCAATACTTGTGAACCTAATAAACATTTTAGATCTTTTATTTTTATTTAGACATTTTAAACCTTTTGCTGCATGGTTGATTTTTATACTCACTTATGACATGGTGCTACTCATCGTTCACACCTTAAAGGTTGTGAAGGGAAGACTTGTTAGTGTGAAAAAACATCTATTTTTAAGGGTGAAAATACTTTTTAGAGATGGTGTTGCAATGATAGCCTGTCAGAACATTAGGTCTCTTTGAACTAGAAGTAACAAACTATCTGACCCAGAACATTTTGTGTGAGAAACCCAGTCGTTACGTCAACAAACTATCTTAAAGGTTAATTATGCTTGTTTTTAAACAAGTTAGGATAGGTCTATGGGCTATAAATATGTTCATTAAATTTTTTGCTCAAAATCATTCTCAGATAATGAAATTTCACCTTCTGAGTTCACCCTTTTTTGAGCTCCTTTCAGAATTAGCTATTTTAGGGCTCTGTCACTTTTATGCAAATAAACTGTTGCTGACCACGCCCCCGCACTCAATGTTTACACTTACACTTTATTCATGTCAAAATGGCTGCAAACAGATGCACAGTTGTACAGTGGTTCATACTTGACCCTGAGTCAGACCCAGAAGCGGAAGAAGTAAAGCCTCCTGCACAATCAACAAGGAGCAGCAGAGGTTTCTAAATGGTGAGTTAACAGCAAAACACCTGTCTTTTCCAGCAGCCATTGTAGACCACATACAGCAGTAACACCAGCTAAGTTCAAACCACAGATTCACTTATCTTTTATTTTTACCACCAACCATTGTAATGTTGTTCACGTCACATCATCCATGTGTAAAACATGAATGATCGGGGCTCTCTCATTCGGAAACTGTGTGCTTCTTAGTGAGTGCATTGAGTGGAACGGAGAGTCCTTGTATGACCGAACACTGTGTCCTAAATAAATCTGCAATGGAGAGAAGTAGTTTTGTGATCTGTTCTCACACAAACACACATCTTTACTTGGAAGCTTTTTGATGACAGTGCCTCCCGGTGGTGATATAGTATAAAGTTACAGATTATCAGGGGTAGAGATAGTAGGGAGTAGTGCAGATCCTAGATCAGGTATCTCCAACCTTTACAATCCAGGAAGTCCATTTTGTCTAGTTAAATGAAACTTCTTTGGGGCCACAAATATTTCATGACCTTTTGGAAAAATATAACTTATAATGTATGATAAAAGTCTACTATAGAAAAATTTGCTGTCATTTTTAAAGAATTGCCATGTTATTTATAAAATGTAGGCTTTAAATAATAATAATAATAATAATAATAATAATAATAATAATAATAATAATAATAACAATACATTTTATTTTAAGACACTTTCAAAGCACTCAAGGTCACCAAACAAGAAATAAAGAAAAACAAAACTTTTGCAAAAAAAATAAAAAATAAAAAAAAGGATGGATACATTTTCTTCTATGGGATGTTGATATTTGTGGAAAATGATGTAAAAAGAGCATAGCTTCTAACCTAAAGACAAGAGCTGTAGAACTACCTTAAATATTTGTAATCCCAGTTTAGCCTTTCGTCAGATAGACATTTTAGTTTTGTGACCATTCCAAGATAAATCACATAACAGTGTTGGACCAGGTTTAACCTGCAATTCTGTGTCATCATTTTCAGCCATTTTCCAAGGAGTGCAAAACACATGCAGATCACAGACTGAAAGTAGGATTTAAAAAGGGCTACTGGCAGATAGCAACTGTGGTTTGCTCAAATATTTGCTGGTGAATGCATTGATGCTTTGTTTGAAAAAAATCAGTTAAATGTTTAAAAAAGTACTAGTCATTTATGGCTCCCTACCTGGGTGTCAGTAGTCTTTTGGATAAAGTTGTTGTCGTGGTCTCCTCCCTCTGAGTCGCTTTTTTGGTCCTCATCTTTCCCATCCCTCTCCAGCTCATCCTCTTCAGACGAAACTCTGGACAGTTTTGAGGATTGCTGGCAAAGGCAAACACATCATGATGTAGAAAACAGCAATTAGTTACAACAGTTAGTATCAGTACCCAGGCTGTTTCTCAACCCAAAATCATACTAGGATGTATGTAATTGACTTTGAATCGTCTATATGATTGGATTGAATTAACTATGTACTTCTTTATATAAATGTGACCAGTTTTTCTTGTAAAGTACTTTAAGATTATATCTGTTGTGAATCAGCGCTATTTCAAGAAACTGAATTGAACTGAAATACTAAATGTGATTAATAACATGTATGCTACAACCACAGTCTATGTGCTTAAGTAGCGTTAAGTAGTTGTCAGTGATTTGTTCTTTATTGTCACTGTTATCTGGACAGAAGCAATGGCAAAGTTAAGAATACAAAGATACACTGCTCAAAAAATAAAGGGAACACCTAAACAAAACAATGTAACTCCAAATCAGTCACACCTTTGTGGAATCAATGTCACCAGTTGAGTAGTAACGCTTATTGTGAATCAATTTGACCTGCTGATGTGCAAATGGAACATACAGCAGGTGGAAATGAGAGGCAATTAGCAAGACAACCCCTATAAAAGAGTGATTCTGCAGGTGGTGACCACAGATCATTTCTCTGCTCTCATCCTTTCTGGTTGAACTTTTAGTCACTTTTTTATTTTGATAACTGATACTCTAATCCAGGACTGGGAAAAGATCCCTCTGCTGTCTCATCAGCAGCATGCCCAGGTGTTATCAGGAGGCTATACAGGCACGTGGAGGCCACACACACTACTGAGCCTCATTTAGACTTATCTTGAGGAATATTCACTGACGCTGAATCAGCCTGTCTTGTTATTTTCCACTTTCATATTGAGTATGAATCCAGATCTCCATTGTGTAATAATTTTGATTTACATTAATAATTTTTGTATTTTTTTTTCTCATTCAATTCTACTGTGTTAATAATAAAGTTTTTCAATGAGAATATGTAATTAATTCAGATCTAGGATGTGTTATTTTAGTGTTCCCTTTGATTTTGTGAGCAGGAACAGTCATGAATATATGAGAAGTAAACAGCATCGAAACACCAGGAACTACTGGAGGGAACATTACACAAAGAACAGTAACTTCATCACACTCACAGCTTTCTACCTGATAAGATCTGCACATAAACAGTTTTACAGACTCAATTGTCTAGTTTTTACAGGTTTTTATTCTGTAAATGGTAATCTGGATTTATTAATAATGGGCCCCAACACATAAAAACTAGACTGCACGAAAAACAGAAGAGGAATTTCAACTAAGTTAATCGTCTACATCATAGGTTTCATGTCTTTTTCAATACAACACAATCTCTTTGTAGAACTCTATTCTCATTTAGTGTTGAAAACCTAGCTAACATATGGCTTCAGGGTGGTGCATGCATGTGCACTATTTCATTGTGTTTCCATAGAGTATTTTTAAATATAACTGGCTTGATGATGTATGTAATTTGCATTAACAGTACAGTCTTCAGAATGCATTCAGTTCCCAAACAGCAGGTAGTTGTTGATCAGTTGAGTTCTAAGACAGGTCCTGAATCGCTTCTTCGGACTGACGCTTTGTGTTTTGTCCTCTATGTGCTGGGTGATAAAACCTGGACAAAAAAAACTAAGAAAACCTTTCAAGGACCTTCACCCTGAAACTCTTACAACAAACCAGCATCTTTCTGACGGAAAGCTGTAACATACTAGGAAAAACTGAATTTCCTCCAAAAATGCAGTGTTAACGCTGTAAGCTAAAATTTTCAGCTGAAAACAGTTTAAACTGAGGTCAAGAAGAAAACTTAAAAAGTAATAAATGAGCAGGAAAAAAAGAAAAAGACAGGACTGTCAGCTGATCCGCTTAAACAGCTCTTTGGGAAGGGGTTCGTTCAAGTTTATGTTTACATTTCCTTTTTATTTATTTACATGCTTCAGAGCTTGTCATATCAGTCCATTCCTTTGTGTTAGTCTATTCTTTAGTTTTGTTCTTTGTGCTTATTGGATTATTTTTTCTCTTAGATTTGTGTTATTCTTTTCGTAGCCTTCTTGTGTCTCAGTTCTACTCCAGTGTTTATTAAGGCGCTTCTTCACTGGCAAGCCTGACTCGAACCTGATAATGTGCGGTTCGGTTCTAACCCAGGTGTGAGCGTCTCCATTACAATCTGTACCTCACTATTGTGGGCGTGCATATGGGAACATGGGCGGGCCGTGAGGGCGCAGCAGTTGTTGTGGACTCTGATGATGACTGCAGCGACACTCAGCAATGGAGAACCTCGAGGTTGTGGTTCTGATGGACTCAAATAAACCCAGATATTTCATATTGTCTAATAGAAATTTATTGCTCTCCCAAACATAAGAAAAAAATTCAGATCAGCTGATTATTTCGCTATGCATATATAAATTTATCTATATTCTGGCATTTTTTTTTTTATTATTTTTTTTTAATTATTATTATTATTATTATTTTTTTTAAACATACAACCTTTTGGATTTAGGCAATACAGTCAAAAGATGTAAACCAATATCCATGCATGAACTTTATTTTTTTTTAATTCAAACAAGAAATAAAATGCACATCACACCAAATTAATGTTTGACGCCGTCGGCGCAAAACTGTAGCTCTAACAGAACACTGACCAGAGTCGCAGCCTTTCTCTCTTTATTGCTGCTCGTTCTTCAGAAACATGTGGGGGAGGCAGAACTTTATGCCAACAGAAACTTAATTTGATAAGTTCTATTTGAATTTGCATTGCTCAGATTTAATCTAAATTGCTCAATTTGAATAAATGCTTTTAAAAACTGAATCTGAATTAGCGTAATTTGAAATCCAATGTTTTGGTTTGGAAATGATTGTCACTAAACTGAAACTCAAATATTTTTGAAACATTATTTGCTTTAAAACTGTATTTCATCCTAGTGAAAATTCAGCTCTCCAATAGCTATTTTCAGTTTCAGTTCTCACCATTCAATTTCAATTCTTAAATTCAGTTTTTTTGGAGGGTCGGACATTCGGGTCCTCGAGAAAGACAGTGTAATCGAGCGCAGATTAATAGAACTACGTCGTACTTCAGCGAACCTACGCTATCTTGAGGTGGCGCGGGGCACAGATGAAGATGTCATTAGTCATGTCAAATGACCAGCGATCAAACTCTCACGCTGGTAATAAATGTCTTACATGCATGAGAAGAAGCGTAATGTAAACAAATGATAACCTAACCTAACAGTAACTGCTATGCTAACCGTAGCTGATAGCTATGTTAGTGTTTGTTTACATGACGGGTCTTCTTATACATGTAATCCATTTATTACCAACCTGAGAGTTTGACCACTGGTCATTTGACATGACGAATCCCAGATCAAGTTTATTTGGCCCAGATCCATCATCTGTTCAGGACGGACCCGCGCCCTGGGTCGGTAGCTTTTAGCATAATAACCCAATACCGATGACAAGGGAACAGAATGTCGCACAAGACTGAAGCGTTTTACTGATGTGGGCCAGATCCACACCAGATGAGGAGTCTGAATTTCCTGAGTTGCCCCGAATTTGGGCCAATGTGCACCTCATGTATTTTCTAATATATTGTTACAATACTGTACTCATTTTTATTGGAGACCCCTAAACGTTCAATATTAATAACAAAACTGAAGTCACAAAGTACCCGTCAAGAATTTTCAATGTTCTTCAAATCAAAATATTTTTAGAAAGAATTGACCAAACAAGTAAAATGGGAAACAGTGAAAACAATTAGCTATTTTAAAAGTATCTATTTTTAAATAAATGTAACATAATTGTAAACTTTGTTTAAATAAATAATTACTCTGAAAACATATCAGTGTTTAACAATTTTTATGTAAATAACTCATACAAAATGAAATGTTGCTTACATGTAATAAAACAAACAGTTCCACACTATACAACAACTGCATTCATTTTGAAAAAACAAAAAACATTTACTTTGTTGTTCACACAACAACCAAATCTAACAGTCAAGTAATCTAAACACTAAAGCACTCAAACAGGACTCAACACTCAAACATATGTGTAAAATGTTATTTTGTAGTAAAAGAGGATCACTGTCAATTTAGGAACTTTAAGTTGAGGTTCTTTGCAAACACCTTCATGGTCACACACAAGATTACACCAGTAGATAGCAAAAAATCAATTTCAATATCTGATGCACTTGCAGTCGAGGGATTCTTCCTTACAGCTCCTATAAAGACAAAACAGGCACCATTCAATAAGCATACCCAACATTCAAAAGTTAAGTGTCTCAATAAGTCGACTTCTGAACAACATGAGATGTCGTCCAGCTGTGACTGATGTACAATGGCACATGACATGTTATTAAGACATTAGCTACTGTTGTTGGCTTTTGTTTCAGTGCATTATTTTAGATGATGAAATCACCATTGCATGCTTGTACTTGAATGCCATACTTTCATATCACTGTAGTGTGAACTTTTTACATTTTCCATAAATTTCACCTTAAAGCCAAATGTCCCTGACTTTTTTCAAGTAGCGTAATTTTATAAATACAGATGATATGCTGTTTTTTTAATTACAAGTCCTGGCAATAACACACCCCTGAAGATGAGAACACACAAAACAATAAATGACAAAGTTCATGAAGAGACAAAAAAAACAAACAAAAAAAAAAAACACGTTCTCTAAAAGCCCAGCAAGAAAGGTAATATTCAGCCTCTGTTTATAATTATTACTACACTTACAAATCAACAAGCTTCCTGTGAGCATCTCTTTGAAGCATTTCTTTCCAACCCTTTCCAGTTTATTTGTCTGACTACTCCATCCAAAAAAAGCCTCGACAGAATGTTCCATGTAGTTTGTTTTGGACTCTGTCCTCCCACAGCACCCAGAACAAAAATCTCAATAGGCAAAAATAAAAATACAAAAACAGAGAAAAGGATCAAATTTAGGATACAAATTTGGAAGGCTCTTAACTGCAGTGAATCATATTGAATATTAGCCATTTATTAGCTAATTTTCTAATTTGATAAAACCAGAAATACAGATTCAATCAAATACCATGTTTTGCTTTGCACAAGGGTTTGAGGAATGGCTTTCAGCCATTCCTCAAACCCCTCCACTCCAGAAACTGTCCAGTGGAAGGCTGATGTTGGGCATTTCTGTCCCTGTTCAAGCAGCAAGGCTGTTTACAGCAACAGGAAGCTGCATTTTACCATTTTACTGTTGCCTTATGTGCTCCAACAGAGTCAGGATGTGCAGTTCAGCAGCTACAAAGAGTTGAAAAATCATTCAATTAAATGTTTTATAAAACTGTAGCTGATTTGTTCTTAGTAAGGTAGCAACAAAGACCATATTCAAACTAGATTTCAAATCCAAAATCTGTGACTTTAAACAATTTATATCCAACCCTATTTTAACTTTTCACAGTTTTTTAAATGTCAAAACTAAGAATACTGTATGGCATACATACAGTATATACAAAAGTTAAGGTTATTGGTTTGGAGATCAGCCATGGATGAACAGACAGGTAGGTGGGTGGGTATTTGGACAAAAGCATGGATAAGGGGGAAAAACAGATATATGGAACATTTAAACAAATGGAATAAAGTCTGGATAGACAAATATTTTTATACTCTATTTTCTCTTTCCATACTTATTTAGCCTAAGAAAATACTAAAATCAAATTCAAAAATATTTCAAACTGTGTAGGAACCATGTAACCTGAAATAACTCTCACCAGAACAAGGTAATGATCCACAACCTGTCTTCCCAAGTTTAGATGAAGGGGTGAAAACATGTTCTTGATGCCCATTTTCCGGATGTGTCCTGGAGAACTGGTGCACAGGTGTCGAAGACATGTGGGAGGCAGGGCCATGATGGACTGGAAGCACTGGAGCTGGGGACATAAATTATAATAACATTTTTTTTCTTGTAAATAATCGCTCAGATGACATTAAACCCTAAATCAAATTTAACAAAAAACATTACCTGTGTAACAACTTTGGCCAAAATGCCTTTGATCTTGATCATGACAAAAACCAATATTGTGCAAAGGACTGGAAAGGAAGGTGGACATCTCCATGGGCAGAGGTGTTGTAGCTGTGGGAAATTATTTCAATATAGTTCTAAGTTTTTATTTGAGGAGATAACTCAGGTGTTCTCAGTCACTTACAGTACATTTTACTCAAGTCCTACAGGCTGCTCTGAGTAAAATTTCAATCTTCATCAGTCTAATATGACAAGCCTAGTGTGATTTGGCCTCAAAACCATTGCAGGACAAATTAAGCAAAATACAAACAGTCCAGCACTTAACCATATGATAATAAACAAAGTTAAAAAAAAAAATGGTTATGTATTATTCTAAATATATAACCTTCTTGTTTAATACACAGCTAGGTTGTGTTTTTCTCCCTTCAAATTGTGGCTAGTTATCACAGATCTCTAAAAATCAAACCTTGATTTTTCTCCTCCTAGCCACCTCTTCCTCCTCATCTGTCTGCAGCTCTGATGTATTACTGGTCAGTGATGCCTTCAGTTTCTCTCCTGCCATTAGTTAATCACTT
Organism: Anableps anableps; assembly: GCA_014839685.1. NCBI lineage: Eukaryota > Metazoa > Chordata > Actinopteri > Cyprinodontiformes > Anablepidae > Anableps > Anableps anableps. The sequence continues at coordinate 1,151,862 of CM026067.1, read as the reverse complement.
ACTCAGAATTAACAACAGATTAACAGTTACTCCACTGCTACCAAACGTCATAAACATTCAGGTACAGAGTTTACTTCAGTTTACTGGGAGAGGTTGGGAGTGTGACAAAAGAAAAGCAAAATAGATAAAACAGAACATAATAACTGGGACAAAAATAATCTCTAAATGGATATTTACCTGTTTTTGAGAGGACTTGAACATCATAGCGTTTTCAGTCTTCTTCTGTCTCTTCATTTTTCTGAACCGCTCTGTTTATTAACTTATCACTACCATAGCTGCGCCACCTCCTAATTCCATCGCCAAACCAGGACTGGGGTATAACATTTACGTTTTGCTATCAATAAATTCAACAATTAAAAACATAAGAAAGACAAAATGTTACATACATACACAAAACATTTTTAACTTAATTTCTAACATCTCTGAAGCTATGGTGTTCAATATAGTTATGTTTTATTGTGACATTGCTAGTTCCATCTGACATGTCTTGCAAAACACTGAAATTGTACATGCACATGAAAATAATGAAGTCATAAGACTACAGAGTCTAGAAACAAACTCCCAGAAAACTGCAAAATAGCCGACACACTGAGTTCCTTTAAATCAAGGCTAAAAACCCACCTGTTTAGAGCTGCCTTTGATTAGTAGGAAGTGGAACATTGATGAATATTTTCTAACTTGATGATATTTGCTTGATAATATTTGCTTGATGATCCTCATGATTTGGATGCATCAATATTTGCTCAATGATTTTGATCATTGAGCAGGGACTTGACTTTGCCTGGTTCAATACACCTCAGTCAAACGATGGTTCATTAGCAGAACCTCTGCAGAACTTTATGACATGCTGAGGAGGCAGTTGGACCATTTGAATTAGCCGAGAGACTCATCTAAAACTGGCAGGACACTGGCTCTTGATGACTGGACCTGGACACCCATGCCTTATCCTTATCATTTATATCTCGTAGTGTTGTAAAATTTAAGCCGCAAACTGATTTAAAAAGTTTGTCTCTACATAATACACATGACCTCTAAAGTGGCTGTAAGTTCAGCTAGCCAAAACCCCAACAATGCTAACCAGCTTTTAAGTGGCTAAATTTGTTCATTTTATAAGTCTAGTGGTGCAACTAATTCATACTAGTAATTTTTTTTCTTTTTCTTTTTCTTTTTTTTATTGTTCGAGTTTGTGTATAGCAACAAACTCATACCAGCTTTTTAAAGAACAAAATTATTAAGATTTCTTAGCTTAAGTTTGTGACCCAACAAGGCTACCAATATAAGACATTTATATTTAACAATACTAAAAAATAATAATAACAATAAATAATACTTTTTAAACATGTTTTGATAAGGTTTGCCTTACTTTACCGAAGTATAACCTGGAAGGTCAATTGAACTTAAAAATCTGTGATGCGCAAATCACTGTCCAAGGTCCATTCCTTCTTCTGATGATGGAGGACATAAAGTGGCGCTTCCGCTTCCCCGAGTCTAGATCGTGGGTGAGCCGACTGATTACCGTCCACTGATTTGGTGGGCTAGCAGTAAAACGGTCGTGGATCTGCTGATCTGAAAGCGGATCTGGTGCTGAGTCACCCATAGACATCTTCATCTGTGCCCGGCACCACGTCAAGATAGTGTATGTTTGCTGAAGTACAACTTAGTTTTATTAATCTGCACTCAAATACGTTGTCCTTCTCGTCCAAACCAAAAAACTGAATTTAAGAATTGAAATTGAATTGTAGAACTGAAATCGAATGGTGAAAACTGAAACTGAAAGTAGATATTGGAGAGCTGAATTTTCACTAGGATAAAATACAGTTTCAAAGCAAATAAATTCAGTTTCAAAATATTAAATTCAGTTTCAATTTAGAGACAATCATTTCCAAACCAATACATTAGATTTCAAATTACACTAATTCAGATTCAGTTTTTAAAAGCATTTATTCAAGTTGAGCAATTCAGATTAAATCTGAGCAATGCAAATTCAAATAGAATTTATTCAAATTCAGTTTCTGATGGCACAAGTTCTGCCCATACCATAAATCATGGGCACAATAACCTGATAAAGGCAGCTGGTTCTGTTCTGGGGACGACTGTGGAACCTCTGGAGATGATGGTACAAACAAGGCTTTTACATAACATCAAGAAAATTATGGACAATCCTGACCATTCTCATCATGAGACTGTCATTGGAAAACAGAGTCTCTTCAAGTCAGAGACTTCTTCAGATTAGTTGTAAAACAGACCGCTACAGGAGATCTTTCATGCCCACAGCCATCACCATCTATAATAACTCCTTAATTAAACGAGTTACATCAACATTTAAGTTCCCTTTGGGATCAATAAAGTATTTTTGAATTTAATTTAACTGAATCAACAAATGCAGTCTGCTGTCTGTCAAATCGCTTCCATGCGATACACAGCTTGGCGCGATTTGTACTACCCCTGAAATGCGGACGAAAATCTGACAAGAGCAGGATCTGCTAATGGAGATGAATCTGGCTGGGGTGGACTGGGGCAGAAATGGTTAAAGCCGCTCTAGTGGAGAAACGGCTTTATTCACCTTCTCTCAGCCTGCCAGTTTGCTCCCCTTCACAGCTGTTTCCCCATTACCTGATTCTCCTCTGCCTGCACTCTCCCTCAGCTGTTCCCATTTATCCCTGATTAGTCCTTCTGGTTGCTTTGTCATTTCCACCTCTACCTCGATATATAAGCTCATCAATTGTCATTGTTCCCTTCTGGTTCCTCCTGTGACTATCCCCGTTTTCATGTCTGTTGCCTTACCTGTTTCTTGCCTACATTCCATGTCTTGTTACTCTCTAATTCCCAGTGTGAGTTTTCGTTTGTTTATTATTAAAGGGGGGGACTGTGTATTTTCCAGGCACATAGTGCTGCCATTTTATAGCACAATAAGTAAATATGTTACCTTCAGTTGTTATGAAAATGCTGTTTATATCAAAAATACCTAAAAAGAAATTTGACTTTACACCATAGACGTATCTGACACCTTGAAATTGGCCTGTCTCTTTAAGAATCTCCTACCCTTTCCGACACTTCACCTTGATCACGTCATCACAACAACGCTTCTGCAGTGATGCCGTTTACAACGGTTCTAAGGAGCGTTGTAGCTCATATGATAAGCTCAACAGATGCACAGTTCCACCAGGTGTCTGCTCTCAGATAGCATCCAGATCAGAGGTGATTCTCTGATGGAAAGTTTTCCTATATTGATTGATTTAGTGACCTCTGTGATGTTCTCTGTGCGTGAAGTTGAAACTGTCTGCGCATCAGCACCAAGTGGTCAGGTGTGTGTAATCTGGTAAAATAAGGGATTGCCGTCAGATTGTTCTGTCACTGCTTTCATTTTTAGACCACGATTAATTGGTGTAACTTCTGTTTTAAGCTTTTGTCATCTGGGATGTGACTGATGGGAGTGGAGCAGGGTGAAGCTGCATGCACATTTATTATGCAGCGCTGTGCTTGTTACAGTCTAATGAACATCTGCACCTTACTTGCTTTCCTTCCTCAACAGGGTAAGCTGCCTACTCCTGTATGTAGACTATAAATAGATTAACACAACTTTATCACTCATTCTCTTTTGGCTTTCTCTGTGTATGTATGGCTTATTAAATGTGCCACAGAAGCCGCAGCCAAACCGGACCATCAAACAAATAATTTTGGCCTGAATTTGGCTCAGGCTATGGATCTAAACTCCAGCCAAAAATGTATCTTTTAACAAGTAATTAGATAAACCATTTGAATACAAAACAAACTGTATGTCATGCTCTATTTATGATTTGTTAAAACAGTAAGCGGGACTGTAATCTTAAAAACAAGAGCCACCCTGATCTAAATAAGATAAATTTGTTTTCAAAAGTTATTCCATGAAGTATAAGGTGGACTTGTTAATTACTCGGTATCATTACTTGGTATCAGCGAATACCTAAACTGAAGTACTTGTACTCGGTCTGGAAAAAACTGGTATTGGGACACATCTAGTTTCAACTGTATCTGTGCTTCTTCAGTTGCCTTCTGTGAACGCACTTGCCTCCAGAAACGCTTACTTATTAAAGCCACTTTCTCTTTTAAAAAATACAAATCAGGATTTTCAGGATCTGTTTTCACCGTCATTCTCTAAGGCTCCTGTTTCCTCCAAGCAGCTGCCTGCCTGTTCTCCTACGTTTACCTGCACTCATCACTGGACAGGAACCAAAGGAAACAAACCATCTCCACACCATCTGCCACTACCTCCCTCAACCACTCAGCTTCAGAACAAATAGGACTCCTCTCTGCCCAAATTCTCTTAATTACTAACAGGAAGAATTCTTCTAATTATATTCCGTATACTTACTATATGCTGCAAACTTCTAAGTAACTCATCTTCTCTCTTTGATTGACCTGTGGATTGTACCTAGTAAAATCTGTTGATAAACCATTTGCCTGTTAGAGCTGTTTCCTCACTGGTTTCTGCATGTGGGTCTAAAAATTAAGCTCCTACATGACACTAAGCTCTTCAAACCTTTGAAAATATTACTTACCTCTTGTTCAGAAACTTGAGCTTAACTCAAATCTTGTGTGCTTTATGCTTTTCTCTTTGTTAGAAAACTTTAAACTTTAGAGCAAAAGTATTTTCTAGCTGAGCAGTGAAAGGTCACAGTTCAGATTTGGTCAGAGTTGATCAACCCCTGTAAAACACTAAGCTAAAATTCATAGGGACATCTCGGTGCAAGAAGGCCAAAAAACATGTAGAAAACTGAGAAAAGCAACCATCTACATATCAGAACTATAAAAGGATTCCCCCGATACAGAGTTTATTTTCATGTATTCTTTTAGTCAATATCAATTTTAAGCAGACAAAGCTAACCTGAGTAAAAATGTAAAAGTGTTTTCAAATAATTTGATTTATTAAGGGAAAAGAGCTGAAGCAAATACACCTGTTGTGACATGATGAGCACAGTGCTCCTAAAAAGCACCACATTCCTTCAAATGCATCACATGTGCCCAGAACAATGGAGACCAGTTGCTAGGCAACTGTTGTTGCTAAGTGGGGAGCTGAATGTGAGCGACTGCTTCCATTTACAGCAGAAGTGGCGGCTGTGTTTTACTTTTGGCCCTAAATCGTAACAAAGAACAGACTATAATAAAGAAAACAAAATTATTCTAAGGAATAATTTAGTGGCGATGAAAACAAAAAATACTTTATCAATGCTATATTTTGGAAAATACAAATAGGAAGAGTTTCGAATGAATGTAAAACTCCTCCTATTTGTAGAGGTTAGCATGGAATGATACACTGCTGTGAAAAAGTATTAATATGCCTATAATCCAGATTCTTGTTTTTGATTGTGTGAATTCTGTAGGAATACACACTACTGAGATCCATTTTCTCTTTATTCTTTATGTATGTGCAAGGTATGGGTTACATGCTATCATTAGAATTTTCAGTTTCTCTAAACTCTTTTCGCAGATTTGCTTTTTTCTGCTGCTTGTGCCTATTTCTTACATTTCTGCAAATCTTCTGCAGTTGACTTCAAATCCTTCATCAAATTTCAGAAAAAACATTCATCTTACAGCATTCACACTGCATTTTCACAGGAAAGGCAAATTTTTCTAGTTGTGCCACAGCATTCACACCATTGAGATCCATTTTCTCTTTATTCTTTATTATTATTATTCTTGTTGCTTCCGTACACTTTTCGCCGTGCTACTACATCTGCATTCTTTGTGCTATTTTCACCATTCAACTTTTATACTATTCAGCTTATTCTGCTCTTTCCGGTTATGACTTATGCTATTTATGACATTTACACTTTTTATAATATTCAGCTTTTTATGAATTTCTCAGCTCCATTGGAATGAATGGAAAACCACAAAAATTCAGCAAAAACTTGTCTGTTTTGCAAACTTACCTACTTCCACATACTTTCACTTAGAAACGCCATTCAAATTTTAAAATGTAGACATATCCTTCAACGACTTTTGTGTGTTTCAGCTTTTTCATATCTTTTACCATTTTCAAAAAATCCCTCTTCAACTTTTTGGTCACATTTTGCTCGTAATTCATCTTTATAATGGATTTCATTGATGGAATTCTTCGACGGCTAAAGTGCGTCACTCTAACTGGATGAGGATTCTGAAGGTCCCCGAACAACTTCAGCTAACTCGCTCAGTTTTCACTCTTTGTACACATATTATACATCAAAACGTAGGAATCTATGTTTGGATTCAGAAAATGTAACACTCATTGATATGGGACTAGCAGTTTTATGGCAAATTGCCCTGAAAAAATGAGGCGCACCAAATCAGTAATAGGAGAATATATTGTGGGAGAAAATCAGCAAAATGCAGCTTTATTCTGACATTTATTTTCGTATTGTCATATCTCCTAGACGATGCGACGTAGAAACAAGAACTTTGACATAATTTTAGTTCAGATCTTCCTGACACTCATGATTCATTCATTTATTTCATACCTGTTACAGTTTTGCCATAAATTTTATCTGTTCCAGAGTTGCAAATCTGTTTTTCGCAAAAACCTCTTTATTTGAAAGCAGGCAAAATCAGGCATATTTTTACATCGTCACACCTCAAAGACAGCAAAAAGGTACATGCATGAAACATGGCATGATTGTTCACTGCTCCTTCCCGATACCTATGGTGAAAGAATCATATACATAGCCCTTAGAGTTTCCGAGTTAGAGGACATAGTTTGAGACCTAGTAAAGATGATTTTCAGCACTCCTCCATTCTATCAACATTTTTGACATCATTTTATGCCTTTAATATTATATTTTCAAAATTGTAGTTGGTTAGGAATGATCCTCTATCCTTTCCGGTAAAAACGGTCCAGAAATGACGTCGATAGCCCTTACGGTTTTCGAGATATTGAGATTTTTCGGAGGCATGTTTGAAGGCATTTCTTCCTGTTTAAAAGGCTGTGAGGCTAACAGTCAAAAGTGTCAGGCCTGCGGTAGAGTCAGTGACAGTGACACAGCTGCCAGTCTATTAACAGCTCTTGTTGCTACAGTAACAGGCCAGTGGCATTCCCAACAGTGATTATTTTTCAAGGGTGGTTTTATACGCTTCTTTATAAAGGCTGTTGTATACATTATACATGAATTAGATGATGAGACTGTCTTCCTGCAGCAGTAGGTCAGTAAATGAAAGGCCCTTCCATTCCCTCAGCTGGAGCTCCCTCCTGTGGCAGGATTGAGAATTACAATACATTATGTCTGTGTATAGAGCTTGTATTTCAGTTCCTATCAAACTCATTACAGTGAAACATTCAGTTTCAGAGCTCTCAGGGAGGAAAAAAAAGACAATGGCCATTTTGTATTATGTTTTTAAACAGCTTTTTCTGCCATTTCAATACCTGGACAACAGTGATTAGTTTTAAAGGGCAGTTTCATAGAGTATTGCATATAGACTGTTTTAGGTATTTTACATAGAGTTATTGGTAACTCATACATAGACTTATTGGTATGTACTTTTCTATTGTTAGACACAGTACTAATATTAGCATTTAAGCTAACATTAGCTTGATAGTGAATCTTGACTTAGCAGCTCAAGTTAACTAATTGAATGGACTGATTTAATGTTATTCTTCATGCTAGTGTAAGCTAGCATGATAATGATAGCATTTAAGTTAACAGCATTTTAGCTAATTTTAGCTTTAACATAGGGTTTTGCATATTGAATGGAGAATGTTGCTGTATATCAACATACTAGTGATAACCCTGGTGCTAATGCCTGAATCTTTGGTAACATTGGCATTTTAACTATTTTTGATTTAAAAGCTAAACCTAATAGACTGAATGGAATGAGTTAATGTTAGTCAACATGCCAGTGATGGCCCACATATGTTAGATAGCATTTTTGCTGATAATAACATTTTAGCTAATTTTAGTTTTAACATGTTTTTTTTTTTTTTTTTTTCATACTGAATGGTGTATGTTGCTATGTATCAACATACTAGTGATAGCTCTGGTGCTAATGCTAGCATCTTTGCTAACATTAGCATTTTAGCTAATTTTGTTTTAAAAGCTAAACCTAATAGACTGAATAAAATGAGTTAATGTTAGTCAACATGCTGGTTATAAGCCACATGCAATTGATAACATTTTAGCTAATATTAGCATTTTAGCTTTAACATGTTTTTTTCATACCGAATGGAGTACGTTACTGTAGAAGAACACACCTGAGATAACCCTGGTGCTAACGCTTGCATCTTTGCTAACATTAGCATTTTAGCTCATTTTGATTAAAATGCTAAACATAATAGACAGAATAGAATGAGTTAATGTTAGTCAATATGCCGGTGATGGCCCACATGTTTTAGATAGCATTAGCTGATATGAGCATTTTTGCTAATTTTAGCTTTTTTCATACTGAATGGAGTGTGTTATTGTAGGTCAACTTGCAAGTTATATCCCCCATTTTAATGTTAGCTAAAATAAGGATTTTAACTCATTTTGATTTAAAAAGTTACCCTAGCAGACTGAATGGAGTGAGTTATTGTTAGTCAACATGCCGGTCATAGCCCACATGCACTAGATAGCATTTTAGCTGATAAGCATTTTAGCTAATTTTAACTTTAACATGTTTTTTGTCATACTGAATGGAGTATGTTATTGTAGTTCAACTTGCTAGTGATAACCCTCATGCTAACGTTCTTAGCCAAAACTAGCTAATTTTAGCTCATTTTGATTTTAAAACTATACCTAATAGACTGAATGAAGTGAGTTACTGTTAGTCAACATGCCGGTGATAGCCAACACGCAATTTATTGCATTTTAGCTAATACTAGCATTTTAGCTAATTTTAGCTTTAACATGGTTTTTTTCCATACCGAATGGAGTATGTTAGTGTAGGTCAGTGTGCTAGGTATGGCACACATGCTGCCATTCATATTTCTGTTTGCTTTCACTTTTTAGCTCATTTTAGCTCATAAATTGCTGTGACATTACAGTTTAGCTTTGTAAGCAGAGCTCTGCATCAATTGCTAATACTCCTTAGCTAGAATTTTTGTATTAACTGAAAGTTTTCAGTCCTCTTCACAGTTTCTCTAAACTCCTTTTGCTTTTTTGTGCTGCTTCTGCCTATTTCTTACATTTCTGCAAGTCTTCTGCAGTTGTCTTCAAATCCTTCCGCAAATTTCAGCAAAAAAGTTCAGCTTACAACATTCACATTGCATTTTTGCAGGAAATGCAAATTTTTCTATTTTTGTCATTCCTAAATGTTCTAGACCAGTCAGATAAATTTAACCAGAAAAAGTACAAAAAGCAGTTTTCAAGTGATGTCTTTTGTGAAATTTTGAATTAACTGTGATTTTTTTGGTTCTATTTTACCTGTCACACTCAGTCCTATTTACTGCCAGACCTGTAGAATCAAGAAAACACTAATATAGAGCCAACCTGAAGTAGGCAAAAAGATCTCAAAAACCAACATATCATTCCCCAGTCTAAATAAATTCAACATCAGATGAGAAACAAAGTTGCTGACATCAGCATCAGTCTGCAAAGGGTTACAAATATATGTCTAAGGCTTTGGAACTCCAGAGAACCACAGTGAGAACCATTAACCGCAAACAGAGAAAACATGGAACAGTGGTGAATCTTCTCAGGCATGGAAAGCCTTCCAAAACCACTCAAGTGCATTGATAAATCATCTAGATCACAGAAGAACCCAGAACAACATCTAAACCACCACAGACAAGTTCAGTGTTCATGCTTTAACAATAAGAAAGAGGCTGGGTAAAAATGGTAGAGTTCCATAGGAAAATTACTGATGACCAAACAGAACACAAAGGTTCATATTATATAAACCCTGGATAACCTCCCATACTTGATGGAACAATGAATTCTGCTTTCTAGTTGATCAAGAAGTAAGAAGACCAGTGCATCGACAACTTTTCACAAATGGCATTAAAATTGTCCTGAGTCATCAGTAGATTTGGAGCCACATCACAGATCGGACTGTCAAAAAAAGCCACAACCAGGACATCAACAGCTCTCCTGATGTTTCTACTGTGTCAGATACCATAAATCACTTCATTATACATACATACAGTCACTGATTTTGACATCTTAAGAAAATGTTGATAATAATATTATAGCTTTATTTATCGTATTATCATATGTCATTATATGATTTCATTTTATGAAATATTGTCATTCTTAGATCCTGTGATACTGATTTGACAGTTTGTTGGAATTTGTTTTTTTAATATTAAGACATTGCAAATTTTAGATTGTATTTGGATACAAGTCAAGGTTTATCTTTTGATTTCTTTATGTTTCTTTATGTTGATCTAAGGTTATTAAAAATGGTGATGGGTAATTATCATGATCTGTTTCTTTTGGATTTTTGCTTCTGTTATTTCTCTGTATTGATGTCTTATTTTCTCACATCCTAGTTTATTTCTTGTTTGTCCAGTTCTCAGTTGAGTAGTCAGTAATTTTGAAATTATGTTTGTTATTCTTTGTTGTTTTGTTTATTTCAGTCTTTCCTTAGTTATTCTAGCTATTTCCTTATGTCTAGTTATTCTCAGTTATGTTTAGATTCTTTTCCTTGTTGCTCTCCCTCGGCCCTGTTGCCATTCTCTCTCTCCTCAGCTCCCCTCTAGTTAATTGCCCACACCTGTAAACGTTTGGTTAAACAGCCCCAGCCATTTTTCCAGCATTTACTCCTTCAGTATGTAAGCTCCTCTCCTTAAGTCACTCCTTGCTGGTTCCTTCCGTTTGTTACATGTCATTCCTCCTGTTATCACCTCCCACTTCTCTGCTTGATCTTCCTCTTTTTCCACCTGGTTTCTCCTCGTTATGCTCCATGGATTCATGTTTTTGTTCTTGCTGTGGCTTCCTGCGTTCTCCAGTGTTTTTTTTTTTTTTTTTTTTTTTAGGATTCGAACCAACTGAGTACTGTACCAGAGAGTCCGACCCAACTCTCCAGTAGCTTTAATAATATATTATGGTCAGCGGTGTCAAATGCTGTGCTGAGGTCCAACAGAACCAACACTGTGGTTCTTCCACAGTCTGTATTTGTGTGGATATCATTGAACACTTTGACGAGGGCAGTCTCAGTGCTGTGGTGAGCACGGAAACCGGACTGAAAGACATCAAAGCGGTTTGTTATTGTTAAGAAGCTGTTTGACTGTTGAAACACAGCTTTTTCAATAATTTTGCTGATGAATGGAAGGTTAGAGATTGGCCTGTAATTCTGCAATAGTGATTTGTCTAAATTGTGCTTTTTTTTAACAGTGTTTTGATAACTGCTGTTTTTAGAGCCTGGAGGAAAATACCTGATGAGAGGCATGAGTTTACTATTTGAATCAGGTCAGATGTAATGACAGGCAGAACTTTCTTACGGAAAGTTGTTGGCAGGATATCAAGACAGAATGAGGAGTTTAATTGATTTATAATGTCTTCTGAGCTTTTATAGTTGAGTAGCTGAAATGTGGCCATTTTGTCTGCATTTGTTATAATTGGGCATAGCATCGTTATTGGGTTTGGTGTGGATGTGCAGATTAACCCTCTAATTTTTTAATTTTTTTTGTAAAAAAAGTTGGCAAATTCATTGCAGGCCCTGGTAGAGTGGAGTTCAGCTGTTACAGTCACAGGTGAGTTTGTCAATCTGTCAACTGTGGCAAACAAGGCAAGAGCATTGTTGATGTTTTTGTTTATGATTTCCACAAACAACATTTCCCTTGCATGTTTTAGTGATGAGTGATAGCTTTGAAGCCTTTCTTTGTAGATTTCATAGTAAACGTGAAGTCGAGTTTTACGCCATTTACGTTCAGCCCTTCAACAATGGCTTCTTTCATTTCTTACAAGTGGAGCATTTATCCACGGAGATTTCTTCCTACCAGACACAACCTTCACTTTAACAGGAGCAATTAAATCAATGCTGTCTGAACTCTTACAATGGAAATGATCCAGTTACTCATTTACTGGGTTACACGATAGAATTGGGGTCGAGGAGTAGATTTGATTAATCATTTGAGCGGTGTTGTTTGTAAAAGAATGTTTTGTAATATCTGTTTTACTAAGTGAGTCAACAGAGTCAACATCAGCAACTTGTGGGTCGCAAACCATATCCTGATGATGTTGGAGTGAAGGAAACTGGCAGATGTCCTCAGCCTTTTCTGCCTCTTCCTCTGTTTTGCCTCCTAACTCCCCCGCCACACACCCTCACTCCTCTTCCTCTTCTCTCTGGCTGTCGACTCTGTCCAAATCTTTGTCTTTCCATTGTCAGAAATGTAACATGGTGTTGTGCTCCGGCTATATATACTACATACTTGCCATTTGATGGTTTATGAGATGCACCTTTGAGCTATTTCAGAAAACTGGTTGATCATTGGTTGATCTAATGCTTCACACATTTACCTTCATTGGAGAAACTCAGAATTCACCTGGGAGTAATTTACCAATTCAAGACAGCTTTAGAAAAAAGTCTAATGGAAATGTTTTGAAATATGATTGACATAGAGGCTTACAAAAGTAATCATACCCCTTGAACTTTTCCATATTTTGTCACATTACAACCACAAACATAAATATATTTCATTGGAATTTAATGTGAAAGACCAGCACAAAGTGGTAAACAACTGTGAAGAGGAAAGAAAATTATACATGATTCAAAACATTTTTTTTTACAAATAAACTGAAGTGTGGTGTACAAAAGTATTCAGCCCCCTTTTCTCTGAGTGCAACCAATTGCCATCAGAAGCTGCCTGGTGGTTGCTAACGACTAGATGGAGTCCACCTGTGTGTAAATCTAATCTCAGTCCAAATCCAGCTGCTCTGTGACGCCTCAGAGGCTGGTTAAGAGAATATTGAGGAGCAAACAGCATCATGGAGTCCAAGGAACACAGCAGAAGGTCAGGGAGGAAGTTGTGGAGAAGTTTAAAGCAGGCTGAGGCTCTAAAAAGATTTCCCAAGCTTTGACCATCTCACGGAGCGCTGTTCAATCCATCATCTGGAAATGCAAAGAGTACGGCCCAGCTGTAAACCCACCAAGACGAGGCCGTCCACCTAAACTTCCAGGCCCAACAAGGAGGGCGCTGATCAGAGATGCAGCCAAGAGGCCCACGGTGACTCAGGTGGGGGAATCTGTTCACAGGACAACTATTAGTCGTGTGCCGCACAAATGTGCTCTTTATGGAAGAGTGGCAAGAAGAAAGCCATTGTTAAAAGAAAACCAGAAGAAGTCCCGCTTGCAGTTTGCCAGAAGCCATGCTGGGGACGCAGCAAACATGTGGAAGAAGCTGCTTCGGTCAGAAGAGACCAAAATGGAACTTTCTGGCCAAAATGCAAAACGCAATGTGTGGCAGAGAACTAACCCTGCACATCACTCTGAACACACCATCCCCACTGTCAAATATGGTGGTGGCAGCATCATGCTCTGGGGGTGCTTCTCTTCAGCTGGGACAGGGAAGACGGTCAGAGCTGATGGGAAGATGGATGGAGCCAAATCCAGGGCAATCTGGGGAGAAAACCTGCTGGAGTCTGCAGAAGACTTGAGACTGGGGCGGAGCTTCAGCTTCCAGCAGGACGACCGCCCTGAACATACAGCCAGAGCTACAGCAGAACGGTTGAAAACAAAACATATTCATGTGTCAGAATGGCCCAGTCAAAGTCCGGACCTAAACCCAATCGAGAATCTGTGGTAAGATCTGAAAACTGCTGTTCACAAACGCTCTCCATCCAACGTGACTGAGCTTGAGCTGTGTTGAAAAGAAGAACGGGCAAAAATTCCAGTCACTAGACAAGCAAAGCTGGTGGAGACAGACCCTAGAAGACTGGCAGCTGGAATTGCAGCACAAGGTGGTTCTACAAAGTATTCACTCTGGGGTCTAAATACTTTTGCACACTGCACTTTTCAGTTTTTTTATTTGTAAAAAATGTTTTGAATCATGTATAATTTTCTTTCCTCTTCACAGTTGTTTACCACACTGTAAACAACTGTGGTAAACAGACCAACACTGTAAACAAGTTGGTCTTTCACACTCAATTCCAATTAAATATATTTATATTTGTGGTTGTAATGTGACAAAATATGGAAAAGTTCAAGGGTTATGAATACTTTTGCAAGCCACTGTATTATGGCAACTTGTTCAAGCATTTCACATGTTAACACTTATATGATGAAATTTTACTTAAATCTTGTGGAAGTTGAGACTATTCAACAGAGATCCATATAGTAAATGGCCTGTACTTGTATTGCGCTTTATCAAGTCCAGAAGACCCCAAAGCGCTTCACACTACATTCAGTCATTCATCCATTCACGCACACATTCACACATACATGTATATAATACATTTAGATCAACATGACATAAGAAATTGAAATTGCAGGAAAAATCAGAGAATTGTACATTCATGCAATTGTACACTTGCATGAATGTACAAAAGCATTTGTAACCTGTTCACAGAAATGAGAAACTTCTTTTTTGATGTGCACAAGTGACACAATGATTTGAAGATTGAACAAATAGTTTTGAGAATTTAAATTTTGTTCTGAGAAATGCACCAAAGCAACTGAGGAAAAACTGCAAGTCTTCTTTCATAAATTGTTTAATTTCCCGCCTGCATCTGCTTGTCACATCATACCTTAGAAGAAGCTGTTTTTTTCCGTTTGGATCCAGTCTTGTCTTCCTTCAACTTCTTCCTGTTATCTTCTTCCTGAACAGAGTCACCGTCATCACCCTCACTGCTGCCATCAGCAGTGTTTCCTCCCTCTTCTGTTTCTGATGAGCTCTGCTGCTGCATGGCCTGTATGTCAGACAGAAGAAGTTAAGACAGGCTTGCCTTTCTTACAAAAACAGATTCTGCTTTGCATCCCCCTTGTGTAGTTCTATTGTATTTCTTTTAAACTAAAGACAATACAAGCTGCCAACAGACCTGATAACCTGTGAACTTGACTCCAGGGTTGTTCTCAATCTCCCACAAGCCTTCATTGAAACCTTTTCTCTTGTTGGACTTGCCAAATTTGTCTTTATACTCTTTGTAGGGCAGAAGATCCTTTGGACCTAAGAATGCACTAAAAAGGAGAAGGAATGAAAACCTGATGGAGAACATTTTTGCTCACTATACTGAGGAAATATATGTATGTACAAGTAATTAGTGCAGTGTTCAAATGAATTCCTTAATGGGTAGTATTTAATTGTGTAAGAACATTGATCATAAAGTTATTTAAATTATGAATTTGTACTGAGTGCAGCTCATCTTGGCATTACTAAATGCCAGTGTATTTAGGAATGAGCTTCAGATGTGAACTGAGAAACCTTTAGAAAGAACTACCTTCTTCATTTACCCTTAAAGGTCAGAGCTTGGTGACTGCTGTGCTTTGGTGCATTTAAGAAAGAATGCATATCTATGAACAGCTGCTGCACACATGTATCTGTCTCTGTGAGGTACCGCTATTAATGTGTGCAACTCCCCTTACTTTAAACCTGCCAAAGACACCTCCCTTTATGCTTTAATCCCAAAAGTATTAACTGAAAGCCTGTATTGTAACTTTTTAAACTGCTCCTAGTTTAAGCCTGAACAGCAAAAGCACAAACGCCTATTGGAATTTGAATGTTTATTATTCTTCTGTCAAATGAATTAGCTTTTTGGAGGCCTAAACCTATACAAACACTCACCAGATTTTGAACACTCATCAGTCATGCACGAAATTTATGCATTTCAAGGGTTTTGCAAAAGTCGCAGTACAGATAGCTCACAAAGCCTCCTGAAACTTTCAATACACCCCTATCATATACCTTATGTTATTGTAGAGGTAATAAATGTGGTACACTTGTAGAACTTCCCAAAACCTGTCAAAAACTATTTTGCCCCCATGCTCTTCTATAGCAAACAGGAAGCCAGCCATCTTGGATTGAATTTTTGATCTTAACCTCATTTTTGCCATTTCTAGCTTCTGCATTTGATCGAACTCCTACTAGTTTTGACCAGTTGACTTGGAATTTGGTAATTTTGCTCATAAGAAATTGGGTATCTAAAGTTATCAAAATCTTGAGTTTTCATGCATGTCTAAGGAGCGTGACCACACCTCAAAGTTTGACGTCTTACCAAGATTAACAAAATTCTTATTTCTCCTTCAAAGAAAGTCACAGAGACATGATACATTCTCTGATTTATCCACATTTGGCACTAGAGTTTGGTGATAAAACGATAGCACTATATATCGCAAAATAATTTTTCCTTGACATAAAAGAAAGGGTTGATACAGACGTTCAACATACAGAAATATGAATAGACGATGAGAATAAGAGTTGCTCCACGCAGGACCAATCATGTGGTAGGATTAGAGCCATGCAAAGTTATACTGATGCAAACAGCACAGTAGCAGCCAGACATGCTAATGGCTAATGTTTGTACAGCTATAGCCTCTGTAATGGGAAATTTTGATGTACATGACTTTGCTCATACTATTTGCTCATACTATTTGAATAAAACTTAAAAGACAAAGATATATTTTTCTCTGATTTACTGAGTAGTTTTCTCTCCCTCTTTGATTAAAAAAAATTCCACAACAATCTTGGCATTATCGAACAGGATCCGAAGTGCCAGGAGGGCTCCGCGGCGGAGGATAAGGACGCTTGGCCAGCCTGAAAACCAAAGCGACTTCAGTCCACCTACGTTGAAAAAGGGGAGTCCTGGAGCCTGCCCACGGCTTCTGGCCAATCGGATCTGAACCAGATGCATTTGTGAACAATCCTGGGTGAGAAACTACTCTAATTAAAATATTTTGTTGCACATTGACCACCATCATCTCCTAATAATTGATTAATTAATTTACAGAGTTGGTGGAGCGAGAATATCAGCTGAGGGCCTGATACCCTGTCAGGAGAACAGGGAGGGTGTTATTGGTGACAATAGGACATTAGCAAAAAACAGCGGGTTTTTGCAGGTCGTCTTAGTGATTTCTACACCTTAAAGGAGAAAGCCAGACTGCAGACATGTCACTGAAAGGAAAAAAATGGGTTCCAGAACCTCAAAGGCCTCGGGGGTGCCTCCTCCTCCAGACTCTTCAATATATTAAATAATGAAAGGAAAAGGTGGAGATGATTGTGTTGAATGTGCTTTAATTTGCGAAAATAAATCTGGGTTTCCACAGGGTGAAAGTTTAAGCGTAAATCAGTTAAACAATGGACTACAGAAGCTACAAATGGAGAAAGAAAGTCTGAATTGAAACAGATGGCAAGGGGAAGAGATTTGTCTGGGGACATGGGTAACAGGCAGGACAACACTGGTTGTGCTGCAAGTGACCTCACGTTTCCACCTCCATATAGACCTAGTTATGCTTCACCCTCCTCTCCATATGCTCCATTACAGGTGGAGTTGCAGGCCCTCCAGGTGGCTGATCCGAATCTGGACTCCTGTCCCCCACGAAGACCCCAACACCATCAAGCAGATGCGGCAGGAGGCGGCTATGGAGCGTACACAGAGTCAGTGTCTACCCCCACTACTAGTCCAGGAGCCCGGATAAAAACCTCAAAACAAGAAGACCTTATACGTTGGGTGGAGACATGGTGTGCGCCTGACATCATCAACAACAGAAGGAAAAAGTGGACAAAAGAGACACTGATCAATGCGGCCCTGACTCTTTATTCTGGCGGACATCAGAAAAGAGGCTTTAATTGTTGAGGACATTATTTAAGGTAAAAGGTACGACATGAGTGAAAAAAAAAAGAAAAAAATTAGTGTCATGAAAGAAGAAAAGACAGTAGACAAAGCAAATTACTTTGTTGACAAGAAAGGCCCAAACGGTTCAGTTGTGTGGAGGTATTTTAATTATTTAAAGTCAGACAAAAAAAAACAAAACAATGCAGTGTGCACTGTTGAATGGATTTTCCGGCAAATCTGTTTGACCACCTGAACCAGTGGTGCCCTCTGGAGCACGCAGAATATAAAACTTAACAATTCCAGATAAGAACAAGTGCTAAGCCTCCCCTCAAAAAAACAAAAACAAAAAAAGCCTGTTCAGCATAATATCTGACCAAGCACAGCACAGATTGACATAACAGCACTGAGACAGTAGTCCCCTAACTGGAATTTGATTTTGTTTTCACGAGCACACACAATATCTATTTTATTTATTTTTTTGTCTTTGAAACCTGGTGAAGCTTGCACTGAGGATATAAACAATTGTTTTTTTTGTTTGTTTTTTTGGTGGGGGGGGTTGTCATTTTATATTTCTTTTTCATGGTTTATTCTTAAAAAAAAAAAAAAAAACAATATTCAAAGTGACCTTTCCAAATGAGAGATTTTGAGAATATTTATAGCAATGCCTATTTACTTAACATCAGCAAAAAAATATGTCCATTTTTGTTTAGTTTTCATGTAATGCTTGAAGATTTTAGTTCAAGATTTACCTTTTATTTATCCAAAGCAGTTGTATAATGTTAGGTGAGATGTTCAACTTTAAAAAAAAAATTTTTAAGTCAAAATGACTTTCTGACATCTTCAGATCTCACTTAATAGTACAAGGGAACATTAAACAATGAAAAAAAATAGTAATTTGTTTTATATCGTGATATATATTGATAGACTGATATGAAAAATGTTATTGTGGTAGGATTTTTTTCTACATTACCCAGCCCTATTTGGTACCTAACAAAACTCAATTGTCAAATGCTGAAATGAACTAAGCCCTGTTTTAGTTTGACCCCTTTGACCTAATCAATATGACCTGATCCAAGACAGAGACTTTTCGCTGGAGAGTGCAGCCGTAGCGGTGTCATGAAGTCTGAAGTCATGTTAATTTGGGGGTTAGTTACACTTTAAGGCATTGGGGACCAAAAGTTATCTAAACTTTTTGGCTGCATCAAAGCATGTCAGCGTGGTCAAGCCTCAAAATCTGACTTCTTCCCATAAATGGTGACGGTGTAATAACTTCCACACACAAGGTCAGAGCTGGACCAAACTTTCTGTGTTTTATCACAGACCTGCACTCAACACATTCACATGGTCATTTGCTGACATCACTTCAGCTACACCCATTTAGAATATGAAGTAGCTTGTTTCGCTAGTAGATGTCCTCCTTTTAACACACTGACTCATGTAAATTTCAAGCTGTGTTGGTTGACACAGAACAAGGTGATATGGAATCATACACTGAACAGAGACGATTGGCTGGACCGTCTGGTCGTGGTGAGTGGTGAATTTCAATGCCTTGCCATTTTTATACAGTTGGCTCTAATTGACCCATGCCTAATTTGATTTACTCCAAAATGCAAATGAATGATCTTTGTTAACCTACAAACAGCTAAATTGGATTGCATTAGAATTTGAATCAGCTGCGCCCCCTACAATATGTCAAATAGCTATATCTCCAACATGCACCACTGGACTGGCCATCGGGCATAGCGGGCGTTTGCCTGCTTGGCAGCTAGAGATTTTGGGCCGGGCAATTTTTAAAAAATTTATTATTATTATTATTATTATTATTATATTTTTCTAGTTATGACGCTTACTGGTACACAAAATTGGTAGATTGGCCCATTAGTCATGATTGATTCTGGGCTGGACCAATTACAGCAGCTGAGGGCTGATGTCACCTCCCTCTTGGGCCATGGCTGTCAATCAATCAATCAATCAATCAATCATACACAGAGAGGAGAACAAAGTGGAGGTTGGCAAAAAAAAAAAAAAAAAACGAAAAGTGGCGCCAAAATAAAATAGAGCTGAAAAGGAGCAAGCCCTTCTGGCAGATGCAGCCAAATGTGTTAAAATAACACAGATGTTTGCTGGTGGAGCATCTATGGCACCAGCAGCTGCCATAGATGCTGATGGCAGAGGTGACCGGCAGGTGAGTAAGAGGAAAGGGCGGCAACAAGGAGGAGAGACCCGCAAGTGTGTTGTTGTACGCGCTTTTCTCTGTGTCTGCTTCTGCTTGATAAAGTTAATGTAAGTGAACCACACTAGTAGATTACAGACAGTTCTTTTAATCAGTTGTATTCCTTGAAAATCCTGCATTCCCTTGGATAAATAGAAAACAATCACAACCAGCAAATCAAAATACTGCACCAAGCCACAAATATTACTAAACAAAGAAAAATTAATACAAGAAATACTTGAATTTTTGTACCATAAAAATATTTATTAAGCCAAGAAATACTTATCATTGTTCATTTTAAGTAATATTTATATTGATTTATTTTACTTTTCAATGTGACCAGGGCTGGGCAAAGATTTTATGGGGCCTTAGGCTGAATATAATTTATAGGCCTCCTCTTTCTGTTAAGAACATCGCCACCACTAACAGACAGCGTTTCAATGCAGATTTGGTGGAATCTGGGAAAAGGAACCAAGTTTAATTGGATGAGCTTAAAAGGAGTCAGGGATAATTGGTTATTATTTACTGGGAGGTGGCCTGTGAGAGAATGTTCTCAACACTCAAGTTCATTAAAAGCAGACTCCGAAGCAGCCTGTCCGCAAACAGGATGGAGATGTTTATCCTGATGGCCACTGAAAAGGACATCACTCATTTTTGGAAGCCTGCTATGGGTTCTTCTAAGTACTGTATAGAGTACATGATATTTTTCTAGAATAAAGATGCCAGTTCATTCATAGGCTTCATTGCCTTTCCATCAACACTTGGTGGGCCAATTGCTTCTCAAAATGCCCAGGTTGATTGTTTGTCCCTGTCCAGCCCTGACCATATGCATAATCAGATCTACACCAAATTATGTGTGCTTCCTCATGGATGACTGTTCAACACATTAGTATGGTCAAATGATGACATCACATTAGCCCTGCCTACTGAGAATAAAGTCACAGATTTCTCTGGTAATTGAGTCCCCGTAACAGTCTGGACGGATTTCAAACTTTTTCTAGTAAAAAATATTTTCAAATAAAATTTTCAAAATACCACAGAATATCTTTATGATTTCTCATCAGAGCTGAAGTGAACTGAGCCTGACTGAATGTAATATCAAGGCTTGCTTCTATGCTGCCTAGTGATGATGTGTGGGATTGAGTGGCAGACTTGCTGGAGGCGTTGAGGTGATGGGGAACACCGGCAGTCGCGACACACACCGCTGCGGCGCTAAGTTGTGAGGGCCATTCAACGCTGCTTGCAGCGTTAATTTCTGTTGTTACTGTGCAGCGAGTGTTTAAAGTTACAACAGTTATCAACAGAGGAATAGAGCTTAATACATTTAGTAATTTCTAACTTTGCTCTGTGAACATAGTGAAGCACAGAAAGTTTGCCTGAGTGAATAATTTGTGATGAAAGGTGATGTGATGAAAAATAATTTATTTTAGACTGTGGTCAAACTTTTCTTTACTTTCCTTTGTTATGCCACTGAAATGTGATCCTTTTTATGTTTTCATCATGTGAAGCACTTTATATTGTCTTGTTGCTGAAATTTGCAATACAAATAAACTTGTGTAAACAGATTTAGGATTTTATTAAAGCTGCAGTGGGTAACTTTTATAAAAGTGTGTTTTTTACATATTTATTAAAACTGTCACTATGTCTTGTCAGTAGAGTATGAGACATACGATATGTGGGGGGGGGGGAATCGAGCTCTCTGCCCCCTCCCTGTGGTGTTCCTGCCATTTGCAGAAATGCACCGCTCCTGGTCAGAAACAACCAATCAGAACCAGGAGGAGGGTCTTAGAAGTGTCAATCACGCTTGTGTACGTGCTGCTCCCTGCCATTCAGCAAGTATTGTGATTTTTAGCTCAAGACTGCTGGTGTGCTGCAGCTGTGCTAATGGCGAAGAAACAACCTAACGTTACAAGAAAACTTCCAATTTCTCAAGTTCCCAACAGGCTCCGCTGTGGGGGAGGACCTGTGGTGCAGCAGAGAGCAAGGGGGAGGGACCTGTAAGGTGGGCTTGTTCAAATTTTATGATTAAGATCACAGTTTTCTCAGAACTCCCTACTGCAGCTTTAAAGAGGAACATCAGCCTTATAATGTTTTACAACTGGCTGCAATTGCATTTTAAGTTTTATTTCTGTTAAAATGTTGTACTTGTTTTGATTTGACAACTAAAATATGAAAATATGTGAACAAGAACAGTTCTTTTGATAGTTTGGCCACATTAAAATGCCTTTTGTGAGAGCAAAGAGAATAAGAGAGAAATATTAAGGAATGTTAAGATTATATAATCAATATGCTAACTGACACACGACATCAAGAGCTATATATTATTAAAAACTTTTATTCATAAAAAAAAATTTCAATGAATGAGAACTAGTTCATATTGAGAATCAGAATCCATGTAATCCTCCATAAGTTTAGCACTTTGAATCATAAAGATTAAATTATTGTGTTCCTTTATAATCGGCTTGTGTTTTCCAGTAGAATCTTTTCTTAATTTTTTTTTCCCAGATAAACTGGTTCTTATTTTTACACACTGCTTTGGTTACTGCAGTGCCTGAGTGATTCTTCGTGGTGCTTCTGATACATGTTTTCCCCTAAAAGCTGACTGACCTTCTCCACCCTTAAATAATGTTTTTAGCAAGATTTAAGTCTTAAACATACTCATTCCTTAATACTTATGCATTAAATGCATCTATCATTTAACTACAGTGAGTGAAAAACAGCACAACAAAGACAATATATATAGAAACAGAGCTATACCTCATCATCTAAATAAGTCACTGTGGAACATGAAAAAGGATTCAAACTGCAGATGTACTTGCATTCCAATTAAATATAAAGAACATTAGGTAAATAAAGTCATACAATAACAGTTTTCCTGTTTGAAAACAAGTAAATAAAAGTGCATACGTTTCATGGGTACCAAAGAAGAAGATCGGGTACTTGTTGGCAGGAGGTTTGACTGCTCCTTCTGGAAGCTCGTCAATCTGAATGACAGGAAGAGAAAAAAAAAAACACATTTCTAAATGGAGATTACACAAGTCAGTGCGTAGGAATTTTTTTAGTTAAGTTACCGACTAATGAGTGCAATTCAGTGTTGCTATATTTTATTTAATTAATATTTATATAAATGTTTTAAACGTCCACAAAAAAATTTCATAGCAATTAATAAAACCTATATGGGCATATAAACAATATGTAGTCCAGACATTAAACACTAGCAGGCATACCAAAGGTTATTTTTTATGTCTATTTATTTAGTCAGCTTGTACCTTGCTGCTTTACACTGTTATTATTTTCTATACAATAATTGTATATTTGCTTTCATTAAGGTGTTCAGCACTAGCAAAATTCTGTTTTTTATTTATTTATTTTTTTCTGTAAATAAGTTGAGTGGAGAAAATGGTTCATCTCTCTCTCTCTCTCTTTTACGATAATTTGACAACATTTGAACCAAATAAACACTGTGTTGTACTGAAGAAGATTACCAAAGAAAGAACGGGAAAGAGTGCCGTTCATCTTCTGCTAACTCTCTACATTGCCATAAAATGTTTGCTCTTACTTACTTAAAAAGCTTCTGAATATGTTTTTAAAAAATTCTGAAAGTATCATTTGAAGGTAACCTTAACAGCAGTCACTAAATGACATGACAGACCAGTCTGTGTCGGCTGTAACACACCTGAGCCCATTAATTAGGTTCAGGTTTTACCAAAAAATGAAGCGTAACGTGTAACGCTGTTAAAACAGGTGCTCTAAGGCAACTACAGGTCAAGTGCCTGATATATTCTGGAATACTGGATACAATTAAAAACACATTTTCTGCTCGTTTGTTTAAATTTCTAAAAATGTTATCCTCACTAAATACTCGCAGAGGGAAAATGGTGCCGACAAATGTTCCGTTTTGCTCTCCAGTCGTCATTAACATGCCAGCAGACTGACGGACGGCACCAGCAGAACCTGCCGCAGCAACACAAAGCCCATCCTGCTGAGAACCGTGCGGTCAGCAGCGGCCGCTCTGTGGTAACACTGCCGCTTCCGTGCGCTCTTAGCCCGGCTGCAGCACAGACTCACCCTCGCTGGCCAGTGCGGGTATCCCTTCATCTTTGCGAAAACCAGATCTCCTGCCTTGTATTCCCGCGGTCGTGGTCGAGCCATGTCGCTGCAGAAACCGTGAGGTTTGGGCGGACTTGATAATCCTGTTCACATCCAACTGGGCCCTGAACGCTGGGCTAAATTTTCAATCATCACTGTTTTTATATGAAGACTGCAGTTTACAAGAAAATAAATAAATAAATGCGGAAAACGGGGCCCATAACAGAGCTTTTCTCTTACGCACAAAGTCAAGTGTAAATGTAATTGAGAATGGCTTAAATTGGAGTAGGGATCCAGCAAGAAACGCAATATCTGTCATAATACTGACAATTTAACTTCCGATTATTGGAGCAAAATAAATATTTTATGTCCTTTTCTATTGTATTTTTGTTAGAACATTTTTTGCCAAAAATATGATTAAATGTCTGCAATAATAAATTGCTCTTTCAGTTCTTCAAGATTATGCATTCCAGTCCCTCTGATATTTTTTAGTTATTTTTCTACCATGAGATCATTTTAGAATCATAGATACTTAATTTAAAAGAGGATCAAAAAATATATATTTTTAGACAGACCACTGGTTGTTTAAACAAATCTTAAGGAAGATAAAGCATTTTGTGAGCAAAATGTCAGAGCTTTGCCATTAAAAACCTCACTGTTGCCATACTGTAGTATACTTCATTTCTTTTACAACTTTTGTAAAACTCTTTTCAGCTTTCTTCATTCACTCGTCCTTGCAGGGACACTGGGGGTCCTTAACTTCAGACTTGCTATGTTTGACAGCTCTAGTTTTTCTGTTCTTAGCATTTTTCTCCCTTTTCACTTTATTCTAGGATGTGCTTGGCCTGGCCATTGCCTTCCTATGCAATTCCGGTGGATTCTTATCTCCCTTCAGTGCTCAGTCTGGGCTTTGTGATGTCCTCAGCCACACATTGGTATAATCAGTCCACACACTCGCCTCCATTATTTTGTTTGCTGTTATATTTGTGATAGCAATGCATTTTGTTCATTTCTTTAATTAAACCTAAAAATGATATTTTAAACACTATACAGTAATATTATGTAAATTCATAATGTTTTCTGTTATTAATTATGTTTTTTCTTTTCCTTGAATTGCTTGGTTTGGGGAGTTGGTTGCTTCCTGTCAGGGCAAGAGGCATGGCCAAGGGCAGAGGACTTACAGCACAATGGCAGCTCAACAGGACCAACCATTCATTTGCTAGGCAGCAAGGGGGTGTTTTGGGTTTAGTTAGATTATTTTGTTCTTAGATAATCTTGATGTGTAGTTTTGTTTTCCCTGTTATTTGTGTAAATGGCAAATCCCTATACAAGTTATCCTCCTTTGTCTTTGGACAGGTCAGTTTTGCAAATTAAGTTGTGTATACTTTATTTGCTGAGTTAATATTTTGTAAGACACTTTTTGAGTCGTTATATTTAGTTGACCTCTTTTATGGGTCCATTAACTATATTTTGAGCTTTGCCATTTTTGAACTTTTTTGGGGGGGTGTAATAAAGACCTAATTTAAAGACATTTTTCTGTGTCCTCTATGCATTGACTGCTTGGTCCTTTACAGCGATGCTAATAAATTTGTGTAGCTTGGTTTGTGTTGTAAAATACTAAGGATATGAAAGCTGTTTCGATCTAGCATTGTGGGTGGGTTCAAAAACTAAATCATATAAAAACACTCTGTGATGTGTACATGCTGCTTTACTAGGTTTATTAGCTCTTAGTGAAAACCTTCATGTGTTTTCCATGACATTTCAAGCCAGAGGAGGTTTTTACCACAAGCTTTTCTGATCATAATTCTGGAGTTTCCACCACTGGGCATTGGAAGGCAGGCTGCAATGGTCACACCTGACTTCCATCTCCTTCTCAGGCTGCTGGGGAGTGAAGAGAGCTGCTGCAACATTGAGGTCAGTCAATCAATCAATCAACATTTATTCATAGAGCAGTTTTCATATGCTCAGACCAGGTGTAACACAAAATGGTCAAATCAAAGGAAAAAAAGACATAAGAAAAGTAATTATAGATAGTAAAAGAATAAATAATTAAAAGTGAGATAAATCATTTAAATATAGAAGATGAGAGTGTGGAAATGCAACAATGAAGATTAGCAATGAATCACTGGATTTACATCATATATGAAAAATAAAATAATAAAAAAATAATTTAATAAAGCCCTTTATGTTACGTTCATACACAATAAACATTAAAAAAAACCCAGATGATTAAAGCTACAATAGCAAAGAACACTATTTTTAAAACATATAAAAGTACTTGACATGATTATTAATATTTCAATTAACATTTATTGGCTATATACCCATTTGCCCTTGCAGGATAATGGGGGTGCTGTTGCCCATCTCCAGCAGACACCCTGGACAGGTCACCAATCCATCACAGGGCAACATAGAGACACATGAGACACACAACCACACACGCACACTCATACTTAAGGGTGACTGGGCAGACCAATTAGTCTAATAGTACTGTTTTTGGACTGTTGCTCCAACAATAAGATAAAGTATTGTTGTATTTAGGGCGGTGCACCCATTTTGCCCTTCCGTGCACTATTGGGTTCGTTTCTCTCCAGCTCCAAGACCCAACCAATAGAACCAGCAAAGTATTTACCTTGTGAAATAATGAGAAATGGTTATGTATAAAATCAAGATTTTTTAATAGAATCAAAAGTGGGCATGGTCAAACTGCCCTACAGCGCCCCTAAACTGAGATAGGCCAAACCGTACATCATGGAGATCTGAAACTTGGTACCTAGGTAGATCTCTCTCCCCCCCAAATCAAGAAACAAGAAAAAAAATTCTTGGAGGTATGTCTTAAAATGTACAGGGAGGTGGCCATTTTGGGTCAAAGGGCAAATTTTGACTAATTTTCGTTCATATACCTCAGACTTTAACAAACACCTCCTAGGGATTCTGGGCTATCAGCTTCATCTTTGGTCAGTACGCAGATAAGGAATGGGGGATTAAAAGTTATCGTCTTGAGTTTTTGAGCATGTTTAAGGGGTGTGGCTAAGCTGTGAACTTGGCGTACTCGCAAAGCAAACTAAACGCTATAACTTTCACATACAAATGTCAAATTGCACCAAACTTGGTATGAATCATCATGTTGGACGCATGGCGATATTATGCTGACATCATCAAAGCCCTGCCCCCTCAGAACAGGAAGTCACTTTTTTTTTGGAAAGCTCCATCTCTGACCCCCTTGAACTAATCAACATGATCTTGTGTCAGAACACAGAAAGCAAGTTGGTCTCACTTCTTTCCAAGCACAAAGAGCTTTCGCTGGAAGTCTTGGCAGTGGTGGCATAGCGAAATCAGACATCATACCGTTGCCATACGTTTGGCTCTAAATTCCACAGATTCCAGCCGAGCTGCACCAAACTCACGATGATTGATCTTAATCCAGCTCCCAACAGGAATGCAGTCCAGTTTTTGGTGGGTGTGGCCTTATTCCTCCACAGCGCCCCTTAGAAATCTTTTAAAAATCAGCTCCAAGCCATGCTTTGACCAAGAATTATGTAATTCGGTACACGTGTGACATGTCAGGACCAACCAAAAAGTCTCTTGGAGAACATGGTCCACACCCAACAGGAAGTCGCCCCATTTGGAATCACTCAGTCTTAAAGTACTGGAGATCAAAAGTTATCAAAAGCTTTTTTTTTCTGCATCACAGCATCTGGGTGTGGCCAAGCCTCAAAATCTGACCATTCGCCATAAAACATCAGGGCAGAATAACTTCCATATACAGTACACGGTCACAGCTCCATGTGACTTTATGTGTGTCATAACAGACCCGCACTGATGACATTCACATTGGCAATTGGTAACGTCACAACAGCCCCATGCCCTTCAAACCAGAAGTCACCTGTTCTGCTGCTGGATGTCTTCATTTTACTCTTTTAATTCATACAGATTTAAATTTGGCTGATGATATAGAAGAACATGATGCTGAATCCTTCTCCCAACACTGACTTGTGGCTGGAGCATGCGGGTGTGGCAGAATAGCAAATTCCAATCCCTCGCCTTTTGCACACGGTTGGCTCTAAATCAGACATGCATTGTCCAACTTGCATCAAAGTGGATATGAATGACCTTTGTTAATCTCTAAAGAGGCCAATAGGAGTATGTTGGAATTTGACTCCAGTGCGCCCCCTGGATTATTTCAGCAGCTATGTCTCCCTGATACATCATCTGATCTACACCAGATTTTTTATGCATCATTAGGGAGCACTGCTACACACATTTGTGTGGTAGTTTGATGACATCCCTTAAGCCCGTCCCCTCAGAAAAGACACTAAGAATTATTGAATGACTCCTCCAGCATCTCCATGTATATGATATAAAAATAAAACCGTATCCACTAACCCCCAATAACCATGCACGATGTGTTCAAGACCCTACAGGAAGCCTGCATCAATAATTTCCTATTAAACAGGAAGTTACAATAACTGCTGTCTGGAAGGATGGTTTGCAGTCAGACTTATCAGACTTGCCACTGGACTTGTACTGAACTGGGCTGAAGGCAATTTAGGAGAGTTGCCAAATGCGGCACCTAGTGGAACAGCGCAGGAAGGACACGAGAGCATTGATGATGGCAGTGGGGAGGCGATGCCTGAGCTCCCATAATCGCCACAAGGTCAGAGTGGCACTGAGCTGTGAGGGCTGCCGAAAGCTTTCATTTATGTTGTGTTTAAGAATTTAATTTGAGCAGGATGTGTGTAAGAGAAACTTTTCAATACATAAAATTTTGTTATATTTTAGTTTAGTTTGTTCCTGCTATGTAGAACACCATCACAAGACATTATTGCTAATAGTAATAAATGATGTCATATAATAGTGAACTGAAACAGTCTTCTTTAGTTCATTTGTATTGTTTTTATCTCCAAAGTCTGGTGCTAGAAAAGTTTGAAAACTTACCTTGAAAATGCTTGAAAAGATGCTTGACTTTTCCTGTGGGAAAAGTGTATGAACTCTGGATTAAGTTCCTTCTTCTTTGAGGATTCAGATAAAATAATGTAGGCCCTTATGAGAGAGACCACACCATTATTGTTATCAGGAGGAATTGGTTTATGAATGTCTGGATTACATATTCAGTGCTGTTATTAAATGTTAAAGTCGCTTCCTAAGGGCTGAGCCATCTTAAGCCTATTTCTGAACAGTGCAATTGTAATTTATGAGATCCTCCAATGTAACTGGCTATTAAATTTTAAAATGTATTTCCAAAGTTTCCTGCTTTTAACCCTCTGTCTAGAACAGGGTTCCCCAACCCCTGAACTTGGGTCCAAATCCGGACCCCGAGAGGGTTTTGTTCAGACCGCAAAGCATTTTTTAATTTATTAGTTGTATTTAGACATTTTATTCCTGCCAGTGGCGGTGGGGGTTCTTTAAATCAGGTTTTTTTAAAAACAAAAAATTTTAAATAAACTTTATTTAAGATTTTACAGTACAAAAAGGTACCAATTCTTTACAGTGGAAATTTTGCATTTCAAAGGGTGATTTATAACACAAAAAACCCACAACAACTATATATATATATATATATATATATATATATATATATATATATATATATATATATATATATATATATACTTAATAAAAAGCCAAGGGCCAGCATAATGCAAAGCATTATAAAAGAATAGTAAGAAGGGCATTAATCAAGACAGTTGAAATTTATCAAAAAATAAAGAAATCTGCCAGCATTTTTTTCTTTTACAAAACTTACAGATTTTGCATAAGACTTCAGTTCATTTTTCCAGTGGGTCATATTGCGCCTACATCTGAAGAAACACATTTATGTGAATAATATTTACCCTGTATAATTAGATTCCCTACTACCAAGCTTATTGAATATCCCAAACTGGATTTCTTTTGAAGTGAAAGCAGGTAGTTGAATCCCTTTGGATTGGATCCAGCTCTGAAAGTCAAGCCAAAACTTCTGAACTATCATGCAATCAAAGAAAAGATGATCCAAGTTCTCACTTTCTGTCTCACCAAAACAAAAGTTCTCGACATCTGTCTTAAATTTTGTTCTTAAAAAAAATCTTTATTTGGATAAATACTATTTCCAGTTTTAAACTGAATTTCCTTTGCTTTAGGTGGGCCTAGAGATTACATAAATTTAATCCTTAACTTTTTTTTAGGTCCTCTTCCTTAAAGTCTTTGAGAATATATTTCCTCCTAACTGAATTAGGAGAATAGTAATGTAGTAAATGGCTTCTCAGAAATGTATTGTTACATGGAAAGTCAGAGAAGGGAACCCCGTCAATACAGAGTTGTTTCAGATTAGGGGTAACATTAGAATATAATGTTTTGTTTAAAAATAGCTCGAAAAGATAATGGGATAGCATTTAAAATTTGGTTATATTTTTTCTTAGTGCAATGAATTTTAAATTTTTCACAGAATTCCTGATGTAAAAAATTTCCTTCGTTGTCCATAAAATGAACAACAGCCCAAACTTCTTTTGAGTACCATTCAGCAATAAATATAGATTTTGTGCTAATCAGAATATATCTATTATTCCACACTGGGGTATTATGAGGTGTGAAATTGTGAATAAAAATTAGTTTCCAAGATAGAAGAACTTCTTTATGAAAATCTGGAAGTTTCACTGGCAATCTGCTCAACTCAAAATCATACCGAAAGAGAAGATGTAGTCCTTCTATCTTATTAAATACCAAATTGGGTATATATGACCAAATTGAAAGGTTATTATTTTTGAAAAAACTTGAACCATTTGAGTTTCAAAATACCATTCATAATTTCGAAGTCTATCGCATTTCCTCCGCCGTCCTCCTAAGTTTTAATCAGGTCATCTTTTCGTATATAGTGATTTTTTTTTTTTTATTGCTCCCAATGAAATTAAAATGTAGTTTGTTAATAGCTTTAATCATCTTGGTCGATACATGAAAAGAATAAGCCGGGTTCCTTTAAAGCGTGTTGCTAAGTTACAAGCTTGGAAGCTCACACACAACAAGCTGGCGGTACTTCATGGTACACAGATGAGTAAGTGAAAGCAGATGGCTTTCTCAAAAATACGTAAAGTGGTCAACGAAAATCGTACATTTAAAGATAAATTTATAGAAACATTCATTTTACCTCCGGGTGACTTTGTCGTTGTTCATCATTTTGACTGACGGGGTCAAAAAAATCCTATCATAATCTATATTTATCCGTCAATTTTTAAAATGATAATTATGACATATTCAATTCCATTTAATTTTCATTCGGTTTAATTAATATTCAACAAACTGTGCGTAAAGTTGGAAATGTCTGTGCATTTGCACTAAGCGGTAATGTGGATTCTTGGTTCAGGGTACATCGTGGAGGTAACTAAAATCAATTAATTTTTAAAAATCCCACCTGAGTATCATCTCTGACATGGACACTGAACTCAATGCATTTCGCTATTTGGGAGCTGAGCGAACTTAAGGGTCATGGAGGCTTTGGAGCGTATCTGGTGCAGCTGGATTTTTTTTTTTTTTAATTTATTGAATGTAGTTATCTCCTAGATGCGCTGCGTGTAAAGTTGAAAATTTCTGCGCATTTGCACCAAGTGGTCAGGTGTGTGTAATCTGTTACACTGCCTTCAGATTTGTCCGTTTCCGTTTACACCCCCAGTCAAATACAGAAAATGTTCGGTTAACGCGACCCCTGGTCGGGTGTAAGGCCAGTCTGCCTTATCTGTTCTGAGTCAGTTGGACTCAAAAAGTGGAAATCTAAAGAGACATTTTGAAACCAAACATACCAACAACCAAAGCTATCCACTTGTGTCTGACGGCAGGACAAGGAGGATAAATGAACTGAGGGGACAATATGAGCGAGATACACAGCTGATAACACAGTCTTAGGGGCCCAACAGCGAGAATACGATTGTTCACTGCAAGATCATAATATCATTCTAAAAATTTTTCTTGTTTGGTATTAGCATTTAAATTGGATCGCACTTTTCAGTTCAGCAGATGATTTAATGGGCATATGAATAATTGATCAGTAGCTAAAAAAAAAAAAGATTAAATCTATATTGTTAATTAAATGTTGAATAAAAATGAAATATGAAAATATGTTTTGACAGTTGACTAAAAATGTTCAGACCCCAGATTGTTTGGATGATGGAGGTAGTGGACCTCTTGCTGTTTTAGTTGGGAACCCCTGGTCTAGAACTTCAACTGTGGAAGGGATGAGTTGTTGGTAGTGGCTGTGCCTCGTATGGCCGCCACTGCTGCATCTGAGCGGGAAACTCGGCGGCAAAAATGAAGTTCCGCTCACTCGGCGCTCTGCCACAGGGGCGTATAAATGGTGCGGACCCACTGATGACGCTCTGCTCTGAAACTAGCCAGGGATCCGCTAAGAAGCAGCAGTTTGCGATTTCCTTTGTTTTTGACCATTGTGTCATCGCGAAGTTTGGGACATGGCTGAAAAAGAGGGTAGGTTAAATAAAAGCCCGCAGCATGTGTACAGACGTTTAGTTTTACTTTGTGTCGCTTTGTGTGATTTGTCAGGCTGTAATGTTAGCATCTTGTGCTAGCTCAGTGAAGTGCTGTCATGCTTTCTAGTCTTAGCAGCCTGCGTGCTGCTGGAGCTTATGTCATATACCAGAACTTCTGTCAAGGTTTCCATAAAAGGCCTTCTGCATTCCGCATTCCAGCGTGTGGAAGAAAAATCTGAAACTAGATTTGACTGTGCAAAGTATTTATTGTAGCAATGTTACAGTTAAAAAGTGAAAATAAAGGTGCGCCAGTGTGGAAATGACTTAAAAAGATCTTACAATTAGGCCTGCCGTATCAGATAGCTGTACAGTAAAAATGTTAAAAGACATTTAATATGTAAATCTTGGACACTTATTCGTTGTAAAACTCTTGGGAGCACTTTTTAAAATTACTAGCCAGCTATTTCAGTTAAATCACGGAAACTCACTTTAAATGTATTATCTCACCTATGAAACAACAGACCACGTCACTTTTTCATTTTCTTTTATTTGATGGGATAAACTCTTCCCTTTCAACCGACAAGCTTCCGCATTTTATCTTACGTCACTAGGAGACGTCACAGGGGGCGTAAGTCAGCTGCAGTATGGCAAGCCTTTTTAACATAAAAACAGTTTCGTCTGACTATCTGTAGTTACATTCTAGATATCTTAAAATGAGTTTTGACTACACAAAACTACATTTTGACTGTCCCTAATGGTAATTTAAGATATCTGCATTCACATTCTGACTAGTAAGAATAACAATTCAAGATATCTTAAATTACATTTTGACGAGTCAAAATGCCTTTCAAAATGTCTCAAATGACGTCACCAGATGCATCATTTGAAGGGTCACACATCCC
This sequence comes from Anableps anableps, assembly GCA_014839685.1. Lineage (NCBI taxonomy): Eukaryota > Metazoa > Chordata > Actinopteri > Cyprinodontiformes > Anablepidae > Anableps > Anableps anableps. The sequence goes on along the minus strand of CM026067.1, from coordinate 1,118,579 downwards.
AAATTACAATTCAAGATGTCTTGAACGTAATTATGACTAGTCAAAATGACGTTTTCAGATGTCTGAATTAAAAATTGTGCGTAAGCCTCCTTATGCTGCCACTGAGCTGTCCAAACAGTAGCCTCCAAAATTTTCAGAAAATGCCACGATGTAGAAAGAGCTCGGCAGTATGGAATATGGGGAGAAGGCAAAGCTTTGTGAACTAGAAGACTGCTTCAGAAGTCGGCAAAGAATTTCCTATATATTCTCTCCCAACAAACACAATGCACTTAAAAACAGCTTTGAAAAGCTAAAAGTGCAACTGTTAACCCATTCCCAAGCTGAAAATGGTGCATATTCAAAAATCTTTTTTCATTTTATTTTTTGTTGTTTCATTGAAATTTCAAAATACTATGTAAATCTGTGATGTTTTGACTAGACAGAATAGTAATTCAAGATAGTGATGTCATTCTGACTAGAAATAGAAAAGCTGTCTAATTCAAGATATCTCTAATTGATTTAGAGATATCTTAAAAGGAATTTTGAGTAGTCAAAATATGTAACTTCAGATTATTCATTAACATGCTTATGTATGTAACTTTTCAAGTATAAATTGGTTGTACATTATCTGAACAGTCCTTGCACTGTAATTCACTAATTCTGGTTCTGAGAGACTTTGGATTCTTTGTACAAAACATGTGGAAAGACATGAAAACAGATTAAAAGATGTTTGGATGAGTTGCAGACAAACTTGTGATGTTGTTATACTAATGTTGTCACGATACACAAATTTCAATTCGATCCTACTGTATATGAAGCAAAATACTCAATACCATTTTTGATACCACAAGGCACAGGGTTCTTTCTAGTTAAGAGCAAAAATATGGTTAATTACAACTATTTTATATATATATATATATATATATATATATATATATATATATATATATATATATAATTTATTTATTTTTTTTTGATTCAAGGTATTTTTTTGTGCAGTTTTATAAATGAAGCGGTTACTGGTGAGGTTCTTTATAAACAGTATTTACATGGAAAAGGTATTTATTCAGAAGTTTAATAGAGTTAATTGTTTCACACCAGGCAAGGCTTTTAAATTTACTGGAGAAAATTCACATTAGTCAAAATTTAATGAAACTAGTCATTTTAAGTTAAGTGCACACTTTTTTTGAATTCTACATACCTTGGATTAAATCATGGAGTCAAATCGGGTGTATTTATAAAAATAAATAAATAAATAAATAAAAATGCTGCAAGCGGCCTCGAATGTCAGCCGTAGCACAGGGCTGGCATGTGTCACAACTGCAGGCGTTGCGCACTGCTACCTCAACGCCTCCACCAAGCCCGCTGATCAATTCTTTGTGTTGCCACGTGGCGGTACAATGAGTGAGCTTTGATGTTAGTCAGGCACAGTTCAGGTCAAGTGAGAAATGTTCGAAATTTGGCAGAAATCTAACTATCTTAATGGAAGCTGGAGCCACTTCCTGTTTGGTGATGAACAATTAATGTAGACTTCCTGAAGTGTTTTGAAAATGTCATTTGAAATGATCTATTATTAGAGAAAGTTTGAAAGTTCTACAGTGTCATAGAGGGTCATTCACCACAGAAACCTTTGACTTTGTTCTCAGTGGGTGGAGCTAAAGTGATGTAATCAATTTACAATCAAGTGTAGCCCTAACCCTATGGACAGTTGAGTTGTCCATAAGGAAGCACACACAGTTTGGTGTGGATCTGATAATGCATCAGGCAGATATAGCTGTCTGATATATTCTAGGTGCGCAGTTGATTAAAATTCTAATGAGCTGTTTGTGGGTCTACAAAGATCATTCACATGGGGTTTGCAACAAATTGTGTCATCCACCTGTGATTCAGAGCCAAATGTATGCAAATGGATAAGTATCAAAATTTGCCACTCTGCCATGCCCACACAGTCCAGCCAGTCACTGTTCTCAGAATATGATTCAACATCACCTGGTTCTGTGTCATCAGAGACAGCTGGAAACATGAGTCTAAGTGTAAAAGGAGCATATCCATAATCAAAAGAAGTCACTTCCTGTTCTAAGTAGGTGAGTGACGTCAGCAAATGGCCATGTGAATGTACTGTTCTGTGATGACTCGACATGGTTTAGGACACCTGCGACCTTGTGTGTAGAAGTTATTACACCTTTGTCTTTTATGATGAGAGGTCATATGTTGAGGCTTGACCACGCCTACATGCTTTGATGCAGAAGAAAGCTTGGGATAAATTTGGCTCTTCAGTGGTTGAATACCACCATGAGCAATTCTGAAGTCAGTAAGGTGAACGCTTAGGAGGAGTTTGCCCAGATGTTTTTGTACAAGAGATAAACTAGTGGTATTAATCCAAAATGGCTGACTTCCTCTGGGGTTGGACGAGAGACTTTTTCCAAGAGACTTTTTTTTTGTAGATCTTAAGAAGTTACATGTGTAGTCATTTTAATAATCTGAGGTGAAAGCATGGCTTAGGGATGATTGTTTTAATGATTCCAAGGGCACTGTGGAGAATTTAGGCTGCACCGACCAAATATTTGCATAAATATTGGATTGGATTAGGATTGGAGGTTGGATTAATATCCATCATGTTTAATTTGGTGCAGATCAGATGAGCTATGTGAAAATTAGAGCCAAATGTGTGGCCATGGCGTGACATCAAACTTCGGCATGAGGCCCAATCACAGCAGGTTTCATGTCTCTGACTTTCTTTGCAGGAGTTAGAACAATTTTATCCTTTTTGGTGTGTAGTCAAAGTTTGAATCCTTAAACATGCATTAAAAGTCAGGATTTTGAAAAGTTTAAATCCCCTGTGCATTAAGAATAAACTCACCAAATTTCAAGCTGATTAATCAAAACCTCGAGGAGAAGTTTGATCAAATGCACAGGCTAAAAACAGCCAAAACAGGGTCAAAATTGCAAGTTCAATCCAAGCTTTCCTTTTTGTTGTAGACCATGGGTGCAGGAGACTTTTCTGTATGTTTTGGGAAGTTCTACAAGTGTACCGAATTTCATACCACTATGATAAAGTAAGGTAAATCAGAAGGGTGTTTTGAAAGAACTGGACTGCAACAATTTGTGTCGTCCAGTTACCTGCTGATGAGCACCAAGGGTCAGCTGATATTAACCACTGAAATAAAAGTTTCTGCTTCTGATAAACTAACCCTGAGTGAAAATGTGCAGGAAGGAAGGCAGTATAAATATCTCTCATTGCTTGTGTTCATACATGTAACTTGTCCCATGCTGTCCTATCTCAGTGTATGATGACGCAGTGGAAGAAAGGGTCATCAATGAAGAATACAAGATCTGGAAGAGAAACACTCCATTCCTGTACGACCTGGTCATGACCCATGCCCTGGAGTGGCCCAGTCTTACTGTGCAGTGGCTCCCAGATGTCAGCAGGTAATTACAATTGTTTCTGTCATAGAGCGCAACAAATGGTCTCAGTGGTGGTGACATGAATATAGCTGATGTACCACTGATCTGGAAAAAAAAACAAACAAAAAAAAAAACACTACCTGATTGCATGTCTCTCTGGTAATAACTGCAGCTGTTCTCTGTAGAGTAGTGAACCTAAAATCACTTAAAGCCTTATAAACCTCTCTAAGACTGGTAATGTTTTATTCTCTTAGATTATCATTGATGATTTTCCTTACTTGGCATTTCACAAACGTACGCCTGGAATCCCCTGATGTCAAAAGGCTGTAAAAAGCACAACAGAAATACAGCCCCTGCTTTCTCTGGTGATTTTCATCCCAAAAGGAAACAGAAACCTAGCTAGATGATTGTCCAGAACGTAATGGCCAAGACCTCCACAACTTTGAAGAGCTTCGGACCCTAATCAAGATCCAAGGATCTTAGAACTGCAAGAACAAGAAGGCAGACCTGAACCCAGATCTTTAAAGGAGAAACTGTGCCTTTCTGCTGTTGATGCACAGTTTCCCTGCTGCTCTGGAATCACCGACAGAGTACTGTCCCAGTCCATTCATCTCCAGCCCAGGATCTCCCCAAACTTTGTGAGAAATTGTGTACATCAAGAGCGATCCCAAGTAGAGGCTTACTGTCTGGGCAGAGGCATGTAGCCTAGAATATCTATTTAGATATTGTTGATCTTGTTGAAGTTTCCTGTGAAGCTACGGTAAAATTGATAGCATAGCCAGCTCTAAACAGGTGGATTTTTAGCCTTGATATGAAAGAACTGTGTGTGTTGGCTGTTTTGCAGTGTTGAGGAAGTTTGTTCCAGATTTGTGGTGCATAAAAACTGAAAGCTGCTTCTCCCTATTTGGTATTGGTTCTGGGTTTCAGAGGAGACCAGACTCAGAGAAGACCTGAGTGGTCTGGAAGGTTGATACAATGACAACAGGTCTTTAATGTATTTTGGTGCTAAGCCGTTCAGTGATTTTTAAAGTCTGTTCTCTGAGCTACAGGGAGCCAGTGTAAGGACTTTAGAACTGCAATTTTGGCTCTATCTTCCTGGTCATGGTGAGAACAAGAGCAGCAGCGTTCTGAATCAGCTGCAGCTGTCTGATCTGATATTTTTAGGCAGACCTTTTTAAGACTCTAGTCGCATTGATTACTGCAACAAAGAGAAACACTGAGGATGAATTTCTCTAGATTTTGTTGAGACATTAGTCCTTTGATCCTGGAAATGTTCTTCAGGTGATAGAAGGCTGACTTTGTAACTGTCTTTATGTGTCTCTGAAGGTTCAGGTCTGAGTCGATCACTACACCCAGATTTCAGGCATGATCACTAGTTTCTAGCTGTAATAACTGAAGCAGTGCACTGACTCTAGATTGTTCATCTATAGGTCCCAAGATAATTAAAAGTGTAAGCGGCATTGGGCAGCCATCGCAGCTCAGCGCCGCTCCAGCCTTGCAACCACGGGAGATCCGGCACCGCCACCTGACACCCTCATCATTGCGTTCACCGTGTTCCTTTATTCGTCCACTAGGTGGAGCATTTGGCGAATCTCCCAAATTGCCTTCAGTCCAGTATGAGACAAGAGGCATGTCTGCAAAGTTTAGGTGCAATCCAAAGTTATTGTCACTTCCTGTTTTGTGGCGAAGGACTGGCGAGGATTTCCTGTACGCTGTTTAACTTGGCATGTGTGGTTATCAAAAGTTAGTGGATATGGTTTCTATTGGTTTAATTCCGTATGAATCAAAGGGTAAAAGCAAGACAACCAGCAGCAAGACAGCTCACTTCCTGTTCAGTGGGAGCGGGGCTTAGTGATGTCACCAAATGATGATGACCAACTATTGAACTGTGTTCCTGTTGGGGGGTGGATTAGGATCAATCATAGCGAGTTTAGTGCAGATCAGCTGAAATATGTAGAATTTGGAGCGTTTGGCAACAGCGTGATGTCTGACTTTGCCACATCACCATGGCCATGCCGTCCACTGAAAACCCTTGGTGCTTTATAGCAAGTGAGACCAACTCTGTCTTCTGAAACAAGATCCTGTTGATTAGGTCAAGGAGGTCAGAGATGGAGCTTTCCAAAGGAAAAAAAAAGTGACTTCCTGATATGATGGGGCAGGGCTTAGATGGCCACACCCCCTACACATGCTCAAAAACTCAAGATTTTGATAACCTTTACTCCCCCATCCCTTAACTGAATACTGACCAATGAAGAAGCCGGTAACTCGAAATCCCTAGGAGGAGTTTGTTAAAGTTCAAGGTGTGTAAACATCTAAATTTGCCTTTGAACCAAAATTGCTGCCTCTGTGTACATTTTAGGTCATACTCCCAAGAGACAGTTTTTATTGTTTTAGAGGGATATGTACCCCAATGTACCCAGTTTCAGCTCTCTTGGATTTACCAGTTGGATTTACGTTAGGGGGCGCTGTAGAGTCGCTTGGCCACGTCCACTTTTGATTCCATTAAAATACTAAAATTTCAGTTGGGGGAACAATTTTGGGTGAAGTTTGGTGAGTTTTCATATATGTTTAGGCCTCCAAATTAGTGCTTCAAATGTGTCAAGAATCATAATCATAAGAAACACTACAATTACAATAGGCCTTCACAGCACTTTGCTGCTCGGGCCTAATAGGAAACACTACAATTACATCAGGCCTTCGCAGCGCTTTCACTGCTCAGAGCGCTGCATTATTATTGGATTTGGTGTGGATGTGCAGATTAACCCTCCTAAATTTTTTAATTTTCTCTGTAAAAAAGTTGGCAAATTTATTGCAGGCCCTGGTAGAGTGGGGTTCAGGTGGTAAAATCACAGGAGGGTTTGTCAACCTGTTAATTGTGGCAAACAAGGCACGAGCGTTGTTGATGTTTTTGTTTGATTTCCGCAAAAATGTTTCCCTTGCATGTTTTAGGCATGTTTTAGTGTTAAGTGATAGCTTCACAGCCTTTATTTGTAGATTTCGTAGTAAGCATGAAGTCGATTTTACGCTGTTTACGTTCAGCACTTTGACAAAGGCTTCTTTTGTTTCTTACAAGTGGAGCACTTATCCATGGAGATTTTTTTTTTTTTTTCTACTAGACAATATTCACTTTAACAGGCTCGCTGTCTCTTAGGTTGTCAACATGGATGTTAAAGTCTCCCATGATTATTAAACAATCATAATTAATGCATATCATAGATAACAGCTCACTAAAGTCATGGAAAAAAATTGCCACATATTTTGGGGTTTTGTATAGAGTTAGTGTCAGAATTTGTTTGTGGCCTTTTATCTCAATTCCCAAATATTCAAAAGTCAAAACTGCCCAGTTTTTTACAGTTTAGTGAATCATGAAATATTGCAGCAACTCCTCTGCCCCTGTTATTCTTTCTAGTCTCACTTAAAAAAAAAAATTGTAATTAGGGGGCGCTGATTCAATGAGTACAGGTGTTCCATTAATGTCATCCAACCATGTTTCTGTAAGAAACATAACATCAATATTGTGCACAGTAATGAAGTCATTAACTAAAAGTCCTCTTGCTGATAGTGACCTTATATTTAGCAGAGCAAGTTTACGTGTCTTGGGGAGGATAATGCTACAGCTTGAGGTTGATTAAGACAGGGGATTAATCTGAGATTTGATTTTAGACCACTCCATTTCTTTGCTATTTCTCTATTGGTAATTCTGACAGGGATGCTCCTGTATCTTATCGCCAGAGGGCCAGATGCTTTCTGGAGAAGGACAGGTTTACTAATGTCTGGACCTCCGTCTCGGACTTCAGAAATGAGTTGATGTTCTGATAGGCCAGAATACGGTGGTTCTAAACCCAAAAAGCATGCTTTTCGGGAACTTCAGAGGGAAGTTCTTAGCAGTACCTGGCAGGCCATTTTTGCACTGAAGTTGAGAAACATCAGTTCTGGTGATGAATTTTCTGAGCTATTCTGTGTTCCAGTACTGTCTTGGCCATGAGAAGACAGGTCCTCCACTTGGCTCCCAGTAGGTGTTGATCGGTGGGGTTTTATCCTCTCACCTCTCCTCTCCTCTCAGCTCCATTTCCAGCTGGAGTAGACAGCTGCTTATCAATTTGTTTTGGAACATTATGCGCCTGCTAGGGTTGTGCTTGTCCTTCTACAATCTTCGCTGGAGCAGTGGTGCCATTGTTTACATTGTCCTGTGTTTGAGAGCTGGCCCTCTGTTGTTAACAGCATTGAAAATATTGGCAGTGGAAAGGTTTTTTTTTTTTTTTTTTTTTCCTTCCCCTCTTTATTTAGGCCGACTCCGTCTTGTCTGAAGAGATGATAGCGCTCCCAGAAAATCTTGTGACTGTCAATAAAGTTCACGGATTTGGAAGAGCATTCTTTAATAAGCCATCTATTAATCATAAACAGTCTGCTGTAATTTTCATCTCCACGCTCAGCTTTCAGTATTGGTCCACTGATAAACACCTTCATGTTCACATTTCCAACAGTGCTTAGAAGATGACTGAAGTCCTTTTTTCAGAATTTCGCTTAGCCAGATCATTAGCTCCAATGTGAATGATTAGATTCTCAATGCTCATTGATCACTGGCTAATAGGAGTATTTTCTCTGTTACATCTGACACGGTGTCATTTGGGAAGCAGAGTACCTTTGTTCTCTTTGTGCTACAAAGACGATCAAATCCATTCACAGCTGAATCCCCGACAATAATAACTTTTGGCAAAACTTTTGGTTTGTGGGTCACTTTACAAGGTGGATGTGTTGATCTTGTTCCATACCTCTTGTTGATGTTTGGAGGAGAGGTGTCCGTCATAGGCTCCTGCTGCAGAGCAGCAAACCTGTTTTTAAGTAGAATTCCAGCGGAGTTTAGTGGGTTTCCAGCTGGAGACATGACTGGATGTATTATGGCTCAAGTTGGCTGATTAGTCCTTGGTACCTGAGTCAAGGAAGGTGGAATCATGTCAGCTTCAGCTGGTTGTTGTCTTTTCTTTGGTGCTGGTGTTGACGGAATGTTTTGGCTCAATTCTGGCCACGCTGCATCATCGAGGTGAGGGGTCCGTCCCATTAGATGTCTAGTCAGATCCAAATGATGAGATTTATTTTTCGGCTTAGCTCTAAGACAGTTCCAGGTGGGTGAGCTGCTTCTTGAAGTCAGTGGAGGCTGTTTATTATTTTATGGTAGTTGTTTCATTTCCAGAATGTGTGTTGATCTCGACATTAACCTCCAGTCAAGAAACCCTCAGTTCTATTGATTGAAGTCTTTGTATAATACTACTAATATCCCCGATGTCGACCAGAGGCATCTTACTCTTGCTTATCTTGGAGGTAGAAAAAAAATTAGGCAAAAAGTGAAGTAAAATTAAGAATCCACAATCCTTAAATCTGAAGTAATCCAGTTATGAGGGTTGACGGTGTAAGAGTAACTATAGAAACTGGGTATATTAAATAACTGGTCAAACTATCAAATTAGGACGAGAGAGAGCAGGATAAGATGTTCCTCCTTCCAAAGCTGATGTTAAAAAATGCAAGCACTTTTTTTTTTTTTTTTTTTTTTTTTGAATGCTTGAAACCTGAATTGCTCCTTTTTATCTTTTCTTTGTGAAAAATGCTTGCTTAGGCCAGAGGGGAAGGACTATACAGTTCATCGGCTGGTTCTGGGCACCCACACGTCAGATGAGCAAAACCATCTTGTAATAGCCAGCGTCCAGGTACCAAATGATGACGCCCAGTTTGATGCATCACACTATGATAGCGAAAAAGGAGGTTGGTGCTCAAATCATCTTGCAGTTTCATAGCAATTAAACTATTTCTTTGAACAAAATCAAATCTTAAAAGTGACAAATTTCTAACTGGATCGTTTGCCATTCAGTCACTCATTCCCCTTCAACCCTTACCACATTTTGTGACATTCTAACCACAAACCTCAATGGATTTTTAAGCGAGGAAGCATGTGGAAGGGAAGCTACAGCTGCAGGTGTTTAGGAGAATATCTCTGCCAACTTTGGTAGACACCCTTTGACATCTGCTTTGATCGAAACCATTCATTGTATCCATGGCTGTATGTTCATGATGGTCATCCTGCTGGAAGGTGAACCTCCACCTCAGTCTCAGGTTTTCTGCATCCTCTGACAGGTTTCCTTCCAGGATTGTCCTCCATTCCTCCACTGCTGTGTTCCTTGATCTTTATGATATTTGTTCTCTAAAGAACCTTCGAGGCCTTCACAGAACAGATTTATATTCGGATTCCGTTGCACACAGCTGGACTCTGGTTAATAGTTAGGTGAGTGCTGGAGGCATTTGGTTGCACATAACATCAGATCTCCATGGAATACACTGAGCTTTGTGGTTGTAATGTAATAAATGTGGAAAGGTTGACCAACATGTTTCTTCTGGCTGGATGAATGTTTTCAAGTGGCCAAGCCAGAGTTCTGACTCAAATCTCATGGACCTCTTCCAACCTCAGACTTGGAGCTCATCACCAAAGATAAATCATCTTAATACCAGAAGAACAAGCAAAAAGCTGCTTAGCTATTAGAACAAGGGCTTCATTGATGTTTCTTCCATTGACAGAAGGGAAACTTTCAACAAAGGATTTTTATAAAAATGTAATTTAAAAAAATATATAAGAATTGATTGGTCCCAAAACTGCTCCTCCTTTTACATATTTTTCTTATCTTTGAGAGATGCCCATTTAATTTCCCGTCAAACAAAATTTTTGGTTGAATGAAAATAATTTAACGCCTAAATCTGCCATGGGTATGAATAGTTCTGGCCTTACCTGTTTCTATTATCTTAAAATACCCTGCATCAATACACACTTTTGAGCAAAATTGTTGTCACCCCTCTGTTTATGAACAAAAAGCCCACAATGGTCACTGAAAAAACTTGAAACTGACAAAAGTAATAAATAAAAATTAACTGAAAATGAACCATTACTTTTGAACTGTGGTTCACCAAAATCATTTTAAAATGACAAACTAATGAAACAGATCTGGACAAAAATGATGGTACCTGTAACTTAATATTTTGTTGCCCAACCTTTTGAGGCGCTCGCTGCAATCAGACGATTTCTGTAACTGTCACTGAGACCTCTGCACCTGTCCACAGGTATTCTGGTCCACTCCTCGTGGGCAAACTGCTCCAGTTGTCTCAGGACTGAAGGGTTCCTTCTCCAGACGACATGTTTCAGCTCCTTCCACAGATGTTCAACAGGACTTAGATCAGGGCTCATAGAGGCCGGGTCAGAACAGTCCAGTGTTTTGCTCTGAGCCGTTCTTGGCTGTTTTTAGCTGCTGTGTGTTTTGGGTCATTATCCTGTTGGGAGACCCATGACCTGCGACTGAGACCAAGCTTTCTGACACCAGGCAGCACATTTCTCTCCAGAGCGCCTTGATAGTCTTCAGATTTCATCATACGCTGCACAGATTCAAGACGCCCTGTACCAGAAGCAGCAAAGCAGTCCCAGAGCATAACCGAGCCTCCTCCGTGTTTAACAGTAGAGACAGTGTTGTTTTCTTGGTAACTCCTGTGAACATAGAGCTGATGTGCTAAAAAGCTCGTTTTGTCTCATCTGTCAGAGGACATTCTCCCAGAAGCTTTGTGGTCAATATGCATGGTGGCAAATTCCAGTCCTTTCCTCCTTGGTCGCCTCCCATGAAGTCCACTTTGGCTCAAACGGCGACGGATGGTGCGACCTGACACTGATGGAGCTTGACCTTTGAGTTCACCTTTAATTTCTTTGGAGGCTGTTCCGGGCTCTCTGGTCACCATTCCTATTATCCTTCTCCTTCTCTTCTATCTGTCATCAGTTTTCCTCCTGTGGCCACAGCCAGAGAGGTTGGCTGCAGTCCTCTGGACCTTAAACTTCTGAATAATCTGAGCAGATGTCGTCACAGCAGCATCAAGCTGCTTGGAGACGGTCTCATAGTCTTTACCTTTAACATGCTGGTCTATCATTGTCTCTCTGATCTCCTGGGACAACTCTGTCCTTCACTTCCTCTGCTCCATGTTCAGTGTGGTTCGCACCATGTCACCAAGCAGCACAGCGACTACTGTCACCCTTTAAATAGGCCGACTGACTGATTACAAGCTTGAAGATGCCTGGAATGCTGATTGGAGTTCCTTTTTTTTTGTTGAACCACAATTCAAAAGCAATGTCTGATTTTCATTGCTTCATTTTCAGTAAATATTTATTTATTATTACTATTTTCAGTTTAAGTTATTTCCGTGAACATTATTGTTTTTTTTTTTTTGGTCCTTAAAAGAGGGGTACCAACAATTTGGTCCACAAGTGTAGCTCTCTGAAGACAGACTCAGCATTATGAATGCCATACTCCACCTCATACATCTGTTTGTTGCCATGTCATAAATGAGTTATTCACTGGAAACATGTTCGGTATGCATGCTGAAACATTGCTTTTTTTTTTTTTTTTTTTTTTTTTATCTTCCAGCAGGTATGTTGTTGGTGGCTCTGATGTGCTCATGGCCTCTGAGTAAATAACAGGTACAGTATGTATGTGGAGGAGCAAATATCCAGTGTTGCTTCTTGGCTGCAGCCAGGGATGGAGAATTACTGGCCACAGGTGTTGTTTTACCTGCAGCTGTTCAGGATCTTAGCAAATTCTAGTGCTTCCAATGTTGGGCCTGTGTCTTGTCAGAGTTTGGCGGGTTTGGCTCAGTGAGTGGGAAAATCGAGATTGAGATCAAGATAAACCATGAAGGAGAGGTGAACCGAGCGCGCTACATGCCCCAGAATCCCTGCATCATTGCCACCAAAACTCCCACATCTGATGTTCTGGTTTTTGACTACACCAAGCACCCATCAAAGCCTGGTGAGTCAGTGTGGAACTTTTGCATATTGACTGTCCCTATATAGCAGGACTGCAATGATAATAAATCCTGAATATGAAAGCCTCAGTTATTGTTTCAGACCCCAGTGGCGAGTGTAGTCCTGACCTGAGGCTGAAAGGTCACCAGAAGGAAGGTTACGGTCTTTCCTGGAATCCAAACCTCAGTGGCAACTTGCTCAGTGCCTCTGATGACCATGTAAGTGATGAACGGGTTTTGGTTATGTCTAGTTGAATATTGGGGGTTTGGATCAGAAATCAGAACCTTCCTACCTATAGGAGATCTAAAGAACTGAATAACTGCAAGAATAATTAGTACTGTTTTTCTTTTTCCCTCCACAGACCATCTGTCTGTGGGACATTGGTGCTGGCCCAAAAGAAGGGAAGATAGTAGATGCCAAGACCATCTTCACTGGTCACACCGCAGTGGTGGAAGATGTTTCGTGGCATTTACTCCATGAATCCTTGTTTGGCTCTGTTGCTGATGACCAGAAACTGATGATGTCAGTAGCTGACGTCTTTCTATAAAACTATGACTCCATGTTGTCTCTCATAACTAACAAGTGTTGGGGTTGCTTCCTTTGGTGTTTGTCCTGCTGTAGATGGGACACTCGGTCTAACAACACCTCTAAAGCAAGCCACTCAGTTGACGCTCACACTGCTGAGGTCAATTGTCTGAGCTTCAACCCCTACAGCGAGTTCATTCTTGCTACAGGTTCTGCAGATAAGGTGGACAACATAACAACATGGGCAAATTCAAGTTAAACTGTAGCTCCAGATGTTACCTAGTGCTTAAAAAAGGATGTCTGTTTCTGTCTGTTCCTGCCAGACTGTTGCATTGTGGGATCTAAGAAATCTCAAACTGAAGCTCCACTCTTTTGAGTCTCACAAGGACGAAATTTTCCAAGTAAGAATTTTAGTTGCTTTGTCGGGAACTTGTTGGCTTCTCATATACAACTTATAATGCACTAACAGTCAGCTTGCTCTCTAAACATTAGAAGCAATAATAGTAATATGCTGGCCAGGAATATAGCAGTCATGTAAAACTGTAACAGATCAGCTTGTAGTGTGGTTAGAAGGTTTGATGACCAGCAGTTTTATTTCCTGCTTCAAACTGACGTTGCCCTTATCTCTGTTGAAATGAAATCCTTCAGATGTTATGCAGCTCGTGTTGCATTCTGTGATGATTCGCGTGAGGCAGGTTTCAGACTCCAGACCTGCAGGTTCTGTGAGCAGATTGAGTCATTTTTATTGCAGGAAGCCTGATCCAGAAGACTTGCTTCTTAATGCCAATGAGCTGTTTATGTGCTACATGAAAACAGGTCAGGGAGGGGTTGATACTTTTGGGCTTTTACAACGTCAATGGGTTAGGGACACCGTTTCCAGTGTGATCTTACTAAGGATCATCTGTCCTGCCTGTTCATTAGGTCCAGTGGTCTCCTCACAATGAAACCATCCTAGCCTCCAGCGGCACGGACCGACGTCTCAACGTCTGGGATCTCAGGTAAAATCTCTGAAATGGTGACTGTCAGGTATGGCTGGGCGATATGGCTGAAAAATGTATCTTGATATAAGGGTTTCATATCAGTTAATTAATAATTGATTTTTATTTTTTTTTTTTAATCTGAAATCCTGCCAAACTGGTGACATGACCTTTCCTGTTTCATCTAGTTTCCTCTTGCGCTGTTCTTATTTTCTCCCTTCACTCCACACTGTTTATTTTTAAGCGGTTATGAGGTGAAACCTAAAACATCTGCTGCGCTAATTACTCAACAAGTTGTTACTAGGTAACCAAAGAGTAAACGAGTTATTCAGAGGTTCTGCTTTAAGACCTATTTCTCCACAGAAATGTAGGAACTTCGTCCAGCCAACTGGCGATAAATTTGCACTTGCCCATGATAGATGCAAAAATCTAGCTAACAAGCTAGTTAGCAGTAGCCTCAACCGCTTCAAGTCAACGCAATGAAGATGTCTGAGTGGGACTCAAACTTTTACCTGACAGAAAAGTCCCACAAGACAAAAAAAATAGAATGTGAGATTAAATAGACCTATCAAGACAAAATTTAAGGATTTAATTTTTTTTTTTTTTTTTTTTATGAATTTAAGACATTTTAGAAGTACACTCGGACACCCTGTTAGTTGGTGCCACCAACCTTTCTTAGCTGGCTGTGAGAGGTTGAGTGGCTAAAGCCTTTCCTCTGGCTACATCCCCCAGAATGCCGTGCGGTTCTAAATCGGAAGTCATTGAAATTATTGAGCATTCTAGTAGTCATATTTTCTATTGATATTTATCATGTCTGTTTATCATGTCTATTGATTTATTGCCCGGCCCTACTATCAGGTGATAACTGCTGGCCATGAACTCTCCTGCTAAGATGTTCAGAGGTTGACAAGTGGAGCTGCTGAGCAGAGGATGATGATGTATTCTGTTTTCAGTAAAATTGGGGAGGAGCAGTCTTCAGAGGATGCTGAGGACGGCCCACCAGAGCTTCTGGTAGGTGACGTTAACAGAGAAACCTCACTCTGGACACTATTAGATGACATTTGTCTAATGGTTGATCCAGATGAAACCTTTTAATGGTCTTTTTTTCTGCTTCTTCAGTTCATTCACGGTGGCCACACAGCCAAGATATCAGACTTCTCCTGGAACCCCAATGAACCCTGGGTAATCTGCTCGGTGTCTGAAGACAACATCATGCAAGTCTGGCAGATGGTGAGAACGTCTCTCTGTATCAGAAATCAAAAACGTACTTGATTGAAATTCTGATCAGAAACTAGATCCTAACCTTCCAGCCGGAATGGGCTGAGAGCTGAACAGACACTGAGATGTTCTATCAGTCTGAAGGGAAGCTATGATTCTCTTCCAGGCAGAGAACATCTACAATGATGAAGAGCCAGACAACACCCCTGCATCAGAGCTGGAAGCTCAGGGATAATCACCCTTCTCTGCTCAGACAACTCCTCTTCCATTCCCTGGTCCCTGGCGCCATCTCTAGTTCCAGATGAAGCCTGAAACGTTAGAGCGGCGTGCTCCACTGTCTTGTTCACACTTGGATTCAGTATCATCCTGTTAGTACCTAACAGAGGCAAGGGTTCTGAAAAAGCACTTAAGCTCTGAACAAAAAGTCAGATTGGTAATGCTGTTCCCCTTCAAGCGGTTTCTTCTTCAGTATTATAAGAGACATTTTGTGGTACAGGGCATTAGAAAATATTCATAAAGTTCTTGTTCAGACCCACTAACTTCACAGGAAAATGTAATTAATGCCACAATATTGAGATGAAGGTTTGCCAACATGAAGGTTGGAAGCTCTTGTTGGTTATTTCTGATCAGATGGTTCACCACTGTGCAGATGTACATTTCCAGCTGTAATCTGTCTAAGGTACAAAAACACTTGGCAGTTTGGGATTATTCATTATTACATAATGTGAAGTTGCAGTGACATTTCTGGCACCACAAACTGCAATAAAGCTTTTGTAAATGTTGCTTTTCTAAAGCTAGAGAAGTTTTTTGATTTGTGTGAAACACCTGCCGCAGGACCAGGGAGATGTCCTCCACTTCTATCTTACTGTGGAGCAGAGGGGAAAATGAATCCAGACATTGGAAATCCTACAAAATGTTTATTGAAAAGCAAGACAGAACATTGTTTTACATCTAGAAGGTGGTAAAAAAATGAGAGTATGACGACTCATGGCGCTCACCCACAGAGGTAGATTCTGACATGACCTGAGTCATTCTGGGGCAATGCCAAAGAAGGGAAATCATGCTGGAGTTTTCTCTAGCCTGGCCATGAGCGAAACCTTCACTGTCTGATGATCAACATTTCAGCGTTTCCTCTGATTTCAACTCAGCATGGAGAGTCATTTAGAAAAGAGGGCAAATGTCACAGACTGCCATCTTCTACAGTCACTGCTATGCAACACAATCTAGATTCTACCCCCAGAAATAAAATAAAAAGCAGGCAGCTCTCAGGTCAGCCTCGTGCCAGATTAAAACACGTGGCATGTTGCATGACAACAGCTGCTTTCTGAACTACAGACGCCTATGGAAAGGAAGTTACCCAAGAGCAGAAATGATTCATTACTGGAAGATGTGCGAATGAGATGAAGTGACTTTAACTTAAATCTACAAGTGAAAAGAACCCAGCCTTCTGGGTCAGTAGTAAAATCCCACATTGAGCCAGGAGTCAGGGGCTGATACCTGCAGCTACTTCCTTTCACCACTTCAGCTCTAGACTTAATGATTCCTGACACATCAACAGGTTTTCTCAGAAAAGCGAATCACATTTTCTCCTTTAAGATCAAATCTGATACACTGTCTGGTTATGTCAAAATTTCAAACATAATTCACATGAAATTATGTTAACAGAGGTCTCTGCCCTCAACTGGGCTCAACATACTAAATGACATCCTTCCAGATTCACTTTTCGCTCACTAAAACTTTTATCTCGTATCAATCTTTTCTCACATGATAATGATGCTGTTATTCAGACTTCCTGGAAGTGCTTTAAAAGGCCAAGCTTGACGAAAATGGACAGAGAAGTTCACAGTGGAGTTTGGATATTTGAGATAATACTGGCTATTTGACCTGGAGAAAAACTGTTTAGCATAACATGACCCTGAGTTTCACTGGAAATGGTTCCTAAATCATCCATTGGGGGCAGCAGATAGCCAAGGTAAAACCAGGAAGACTAAAGAGGACAGCCAACGTCATGTGACATGCACACCTTCCCTGGGGAACAACAACTGACTGGTTGGAAGCAAAACAGTGAAATATTCTGGCAGAAAAAAATAAACATCTTAACACCTGTTAGAACTCAATATGATGGCTTTTAAATGAATTTTTCCTGTAAAATACAAATGAACATGTGACTTAGAAAAATATCAACTATTTTATGGTCTTCAAACATCTACAGTGTCCCTTATCTGCTGCTAGTCATGTTTTTCAAGGAGGAGAAGCTTTAAGGAAAATATTTCATGATTAGTTGGCAAGGCAGTGGCCCCCTCAGCCAACCTAACGCCCCCCCCCCCCCCCCTATTGCCATCAGCTGGAATGATATGCTCCATGGGCCAATTCAGCTTCACATTCTTTAAACTGTGATGGTAGGAAAAGCTCACCTCAGAGCTGGTTAGAAATGTGGGAATTCTTGATACAATAATTTTATTGACTGAAGTGTAATCAAAAAAAAAAAAAAGATCAAAAAGATATAGTTTCTGATTCTGAAAGGGAAAATCTAGAATGCTAGATGAGCAACAGTTGTGTTTCAGCCCCTCCCACCACAGCTTCAGTCCTGCAGCATGGCTGTTGTTGATGTAGCAGTAGTGGGTTCATCAGCAGCATTCTGGGGGGGCTTTGTTCCAGGCAGCTCCAGACCTTGTTGGATGCCTCCAGTCTCCGGCTCTTCATCATGCGTTGAATCTTCAGAATCCTCTTCCTCCTCTTCCTCCTCCTCCATGGGCGAGGGCTCCTGTTGCTGGTCTGGGCCAGGCGATGTCGTCCCTTTGTCTCCCTGCTCCTGAAAGAGGCTGAGTTGGTTGCTTAAGTCGTTCCTCTCCTTCTGCAAGGCTCTGCACAGCCGCTGTAGCAGCTCCAGCTTCCCCTGTAGAGCCTTGAAGTGGCCGTCACGCAGAGTTTTCTGCAACACAGCAAAGGGCTTCCAGATTGCTCGCTTCCTTAGAAACAACAGTGTCTTTATAAGGAGCAGAGACTGGATGAAGGAGCTCACCTCCTCTGCCATCTGCAGCAGCGCCTGGTTGTTGCTCTCCCATTTAGTCCTCCACTGCGTCGTTTCCTTCTCCAGCTTCTTGATCTTCTTCGTCATCTGGAACCAAATCCACAAATCAGAGGGCCGGTATTATATTCCGGATCTGTTCATAAATGATGATTAAAAGAGAACTAATGTCTCACTATTCTAGAAATATTTATTCATATTGAAAGCTGTAGAGCCAGTAAGACTGCCAGTAGTTCCTCATGTTAGGAGACCTGCTGGAGACATCTAGGTCACCCTTAACTCTGCATCTCTGTAGGTCAGGATTCCAACCCTGGACTGCTAGTCCTCACGCCTAAATTTACATAAATATTTGAGAATTATTTTTCCAATCTCTTATTTATTAACAGTTATTTAGTATTTCAATTCACCATCCAAACATCAGCTAAAGGCTGATTTATATTTTTTGAAAACTTAAATGTAATATTTACCCCAATAAAATATTAATAGGGACCTATGGTCACAAAAATAGGAGATTAAAACATGTTCATGTTGAAATTTTGGATTAATCAAAGTTTGGTCTTTGTAAAGCTGAAGTTACATTGTTCTCAATTCTAAACAGTAAAGACGATCAAATTTAAGGTATAAAGTACAACAGAATGAACAAAAAGTGCAGTAAGTAAATAAAATGAAGTGAAACTTCTCTGTAAATGAAATTTATTTTGATATTTTCGCCCAGAAGTTTCTTTGTAATGTTGGCGGTAGGTTCATTTTCTTCTGAAGGGATTCAAACTTGGTTAATCCAGCGTTGATTAGGAGGAACATTCATGTCGTCAAGCTACAGCTAACATGAACAGATTGTTGAGAGCCATTAACATCCCATAATAATCCACCGACGTTATAGGCTGATGATCGAGCTCATTCTTTCACAGTGAAACATGCTGAGCAGCTTCAGGCTGTAGCTCACATAGCAGTAGGGCTACGCGATATGGCTGAAAAACATATCACGATATAAGCATTTCACATCAGTTGATATAGATAATTATTGATTAGTTTTTTGTTTTAAATATGTGAAATACTGCCAAACTGGTGATGTGACCTTTCCCTCTTTTACCCACGGTTTTCACTCCACGCTGTTGTTTATTCTTAAAGAGGCACGGTGGCAAAACCTTAAACTGCTGCTGCTGCACAGGCTACTCAAGTCGTTGCTAGGTAACCAAAGAGCATGTGAGCTAGTTGATACCACCAACCTACATTACCTGGCTGTGAGAGGTTGAGCGGCTGAAGTCTTTTCTCTGCCTACATCCCCCAGAATGCTGTGCGGTTCTGGGTCGGAGTTTAGTGAATATTTTATATATTGATCACACGTCTGTCACGATATATATCGTTATTGATTTATTGTCCAGCCCTACATAGCGACTGCCGTCCCCTCATTTCATGAGATTAAAAACTAGTACAAAGACTCAAGTCTCAGACCAGAAGTCCAAGTCAAACCTCAAGTGTTTAGGGCACCAAGTCTAATTCAAGTCTGAAAGTCTTATTTTTGCAACTAGTCAGAGTTTGGAGCTCCAGTCTCTGATTACATATGAAGTTTCTTCCAGGTGCTTTGAATGCATTTCAATTTTGCTGTGAGGAAGAACCTTCTCTGGTTAACTGATGATGTATTCACAAGATCTGAGGCTGATGTTTACCTATGACACACAAATAGATGAAGCACCAGAGCTCACCTTCTCCATTTCTTGTCTGAAGGTAGTGAAGACTTCGTTACTCTTGGCCAAAGTGCTCTGAAACTCTTCGAACTTGTCCATATACAGGGAGAGCTGGGAGGTGAGAAGAATATTAAGCCTGAACTCATGAGTACAACACGAGGTTTCCATTATTACAGCACATTGTGTTGCTTTGTGTCGACACTGAATGGCAGCACAAACATTTCTAAAGATGTGATAAAACCATGCAGGAAATGAGCCAGCAAGCAGATCCTGACTGGACCTGGCTCACCTGTTGTTTCAGCTGAGATTCTTGCTCTTTCATCATCTCACATTTGCGTCTGGACTCCGTGGCATCCTTCAGCAGCTGAAACGTCACAACAAAGACAGCTGTTTAGCTCTGAAGCGGACTCAGAGGAAGCAAGGCTCTGACAGGAACACCATGAAGCCTTCATGCCTCCTCCTTTATGCCACATTCTAAACATTTGCTGCTGCTTGAAAGCACAGATAGTTCTTTAAACTCCTCAGTGTTCAGAGTGGAGACCTGAAATGACGGATGGATGTTTTACATTGTTGGACTGTACTACTGACTGTTCTGGGGTAGTTTATGGTGCAACAGTGTGGAGTGAGTGATCAGACTTTTCCAAACATACAGTGTGGCCCTGTTTGGCTCATCTACAACGTAACACACTCAATGAGTGTGAGTTAGCAGCCCGGGTGGGAATGTCACTGAAACTAACTCATGAGTGTTATTAAAAAAAAAAACCCAAACTGTGTTCATCTTCTCTGTTGGTGCAGGAATAAACACTGGAACCATTATTCTAAAGGCCAAAACACACCACTTGCGTCCTACTCTTCATGCTGCAATCCAATTATTTCCCGACATACAGGCTCCAACTCGGAGGTCCTTCTGCGGACCACCGGACTTAGGAGATCGAGTATTCACGTGAGTGTATGTACCGGAAATCCCGGCAGCATCAACACAAGCTGGTCCAGCAGTAAACTGAAAGGTGCTCGGACAAAATCGCCGTTTCACTCGTTCATTTCTTTCTGTACTTCTGAGGTCCTACCATCAATAAATACACTACTTTTATTGTAGTTCTAGTGGCTGCGTACATCATCCAACCCAATTTTCCGTCGGATCGGATGCCAAACCGGATCTGGTGTGTTTTGGCCTTAACATTCTGATGAATAATCTGCCATGGTGTTGTGATAGGGCACCGACATCTGAGACAGTCATTTATAAAGAGCTCATCTTACAAACTCTCTCTCTCGCTGCTGCTTCTCCTCCACTTCCTTCATCATCTCAGTTATTCTTTGCAGCTTGGCATCCATCAGTTGCTGCTGCAGCTCCTTGTGTTTGAACACTTTGTCTATGTGCTGCAAGA
The DNA here is from genome assembly GCA_014839685.1 of Anableps anableps. Classification (NCBI taxonomy): domain Eukaryota; kingdom Metazoa; phylum Chordata; class Actinopteri; order Cyprinodontiformes; family Anablepidae; genus Anableps; species Anableps anableps. Next base: position 1,097,556 of record CM026067.1, on the reverse strand, counting down.
GGGAACAAAGTTAGCTTGGAAGACAAGCACAGGAACACCATCAATTGTCTTCGTCTCCATAAATTATATCGTCTAAAAAACGTCCCGAGCAGTTAGGGGTTCCGGTCCAGATAACAGCATTTTTGAAGGCTCAAAATCAGAGTAGCTGACGATCTCTGCTGTCACCCTAGTTTCTGATTTTACGTCACCTGCCCTGTAAAACATCATCGACGTGCTGGCATGTCTGCAGTTTGGAACAGTTTAAAAACTGAGAATCAAAGCAGTTCAGATCTCTTAATGCAAACCTAACGGGCAAAGAAGCAGGTAAACACTCAAATAAAGCAGCTAACTCCGACAGCAAGTACAGAACATCAACACTTTAGTGGAACCTCAGACTAGATCTGTTTCTACAGAATAGTGATGAGGCTACAAGGGTTTGTGGAACATTTAACCAAATTCAGGTTTCTGTCATCTTTTGGAGCTGCTGAGGACCCTCCTCCCTCCTTCATCTCTACAACAAGGAAGGTTGTTCACAATCACCTGCAGGTGTATATCTGATGTGGGAATTGGCTGAAGGTTTGTCTGACATCACTGCTTAGCATAACAGCCCACTGGATGGATTCTTTATTGATGAGATACGGGCTGTGCAGCAGTTTTATGGGTTTCAAACTGCAGAGCAGGTAAACAAGAGATCAAAGCAAATGATCAACAAAGAAGCACCTGATCTGCAAAACGGCTTATATGTGGATTCCAAGTAGGGCGTGCTTTGCTTTGGCTGGTCATCCCGGAGGGACACAATCCCAGAAACAGCGGCTATGAAGAGGGAAATAAATAACCATGTCCAGCACTTTAAAAGGACTGTGTGGTGCTGCTGAGGTGTCAGTCATTCACATGGCATTGATTTCAATACCTTTACTGTATGAAGTGTACAACTGGAACGCACCAAAGTTGGCTGATCTTATTGATCGACTAACGATTGATAGATATGCGGACATATTCCTAAAAACCTGAGTTATATCTTGTAATGTCAACTGTCTTTTCATAACATGATGGGCGACATTTTTTAAAATTATGCTGAATTTTATAAACACATATCATTATATTTTAATTTATTTTGTCAGCTGTATTAAATACTGACTGAATAAACAAAAAAAATTGTGGTTTTCTCATATTATTAAACTTAAACATATTCATAGCTTATAACAAAACAGGAGCCTATTAGGTTGCTGAATGGAAAATGTTTTTTTCGAAAAATACTTAATACATGAAACACTTCACAGCATAAACAGAGAGATGTAAAACTATCGTTTAAAAACAGGATAACATTTAAGTTAAAGATTAAGCTCTCTCCTGTCAGGACAGTCCCAATAATCAGTGGTGAGAGAGACATTTTGTGCCGTTAGTCATCCTTTCAGTTCAGCTACCTTCCTGTTGTAGCGCCTCTCTAAGCCGGTGGTTGTAGTTGCTCTTGATCTGCTCGTGTTCTCACTAAAACCAGGAAGATAGAGCACATCACCCCAGTTCTAATGTGGCTCCCTGTAGCTCAGAGAACAGATTTTAAAATACTGTTGTCAGTTTATAAATCACTGAACGGCTTAGCACCAAAATACATTGAAAGACCTGTTGTCAGTGTATCAACCTTCCAGACCACTCAGCTTTTGTCATTGTTCATCCATATCCCAAAACCCAGAGGCTGAAATTCATTTTATCAAATGGTGGGGAAATTCCCCCTTACATGCTTCACATGGGGGGGGGGGATTTTTAAACTTTGGGGGGGAATTACATATGAGCTTGACTGTGGGTCCTACATTGTCTAATACGCAGCTTTAATTTGTTGTCTGTTTTTACCTTCCTAGTTCTCATTTTAGCTGCTCTCTCTTGTTTACCCGTTTGGTTTCCTCTGCTTCATCTCTTCCGCGTAATAACTAAGGGCTTAAAGGTAGAACATATTTATAAACATGGAAAACTATTCAGGAAGAAATGGTACTAGTTGTGAGATTAACGAGAGATCTTGTCACATTTTCACTCTCAGTTGAAGACATTGATTATCTTTCCATTTAATCTTCTTCCCTATAGGTTATTTTAGATGTATCTGTGGCTCTACTCTCTTTTGGTTCCATGTTCTACTCCTTTTTTTCTGTTCTCATCCTTCTCAGCAGTATCTTTCTCAATAATAGCTTGAAATAAAATTCCTAAATAGTTACATTTCTCACATGACTTCTGTCTTTGCTGAGCTGGCATCTAAGCTATTTGTATTGGTATAATTTATGGTTTAAAAAGTGACAGTAAATAAAAAAAATACAGAATTTGAAAAAAAAGAAAAAATGAATGTGACTATAAATAAAAATATTGTATTAAATAAATACAAAATATGGAAAAATGATTGGAAAAGTAAACTTAAACATAAGATTAGAAATAAAATTGGAAATTAAATAATAGTGATAGTGCTAAATTAATACTGTTGAAAATGATAAACATTACTTTATGTCACACTAGATATCAAATCAAATTAGTTTGAAAAGTTCTTATTTTTTTGGATGTAATATTTGTAAAATAATTTGGATAATGACTTTATCCAGCCATTTATTTATTTTTATAGTTAAGGCCAAATTTGGCAGGATCAGTCCTCCACACATTCATCTTAACACTGTATCTGCATGTCTTCAGTAACTTTAACCTTCACATCCTTGTGAATCTGTGTATGAATGGATGAATTACCGAATGTAGCATTAGAATCCTCGCTACATTCAGGAAATTTATCATTTCTCGCCAAATCTGTGTCACATTTTCTTTTCACCGCTACTGAATGAGAAAGATCTGAGCAGTGGAGCGAAGTTGATATGTTGTAGCATCGGCTAGTTTTTACTAAAGGAGCTGCTGGTTTCACCACTTTTGTTTAAGCCACGGATATATTCTGAGCCTGGCACTTTTCCTTGGGTGCTGGATAACGTTAAGGCCAATGACGGTAATTATTGTTGGAAACGAGGATTTGGGTCATAACCACTGGTATCTGTGCCGCCTCGAGCGTCGTTGTTTGTTGATTGAAATCGTTGAATCCGACCACTATTGGTTTGCTGGCAAGGGATACACTGGGACAGCGGAGGGAGCTCAGTAGCTTATACCCGCATTAGAAAAACTAGATTTGTGGGAATTGATTTTATATTGTGCAGTACCCGCAATCCTGCTGTGAATGACTGATGAGAGAAGGTTTGAAGTGACTTTGTCACAGGAGGAAGTTTAAGCTTGATTAGGCAAGCTGCATGTTCATCTGAAGCACACTGGAAAGAGAACGACACTATAGGCCAAAGAATGAAAAGCTGCCACAGCGGAAACCTGAGAGAGTCACAGCCACTCAACTCACAGTTGCCCATGGTGCTGACTGAAGCTACAACATTACTGTTCTGGAGCTAGTGTTGGGTCTTACCTCCTCTCTGAGCTCATACTGCTCAATGAGCTTTTTCAGTTTCTCAGCCAGCTCCATGTTTTCCTGCCTCAGCTTGGCGTTGTGTGAGCTGTGCTGTTCCATCTGCACCTCGATATCTCCCAGAGTCATCTGGAAGTGGAGCATGGCCTCCTTACGTTGCTCTTCATACTCTCTAGACCGCTGAGCGTTCTCCTCCTGTCAGTTAGCACACGGGGGAGTTTTTTTTAAAGATTTTTTAACACTATTAATACAGTATTTCACAGTAAGTAAGTAAGCGCACCCCTCACTGTTTTGTAAATACACTGCTCACAAAATTAAAGGGAACACTAAAATAACATCCTAGATCTCAATTAATTAATTTTTTTCATTGAAAAACTTTATTAACACAGTAGAATTAATTGAGAAGAAAATAACACAAAAATTATCAACGTAAATCAAAATTATTACACCATGGAGATCTGGATTTGGATTCATACTCAATAAAGAAAGTGGAAAATAACATGACAGGCTGATTCAGCATCAGTGAATATTCCTCAAGAAAAGTCCAAATGAGGCTCAGTAGTGTGTGTGGCCTCCACGTGCCTGTATAACCTCCTGACAACGCCTGGGGATGCTGCTGATGAGACGGTGGATGTTCTCCAGAGGGACCTCCTCCCAGACCTGGATTAGAGCATCAGTTAGCTCCTGAACAGTCCGTGGTGCCACGTGGCGTTGGTGGACTGACCGAAACATGACGTCCCAGATGTGCTCAGTTGGATTCAGGTCTGGGGAACGGGCAGGCCAGTCCATAACATCAATGCCCTCATCATGCAGGAACTGCTGACACACTTCAGCCACATGAGGCTGAGCATTGTCATGCAGAAGAAGGAACCCAGGACCAGCATATGGTCTCACAATGGGTCTGAGGATCTCATCCCAGTACCTTATGGCAGTCAGGGCACCTCTGGCTAGCACATGGAGGGCTGTGCGGCCATCCAAAGAAATGCTTCCCCACACCATGACTGACCCATGGAGCCATATGGATGAAGGGAAAGAATGTAAAACATGTGGCAGAAAACATTAAGAAAGCAATTAATAGAGTTAAAAAAAATGGTCTTATGAATGGGGTTTCAACTTATCGCAAGCAAGTCTTGTTTTATGGTAATTACAAAAAAAGAGAAAGATTAATATACGAACAATTTTATATGGGCAGCCTTTAGAAATGGTAGCAGAATTTAAATATCTAGGGTTATGGTTGGACAGTACATATACATGGATTATTTAGAAACAAAATGCAAGAAGGTTAAAAATCTGAGAACACAATGGGGTGTGTGGGAATAGGAATATTTATTCCAGAGTTTAAAATATACATTTCCAAACGGTTATCAGATCAACTATCTGTTTTCACAGCGGCAGTCATAATAAGCTTTCAGTGGGTGGAGGAGGTTTGACCAGACAGGATGGTGGCGTGCACGGATTCCAAAGCAGTAACTGAAAGTATTCAGGCAATAGGAAATAATAGGAAAGACCCAGTATTAGAAATTCAGCACAGTTTGTTTAGGTTACACAAGGGTGGTATTGATATTTGGTTCTGTTGGGTACCAGCTCATGAAGGAGTCAAATGCAATGAAACTGCAGATAAATGAGCTAAAAGGGCTTTGAAGGGGGTAATAACAGTCACAATTCCATTTGGGAAAGTAAATCAGTTATCAAGAGTATAGAAATAGATATATGGCAAAAAAGGTAGAATGAAGATGAGAAAGGAAGGTTTTTGTATAAAAAATACATAAGTCTATATGAATTAAAAATATCTGAGCAAAACAGAACAGAAGAAATAATAATGAGACTGAGGGTAGGTCATACCTATCCTATCCTATGTAACTGACATTATGTGTTTAATTGGGAAGAAAAACAATGATAAATGTGAGGGATGTGGAGGGAAAGAAAAATGTAGAACATATATTGATGAATTGTGAAGCATATGGACCTGAAAGGAAGAGACTGAGAAAAATAGTAAGAAGGGCAGGACAGGAATGGATTCTTAGAGGAACATTGGGAACTGACCAAAAAGAAAAAAAGAAAATTAAAAAAAAATTAAAAAAAGAAGAAATTTATATAGTAAGGAAAGCATTATTTATTTATCTTCATGATACAAAATTAAAAAATAGAATTTAATGGATGTGAGTTAAGGTTGCTGCACACTCATGTACTGTAGGTGGCGATACGCACCTAAAAGTTGCCTGCAATCCGCTATTATAGAAAAGAAGAAGATTTCCAACTTGTGCCTAAAGTGTTGCTGTTAATCCAATAATCACAGCGCTGATGTTAGAATCCAAACTTTAACAACAGTAACGGTCTGCGCACAGCAAATATTACAGCAAAACTACTGTCATCTTCCCACCTGAACATCCTCCTACAACCAACACATAAGCACCAGCTTACATACAACTTATCATGGACACCATTATTCTCTAGCACTCTCTTGGGCATGGAGTTCACCAGAGCTTCATAGGTTGCCACTGGAGTCCTCTTCCACTCCATAGCAACGTCACAGAGCTGGCGGATGTTGGAGACCTGGTGCTCCTCCACCTTCCATTTAAGAATTCCCCAAAGATGCTCTGTAGTGTTAGGTCTGAGATGCTTGGTCAATCCAGCTCCAGCAGTGGTTGTCTTAGAGACGCTGGAGTCCTTATCTTTTTAGAATACTACCCTTGGGCCCAGTTTCTGAAGAGAGGGGGTTCTGTTTGCTTCAGTATGTCACAATGCATGTATACCAAGATTCTTACTGTGCAGTTTTATGACCAATGTACAACCCTGCCTCTCTCACTGACACAGTGATATGCTAACCCCGGATTTACACTCCGCTGGCAGCGCGGAGCTGTTCCTGATCACCCTAATTTACACTACATGCGGCTCCACTGCACTGTGAACCCCAGAGGTGCTCAGAGAAGCATGTGTGGGAAATGAGCGATGACACGGTAAAAGGATCAGTGGTGTCATATTGTAGTTCTCAACTTCCAAAATTAATATTTTTTCCCTGTATTGCTTTCACTTTATCTGCCCTGACTGACACACCTACTGCAACCTGAGAGAGAGAATTTGACTTAATAGGCACCGCCATGCGCAGACAGCACAAATGCTCTCATTGACTATAATAATAAAAATTATTATTATTATTATTATTATTATTAACTTACTATTTTCCTCAGTCTCTCCCTTTCAGGTCCATATACTTCACAATTCATCAACACAATAATAACAATAATAACAACTATTATTATTATTATTTACTGTGGAGTTTGTTCCGTGGCGGAGCGGAGATGCAAGCAGTGTAAATTGGGGATACTTGGGATAATTGGGGGTCATTGCGTTGCTTAGGATCAAACCTCAGACCCTTTTCAGTGGAGGACAACCTCCTGAGACAGTCAGATCTGTTGCTGATGTATCTAAAGCAAAAACCATTGAAGCTGTATAATGATCTATTAAAGGGACTTTTTAAAAGAAATACAGTACACATAATATCAAATGACACACATGCAAAGCTTGGCAGAATGTACGGAGCCTAATCGAGGTCTCAGAGTGGTAGCTTGTGAAACAGATGAGGCTTGATGGAAACAGAGACATTACCTTCAGTGTCTTGTTGTGTCTCTGGAGTTCTCTGCAGAGGCTCTCCAATTTGCTGCGGGCCAAGATGGCTTTGCTGTGTTCTCCCTGCAGGTGGATCTTCTCTTTGACGATCTGAGACTGCTTCTTCTGCAGGGCTTTCAGCTGTTTCTGCATGCAGCGGCTCTCCTCCAGCTAAACAAACCACAAAGCCATTAACAAAAAGAGAACTTTGTTTTGTAGGTAAATAAAAGCTACACAATGCTAGTTTGTGTGAACATGGTGATAAATCAAGCTTTAAAAAACGAATAAATAGCCTCTTTCACAAAGCCGTTAAATAATTTGATGTTTTCATAAATGAAGTCGATTCTTTATTACGAGAACACACATCAGATTTCCAACCCCAACACAAACTCCAATCATCTATTCTTTCTCCTCAGAGCAACTTGTCTAATGTGAGTTAGTGACAATAATTAAAGCAGATCAAATATTGCACCTCACAACTTTCACCTTAATACTGCACTGGCTTTCCCCACAGACCATCTATCAACCCGACAACAAATTTCAGTGATCTACACGCTTTCTTTACGCCTCGCGATAAACTGAAAGGTCCCACATGGAACACTACGTCCCTGATCTACCTCATTCACAAGGACTAATGAAGGATCGCTGAGTGAGTGTGAAGTAGAGATAGAAGATCCCACAAAGGCATGTGCTGCAGGACAAATCTGCGTATGTGGACAGACCAGAGACATGGTAAGATCATCCAGTATCCGTCTGTTCTGCAGATAATAACATGCTGAGGTTGGTGCCAAAACAAGTACTGCTCAAAAACTTTGAATATCATCAAAAAGTTACAGCATATTCATAGAAAGCTGAGTGGAAGGAAAGAGTGTGGAAGGAAAATTTGCGCCAGCAACGAGGATAACTTCAGCCTTGAGAGAATTGAGGCTGGAATCAGAACTGATCTGAAAGGGGCTCATGAATATAAAGCTATCATAATCCTTAGGGACACAGCACAGGTCAGGACACCATTTTAAAGTGCAGTGCATTCAGCAGAGCGTTTCCACCGCCAGTTGAACTCTCACTGTGCAGGGGGGTTAAACCCAAATGCCTAACATGGTGTCATACCAGTGTGATGACAAATGTGACAAACTAGTATGGCTCATGCTTGTTGAGATGTTTTTCTGTCCCCCAGTCAGTGGACTGTGTTGTGTGACGCCAGTAGCTCCACCCTAAGCAAACCGTACCACAGTCCTATGGAGCTACAACTGAAGGAGGCTCAGGAACGGTGCAGTACAGCTCGGTTCTACAGACCGCTTTTCCAATGGAGACAGACAAAATAGCGGACCGAAGTGCACCGAACTGTGCTGTATCGCTCAGTGGAAACGAGGCATTCGTTATCTCTCTACATAAGGAAACAGATACAAACATTCATACCAGGTCTGCATATTTCTTGCACAGTGCTGCCAGTTTCTCTTCAGGAGTGGCAAGAGAATTCAGCGCTTGCATCAAAAGTACAACCTCCTTTCCTGGATGGAAAATGACAAGAGACCCAAAAAAGTACATTCAAATATTTTAATTAACAGAGATCATCAACAACACATGATGCACAAACTAGAAGCTCCAATACAAAATGTAAGAGTTTCATTAAAAGTCAACACTTTTAGATTTTTGTCTACTTGACAAAGATTTTATCTTATAAAGACAATTTACAGAAATTAGAGAATGGATTTAGAAGGAAAACTAGTATAAAGGAATAAAACTGAGATGAAAAACATATTTTAAATGTTTTTGAAGCCAAAGCTCAAACAAATAAATGATATTCAGTAAATTTTAAAGGAAACAGCAGCTTGAAAAGTCAGTAGGCCGAACTGTTCGTTACCAAACCTTTACTAACTGATGCTGTTTAGATACTAACAGGTTAAGATAATGACATTTGGATTTTAGCACTGAGCTGCACTCATCTTCAAATAAAATGAAATAAAAGCAGGAATTATTTAAAAGTTTCTCATTTTTTTTGTTTTGTTGCTATTTTAGTGTTTAGCAGTTTGATCCATGCACCCTTTGCAGTTTGGAGCAGAGACTAGTGTGGGTTGGATTGACCCCCCCCCCCCCAAAAAAAAAAAAAAAAAAAAGTTCTTTTGACTCCACCTACACGAATCAAAGGTAGATCAGGTATTTTCAGTGTGGTCCAAAATTCAACCTTTGCACACATTTTGTTCTATCAAAATAACCAAAACATATTTCAACCTAAAAACAATCCCTTACACTAACATTATAAAACACTCAACCTTGTAAATCAGAAATGAAACTGATAAAGATAAATTCACATCAGTAAGCAGCTCCTCATGAACAACTGTGGCTCTCCTACCAAAAGCCTTGTCATCTCCAGCCTTGGAGTCTCCACCAGGATCAAGCTCTGCCTCTCCCAGGTCACTGGGACTGTCCTCTCTACCTGGAGTTTCCCCTCTCTCTTCCTCTGGGCTGCACAGACCTAAATGAAACCCTGCGACCTCCTCCTAAAAACACACACCCACACAAACCATCATGACAGCACATGAGCTCTAATCCCTCATTAGACAGCATTGTGAGCTAGAGATTTTTCATTGAAAAAGGTTGGGGCTTAACATCTTAGTTGTCAAAGCTTCAGTTGCTGGAGTGAAATGATCAGTTTGAACTTTGGTTTCCCTCACCTTAACTTGATTTAAGTGACTGTTGTTTACTCTCTAAGCAACAAAAGTCAGTCTTATCCTAAAAAAATGCAGAACTGGTAGCAGTAGTATCCTATAATCGCAGGATCGCTAACAACATCCTAACTGAAAATCATTTATAATCCGTTATAAAATTTACTTTGACAGATACCAGTTTCATAAATTATATTTTTACCTACCATTACCAAACTCTAAACATTTTGTACTTTTGTCCTTTTTATTCTGATGAATGTATCTGTAAATAAGGAAATCATGGTAATCTTTGGAAACTGCTTGTAAATATTACTGTAAATTAAAATGTGCAACAAAATCTGGTAGATTAAACCTGCCACCAACCCTGAAGGCATGAAAAGGTACACAATCGCAAAATGTGAACAATCTCTCATCATTTACCTGACATGGACTGTCCAGATCAGCTGGGGAATCACTGCCACTCACTATTCTTCTGTTCGGCAACTCAATCTCACAAACTCCTGATGTCTCCATCGGTAGTGATCCAACACTAGAAATCCACACAACACAATGGTTAGAATTTACACTTACTCAATATACCCCTTAGGTTCATGTTTGCTTATATTCTGTAATAAACTGTATAAAAATATTTTTGCCAGACTGTGCGACCCCCCATTTATGTATTTTCCAAGTGAATTTACAAGGTAAAGGCAGACAGTGAATTTGCACTGACTGTGTAGGAGATGAACTCGCTGCCAGAAATTGGGCGAAGCTGTATCTTCATGACAGGTGTCATGCTTGAGTCTTGGATTAAAAAATGCTGACTTTAAATTCAAATAACAATTTACTTTAATGCATAAAAGCGCCCCAGTAAAAGATCTTAAAGGATGCACAGAATATTCAATGCTTGGATGTACACAAGTTAACAGGTAGATGATAATCCAATGTCTGAGTGAGTGTTAAGAGTGTTTTATCTGCTTTGACACACAGCTACATCAGACACAAGATTGTAAAATTTATCAAGTTTCATTAAAAAAAAATTTTTTAAAAAAATCTGTAAAAACAGTACAGTAACAGAACACCTTGTAGACAAATTCACTATTATAGAAATAGTCCTGTGCCCTATTGTTGTGCATATTCACATGCTGATGTGCAACATGCTTCAAGGGAAACCAAGGCCCATTTTACCAACTTTCTAAAAGGGATCACGGCTGCTTCATGTCTAGAGTTACAGCCTTGAGGAGGTGGAATACTTGGGCTGTGAGAAGCAGCTAGAGGACATCAAAGCAGTGTGCTTCCCATCAGATACTTCCTGAAGATAGCAGAAGAACACTTTGGGAAAAACAAGACAGTCCACGACTGTAGGGGCCAAAATGTAGTTTCAAGAAAATCTGCCATTCAGCTGCAGCTACCTGGACGCTAGAGAAAGCCTCTAACATGCAGTTCACTTCCCTGTCGCTGTGTACACTCTGGGCTGTTCAGATTAGCAGGTGTGGAGCTTCACCCCAACACACCATCACCAGCCTCGCTGGAACTTTCAGTATGAGAATGAAACCAAAAAGCTCGGAAAATAATTACAATAGTTTAAATAGACAAATAAATAAAACCAGTTAATAATAAACCAATTTTTAAAGTTGAAAAACTGCTGGGATGCACTATACAAAAAGATTTAAGTCCAACCTAAATTTGAAACGGCTCATCTGCGTATCACACGGCGACGAGATACCCTAACCTACCGACATTTAGTGACAAACGCGATTTTCCGGATAAACAAGTTCTGTCGAACCCTCAGAGGGCAGACATGAGCGGAATGCGTGTGTTCTGACTCTGTTCCGGTTCGTTTTAGCAACGTAGCTTAATTCTGCTCTGTGTGAACCGAGTCCCACTGAAACACGAAGTGTCAGTGTTTTTCAGAAACTTCTCAAGTACTATTCTGAACAGCAAAGACTGCAGCCCACGAGAGCAAACCGTAAAAAATATTTGTAATGTTACGCGGCGTTACGTAGCTACCGCTAACGAGATCATAGTTAGCTTAAAGCTAACTGATGCTAGCCTTGTTGGTGAACTTTACTTCAAAATACGGAACAAGTGAAAACAAACACTGCGCTCCAAACGTCTTTACAACACTTCGCTCAGTGCGTTAATAGCGTAAAGTCTGCATCCCAGAAAACCAAACAGTCCAATAAACAGCCCCCAAATCGCTCACCTGAATATTTTCACTGTACTGCTCAAAGGAGGACACCAGCAGCTAGTTAGCGCGAAGCTAACGCATACACCATCCGGGTAGCACCTTTCAAACTATAACTACTGTTGGTCTTCTCTAAAAGCGGAAACATGTTGTCTGCTTTGTAATTTGTTGTCCAAATCTTTTTTAGCTTTTAGTATGTGGTTTTTAAATATTAGCAGACCCAGCTCTAATATTAAATGAAGTTGCACAACAATCAGTATACAAGTTATATTATTTTAACTTGAAAGTGAAAAGCTCCTTCGTTCATATTCTTCAATAACGTGAGCTCCTTGATGCGAAGTCTACACCAAGGACCAACCTAAATCATTTACTTGCGCCCTCCAAACAGCAATTTTATCTATCCGACATCTTTTCTATAAATAAATGTTTTTATTTGAAAGGCTAACAGAACGTATCAAAGAAAAGAAGAACTTTGTAATAAAATAAAATGAAGCAATGTACATTTAAACAGCAACTATAAATAAATATATTTCTAAATTCAATTAAATTCAAAAATACTTCATCTCTAAGGGTACTCAAATGTTGCAGCTCAAACCATCCAAGTTCATGTAAAGAGTCTTTCTAGAAAGTCATGGCTGTGGACAAAAAGGATCTCCTGTAGCAGTCTGTATTACAGTGGCTATTGAGAAACCTGTGACTGATAACACCGTTCTTGTATAAGAGGAGGATTCTCAGGGTTCTTCATCATATTCTTCATTGCATGAAACATCCTTTTTTTTTTTTTTTTTTTTTTTTTTTTTCATAATCAGCTTCAGAGGCTCCAGAACAGAACCAGACTCATTTGTCAGTTTGTTCAGCTTTTTTTTATCTCACAGGCTCTTATGCTGCTACCCCAAACAGATGATGGTAGAAGAGATCACACTCTCCACCAGAAGTGGGTAGAGTACCCAAAATGTGTACTCAAGTGGGAGTTGCACTACTTCAGCATATTTCTACTCAAGTAAAAGTAAAATGCAACCATCCAAGATACAACTCAAGTAAGAATAAAAAAAATATTTGGTAAAAAGGCTACTCAACTACAAAACAGAACATCTGATTTAACATTTAGAAATGATGTCACACTGAAAAAAATGTAATGTTATGTACAAATTCTGGTGTTTCAAAGGCTAAAATAAAAAATATATACAATGAAATAACATTACTAAATAACAAATACAGGCAGAAGAAAGACTTTAAAAAAAAAATTAAACTAATTTTTACAGTTAGTAATGCATATATTCTTTATGTTAGAACAGGATAAAGTACTTCCAGTACTTCGGTAAAATTACTCACAGTGGGTACAGTATCCAGAAATTTTACTCAAGTAAGAGTAGCGATACTTAATAAAAATAACACTCTAATAAAAGTAAAAAGTACGATGTAGTAAAACTATTCCCCAATGTACATTCTTTTTCTAAAACGTTAGTCAAATAAATGTAACTGAGTAAATGTAACTATTACTACCCTCCTCTGCTTTCCACAGCATACATATCTGTATATTGCTGTAAACACTGAAGAACAGCATCCTAAGCATCCTCAGGAAGTAAAGTTTACTCTGTCCCTTTTTGTTGACGCTTCACTGTTGCTTCTCCAGTCCAGTCTGTTGTCCAAGTAAACACTTCTGTCACTCTCTTCTGGAATTTAAGACACAGGAAATTAGGCTGAATATGAATTTGATAAAGCAGGTGTATGATGGCATCTTCAACTCCATAGTGATTAACTAACTTCAGTGGGCCCTAAAAGATACTTGTTTGCTTACTCAAGAGGGTCAAGAAGAGTCTCTCGAGGCCCTTCATGATGTGGGATGTCAGGGACATCAGCAATCTATGGTCATTGTGACAGCGCATACACATAAAGACAGAAGCACTAGTCCAGAAACACTTTCTACGTCAAAAGGTATAAACTTAACATCAACACTAACTTCTTTAGTGGCTATCTTTAGGAGAGAAACACAGCTAAACGTAAAAGCTTTGAGCCAGCAGTAAAATCTATGTAATGAAAAACAGAATTCATAACCGAGTTAGCTGCAGCAAGAGTCTCTTCAGTTGCTTTGTCTTGGATTAAACATAGAAAGACAGAGACAGGTGGATCATATATATATATATATATATATATATATATATATATATATATATATATATATATATATACATATATATATATATATATATATATATATATATATATATATATATATATATATATATATATATAGCGGCTGGGTAGCTCAATGGGTAAGTCACCCGACCTTCACCCGGGAGACCGGGGTTCGAATCCAGGCCGGGTCGCTTGGTTCAGATATCCAGTGTGGGTCCTTAGGCAAGATCCTTCGCACTACTGCCTACCTCATCATGAGTGACAAAGGAATACACGCCATGCCGGCTCAGACGTCGCCCGGCCAAACAAGGTCTGCGTCAGGTGCTGGGGAACCAGGGCACCTTCACGAAAAATGGGTTACTGGAACAAGACGGAATTGGGCGAGAGGTGAAAACTTGGATCTGTTGGAATGCTACTACTCAAGTAACCCTAGTCAGAGGGGTTACATGCAAAGAATGCGGGAGGAATGGTTACGTCGACATCCCCATTCAACACTAACTGCCAAACAACTAGTAGCTCAGTGTTCCAACATCCGCAAACGGCAAATGCTGTCACAACTTCAGATAGACGAGGTACAACACAAATGCTACGGCAAGGGGGAGCCAGGACGCCAGGTCAGAGGGGAGTTAGCTTCAACTCCCCACCCGCAGATTGGGTATGCAGCCCCAATAATGAACGAACCATCACAGCTGAACGAGGCAGCAACTGACCTGAGAGGTAGGATCGTGGCCCGAATGAACACCAGGCAATCCCGATGCCAATTACAACGGCTGAGTGAAGTACCATCAGAAAGTCTCATTGAAGATGTGAATGCAGCATTGAGAACGATCCCTACCAACACCATAACGGAAACCAATGAGCTGGTGTACAACTCAGCATCAGTGATCCTTGAGATGCTCGGCTATAGGAGCAACCATGAGATTCAATACCCACCATGGAAAAGACGGTTAGAGGCTAAAATCAAGGTAACAAGGAGGGAAGTGAGCCAATTGTCAGAGCTCCAAAGAGGTGCAATCAAAAGACCGGTACCCAAGCGGTACAGCCAGATGCCCATACCTGAAGCGCTCGAAACTGCCAAACAAAGGCTCCAAGCCTTGGCCAGTCGCCTAAAGAGGTACACGAGAGAAAATGAAGCCAGGAGGATTAACCGGCTCTTCTCCACCCAACCAGCTAAAGTGTACTCTCAATGGCAGGGTAATAACAACAGAGCAGACCCACCAAGGCTGGAGACCCAACAGTACTGGAAAGGCATATGGGAAAGGGAGGCGACCCACAACAGCAATGCACAGTGGCTAATCTCTCTACGAGATGACCACAGCAACCTCCCTGAGCAAGCCCCAGTAACTATCACAGTGGCAGATGTCCAAGAAAGAGTCTCAGGTATGAAAAACTGGACAGCACCAGGTCCTGACATGATCCATGCCTACTGGCTAAAGAAACTCACTGCCCTCCATGAGCGACTGGCAGCTCAAATGAACCAGCTGCTACAAAGTGGGACTCACCCTGAATGGTTAACTGAAGGGCGCACAATCCTGATCCAGAAGGATCCCTCAAAGGGTTCGGTCCCATCCAACTATCGGCCAATAACCTGTCTCTCTACAACATGGAAGCTCATGTCAGGCATCATAGCAGCTAAGATAAGTGGGCACATGGATAAATATATGAGTACAGCACAGAAGGGCATCAGCATAAATACCAGAGGAGCCAAACACCAACTCCTGGTAGACCAAACAGTCGCCCGAGACTGCAAAACCCGACACACCAACCTGTGCACGGCTTGGATTGATTACAAGAAAGCCTATGACTCAATGCCACACACTTGGATCATTGAATGCTTAGAGATGTACAACATCAACAGGACTCTAAGAGCCTTCATTGCAGCCTCGATGGGGATGTGGAAAACCACCCTTGAAGCCAACTACAAGCCAATTGCACAAGTGTCCATCAAATGTGGCATATACCAAGGAGACGCTCTGTCCCCACTGCTGTTCTGCATAGGTCTGAACCCCCTCAGCCAAGTCATCAACAAGACTGGCTACGGATACCGACTCAAGAACGGAGCCACCATCAGTCACCTCCTCTACATGGATGACATCAAGCTGTACGCTAAGAGCAAACGAGACATCGACTCACTGATCCACACCACCAGGATCTACAGCACTGACATTGGGATGTCATTCGGACTAGAGAAGTGTGGTCGGATGGTTACACAGAGAGGGAAGGTCATCCACACAGAAGGGGTCTCACTCCCAGAGGGAACAATAGCAGACATTGAGGACAGTTACAAGTACCTGGGAATACCACAAGCAAATGGCAGCCTCGATGAGGTCACAAGGAAAGGAGCCACGGCCAAATACCTCCAACGAGTAAGGCAAGTCCTGAGAAGCCAGCTCAACGGCAAGAACATCCGTGCAAGATCCGTGCAATAAACAGCTATGCCTTGCCAGTAATCAGATACCCTGCAGGAATAATAAGCTGGCCAAAGGAAGAGATAAAGACCATGGATGTTAAAACTCGGAAACTACTAACCATGCATGGAGGGTTCCACCCTAAATCCAGCATCCTGAGACTATACGCGAGCCGTAAGGACGGAGGCAGAGGACTAGCGAGTGTGAGAGCCACTGTCCAGGATGAAACATCCAAGATCCATAAATACATCAAGGTCAAAGCCTCAACCGACGATGTGCTCAGCGAATGTCTCAAACAATGGGGACCAGAGGATGAGGTGCTGGAGGAACCATCATGGGAGGATAAGCCCCTACATGGGATGTACCACCGACAAATAACTGAAGTGGCTGATATCAGGAAATCCTACCAATGGCTGGAAAAAGCTGGACTCAAGGACAGCACAGAGGCACTCATCCTGGCTGCACAGGAACAGGCCCTAAACACCAGAGCAATAGAGGCTCAGATCTACCACACCAGACAAGATCCAAGGTGTAGATTGTGCAAGGAGGCCCCTGAGACAGTCCAACACATAACAGCAGGGTGCAAGATGCTGGCAGGGAAAGCGTACATGGAACGTCATAACCAAGTGGCGGGCATAGTGTACAGAAACATCTGTGCAGGATATGGACTGGAAGCCCCGAGATCAAAGTGGGGCACACCCCCAAAGGTGGTGGAGAATGACCGAGCTAAGATCCTGTGGGACTTCCAGATCCAGACAGACAAAATGGTAATGGCGAACCAACCGGACATCGTGGTGGTGGATAAACAACAGAGGAAAGCCGTTGTGGTGGATGTAGCAATACCAAGCGATTGCAACATCAGGAAAAAGGAACACGAGAAACTGGAGAAATACCAGGGCCTCAGAGAGGAACTGGAGAAGGCCTGGAAGGTGAAGACCACAGTGGTGCCTGTGGTCATCGGGGCCCTCGGGGCAGTCACCCCCAAACTGGAGCAGTGGCTAAAACAGATCCCAGGAACAACATCAGACATCTCAGTCCAGAAATGCGCAGTTCTCGGCACAGCCAAGATACTACGCAGAACCCTCAAGCTCCCAGGCCTCTGGTAGAGGACCCGAGCTCAGAGGTTGAGAAAGACCACCCGTGGAGGGTGAGAAGGGAATTTATATAAAAAAACAGAACATGAAGTTATTGGCATCAATAATTGTAGATTAGTGGTGTCCAAACTTTTTTGGACCAAGGGCCAAAATCCCCATGCTGAAAGTCCTCAGTGGCCAAAATGTACTTTTTCTCTCCAATTCATAACCCAAAAATAATATTATTGTGAATTCTATCTCCTTTACCTGCACAACAATACATTAAATAAGTAATATTTTAATGAGACCAACATTTAGCTTAATGTTTATAGTTATTTAACTTTTTGGACCAATTGTTTTCTATTTTCTTGGTCTATAAAATGTTTTTAGTTCATTCCCAGCAACAAAAATGAGAATTTTCTTTTAAAAACTTCAGTGTGTTAAGCCAAGTATAATGCCCAAGTGTGTTTCTGGGTAAAAAGTCACTAGATGTTTGTCGGATGAATCTCTATGAAATAAAAATACAAGCAAAAAAAGGGTTCATAAAAGAAAAATTCTGTGTTGTACTTAACATTTTCCATTTAAGATATCAACTTGCCATGGAAATCTCATCCTTAAACAATTACAACAGTGTACTCACCCTCTGGCTCCATATGCCAGAGGGCCACATTTCTACCATTCTTGAACTGTGGTCAGGGGCCACGAAAGCTTTTTCCAAGGGCCACAAATGGCTCCCGACCGCACTTTGAACACCCCTGCTGTAGATAATGCATCATTGGAGAACAGAAGAAGAAAATGGTGTAGTGAGGAAAAGTGGTCAGCCTAAGCCTATAGTAGCATAACTACAGAGATAGCTCAGGATAACCTAAACCAGTTTAACTATAAAATGTATTAAAAAAAAGTCCTCAAAGTCCATCCATCCATTCCATCCATCTAAAGTCCTAAATGTGAACATGGTGTCTACTCCACCTACTGGGTAGTTTTAAATAACTACTAGAATAAAACTGTGTAACCACTGAGTCAAAAGCAGATGTAATTTGCGGGTCTAACACAACAATAAGTGCACAGCTGGGCACCAATGGAAAATAAGCTTGTTAATGATTTCAACTGTTTATAAAGACAATGCATCTTTATGGTGTAAATAAAATCCAAGGTTCCTGAAATCTCCATGGATAAGTGCTCCACTTGTAAGAAACGAAAGAAGCCTTTGTCAAAGGGCTGAACATGAACGGTGTAAAACTCGACTTCACGTTTACTATGAAATCTACAGGCTGTGGCTGTGGCTGAGGCTGTGAAGCTATCACTCATCACTAAAATATGCAAGGGGAACATTTTTTTGTGGAAATCAAAAACTAAAACATCAGCAATGCTTGTGCCTTGTTTGCCACAGTTGAGAGATTGACAAACTTGCCTGTGACTGTTACACCTGAACTCCACCAGGGCCTGCAATTAATTTGCCAGCATTTTTACAGAGAAAATCTGAAAAATTAGAGGGTTAATCTGCATGTCTACACCAAATCCAATAACAATACTATGTTTAAACTTAACAAATGCAGAGAAAATGGCTGAATTTCATTAACTCAACCATGAAAACTTAGAAGGAATTTTGAAACAATTAAGCTCCTTCCCCTGCTGTCTTGGTATTGTACCTACAACCTTCCTTAAGAAAGTTCTGCCTGTCATTGCATCTGATCTGATTCAAATAGTAAACTCATCCCTCTCATCGGGTGGTTTTCCCCAGGCTTTAAAAATAGCAGTTATCAAACCACTGTTAAAAAAGAATAATCTCGATAAATCACAATTGCAGAATTACAGGCCAATCTTTAACCTTCCATTCATCAGCAAAATGATTGAAAAAGCTGTGTTTCAATAGTCAAACAGCTTCTTAACAATGACAAACCATTTTCAGTCTTTCAGTCCAGTTTCTGTGCTCACCACAGCACTGAGGCTGCCCTCGTCAAAGTGTTCAGTGACATCCACACAAATACAGACTGTGGAAGAACCACAGTGTTGGTTCTGCTGGACTTCAGTGCAGCATTTGACAACTGTTGACCATGGGATATTATTGAAGCGACTGGAGAGCTGGGTCGGACTCTCTGGTACAGTACTCAATTGGTTCATATTCTACCTAAAAAACAAGGTCAATTGGCAACTTCTCATCGGAGTGGACAGAAGTCACATGTTGAGTACCCCAAGGTTCAATCCTGGGACCCCTCCTATTTAATATCTACATGCTCCCACTAACTCAGATTATAACAAGTAATAAAATTAGTCACCACAAGAACGCAGATGATACACAGCTCTATATTACGATGTCACCAGGTGACTCCTGACCCATCTAAGCACTGAACAGATGCTTAGAACAAATCAATGCATGGAGATGCCAAAACTTTCTTCAACTGAAGTTATTATCTTTGGACCTAAAGATGAACAATCTAGAGTCAGTGTGCAGCTTCAGTTATTACAGCTAGAAACTAATGATGAGGCCCGAAATCTGGGTGTAGTGATGGACTCAGACCTGAACTTTCAGAGACACATAAAGACAGTTACAAAGTCAGCCTTCTATCACCTGAAGAACATTTCCAGGATTAAAGGACTAATGTTTCAACAAGATCTAGAGAAACTCATCCATGCGTTTGTCTTCTGTGGCATTGATCACTGCAACAGTGTCTTCACAGGTCTGCCCAAAAAGACAATCAGACAACTGCAGATGACCTAGAACGCTGCTGCTCGTGTTTTCACTAAGACCAGGAAAATAAATAAATAGTGGTTTTCTCACATATTAAACTTTCTCATATTCATAAAATATAACAAAACAGGAACATATTAGATCTGCTCATGTTCTCACTAAAACCAGGAAAATACAGCACATCACCCCAGTTCTGAAGTCCTTCCACTGGCTCCCTCAGAGAATAGGCTTAAAAATACTTCTGTTAGTTTATAAATCACTGAACGGCTTGGCACCATAATAGATTAAAGACCTGTTGTCATTGTATCAACCTTCCAGACCACTCAGGTCTTCTGGTTCAAGCCTATTCTGCATCCCCAGAACCAGAACCAAACATGGAGAAGCAGCTTTCAGTTTTTATGCACCACAAATCTGAAACAAACTTCCAGAAAACTGCAAAACAGCTGAAACACTGAGTTCCTTTAAATCAAGGCCAAAAACCCATCTGTTTAGAGCTGCCTTTGATTAGTATTAAGTAGAACATTGATCAATATTTTCAAATTATATTTGCTTGATGATTGTTATGATTTTGATGCATTGATATTTGCTCGATGATTTTGATGATCTTGATGTATACTTGATTGATGTTTTTACGATGTAAAGCACTATGA
Organism: Anableps anableps; assembly: GCA_014839685.1. Classification (NCBI taxonomy): domain Eukaryota; kingdom Metazoa; phylum Chordata; class Actinopteri; order Cyprinodontiformes; family Anablepidae; genus Anableps; species Anableps anableps. The sequence continues at coordinate 1,076,761 of CM026067.1, read as the reverse complement.
ACTGCCGTGCTTCTGAAATTGTGCTATACAAATAAATTTGACTTGACTTGACATGTCTCCAACCTTGCAAAGGGAAGAGCTTTTTTATTACATGTTTACGGTCTCGTGCAACTGAGCAGTAAACGTGTAAAATTGTAAAATATGTCATGTCTTCGGTGCTGGTCTGTGGAAAAGGATTACTGGGTTACCACTAGGGTGTGCAAGTGTTGTGTTTTTGTAGCAAGCGACACAACGTGTTTCTTTCGTTCGTTCTTTCTTTCTTTCTTTCTTCCCAGTGTTCAACAGTAAGATGAGCACGTTACAGTTACTATTGGTTTTAATTTTTTTTTTTTCATTTAAAACAAAAAGGTTACATGTTGTTCAGATTTTCTGACTCCAAACACTACAAGAAAATCCAAAAATTAAAAGAGAAGCTTAACAAAATTAGTGAAGAAAAAAAAACAGCTTTTCCTCCATCATCTGACCTCTCAGATTTCATTGTTAACTCCACACACTCCACAATCATACCAGCAGCTATAGATCTGCTGTGTCATGCCTGGATGACTACTGCCCCTACACACTGACCCCCATAGTAATAATGCTATGAGCAGCTTCTCCACACACAACACGACCATCTTCTCTGCACTGCCAGATCTGTACCAGTTTGCCTGTTGCTCCAGGCCCTCCACAGAGGATGAAATACCCACCATGCTACACATTAACCCAGAATTCTTTACACTGATTTGAGCTTGGTGTTTAATACCATCATTCCCAGGAGACTAATAGAGACATTTCTCTATTAATTAATTTCTTATTAATTTAAGGGCTGCCACTTGTCTCTGGATTTTGAATTTGATTGAAACACTACAGTCAATCCAGACTGTGAGAAAAACAGCTCCACTCCTGGAGTGATGCTCATTCTGGTGCTGTTCACACTATAAGCACACAAGTGTGCATCAAGCCATGAGGAAAACATGACCTTTAAATGTGCAGGACATAGGCATGGTGAATTGATGTGCAGAGATATTTAAACAGATCGCAGGGTGCTGCAACTACCTGGTGCTCAGTGTGGACAAAATGCAGGAGACAGTGATCGAGTTCCAGAGATCCTTCCTTGACTTCACCTTGTTGAAGAACACTGACGAGCTTGTGAAATGTACACTGGAGAGGCTACACTTTCTGAGAAAAGTGAAACTATGATCATTCCATTCCAGCATCTTTTCAACATTATACAGATATGGACTGGTGTTCCTCAGTTGCAGCATCCCAGTCTTCAGAGGGTTCCTGTTTCCTGCCCTGGATCAGGTTTAGAGCTGCTGCACAGCTTCCTGGCTCCAGCTGGTAGTGAGCTGCTGTTAAGATTAAACATTTCATATTATTGGCGTTAATGTAAATGTAACATTAAATTCAAAAATATTTAATTGATCCCAAAGGGAAATTAAACATTATCAAATAGTATTATTTTTGGTTTTACCTGCGTGTTTTATGTGTTTAAATCATTTTACGCTTATCTGTCGAAAAGCCCAGATAAATCATGCGTTTTTGACGATAAATTGATTGAAATCTGAATCTGGATGTAATACATGCGACTGTGGAACTTGGGGCACATTCCATCAGAAACAGTAGTAATTTTAACTGGGAGGGCTTTCCTCAGTCGTCCAATCAGCGCTCGCTTGTATGCCGGAAGCTGGACACAATTGGATATAAGTAGTCCAGCGTCGACATATCGATAGCTCTGATTGGCCAGGAGGATTGTCCACGGGCTAGAGATCCGCCTGTTATATTTTCTCGGGGTGGAAGTCATTTTCCTTCCATATTCCAGTCTGGGAGAGAAAAAACGTCGGAAGCAGACATTGAAAAGGAGGCAGAGTAACAGAAAACGGGTTATTGGAGCTGTTTTGGGGGAACGCAGCCAGTTTGCTAGCCGAGAGGAGCAGCGCTTTGCGGCGGCGCTTCATTTCAGACTGGCTCTTTGTTGTTGGAGCGGTGGATCCAGACAGAGCCCAGCAGCGGTGGCATCATTTCAGGTTTGCTCCCTTTCTACGTCTTCTTCGGCTTGTTGGAAACCATTTCCATGTATACAGCTGGCGTGCAAAGACAGCAAATTCTTGCTGTGTTTGAATGACTTTGGAGACTTAAAACGGATTAGAATGTACTGCACACTTCTTGTTCCTGCCAACTTCCCAGTGCATGTCTGCTCTGGGGGCTGGAGGACTGAGATCCAGAAAGCAGCTGCTTTGTAGAAGTTCAGTGTGGTTTGTTCCTCCATATTTCCTAGACACATGTCTGCTGTGATTGTTCAAGCTGGAATTCTGAAGTAATTCATGACTAATGTGTTTACCTAAAGCTAAAAAAGTTCAACAGAGGAAAGCAGCAGTATCAGTGCTTAAACCTGGTGAGTTACTGTATATCTACAAGCTGCTACATGCTAAAGCTACAGTTTTAACAGGTACAACTGTAGCTTTTTAAAGATACCCTCACCAACTGAATCCTATCAGCCATATTGATGAATGTTTCTTATGCATGTCTGCCTGTGTGATATCAAGGGACAATAAATTTGTGACCAATGCTACAAACTAGCAGTAAAACCTAAACCTCACCTCCACCCAGCAATAAGGAACATTAATCAGGCTGATGTTAGGAAGGGTTAAAGGTCAAGTTAGGTGGAATATTCCTGAGGAGCTTATGGCTTCCTTGGCCAGCATGACACCTAGTTTTAATAAAGAACGGTTCATTTACTGAACAGCACTGCAAACTGGGCTTGTGTACATATTTGTTAAGCCTGAGGGAAGGACTGGGTCTTCAGCTGTTTCCCAGGCGATGTCCAGGTCTTCCACGGCCTCCTATCATCTTTTTGAGCTGGTTAATAGTGGCCTACATGCCAGAAGCATTGTGATAAATATTTCTAAGAAATGTCAGATGGAAACAAAAACTTCTCGTAGCAGGAAATTACGTTTCTCCTGTGTAAAATTGACAGGAGGAATTAAAATGTCAACAGAAAGTGCTGTGAGACTTCATGGTGCAGCAGACACCCAGATCAGTGGAGCTGCTTTAGGTATAGACAGCAGTGGCAGTCTGTCCTTCTAACATCCAACACACACACACACACACACACACACACACACACACACACACACACACACACACACACACCGTTGCTGGCAGCACCTACCCTGGCCTTAAATGACAGGTGACTTCTATGTGTGGCTGTCATGGAAACCAAGCCAAAGTCCAGGCCATGTGCTTCTGGTTCCTATGGCTCACCTCATGCCAGGGTCAGCGTGCCATTCACAGTTCACTGCTGGCTGTTTCTTCAGATCATTTCACTTCACTTTTCAATATGTGAAATCTTTTCACCATTTAGTAGCTCTGAGAACTAATAAGTCAATGAATAAGGACTGAATAAAGTGTATCAGTGTTTGAGAATCTGTGAGTTTTGCTAAGGGTAAATGCTTGTCCTCATCTGGGTTTTGTCTGAATCATGGCATGAAGGAGCGTTCACATGAGAATGACCTATTTTTGGAATGCTGCTTCATGTGATTCCAAAGCACCATGCAGGATGGATGCAGAGGCCTGATGAAGACTACAGGCACTCGCTGTTGTCAGGTATGAAGCTCAGACGTGCAGACAGGAATCCTGTTCCTGACTGAGCGTGTAAATGCTGCCTTGTCACACAGCGAAGCTAGAACAGCAGCACTGGGACCTACATACGAGCTAACCATCATCACATGCTGTGAATGAGTGCAGCTTCTAAATTAGAGCACTAAACTGACACTAGAAACTGCTCTGATGTGGTATTAATGGTTTTAGAAAAGGAAAACAGCTAACCTTTCTCTCTACCATATTTATACCCTCAGTGAGGCAGTTCACCGGTTACAGCCTGTTGTTACACTTTGAATACCTGATGGAAATGGAAACATCAAGTCATTCCTTGATGAAGTAAACATCCAGTATTTATTGTAGCTCATCAATAGCTGTGTTTCCTTCATCGTTGTTTGATGCACATTTTGAAGTATGGCATTAGAAACAGTTGATGGAAACGACAACATTTGAAAAAACTTCCTCAGTTTTGCAAAAAACATTTTCACACTGCAGTGTTTTTTGGTTTTCCCAAAGAACAGTTAATGTGCTAAAGGGGAGATGGAAACGCATGTGCTGAGTAAGTTCTGAAGCAGCGAATGCTCACATCCACTGGTGGCTCTGTGCCTTAGCAGAGGCACCAAACTCTGAGTAATTTCTAAGTCCAAACCTCTGGCTCGGAAGGGTGGATTCTCTCTCCATTCAGTGCTCCATGCTGATTTGCAACCGCTGCATCTTGTCTATTCCAGCCATGCGTAGCGTCAACATCTGATGAAATGATGCTCTGTGAAGCCTGGATGATTCGCTCCAAACCAGTAGATGGAAACATGCCTAATTCACCTTTTCCCTTTTTCATTCTTATTTTGACATTTCAAAAGTTTGCTTAAAATTCACATGACGGTCGGATGGAAACACAGCTCATGGAATAGTCTTCACTGCTGATTGACTGCATTTTTCTGTGGAAGCTACTGCATCTGAAACATGCATTGACTGGGTGGGTCTGGTATGTGCTGGTCTGTTTCTGTCCAGAGGGCCATTTGTGTGTCTACCTTCCTGTGTGAAATATCAACATCCTCCGTATTGTTGCTCCACCCTCATTGTCAGGCTGCAGCAGGAGAACCAGCTCCTTGTGTCTCTGACTGCTGTTGCATTGGATTTTATTAAAATCACTATTGACAGGCCTTGTTTTAGTGGCGCAACCGTGGTTCTGAGATTATTGAAATATGGAAATAATTCAGATGTTTTAGAGCAGGAACACATTTAACATGTGTGGAACTGTTGGCTAAAGATCAGGACTATGGACCCCTGCTTTAGGTACACAGTGTCTCTTTACTCTCTCTGGTTGCTTTAACGCATTCCAGCTCCCTCACTCTGTTTACCCTCCTTTCAACACATCCTTAAGACTTCAGCCTTCATTTACTTGTCCTTTTAGCTCAGCCTCTCCTCTTCCTCCCTTTGTTTTCATCACCACCTCAGTCACCTCAGTGAGTGTCTCAGAAGAGAAGTTGTAGTGACTGCTGGATCTTCTGCTGATCTGTTATGTGATTCTGGGATATGATGTCTCTTAAAAAGAACTGGATATTTTGCTCTTTACTCCACTCTGAATGCATAATTATCCCTAGAAAGAAGGAAGTACCTGCTATAGAGTTCAGTTGAGAACTGAACTTAACTGATGTTGAAAAATGAAAGCTGGTCTGACATCAGACTTTCTTGAACCTCAAAATCTACACTGCTCAAAAAAATAAAGGGAACATCTAAACAAAACAATGTGACTTCAAATCAGTCATACCTTTGTGGAATCAATGTCACCAGTTAGGTAGTAACACGTATTGTGACTCAGTTTCACCTGCTGCTGTGCAAATGGAAATGAGAGGCAATTAGCAAGACAACCCCTATAAAAGAGTGATTTTTGCAGGTGGTGACCACAGATCATTTCTCTGTTCTCGTCCTTTCTGGATGAACTTTTAGTCACTTTTTCTTATTGTCAGTGCTGTCACGCATAGAGGCATCATGAAGCGTTTTTTTTTTTTTTTTTTTTTTTTTTTTTTTTTTTTTTTTTTTACAGCCCACTGAAGTTGCTCAAGTAATGCAGCTAATCCAAGACGGAGCATCAATGCGAGTGGTGGCAAGAAGATTTGCTGTGTCTCTCAGCACAGTGTCCAGAGCTTGGAATAGGGACCAGGAGATAGGCCAGGAGACATGGCTGGGTCATAGGAGGGCTACAACCCAGCAGCAGGACCGCTACCTCGTCCTTTGTGCAAGGAGGAACAGGGGGTCCACTGCCAGGGCCCTACAAAATGACCACCAGCAAGCCTCTAATGTGCATGTTTCTGCTCAAACTATCAGAAACAGACTCCATGAGGGTGGTATGAGGGCCCGACGTCCACATATAAGGCTTGTGCTCACAGCCCAACACCATGCAGGATGATTGGCATTTGCTAGGCAACACCAAAATTGGCAGATTCGCCATTGGTGCCCTGTCCTCTTCATAGATGAAAGCAAGTTCACATTGAGCACATGTGACAGACGTGACGGAGTCTGGAGACACCATGGAGAACGTTATGCTGCCTGCAACATCCTCCAGCATGACCCTTTGGTGGTGGGTCAGTCATGGTGTGGGGAAGCATTTCTTTTGGTGGCTGCACAGCCCTCCATGTGCTAGCCAGATGTACCCTGACTGCCATAAGGTACTGGGATGAGATCCTCAGACCCACTGTGAGACCATATGCTGGTGCAGTGGGCCCTGGGTTCCTTCTTATGCATGACGATGCTCAGCCTCATGTGGCTGAAGTGTGTCAGCAGTTCCTGCATGATGAGGGCATTGATGTTATGGACTGGCCTGCCCGTTCACCAGACCTGAAGCCAATTGAGCACATCTGGGACATCATGTTTCGGTCAATCCACCAACGTTACGTGGCACCACGGACTGTTCAGGAGCTAACTGATGCTCTAATCCAGGACTGGGAAGAGACCCCTCAGGAGAACATCCACCGTCTCATCAGGAGCATGCCCAGGTGTTGTTGGGAGGTTATACAGGAACGTGGAGGCCACACACACTACTGAGCCTCATTTAGACTGGTCTTGAGGAATATTCACTGACGTTGAATCAGCCTGTCATGTTATTTTTCACTTTCATATTGAGTATAAATCCAGATCTCTATGGTGTGATAATTTTTATTTACATTGATAATTTTTATGTTATTTTCTTCTCAATCAATTCTAGTGTTAATAATAAATTTGTCAGTGAGAATATTTAATTAATTGATATCTAGGATGTGTTAGTTTAGTGTTCCCTTTAATTTTGTGAGCAATGCATTATTGAGCAGAAAAAAACAAGGAGAGAACTCTAAACACATCATATGAGACCCACAATATATTTGTAATTCTTCAGGTTTTGCCCTGCTGCATAGCCCAATGTAGTTTTCTGCTAATTTCAGGGGTGGGGGTTTATGTTGCAGTTTGAGCTAACCTGTGGTCCTGGAGACCAAGATGGCTAAGCTCTGGAGACCTAGAAGATCTGTGTCGTATATGAGAACCTGTAGTGGCTCTCTGGGTTGGTGGTGCTGACTGTGTAAAATTAACGAAGGCCATTTATTAGCATTAATACTAGGCTAGGCGATGTGGCTTAAAAATAAATTTTTTTATTTTATTTTCTTTTACTTTCCATACTAGCTCCAATTTCCAATTTTAATCAAGAGAGAAAAAAAATTTACAGTAAATACTTTAAAAAAGTGGCTTTTATTTCTATCATCCCTTCTGTGAGTGGTACGACAGAATATGGGTTAGGCTACAATAATTTTTGTTTAATTACAAGACTATATAGTCATAATATTAGCTGAAAAAAGATGCAATTTTACCAGAGGAAATGTCTTAAAATTATGACAAAAAGTTGTTTTAATGAGAAAAAAGCTTCTCATTATGTGATTGCATTATATTTTGGTAATATAACTTTATTCTTGTAGTATTTTGACTCTGTTGTACGACTGTATTCTACCACTTTATTCTCGTAATTAAAAATTATAGCCTGGCCCTAATATTATACTATAGAGTTGAACTGAATTCAAAGCCCAGATAAACAGAAGCTGTAAAACATACATGAAAAAATAAGATGGTAAGCCTTGGGCGCACCAACGTCACTCTGAACTATGGAAACCCCAGAAATGCATTGGTCAAAAGAAGAAAAATTCCAGATTTTCCAAAAATTAAATCTTCAAAAACTAAAAATTCAGTTATCGCTCAGTCCTAATTAATACATCAAGCTACTGAATTCCTTTGGTCCAAGAATCACTCACAGGGGGATACCCAGATATGGGTCTTCAGATCATTCTGGTGCATTTTCAGGCCAGAAGGCGTGTACATCCCTAAAGCTATAGGTCTAACAGGATCTCCCCCTGTGGGATGTGCCTAAAACCCTCCAAAGGAAGGTGTCCATGAGGCATCCTTATCAGATCACCAAACACTTCAACTGATTCTTTTGTTTTTATAGGGGCAGCAGCTCCTCCTTGTGTCTACTGACCATTTGCACGTGATTTCACGCTGTTCAGAAAGCAGCCCAGTCCACCATGACTGATGTCAAAAAATAACCTATGCTCCCCTGTAAAGCTTGTCAAAAAACACAGTTGGTATCCTAATATCACTTTTGATTGGCTGATTTCACTTTAAAAAAATGGTCATAGGCTGCTGCAAAAACAGACAAGGATGCAAACCAAGCTTATCATTTTATTGTTTAACTTTTACTGAGGAACGATGCCCGCGATGGATTGCAGCTGTCCATCAATCATAAGGACTGGCAGCCTTTGGTGTATTCACGGATTTGCAGTGAACACTTTTTTTTACAAGGTAGGAAGATTAATGTTCATGTACATTATAAGTAAGATGTAATCAAATATTGCATTATGTAGAAGGTAGGTGTCTAATCATTAGTAACCATGGGGAAACTGCCCCACCATCCTGTAGCTTAGCATATACAAAAAAAAAAACTGGTGAGCATCTAGACCTTTGATCAAATAGACGTCAGGAGGTAGAAGCTATGGATTGGGTTCTCAGCTATTTCTAACTTTTTAAATACTGCTGTCTGAGCCACAACTTGGTGTGATACTTTCACAGACAAATTGACTCAACTTAAACAAGTAGAAGCCATGGTTATATTGGCAAAAACAACTTGGGAAAACAATCGCAGTTACTCCTTTCAATACTCCTGTCCCTCACTTCCGACATCCATCATGGCGTCTGGCATTGATAAGGGTCGCTAATGCTGAGCCAAGTGATCCCACAGAGGAAGCTTATTTCAGCTGCTCATTTTCAGGATCTAGTTCTTTCAGACACACATGAACTGACCCCCGACCTAAGCGGTGCACTTCACGTTTTTGTGATTTAGAACCAAGGCCTTAGACTTCGAGGGGCTGACTCATTGCGCTCCAGTGCACACTGAAGGTCATGGCCTGAAGATTCCAGCAGAACCACATGATTTGCAAAAACCACAGATGAGACCCTGAGGTTCCCAAATCGAACTCTCCTCTCCAAAATGCAAAACGCCATGTGTGGCGAAGAACTAACACTGCACATCACTCTGAACACACCAACCCCACTGTCAAATATGGTGGTGGCAGCATCAAGCTCTGGAGGCACTTCTCTTAAGTGAAGATGGTCAGAGTTGATGGGAAGACAGATGGAGCCAAATACAGGGCAATCTTGAAAGAAAACCTGTTGGACTCTGCAAAAGATTTGACTGGGGCGGCGCCTCACTTTCCAGCAGGACAACCACCCTAAATATAAACCCAGGGCTACAATGCAATGGTTTAAAACAAAACACATTCATGTGTCAGAATGGCCCAGTGAAAGTCTAGACCTAAACCCAATTGAGAATCCATGGCAAGATCTTAAAACTGCTGTTTACAAATGCTCTCCATCTAATCTGACTGAGCTTGAGCTGTTTTGCAAAGAAGAATGGCCAAAAATTCCAGTCACCAGATGTGCAACGCTGGTGGAGACGTGGTGTGATTTTTTTTTTTTTTTTTTTAAATGTGTGTCACCAGGTTGAACATGCAGTGACCAATCTGAGTTTGCAGTGAGTGTGTTCTGGGCACACACATTTGCATGAACGAACAATAATTAGAAAAAAAAAAAAGACTTTCTTTCTCTTCATTAGGTGTACAATTCTTATAAAAAAACAGTAGGGTGCAAAAGGGATGAATTTCCGATGCAGGGTTTCACCAAAATATGAAATTTAAAAGAAAAACACACAGAAAACAAACTAGTTTTTCTCTGTGATCATCATCTGAGTCACCAGGGGCCTCAAGCGTTAGAGTTCACAGCTTTCATACAGAAAGGGAGCAGGGAGAAACTCTGAAACATAAGGCACACAAAAAAAATTGAGATGTATAAAACCATGCGCATGCATGTGGCTGCACACCCTTCCTTCATACATCTCAAATTGCGTAAAATAGAGCACTTTTGCAGGTGGCATGTGGACAACCCTGTCCCACCCATAAATTAGTATAAATACCCAGAAGGCTCCCACCACATGTCCAAATAACCATGGCAATGGCCCCTGCTGTCCAATAATAGGCTCCTGCTACTACTAATAATAATGAAACAAGGTGCCTTTTAGGGTCCAAAAAGACAAAAAAATAATAGGAAAAAAAAATTTAAATGGAAAACAAACAACAACAAAAAAATTAGACAGTAAAATGATCAAAGTGAAAAGGCATGTTTGAACAGGTGAGTTTTCAGCCAGGTTTTAAAAAGACACAGCGTCTCATAGGGTCCTTAGGAGTGAATGGAAATCAACATGCTGTCTAAGCCTATTCCACAGTCCAGAGAACAAACCATCGTCTGGATATAGAATAGAATGGAAATATCCTTTATTTGTCCCACGATGCGGAAATTTCTGTGCAACAGCAGCAAAGTGGCAGTGGCAGGCAGTAACAGAAAAACAGACTCACACAAAGAATATAACAATTTGTATGAAAAACAGAATAAAGAATAAAAAAGGAAAAAAATACTGTATAGTAAGGCAAAATTTCAACATGAATATTGTGTAGTTGTAAAAAAATACTTCAGTCCAGAGGAATGTACAACTGAGTTGGTTAATTAAGAATGTAGAAGATGTGCATGTCTCTGAGCATTAGAAATACAAGCTATTTACAGTTAGTGACAATAGAAAAACGGTGAAGTTGTACAGATACAACACATTGTAAACACATTGATTTTGTTGGGAGCAGTGATAGTTGTAAAATCTAACACCTGGTGGGAGGAAGGATCTCCAATAGTGCTCCTTTGTACACTGAGGATGAAGCAGTCTGTCACTGAAGGAGCTCTCCAGCTCAGCAACAGCTTCATGCATGGGGTGGGAGACATTGTCTATCATGATGTTATTTTAGCCAGAGTCCTTCTGTCTCCCATCACCTGCACTGGGTCAAGGGGCATCCTAGCACAGAGCTGGCCTTCCTGGTGAGCTGATCTCACTGCTTCCTCTCAGCTGTAGATAAGCTGCTGCTCCAACATACAGTCCCACAGAACATGGCTGATGCCACCACAGAGTCAAAGAAGGTCTTCAGGAGCACCCCCTGCACTCCAAAAGACCTCAGCCTCCTCAGCAGGTAGAGTCTGCTCTCACCCTTCCTGTAAAGCACTTCAGTGTTATGAGTCCAGTCTAGTTTTTTGTTCAGGTGAACACCCAGGTACTTATAAGAGTCCACAGTCTCAATGTCCACTCCCTGGATGTTCACTGGTGTCAGTATGGTGGGTATGTGCCTATGGAAATCCACCACTAGCTCCTTGGTTTTAGCTGCATTGATCAAGAGGTGGTTCCTCTGGCACAAGCCCACGAAGTCCTGAGTTCACTGTCTGTATTATGTCTTGTGCTGTGATGAGGCCGACTATGGCAGAGTCATCAGAGAACTTTTGAAGGTGGCAGCGTGGGGAGTTGATGGAGAAGTCTCCAGTGTAGAGGGTGAAGAGGAACAGTGCCAGCACAGTTCCCCAAGGGACCCTCATACTGCAGACCAGCCTTGTCTGAGACACAGCCTTGTGTCCTCACATACTGTGGGCGGCCAGTGAGGTAGTCCAGTATCCACTGGGACATGTGGTGGTCCACTCCTGACAGCTCCAGCTTGTCCCTCAGAAGTCCTGGATGGTGTTGAGAGCACTGGAGAAATCAACGAACATGATCCTCACAGAGCTTCCAGGCTTCTCCAGGTGGGCCAGAGCTTGGCGCAGGAAGTAGATGATGGCGTCATCCACCCCGATGCCAGGTCGGTAGGCAAACTGCAGTGGATCCAACGATGACGTCACCAGGGGGCGTAGATGGTTGAGGATCAGCCTCTCGAGGATCTTCATCAGATGCGACGTCAGGGCTACCAGCCTGTAGCTGCTGAGGTGCTTTAGATGTTTAGTCTTTGGTACCGGTACCACACAGGAGGTCTTCCACAGTTGTTGTGCTTTCCCCAGCTTCAGGCTTAGGCTGAACATGTATCCCATGATGTCACACAGTTGATCTACGCAGCACCTCAGGAGCCTGGAACTGATGCCATCTGGACCTGCAGCCTTTCGAACATTGATCTTTCACAGCTTGTTCCTTACCTGAAGTGTTGAAAGGGACAAGATGGCAGTGGGATGGAGTCCTCTGAAGTAAAGGGGGTGGATGATGGCTGAGAGCTGAGGGGTGTGAAGTCCTGAGAAGAAAAGCTGGCAGTCATTATAGATGAGCGGGGCAGCAGCAGGGGGGACTGGGCTTAGGGAGGGGTGGGTGACTGGTCAAACCTGTTAAAGAACTGGTTCAGGTTGTTCACCCACCCTAAGTCTCCTACAACCTGAGGGTTTGGTTTGTGGCCTGAAATTGACTTCAAACTCCTCCAAACCCCACTGATGTTGCTCTCCTGCAGCTGATCCTTGTCAACTACTTCTGCACAGCTCTCAGCTCCTCGTTTCCTGATCTAAAGGCACTCTTCTTCTCCTTCAGGAGAGCATTTATTTCAGGGTTGATCCAGGGCTTGTTACTGGAGAAACACCGTACCGTCATGAGCACAGTGTTCTCGACGCAGACGTTGATATAGTCCCTGATGCAGTCTGTGATAAAGCTGAATCCACTATTCTAGATCTATTGCATTTAATTAAATTGCACTGTTTTGTTTGCTTTTTATGATTTATAAAGTGTGATTATTGCTAGTGAAATAACTTCAATGATTTTCACACAAAAGATTATTTAAACTACAATCTTAAATCTTAAGTCACAACAACAAGAACGAAATTTGAAATCAGATCGACTTCTGAAGCAGCAGTGCTGAGAGATGAGTTTGCCATTTGGCAATCCACACAGTGGCATACTGACGAAAATCCTACTTTTCATGCAGTGCCCTGGACAGACACACACTATATACGGGCAGTTAACTTGTGTGTGGGTTTTAGTTTTTTTTTTTAACAGTGGTAGAAAACTGGAGTACCCAGAGCTCCAGTAAAAAGAAGCAATACAGGGACGGGGAGAAAACTCAATCCTAAAACAGCCAAGGATGTGTTTCGAATCTTGGACCTTCTTGCTGCAAGGCACCAATGATACCAACTGCTCCACCATGCAGCCCATCAGTTACTCTTGTTAAAAAATGTTAAAGTATTAAGCTTATACTGGGAGACGAGTGACAAGTGAAATAAAATACTGAGAATATTTCATCAGTCAGAATTTTTATTTTTATTTTTATTTTTTTAGCATTCTCCCACGACAAAACTCCTTACCTGGCTCGTTTTCTGGGGTAGTAGCCTCTATCTCTAATTTGACCCTGGCAATGGAAAGGGAAGGTGCAGAGAACCTCACCCAGAAAACTGCCCTGGTTCCTGGAAAGGGCTCCGACAGTGGGAACACACCTGTACTAAACTCACTATAGCCAGGGAAAACAATTCCAGATGCCTGATGTTCTTTAAGTTTGTATTTAGCTTTTAGAAACTACCATTAACATGAGCTTCATTTCTTCACTGGTGTAATGTTTGCTTTTACTTTTTAACATGACACCAGAATTGGGCGGGGGGGAGCCAAAAAAAAACAAAAAACCCAAAGTATGTTTGTAAGTGGAAATTGGGGCAACACCTGGACTTAAAGCACAATCACTGGGTAGCAGACACTTACATTTAGATTGTTTTTGGAGAAAGACTGTCAACTACTGACTGAATCTCAACAGCCCAGCTGTTCAGGATAAAGGCATATCAGGAAGCCCTAGGCTTTCCATCCAGATGGGTAGTTGGGGTGTGTGTGTGTGTGTGTGTGTGTGTGTGTCTGTCTGAGTATCTGTGTTTAGCTGCATTTGTTTAGGACCTGGTAATTATGGTCAGGAGCAGAGTTTTAGTTGGAGCTTACAGGGAAATGTTTTCAGTCCAAAAACTTTCACTCATGTTTGACTACTAACTTTTTTACAGTGATTTGTGCAAAGTTTGTGTTATTTGATTAGATTTTTCCTATACAGGTGTTTATTTTTGTGTAGGGATGTATTTGTATGTTTGACTTTGGATCAGTTTTGTTTCCATTCCATTAATGTAGCTTGGTAGTGTGCCATAATGCGTAGGCCACAGTTAGATCTGTCAGAATCTCTGCCTCAGAAATGGTTGCTGTTTACCGCTAATATTTCCAAACCTTACCTACACCCTCACAGTCTAACAGACTGAGAAAATCTTCATGTCCAAACAGAGCCATGAGGTGATAGCAGAGCCTGTTTCTGGTGGCTCTTGGTGATCTGTTTTCCAGATGTGGCAGCCTGGAGACGACTGCTGGGTGGAGTCATGTTTTTGGCGCAGTTCTGGTTTGATAACTGTAACACAAAGAGACAGATTATGTTTCGGAACTGACACTACTTTCATGTTACTGTGTTATCATACTAGCATGTTGATATTAGATGATACTTGTGTTTTAGCTATTGTTCACTGGCTGTTCACCTTAAAGACTGAGAGCTGGAGCACACTGGATCAACTTAATGGAGACCCAAACTTATTTTGATTACAATCACTAATAGATTTCCTGCTTCAACGTAAGGAGAGCTGAAGTCTTGAGATGATATCCAGAAATTAAATGAAACTCTAAAGTAATTTCCTTTAGCATTGTGGAAATTTCCTTCAGTTATTTGTGGATTATAAGATGAAATGTCAGTAATCACTGATTTAATTACTTTTTGTTTTTTTGTTTTTTTTGTAGAATCATAATATTGAGTACTACATGTAGTATGATGAATTATAAAAAAATATATACAATGTTCTGAGGTTCAGGATCAGTTGCCTCCATCTCAAACTACCCTCACCATTTTCCTCCATCAAACCAGCCCCTCTGCAGATCCTCCTTTGCTGCATCCTTCTCTGATCTCCTCTTGTCCTCCTCCCTGACAGCTTCAGATTCATTGTCAGGAGTTCAATGATCCCTTCTCTGTCCAAACTGTCTCAGTTTGTCTTTAAACTGTCCAACCTGAGCTGTCCTTTTGATATACTCATTTTAATAGTTTCCATTTGCTCTCTCCAATGAGAGCATTTTCAGCTGTGCTATCACCAGCTTCTCCTTTCGTATTTTGGTTGGTCCGTCAAACCCTTAATCACAGCTACTGCAGGTCTCACTCTTTCAGTTTTGCAGCTTCCCCTCTGTCATAGATCACTCTGATGTACTATGTTCCCACACCCACCTGTAATTCCTATCTTACTCCTACCACACACCTCACTATCCCTTACTCATGTCCTTCCCAATCCTTACACCCATCTCTGCCATGCCTGACTTCCTCATACAGTCCTACAGGTCCCCTCTTGGCACCCTTTCTGAAGCTGCATAAATACTCCGTCCCGTAAAACCTTTGTCAATGAAAACATGTAGATAATCAACAAAACATGTGCAAAGGCCCATTTTTCTCCAGGCTCAGGACTGACACCAGGCGTACCCTGGTGTTTTTATGGTAGTATGATACTGGTTTTTTGAGGGTCAAATATTATGTAAAATGCATCCAGACTGTAGTGAGGAGGTGACAGAACTCTAACAAACTGTTGCATCGAACTCTGATATTATTTACAGGAAAGTACAGTAAGGTCACAGATTATAGCTATCATAAGTTGTGACCTTTGTGATCCTGGCTATTTGGGGGGTTGCATATTATTTTGAATGAGAGCTGACTGTAATGAAGAAGTGGCAGAAGTATTAGAAACTGTTTTGAACCTCCTCCCTGCCCAACAAAGCACTTGGCATTCAATGCGATGGTCTGTCAAACAGTGTTCAGCATCAAATACAAACAAATACATTATATTTTCTCCATCAATGCCATGGTAATAATGATGTCATGAAACTTACAATCTCTGTATCAGTCCTCACGCAGTTTACCTAAATACCCTTCTTCTTGCTGGTCTTCAAGACGTACATGCAAGAAATGTACGCTATTGACCCTTGCGGTCACAGAATATGATGGGTCACAGAATTTGGTGCAACACCGGCTCTAATTAAAACCCATTTGTACACATCTGGTGGCGACAACTACTTATCTTCTAAATGTAAAATGCATAAATGTGGGAATTATTTTTGATGTAAGAACATTGAACTTGGTTCAGTACAACTAAATTCTGTACATAAATCCAACACTGGAACTGTTCCAGGTGGGCATACATGCCTCAATCCTAACCTTACTGACACTCAGGAGACGAACCTGGGATTAAAGTTTAATATTTTTGGTTTCTATTTTTTTAGTGTTTAGTTTAACAAACTTAGCTGTACTGTGTTGTTTGGTGTAGTTAGTGCCTGTATTCTGATTAGTTGCCCCTCTTGTGTTTTAATGGTCTGATCAGCCAGTGTATATACTCTTGTGTGTCATTTCTTTGTTAGGTTAGTTATGTAGTTATGTTTTGTTTGTGCAGCCAGCCAGTTTTGTTCATATTTTTTGTTCAGTTTTGTTTCTTTGACCTCATTTATGAGCTCAGCACCTTGAGAATATAATTTTTGAGTTGAAATAAAAACCCAATTTTTGTAATAATTCCTGTGACTCCTGTTTTCAACTCGGTTCCCCACACAAATGATCTGTTTTAGTTTCCTAATTAACTTTTAAACATGTTTATTTTTCTTCAGTTTGCGTTCCTTACATTTCAATAGAAATTCAAGTTAAAGAGTCACATAAGAAACGTGAACACATCCTTAACAGAGTCCATGTGTGAATGAGCTGAGGCCACTTCAATAAGGTTTGTTACTGAAGCTTTGTTGTGAAGGGAGCTTCAGACATGAATGACCACCCAGGTCAAAGGAGTTAATCATCTCATTTTCTCAGTTATCAGCTGTGCTCCTCTATTAATGTTTATATCAGCATTTCACTGAGAAGTAGCTCATAGAATGAGATCAGCAGATATGCAGCTCCACCAGGTGTTTGCTAATTGCTGCTGGCTAGTCTTAAGGAGCTGTGTGGGGAAGTTGCAGGGGAGGGCTGCTCTGTGAGGCGGAAGCTTAGAAACTGCAGGTCCGAGGAGGAGCTGCGTCTCGAGGTGGAGCTGTATTCACCTAGGCGTTTTGCGCAGCTGAGCGGCATAGGAGATGAAAAGATTTCTCAAACATGCATGAAAGAATCAAGGCAACGCTCAGGTATGTTTTTGATGAGGGAATAACATGATGTAAAGCTCAAAAAAGTCGATTTTACATCATACTGCCCCTTTTAAGTCCTGAAAGTTGCCTGGTTAAATCTTTAAGACTTGTTTATTCAGTAGATCCCACAGATTCCCCTGTGACAGACTGGCAACCTGTCCAGGTGTGCCACCTTTCATTGGCGATAGGGACCAGCCCCCCTGCAGGGACAGATGGATCCCACAGATGCTTGATTGGAATGAGATCTATGGAGTCTGGAGGCTAAGTCAACACCTCGGAGGTTTTGGAAAATGCCAAACTAACTAACATGACAGAACCCAAGGCTGGTAATATAATGGTGCTTTGTGCTCCTCAGGTAAGCGACAACAACATACACCATCCATGTGATGTAAAGCGTGACGATCAGACCAAACCTTTTTTCTTCCATTGCACCGTATCAGTTCTGATGCTCACATGCCTGTTGTTGGTGCTTATGGTTGTTGACAGTGATCAACATGGATCTGAAGCTATGCAGCCACCTTTTTATCAGAGTAGCCTTACCTTCTGCATCAGTTTGAGCTTTAGCGGTTTGTCTGTTGAATTGGAGCAAACTGGAAAGTCTTCATGCCTCAGCGAGTCTTGGCCATGACACTATTGCCAGTTCACCACTGTTCCTTCTTTGGACCACTTTGGAAAGATACTGACCAATGCAAGCTGCAGTTTTGGAGATGCTCTGAGCTAGTCATCTAGTCATCACAAGCTGGTTCTTGTTAAAATTGCCCAATTCCTTCCACTGCCCATTTCTTCTTCAAATAAAACATCAGTTTTAATGACAAATGTTCATTTGTTGCCCAGTATATCCCACCTACTAACAGGCACCATGAAGAAGAGATAATCAGTGGTGATTACTTCACTTTTAAGTGGTCATAATGTTATGCCTGCCTAGCATTTGCCAATTGCTCAGTGGTCCTATTTGACCTTTGTTAAAATACAGAATCCATTGATATTGAAATGTCTCCTAATGTTTCAGCAGCAGCACTCGTCTTCCCTTCAGTAATTCTGAGTCCTGTTCAGGAACTGATGGTAATATGACTCTCCAGCTCAGGCGTGTGCTGAGCTGGACTCTCAGACCACACTGATAAAATGCTAACCGAACAACACCGCCTTCTCTAACAAACACCACTGTCTCTCTGCTTTAGGTTGGACTCTAAAGTCTGATTATTGCCTTGAACTCTGTTTTAGTTTTGATAGGCTGACCATGTGAAACTAGTGGTTAGCAAGACAGTTTATGTGTGTGTGTGTGTGTGTGTGTGTGTGTGTGTGTGTCAGTGAGCGTGTGTATTTGTGCTGGCATGTAGAGTGTATCCTTTACATACAGCACAGAGAGGGCAGAGTCATGGTTCAGGAATGTTCTGTATAATTACAACACTAGAACTGCTTGTTGAAAGAACACCTGGGGTCCTGTGTGATGTGAAGTTCTCTTGTTTTAGTAGTTTTGCCCAGACATGGAGACTAAAACCTAGAATGTTCTACAAACCACAAGTATTGGTAATTCCTAAATCTATTTGAAGATGATTTATGGCTCTCTGATATGCATGAGAGCTTTTTCAGATTTTACTTTGCAAATTTTTTTAATTACAATTATTTATAAAATTATGCTGGTTGATCACAAATGGTTGGAGTAAAATCAAATTGAAGTTTGGTTTTAATGTAACAAAATAAGAAAATATTGAAGGGACATGAATTCTGCAAGGAGGTGTACATTTGATTTGTTCTGCAGGTGATCCTTTTAAGAATCTACAGACATGCATGTCTGTAGATTTATATTCCCACATAAATAAAGATCTTTTAATAATAATTGTGTTTGCTCTTCCATTAGGAAGAGTGTAGCACGTTTCTTTCTGTGGAATGATCAGTGCATTTTTCCCTTTCAGTCAGGCGGAATCAAGAATCTTGAAACCCTGCCTCTGCTTTAAATTTTGGAAACTTCCCACTGGCTCAGGTTCAAGAATTCTGTGACTAACAAAGGAAAAATGTTTGATGTCGAACTTTGGAGCCGGTGATGCTGGAATAATTAGGCTTAGAGATGGATTTCACCATCACTCATTCAAATGTTATTGGATAGCTTCTGAAAGCTTTAATTTTTGAATCTGAAATACTGGAAGGATAACTGAATTTTATGGATTCTATGTAAAAGTCTTTAGTAAATTGGCAGTCACTTACTCTTCCAGTGACTTGCAATACATAGTGTGTGTGGTGCTTTTTCCTGCCAAGGACTGATGCTGTGGCAGTGGGTACTATGGATGGGTGATACAGACTCAAAATGTTATATTTTGTGATCTGATAGTCATTTTACAGCATTTTAATCCTCTCACGACATTGCTTTGGTGTTTGCAGGTACCTGTCAACAGCCTTTAACCGAGTCACTCTTGTGACGCGACCAGTGACTCCACCTCCTGGCCAATCAATGACCAACAGTGTTCTGACGTTGCATTTTCAGCCCGAATCAGCATGCTTGGAACTGCAGGGAAGTAGGTACTGAAGGGGCTGATACCACGCAACCATTACTAGCCGAAAACCATTGTAACCAAGTAGAGCTGAGTCCAGCTGTGCTGGTTGACTTGTGGAAAAGGGCCAAAAAAAAGAATGAACTACATACAGAAAACAAAAGAAACTGGCGAAAACTCTGATTCCCAGAATGGACTGAATCTATCCCATTTTCATTCACAGCCAGGAAGGAATCCCAGCGGGAATCCCCACAAAACAAAACTTTGGCCTGCCACAGTGTTCACTCTCTTTACCCAAAGTTCAGTACAGGCTGCATTAGAAAAGAAACACCCTTGATGTCTTGACCTTGCTGGCTGAGTAAAAGGCTGTTTCTTCGACAAAACCTAGGATCCAAATAAAATTTCTGTCCACAATTTGGGTTCCCCAGCCAACAATAAGCCTGAACCTGACTTATCTGAGCTCCTGCAGAAAAGAATCTTGGGGTGTATTCACACCTGATACATTTGGTCCACTTTAAACGGACCAGAGTTTGTTTCCTCCGTTGGTCCGGATCTTTTCTGCAAGTATGAATACACTCTTGCGAATCCTGGTGCGGACCAAACAACCAGACCAAGACCCACTTTTCGAGTTGGTCTCAGTCCGCTTCCAAACGAACTCTGGTACAGTTCGCCTCCAGTGTGAATACAGACCAGCTTCATTGAAAACCAACTACAGGAACTGTACACCTTTTATGGACTTCATGAGCCACTGTTGCTGAGCGTTATGGTATGGTAAAAATGAGCCCTACAGTGTTGCTAACACTATGGCTGTATGTACTGATTGTGATGAGGTCGTACCTGATTTACTGTCTTCTGCTTAGTGATGCTTGTGCCAGTATGTTGTGGGTCTGGACTTGCAGCATCTCATCTCATTCAGCTTGCAACACACATTTGCTGATAGCGTTCCAAAATTAGAAATATCCCCTCACGCCTCCTGAGTTTAATGAGCTGCTCTTGATATTAAAAATGGTATTTCAGTTGTATTAATAGCACAAATGTGCAGGACCAAAATGCAGACAGGAGCTTGGAGGGATTGTGGTGAAGGAACTTAATGATAAAACCGAAAACAACTGACAAGCACAAGGGGAAAACACACAAGGACCCAGTACATGAGAGGAACAGCATAACAGACAGATTACAGGAGGCAACGGGAGAATCAAGGGTTAAGTGAAAGAGAGTGAGGAGCTTAAATACTGGGGATTTTGATTACTTGATGAGTGACTGGTGACTAATTGGGCAACAGGGTGCAGCTGTGAGAAGACACCAGGCAGGCAGGCAGGCGGAGGGAAGGAGACTATCCATCCATCCATTATCCATCAGACTTATCCTTGCAGGGTCGCGAGGGGGGCTGGTGCCTATCTCCAGTGGTCAATGGGGTACACCCTGGACAGGTCGGCAGTCCATCGCAGGGAAAGGAGACTGATGACCATGAAAGGAGCTGAGGAGGAAATAAACTATAACTAAGGCTAAACACTGATCTGACGAAATGCAAAAATGAAAAAGAAACTGGATATGAAGGAAAGAACTGAAATAGTGAGATCTAGACTGAACATAAATAAACAAGGAAATAACCAAAACACAAACAGAGAAGAAACCCAAACATAGGATCATGACATGTTTGAGATATATCTATGCATTTGATGGCCATGTGATGTACTGTTGCCAAGCTATTTATTTTAAACTTGTTTAAAAAGACTGTTTCGAGGTCTCTCAAATTTGGAGCGAGTTTTTCAAAAGGGACGTTTTACCCCAAAGGGTTTTGACAGAAATGAGGTAATACCATATTGCACAATAACTTAAAGGAGACATATTGTGCAAAATCCACTTTCTTAGCCTTTTAAATACATTTTGTTGTGTACTTGGAGTCTCTAGGAGTCCAGAAAAGTTGAACTTAGTTTCTCCCGGTTCTTCGCATTGCAGTTCAACTTTATATAAACCAAACTGAATGATTTCGATGGGAAAATGAAGGGTTTAAAAGCATATGTCCACTTTAAAACATCAGTAACACCAATAATATTAATGCTATTCTTGATCAGTTACACGCATGTCTTGTATCATACTTTGAAAACTAATTGGTGTCTTGTCTTGTCTGGAGAACCTTTTGTCAGTGATACCACCATAGTTTACGTTGGAATTGGTTATGTGGGGGTAATATACAAACACCCCCAGTCATGTACATTTTCACCATTAATTCCTTTACTTTCTTACCTTGCTTCTCCCTACCAAGTGTCCCATTGGGAAATTTTAGAAATTTTTTTGAGTACTTACCAGAAGTCCCTGTAGCTTCTTTAATGTTACTTTCAGACTCTTTTAGATTCTGCCTGACCAGTTTGGTCACAAAATAAATTTGACAACTATGGAATTCAGAAATAAATATTTACTGTATAAGTAGGTCTGTGCAATTTTGACAAAAAATCTTTAGAATAAGTGTTTATTTTTATGGTAGGAGTAATTTTATTCATTCAAAAGGTCATATTCATTACTGAGGAGTATTGTTAAAAACAGCAAAGGAGAATATTGTGTTACATTGGTTTTCAAAGAAAGTAGTTAAGACTATTTACATAGCACTTTTAAGACATGAAGAATTAATAAAAAACACATTTTAAAAAAATACATTTTTTTTTAACTGGCTTTTAAAAGAGACCACACAGTCCACCAATCTCAAGTCCAAAGAAAGTTCAATTCAGTTCAATTCAAAAATACTTTATTGATCCCAAAGGGAAATTAAATGTTGATGTAACTCATTTAATTATGGAGTTATTATAGATTGCAATGGCTGTGGGCAGGAAAGATCTCCTGCAGCGGTCTGTTGTACAACCAGTTTGAAGAAGCCTCTGGCAGCACATGGTTCTGTCTGTGCTGCAACTTGATGAAGGTAATGTAGTTTAACCACACCAGCAGCCAATCACCGACAGGTGTTTAAGAATATTCCCTGCAAATCCTGCACTGGCTTGGATAAATCACAACCAGTCACAACCAGCAAATTAAAAATACTACACCAAGCAGCAGTTATTAATACACACAGAACTTAATACAAGAAACACTTCAGTTTTGTACCCCAAGTATATTTAGATACGCATTTAAATACTCATCATTGTCAATTTTAGGTAATAATTTGTAAAATGTTTTTTACTTTTAAATGTGACCAGGGCTGGATCAAGATTTTATGGGGCCTTAAGCAGAATGTGATTTAGCCACCCCCCGCCCCCGTGCCTGTTAAGAACATCACCACCACTAACAGTGTTCCAGTGCAGATTTGGTGAAATCTGGGAGAGGGGTGGCAGGTTTACTTGGCCGAGTTTTAAAACAATCACTGATAATTGTTTATTTGCTGGGATGTATTTGTGAACAAACCAAGCTCAAACACAAAGATTATACTCATAGCATCAGATTGTAGCCATGGTAACATAACAATCAAACTTATTATTATTATTTATTTATTTTATTTATTATTATTATTTTTTTTTTTTGCACTTTTACAATGTAAACTTGCCAACTTGTTTAAATCTTAAATTAAAATGTTTGACAATTTAAGGCTCTTAATTTATCTATGCTGAAACCATTAAATCAAATTTAATGGCACTGTCATTCTCCATAATTTATTCTAGAACATGCTGCCGCTCAGGATGGCAGCATGTTGAAGTAGCTCTGTAACTTTATTGAGATTTTTTTTTTTTTTTTCAAAAATTTAATTCCTGCTTTTCTTGGAAAAAAATATCCCTTTTGGATAGCCATTCCTTCTTGTCTTGGATGCTGTGCAGCTGGACTGATTATTAGATTTTTTTTTTTTTTTTTTCCCCCCCAATACTCTTTGGTTATGATGCTGTAACCATAGCAACAGGGTGGTTTACAACAGTGAGCAGCTGATTAACAATTCAAAAATACTTTATTAATCCCAAAGGGAAATTAAATGTTGATGTAAGTCATTTAAGTAGTTATTACAGATGGTGATGTCTGTGGGCAAGAAAGATCTCCTGTAGCAGTCTGTTTTACAACCAGTCTGAAGAAGCCTCTGACTGAAGAGACTGTTTTCCAATGACAGTCTCATGAAGAGCATGGTCAGGGTTGTCCATAATTTTCTTAATTTTATGCAAAACCCTTCTTTGCATCATCATCTCCAGATGTTCCACAGTCGTTCCCAGAACAGAACCAGCCTTCTTTATCAGGTTACTGAGCCTTTTTAGGTCCCTGGTTCTGACGCTGCTGCCCCAACAGATGATGGCAGAGAAGATGACGCTCTCAACAACAGACTTATAGAAGATCTGCAACATCTTGCTGCAAACCTTGAAGGATCTTAGCTTCCTCAAGAAGTCCAGTTTGCTCTGTCCCTTCTTGTAGACGCTTCACTGTTGAGTCTCCAGTCCAGTCTGTTGTCTAGATGAACACCGAGGTATTTATATTCCTCAACCACCTCCACTTCTTCTCCCATGATGGAAAGAGGGTTTGATCTGAGCCTGTTTCTCATGAAATCTACAATCCTCTCCTGTGTTTTGTTCACATTCAAGATAAGATGATTGTTTCCACACCAGGCCACAAAGTGGTCCACCGGCTCTCTGTACTCAGCTTCTTGTCCATCTCTGATCCACCCGACCACTGCAGAGTCATCTGAGTATTTCTGTAGATGACAGGAGTCTGACTTGTGCTGGAAGTCTGAAGTGTACAGAGTGAAAAGTAATGGTGAGAGTACAGTCCCCTGTGGTGCTCCTGTGCTGCTGACCACCTGGTTAGACACACAGTCCTTCAGTCTCACAAACTGTGGTCTGTTTGTCAGGTAGTCATGGATCCAGGTGATTGTTGAAGCCTCCACCTGTGTCTTCTGGAGTTTCAGACGAAGCAGATCAGGCTGAATTGTGTTAAATGCACTGGAGACATCAAAGAACATGATCCTCACGGTGCTGCCTGCTTTGTCCAGATGACAGTGGGTTTGTTGAAGCAGGTGTATAATGGCGTCTTCAACTCCAAGTCCACAGCGATAAGCAAACTGCAAGGGGTTCTGATTTGTGCTGGTTTGCTTACTCAGGTGGGCAACAGGAGTCTCTCCAGGACCTTCATGATGTGGGATGTCAGGGCAACGGGTCTGTAGTCACTGATGACTGATGGGTGAGTTTTCTTTGGTACCAGAACCACAGAGCTGCTCTGCACAGGCCTTCAGGACACTGGGGCTGACACCATCTGGACCTGCAGCCTTGTTCCGGTTCAGTCTCTCCAGCTGCCTCTTCACCTGACTTCTAGAAACAGAAAAGTGGGGAGGGGGAGGCAGAGGGAGCAGCAGCGTCTCCTGATTTGGTTGAAGACAAACTAGTGGAAGCAGAAGAGTCCATGACTGAGGTGGAAGGTAGAACATCTGAGGTGTGACAGGAAAGCTGTGGGTCAAAGGAGGGTGGGATGACCCAAAGCTGTCTGTTTGGTTGGGGGCAGGAGAGGAGGATGTTCCTCAACTGAACCTGTTGAAGAACGTGTTCAGCTCATTTGCTCTGTCCAGACTTCCATCTATCTGATCCTTCTTTTGCTTGAAGCCTGTGATCTTCTTCATCCCTGACAACACATCTCTGATGTTGTTCCTCTGCAGTTTACTCTCCAGCTTCTTCCTAAACACCTCCTTGCTGTCTCAAATCTTGACTTTGAGCTGCTTGTGTATAGTTCTCAATAACTCTCTGTCTCACTCCCTTAAAGGCTCTTTTTAACAGTTCCTTTAGCTCATGGTGAACCAGGGTTTGTTACTAAGGAAGCATCTCACTGTTCTGGTGGGGATGGTGTTGTCCACACAGTAGTTTATATAGTCAGTCACACACAGTCATGGCATTGATGTCCTCTCCATGTGGCCTGCAAAGAGAAATCCAATCGGTAGCATCAAAACAACCCTGTAGGGCTTCTTCTGCTTCCTATGACCACTTTCTCACAGTCCTTTTTTGTTACAGGTAATATCTGGACAAGGAGTTTATATTCTGAGCAGAGGAAAAACAAGGTTATAATATGATTTACCCAGAGGAGGACTTGGTTTAGAAATATATGAATCCTTGACATTTGTGTAAAACAGATCCAATGTCTTGTTTTCTCTGGTTGAGCAGCTGACAAACTGCTGAAACATTAGCAGCGCAGCAGAGAGTGAGGCGTGATTAAAATCACCAGATATCCCCACAAAGGAATTGGGGTGTTGTGTCTGTATCTTAGCAACAGCGGAACTGATGACATCACATGCAGTGTCGGCAACGGCTGAGGGTGAAACGTAAACAGCTACCAAAACAACACTGGTGACCTCTCTTGGCAAGTAATATGGATGAAAACTTACTGCCAATAGTTCAATGTCTGGACTGCAGAGACGACACTTCACAGTAACGTGTCCTGGGTGACACCATCGGTTGTTGACAAGCGCTGCTAATCCACCTCCTTTCCTTTTCCTGCTACTCTTTAAATCTCTGTCCGGCTGTATAGTTCATTTCAGCCCAAATGACCCATGGTGTGGAATTTTCTTCAGTCGACTGCCGTCTTCTGTGTGTGTGTGTGTGTGTGTGTGTGTGTGTGTGTGTGTGTGTGTGTGTGTGTGTGTGTGTGTTGCCAGCTGCTTGACTGGGAATTGGACATAATATGGAGATGTAAAAACAGTTTGAGTGGGATCTAGCTGCAGTATCTGGGAGCAGAGAAGCAAAGCAGCTGTTTAGAGATTTCACTCTTCCACCTCTTAGACTCTGACCTAATATTTATACTAATGCTGTCATTATTTAAAATCTGTCACTTTCCATTAGTTCATCATACTATACCAAGCTTGGATGAGCTGATACTAAGCTAAGAAGAAGGCCAAACTGGACCCCATTTATCAACCAATAAGAACATCCATCTCACTTTAGAAAAGGAGCTGCTAAAGCTGATGCCTTAGAGCTGATCCAATAATGTGGAAGTGGTGGATCAGGGGAGTTGTAGTGTACCGTGGTCTGAATGGGTTAATAATCTAATATGTTGCCACCTGTAATGTAATAAACTTCCACATTTCAGTGCTAATCCTGCTTCATTTCCGCTCCTTCTCATCAACTTCCCTCTGACTTTTTTCCCACAGCTCCTCAGGAACTCCCAATGTTACTGTGAGGCAGTGGAGTGGGCTGCAGGCAGGCAGGAAGGAGCTGAGCTTTTCTTGGAACTGACCGTTAAACCAAAGCTAACCACAGCCAGAAGGAGTGTTTTCTCTCCAGTTTCTCAGTCCAGTCAACACTGATTATGTTGATGGGATCAAATTTACTCCCGAATTCCCAGAGGAATGTGGCTGTCACAGTACTGTCATTATATTACTGGACAAAGAAAATTTAAAAAACACATCTTAAACATAAACCTGTTGCTGTCTTATTTAGATATTTTTAAAATGGATAAATGTTTCAGATTTGTCTCTTTATCGGGTTCACCTGTTCAATTGCTTGTTCACATAAATAGTATTGCAGCAACTCAATGTGTTTAGTCATCTGGATGTGGGAAAGACAACTTGCTAAAGTTCAAAGCAAGCATCAGTTCGGGATACCAGTGACTCTGAATGTGTCTTTTTTTGTTGTTTTTTTTTTTGTGGTTGCTGCTGCCAGAGAGGCTGGCTTTGTGTATGTCATAAACTGCTGGGATCTACTGGTTTTTCCACTCTCAACCATCTCTCAGGTTTACAGAGAATGGAATGAAAAAGAGAAAATATCTAGCAACAGTTGTTTGGAAAAGAAGATCTTAATGATTATTATTATTTTATTTTCAAATTTATTTGAGCAGAAACAAGACACAAAACAATGTTACATTTAAAAGAAAGTTCTGTCTATAGCTCCTCTGGGTCTGCTAAGGTTAGTAAGCAGACCCAGTCCCTAATTAGGCTTTTAGAATTCAACGTTAAAAACTTATATTACAAAGAAACAACTAAAACTAACAGTAGAATACAATGCCAATACAATCAAAAAGTTTACTATTTAAAATAGTAAAATAAGACGTTAATGAAGAAAGGGAATAAAACAATTCATAAAAGGTGCTGAGCAGCATTAGCTGTACTAGTTTCAGTTTTTACATATTTGACTGTGAGCTATTTTTTTTTTTTTTTTTTTTTTTTTTTTTCATATGAAATGTAAATGTTTTAAGGTTAAAATTATTTGATAAGTGGTGGCAAACTGTTTTTGGCAGCCATTTTATTAGTCTGTTGGACAAGAATGCTTCTTAGTTAGTTTTAGCCATTTCTAAATGTGATAGTTTGACAAAAACTCAGATCTTAGTTTTAGTAAAAAAAAAAACAAAAAAAAACTAGTTTTTACAACTTAAATTGAATAATTAAATAATTAGTGGTAACAGTGGAATTAATTACTCAAAAGCCAAAAGCATTGACATCTATATGCCTACCCTCATCTGTGGTCACAAGCTTTGGGTCATGGATACAAGCAGTCAAAATGACTTTCCTCCGCAGGGTGTCTGGGCTCTGCGTTAGCGATAGAGTGAGAAGCTCGGACATCCAGGAGCGACTCAGAAGATCCGCTGCTTCTCCGCGTTGAGAAGAGCCCGTTGAGGTGGCTTGGGTTAGGATGCCTCCTGGACGCCTCCCTGGTGAGGTGTTCTGGGCACGTCCCACCTGGAGGACACCCAGAGGAAGACCCAGGACACGCTGGAGGGACTATGTTTCTCGGCTGGCCTGAGAACGCCTTGGGATTCCCTCAGAGGAGCTGGTCCAAGTGGCTGGAGAGAGGGAAGTCTGGGTCTCCCTGCTTAGGCTGCTGCCCCCATGACCCAGCTCCGGATAAACGGAAGATGGTTGGTTGATGGATGGATGAAAGGAAATTTAGATAGTAACTATGGAAAATTGAGGCTCTTATTTTGAAAATATCATTAAGCCTTATTTTTAAAAGGCCTATGTAATCTCATTTCCAACACTGGTTGGATTTCACCAGTTGTTACGCCCAATGCTTCAATAATCTGCTATCTGAAATATGAATTTCTTTCATTTTGTATATTATGATTTACAAAATTACAAGGACATCATGTGAAAGGAGACGTTTGATCCTACATGACCAAAAATGGTGACTGTAGAAGGAAGTTTGTGGCCATGAAGGCAAGTTAAAAAACCAGGATCCCTGAAAGAAAAGAACGCCTTCATCCACTCAAACTGTCCTCTCTTCTCTAGATGTTGGTTTTCCCACAAAGTTTGTGCCGCTTCGATGATAAATATGCAAAAACCACAGCAGGTGTCAACATACCGTCTTCACTTCTGAAAAGATCACAGATTTTTCTACAAACAGAAAGTCTAGCTGTTTCTAGGTGAAAGTATGACACAGTGAAGCCTCAAAAATAATGAGTGATGGTTATGCCGTCACCTGAGTCCATTCATTCATTCCAAAGGGATTTTAGGGTTGTTTTTTTTTTTTTTTTTTGGCTGATAATCTCGCTATGGTAACTAGAAATGCCAACACAATCAATAGCTCACATCGTTTCTGAGCCACAAGTTTTGATACATATATTGTGTGGGTGTACTCTACAGTTCAGGCCACATTAATGTTCAAATATTACAGTGCCTATAAAAGTATTCACCCCCTTGGATGTTTTACTTTTGTTATTGCTTTTACAAATCAATCAAGATCAACAGACTTTTTTACTTTTTGTACAAAAAAAAGACAAAAAAACCTTTAATGTCAAAATGAAAACTGATCTCTACAAAATGACAAATAAGTATACATGGCATACAACAAGGAATGCCATATTCAAACCCTTTTAAAGTGACTGACCTAATTCAACAGAGGTCCAGCCAACTGGTGCTAGTAGTCTCATACTGAGTGGAATGGAGATCAGCTGAGTGCAGTTGGTGTCTCCAGTGATTCTAGTATAAAGACAGCTGTGTCTGGTTCATCAGTATTCCTGGCTCCTATTACAGCACGAAGACCAAAGAACACTCCAACCAATCAGGGAAAAGGTTACTGAAAGCATCAGTCAGGTGATGGAGACAGAAACATCTAAGGCCCTGAACAACCCTGGAGTTCAGTTAAATCCATCATCAAGACATAGAAGGAATATGGTCCATGAGTAAATCTGCCTGGATCAGACCGTCCTCACAACCTGAGTGACTGTGCAGATGGAGACCAGTGAGAAAGACCACAAGGTTACCTTGACTACGCTTAAGGAGCTATAAGCTTCAGCAGCTGAGATGGAGAGACTCTGCAGACAGCTGTTGCTCTGGTTCTTCATCAGTCAGAGCTTTATGGGAGAGAGGCAATGAGGAAGACACTGTTGAAGAAGACTCAGATCAAGGCTGGAGTGGAGTCCATGGTCAAGTGGAAGAAGGTTCTTTGGTCTGAGGAGACCAAAATGGAGCTTTTTGGCCATCAGACAAGACAACACCAAACACTGCACATCATCACAAACACACCATCCCCACTGTGAAGCATGGTGGAGGTAGCATCATGCTGTGGGGTGCTTCTCAGCAGCAGGCCCTGAAAGGCTTGTAAAGGCAGAAGGTAAAATGAATGCAGCAAAATATGAAGAAATCCTGGAGGACAGTTTGTTTCCATCTGCCACAGAATGACGGCTTCAGAGAACATTTATTATCCAGCAAGACAACGACCCGAAGCTTCTAGCTAAAGCTACACAGAGATGGTTGGACGACCACAAGGTGGATGTTCTGGAGTGGCCTAGTCAAAGGCTAGACCTCCATCTGATAGAGAATTAGTGGCTGGACTTGTAAAGACTTGTTCACAACTGATCTCCAGCAACCTGACAGAGCTGGAAGAATTTAACAGGAAGAATGGAGGAAAACTGCAGCGTCCAGATGAGCACCTGACTGAGACCTGTCCACACAGACTCCCTGCAGGGACGCCAGACAGAAGTGCAGCTAATAAATACTGACTTGAAGGGGGGGAATAAATATACAATCACTTTTTTATGTTAAATATTTGTATTGTCATTATTTTGTGGAAATCAAGTTTCACTTTGGCATTAAAAGGGTGTTTTTGTCTTATCTATTTATTTATTTTTTTTTGCCTGAAAAAAAAAACAAATTATGTTGATTATGATCGATGTGTAAAAGCAACTGTTGTTCGGTTGTTTCAGCAGCAGTTCTGTCTGTATGTCTGTTTGCCTGGTGTTTTGTTTTGCTTTACATCGCTCTAAAAGCAGCATTTCTGATCTGCTCTGATGTGTGGTTCTAATAGTCACCGTAGGTAACACTTAAGACAACTACATAGTCTACATAAATTGTGTCCTCTTTCTGTGTCCCCAGGTTTTTTGCAGACCAGATATGCTCTCCTGAATCTCAACACCAACAACCCCACCTTGTTCCTTTGCTCTGTGTATTGTGGTCGTTCACTTGGCCATAATGAACCACACCCCCAGCCCCCACCTGTCTGAAGGCGGGAAGTCAGCCGGAGGTGGCCTTCTCTGCAGCATGGGTCTGGGATCGGACAGGGGGATCCGCTCCCCGGACAGCTTCGCCCATACGCCCAGCCCCACCGGAGGAACGCCCAGCTCCAGCCCTCCTCTGCTGCTGTCGCCTGGACTCGGAGGCCTCAGCCTGGGTTCTCTGGGTGAGGGAGCTGGAGGTGACTGGGAGACCAGAGAGGAACTGAGGCTCAGGGAGCTTGAGGAAGCTCGTGCCAGGGCGGCCCAGATGGAAAAGACCATGAGGTGGTGGTCAGACTGCACAGCCAACTGGAGAGAGAAATGGAGTAAGGTAAGCAGAGAGTTTTTATACATGATGTCTCCTCAGTAAAGCTGCAGGCCTACTGAAGGTTTGGTTGTCAGAAAGCCATTAATTTTAACTGTCAACTGCTGCTACTTGTGTGTGTCAGGTTCGTGCAGAACGGAACAGGGCTCGGGATGAGATCCGGCAGCTGAGGCAGCGGCTGGACACCCTCACCAAAGAGCTGACTGGTGTTAGGCGGGAGCGGCAGGAGCTCGCCACAGAGAACGAGACTTTGCGGCAGGAGACGCTACGTTTCCGGGGTGACAGTGCAGTTCGCCCTGCTGCTGGCACATCTTCCTTACCTTCCTCACCTCACCATCATAGTGCTTCCTCCTCCTCTTCCTCATCTGCTCCCCCCTCCTCCCCTGCACCTTCCCTCTTGTCCTCTAAGGTCATAACAGACTGCAAGTTTGAGGAGGGCTCACCAGGATCTCCCGAAGTCGAACCAGTGAGGGACGTGGACATGGACAGACAGAAGATGGGTCAGCAGAAGGTTAGAGGCTTTGTTCCCAGTGCTACCATTAGATTACTGATTGACTTATTTATTCAGTCAGTCATCAAGTACTTATTATCCATACTTCAAAACACTGCAACAATTTCACAACTTGACTGAAAAGGCACAGGCACAAGGCTTATATTTGTGCCTATCCTACACATCAAATTAAGCTAAATTACCCCTTCATAAATCATTACAATATATAAAATCACAAAACATATCACTTATAAATAAATCACTAAACAGAAACATAAAAGTAAACAATCCAAAACCAAAACAAATACAACACAATTTGAAGTTATTTACCCTTGTAATATCAAATATTTTATTTCTCAATTTTTTGAAAACCCGAAATGAAATGAACTACATTCTTGTAAGTCCATACTTTCATAATACTTTCATAATTTCTTTTTTTAGCTTGTTGTTTTGTAAATTTACAAACATGTCGCAAATCATATTTGGATTAATATAATGTAAAAAAAATCTTTGCAACCCAACTGGCAGTAAACTTAATTTTACTCTAAACATTATTTGCATTATTTTATAATAAACCAAATCATAAAATTTCATGATAGCAGATTTAATAGACAGTGGTTTTGTATGTTCATAATAACCAGACTGATTAATAACCCGTATGGCTCGTTTTTGTATAAGAACCATATTTTTTATTGTTTTATGTGTGCATCCCCATACTTCCACACAATGTGATATATAAGGATGTATAAGTGTACAGTAAATTATATATAAGGCTGTATAATTTAAAATATTTCTAGACCTATGCAGATTATTATATTCATTTCATATATTTTTTATTTTTAATAAAACATTATTTAGTTATCTTTATTTTCCTTTAAAACCCTTTCAATGACGTTGTGCATGAACAATACTGTACATAGCCTTGGCTTCGGTTGGCTGGTGGGTTCCTTAACTCACCAACAGAGGGGACAGACTGGGATTTCATTTCAACTCCCAGCTGAAGGTGCCTTCATCTTCTCGAAGTGCACTAACAAACTCAACTGTGTCTTGTGTTTTACCTGTTGTACAGCACTTTGGTCAACCGTGTGTTGTTTTTTAAATATATAAGTGCTATATAAATAAACATGGTGTGATACACAGGATTGAAAGATTTGTTTATAATCTTTTAAGGCAAAAGATGTCACATAAATGATATGAATATATTACTTTTTGTGACTGAGTCACTCTTGACAAACAGAGTTTAGTATTCATGAGATTTTTTTTTCTGAAGGATTGAAGGATATAATCTTGCTTAGGTCTAAAAATTTAAAGTAAAATGCAGTAAGTTAAACTTGGTCATGCTTTGTCTCACATCCATCCATGTCTGCTTATTTGAACTTGGATCATGGATTTAAAAAGTCTTGAAGAGAAAACCAGACATGTAACCCTCTCCAGGTTCAGGTCTGGGACCCAAAGGTGTTCCCAGGCCTAAAGGGTTATGCAGTCCCTTCAGTAAGTTTCGGTTAGTCCACCACAACATCTCCTCCAAGGTCTCCTGGGAAAGCTCCCAAAAGGAGGCATCTGGAGAAACCCTTGATTAGGTACCTAAAGCACCCCTGCTGATTTCCTTTGATGTAGCCTAGCAGCAGCTCCCCTGGATGACAGAGCTGCTCAGCATTTCTCAAAGGTGGAGCCCAGTAACACTATAGAGGAAGCTCATTTCAGCTGCTGGATCCAGAATCATGACCATAGATAGCTAAGGGTTAGAACATAGATGGACCCTAACAGACCAGGGCAGGAAAGTCAGCCTCAGTTAAGCTCTCAAACTCTCACTCCATCCTGCCTTTACTTGTGCTCAAGACACTAATGTAGCCATACTTTTCTGATAGAGGCAGTGTGTGTGTGTGTGTGTGTGTGTGTGTGTGTGTGTGTACTCCTTTATGCAGCCTATTTAGGACCTTCTCTGGTATATTCACTAACCCTCTGAAGACCTTATGACGTATAGAGGAATGGGGTGAATTAAGTTTTGATTAGGGTTATGGTTAGCAATATACTAGTAATGGGTAGGGTTAGGGTAAAGGTTATGGGGCCTCTTGTATAAAAGAGTGTATAGCTTTCACACTAAAAGTTGGTGTAGGGACAAATTTTGAAAAGTGCGGTGCACAAAATACTTAAGATGGATAAAACTGTGCACATTGTGCACATGTGGCTGCACATCTTTTGTTCATACATCCCAACTTGTGTGAAATAGAGCACAGCTGCTTGTGCCATATGGACCACTCTGTCACCGCCCATAAATACATATGTAAACTTGTATAAATTCCCAGAAGGCTCCCACCATGTGTCTAAATAACCATGGCAACAGACTCTGTCTGCTTTAGTCTGTTTCCAACTACAACTAATAATAATAATAGATTTGATTTGAAAGGTGCCTTTCAGGGTGCACAAGGTCACCTTTATAAAAAAAAAAAAAAAAATAAAAGCAATAAAATTAAAAGCAAAATATGTAAAATAAAAATCCAAAAAGAAAATTTAGAGATCAATCAAAGGGAAAAATGCTTATTTGAACGGATGAGTTTTAAGCCGGGATTAGAAAAAATACAGAGTGCCAGAGATTCCTTTTTATTGAGCGGGGAAATCAATTATTCCACAGTATGAAGGAATCATGTGTTGAACCAGGCCAATATGCCACTATTTGTTCGGCACAATTTCCCATCACATATGAGTTGCACATTTACAGATTGGAAATGCTTTCATAAAGGTGCATTCATTTCCAGATGGTGCCCTTATAGCAATATTAGTGCAGTCGACAGCTCCAGTCACGTTAGGAAGTCAGCTCATAATTGCAAATTGCAATTCAATTTCTGCCTGTTCAGCTGCATTAAGGGAACTTTGTGTATCTGGGCAACATATATGGCATGGCTCAGCTGAATAATGACTGTGGTATTCCAGATTTGTCAGCTAATTCCCACTGAAATGCTCCATTTGCAAGGACACCCAGCTTAGTATAACTTGAACCGGTTGTACTTGGCTCCTTTGTTTCCCTCTGCAACTTTGGGGGGCAGTTCTACTCAGAGCTCCAGAATGATGGCTGTGACCAATCTGAAACAGCAAATAAGCCACTCATCATCATGTACCAGCAGGTCGGTCTGATCTCTGAACACATGCTCGCTCGGAATCCTTCCATTGGCCATGTGTTCCGGCAGTGCCAAAGCTGCCGTCGTTCCACAGTGACACACACCTTTATGCTATTTAGTTATTTATGTACATGTGTGATTGTTTACAACCCTTTACACATGAGGCCCCTGGTTAGGCATAAATGCAGTTACTAAAAACATGGTATCAATGGTATCAATGATGGCGTCAACACAAGTCCTAATATGGGTAGGAAAGCAAACGCGCGCGTGTGTGTGTGTACTTGTATAGCTATGCTATTTAGGACCATTTCTGGCATATTTACTAACCTTCTGAAGACCAAAGGGCCTTATGGGGACAAAAGCCCAGTCCTAATATGGTGGACCCCTTGTTTTAAAACACAGAAACCTTTAATATGAGAACATTATACCATTTCTCTTAGTGTGTATTCTGGGACAGAGTACAGCTTCCAATAACCTGCTGCTAGAAAAACACACCAACTTTGCAACAAGACTCTGAGTTAAAACAAGACAACAAATCACACACATACACACACAAGTTTGTATTTGTACCCATATTAAGACTTTGTATTGACTTCCATTCATTTTAGTTACTGCATTTATGGCTAACCCAGACATTTTCCCTAACCATTACTAGTCTATTCCTAACCCTAACCTTAACCAAAACCTAATTCACTCCCGAACCTCTAAACCTAACCTCTGACCCAAATCAGTGACCTAATGTGGATGTGCACGCTGACCTTGAGCTTATTGGTGCAGTGTTTAAGAAAAGATAGAATCTTTTCACATTTGGGTTTCCAGTTAACCGTGGTTTTGTGTGTGTGTGTGTGTGTGTGTGTGTGTGTGTGTGTGTGTGGCTGCAACAGAGCTGCTCTGGAAGCAGTGCTCAGATATTGCTCAGACAGAGTCCAGCTTCATTTCCCATTGTTCTTGTTCCCACATCCATACAGAGTGCTTCCACATGTGATACAGCATAGTTTGTCTCACATGAGGGCCCTCTGATGGCTGCAACGTAGAACAACA
This sequence comes from Anableps anableps, assembly GCA_014839685.1. Lineage (NCBI taxonomy): Eukaryota > Metazoa > Chordata > Actinopteri > Cyprinodontiformes > Anablepidae > Anableps > Anableps anableps. The sequence continues at coordinate 1,040,808 of CM026067.1, read as the reverse complement.
GTCTCTGTTTCGTGCGTGTGGCTAAGCTAACGTGCTGATGTGGAAGTAAACTTAGCTTATTTGTGGGAGAAATTAAAAGCTGCTTCTTTCTCACATCTGACCTCCAGCTTTAGTCAAACATTAAACCTGTGTTAGAGGTTGGCTGGTAGTAATACTGCAGTAATTCACTTTGAGTTACATATATGTTTGAAAAGTGCTGCATATTTAAAGTTGAGTTGAATTACTTACAAATACACACATGCTTATAACTATAAAGCCCCTGCCCCTCAGCTCACCACCTCCTCTGGCCCCCCTCGTATTGCCCTCTGGTACGGTAACCTAGGTTGGATGCGATGAGCCAGGTAGCTGTGTCGCTCACAGAGCAGCCTGTGCTGGTACACCCCCCTCCCACTCCACCCTAACCGATTCCACATGTTTTATGATGTTCTCTGTATGTTACTTTCTTGTGCTGAGGTGTTTTTTGCAATCTCGCACTGTATCCTTTCAAAGATAAGGTGTCAGATATGATTCCCCCCCCCTCCTCTTACCTAGTGTAGTGTTTTTTTTTGTTTTGTTTTGTTTTTTTTCATCTAACGATAGGGCAATGCCTCCAAATGGCTTCAGCCTCAGGCACATGTCTACCCATGTCTTATGTTGTTTGTTTGATTTTTTTTTTTTTTTTTTTTTTTTGTTATCTGTACTGAAATGTAATTTCCCCCTGGGGGACTAATAAAGATATTATTTTTCTTATTCTTATTTTTCACTCATGAGTTGTTATTTAACCATTATATTAGCAAATATGTGACTTTATTTCCTAGTATAATTCCTCAGCATAAAAGATAATGCTGATTAAAAAAAAATCTTCTATATTTGTGCTCCAAGCACACATTTAGGAGTGACTTTCTCTCTCACTTTGTCAGGATTTGGAGCTGCTGGATTCAGTCTTGCATTGTGGAGCAGCAGGTTCTGACTCTCAGGACACCTGGAACAGTCGTGGCATCAGTGCAGCCGGCTCACGCTCATCCTCGTGTTTGAACCGGCAGGAACGGAACAGGCAGTTGTGGGAGGACATGAGCACAGTGGAGGAAGATTCCAGCAAGCTCAATGCCCTGCAGCTTCGACTTGACGAGTCTCAGAAAGTCCTGCTGAAAGAGAGAGAGTAAGAGGGAGAAAACCTTACTGTATGGGGTTGTACTTCACAGGGTTGAAGGTTGACAAGTTATACTTGATACCTGCTACACATGACATTACTGGGAGCTAACTGCAATTGGTTTCCTCACTGCAATATTTACAGTGAGGAACTTCAGTTTGATGATTTGGTGCAGCTTTAATGACGAATGGAAATATGAATGTGTGATGGAAAGCAGCAGGTTTCCAGTCACGGAGAGGATTCATTCTGTTGAGAACAATTTTAATCCTAGTTTTCATCATCGATGAAAATTAGATAAAACTAAACAGTCATAGAATGACTAAAACTGATTTAGAATGATTGACTTTATTCTAAAATAATAAAAATGACACAAAATATAAACCCATTCATTAACTTAGAATATCATTGCAAATTCTATTTATTTCAATAACTCCATCATCAAGTGAAACACATATAGCTTAATTAGACAAAGACTGATGTTTTAACACCTTTATTTCTGTTGCTCATGCTGATTTAAGAGTTAATGAAAACATGACATTTAAAATTAGAATATTACCTTAGACTAATAAAAAACTATTTTTAAAAACAGAAATGTGAGCTTAATGAAAAGTATGTTTAATTCCTGCTTAAAGGTTGTTATTTTCAAAAGGTTCTTTTAATCTCACAAATGAGAGTTGTTGGGTCATATATTCTAATTTATTGAATATGACTATTAAAGAAAGAAAGTATCCAATCAGATCTAATTTTAATTGTTAGGTACAGTTAGACTAGTTGTAAAATGAGCTAGTGAGACTTAATCTTTGCATACATGGTACGCTCTGCTTATTGATTTATTTTTAGTTTATGAAACTTTGTTGAAAAAGCTAATTTAAAAAAAAGAAATTGTAAATTCCCCTTAAAGATGAAAGAGGTCCTAAGAAAGCGTTCCTGCACGACTTTATATTTTATTGTAATTTGCAGTAATTTACAATAAATTAGAATATTACTGAAAAGATGGACATTTTAAAGCCTTTATTTCTGTTAATTATGATGATTTTCTACTTACAATTAATGGAAACATGACATTTTAAAATGAGAATATTACATCAGACCAATAAAAAACTATTTTTAAAAACATAAATGTAGCCTTAATGTGTGCTTAATACCTCCTTAAAGGTTGTTATTTTCAAAAGGTTCTTTTAATCTGACAAACAAGTTTTATTGTAAGAGAAAGGAGAAATGATCTGGTGTTTCGCCATTAATTTAATGGATGGCAGGCAGGGTGACTGCAGAGTCACACTTTTTACTTGAGTGATGAAGAACAAAACCGATCATTGGAAAGAATCTGATTAATGGAGGATGCACCATCCTGACTCCTTATGTGGAAAAACTAATTCTGAAAACATATTTTAAAGATGGCTGTTGTCATTTTACTCAGTCAATAACTCTTTATGTTACAACACTAAAGTTTCTTTCTGTTGTCCCCAGAGACAAGCTGGCCCTGAGTAAAAGCATTGAGAGACTGGAGGCTGAACTCAGCCAGTGGAAACTCAAATATGAGGAGCTCAGTAAGAGCAAACAGGAAGCCCTCAAACAGGTGAGACTGCTGGTAGCCTAGATCTGATCACTTCGCCTGCATCATGCAGTCTGTTTTTTACAGCCGGTCTGCAGTATCTGCTGACAGTCATACACAACATTTACAGTGATTCTTCGGTCAAAACAAATGTCTTTGTATGATCAAAAAAACGATTGGTCAAAAGTTCGTCAAATCACCCAAACATGCACTCTGATTCAGCTCTTGATTCTTGAGTATTTTTGGCAGGATTGTTTGGAAGCCCCCTCCTCTCCCTTCCTGGATGAGAAGCAACCCACCATCAGGAAGCTTCTCTGTTAGCACCACACAGACTCCTGGTTAGGCTCACCTTTTCCTTTTTCCAGATAGATGACTTCCCAGATGTCCCAAACCTTGAGAAGGATAGACAGGAGTCTGTCTGTTATGTCTGCTGACTTTCAATCTCTCTTTGATGTTTTACTTGGACGAAGTGAAGGAGGAGGTCATGCAGCTTGTTGGACACCCTGAAGCTTCTAATCTTGGGGTGTTGAAAGTGCGGCCCGGGAGCCATTTGCGGCTCCTGGAGTGATTTTGTGCGGTCCATGACTCTAATTCAAGGTGATACAAATTGCCCCCCCTAGAATAGACCTTCTGTTTTTATTTCTAATCAGGGAAAAATTATTACAGACTAATTAAAATCTTACAATAGGAAATCTTGGCTACAGCACAAAGTATTCAGTACACAGGCTTTATGTATTCTCTTGTGAGGACCACATCTGTCCAGCAGGCTTTGATCCATCCAGGTCTGCTTTTAAGGAATTTAATAAACTTGACGAGACACTTTTGAATAAAAGTGACATAAATCTTGTCTTTATTGCTCAGAATTGACAAAAAATGTTCTATCATTTTCAGTCGAGACCTTTAAAAATTCGCAAATTAGACCCCTTTCTTTTCATGAGGCAAACCTGCAAAGACCCTTTTAACATTTTGGATCTACAATAATTTGCACATCCCTGTCCAACAACAAAATTGACTACTTGTTTAATTACAGTATTGCAACTTAGTTTATTGTTGAGTAGGTAAAAAAAAAAAAAAGTCAGGATTTTGATTCGTTTTTCAAATTTTCTGTCCTATTTTTTTCCCCCTTGTTAAAACTTTGGACACCCCTGTTCTAATCCAATGGTTGTTGATCATCTTAGCACCACTCTCCTCTCGAACTGATGATGGCTGCACTCTATTTGGAGGTAACCAAACATAAAAAGGACAAATTTCAGCACAGCTGCTTTGCAATCAGTTGGCTAACTAGGATTTTTGACATAGAGGAAACAATTTAGAAGGAATCTGAATGATTTTTGAATACCTCTGATAAGTCTGCATAACCATCAGGGTTCATGTTTCTACATAAACGTTTGGCCCCTAGTCTGTATTTTATTTACATAAAGAGCTTCAACCTCCTTGGATTGTGCTCACCTTTAATCTGCTGTATTAAAAAATATAAAATAATCTTAGATCTTAATATGGTATAAGAGATCTTCAGGGACAAATAGTACAGTCTTTCAGTTTGAAATGTCACGTGTAAGATGTTTAGTGTCAAGTCACACAAAATTTGCTTAAATGTATGTTTATAGGAAGCTGAATTTTTATACTGATCATAAAAACATCTAAGTAGTAAAATAGATGTAAATTAGAGTCAAAATGCTAATGCCTTGATTAAGGGCTTTCATATTCTGTTTTCTGAACCTTAACATGAAAATAACTGGCTAAAACAGGAACAGCCTGACCAACTAAAACAGAATTTTACTGAATTTCTTCACATTTTGTTATCAAAGATTCAGTTTAGTGCTGCTGTGTGTGGTGTGTCTGTTTTCTGACTCCCTGTTCTATGACTGGCTCCAGACTTATAGGTCCATTTATTAACATTTTCTTTAGTTGTCTTCTGTAAGCATGTGGCAACTTGATTTGACCTGAACAGATCCAGCTGTATAGATCTGGCAACACAGACTCGACACAGAGTTAGAGCAGGAAGGGAAGGTGGCAGGTGAGGCAGTACAACGTGGACAGAAGTTATCATTTTGATTGTTACCTGTATAAAGAAATATTATACTGAAAAATCCACTAGGAGGTGCTCCAGGCCTACAGAAAGGAGAGGGACTGGTCAGTAAAACGAAACATACATAGGTCAAATGAACAGGTGATGAAGTAAGGAGTAAATAAAATTAGATTTAAACAGAAACTTCAAAGTAGGTTTTCTTAAATCTGAGAAGGAGAAGATAAAGGCAAGGCTAGTGTTGAGCAGATGAAAGAAGATGAGCTGAAGGCCAAGAGGAGCCAGGGGAGACACACCAACACTGGAATTAGAAAGAAGCTGTGTGAAAACCTTGGAACAGATTATCTTTGTAAAGGAATTAGCTTTGTTTTATGGATTCTGTTGGATCTGAATATTTTTCCCAAAATGCTTAAAAATTAAACACAACTCTTGAAAGATCTATGTTTTTTCATATTTCTCCTGTTTCTCCCTTTCGACACTATTTAGCTGAACCTGCTGAAGGAAATGCATCAGGATGAACTGGGCCGCATATCTGAAGACTTGGAGGATGAACTAGGGGCTCGAACCAGTATGGACAAGAAACTCGCCGAGCTACGAGCTGAGGTAGGGTAGTAGGACAGCAAGGAAAGGTGTGTGTGTGTGTGTGTGTGTGTGTGTGTGTGTGTGTGTGTGTGTGTGTGTGTTCTTGGATGTCCCAAAGCTTCTTGAGGATCTGGGAAATTGTTCCCTTGAGAACATTAGAACAGAAGGAACATGAACTTACTGGTTGTTACAAACTTGGTTGTAATGTAAAAACCTGTGAAAACAAAGTCATTCTGTCCTCCAGGAAAAAGACTCGTTGAAATTAATTTAGTTTAAAACAAACTGAAGTATAAAAACTAAACTTAAAGTGACTTAATTCAAATATTACTTTGTTTAGATTCTCATTCACTGATTAATATTGTGACATCTGCTCCACTGCACATGACCAGGCGGAGGAAAGGAGAGACCATTGCTCACTGGTCATCAATGGTTTTGGTGTCTAATAGGCTTGAGGCAACATTATAGAGGTTGTTGTATCACAGTTAAGTTGTTTTTTGTAGGAAATGAGACAGATCCTTTTATTATTAAAACATAATAAAACAATGTTAGCGAGATATCAATTTTGAAAAACAAAATAATGTATCTATTTTTATTTACAGTTTAACAAAAATAGCACTTTGAAAAGGATTCATACCTTTCTCAATAATTGATGAAATCAATCAAATCTTTAATGTCATTATAGCAATCAAACCCTTCTACTAATAGCTGAGCAGCTTGTTGCATGTTTCCTCTGTATTTGGGTAATTTCTTTGTTGATAAGCTCCAAGTGTTTGAGGTTGGAAGGCCTCCTTCCCATCACCTTAATCTTTAGCTCCCTCCACAGATCATCCATTGAATTCAAGCTATCACTCAGACTGGGACTCTCCAAAACATTAATAGTACTTCTAGTCAAACGTAAAAATGTTGGTAGAATTAAAGAATTACTTTAAAACTAAATCTGCTTGGGGTGTGAACAGTTTTGGGCTTAACTGTAGGACTTAATGCACAAAAAAAAAAAAAAAAAAAAAAAAACCCCATCAAGTTCTAGAAGCAGGAAAAACCTCCTCACAGTGTTCTGCCTCCATGGCTGTTGGCAATCAGCTCCTGAAATGAATCAAACTAATCAGCTGGTCTTTCTGTTTAGAAGGGTGTTGTTGTCATGAGAAGTGATCAACCAATCAAATGAGCCATTCTCACTGTCAGGCTGACAGTTAGCAATCAGTCGGTTTTGTTTGTTCATCGTTAGTTTGAGAATAATGGTTGAAATAAGATGAATCTCCCATCAAAGACCAGACTTGAGCCAGTTAGGCTCATCTGTGACTGTTAGGGGTCAGAAGTCTCCAATGTTTCACTTGAACCAATGTCCAATGACTCTGAAGTGCAGCTTCAGGTAGATTCCCTTGTATTAAGCTTTCTGTCCCTTGTCCTGAACAATAATATTATTGTTCAGCTGAACTTCTACCATGTTCTGGGTATCAAGGCAACACTACATATGTGGTTTCAGGTCTATCAAACAGAAGGACGTGTCTAATACTGTATGTCTCCATCAGATGGAGAGACTGCAGGTGGAGAATGCTGCGGAGTGGGGCCGCAGGGAACGCTTGGAGACAGAGAAACTGGCCCTCGAGAGGGACAACAAAAAACTGCGGGCTCAGGTTGAAGACCTGGAGGAGCAGCTGGTGAAGAAACGTCGGCAGGCCGCCTCAGCACTCGACACAGACCTGAAGGCTATCCAGAGCGAATTGTTTGACAGAAACAAGGTGGGTACCACAGTCCTCTGAAGAATCTAGAATCGTTTCCACTTAATTTCCTTTTTACCTCATTAGTAATCTGTATAGATTTGTTTTGTGTTGCTTGCTATGGGATTCACTTTGTTTGGTATATGCCAGGGGTTTTATATTGATTTAACCTCCTCTAGTAGGACACAGAATGAGGACCACCTTGAAAAGGACGACTCTGCTTATAATCTTCAAAAATTCCCTGTGAGCGAGGTGTGCATTTTGGCAGTGTTTCATCATCACTTATAGTCCTGGCATAGTTAATGATGGGCTTTGAGTTATTTAACTCAAGTTTATTTGTACAGCACATTTCAGCAGCAAAGCAGTTCAAAGTGCTTCACATCATAAAAACATTAATCAGGTATACAGCAAAATCATCAAAATCATCTAGCAAATATTAAGCAAATATAGTTCAAAAATATTGATCAATGTTCCACTTACTGCTAATCAAAGGCAGCTCTAAACGGGTGGGTTTTTAGCCTTGATTTAAAGGAACTCAGTGTTTCAGCTGTTTTGCAGTTTTCTGGAAGTTTGTTCCAGATTTGTGGAGCATAAAAACTGAAGGCTGCTTCTCCATGTTTGGTTCTGGTTCTGGGGATGCAGAGTAACCAGAACCAAAAGAGGCTGTTTAGGCTGTTTTCATAATGATGATGAGCTACTAAAACAGCGGATGTGCACAGACTCACCTCCCAAAACAAACACACGGGCTTCAGCTTGGCTACCTCTTTCCTTGGTGGCTCGGGGGCATTACAGGGGCAGATAGACTTGAAGCCTTCCATACTGCCGCTGTCCTAACACGGGTCACACTGAGACTGAAAGAAGACAACTTTGGCCTGGCTTGTGTTAAATGACCAGGGTAAATAACTGAGCTGATCCGTTGCTGTTCTGCCTCTGAGCCACCAGGGCAGCCAGTCACACAGCTGGATTAAAGCCCGTATGTAAGAAACAGAGGGTGGTGTGTGTGCAGCTCTTTGTTCAAACCAACATTGCCACGGTCACTCACTCCTCTAGTTAAGCAGGGCTGTGAGCATCACGTCTGTGAAAAGCCACTCACATGAAGAGTCAGAGAAGGTCAGAGATTAAATTTCAGATTTGTTTGATTTCTGATTCATAGAATGATTGATGAACAATAAGTTTGCATTTGCTCATCAAAGGATGATCAATATATGAAGAAGCTATCCTTTTGGTTTCACTACCCACTATGTGCTATTATGGCTAAAAACACCCTCATATACATTCAATGCTTAAATAACTCCTTCTGTTTTCTGACTTATTACTGGAGATGCATGTAATTATTGCAGATTTGTCTCTCTCTGTTCCCTTTGTTGGTATTTTCTGCAGTGTCTCTAGTAGTTCTTCATTCTCCCTGTCAATCACCATAAACTACAGTGTTAATCACGTTAAAATATTAATTGTTTAGGTTGTAGAGCAGGTTAATTCAGAGTTTCAGCACAATTAGTACAATTTTGTACATTTCAAAGCGCTGGCTTCCACACTTATGCTATGATTATGCCAGATATTAGTGATGCTCATATAGAAAAAAATCTTTTCAACTTGTGCTTCTGTGAATGATTTTGACTTTTGGAAAACTATTTGACTTATAGATAAATTTGATCAAAGTCTGAGATGTAACGCTTAGGCCAAACTCTGATGTGATCATACGTCATGTGCCTGCAGCTATTCACATTTGTGTGAATATTCTCAAAGAAACACTGTTGTGCGCCTTTCAGTGCAGATTGAACTGCAATATATCTCCTGTGTCCACTGTTGGTGGGGAATACATGAATGAAGTTACAAGGCCTAAACTGCTTGCCTTAAATATCATCCAACTCCTGTCACTGAAAATTCATACATTTCCAAGTAAAAAATTCTCCAATGTGTTTATTTATGTTTATTTATTATTTAATACTGTAATTAGAATTTTTAGATACCCACCAAAAAGTTGTGTTAAACAGTGACTATAAATGTTTACAACACTACCCTTGGTTTCATAAGAAATGTTTGATGTTGTTGTCCTGAGTGAGACCTTTTGGGACTGAAGTGTGAAATAGAACTAACAGCTTGTTTACCCCCCCTTCCTGGTTTGTTTCTTGGTCCACTTTTTTTTTTTCTTTGGTGTTACTTTGGTTTTTTCCCCTTGCTGTTTCTTTCCTTGTATTTATGAGCCCTTTCTATTGCATACTTCACAGGTGTATCAGTTAGGGTTCTTGTTTTTACATGCTTTTGCTTTGTTTATGCCCTGGGATGCGGACTTTTGAGTAAGCGCAGAATTTCTTCTGCAGACACATCAGACACACATCTGTGACACTTGGTCATCTTCCTGACCAAGTGTCATGAAGGTGACCCAAGCTCCACACGTGGGTGTGTGGAGGTTGATGAAGGCAACATAGAAACACTCCAGAGTTACAAGCACAATCCAAAATTCAATATTGTGCTGAATAAACAGGCACTGGTCAAACACAGAACAACAGAGGTTGGAATACTTAAAAGGGGGGTATTATGTAAAATTTACTTTGTTGAGCTTTGTAAGATGTTATAATGTTATTCCCTCATCAAAGACATACCTGGAGTGTTGCTTTGATTCTTTCATACATGTTTGAGGAATCTTTGAATCTCCCGTGGCAGCCATTCAGGGGTGCCTAAACGCTTGCTCTCACAAACCACCTTGTATTTCCACAAAGCTGCTCCTTGGAGCTGCAGTCCCCAGCTGAGTTTCTGCCACACAGAGCACCCCTCTCCTCCCCCTCCCCTCTCAATTCCTTCAGACGAGCAGCAGCAGCAATTAGCAAACACCTGGTGGAACTGTGTGTCTTCTGAGCTCATCATACAAACGACTTCTCAGTTCAACGCTCCTAAGAACGGTTGTAAAGGACGTTATAGAGGAGCATTGTTGTGATGACATGCTGAAGGCGAAGTGCTGGAAAGAGCAGGACCTTCTTAAAGAGACAGAGGCCATTTTCAAGGTATCAGATTGGAAGGTCAAATTACTTTTCAGTTATGTGTGACATATACAGCATTTTTATAACAACTGGAGGTAACATAGTTACTTGATTGTGCTATAAAATGCCACTATGTGCCTGGAAAATACATAATATCACCCCTTTAATGTCAATATCTCATTGATGCTACTGGCCAGTTTACCTTTTTAGCTACCCCTCTGCTCTCCTCTCCTACAGTTCAATGCTTGACCACATGGCGATTTTAGGAGGTAGATTACATTTTTAGTCAAACAAGAGCTCTTGTGTCTTGATCTCAAAACTTTCTTTGTGTTTGGATGTGCACGTGGTACATTGGTGAGTTGACTTAGATTAAGCACATAAATAACGTTATTAGAACAATACAAGATTACTACGAGATGGCAAAACTCAATTATCAGCAAGGCATCTCTGCCTCCTTCCTGTTTTATTTGTGGTTTGTGCTTTTTGTGTCTTGTTACATGTGGTCATTTTGGGAGTTCCCTGGGGGCCTCCTCAGTTTTCAACACGGTTCTATTGTTTATGCAACAGATCAGATGTTGCCCTGAACTTCTCTAGGTGGCGAGGCCAGAGCTTCCCACGGACATATGGAGGAAAAGAAAAGGCTGCAGAGCTGGACAAAAGCTCTACCAGAACAAATAGAGGTACAGACCATTACCTGCCCTCCATTATTATGGGAAATATTGGTTCCCTTGCTAAAAAAAAATCAAAGAGCTTATGGTGCCGATCCGTCGACAGCGGGAGTACCCAGACTGAAGCCTCATGTGTTTACAGAGACACGGCTGAATGAATTGACAGCGTGCTCTGTGGTTTCTCTGGATGGATTTAAACTTATCAGGGTGGACATGAGAGTGGAGGAGGAAGAGGAAAGGTGAGGGACTGGCTGTCTGACTGCAGGTGCTACAACCAAGTGCACATCTTTCAGGAACAGCTCTACAGCAAAAACATGGAGTTATTCACTGTTGCTTTTTGTCCTTGTTATTCCAGAGGTAGTTTTTGCATGTTATTGTGTTGAATGTGTAGTTCCCTCCCTCAGCTCAACAGCTGCACAATGCAGAGACCAGCATGCAGAGTTTCACTCTCTGAATAAACGGATTTAGATTAGAGGTTTTATTTTTCTGAAATTTCCATTGTGAGATTATTCTTGTACAGTAAAATGCTAATTCATTTCAGAGATTTTTCTGCATCCTCAGTGTTGGTGCCAATCAGTATGGCCGACACTGCGGTTCTTGTGTTTTCTTGTTATTCCCACAGAACTTTCGCCTTTATACAACAGAGCAAGTTCACAAAAGCTTCTTGGAAGATGCTGTGTAGCAGGAGCCATTAGGTGCGAGGCAGGGAAGTAACAAGATAAATCAACGACATCAAACATGAAAGTGCAGTTGGTGAAAATGCTGCATTAATAATGAGTCCATTAGCTTCAAACACAGATTTTCCATTGTCAATACCAGTGTGGATCTATGGGTGGGTGTGGCTTAAACCCCACCATAACCACTACTACCCACAATTACATCCTGAAGGATACATGAACACAACCAAATGTATGCACGCTAGTGCTTCCGTTGAGAGCCATTACAGAAATGTGTCTGTTGGCAGTTGAAGCTGGATATTGTTTGTTGCCCTTCAGAGAAATGTCAGAGAGAAGCTTGTACAGTATCACTCTATGCTGTAAACAACAAACTGAAAGGAAAACTCTGACTTGGGGAAAAGTCAGTCTTTCGTTGTTTTTTTTTTTTTTTTTTTTTTGTTTTTTGGTTTTTTTTGTTTTTTTCAAAAGCAGTGTATGATTGCAAGCAAGCTAAAAATTAGACCTCATTCTTGTTACAACATAGAAACAGAAGAATCCACCGGACTTATCATAGCCCTGATCATGTATACGCGCACATCTTCTAGTGATTTTCTGTGTGTGGTTTTAATATTCTGCTGAATTTATTTATCTTGAACAGTTCGATACCACCATGTGTACTATTTTTGTAAGCTTGAAAGATTAGAACAATGTTCACAAACACAAATGTTTTTTCACTTGATTCTTGCTATAAATGTGCCTCAAAAATCAAACATAATTGTTACAAATTGGCTGGAATCAAATAGGTTCAGCTTATTTACATACATTTCCAAAAAAGTAAAGTCATAAAATTTTATGTCAGAACAAAAAGATTGTAATATTGAAATACTTCTTTTCATATGTAAATGTAAAAAATTCCAGTATGAGGTAGCTCTTTTGGGGATTTTGTTTTTCTTTTAGGATAGTTTTATATGTCAGAATACTAATTTTCACATTTAACTCCAAAAAGAGTTTAAAATCAATAAAATAAATCATTTTCCTTTAAATAAATGCCAAAACCTAATGTTTAATTATTTGTGAGTCTTTATTTAATTACAACGGAGACAATGGAATAGGTGTGAATTTCAATCATTTATTTTCTCTGGAACTTAAACTTTAACCACTTAAAGACGTAGTCTGTGTTCTTCAGTACTTCGAGATGAATGAGCAGAATACATGTAGATATCATCAGTAAATGCCAGAAGCATTAGCCCATCAGTCTCTGCTGTGTCTGCAGGAGTTGGCTGATCTTCGCCATGTTCATGCGAAGCTCAAGAAGCAGTTCCAGGAGAGGACTGCAGAGCTGGCCCATGCTAACCGGAGGGTAGAAAGCCACGATGCCGAGGTTAAGAAGCTTCGTCTAAGGGTTGAGGAGCTGAAGAAAGAACTGGGACAGGCTGAAGATGAGGTAGGAACATGCACTAAATTGGAAATGTGTGTATCTTTTAGGGTTTGGGCAAAACACATTCATAATATTTCCTGGGGTATTAAAGCTGCAGTATGTAACTTTTATAGAGAATATGTTTTTACATGTTTGTTAAAACTGTCACTGTGTTGTGACAGTATAGTATGAGACAGATAATCTGTGAAAAGATCGAGCTCCTCCACCTCCCCCTTGAGCTACAGTTGACATCTGCAGATATGCACTTCTCCCGATCAGAAACAATCAGTCAGAGCCAGGAGGAGGGTCTTAATGCTGTCAGTCATGCTCATGCACTCGCTGCTCAATGTGCTAATGGCGGGAAAAAAAACTTACCGTTACAGGAAAACGGTTTGTCGGTGGTCATGCTAACTAGCCTGAGCATTCATGGCAAGCTCTGCTGTCAGGAAGAAGCTATAATCTAACAGAGAGCAGGGGGGGGGGGTGAGCAGCGTGTATATAATGGCTCTGATTGATTGTTTCTGAGCGAGCAGTGTATTTCCCCAGTTAGTACTAGGAGCACTCAGGAATGTTTTTCACAGATTATCTGTCTCATACTGTCACGACATGGTGACACTTTTAACAAATATGTAAAAAACTTTGTTTTAATAAAAGTTACCTACTGCAGCTTTAAATGAGTAGGAACAGTACTTCTTTCAATATCTCATTCCAAACTGATGCAAAGTACATGCATGCCATCTCAACCTTAGGAACAGCAGCACATAGAGACTGAGATGCATCACACCCACTGGAGTCCAATAACACACCAACCTATGGCATATACAGTGCGTATAAAAAGTGTTCAACCCCTTGGATGTTTTTTTTTTTTTTACCTGTTTATTGCTTTTATAAATCAATCATGATTAACAAAATTAGGCTAGTTTGACAAAACATTACAAAAAACCCTTCAATCTCAAAGTGAAAACTGATTTCCACAAAATAATGAGAATTACATAAAAATATTTAACATAAAATATGTGATTTCATAAATATTCACCCCTTTTCAAGTCAGTGTTAAGAGCAGCACCAACGGCTGCCGTCCCAGCAGGGAGTCTGTGTGAACAGGTCTCAGTTCGGCTGCTGATCTCGGCGCTGCAGTTTTCCTCTACCTTATGATCGTCCAACCATCTCTGTGTAGCTTTAGCTAGAAGCTTCGGGTCGTTGTCTTGCTGGATAATAAATGTTCTCTGAAGCCGTCATTCTGTGGCAGATGGAAACAAACTGTCCTCCAGGATTTCTTCATATTTTGCTGCATTCATTTTACCTTCTGCCTTTACAAGCCTTTCAGGGCCTGCTGCTGAGAAGCACCCCACAGCATGATGCTACCTCCACCATGCTTCACAGTGGGGATGGTGTGTTTGTGATGATGTGCAGTGTTTGGTGTTGTCTTGTCTGATGGCCAAAAAGCTCCATTTTGGTCTCCTCAGACCAAAGAACCTTCTTCCACTTGACCATGGACTCCACTCCAGCCTTGATCTGAGTCTTCTTCAACAGTGTCTTCCTCATTGCCTCTCTCCCATAAAGCTCTGACTGATGAAGAACCAGAGCAACAGCTGTCTGCAGAGTCTCTCCATCTCAGCTGCTGAAGCTTATAGCTCCTTAAGCGTAGTCAAGGTAACCTTGTGGTCTTTCTCACTGGTCTCCATCTGCACAGTCACTCAGGTTGTGAGGACGGTCTGATCCAGGCAGATTTACTCATGGACCATATTCCTTCTATGTCTTGATGATGGATTTAACTGAACTCCAGGGTTGTTCAGGGCCTTAGATGTTTCTGTCTCCATCACCTGACTGATGCTTTCAGTAACCTTTTCCCTGATTGGTTGGAGTGTTCTTTGGTCTTCGTGCTGTAATAGGAGCCAGGAATACTGATGAACCAGACACAGCTGTCTTTATACTAGAATCACTGGAGACACCAACTGCACTCAGCTGATCTCCATTCCACTCATTATGAGACTACTAGCACCAGTTGGCTGGACCTCTGTTGAATTAGGTCAGTCACTTTAAAAGGGGGGGAGAGGGGAGTATTTACGCAGTCACTTATTTTATGTTACATATTTTTTATTTACTTATCATTATTTGGTTGAAATTAATTTTGTTGATAATGATTGCTTTGTAAATTCAATAAAAGGGTAAAACATCCAAGGGGGTGAAAAGCATCAATTCTCTTCACACCAAGACCTATTCACAAGTTTTTACTTATTACTTATTTTTTTTTAAAGACTAAATGAATGATTAATGTCTGTAATGATATAAATGTTATAATTTACTTGAAATATTTCTTCCAGCTTTTCCATCACAAAACAAAGAGAAATGAATTATAACAAATAAAATTAAAGCTGCAAGCAGCATTGGGTGGCCCACGCAGCTCAGTGCCGCTCTGGCCTTGCGACCGTGGGAAATCCGGCACCGCCACCCCACCACCATCGTCAGTGCTCTCACATTGTTCCTGCACCCCTCCACAAGGCAGAGCATTTGGTGAATCTCCCAAATCACCTTCAGTCCACATCAGTGTGAGAGAAGTGGCACATCTTCAAAGTTTGGCTGAAATCTGACCTTCCAGACAGGAGTTATTATCACTTCCTGTTTTGTGGCGAAGGATTGGTGAGGACTTCCAGTAGGCTTTCAACATATCATATGTGGTTATTGAGAGGTAGTGAATATGGTTTCAATCTTATATCATACACAGGAAGAAAGTGGAGGAGTAACCCAATAATCTTCAAAAAGTTCTGAGTGGGTGGGGCTTTTAATGATGTCATTAATGTGTCAAGCAGTGCTCCCTGATGATGCACAAAATATCTGGTGCTGATCGGAAGATCTATCAGGGAGATAAAGGTGTTGGAATAAAGTAGATGACGCACCGGAGTAAAAGTCCAGTATAATCCTATTGGCCTCTTTGGAGGTTCCTTCATATCCATTTTGGTGAATATCGGATGATGCATGTGTGTTTTAAAGCCAACTGTATGCAAACAGTGAGGGATTGGAATTCGCCATTTTACCACGCCCACATGCTCCAGCCAGTACTGAGAGAAAGATTCAACATCATGTTGACTGTCATCAGACACAGGTTTAAACCTGTATGAATCGAGGAGTAAAATGAAGACAACTAGCAACAAAACGGGTGACTTTCTGTTCAAAGGGGCAGGGCTATGGTGATGTCACCAAATTACCATGTGAATGTGATTAGTGCTGGTCTGATATGACACACAGAAAGTTTAATTAAGCCATGACCTTGTATGTGGAAGTTATTCCACTATGATGTTTTATCGCAAATGGTCAGATTGAGGTTTGGCCACGCCCACATGCTTTGATGCCAAAAGCCTTTGATAACTTTTGACCTTCAATGCCTCAACACTGCTGAGTGATTCTGAAGTCTGCATGTCAAAAGAGGAGGAAGTAGGAGAAGTTCACTCAGATATGTCATGTGTGAAATAGACAAAATGGTGGTTTAGTTCCAAAATGGCTGACTTCCTTTGGGCTTTGGACCATGGGTCCAAGAGACTTCTTTGTAGGTCCTGATAATTTACACGTGTGTCGAATTTCATTATTGTTGGTCAAAGTTGGCTTGGGGCTGATTTTTAAAGATTTCTAGGGGGCGCTGTAGAGGGATTAGGCCACACGCCCACAAAATATTGGACTGCATTCCTGTTGGGGGGGCAGATTAGGATCAATCATAGTGAGTTTGGTGCAGCAAGGCTGAAATATGTGAGATTTATTGCCAAACGTATGACAATGGCGTGATGTCGGACTTTGCCTGGCCGCCACAGCCACGCCCTCCAGCGAAAACCCTTTGTGCTTTAAAGCAAGTGAAACCAACTTGCTATCTGTCTTGTGACACAAGATCATGTTGATTAGATCAAGGGGGTCAGAGATGAAGCTTTCCAAGAAAAAAAAAAAAGACTTCCTGAGGTTGCGGGGTTTGATTACATCAGCATATGACCACATAACGTCGTTGGACATCCAACATGGATGACTCATACCGAGTTTGGTGCCAATTAACCTTTCAATGTGAAAGTTATAGCAGTTTGAAATTCATGGCAAATAGGCTAACTTTGAGGCCTGGCCCTGCCCCTTTAACATGCACAAAAACTTAAGATTTTGATAACTTTTACTCCCAGACCCCTTAACTGCACACTGACCAAAGATGAAGCCAATAGCTCAAAATTCCTTGGAGGAGTTTGTTAAAGTTTGACATGTATGAAAATTCAAAAATGGCCAAAATGGACCCTTTGACCCAAAATGGCCTACTTCCTGTTGGATTTAAGGCATACCTCCAAGAGACTTTTGTTCTTGCTTTAGGGAGATCTACCTAGGTACCAAGTTTCAGCTCTGTAGGATTAACCAGTTTTCCTTTCTTGCGTTAAGGGGCACTGTAGAGTCGTTTGGCCACACCCACTTTTGATTCCAGTAAAATACTAACATTTCATTCAGGGGATAATTTTGAGTCTGGTGAGTTTTCAGATATGTTTAGGCCTCCAAATTAGCGCTTCTTGTGTGTCGAGAATCATCATAATAAGAAACACTATAATTACAATAGGCCTTCACAGCGCTTTTGCTGCTCAGGCCTAATTAAAGCTGCAAGCAAAGTCTGGTGGCTCTTGCAGCTCAGCGCCGCTCCGGCAACAGTGAGACCTCCGGCACTGCCACCCTGTTGTCATCAACGCTCTTGCGCCGTTCCCATCCACTAGGTGGTGGATAGCAAAGGTCATTTATATCCAGTGATGTCATTAAATTTATCACACCAGTGTCTCAATTGGTGCCCCCTGATGATGCACAAAAAATCTTGTGCAGATCGGCTTATGTATCAGGGAGCTATAGCTGTTGGAATAATCTAAGGGGCGCACTGGAGTCAAATTCCAATAATAATAATAATAATAATAATAATAATAATAATAATGCTATTGGCTCTTTAGAGGTCAACAAAGGTCATTTATATCCAGTCTGGTGCAAGTCGGGTGATGCATGTGTGATTTAGAGCCAACCGTATGCAAACAGTGAGGGATTGAAATTTGCCATTCTGCAACACCCAGATGTTCCAGCCACCAGCCAGTACTGAGAGAAGGATTCAGCATCATGTTGCACTGTCATCAGACACTGGATTAAATCTGTATGAATGAAAGAGAAAAAGGAGACATCCAGCAGCAAAACAAGTTACTTCTTGTTGGAAAAGGGCAGGGCTACGGTGATGTCACAAATTAACCATGTGAATGTGATTAGTGCTGGTCTGTTGTGACACACATAAAGTGTCATAGAGCTGTGACCTTGTATGTGGAAGTTATTCCACCTTGATGTTTAATGGCGAATGGTCAGAGTTTGAGACTTGGCCACGCCGCAATGCTTTGATGCAGAAAAAAGCTTTTGATAACTTTTGATCTTCAATGCTTCAAGACTGTGCTGAGTGATTTGGAAGTCCGTATGTTAAAAGTTGTAGGAGGAGTTTGCTCAGATACAACGTGTAAAAAAGACAAAATGGCGGCTTTGATGCAAAATAGCCAACTTCCTTTTGGGTTTGGACCATGGCTCCAAGAGACTTTTTCATAGGTCCTGACAAGATACACGTGTGCCAAATTTCATAATTGTCAGCCAACGCATGACTTGGGGCTAATTTTTAAAAGATTTCTAAGGGGTGCTGTAGAGTAATTAGGCCATACCCACCAAATATTAGGGTGGATTCCTGTTGCAAAGTGGATTAGGATTGATCATAGAGAGTTTGGTGCAGCTCAACTTGAATATGTGGAATTTAGACCCAAAACGTATTGCAACGGCGTGTCGTCTGACTTTGCCCTGGCGACACCCTCTAGTAAAAACTCTTTTGTGCTTGAAAGCAAGTGAGACCAATTTAATATCTGTCTTCTGACTCAAGATCATCCTGATTAGGTGAAAGGGATGAGAAATGGACCTTTCAAAGTAAACCTTTGCACTTCCTGTTCTCAGGGGGCGTGGCTTCAGTCATGAGTTGAGGATTGAATATTGTAGTGGACCGAATGTGGATCAATCCCAGAAGGTTTGGTGCCTCAGTGAGTTTTTGTGTAGGAGATATAAGAGTTTCGTGTTTAATGGCGTGATGTCAAACTTTAAAGTCTGGGTTGGCTCTGAATCATCATGCCTAAAAACTCACACTTTTGATAACTTTTATTCCCCCCTATGAGCAAATTGACCAAGTTTGAAACCTATCGATTGATCAAACTCCTCCGAGAGATTTATAACACGGAGGCTATAAACAGCCAAAATGGGGTCAAAATCAGAACTTCAATAAGAGATGGCCGACTTCCTGTTTGGTGGAGAACATGGGTGCATGTGGGTTTTCTGTAGGTCTAAGGGAGTTCTACAAGTGTACCAATTTTCAAGCCTCTTCGATAAAGTTAAGTCTATGCGGAGAGTATATTGAAAGTTGCCAAAGGGGCCTGTTTAACCACTTCTGTAGCGATTTTTGCGATGTCCTTAAAATACTTAATTTTCACACAGGCCTGATGCATTCGCCAAGTTTGGTGAGTTTCCGTATATGTTTAGGCCTCCAAAAAGCATATTCGTTTGACAGAAGCATAATAAAAAAAAGAAATACTATGATTACAACAAGCCTTCGCAGCGCTTAGCTGCTCGGGCCTAACAATAAGAAATGCTATGATTACAATAGGCTTTCGCAGCGCTTTTGCTGCTTTGGCCTAATGAACAGATATCTAAAATTCTAATGAATTTGAATTATGGAAGCAAATGTGTCTCAATTTTCAAATTAAAATGGATTGAAAGAATTGCTTTTTCATTTTCAAAATAAAGCTGCATTTTTTGACTCATAAATAAAATAAAAAAATAAAAAATAAACTGCATTTTCATTTTCTTCTCAAAGTCTGCTCAATTTGTAAATTAATTAAAATGATTAATAAAATAACATTTACCATTTAATTTTCAAAATATGTCCATGTAAAAAATGACCAAAATTCATTTCGAAATGTCAGATTTGAAAATTAAAATGTATTAGCAGAAATGCTTTTTCATTTCAGAGTTAAAGCTGCATTTTTTTCAAAGTCTCATAAATGAAATTGCTAATAGATCATCCAAACTGCGTTTTCATTTTCATCTCACCACAACTACATAGAAAACTAAGAGGAAACTGCTTTTTCGTTTTCATGCTCGCCCCGCAAAAAGTTCAATTCGATTTCGCAATTCCAAGCGGCGCAGGACAGTGACGTCAGTGGCAACTCTTCCTCTGCTTTGGAGCTGATGTTTGGCGCGGCCGCCATATTGGATGGGTCCCTCTCGAGCCTCCCACTGCATTTATTTACACTGAGTGTAGTTTTATGCCCAACTAAAATAATCATAACTCCCTGAATTGTTACCAGATTTTCACACGGTTTGGTTTGTTAGAAATGGCCGAGATGTAGTAATGATACAGGACGCTGTCACACATTAATAAATTGTGCTTTTATACTGAAATACTATGTTTTATGCTCCCCAGCTGCCTTGCTGCTGAAATGTGCAATACATATAAACTAACAAAGACAGACTTATGATATAGCTAATTAATAAGTGTATACATTTTCTATCCTAATAAAAAACAAGTTTGATTGTTTGTTTGAATTCATTTCACTCTCTCACCCAATCAGTCCTGAGCCTTCCGTACACACCAACAACAATAATTTCTGCTGTGACCACCTTCACTCTTCCCTCTGAGGGGATCACCAGCCCATCATGACTGAAGCAGGTGGTACACAGCACACCTCACAGGAGGTTTTTTCACAATTTTTCTGACAATGAACCCTGAAATGTAGACCAGGGCATTGTCCTCAAGATCACTAAAGCAGGTGGGCAGGTAACTGTGGTGGGGACGGAAGCTCTTCCTCCTCCGTTAAAGCAGAGTGGATGTCTGCAGCTGATAGGAACACAGTCTCATCTTGTGCTGCCACGTTGCCAGACCCACTTGGTGAGGCACTTCAGTGGACCATCAGATGGGGGAAAATGCCCTGGAAGCGCCCCTTCAGAGGGATTTTTATTCCAGCCTCCTAAAAAAACAAACTCAAAAACCATTTACACACATAGATTACAGAGATGTTTAATTAGGACAGTCAGAGCCATAAAAGACAGATCTTCTGAGAGTAAGTAAGGAAACTATCTATTTTCCCCACAGGTAGGCTATAAAGATATGCGCTGGTGTCTGAAGAGGTGTATCACATCAAAACATATTGTAAACTAGGGATGCATAGGGCTAAAAAAAATCATTTGTACGAGAATTTGCCCACCCAGATGGTACCAATAACTAGTCTGTCCCACAGACAGTGGATAACCGGTCTGTCCCACAGATGTCCCTCAGGTATCTGTCGGCTTTGGGACCATGGAGGTGCAGTGTGAGGGCCACCTCTCTCTGGTCCTCTGTTTATTCAGGGTCTCGCTTTGAAAAGAGGTCCATCTGAAGATCTGAAATTCAGATAATATAAAACTTCCTAGTTTCCTATAAACAATACCTTTTATAAAGTCTTACAAAGAGTTTAAACATAACATATTGACCCATCCTGTCAAAGTCCTCTGGCACGAGATGTTCACTACAGAGCTTAAAACGACTTTGTGGCAACAAAACCCTCCCTTCTTACTGAAACTTCGCATTGTCTTTTTAAGTCTGTTACTTGGAAATCTTCAAAGTCAGCAACGATGAGATAAGATTATAAATTGTCAAATAACCAAAAATTTTGTTTAAACTTGTGAAATCCCACATGATTTACATTCAATATTGCACCAGTTATTGCAACAGTAGGCTCCACAAAATACAAGGAATACGCTCCAGCACAGAAGACGACACTGACACTGACGTAACTCTCCTGCGCCGCTTGAAATTGCGAATTCGAATTGATTTATGGAGCACTTTTTATGGGGGCGAGCATGAAAACGAAAAAGCAGTTTCCTCTTAGTTTTCTATGTAGTTGTGTCACACAATGAGCCGTCTTGGAGATGAAAATGAAAACGCAGTTTGGATGATCTATTAGCAATTTCATTTATGAGACACATTTGCTTCCATATTGAATGAGGACAAATTTGCTTTTTAATCCCATTTTGAACTGGATGGCCAAAACGCTCATCCTGGCCTTAGATGGAAATTGCCATTAAGGTGATAACACCTCAGATACTCTGTGACAGGGTGAGTCATTTCACACATGCTGTTTATCTCCATTAACACGTATGTTGCCCTGAAGTCCACAGAAGCATCACAAACCACTGGGCTTCAGTCACTGTGCTGATAAAGATCACTGGGCTCTGTGAAGGCCACCTCCTTCCCCTGTCTGTGATTTGAGCTCAGCTTTCAGCTTTCAAAAACAACCTTTTTCATGTGATGAGCATCCCAACAACCATCACAGCTCAGTGTGTGTGTGTGTGTGTGTGTGCGTGTATGTATGTTTCCAGCTGGATGAATCTCATAACCAGACAAGGAAGCTGCAGAGGTCTCTTGATGAGCAGGTGGAGCAGACGGAGAATCTGCAGGTCCAACTGGAGCACTTACAGTCAAGGTGAGATGTGTGTACACACACACACACACACACACACACACACACACACACACACACAATTGTACCACTATCTAACCGAGGACTTTGTTTTGGCATCCATTCATTTTAGTAATTGCTTTTATGCCTAACCCAGACATTTTCCCATTACCAGTATATTGTTAACCTTAACCAAAACTTAATTCACACCTTACCTCTACACCAGTGTTTCTCA
This sequence comes from Anableps anableps, assembly GCA_014839685.1. Lineage (NCBI taxonomy): Eukaryota > Metazoa > Chordata > Actinopteri > Cyprinodontiformes > Anablepidae > Anableps > Anableps anableps. Next base: position 1,018,344 of record CM026067.1, on the reverse strand, counting down.
GTTCCAGTCCTCAGGGATCACTGCCCTGCATGTTTTTGGTGTTTCGCTTCTGCCACACACCTGACTTGAATAAGTGAGTGATTAATTGGCTTCTGCAGCACTTGATGGCTGCAGAGGAGCTCATGCAGTCATTTGAATCAGGTGTTCTGGAACAGAGACACATCTAAATACCTAACCCATAACCCAAAAACAGCATTTCCTTTTGAGGTCTGGGCTTTGGATCCCATAAGGAGCAGACGGTCCCCACAACATAGTATGTGTTAGGAAAATGGTCCTTACAATGTATCAAGTACCAGGCCACACACACAGCTAGGTGCAGAATAACTTCAATCACAAATAATAACAAATGCTAATGAATGCCAATAAAGTAGACGTCACAGTTCTGAGGCTATAGTCATTCACAAACACTTCCTGCACAACTGAATGAGAACACAGAGATGGAAACTGAGGCTGTGCTCTCGGAGAACTCACAAAGATTTGTGTTCGTTTCTGAAATTACTTTGGCATGCCTGGTACTTCAGCACACAGCAGATCAACAAGAGAGCTCTCTGTTACTACGGTAACCTGTAATAGGGAGCTTGGTGATTGGCTGCTGAGGCTCAAAGTGATGGTGAAAATGGAGACGAAAGACCAGAGACCAAAAAGAGAGGAGGAGGTGTAAGGTTGATAGAGAGAGAGAGTTTAACTGAGTGACAAGGATTCAGACACAAAGCAGAACAAGTTAATGGAGCAAGAGGAGTCAGCAACGGGTGTGCAGGGAGCCCAGCAGCTTCCCAGCCCACACACACACACCTCCAGCTGAACCTGGTAGGTTCTGAGTGGAGCCCACACACACACACACACTAACTCCACATATTAACTTGGCTGAGATTCAAACCAGTGACAATTTGGGAGGTGACTTTCCAGTTTTACCAGTGCATTAGGAACCATGTAACCCTAATTCAAAGTTGAATATATTGAGTTTTAGGTTTGTTAAGCCATAGCATCAGGACCACTTGTGGGTGAAATGTGTAGCTTTCTCTATAATGTTACAACACAATACTGGAAAACCAACCTCAGTGCCGCCATTCATGTGGATGTGACTCATCTTCCACACTGTGTGACATCCTCTCAGCATGACTGCTGTGGGGCCTGTCAAACCTGCCTATGAGTGGCTCAAACAAATGGAAAAAGGCTAAAACAGATATATCAGCCCTCCAGACTCAGACACTAACAGTTTAAGTACCACACAGCTCAGCAGATTTGTTCCAATGCTACTGAAACCCCCACTTTGTTCATGCTGGTACCTGTTTAAACAACAATGATTGACCGGACAGCTGACTCTGAATTAGCTGTGACACTTCACAGTAATCTGAAATCATAAAACAACCAAAATAGCTTTTTGAAAAAAGCACCATGACTAAGTGGTTTGTAGTAGAATGCTCTGGATTTATTTGAAGCTTTCTTTTAACTGCACTATGTTCTGTATTAATGGTTCTGTTTGTAACCGACCCATCCTGTTAACCTGCAGGTCTTCAACACTGATTTATAATCAGATTCACTGCATTGTCAAATAAAACAGAAAAGCAACAACACTCTAAAAGGTTTTATCTGATTGTCATTTCTCTGCTTTAGATGAACTATCAAGTGGAAATTTCATATAGCTGTTTTTTTTTTCACCTTCAAGGTTGTGGTGTCTCATTTAAGGAAATGTGTCATTTTGTTTGAGTTCACTGTTTTGAATATTATGACTTTGTTGGCATTGAGTTGTCAGTGATAAAGTATATTTTGTTCAGTCTATCATGTTGTGTTGTGGTTGGAGCCAAATGCAGAGAAGCAGAGTTGGCAAGTAGATTTGGATATTTGATTTAAAAAAAATTATATAACAAAAACAAGGAATGCAGGGAGCCAGAGCAGAACAAAAACTGGAATCCAGGAGCAAAGAAAGCAGAGTTTGATGGGCAAGTAATGGGTAGGTAACGTACACTGCATCTAAAAAAAAATTGAATATTGTTAAAAAGTTCAGTATTTTTTGTCACTCAATTCAGAAAGTGAAACCAATATACTGTATTATATTGGTCATTACACAGTGAAATATTTCATCTTTAATTTCATCTTTAAGTTCTTGTAATTTTGACAATTATGGCTTATAGATAATGAAAACCTGAAGTTCATTAGGCTTCTGAAAAGCATTTTCATTTCTATGCACTCATTGTTTGGTTTGGGGCTCCTTTTGTTAACGTCTAACTCTCCTTTTTCATCAGGCTGAGGCGGCAGCAGCAGAGTCCTGGTCTGTTTGGAAAGATGCGATCCGCTCGCTTTAGTCCTGAAAACCCAGATGGTCCAAGAAGTGACATTGATGAAGAAGAGGAAGACCTGCAGCTGCAGATTCCATGACATCCACAAATGAACACAATGTTTGGAAAGTAGCAGTCACATGAACAATGTGAACTCTAGGAAATGTTTTACAGAAAGTATTACTGGAGGTAAAAATATCCTAAAACTTTTCTCTGGATTCAAATCCAACAGTCACTGTCAGTTCAAACTATAAATTCATGCAGACTTCTCAGGATGCCAAATATGCCATGAATTAATCAAATCTGAACCCAATCAGCATGTCTTGTTTTAGGTGACGCAGACTACAGGCTGTAAACATTTCAATCAGGTTGCACTGTGCCAAGCACACACCTGATCTTGATGAGGCTACACACTCGCTAAAGCTCATTTATGATTTGATACATTTACAAAGACACAGCAAGCAGAGACCCAGCTACTGGAATGTGACACAGTGTGTGAGGAGTGAAGCAGTTTGTAGGATGTGTGGTCTAATGGTCTTTTATAAACTTCTACAAAGCTACATCATCATAAGCCAGTGTGTGTTATTGATTTTCATTTTACCTCAAATGCACAAATATTGCAGATTCCTTAGTTGAACAATGCTACTGTAAAAACAAACCTCAAGCCTTCATTTATATGAGCAGTATTAACATATCTTTTGTTGTCATTTTGATGAAAATTCCATTCTGCAGGCTTAAGTGTTTGTTTATAATCTTCAAATCATCTTTGGGTTCAACTTATTGTTCAGATGTTTTTCTATATTTCCCAAGCGGCCCTATGACCTTTATGTGGATGAAGCAGCCACAGGTGGTGTTCAGTCCAATCTCAACAGGAAAACATTCCATATGGTCCACCAGCTTCAAACAGTGTTTGGCCAAAAGCCTAGCTAATCACTGCTCTGACCAGGTTTATTCTGATTTATGCATAATTATGTATTTACTCAACTGTAAATGGTGTACTATGGAACATATGCCCCAAAAGAGTAAAAAAATACTCTTAATCATAAGTTCTTCTGTTGCTCACTAGGAAGGAAAAAATCTGTTGGAAACTTGAGTATTGCATTTTTAAAAAGATATACAGCAGGGAAAATAAGTATCTGAAACGCCCACTTCCACAGAATGGCTGTGATTTTCACACGAGGTAAACCTCAACAATAAGAGACTAAATCTAAAAAGAAACTCCAGAAAATCACATTGGATGATTAATTTGCATTTTATTACATGAACTTAATATTTGGTCCAGAAGCCTTTGTTTCCAAGTCAGAGATCTCTTGCAGTTTTGGATCACGTCTGCACTGCAGCAGGGCTTCTGGTCCACTCCTCCATACAGATCCTCCCCAGATCATTCAGGTTTCAGGGCTGTTGCTAGGCAACACAGAGTTTCAGCTCCCTCCAAAGATGTTCTACAGACCCATTTAGAGCCTATGTTAGCAAGAAGCTGTGCGCGCATCGTGGCAACAGAAGCACAGTTTTCAAACACAGTATCTAACGCTAAACAAGTACCACCACCAGAGTCAAAATGTCAGGCTGTTGCGATCACGGTTGTTCAGACCGGCTTCACAGGACGGGCTTAAATTCTGCTGCATATCACGGGGTGATCGACCGTTTAAGACCCACTGAAGGCGGCTGTGGCTTCAGGCTACTAAACGGGTGGATCGGACCGAGGAAACTATAAAAAATGCACAGGTCTGCGGTGCCCATTTTATATCAGGTAAGGTTATGTGTCTATACTTTTATTTCACTACAAATTCCATCAACAGTTGTTTGTAAAGTGTAGACCCACAATCCATTGCTGTTAAATATGGACATGCAGCGCTGGCTAGTTGCTAATAAACAAACCAAATAATACTTACACTGCCATACAGGTGCAGTTTGCTGTGTGCAGTTGTCTGCTTTATTAATAATTACCCATGCCTCATACATGGTAGTCTTTTGCCATTCCCTCTGCCTGGGGAGGATTTCAGACTTCAGTACACAAAACTCTGCATCGATGTCATGGTTTCTAACCTCCTGTACATATCCGCAAGTTGCATAGTCATACGCATCAAGCGATGTGTATGCTCATAGCTTTTCTCTGGCATAAATGCAAGGTTTTTCCACCAAATATGTATAAATATCTGGCCACTGAATATTTGGCCACTTGCTAACATCAGTCTCCGATTCAGTAATTGTACATGGATCTGGAAGTTGATTGCCATTTGTTAATTCTTAAAGTAGGCCTCACGGTCTTTCACAGTTAACGCGCTGGCGTAGCTTGACAACCCTCTACTAACTGCCATACATCCATTGCCACCATTCCCGCACATCCGTCTTTGTTTACAAAAACTCAATGGGTCTGTTGGGTTCAGGTCTGGAGACTGGCTCGGCCACTCCAGGACCTTGAAATGCTTCTTCTGGAGCCGCTGCTTAGTTGCCGTGGCTGTGTTTGGGGTCATCGTCATGTTGGAGGACCCAGCCATGATCCGTCTTCACTGCTTTTACTGAGGGAAAGAAGTTGTGATCCAAAACTTCACGATAAATGGTCCCATCCATCCTCTCCTCAATACAGTGCAGTCATCCTGCCCACTTTGCATAAAAGCCCCCCCCCCCCCCCCCAAAGCATCCCGATGCTTCACAATTGGGGTGCTGTTCTTGGGATTCTACTCATCCCCCTTCTTCCTCCAAACGCGGTGAGTGGAGTTTATTCCACAAAGTTCTTTTTTGGTCTCATCTGACCTCATGACCTCCTGTTCTTCCTCTGGATCATCCAGATGGTCCTTTCCAAACTTCAGACGGGTCTGAACATGTGCTGGCTTGAACAGGAGGACCTTGCATGCACTGCAGGATTGTAATCCATGATGGAATAGTGTGTTGCTATGGTAACCTCTGAGACTGTGGTCCCAGCTCTCTTCAGGTCATTGACCAGGTCCTCCCGTGTAGTTCTGGGCTGATCCCTCACCTCTCTCATGATCACTGGTACTCCAACAAGGGGAGCTGCTCAGTGGAGCTCCAGTCTGAGGGAGACTGACAGTTATCTGGAGTTTCTTCCATTTTCTAATAATTAGGTACACCTCAACTGTTACACATCATGAAAATTACAGATTTTTCCATTCTTTTGTGAGTGGGAAAACTTGGAAAAATTGGCAATGTATCAAATACTTACTCTCCGCACTGTAACTGTACACCTGCAACTGTGAACCTGCAAACAAGGATGCAGTTCTAAGCTTGAAGCTGAAGGTGTTTAATGGGAACACAGACCTCATTAAAGGAGCTTCAGATTTCTTCAGCTACATATTTTTTAACTTGTATTTTTTGGACAACAGCTGAATGAACAATTGTCAGAATGTAAGCAACACTAACTTATAAGGCCAAGTTCAAATGTGGTTCCATGCTGACAGGTCTGGAATTGATGTATTCAACATGGCTGCAGCTGATCCCTGACAGCAAAACCACATTAGTATTAAACCACACAACAGCAGGAAAAACCCTATCTTTAGATGCTCAGTGATAAGAAGTTGAGGGAGACACTGTGTTATTGGTTCAAAAAAACTATCCATCAGTGAGATATCCTTTGTGTTTCTGGGAAGGAGAATATCCCATAAAGATCTCATCAGATAAGCTCTGATTTGCTTTTTTTGAAACCTTGTTTCTTTGTCACTGTCTACTTTATTTTACCCATCAGGCAGTATGTCCGACACACTGTCCACACAGCTAAGTCACTTCAGAGCTGACTGAAGTTGAGAAGCTGTCTGGTTGTTCATTTCTACAGCTCTTTACTGTTAACTAATTATACCCAGAAATATCTTTATTGGCGTCTCTTTTTTTCCATTGGTTAAAACATACATTTTCTGCCAGCTTCTCTCTGGTATCACTAACACACAATTTTCAAATCTAAGCTTCAGTTGACATTGTGGTTAAAATGAAGACAGCTAAAACTCAGCCGAGTTCTTAATTACATTTCAAGGTTTGGTTAAAGGTTGAAACTTTCCACCAACTTTGAAACTTCTGAATTTTTTTATTCAGTCTGTGACTTACATTCAGACCAAGAATATACTTCTTCTGCTCATTGTGACATGGTAATATGATTGTTCTTCAATTATTGATGCTAATCTTTAATAATTTACAATTCTGCAGAAACAGTTGTGGAATTTTTACATTTACCTGCCCAGATTCCTAAAACTTGGATTAAGCAATGGAGTAAAGCTGCCATGAGAGAATGAAACACATAGTTAGGTGCAGGCCAATGTCATTGCTTTCAATTTTAATGTTGAAACAACCAGGTATTAAAAGAGGAGGACATGTTTGAGACTGCAAGACTACATCTCTGCTCCACTGTCACTGTATTTACCAACTCTATCCACAGTCACTGCCTCAGGCTCATCTCTGATGCTGGAAGAGGACCAATATATTTGTAATGATCAACATTCTGTATTCCTACTATTTATGCTGTTATAAACTTGTTTTTATAAAGATTGTGTACTACAGTCGTTTCTATTAGCTCTATAAATGTCAACTGTACATACAAAGAAAAACGAGTTTGTCTTTTTTTTTCTGCTTTTCTGTACGTTTTTCAGAAAGTCAGTTTCATGTGTCTACCTGTGAAACTGATCTGCAGAAAACTCCGTATTAAAAATAGTCACAAATACAGAGGAGACATGTGGAATGACTTGAATGTTATGATAAATTTTATTAACTTGAATGTGAATGAAGTTCCAACAATAATTTTGTTTTCTGACACTGCAAATACCTGGAAAAGAAGCTATTATTCAAATTTAAGCACTGTAGTTTCAATAGTATTGCAGTCCAAGGCTGATGATGATGAAGATGGATTGACGGTCCATAGGTTCTCTCATGGAGAGCAGTGTCCAGGTCACCTGGGCACTCAACAATTCAACTTTAACCCTAACCAGTCAAAGGTTAGAGTAGATCAAAAGAGTAACTAATAAAAAGCAGAAGTAAAATAGAAACATGAAAGGACTAGGATAAAGTCTTGGCCTACGACACCCTGCAATGAATCTTGCAGAGGTTTTCCTATTCCCTTCTTCATTTTATAATAATGAAGGTAAAGTCAGTGTAAGCAGTGTCTTCTGCAAAATGAAAATGGTAAATGAACTAATTTTATAGAGCACTTTGAGTTGTCAGTATGACCATATTCATCCAGTTGCACTTATTCATACACTGATGTGCGGCTCTATTGGCAACTTGGGATTGCCATTTGAGAGATACATTGGTATGTGGCAAGAAGAAACTTGAATGAAACCCACAATTTTCCAGTTACAAGATGACTACCCACTGAGACACAGTCACAAACGTCACAGTGCTATTGGTGGAGGACAGTCAATAGACGACTAAACACGACTAAGCTCCTTCTGCTGCAAGTCGCATTCAAACACATAAACGATTAGTTGGCAACATGAGGTTCAATGTCTTGCTGAGGACACTGAGCAGAGGACATGGAGCAAGTTGACCCCAAACTTTCAACATGCAATTATTCTTTCCATTGAGTCACAGCTGCCAGATGATGATTTGTAATACAGAAGATAGTTATCAATATCAATAGTTATTGATCACCTCAACATTTTTCTCAGTAAATATATTCCTAATATCTATTGACATTACATTCACAAAAGGGAACATAAACAACCCAAGCAATCCATGCATACAAATAAATCAAATTATTCCAGAAATTAGGTTATGTTTAATAAAGCAGAATAGTTTAGGGAATAAATATTGAACACATTAAACTAAACAATGGGCAAACTGACAGGAAGTCAAGAAATCAGCTGAAATCTGTCAGTAGTTAGAAAGTATTTCTGCTACTTTGCACAAATCCACATTAGCTGACTGAATATTAACCATGAAACATTTTCTCATTACTAAAGTATTTTACGTCGTGTTGTGTTTGGTAAAAGTAAAGCGACCTTCATAGAAAAAGTGCTACTAATACAAAATATATCAATCACTAATGGAAATGGTTACCTGGTTTCTGAATATTCCAGTTTTGTGCCATTGGAGCCGTAATTCAGAATTGGAAAAAGCAATATTTCACCATAGACCAGCAGCGTTCAAGTACCCCTTATAAGATTTCAGACAGAAAAGATAAAAGAATTATCAAAAGAGTTGGTCAAGAATAATGCGCTCATCCACAATGTTCTCATTGCACACTCACTGCACAAGACTCCACTGCTGAAGAAAAGGCATGTTGAAGCTTGTCTAAAGTATGTACTGCCAGTAAATTCTGGCAGAACATAGTATATCTAGTGTCTGATTAGATGAAGCCGAAGCTGAACTCTTTGGATGTGACCGCACACATGTTTGGAGGAAGAATGCAGGAGCATTTTTCTTCATAAGGGTTTGTCCTGTAACTGGTGGGTTTCCAGCTCAAACCTTCGGTCCGTCTGTCTCATTCGTTGTGTCCTTGGGCACTTTACCTGCCTTGCCAGAGGTGGTCAGAGGGCCCGGTGGCGCCGACTGAATGGCAGCCTTGCTCCTGTCAGTCTGCCCCGAGGACAGCTGTACAATAGCTACAGTGGAGCTTACACTACAATCAGTCATTCACCCATTCATACACACTGATTGTGTTAAAGTGTTTTGAAATCCTCTGACTTGATTAAGTGCTTTACAAATGCACACACACACACACACACACACACACGCACGCACACACACAATGTTAAATAAATCAATCCTAAAACTAACTAAGCAAAAAAATGAAACCAAATACAATCCAAGTCATCACCCCTCCCTCCAGTTCATGTGTTTTTTTTTTCCAGAGAGGCTGACTGAACACAATACTTCCTTGTCATAACTGCTCATTGGGTGTGTTTCCATGGCAACACATGACAAGGTGACCTCAGAGAGAAAGCGTGATAAGTAAAACAAAATATATTTAGATTAATGAACTGATCAACCGAAGTTGATCCTGTCCTTCAGCAGAACAATACAAAAATAAATTAGTATATTTGTAAATCAAATATTACTTTGGTGCATAGAAAGTACATTTAAAATACCTGTTGGTGACTGAGATAGATCCTGCACACATTGGAAACTTAATTGGTTTCAGAGAAGGAAAGTAAAACTGCTAAAATGGCCAAGTCAATCACCTGACTTGTATCCAATGGAAAATCTGTGAAAAGAACAGAATTTTAATGATGGAAGAATCAAGATTTAGATTTACTTCAAGAAACAAAACAAAAAGGAAAGAAAATTATTCCCCAAAATGGTCAAAATATCTTTAAAACTATTGTATGTTTTATTTTGTTGTGAAATTGTAAGGGGCAGTATACTCGAGAGTAATCTCTGGAGAGAAATGCATCCCAGAAAAAATATATCTAGAAAAAGAGCTGAAATCTGGTTCAGATGCTGTCTTGTTAAAAAATTAAAACAGAGAAATTTTGTTTTTACTATTGATATCTTTTTGGAATCACTGACAATAAAACTGAACATTAAGGATAATATTCATCTGTGGTTTACAAGTAAACTGGAAGGCTGAGGTCAGCCTTTCATAAATTGCTTTCATAAAGAATCTGAGCCTTCAAATGGTATGTCATACATGTTGAACTGTCCGCCGGATATGGAGGACCAAAACTGACATAAAAACAAAAGCAGAAATATTTATATTTTGTTTTTCCTTTTCCTTATACATGCATTTTTGTCAAGAAATGTACACTGCTTAAAAAAAATAAAGGGAACACCTAAACAAAACAATGTAACTCCAAATCAGTCATACCTTTGTGGAATCAATGTTACCAGTTGGTTAGTAACACTTACTATGAATCAGTTTCACCTGCTGCTGTGCAAATGGAACATAAAACAGGTGGAAATGAAAGGCAATTAGCAAGACAACCCCTATAAAAGAGTGATTCTGCAGGTGGTGACCAAAGATGATTTCTCTGTTCTTCTGGTTGAACTTTTAGTCACTTTTTCATGCTGTCAGTGATTTCATGCATAGAGGCATCATGAGGCAATTTTTTTATAGCCTACTGAAGTTGCTCAAGTCGTTCAGCTAATCTAAGATGAAACATGAATGTGAGCGGTGGCAAGAAGATTTGCTGTATCTCTCAGCAGTGTCCACAGCATGGAATAGGTACCAGGAGATAGGCCAGTACACCAGGAGACATGGAAGGGGGCTGTAGCAGGGCTATAACCCAGCAGCAGGACCACTACCTCGTCCTTTGTGCAAGGAGGAACAGAAGGTCCACTGCCAGGGCCCTACAAAATGACCTCCAGCAGGTCACTAATGTGCATGTTTCTACTCAAACTGTCAGAAACAAACTCCATGATGGTGGCATGAAGGCCCGACATTCACATATAGAGCCTGTGCTAACAGCCCAACACCGTGTAGGATGATTGGCGTTTGCTAAGGAACACCAACATTGGCAGATTTGCCAATGGTGCCCTGTGCTCTTCACGGATGAAAGCAGGTTCACACTGAGCACATGTGGCAGACATGACAGAGTCTGGAGACACTGTGGAAAACTTTATGCTGCCTTCAACATCCTCCAGTAAGACTGGTTTGGTGGTGGGTCAGTCATGGTGTGGAGAGGTATTTCTTTGGATGGCTGCACAGCCCTCCGTGTGCTAGCCAGATGTGCCCTGATTGCCATAAAGTACCGGGATGAGATCCTCAGACCCATTGTGAGACCATAAATGCAGTGCACCTTGGGTTCCTTCTTCTGCATGACAAGCCTCATGTGACTGAAGTGTATCAGCAGTTCCTGTATGATGAGGGCATTGATGTTATGGACTGGCCTGCCCGTTCCCCAGACCTGAAGCCAATTGAGCACATCTGGGACATCATGTTTCGGTTAATCCACCAACGCCATGTCGCACCACAGACTGTTCAGAAGCTAACTGATGCTCTAATCCAGGTCTGGGAAGAGACCCCTCAGGAGAACATCCACCATCTCATCAGGAGCATGCCCAGGCATTGTCAGGAGATTATACAGACATGTGGAGGCCACACACACTACTGAGCCTCATTTAGACTTGTCTTGAGGAATACTCACTGACGTTGAATCAGCCTGTCATGTTATTTTCCACGTTCATATCCAAATCCAGATCTCCATGATGTAATAATTTTGATTTACATTGATAATTTTGTGTTTTCTTCTCAATCAATTCCACTGTGTTAATAATAAAGTTTTTCAGTGAGAATATGTAATTAATTGAGATCTAGAATGTTATTTTAGTGTTCCCTTTAATTTTGTGTGCAGTGTATATAGTTTCCTTTTCCTTATACATGCGGTTTTCATCAAGAAATGTATATATTATGTTTTGCCCTTTCCTTATACAAGCGTTTGTTCTTTATATATATATATATATATATATATATATATATATATATATATATATATATATATATATTTCCTCGTCTCCACTTTTTACTTTACTGTATGCATTTCTGCCTCATAATGCAAATGGTCCTCTACTACTGGTCAGCTGAAAACTTACCGCCTTCCAACTCATCCAGACTATTTGGAGCTTCCCTTAATAACTCCGACACAGACCATGTTTTCGCTCAATCCATAACTATACTTCGTTTGCTAAACTGAAGCCAAAGGCGCAGACATGCACAATTGATCTGCGCATGGATCCTTCTCCTTCCTGTTTATTGACCAATAGTAGAGGAGCTGGACCAAGAAGGCAGCCCTCCTTATTTTCATAATGAGGCAGAAATACATAGGGTAAAATAAAAAGAGGGGACAAGGACATTTTAAAAGAATAAAGCTTGTATAATGAAAAGGCAAAAGAAAATATATGCATTTCTTGACAATAACGCATGTATAAGGAAAAGGAAAATCTCTCTCTCTCTCTCTCTCTCTCTCTCTCTATATATATATATATATATATATATATATATATATATATATATATATATATATATATATATATATATATATATATATATAATAATAATTCCCTTCTCACCCTCCACGGGTGGTCTTTCTCAACCTCTGAGCTCGGGTCCTCTACCAGAGGCCTGGGAGCTTGAGGGTTCTGCGTAGTATCTTGGCTGTGCCGAGAACTGCGCATTTCTGGACTGAGATGTCTGACGTTGTTCCTGGGATCTGTTTTAGCCACTGCTCCAGTTTGGGGGTGACTGCCCCGAGGGCCCCGATGACCACAGGCACCACTGTGGTCTTCACCTTCCAGGCCTTCTCCAGTTCCTCTCTGAGGCCCTGGTATTTCTCCAGTTTCTCGTGTTCCTTTTTCCTGATGTTGCAATCGCTTGGTATTGCTACATCCACCACAACGGCTTTCTTCTGTTGTTTATCCACCACCACTATGTCCGGTTGGTTCGTCATTACCATTTTGTCTGTCTGGATCTGGAAGTCCCACAGGATCTTAGCTCGGTCATTCTCCACCACCTTTGGGGGTGTGCCCCACTTTGATCTCGGGGTTTCCAGTCCATATCCTGCACAGATGTTTCTGTACACTATGCCCGCCACTTGGTTATGACGTTCCATGTACGCTTTCCCTGCCAGCATCTTGCACCCTGCTGTTATGTGTTGGACTGTCTCAGGGGCCTCCTTGCACAATCTACACCTTGGATCTTGTCTGGTGTGGTAGATCTGAGCCTCTATTGCTCTGGTGTTTAGGGCCTGTTCCTGTGCAGCCAGGATGAGTGCCTCTGTGCTGTCCTTGAGTCCAGCTTTTTCCAGCCATTGGTAGGATTTCCTGATATCAGCCACTTCAGTTATTTGTCGGTGGTACATCCCATGTAGGGGCTTATCCTCCCATGATGGTTCCTCCAGCACCTCATCCTCTGGTCCCCATTGTTTGAGACATTCGCTGAGCACATCGTCGGTTGAGGCTTTGACCTTGATGTATTTATGGATCTTGGATGTTTCATCCTGGACAGTGGCTCGCACACTCGCTAGTCCTCTGCCTCCGTCCTTACGGCTCGCGTATAGTCTCAGGATGCTGGATTTAGGGTGGAACCCTCCATGCATGGTTAGTAGTTTCCGAGTTTTAACATCCATGGTCTTTATCTCTTCCTTTGGCCAGCTTATTATTCCTGCAGGGTATCTGATTACTGGCAAGGCATAGCTGTTTATCGCACGGATCTTGTTCTTGCCATTGAGCTGGCTTCTCAGGACTTGCCTTACTCGTTGGAGGTATTTGGCTGTGGCTCCTTTCCTTGTGACCTCATCGAGGCTGCCATTTGCTTGTGGTATTCCCAGGTACTTGTAACTGTCCTCAATGTCTGCTATTGTTCCCTCTGGGAGTGAGACCCCTTCTGTGTGGATGACCTTCCCTCTCTGTGTAACCATCCGACCACACTTCTCTAGTCCGAATGACATCCCAATGTCAGTGCTGTAGATCCTGGTGGTGTGGATCAGTGAGTCGATGTCTCGTTTGCTCTTAGCGTACAGCTTGATGTCATCCATGTAGAGGAGGTGACTGATGGTGGCTCCGTTCTTGAGTCGGTATCCGTAGCCAGTCTTGTTGATGACTTGGCTGAGGGGGTTCAGACCTATGCAGAACAGCAGTGGGGACAGAGCGTCTCCTTGGTATATGCCACATTTGATGGACACTTGTGCAATTGGCTTGTAGTTGGCTTCAAGGGTGGTTTTCTACATCCCCATCGAGGCTGCAATGAAGGCTCTTAGAGTCCTGTTGATGTTGTACATCTCTAAGCATTCAATGATCCAAGTGTGTGGCATTGAGTCATAGGCTTTCTTGTAATCAATCCAAGCCGTGCACAGGTTGGTGTGTCGGGTTTTGCAGTCTCGGGCGACTGTTTGGTCTACCAGGAGTTGGTGTTTGGCTCCTCTGGTATTTATGCCGATGCCCTTCTGTGCTGTACTCATGTATTTATCCATGTGCCCACCTATCTTAGCTGCTATGATGCCTGACATGAGCTTCCATGTCGTAGAGAGACAGGTTACTGGCCGATAGTTGGATGGGACCGAACCCTTTGAGGGATCCTTCTGGATCAGGATTGTGCGCCCTTCAGTTAACCATTCAGGGTGAGTCCCACTTTGTAGCAGCTGGTTCATTTGAGCTGCCAGTCGCTCATGGAGGGCAGTGAGTTTCTTTAGCCAGTAGGCATGGATCATGTCAGGACCTGGTGCTGTCCAGTTTTTCATACCTGAGACTCTTTCTTGGAAATCTGCCACTGTGATAGTTACTGGGGCTTGCTCAGGGAGGTTGCTGTGGTCATCTCGTAGAGAGATTAGCCACTGTGCATTGCTGTTGTGGGTCGCCTCCCTTTCCCATATGCCTTTCCAGTACTGTTGGGTCTCCAGCCTTGGTGGGTCTGCTCTGTTGTTATTACCCTGCCATTGAGAGTACACTTTAGCTGGTTGGGTGGAGAAGAGCCGGTTAATCCTCCTGGCTTCATTTTCTCTCGTGTACCTCTTTAGGCGACTGGCCAAGGCTTGGAGACTTTGTTTGGCAGTTTCGAGCATTCAGGTACTGGTCTTTTGATTGCACCTCTTTGCCTCCTTGTTACCTTGATTTTAGCCTCTAAATGTATATATATATATATATATATATATATATATATATATATATATATATAAAACTCTGAGCCTGAAAGGGTTTTTTAACATAACTGCCAGAAATGGTGCAGTGAATCTGTATCTCAAATGGCTGATCAACCTTCGGTAAGATTACTCCTCCTCAGGTCTCTTCTCCACAGGTGTTGACTGTTTGGCCCCTGTCTGATCAAAATTTAATAGAAGAACTAAAAAATGCTGAGAAATAATATTTAAGTGCATTACTCCCCAGGGCCGTGCTTATTGACCTCTTGTGCAGTCTTTGCCAGGGGTGGAAATTGGCACCCACCAATGGCCAAATGCGAGTAGACATATGAATGAGCATGTGAATTTGAACAACGCTGTGTTCAGTTTGTACTGTCAGGGGAGAACTGGCCGTCTGGCATATAGGCCGACGCACATTTTTGGACCAGCCTGAGGCTGATATAAACAAAAAAGTATATTAAAAAAAATTTTATCAACTGCGACGGCCCATTGGTTGATTTTCTTGACGGATATTGGACTTATCCAATGAAATCCCTCAGTCCTCGTTGGCCCGCCCCTCCCCTCTCTTGTGAGGTTATAAATTGTGCCATTTCAGCTGAGTGGATTCGGAGAGAAGTGAGTGAATACGTGGTGGGGTGGGTTAGAAAAGTTGTGAGAACAAAGGCTGAAAAGCACCTAAAAGTGGACGCAGAAAAATGTCAAACTAAAGGCGGGAGAATTAGCGATTCATGGGATTATCGTCATCGGAACATGATGCGAGAGATGTGACCCAGGGGCATATTGAGGAAGAGGTCAGATTAGCTGCTGCCAGCCTGGTAAGAAGGAGTTGAAATGTTCATGAAGAGCGTGCTTTTAATGCAGGGAAGAGAGCAGGTGTGTGTGTGAGAGAAGGAGTGAGTGAGTCTGGGTGGGGAAGCCTACACGTAAACTGGCAGTCAGAAAATCACTGAAATAACAGGAACGATGATGGGCAGTGGTAACTGTGACACTGTGGTCATCTCTCCCAAGATGCAAAGAGTGGTAAAAGAACATGTCAATTTTCTAACATGGTTCCTCTCCTCATTGGCTGCTATGCTTTATTTTAACTTTTGAAACAAGATATAGAAGCCAGAAAGCAAGGAAAGAACTCTGTGAATGTTAGGGTTGTGTAACCTGTTAAAGTTCAATGTTCGTAATTACTTAAAAGGAACTTATTGCATTACACCCCCCCATTAAGGTGTCCATGCTATGCTATGTTAAATTAGTCTGTATAAGTACATATGTATGGTAAACTTCTTGTCAGTAAATAGTTTTTCTTACAGAGTTAAGAATAAATGATATGTTTTATATAATTTGATTGTACTGGTGGGGTTTGTAGTCAAGGGAAATATTACACACATAAAATAGAATCAGTAGCTGGTGAAATGTTTGAGTGGCTGGTAAAAAATTTTCTCCACTAACCACTGTGGTGAAAATTTTCAATTTCTGCTCCTGGTCTTTGCACTGATTACTTTGATTGCTCTGAGATGTTTCCTAGCCAAAAGGGCTAAGCCACCAATTTCAAAAGAGATGAGTGAAGTTTTTGCACTTCTCCAGCCTAATCTCTATTCACAGCTTGCACTTCAACAGACCCACTGAACATTCAACTCACCACATACTCCTTATTTCAGAGATTCTTGAGTGGGAAATATGTTCCATGAAACAAGCTTTAAAGGTTACACTGTGAGCACAGTTGGTGGCAGAAGAGGTACTGTAAGCTCTTATTAAAGTAGAATGGATTCTTAACACCACACCTATCTTCGCAGACCTTACTGACCCCAATCCAGTCACACCAGATTCGTTTTTCACTGGAAACCCAGATTCTTCACTTCCACAAGGCGTACAGAAACGGAACTTTTGAGCAGCAGATGCTGATGTCATAGTCAACTTCTAGCCAATCATTTCAGAGTAGTGATGTGTCCTTCTGTGTCAAGGTTTTGAAGCGTCTGTTGAGTAATACAGGAAGATTTCTCTGAAGTGCTTATTGAGGCTTGTGTTTATGACACAAGTAGTTAGTTTGAAGCCTCGCAAGCTGGCTGTTACAACTTTATTGATTCAGGTACTGAGTCGCCCGTTTGCATGTGATTTGAAATATGAGGCAGCAAAACGCCGCTGATTCCCTCCATCACATTTTGTTGCCTTGGGATTGTCTTGAGTGTGTGTGTGTGTGTTAGCAATATATTGCTCTATCCTAGATTTTAAAAGATAGGCTTCTTTAGCCTCAATAAAGCAGAAGATGCTGAGAAGAGACTCATTTCTGAATGTGTAGCTGTTTATTAATGAAGAAATGTGATGTCATTCGCAATCAGTGCCATTTGTTTTACAGATCTTACTTTAATTAGTCAGTTAGTCCTGAAGTTATTTTTCAGAATTCCATCCCCTTTCTCATAGTTCATTAGTTAGTGTAATGTTTAAGTAAAAGAGCCAGAACCCAACACACAGCCAAGACAAAGAAATAGTTATATAAAGGTTTATTTGAAGCTCAAATGGGATGGGTGTTTGGAGTGACCCCACTTAGTCCAGAGCACAGGGTCCAAGAATCCAGCTTCTCCAGGACTGAACGAGGGGCCTTGAGACCTTGGAGAGGTTCCCTGAAAGCAGAGATTCTTGCATCCACAATCCAACAATTTGTGGTCCATAGACAATCCAGGGTCAAGCACAAAAGGTTTCTCAGGCAGGGGATATCCAGAAATCAATAGGCTTAAATAGGGTCAGAGTCAGGCAGGGTTTGGCAACAGGAGATCAAAAACTCTACTCACGATCAGGTAAGGACAAGGCAAAAGCAGTGGTCAAGGAGAGGAGAGGCAGGGTCAAAAAAACAGATAAACACTTGGACTTGGAAGAATGCTTGAAAGCTGTGACAAAGGCAGATGATCTCGCACCGAGCAGGTGTTTTAAAATAGGGAGCAGCACAGGTGGAGACACTGAGTAATCAGCAGGAGAGTGGGCAGCACAACCAAGGTAGAACTGAAATCATGACAGTTAATTTGATTCTTGGTTATTCATCGTCTTTGGACCAATAGATAGATTACATGATTAATAGTTTAGGTGTTTACTGGGTGAATTATTTGACGCTAAGCTTCTCGTTCTTTGGAAAGAAGTTGTGTTTATTCTGGTGTATGCGTACAGTGCCTGCTGTCCAATAGCACTGATTTCATTCCTTCAGCAGAGACAGACATTTTTTCCTAATGATTCCAGGTAGTTTGGTGGTGCCGTGACTGAACTAAATATATTCTAACTCTATTAATAATTTCAGTAATAAATAATTTGATTAATCAAAACTACAATAATTACATAAGCCAAACATTGTTGCATCCCTGTTGCACGACAGTAACAAAAACAAAAAACATTTTTGGATTTTTTTCATTGCTTGTGAGAAACAGAGCTGCTCTAAATGTTGTTCAGTAGGAACATCTTTATTTTTTTTTCAGGTTATTTATGCTTATTGAGAACATGTTGAAGCTCTGCTTTTGTTTTATAGAGTGTCTGCTTTTCGTTGACTAGCTTAAAGTATAGCAAAGGTGGTTCATAATGATATTGTAGATACTGTAGCTCCTGTGTAACTACAAGTGTGGTGCAACCTCTTTTATGATACAGTATAATTCCATAATCTCAAGTAAATAATTTATGTTGAACACATCCAGTACTCTCTCAAAATTACATGGTGCATCATCAGGAAAATAATACCCAAATAGTTCAGTCTCAATTATCGTTTAAAAATACCTGCCTGATAAGGCTTAGGTTTTAAAATAATAGATAAAGGCATAAATCCAGCACTGTTGTTATCTGAACTGCAAGATACTACACATGTATATTGAATAAATACAGACAACTTACCTTCTATATACAAGAGTTTAGTAACAAAAAGAATTCAACCTTACAGTTAAACATTTTAATTAACTTGCTATGCTAGTAACACTCAACTATGCTACTGAGAAAAAGATAAGATGATGAATCTAAAACTACTAGAGGTATAAACAGTAAAAATATAAAAATGCGTAAAAATAGAACCAATAAAATGATGCAATGATGTCATAGTTCAGTATTAATATGTATGCTTAAAGACCAAGGATTGTATTGAAAAGTTTTGTTGGTCAGGTCAATTAGCTCTAAATTAATTTAGACAAATTGACAAACTTGATATTCCGAACAACATTTCACAATGCAAAAGACAAGACATATTTTGAGGAAGTAATGTCCTTTTCATTTTTGACTAAATTAGAAATAAATAACCTTTTGGAGAATTGATTGTTAATCTACTAATTACTGTTGTGATGGACAATTTAAGAATTTGGAGTAGCAAAATGGTGGACTGAGAGCGTGTTGCCACTCACAAAATGGCGTCTAAAGAGGCCCCGAAATAATCTGTTTTCCTGTTTAAACGATCTCTTTCAAGTCCAAAACACCGTAAATAACAATATTAATTGTTCATGAGCATCAGCCATTCACTGAAACTGACTACACCAGAGGGAAGAAGCTGTTTTTACTGTAGCCTTAGCCACATTTAGCTTAGCTGTCGTTAGCTTTAAGAAAAAGGGACATTTTAGAATGTTTTTAGGGCTATTTTATGTAACTTAGTGGCAAGAAATGGATGGAAAAATACCCATAAAAGAGATAAGCTCACCTTACTGGACTATCAGTGATTAAAACATTCAGTGAAATAAAGTTTTAATAGTCCGAACTCTTGTTAGTTTTAGCTGCATCAAGTTCACAGGCCTGTTCCATTTGAAATACTTGTAAGGTTTTTTTTATTGCAAAACACAATGAAAATACGCAATTAAAAAAAACACTTGAATTCATCATCCTAAACTATTATTTATGCCCAGGCACAACCTACTGTGAATAGAGTTTCAATGGATGATGTGAGCATAGGCATTCGGTTGGTTACATCTGTGCCAGACACCATTAGCTGCTCGTTAGCTCAGAATGTGGTCTTGAATGGCCTGTCCCCATGGCATCACATGGCATTCCTGAAATGCCTCCTCTCCTACTGCAGGAGCCAGGGTTAATGCTGTGTGTTGTTGAATCAATAGTTATTGTACCAGCCTCCTGTATTCTGTCCTTCATTGCTGGAATTCAAAATGTTATTATTAAAATCTTTTTTACATCCTTCTATTATTATGCTAAAAGTATCAATTAAAATATATTTGATGATAAATATGCTTTATACAGAGAACACAGACTGCAATCATCATCTTATAGCTCAAATTGCTTGTCTGCATAATTGAACCTTTCATATTTACAACAGCAGTTAGTGTGGGGGGAGAAGCCATAGGGACAGCCATTGAGCAAGTGGTGAAGGTGGAGGGAGCAGCTATAGAGATAGATATAGAAACAGCAGAGATGGAGCAGGAGGGAGGAGCAGCAGTGGAAGTTGTCACACTATTAAACTTGTTGAAATAATAATTAAAGGTACTGGCTGTGTCTACACCATCTTCCACAGGTTGCCAGGTCTTCAAATCTTAACTTCCTTTTTTCCATTCTGGAATTCCATCTTGATCTGATTTAGTAGCTTTTAACATCACTGGTGATATGTGATGGTGAATTAAAGCTGCAGTATGTAATGTTTACAAAAATATATATATTTTTTGCTTATTTGTTAAAACTGTCACCATGTCGTGACAGCATGTTATGAGACACATAATCTGTGAAAAGATCGAGCTCCTCCACCTTCTCCTTGAGCTACTATTGCCGTTTAAAGAAATGCAACACTCCTGACCTAAAACAATCAATCAGAGCCAGGAGGAGGGTCTTAGTGCTGTAAATCACCCTTGTGTACGTGCCGCTAAATGTGCTAATGGTGAAGAAGCAACTTACTGTTCCAGGAAAACTGTTTATCCGTCGTCATCGGTGGCCATGCTAATTAGCCTTAGAATTAGCGGCAGGCTATGTTGTGGTGAACCAGCTGTAGTGTAGCAGAGAGCAGGGGGGAGTGTGTGAGCAGTATATACACAAGGGTGATTGACAGCACTAAGACCCTCCTCCTGGCTTTGATTGGTTGTTTCTGACTGAGTGGTGTATTTCTGCAGGTATTACTGGGAGCAGGCAGAGGAGCTTGATTTTTTTTTTTTCACAGATTATGTCTTATACTGTCATGACAATGATCATTTTAACAAATATGTAAAAAATATTTTTCATAAAAGTTACATACTGCAGCTTTAAGAAATGGAGATATGACTACAAGTTTGAAATTATTAAATAACAATTTTATAAAATACTTGAATCCAAGCAACAAATCCAAAATAGAGTTTTACAAATTTGAGGGACTTCTTTTCATGTTAACTTTATGGATTTTAAGTGATTACACATCCAGTTTTATTTCCAGGTAGATGATCATGTGGCAGTTTTGTTTATGGAAGTCCAGTTCCCACTTTTTTCTGTTTAATTTGAAAAGACACAATCAGGACAAAAATATGGTTCTTTCAAAGAGAAACCCATTTTAAAATGTCTTAGAACCACTGGTATATGGGAAGATATGTACCATATGCATAAAAACATGACTGTAAAAAAGAGCTGAAATGAACCAGTGGTTCTGCAGAGTGGGCCAGGGTCTCTGCCCACTAGAACAGCTATTTGTCTCAAAAGTAACAGATGGTCTTTAATACTTTCAGAAATAAACAGACATATAAAACAAAAAACACTGTTGGGATTTTTTTTTTTTTTTAGACTCCAGCAATGTTTAAAGCTGTTCAGAGGCTCCTTAGTGGTGACTGTGCATGTGAAAGGTTGTGTGGGCTGCAGTGCAATGGGCCAATAGAGAATCTGAAGCTCAGAACACATATCCAAAATGTAGCAATGATAACATTAAAATGACCAGAGGAACAGCAACAGTGGAATCAGGAATATGAGATTTATATTCAATTTGAAGAGATGATATTTTTTTCCATTTTAAGACAGTATTTTTTTTTTTTTTCCAAAAGTAAATCTATGTAATGAGTGCATTAAAGGCTGTTCTAAAATTCACTGCAGCTGATTTATTTTGTGGTGATACTTTATGTCAGGACACTTAACAGTTGTACCATTTTTATAAACAATGTTTATTGGAGACTTATGCAGCAATAGTTATGGACAACAGATGAATGATTAAGAAAAGATTTAAGGAAACACTGAACAGAGGAGAAGCAGCTAGGGATAGGAGAGAGCTGGATCCGAGTCCACATTGAGGAATGAGGTAAGTGAATATTATCCAACAATGACTGAATGAACTGAACTGAGAGTGAGAGGTCTTACAATTATAGGACAAAGGATTAGTCCCAGGGAGAAGCAAGTTGGTCCACAGAGGGTGAGGTTGGCAGGGAGCGGTTGAGCATTGATGGTAATGTTTTTCCTTTGTTCCAGGATGAAACTGTTGATGTGGGAGGGTAGACAGGCAGGTGGCAATGAGGCAATATGGCAGCAGGTAAGTTCTTTACTGGAGAGCGTTTGGAGGATCAGCAAAGAGACAGATGGAGGTAAGGCTGAAAGACTTGGCCTGAATGGAGGCAGATGATGAGGAAGACAATATGAAAGCCAGCAATGAGGAACCACATCAACAGGACCTGCAACGGATTACAACAAGGGGTAAGTAATAATATAGAGTTCAGAAGATCTAAACTCACAACTGGTAGGCCTGATTACCACTCTATAGAAGTGAACAATCTCTTCTTGTTGAATTTTGTTGGCGTTTGGCAAGAAACATATGGTATGCATTAACCCTGGTGTCTGTCTCAGGGGAACGCTCCCCTTTTAAGCTCCTCCTGATTAGGACCAGCTGGAGGCCACACTCATCACACCCTGACAGGGAAGAAGGTAAGGAAAAAAATGCCACAAACACCCTCTCTCCTGTATACACCCCCTGAAGAACTAACAATAAGTCTAAGATGGGTCCAGTTCCACCCTCCCAGAGGGACTCCAGTCAAAACAGTATTTAAAAACTATTATATTATTGTCAAGGTTCTGGGGTGGTTTGGTGCTGTTTCATTTTCTGCTTTACTTTCAGCTCTTTGGTGCTTAGTAAGTTGCAGGGGCTTACCCTCTCCTGGGATCTGCTCCCACACTTGCAGAACAGATGGACTGCCAATATTCATCTGGAGCACACATTCTTCTCCAGCTGGATCGATTCCTTCTGTTTTGCCTGTTCACCTATCACACACCCTCACAGACACTTTAGAACCTTACCAGGTCATCAAGTCCCAATTCCACCAGTCACAGCACTCCCAGAAACCTCAGTGCCTCCTCCTGCCAGCTATCGCCAAATTTTCTGGTAAGCAATTGAAACCTTTCACTTTAGCACAATTCAGCTTAATAACATCTCACTAATTCATGGTCTTTCCTTTATAAAACTCCAACAGATTAGTCTAAAAGGTCTCCGTTCGTGCAAATCATTATTCTTCACTCTAAAATAAAACTGTCAAACCTTTATGAGCTTTTTCATGTGTTTTTGCATGTGAGCTAAAAAATTACCCCAAACATGACAATTATAATTTTCCTTTTTAGTCAGGGTTGGCTATAGTAAGCATATATACTTGTAGGCATAGACCAGAGAGCTGGAGGCACTTAGCATGTTTCAATCAAAATTCCATTTTTTATTTATGATTACACATATCATTAATATATATATTTTTTTCTTGTGACATTAGTGTTCGTGTCTCTGTAAGGCTCTCCAATACTTCATCCGAAGTATCGAAATCAGTTCTCAGTGATGAAAGTAGTAACAAAGTAACAAAAATTGTCATCTTGTTTACAGGGAGGCATGTGCCTCCCTTTCTCAACGCCACAGAGCTCTGTGTGATGTGTTGTGTGATTGGTCAGAAGTTTGTGGGCGTATTTTATGCCAAAATGTGCTCAGATAGCATTGATGATATTTTGCTTCAACTAGTCCACTTCCATACTCCGGTCTTTGTATCTGCAGGTGACATGAATACTTCTGAGGAGCGTTTTATCAGACAAGGTGAAGAATTACATACATTTATATGATTCTTCACTAAATATCTATGAAAGGTTTTATATGGCTAAAAACTCTTCAAGCTGAATCCAAGCTCTGTTGCGCCACAATAAACTGGAATTATAGGCGCCACTTCTGCCAAAGTTTTGAAATCAGGGAAATTTCTCCAGTTGAAGTGATCAGCAGTTAACATACTTCTCTGAATGAGGGGCAGTGGGAGAAAATCCCACATAATGCACTCCTGCACCAGAGGTGCTCCAAAGTATCCTGTCCATAACTCTTCAATGCGCTGTCAGCTCTTGGATAGTGAGATGCATTTAGTTCAGTGTCCAGGTCAGAGATGATACTCAGATGGGATTTTTTTTTTTTACGAATTGATGTGATGTACTCTGTGCGTAAAGTTGAAAATGTTTGTGCGTCTGCACCCAGTGGTCATGATTTACGCCAAGGTCACTCTCCCCTCTGTTTATCTCAATTCTGAAACTTTTGGGGCTCCTAAGTGGGCTCGAGAAAAATAAAATGAAAACGATTTTCCAGGACTGCACCCCCATTCTGAGTTTTCACCTTTCAAGCCTTCCGGCAATTTTAACAGATGACTGATCCTCATTTTCAAGTTCATCCATTCCTTCATCCTCTTCCTGTGGATGCAAATGAAAAAATTATCAACCCCTCCATACAGCTCATTGAGCTAGCAAAGTAAGTTTTATCCTTCCGTAGTATCATTTTCCATATTTGACAAGAATGGGTGTTTTCATTATCTAGCTCAAAATGCAAATAAAAATGTATTCTTCTGACATAGTTGACCACACTTTTAGATATTTGTTCACTTTATTTATTCCTCAGAGGTCAGAGTTCATGCACGCCATGTTTATAGAGAGAAACCCACATACATGATCCTTCACAGCATTCACTAGTAGAGCTGGCTCAAGGTAGAAGGGAACTGTGGTATTGTTTAGCCCCCAAACCACCAGGGTCTCCTATAAATTCAGTATTTGATGGAATTGGCAAGTTTCCTTTTGAAATATGGAAAGAATTATGTTCATTTATAATGGTTCTGTTTTATAATTGCAATCTGATCCTACGAGTTTAATCTCCTCTTTGTGTTTGAGTTTAACTTCTTCACAAGGACATCTTAACAGATAATACCTATTGTCTAAGAAACCAAAGAAACCAGAAACTCAAGAAAACTTCATCAGATTAGTGTAAATGGTGTTGAATGAACTGGAGAATTATGGTGAGATCATTCCAGTTCCATGCAATCTTATAATAAATTGAATAAATAAATAACTAATAGTTCTTTTCCACAGAAGTAAAAGGACTGAATAGATAAATGAACACAGAGTCTGCACATTTGAAATGTGTTTCCTCTTTTTCCATGAGTGATTAAAAGTAACTATTGAAATACGGTGTATGTAACCAGTGTTGTGATGATTGAATAATGATTTGATGTTGATTTCAAGCATTTATTGATATGTTAAATGATTGTAAATCATATTAAGCATATTATGAGTGTAACAATGAATGTGATTCTGTTTGCTAAAGATGAGTTTAATCACAGGTCAGGACAACAGCATAAGAAAAGAGGAACAGGGATGAGCTTTAGGGCCAAATTGGGGAAGTAACTCTGGCTGACCGTTGAGGGTGAACGCCTAAAGTTGTGCAAAGGATCATGCAGTAAGGCACCCAAGAAATCATGCGGCAAGTCACGTAGCACCTTGCCATACACAACAATGGGGTGAAAAGATATAAAAGCCCATGAAAAAGAGGAAGAGCTTGCTTATTCTCCGTGGACAGAGTCGAGTCAACTTGGAGCGCAGAAAGAGGAACCAAGAGGACCGCACCCAGGAGCCACGAAGGACTCTGCACCGCTGGACCAGGGGAAAAGCCAACGCCCTCAGCCGTGGTTCCAGATCGGGTTGCTGTTCCTAGTCTTCTGCAGAAAGACACCCCAGCAACCTCTGACAGACTCAGTCGATGGACTATGTGCAGCATGTGATGGAGGACTGCCTGCTGCTGATCTACAACACCGGATCTTCACGCACGCATTGAGAGGAGGACATCGTCTAACCAAGGCACCCTCCACCCAAGGACTTCAAAGAGTCAGCCGTCATGAGGACTGTTTCATCCGAGGTGTGAACTTGAGTTGCTCCCCCAAAAGCCTCTCCCTTTTAGATGTAAGGTGTCAGTGTTAGGGAAGAATAGTTGGATTGATTTATGTATGAGTGATTGTGATGATTCTGTTTGATTTCCTGCTGATGCCTAACCCTGCCAAAGCATACTAAAATAAAGAAGCATAGAAAATTCTAGGAAAGTTGTGGACATTCAAATTAATTGAGTCATTGAAGTTCTGTGATGAGTGTAAAATATACTATGGTACATGGTCCTAGTAATGTTGGGAAGTTTTTAATGGTTACCTTGGTGAAATAATAACAATACCCCTGGAACTCAGTCCGAGTTACTAAAAATTATCTAGTCTGTGACAAGTGCACGTTGTTATTAGAGGAAAAGCTACCGTTAACAGGTGTGGTTCATGAGGTTGAGCTACCGTTAGGCTACTCGGTGGGTCACTTTGTGAACTGTAAAGGGGTATGGCATCTGGATCTGGAGGTAGTGAGAGGCTAGACGTATTTTCCTCGTCACCAGCTTAAACAGATTATCTTGGAAATCTTAATGTAGGGTAATACTCAATAAGTTCTAAGATTTTCTGGACCCGTTAGATGGAGAGCTGGTCATAGGTCAATCCCATAGGTTGGGCAAGGAGAAGGAGGGGTTGGCTTATGTGCAACAACAGTGGTAAAGTTGTGATAATCCATGGGAAGTCCACTAGGAAGTCCCACGGAAGGTAAATGTGACCCAAGTCTGATTTATTTATTTATTTTTTTTAGGGGTCAAGTGATCAGGTCAGACTTTTTAGAACAAGTGTGAACACTCAGATCTAGTCCATATCAGATTTTTTTCGAGTCAGATTTGAGCCACATCCTTATGTGGTCCTGAATCCGACTCATATCCCATCTTTTCAAATGTGATTCCAGTGGGAAGAACCAAAGTAGTTATGATCCAACTTTGACATCACTTTCCATCGATAATTGTCAAGTACTCTAAAGCACTCTCAAGACACTAGAACTCCAAATACCGTTAATTTCAAATCAGTCCATGACATAAAAGAGAGCACAACCACAACTAACAGTGAACATATAAGCATAATTAGTTTGGATTCAAATCATTTTAAAGAACTAAAAATTGATGACAACGTTAAATTGGATTCAATAGACCCCACTGTTACTGGACATGGGTTTGACAAATACTTAGAGACAATATTGCATACACTGACTGCAATAACAATGACTTATTTGAATGACAGTGGTGTCACAATTTCAGAGCAATGGCAGATGTCACTAGTGAGTGATGAATGAAGCATGCAGTAATGAACCTTTGCGCAAAGCAATGTGCTGGAAAGCCTCATTCATGAGGCTTCCTTTGGCTATCACTATTGGGAGGCACAAGGAGCAGAGGTAAGTTGAGGAATGAGGAAACAAACAAAAAACTTCTCAGAATAGAATGCTCCGGAGTTTGCTTGACTCCACAAGTGACAGTTAAGCATCAGGCGTTGAATGGTCGTCTGCCAGCTCCCAGCGGCTAACAATAAGCTGATTGCTGTCAGGTGTGCAAGCAGCAACAGGCAGAGCGCACGCTCCAACAAAGATCAAAGAGAGGAGAGATCTTACACACATATACACAGCCACTCACACAGATTCTAACAAGTCTTCCTAACTTAATTAGTGTTAGAATAACTGAAGTATCACAGTAAAGAGAAATTTGATCAAGTGGAGAGAATCAGTATAGAATATAATTCCACCATTTACACCCATAGATATAAATGTGTAGCCAGGGGTGGGAAGTAACTACCTACATTTACTCACGTTACTGTAATTATGTACATTTGTCAGTACTTTATACTTTTTAAAGTAGTTTACAAAATCTGAACTATGACTTGAGTAGCTTTTGAGAAAAGTATTTTACTCAGTTGCATTTGAAATAATACCCATTAATGAGTAAAAAAAATGAGTAAAACAAAAATTAAATAACATTTAAAAAAAACTGCAGAAAAAAACGGCATTGATCCTTCTGCTGGTAAACATTCCACCTAATATTTTAATAACAAATGTAAATAAAATCAGTTTGATGTGGTACTTGTAATAATAATTTGTATTTGCTAAAGCTGAAAGCTGAAGCTAAAGCGTTACAGGAAAACCATTTATCCGTCATCATCAGTGGCTATGCTAACTAGCCTGAGTATTCACAACAGTCCCCAGTCATATTATTTGCCTGTAACTGCAGTTTTTTTTTTGTTTGTTTGTTTTGTTTTCATTTGGTCCCTCATTTTCATTGCATCTTTTAGTTCTTTATCTAACCAGGGTGTTATGGCATTCCTGGCAGTAAAACTTCTTTAATGGTGCATGTTTCTCTATCAGAGGTATAATTAAGTTGTTAAACTTCAAAAAAGCAATTTCAGGATTGTTGGCTGCAAACACTTCTAACAAATTTGTTTTACATCATTAACAAAGAAATCTTGATTGAACAATCTATATGACCTTTTAAATATTATTGTGGGTCCAGGTCTACCCACTGTAATATTTCTAACAACCATAATCAAATTGTGGTCACTACTGCTAATGGGCACAGACAATATGTTATTGCACTCTTCTGTAGAGTTTGTGAAAATATGATCAATCCACATAGATCTTCTGATTCCATCATGCTTTACACATATTCTCATAGCTTTATTTATGACTTGAGTAAGACAACATGTGTTTGTGACAGTTTGCATCTTGTTCTTCAGGGGACAATTTTGAGCAAGCCAATCAATGTTAAAATCTCCCATGAAGTAAATATCCTGACCCACAACAGTATTATTATCCAGCATTTAACAAATTATATTAAGAAAGGATAGACCAGAAGGAAATGGAGGAAATCCTGGAGCAGTAGGCTGAGTAGGATGAGCCCCTGAGTGATGAAACAAGGCTCTTGACAAGTTTGAAATTTTTGAGGAGCTTGAAAAGGAGCAGGAACCACATTAGTTTGTATGATGGAAGAAAGGGTAGAAGAAGAGATGGAGGAATTAAAGGATTAATTTGCACAGGGATTTTGTGAATCTGATCTGATCTGATTGGGCTTTTGTGGGTGGTAAACGCCAAATGTTGGAAGATACCAGCATTCCTCTCCCATTTTTAGTGGGGGTGCCATCTCAGCATGGCCATTAGAGAAGATCTTTCCCATGAAGGCTACATATTATTCTTGCATTTTAGGTTTCCTGTTCAGGTTGCGTTTTAAGGATAAGAATCTTGTGACTGCTTGCTCTCTATTGTTTGGCAGTTGCTGGCGAAGTTCTTTAAACAGAAGTGGGACAACCCAACTGTTGTCCTCGTCTCTGTACATAACATTGTCCATTATTTTGATAAAGATGGTGTCCTGTATTGAGGGAGCTGGTTTATTGTCATTTTCCGTCCGGTTAAAAACCGTTTATCCCAGAGTTTGCTCAGGTGCTTTACTCGGCCTATTCGTGTGTGGCATTTCCTTGAGTTGGAGACGGCTGTAGGGCGACCATTTTCCAAAACAACAGTTT
Source organism: Anableps anableps (assembly GCA_014839685.1). Lineage (NCBI taxonomy): Eukaryota > Metazoa > Chordata > Actinopteri > Cyprinodontiformes > Anablepidae > Anableps > Anableps anableps. The sequence goes on along the minus strand of CM026067.1, from coordinate 988,995 downwards.
TGAGAGTGGTGACTGTTGTCCTATGAAGATTACCCAGACAAACCTTCCCAACTACAACCCACCCTAGATCTAAATGCTGGGCGAAGGGTGCATTATGCGGGCCATTAACTCTCTGCCTAACCTTGTGTGCCCGTAAAACATCTCGCCCTAGTAACAGGAGTATTTCAGCTTTAGTGTCTAGTTCTGGGATATATTTTGCTATGGACTGAAGGTGTGGCTGGTGTAACACTGTGCTAGGAGTTGGGATTTCACTCCTGTTGTTGGTAATGTCCTGACACTCAATGAGTGGAGGTAGAGGGATAACTACTGACCTATCTAGTGACTCAATCTGGAAGCCTCGAGCCGTTTTACTCCATGTTTCTACAATACCAGAGCATGTTCTAAGATTATAGGAAAAAGGTTCACTTTTAATGTCGAAAAGTTCAAAAAAAATCTCTGGCCTAGCTAAGGAATGATTGCTCTGATCGTCTAATATTACATAAGCTTTGATAGCTCTGTTTTTATAACCTAAAGGGTAGACCCACGCGAGACATATCTTAGAACACGAACGACCCCACTGACCTGGACCGCACACATCCGTGCAGCTTGTTGTGACATTGACTGTGTCAGAACTATTTTCTCCCTCCCCACCATTCTCTTGTGCCGGCAGGGAAGCCTTGTTGATCTGTGGTGGAGAACCAGGATGCATGACTGTGTCATGGCCTGTGCTATCACATTCAGAACATGTTACTGCAGATTTACAGTCCTTTGAAAGATGAGTGTCTAAAGAGCAGCATTTGAAGCGTATTCCTCTCTCTTTCAGGAATGCCTTCCTTTCGTTGAGTGGTCTATTCCTAAATGTTCTGCATTTTTTAAGTGGGTGTGGCTTATTATGCAGTGGGGATGCAGGAGCTCCTGTTAAAGGGAGGATGCTCTCACCTTGTTGGGGAGAAAAATATTGGTTTTGTGTACAGTAATAGGTTTACTAGAGCTAAAGTTCTTTGCATAAAGTTTTTCTGGTTTTGAGTGTGTTTGGCTGTTCTGTTGGTGGAAACTTGGATCATTTCGTTTCTTTGCCTCTTTGCATACGAATTTACAGAAATATTCAAAGGGTGGAAAACAGCCTCGATTTTCCCCTTTATACTGAGATCCATGTGACATCCACCTCTCCTGAAGTCCATGTGGGAGTTTTTCCACAATTGGGCCAATTCCGCGAGAGGTGTCCAGATATTGTAGGCCAGGGAGGTAGCCGTCTTCCTTGGCGCTTTGAATCTCTTGTAGCAGATCTCCTAGTTCACGCAGCTTGATGTTATCTTTGACTGTTATTCTTGGAAAAGTTTCCAGTCGTTGGAATAGGGACTTTTCAATTATTTCAGGAGCTGCATAACATTCGTTTAGTCTTTCCCATGCTTTGTGCAAGCTAAAGTGGGGTTGTTGACATATATTGACCGTATTCGTTTTACTTGATCGCTTGACTCCTTCCCTAACCATTTTGTCATGAGATCTAGATCTTGAATGGGACTTAGATGGACCTCAGATATTGCACTAGTAAATGAAGAGTACCATGCTCCATAATTCTCTGGCCTATCATCAAACAGGTAAAGGCCTGAAGTGATTAGATCTCGTCTTGCCAGGTATTGGCCAAATGGCTCAACTGAATGTGAAATGTTGGCTGGGGTGTTATAGTGAGGCGTGAATGGTGAGCAAATTGGGTTGAGAGCAGTGTTTGGTTTCTCCAACTTTGGTTTCATTTCACCTCTAGGCTGACCGGGCATATTTAAGGCAGCAACATTGTCCTTAGTAAGCTTTAGTTCAGAGCTGTGGCTCTACACAGTGTTCATCAAGGGGGAACACATGTTACAAATGTATCAGATGGGCTTACTCGTGGGCGACATGGAGACTGTATGATGGCCAATTGAGATTGTACATATTCGCTTGTACGTTCTAATTTTGACTTTTCTGATGGAGGTTTTCTGCTCTCAGGCTCCTCTTGTATTGCCTCAGCTTCCTCCAGCACTTGGGCTTCAGCTACAGCAGCATCAGCTTCCTTTTGTAATGTTATCACTTCCAATTTTGCTTCTATTTTAGCTTTTTCCAGTTCACTTTGTGCTTTTTCAACTTTTAACTGTGCTTCTTTGGCTGCATAGGATGCTCTCACCTTAGCAGCCTCCGCTTTAGCTCAAGCGTAAGCAGCACTTATTGCTGATCCAGATGAATGGCTCGTCTTTACACTGCATGCAGACTTGTTGCTGGATGCTATTTTGACCGTGAGGAATCATCAATTGGCGCCTTTTCACTAGTGTTTTCAACAGGGATGTTGGTTACACAGAGTTAAACCACAAATGAAGACCCTGGAGTTTAGTTGCAGCTTGTTTAATTGTCTTCATGAACATGTGGTGAAAACTGAAATGACAGAAAATATACTATGTCAACACACAAAGATATGTTTACTCAAATTAAGTGCCTCAAGCTCACAACAATAACATTTCAGTAAAATTAGCAATAATATCCAGACTCATGAGTATAAACTGCGATATAATGCAACTTACAGCGTTCCTGCCTGATGATTTAGAGAAGATGGCATCCGATTACATTTCCATACTGCCTCTTGTATGTGGCCCTTTGTTTTTTAGCAAAACCAGAAGCCCGGAAGTGCGAGACCGGAACCGGAAGTAGAACCCACCGACACTATTTTCGAGCAAAAACTTATATAAAACATGAACCATTCGTCAAAACAACTTGCAATCATTTTTAATAGCACAAAAATATTTTTAGAATTATTTATTTAAACCTATGAACTTATTTATTTAGAGAAATGCCTTAAAGGCAACACAAATACACTGCTTTGTTTGCTTGTTGTGTGACTATGTTGACAAAGAAAAGGTTCAGTAATGAAATTTCTATATTTTATGGAAAATACACAGAAGGCTCCACCATTATGTTGTCTGATAGCCAAAACAATCTGGTATGAACATAATATTTCAAATGCTTACTTTTTCAAAATAAACACCTGATTATGGATTAATGCCATTTTAACACATACATGTGTTCTGATCTAAACCAATTCGCTTAGGATAAGGCAAAACTGATGCTCTCAAAACATGGGATGATTGCTTTGATGATGTCAAAACAAGAAGAGAGATTACGTTTAGCTTTGAAATGTTAAAACAGCTCAATTTTTTGCTTACTTTTATCTCTCAGCGATACTCACTTATTAGGCATTTTCACTGGCCTGTTGCTCTTTTATTACCTGTTTTGTAGGTTACAAGGCAAGAGGTGAATAAATATGTAGGATAATGTTGGGGGAAAAAAACTAGGTTAAGTTTGATTGGAACCCACAGAAATGTGTGGATTTACTCCTCCTCCACACCCTCCTCCCCTACTACCTCTTTGTATTACTGTGGGAGGCGGGTCCGAGTGGAGCGTGGATGGCTGGCTAGGCGTGTTCTGGGCGTGTCCCTCCGTTTCATCCTGTCGGGTTCCGAAACGCTGTAGCTCTGACGGCCCGGCTCGGCCCAGCTCAGAGTCGATTAGAGCTTCGGACAAAGACAGGAGACACAGGGAGGGTCAGCGGAATGCACATCCGTGCGTGATCACAAAGGCGCTTTTGTGGCCAGTCGTGTGTTTTGGATTTACAGTGTGGTGTCCTCCAGCCGAGGCAGAGCTGGTGGAGCGAGTGGACCGGAGCTTTGAGTCAGACCTCGCCCGTCAACAGCTTCCCCTCTAAGAGAGAGATGAACCCACGATCACAACTGTCACGCAGGTAACATGGAGGGCTGAGGATATCTCCTTTGAATCTTCACAGCTCAGCTTACTGACACTTTCATTCTATCTTCAAGAGCAGGGGTCTGTTGCAGAACAAGAATATGTTGATAGCCACAAACACCAGTCCGTTCCTATCTTTATAACTGAAAATCTAAAAAAACCCTCCAACATATATATATATATATATATATATATATATATATATATATATATATATATATATATATATATATATATGTTTATTTTCCTAACTTGTTTGCTTTTTGCTATCTGGAATGTAAATACATGCCGATGGATAATTATTTTAGATGCGGTTCTACTACTACTACTACTACTACTAATAATAATTATTATTATTCTTAATATATTTCAGCATTATTGGTAAAAGATGTCTTTGTTACATTTTGTTTGCTAAAACCTAATTACAAACACACACACACACACACACACCAGTGTAGCAGTTTCTTTCTTTAGTTTTGTTGTAATGGAAATTACACATCACACAAATTTAATACCTTCTCACTCCATATGCTTCGTTCACATTTTAGCAATAACTGGTTGGGCTTCAGAAATAACATTCTGCTATTTAGTGCAGCTACTTCAGTCCACTTAGGCACTGCTGGACACAGAGACAAAAACACTCATGTATACAAAATCTGTTTTTCAAACAGTTTTTTTTATTCAGTAGAATGGTGGATTTGATAGTACCAACAATGAAGAGATTCCTGTATTTCTCCTTTTGAGCACTGAGTGCTGGGTACAGGGTCCAGCCTCCCACAGTTCTAACTCATGATTAAGCAGGGACTGAAATTAGATGGATAGATGGGTTTATGGGCTGTGCTGTTACTGTTCATCTAGAGCAAATAAATATGCTACAGTTCAAAAATATCAAAGATTAGTCTAAAAAACGAGATTATTCCTGCAGCCTTTAAAGAACCTATTGATTCTATGTTTACCTTGTGTTAAGTGAGCACTTATTGACTCAGCTTTAGTGATGTTTCAGTTCTCTAAAGCGTCTGCAAGCCTGGAAGACCTTTATAAAGTTAGCACACATAAAAATGATGTAATGTAAGTTGAACCATGCAAGACTACAACCCTTTCATCTCAATACAAAAGAATGACCTCCTAATATAGTGACGGTAATGCATTAATCATCAACATTAAAATTATGTGCTAATGCTACTAGTTTTGGGGCAACAATGGGTCATTATAAATACCTTTTGGAAAAATTTAGTTTGTGAAAGTTTTAGCAAATCATATTTTCCTTGTCAGTAATTCAGACCTCAATCCATTCCAAGCCATAGAACCAGGCTTGGAGCATACAACTGAGCATCACCCTCACAGCAATGAGATGAGCTTACCAACCTCTACCTGGATCACCAAATTCCTTTGTTAGGGAACAAGTGGTGCACGCCCAGTATCTAAACATAACTATAAATTAATAAACAAAAACAAAATGCCTATCTGTTAAGTGGTTTTGTATAACACTCCTACACTTTGTGGATGTGTATTGCTGTTCTAACTTGTTCAAAGAAAGGGTAGAAGAAGAGTTGGGAGTTCAATAATAAATATGAAAACAACTGCCGAAAGAGAAGTCTGAGTGCTTTGCTTATTATCCACCCATACGAGGGGAGCTGTGAAACTCCAATCAACCGTTAACAGTGAGATGGAAATAAACGAAGATTACGCTGATTGGAAGAAGTTTACCACGACAAAGTTGTAGGCAGGAAATTGGCGCATCCAAACTAATGAGCTAGCTTAGCAGTAAAGGAAGTATAGCAAGCTGGTGCTTCCGACCAAATGGCGAACAGAAGAGCAAATATATCTATATCTCTGTTCTTATTCAGTAGATTGGAGGAAAAATGTGACTTATGGGAGACAAGATTTTCCAACCTGCACACACTGAAGCTGAAAGAAACCATCAGCTGATGAATGACATCACTGTTATCTTCACCATTACATTGTGGTCAACAATGTGGTCAACCAGTCCACATCAAATGGTTAATTACAATGATACAGGCAGGTGTTAGTCATACTGAAATTTAACATTATTTAGGCACCAAATGCAGTGAGTTAAGTATAAGACAAGCTAAACAAGAAAAGACCTGGTATAGAGCCATGGGGAACCCAACAAAAACAGGAATATTAGAGGAGAAACCCTTCCCAAGCTTTACAGAGAAAAATCAAAGCAAAGCAATTTAGTGCTGAAATTTGTTCTTTAGATGGCAGATTGAAACATAAAGATCTGCTGTGTAAGAAACCTATATGAAAAAAAAAAGATGAAATACAGAATAGAATTGGCTGCTACTGTTTACTGACGATTTTAGAATGACTGGCTGGCAACTTTAAATGTGGCTAGACCCCCCCCCAACCTCCCACTCCCCACCCAAACCTTCTTTGAATGTCACTAGAGAAATAAAGTTGGAGGAGGTATTTCTGTTTTATTAAGTTTTGAATATTTGCACTCATGTAGCGCATTCTATAAACCTAATACCTCTGGTAAAATTACGTTTACTCAGGCGACTTCTCCTAAGCAGATAATGAGGCCCTTGTTTCTGAGCTCTTAATTGCTTACTGGTCTCTGTTATCACAGCAACCATAAAGGCAGTCTGATAATAACTAAGTCTTATAATGCTAGGCTTGGGAGGGAGAGAGGGCCCTAGTGGGCAGTAAATGGTGAGTTTAGTGGGTATTTGTGCTTAGTGATGATCTTGGACCCTATGACCAAAAGAACATGGTCACTGAAAGCAAAGAGTTGCAGATACCAGCGATCAGTAATTCAAAAAGCTGTATTAAGACCTTCTGAGTGTGTCCACATATAATTCTAAATGAATTGTAAGCCCACTTACCTGACTGTGCCTATTAATAGTTGAAATGAATCTACACATATTGAAATACAGTCTAACCCTACACTACATTAATAGTCTTCATATTACTATTGTTCCCATTATTCATTGATTTTTATTAACCTTTCATGTCCAGAATGTGACAGATTCATGTTCTCCAAAAAATTAATAACCAAACATACTCACAAAACACATTTCTGCCACGCGCATAGTGCCTGTACTAATGAATAAGCTGTTGCATTTGCCATGTGTGAAATTTATAATCATGCACAAATGCACATAATCATTAGAAACTGTTGCACTGTTTCGACTTCACACAGATTAGTTAGGAGTGTTTTATGAAAGATTTTCGAATAAGCTTACATTGTATTCATATTTTTCGACATATCTCTATCTCTGTGTAAATGTACAGTGCTGTTAAAAGTATTTACCCCCTTACAGATTTTCTCTATTTTTTGCTTTTTTGTCACAATTAAATGTTTCAGAACAAATTTAATGTCAGGCAAAAATAACCTAAGAAAATACAAAAATCCATTTGTAAATGATCATTTCATTTATTTTAGTTTATGGTAAGAGGTTAATTTCTTTCTCTTCATTAGGTGTACAATTCTTATAAAAAACAGTAGGGTGCAAAAGGGATGAATTTCCGATGCAGGGTTTCACCAAAATATGAAATTTAAAAGAAAAACACACAGAAAACAAACTAGTTTTTCCTCTGTGATCATCATCTGAGTCACCAGGGGCCTCAAGCGTTAGAGTTCACAGCTTTCATACAGAAAGGGAGCAGGGAGAAACTCTGAAACATAAGGCACACAAAAAAAATTGAGATGTATAAAACCATGCGCATGCATGTGGCTGCACACCCTTCCTTCATACATCTCAAATTGCGTAAAATAGAGCACTTTTGCAGGTGGCATGTGGACAACCCTGTCCCACCCATAAATTAGTATAAATACCCAGAAGGCTCCCACCACATGTCCAAATAACCATGGCAATGGCCCCTGCTGTCCAATAATAGGCTCCTGCTACTACTAATAATAATGAAACAAGGTGCCTTTTAGGGTCCAAAAAGACAAAAAAATAATAGGAAAAAAAAATTTAAATGGAAAACAAACAACAACAAAAAAATTAGACAGTAAAATGATCAAAGTGAAAAGGCATGTTTGAACAGGTGAGTTTTCAGCCAGGTTTTAAAAAGACACAGCGTCTCATAGGGTCCTTAGGAGTGAATGGAAATCAACATGCTGTCTAAGCCTATTCCACAGTCCAGAGAACAAACCATCGTCTGGATATAGAATAGAATGGAAATACCCTTTATTTGTCCCACGATGCGGAAATTTCTGTGCAACAGCAGCAAAGTGGCAGTGGCAGGCAGTAACAGAAAAACAGACTCACACAAAGAATATAACAATTTGTATGAAAAACAGAATAAAGAATAAAAAAGGAAAAAAATACTGTATAGTAAGGCAAAATTTCAACATGAATATTGTGTAGTTGTAAAAAAATACTTCAGTCCAGAGGAATGTACAACTGAGTTGGTTAATTAAGAATGTAGAAGATGTGCATGTCTCTGAGCATTAGAAATACAAGCTATTTACAGTTAGTGACAATAGAAAAACGGTGAAGTTGTACAGATACAACACATTGTAAACACATTGATTTTGTTGGGAGCAGTGATAGTTGTAAAATCTAACACCTGGTGGGAGGAAGGATCTCCAATAGTGCTCCTTTGTACACTGAGGATGCAGCAGTCTGTCACTGAAGGAGCTCTCCAGCTCAGCAACAGCTTCATGCATGGGGTGGGAGACATTGTCTATCATGATGTTATTTTAGTCAGAGTCCTTCTGTCTCCCATCACCTGCACTGGGTCGAGGGGGCATCCTAGCATAGAGCTGGCCTTCCTGGTGAGCTTATCTAACATATCCAACATACATCCATAGAAGATGGCTGATGCCACCACAGAGTCAAAGGTGGTCTTCAGCAGCACCCCATGCACTCCAAAAGACCTGCTCTCACCCTTCCTGTAAAGCACATCAGTGTTATAAGTCTAGCCCAGTTTATTGTTCAGGTAAACACAGGTATTATAAGAGTCCACGATCTCAATGTCCACTCCCTGGATATTCACCAGTGTCAGTGAGGTGGGTCTGCACCTGTTTTTGCAGCACTGATCAGGAGGTTGTTCTGCTGGCACCAGTTCACAAAGTCCTGAGTCCGCTGTCTGCCCATAGTCGTCCTCTCCTGTAATGAGGCCGACTACGGCAGAGTCATCAGAAAACTTTTGCAGAAGGCAGCATGGGAGTTGATGGAGAAGTCTGCAGTGTAGAAGAGGAATGGTGCCAGCACAGTGTAGCTGTGTACCAGGGATTTGTACACAGGTTGGAGATGAACCAAGTTGTGATGAACTGTATGCCTCCTTGGTGTTGGCATAAAGTAGATCTAGGATTTTGTCATCTCTGCTGTGGCAGGTGACATTGGGTAAAGGTTGGTATAGTGGGGGACAGGGAGACATGGTTAAAGTCCCTGGAGATCAGGAAAAAGGCCTGTGGGTGCTGTGTTTGTAGTTTGCTGGTGGTAGCATGAAGGACATTGCAGACTACAGCAGCGTTTGAAGAGGGCGGGACATATAGAGTTATTACAATATGTGAAAACTCCCGAGGAAGATAGTGCGGCCTCATGCTAACAGCTAACAGTTCAATGTCCTTACTGCAGAACCTCTCTTTGATGGTTAAATGTCCAGCATAACCCACCCTCTCTTCTTACCGCTCTCCTTCGTTCTGTCAGCACAGAGTAAATGAAAACTGTCCATGTTTATATGGGAATCTGAAGTTAGTGCGGTTAGCCATGTCTCAGTCAGACAGATAAGGCTGGCCTTCCAATAGCTCCTTTGATGGGATGCTAGAGCCACTAGCTCGTCCACTTTGTTGGGAAGAGCTCTCACGTTTCCCATGATGATGGATGGGATGACGGGCCTGTACCTTCTTCCTCGGTTGCGATGCCCGATGACTGCGCGCATCCCATGTCTCTTCCTTTTCATCTCGTGGGGAAGGTCAGGTCGCTTGGTTGAAGGAACAGTTGAGCCACGGAGAGCTAACAGCTGAACCCTGGTGTAAACAAAGATCTCATGGCTGCTCATGCCTTCTCCGAACAGAAAAGACTTAAAAAATGAACTTAAAAACAAAGTTGTCCACAAAACAGTCAGTTCCATTGTGTGAACCAGCAATATGGAAAAAAGAAAGCAACAGAAAAGAATATATAGCACGTCTAGATAAGATTTTAAAGGGAAATACTCTTAATCAAGTCGGAGCTGCTGTAGGGGAATGTCAGCTTGCACAGCGCCAGAAGTATCATACCCTCCAAGATGTTCAAGCAGTCCTTTGACACAATTGGTCCTTGTCTTTTGACATTTATAAATAGCTGTCTAAGTTCAGGTTTTGTCCCGTCTGTTTTCAAGCATGCTGTAGTCAGGCCTCTTCTTAAAAAAACTGGGCTTGAATCCTACAGCCTTCTCTAATTTTAGACCAATCTCCCATTTGTCAGTTTTGCCCAAACTTGATAAACAGATTGGTTCTAGTGTGAAAACAAGCTTCTTTCAACTGCTTCTGCTTTCTAAAGTAAAGGCGCTGCTTAGTTGTAGTGATCTGGAGGCCAACCAAGCCGTTGTGAACTCTGGTTTGATTATTGTAATGTTTTATATCTTGGCATTAATCAGTCTTCTATCTCCCACTTACAGCTTGTACAAAACTCAGCCACTCGCATACTAACACATGTAAATATTAGCATATTACTCCTGTCCTTTTATCTCTGCACTGGCTCCCGGTTCAGTTTAGGATACAGTTCAACCTGTTGCTTGTTTTCAAAGCTTTGAATGACCTTGTACCCCCCCCCCTACATTTCTGAACATTTGAAAATCCACCAGCCCAGCAGAACTTTACGGTCCGGTGGTCAGTATCTGTTGGCGGTGGTTCACACTAGGTGCAAGCAATGGTGGGACTGGTCTTTTGCTGTTGCTGGCCCAATATCCTGGAATAGTCTTCCCTATGAGTTACGCGCCATCTCTGACCTGGTTTTGTTCAAAGCCAAACTTAAGACATATGTATTTAAAAGGGCTTTTGATGTTTAACTTTTCATGTATTGATATTTCTTTTTATCTTCTTTTATTGTGGATGTATTTTTTACTTTTTACATAGCACTGATTCTGTTTCATTGTGCCCTGTATTTATTTGTTTTATTTTGTAAAGCACTTTAGTCAATGCAAGGCGTTGTTGAAAGGTGTTATATAAATAAGGTTTTTTATTAATAGTAGTATGAATGGAACATGTATTGCTGCAGTGTGGGGGAACCTTATGTATCTGGGCAACCTACAAATAAGGCTGTCACATACAGCTGGGGGATGACTGTGACATTCCCAACTTGTTAGCCAGCTCCCGCTGAAATGCTCCAGTTGCAAGGAATCTCAGCACAGTGAGAGCTTAAACCGCACTGGTAATGCACGGCTCCTTCTAGTTTCCCTCTATAACACTGTGGCCGGTTTCGTGCAGAATGCAAGGATGATTGGCCTGGGCAACCTGAAGCAGCTAATAAGCCACTCCTCATCATGTTCAAATCAGTATGATCTCTGAACACCCTCCGAGCCTTCTGAATCCTTTCAATGGCAATGTCCTCCAGGAATACCAAAGCTGCCATTGTTTCACAATTAATGTGCACCTTTGTACAGCTATTTATGGACGTGTGTGATTATTTACTCTTTGTAGACCTTAAGAATCATCAAACCTGACATGTTTGGAGTTAATCTGTTGATCTGACCCCATTGTCTTTTTCAGTGAAAATAAAGGTGCCCATTAGATAATTTACATGCACTTAATGCGCATCAGCGCACATATCACTGCGCATTTATGTCTACATATGACGAAAATTGAGGAAATTTGTTATTTACATCCAATTGAGGTTTTCCCATCCTTTTTTTGTCTAACATTATTTTACTGTATATGGCTAAATGTGGTTCAGTTCCATTATAAACAATAAAATATTAAAATCATGAAAAAACATTGGGTTCGATGCCCCTTGAATTAAATAACACTGGATGGAGTCAAATTTCCATGTATTTATGTGAGTTTTGTTGCTTTTTAGCTTGTTATTGTCAACTGAAAAAGTTTGCATTGTTACATATTCGTAGCAGGTCAAAAGTTTGCATATATTTGCAGAAACGTTCATTTTTATACATGCCAACGTATCTGTGAAACATTGTGTCGCAACAATTTTTGTGTGTATGCAATGTTTATACACGAGGCCCCAGATCTGAGGAAGTGTTTTAAGGACAGACATTAGATGGTAAGAACTGTACAAAAAATTTTAAATTCAAATTTCAGGTTGTTTCTTCAGCTGGACATGTGATTATGGACAAATGCATTCTGAAGCATTTTATTAACTGACATTTTATTCCCCTCACAAATACAGCTGAGACAAAGGGCTGCAAACTGTTCAGCCTTATAGAGTGGTGTGAAAAAGTGTTTGTCTCCTTCCTGATTTCCTATTTTTTGCATGTTTTTCACAGTTACATGTTTCATAACATCAAACCAATGTAAATATTAGTCAAAGACAACACAAGTAAACACAAAATCCAGTTTTTAAATGAAGATCTGTATTATTATGGGAGAAAAAAATCCAAACCTTCATGGCCCTGTGTGAAAAAGTAATTAACCCCCTCCTATTAAAACATAACTGAACTGTGGTTTATCATACCTGAGATCACCGTCTCTTGTCACAACCAGGCCTGATTACTGTGACACCTGTTCTCAATCAAGACATCATTTAAACAGGACCTGCCTGACAAAGTGAAGTATACCAAATGATCCTCAAAAACTAGACATCATGCAGAGATCAAAAGAAATTCAGAAACAAATGAGAAAGAAAGTAACTTGAATCTATCAGTCTGGAAAGGGTCACTAAGCTGTTTCTAAAGCCTTGGGACTCCAGTGATCCACAGTGAGAGCCGTTATCCACGCGTGGAGAAAACATGGAACAGTGGGGAACCTTCCCAGGAGCGGCTGGCCGACCAAAATCAGAAATGATGTTCTGAAACACTGAAGTGTGACAAAAATGTAAAATAAGAGGAAATCAGGAAGGGGGCAAACACTTTTTCACACCACTGTATTTGAGGCAAAATGAGTCTGATTAGCTTCAAGCCATGAAGGATGGTAACATGGAAGCAGAGTGGTGAGGAGGATAATGATCATCCTCAGAACTTAAAACAGTGTGAATCTGTTTATATTCCTATTTGATGCTTTTAATTTGATTGCAGCAGAAGTTCACTACTTCTAAACATCATATACTGCTGATTTTGTTTCAATTATGTGAAATACCAGGACAGCATTCCGAGAGATGGCAAACCCACTGTTCTTCACATTAAACCCTGCACAGTGCACAAGTAGAGGATTTAATGTGTTAACTTGTGCAAAACCAAATTGGGTTCTGTGCTTTAATGTTTGCTTATTTATTTATAGCTGTAGCTATTTATTAGCTATTTATTAGTTACAGCACACCTTATTCTTTATGTTGTATTTAAAAAAAAAAATCTAACAGCCAAAGCCTCACTTGCTTCCGTAACAAACCAGAGTATATGATTCAGCAATAAGAGACTGGGCAAAAACGGTTTTCATGGTAGAGCTCCAAGACCAGAACCACTAATGACTTAAAAAACAAAACACAAAGCCCTGTCTCACATTTGCCAAACTGACAAGACTATTTGAAAAAAAGATTTGGTAGACTTATGAGATATTTTGGAAGGTTTGTGTAATATTAAATCTGGTTTAAAATTAACATAGCATTTCAGAAAAGGACTTTATACCGACAGTAAAACATGATGATGTTAGTGTTATGATCTTGAGCTGCCTTAAGACTTGGAGAGTTCTCTGTAAATGATGAAACCATGATTTTTCAGCAGAAAATCCTGACAGATAATGTTGGGCATCAGTTGCTTAAGGGCACTTCGGTTTTGAAATGATGCAAATCAAATGCATCATTTCAAAACCATGTCTTTCTGTTAAAAGTTGATAGGAATTTTAAAAATATGAGTAGGTCATTAATATGTTAATGGAAGATGCAAAGCTGTCACTGATTTCAAAGGATATAAATACAATTTTTCATGTTGCATAATGTTTATTTTTTTTCACTGAAACTGTCAACAGCCAATAGCAACTGTCCTTCCTGCGAAGTTGGCAACAGTGGACAGAGCCAAGCGCTTGCCAGAACACGCATTAAGCAAGTGTGTGTGAGATGTAAACGTACAAGCCACGCATTATTCTTTTTTTCACAAATATATGTGCTCACATCAGTCTAACTGTGTGCTCAGGGGGGAGGCACAAATATGTCTTACACAGAATGTTGCTCTTAAAGCTGCAGTATGTAACTTTTATAAAATAGATGTTTTTTACATACTTGTTAAAACTGTCACTATGTCATGACAATATAGTGTAAAGCAGACAATCTGTGAAAAAGTCAAGCTCCTCTGCCTTCTCCCAGTGCTACATTGAAGGCTGTACAAACTGTCATATGGTTGCAGGTTTCACGTTGGGTGCTGCCAGCTCTGGTCCTCTGAGAAACCATTAACTACAGTATATTTCTAGACTATATGGTCAAACATCAGACTACACAATCCAGAAGGATTCCTCTTTAGTTTAGCCACAGCTAAACTTGGCCGACACCCTGTTTATGTCAGTTCATCCATCAGAGTTTTTTTTTTTTTTTTTTTTTTTTTTTTAGCGTGGCTTGTTTTACCACCAGCAGAAAATAAGCCACCAAATAAAAGCAGCATATGTCGTTACACTGACCACCACTGACAGCAGATGGTGTGACAGATTTCTACCTGTCTTTTCATTCTCATAGCACATGATACTCTGCATGCTATATTCCATTGGTGTTTGGGTTTTGGTTTTCATTTGTGTTTGTGTTTTGATCATTTCCTTGTTTATTTTGTTCTTTTGGTATTGCCATAAATCTGTTAATTTCTCTATGTCCTGTTGCTAATGAGGCATTGCCGTATGACTTAATTCCTTTGTGTTAGTTTACTTTAGTCTTATGTTCTGTTCTTTGTGCTTTTGGATTTTGTTCTCTGAGATTGTTATTGTCCCTTCCTCCTTGTTGTGTAGTTTTCTTTAAGTTTTTTTGCCCCTTTTCTAATGGCTCTACGTTAGCGGCTCCGCTCCACTCTACTCAGCCTGGCTCCGCTCTTCTCCGACGTTATCTCGTTTCCACGGACCCTGCAAGACGTGGTTCAGGGGGAACACCTCCCGTTGGTGGGAGTTTTGAGCCACACCTCCAGACGTCCTATGCCATGTGTTATTTCATAAATTGAGACCAAAACACGAGTTGTCATTTTACAGACAGCAGAAGATAGAGCTGGGCTGTTGCTGTTTTTTTTAGCCTGATTGGGATTTTTCTGAGATTCCAATCAGAGAGGTGTAGTGTGAGGAATCCTACGGATGCAGTTGATATGGTGAGGAGGACAGCAGATTTTCACTGGAGATTCCTGGGCTTGCAGCTGGAGTAGAGCAGGTGGGTAAACTAACGCTAATTTTTGTATTCCAACTACTTTGAAAGTTGTAATACAGTGCCAAAGAGGCGCCAGTTGCAGTCATTGTTTTGTGAATAATTTGTCCGTGTTGGAATTGGCACTGCACATTTATTAATAGATATTCCTCTTTTTAGATGTTGGTAAACTGTTGCCGTAGACTATCAGTGTAGGAATTCCTGAAGGCCTCCAAGTGGTAGGATGTCACAGTGTCTGCCTTCACGGACTCCCTGTGGGTGCTTACTTTCAGGATGTTCAGAGAGACCTTCACTTTTCTGGAGCAGGAAACACATGCGCCGAATGCTCTTTATAGCACATTGTTGATTTAAAAAAAAAATGTGGCGGATAATCTTATAACGAAGTGCAATATCAATCTGTTTATTATTTGTTTGAAATTATTAAACAGGTTTGATTATGATTCAGCTGATATTCAGGTTATACTGAAAAATGAATAAAGCTGTGTTCCTTCTAATCTGTGTAGTTCTAGATTTTATCAAATCTTCCTTGTTTTCACATATCTCAGATGTTCTAACAAATGATTGGGGGCTTAACACAGTTTGAACTCCTAATCTTCATAAAACAAGGATAACAAAACAGAATCCAATAATGGTTTTGGACACATTTTCTTACATTCAAGATTCTCCAAGAAGACCGCTAAACAGTCAGTGGATAGAATTATGTAGTACAAAGTAGAAATTAACAAGGATGACTTGTATTTTGGGTACCTATTAACAGCAACCCTAACAGTCATTTCCAAATGTTTGGTGTGCTGAGTAATGCATGTGTTCATTTTTAGATGCCTTCAGTGAAAATCCATAAGGTGAAAGTGTCAAAATATTTTAAACAATCAAGTTAGTGTCCTAATTATTAGAGAAACCCTAATAAAAACAGTCAACTAATAAAAGTTTGCATCAAATTGGTAGTTTAACTCTGTGTCTGAAGTTACTCACATTTTCAGATGTTCTGTGTTTCAGTGCAGTAACTTGGCAGTAGAGGATTTTATTAGGACCACGACACCATGGAAACTACAACATATGTACAACATTATGTGGAGTGGGTATAAGAAAAGAGATCTTAATTTGAGAGCACAACAGCATTTATTTTTCCTCTTATGTTTGCTTCAACTCTTTTCTGCGGTCTGCCATCTCTCTGCTGGTGGCTGCTTCCTCTTGAAGGAGTTTCATTGAGGACCTCTGGTGCCACTCACAATACCAATGGTTCTCCTCATCGTTCACCATCATATCAGCCATGTCCCTCCTTCTGTTACCTGGGAAGAATAATCAAATAAATGTTATAGCACATGTGGACAAAAAAAGGAAATACTAATGTGAACTGGTTGTGTGTGTGTGTGTGTGTGTGTATATATATATATATATATATATATATATATATATATATATATATATATATATATATATATATATATATATATATATATATATATATATATATAGCGGCTGGGTAGCTCAATGGGTAAGTCACCCGACCTTCACCCGGGAGACCGGGGTTCGAATCCAGGCCGGGTCGCTTGGTTGAGATATCCAGTGTGGGTCCTTAGGCAAGATCCTTCGTGCTACTGCCTACCTCATGATGAGTGATAAAGGAATACACGCCATGCCGGCTCAGACGTCGCCCGGCCAAACAAGGTCTGCGTCAGGTGCTGGGGAACCAGGGCACCTTCACGAAAAATGGGTTACTGGAACAAGACGGAATTGGGCGAGAGGTGAAAACTTGGATCTGTTGGAATGCTACTACTCAAGTAACCCTAGTCAGAGGGGTTACATGCAAAGAATGCGGGAGGAATGGTTACGTCGACATCCCCATTCAACACTAACTGCCAAACAACTAGTAGCTCAGTGTTCCAACATCCGCAAACGGCAAATGCTGTCACAACTTGAGATAGACGAGGTACAACACAAATGCTACGGCAAGGGGGAGCCAGGACGCCAGGTCAGAGGGGAGTTAGCTGCAACTCCCCACCCGGAGATTGGGTATGCAGCCCCAATAATGAACGAACCATCACAGCTGAACGAGGCAGCAACTGACCTGAGAGGTAGGATCGTGGCCCGAATGAACACCAGGCAATCCCGATGCCAATTACAACGGCTGAGTGAAGTACCATCAGAAAGTCTCATTGAAGATGTGAATGCAGCATTGACAACGATCCCTACCAACACCATAACGGAAACCAATGAGCTGGTGTACAACTCAGCATCAGTGATCCTTGAGATGCTCGGCTATAGGAGCAACCATGAGATTCAATACCCACCATGGAAAAGACGGTTAGAGGCTAAAATCAAGGTAACAAGGAGGGAAGTGAGCCAATTGTCAGAGCTCCAAAGAGGTGCAATCAAAAGACCGGTACCCAAGCGGTACAGCCAGATGCCCATACCTGAAGCGCTCGAAACTGCCAAACAAAGGCTCCAAGCCTTGGCCAGTCGCCTAAAGAGGTACACGAGAGAAAATGAAGCCAGGAGGATTAACCGGCTCTTCTCCACCCAACCAGCTAAAGTGTACTCTCAATGGCAGGGTAATAACAACAGAGCAGACCCACCAAGGCTGGAGACCCAACAGTACTGGAAAGGCATATGGGAAAGGGAGGCGACCCACAACAGCAATGCACAGTGGCTAATCTCTCTACGAGATGACCACAGCAACCTCCCTGAGCAAGCCCCAGTAACTATCACAGTGGCAGATGTCCAAGAAAGAGTCTCAGGTATGAAAAACTGGACAGCACCAGGTCCTGACATGATCCATGCCTACTGGCTAAAGAAACTCACTGCCCTCCATGAGCGACTGGCAGCTCAAATGAACCAGCTGCTACAAAGTGGGACTCACCCTGAATGGTTAACTGAAGGGCGCACAATCCTGATCCAGAAGGATCCCTCAAAGGGTTCGGTCCCATCCAACTATCGGCCAATAACCTGTCTCTCTACAACATGGAAGCTCATGTCAGGCATCATAGCAGCTAAGATAAGTGGGCACATGGATAAATACATGAGTACAGCACAGAAGGGCATTGGCATAAATACCAGAGGAGCCAAACACCAACTCCTGGTAGACCAAACAGTCGCCCGAGACTGCAAAACCCGACACACCAACCTGTGCACGGCTTGGATTGATTACAAGAAAGCCTATGACTCAATGCCACACACTTGGATCATTGAATGCTTAGAAATGTACAACATCAACAGGACTCTAAGAGCCTTCATTGCAGCCTCGATGGGGATGTGGAAAACCACCCTTGAAGCCAACTACAAGCCAATTGCACAAGTGTCCATCAAATGTGGCATATACCAAGGAGACGCTCTGTCCCCACTGCTGTTCTGCATAGGTCTGAACCCCCTCAGCCAAGTCATCAACAAGACTGGCTACGGATACCGACTCAAGAACGGAGCCACCATCAGTCACCTCCTCTACATGGATGACATCAAGCTGTACGCTAAGAGCAAACGAGACATCGACTCACTGATCCACACCACCAGGATCTACAGCACTGACATTAGGATGTCATTCGGACTAGAGAAGTGTGGTCGGATGGTTACACAGAGAGGGAAGGTCATCCACACAGAAGGGGTCTCACTCCCAGAGGGAACAATAGCAGACATTGAGGACAGTTACAAGTACCTGGGAATACCACAAGCAAATGGCAGCCTCGATGAGGTCACAAGGAAAGGAGCCACGGCCAAATACCTCCAACGAGTAAGGCAAGTCCTGAGAAGCCAGCTCAACGGCAAGAACAAGATCCGTGCGATAAACAGCTATGCCTTGCCAGTAATCAGATACCCTGCAGGAATAATAAGCTGGCCAAAGGAAGAGATAAAGACCATGGATGTTAAAACTCGGAAACTACTAACCATGCATGGAGGGTTCCACCCTAAATCCAGCATCCTGAGACTATACGCGAGCCGTAAGGATGGAGGCAGAGGACTAGTGAGTGTGAGAGCCACTGTCCAGGATGAAACATCCAAGATCCATAAATACATCAAGGTCAAAGCCTCAACCGACGATGTGCTCAGCGAATGTCTCAAACAATGGGGACCAGAGGATGAGGTGCTGGAGGAACCATCATGGGAGGATAAGCCCCTACATGGGATGTACCACCGACAAATAACTGAAGTGGCTGATATCAGGAAATCCTACCAATGGCTGGAAAAAGCTGGACTCAAGGACAGCACAGAGGCACTCATCCTGGCTGCACAGGAACAGGCCCTAAACACCAGAGCAATAGAGGCTCAGATCTACCACACCAGACAAGATCCAAGGTGTAGATTGTGCAAGGAGGCCCCTGAGACAGTCCAACACATAACAGCAGGGTGCAAGATGCTGGCAGGGAAAGCGTACATGGAACGTCATAACCAAGTGGCGGGCATAGTGTACAGAAACATCTGTGCAGGATATGGACTGGAAGCCCCGAGATCTAAGTGGGGCACACCCCCAAAGGTGGTGGAGAATGACCGAGCTAAGATCCTGTGGGACTTCCAGATCCAGACAGACAAAATGGTAATGGCGAACCAACCGGACATCGTGGTGGTGGATAAACAACAGAGGAAAGCCGTTGTGGTGGATGTAGCAATACCAAGCGATTGCAACATCAGGAAAAAGGAACACGAGAAACTGGAGAAATACCAGGGCCTCAGAGAGGAACTGGAGAAGGCCTGGAAGGTGAAGACCACAGTGGTGCCTGTGGTCATCGGGGCCCTCGGGGCAGTCACCCCCAAGCTGGATCAGTGGCTAAAACAGATCCCAGGAACAACATCAGACATCTCAGTCCAGAAATGCGCAGTTCTCGGCACAGCCAAGATACTACGCAGAACCCTCAAGCTCCCAGGCCTCTGGTAGAGGACCCGAGCTCAGAGGTTGAGAAAGACCACCCGTGGAGGGTGAGAAGGAAATTTTTTATATATATATATATATGTGTATATATATATATATATATATATATATATATATATATATATATATATGTATATATATATATATATATATATATATATATATATATATATATATATATATACACACACACACACATCCTCTGGTCCCCATTGTTTGAGACATTCGCTGAGCACATCGTCGGTTGAGGCTTTGACCTTGATGTATTTATGGATCTTGGATGTTTCATCCTGGACAGTGGCTCTCACACTCGCTAGTCCTCTGCCTCCGTCCTTACGGCTCGCGTATAGTCTCAGGATGCTGGATTTAGGGTGGAACCCTCCATGCATGGTTAGTAGTTTCCGAGTTTTAACATCCATGGTCTTTATCTCTTCCTTTGGCCAGCTTATTATTCCTGCAGGGTATCTGATTACTGGCAAGGCATAGCTGTTTATCGCACGGATCTTGTTCTTGCCATTGAGCTGGCTTCTCAGGACTTGCCTTACTCGTTGGAGGTATTTGGCTGTGGCTCCTTTCCTTGTGACCTCATCGAGGCTGCCATTTGCTTGTGGTATTCCCAGGTACTTGTAACTGTCCTCAATGTCTGCTATTGTTCCCTCTGGGAGTGAGACCCCTTCTGTGTGGATGACCTTCCCTCTCTGTGTAACCATCCGACCACACTTCTCTAGTCCGAATGACATCCCAATGTCAGTGCTGTAGATCCTGGTGGTGTGGATCAGTGAGTCGATGTCTCGTTTGCTCTTAGCGTACAGCTTGATGTCATCCATGTAGAGGAGGTGACTGATGGTGGCTCCGTTCTTGAGTCGGTATCCGTAGCCAGTCTTGTTGATGACTTGGCTGAGGGGGTTCAGACCTATGCAGAACAGCAGTGGGGACAGAGCGTCTCCTTGGTATATGCCACATTTGATGGACACTTGTGCAATTGGCTTGTAGTTGGCTTCAAGGGTGGTTTTCTACATCCCCATCGAGGCTGCAATGAAGGCTCTTAGAGTCCTGTTGATGTTGTACATCTCTAAGCATTCAATGATCCAAGTGTGTGGCATTGAGTCATAGGCTTTCTTGTAATCAATCCAAGCCGTGCACAGGTTGGTGTGTCGGGTTTTGCAGTCTCGGGCGACTGTTTGGTCTACCAGGAGTTGGTGTTTGGCTCCTCTGGTATTTATGCCGATGCCCTTCTGTGCTGTACTCATGTATTTATCCATGTGCCCACCTATCTTAGCTGCTATGATGCCTGACATGAGCTTCCATGTTGTAGAGAGACAGGTTATTGGCCGATAGTTGGATGGGACCGAACCCTTTGAGGGATCCTTCTGGATCAGGATTGTGCGCCCTTCAGTTAACCATTCAGGGTGAGTCCCACTTTGTAGCAGCTGGTTCATTTGAGCTGCCAGTCGCTCATGGAGGGCAGTGAGTTTCTTTAGCCAGTAGGCATGGATCATGTCAGGACCTGGTACTGTCCAGTTTTTCATACCTGAGACTCTTTCTTGGACATCTGCCACTGTGATAGTTACTGGGGCTTGCTCAGGGAGGTTGCTGTGGTCATCTCGTAGAGAGATTAGCCACTGTGCATTGCTGTTGTGGGTCGCCTCCCTTTCCCATATGCCTTTCCAGTACTGTTGGGTCTCCAGCCTTGGTGGGTCTGCTCTGTTGTTATTACCCTGCCATTGAGAGTACACTTTAGCTGGTTGGGTGGAGAAGAGCCGGTTAATCCTCCTGGCTTCATTTTCTCTCGTGTACCTCTTTAGGCGACTGGCCAAGGCTTGGAGACTTTGTTTGGCAGTTTCGAGCGCTTCAGGTATGGGCATCTGGCTGTACCGCTTGGGTACCGGTCTTTTGATTGCACCTCTTTGGAGCTCTGACAATTGGCTCACTTCCCTCCTTGTTACCTTGATTTTAGCCTCTAACCGTCTTTTCCATGGTGGGTATTGAATCTCATGGTTGCTCCTATAGCCGAGCATCTCAAGGATCACTGATGCTGAGTTGTACACCAGCTCATTGGTTTCCGTTATGGTGTTGGTAGGGATCGTTCTCAATGCTGCATTCACATCTTCATCTTCTTTCTGATGGTACTTCACTCAGCCGTTGTAATTGGCATCGGGATTGCCTGGTGTTCATTCGGGCCACGACCCTACCTCTCAGGTCAGTTGCTGCCTCGTTCAGCTGTGATGGTTCGTTCATTATTGGGGCTGCGTACCCAATCTCCGGGTGGGGAGTTGAAGCTAACTCCCCTCTGACCTGGCGTCCTGGCTCCCCCTTGCCGTAGCATTTGTGTTGTACCTCGTCTATCTGAAGTTGTGACAGCATTTGCCGTTTGCGGATGTTGGAACACTGAGCTACTAGTTGTTTGGCAGTTAGTGTTGAATGGGGATGTCGACGTAACCATTCCTCCCGCATTCTTTGCATGTAACCCCTCTGACTTACTTGAGTAGTAGCATTCCAACAGATCCAAGTTTTCACCTCTCGCCCAATTCCGTCTTCTTCCAGTAACCCATTTTTCGTGAAGGTGCCCTGGTTCCCCAGCACCTGACGCAGACCTTGTTTGGCCGGGCGACGTCTGAGCCGGCATGGCGTGTATTCCTTTGTCACTCATCATGAGGTAGGCAGTAGCGCGAAGGATCTTGCCTAAGGACCCACACTGGATATCTGAACCAAGCGACCCGGCCTGGATTCGAACCCCGGTCTCCCGGGTGAAGGTCAGGTGACTTACCCATTGAGCTACCCAGCCGCTATATATATATATATATATATATATATATATATATATATATATATATATATATATATATATATATATATATATATATATACACACACACACACACACACACACACACACACACACAAAAAGAATTATTTAAAATAACAGACATATTACTTAAATGCACACAAACAAATGATTTTTTTTTTTTTTTTTATCATTGAGGGACATACACATTTATAAATGACTGAAATATTTATGTGTAAATTAAAAACGAAAACATAAATAGTTACTTGACTTGACTTGTAAGTATTAGACCTACACAGACATACAGTCATGGAAAAAATTATACCACTCGTCTTCTTAAAGTTTTTTGTTAATTTTAATGTCTGGTAAAGCTAATACAATGATAATAAAATAGCTCATAACAGTTTAATTAAAGAACTGATACCTAGCCATTTTAGAAAAATATAATAGAATAGAAAAAAGAATTGAAATATTTGTTGTCCTACAGTGGGGAAACTCCGGTGCAACAGCAGCAGTGACAGGTAGTTGAAGCATGTCTATTCACGCTAAGATATATAAAAACTGAATTAAGAGTAACATAATGTATAATAAAGGCAAAGTAACTACATAAAAATACTGTGGCGTAATTTATAAATAATGTACTCTGATCATGAGAATTGTGCAACTGAGTAGGATAATTTAAGACTTGTATAAAATTTTGGCTGGTATTTCAGCATTAAAAAAACACTCCATATTTTCCATGAATTTATGGAGCTAACCGTAAAATATAGTATAAACCAGGTAGATATACTCGCACACTGCTTACCTGAACGCTGGCTGCACAGCAGCGATGTTATTGTTTGTCTGTGTCTGGGTGCTAGAATAACTGGACTCCGACGTGGTGTTCCAAGGCTTGCCATTCTCTCTGCTTCGTCAACAAAAACTTCTCAGTTCTCCATTGAGCTGGTGCTAAATATTGCAGTCCAATGCACAGAGCAGCCTGCACCTCATTGTAGCACCGTTTGCTTATTGCTTGGGACTCTAACGCTTCCATGTTGAAGCGAGTTTGGAAAATGTCAGCGGTTGATTTTCTTTCTCTCTCTTTGCTTCTGCATCAGACCACGCCCACAGCCAATCAGTGAACAGCAGCATATTTGCTCACATAAAGTATCTACTCAGCTCTGACTGACCCTACTCCGGAGCAGGGACCAGAAAAGCAGGTACTGGGCTGAAAAAAACAGTAGTGGAAACGCTCGCAAAGCGGGCCGGGTAGAGTAAAGTCGGTCTAGTAGAGCCCGTGGAAAAGGGGCATTAGTGTAGCTTCTTGGTGTTAATTACTCACCTTTCCTCAGGTTGCCAATTTGCTCCCTTCCGTAGCTGTTTCCAATCACCTGATTTCCTCACCTACATCAAATTTCATTCTCCACTCATTCCTCAGTATTTGGGTCTGTTTGTCATTACTCTTGTTCTGGTTTCTCTTGTTATTATGTCCATTGCTTCTGCCTGTCACTATCTTGGTTCCATATCTTGTACTCCCAGTGATCCTCATGGTTAGTTCTCCCATTTTGTTATTTTTAAACAACTTGGTTTACCCTCCTTCTGTCACTGCACTTGGGTCCTTTCACAACCTACAATTCATGACACCAGAAGATTATTCCATGTTTTGGAATTATATTTAGCACTTTGCTTTTGATTTTGCCTTGATTTTAGGAAAGCCATAATTTTGTTATGATTCTGAACTTTACTAACCAACAATTGTTCTGGATAATAATGTGGTTCAGTTAAGACAGTGATCCATGCTCAAACAGGAAAAGTTCTGTCATATCTGAGTATGGATCATGCCACATTAGGACAAAATATTTTATTTTTTCAAGTATCTCGGGGTCTTGTTCACAAATGAGAAAAAAATGGAGTGGGAGATCGATAGACAGATTGGTGTTGCGTTGGCAGTGATGCGGGCACTGTATCGGTCTGTCATTATGAAGAGAGAGCTGAGTCAAAAAGTGAAGCTCTCGATTTAATGGTCGATCTACGTTTCTACCCTCATCTATGGTCATGAGCTCTGGGTAGTGACCGAAAGAATGAGATCATGGATACAAGCGGCCAAAATGACTTTCCTCCACAGGGTGTCTGGGCTCTGTGTTAGAGATCATCCAGGAGCGACTCAGAGTAGAGCTGCTGCTTCTCCATGTCGAGAGGAGCCCGTTGAAGTGACTTGGGCATCTGGTTAGGATGCCTCCTGGACGCCTCCCTGGTGAGATGTTCTGGGCACGTCCCACCTGGAGGAGATCCAGAGGAAGACCCAGGACATGCTGGAGGGACTGTTTCTTGGCTGGCCTGGAATTACCCTGGAGGAGCTGGTTCAAGTGGCTGGAAACAGGGAAGTCTGGGTCTCTCTGCTTTAGGCTGCTGCCCCCGCGACCTGGATTGGAACGGAAGATAATGGATGGATGGATATTTAATTTTTTTGTAAAACTGTTATCGTTTGCATTTTCTGTTTAAAAATTTACCAAAGAGCATAAGATCCTATTTAAAATGGGTTCTTTGCAAAGTTTAATCCAAAACATTTTATGAATTATTAAGTTGCCAACAGGTAGCTTTCGGTTATCAGGCTGATTACTTTTGGAACCAGACAGTTTTTGTCCTTTTCTGCTTTTAAGACTGAACTTAAAATTTTCTATCCATCTTATGGTTAGAGTTGCTTGGGTTATCCTGAGCTATCTCTGTAGTTTTGCTGCATTAAGCTGTGGCTGCTGACCCTTCCTCACTCTTTTTCTGGTCATCATCACCATCAAAGCATTCGTAGTTTTTATAGCCACTGCTCTTGTTTTCTTTTGCCTCCCATAGTACTACAAGTACTTGTGGTCCGATCCCACTGTGTCTGCTTTTCAAAGCATCTGCAGTCTGAACAGTCATGATGCATTTAATCCAGCTTTTACATCATTGACGTTAGACATTCATCATAATTCTGCACCAAAAGCCAGACGGCTGCAATGGCTGAAAAACAAAAATTATGAAATTATGAATGAAGTCTGTTCCACTGAAGCACATCATATCATAATCCCACCACTCCAGTTTCCAACTATGCATCCAAACAGATTTCTCTATAGAAGTCGCACTCAGTGCTCCACAAAATGCTATTGCTATTAGTTGTGCTTTCTATTTCTTAGCTTCCTTCATCTCATGATTTTGTGACAATCCTTTTGGCTCTTACTGCTGAATAAATTTGAAAACTGATCCATAGATGACAGTATCCATTATTACTTCCGTAAACAATGCACTGCTGTGAGTTCAATGTTCTTCTTCTGCTCATGCGGGTTGCTTCGGGGTTGTAAACCACTCACACAGAACTCTGATTGCAATTGCGTCATTCAGTAGTATGAACGACCACACAAAAAAAATTTGGATATTAGCAAAAAATCTGAACTGAGCATCAAGACCTGTTGTGTGAACATTGTCTTAGTCACCTTTGTTTAGTATTTGGCATTTTAATAGCTACTGAATCTGAATTGTATTATAATAGGACAAAATTGGACTTTATGTAAATCAAACTTTTATAAGAACCTGTCAGTAATTAGGTTTTAATTGTACTGGACTGATGAATTTGGTTATCAGTTAGACTTTTACTTTAGGTGCATTGAGATGATTTTTGTTGTGATTTGTTGCTGTAGAACTACAACACAAATAAAATTATTGTGGTATGAACATGCAACACAGGTTTAGATTCCTTCTGTTATTTGAATTATTCGTACTCTGAAAATGGCTTGGTAGAAGGGCTACAGTAAAAATGAGCATCCAGCGTCAAATGGAAAAAAAAGGAAAGATTACTATAGCTGACTAGATAAAGACTTTGAGACACTGTGTCAATTCTAAATTTCATTCCATCACAAATTTTAGAATAGCTGAAAAAACATCAGGCTGCATGGTCAGCGTGTTTTTACACTGTTGCCTTCCAGCACTAACATCTGCATTTGGGTGATGTTCTTCATGTAGTTGTCTGTTTATCCGATATGCATGTGTGGGTTCTCACCAGGTACTCGACTTCCTCCCACAGTCCAACAAACATGACTGTTGGGTTATTTGTTCTCTCTAAATCGCCCTTAGGTATTAGTGTGGGTGTCCATGTTTGTCTGACCTGTGTCCCCCTGTGTTGCCTTGTGATGGACTGGTGACCTGTCCAGAGTGTATAGTTACTGTCTCGCCTAATGGAAGCAAGACATATGTCCAACAACCCTGGACAGATTAAACGTGTATAGACAATGGATTGATGAAATAACAGCACAGATGTCATTAATTTACTTGAGTGAATTTTTTGTCAAATTTGGAATTTAAAATGATCAAAAAAAAATTATACAAGGAAAAATTAAGGGCAAAATTGTTAGAATTTTAATGTAGATTATCAGCTTTGAAGTGCTTTGTAAGTGGAACCATGTCATAATGGGTGGCTTTTCAGTTACATTTTTAGACAATGATAATAATAATAGCAATTCTTCTTATTTATTTATTTAAATTTGACTCAGAACTAGAACTGCAACATTTTTCTTTGACACAAATACCAAAATTGAAGAATTTTCTCTTACAGTGGAGGTAACAGTTTGTCCTGTAACTGATGGGTTACCAGTTCAAACCCCCACTCTTTCTGTCTCTGTCGTTGTGTCCTTGGGCAAATGTAGCTTACCACCATCAGTGTGTGAATGTGTTCATGAATGACTGAATATTATGTGAAGTGCTTTGGAGTCCTCCATATACAACGCTATACAAGTACAGGCCATTCACCAGTCATTTACCATTTTTAGAAGAATTTGTGTCTCAAAAAACTTGTAAATGACAATTAACGAGTTGTTGAGTTTTAAAACATGAACTATAATAAATGACAAATTAACGAGTTGTTGAGTTTTAAAACATGAACTATAATTCAGCTTAAGCAACATTTTATCCATGTTTTTAAATTCAAAAGCAACAGCAAGAACAGGTAAATGTAGTCAGTACTCTTACCACTGGATTAAACCAACCCATCCTGCACAGCTGTTTGTAATGTACTGTGCCACTAACTTGAATATTAGACTCATTCTTGATTGAATTTAATCTTTCTTTCCATTTGTTTCCCCAGGATGAAGATAAAACAATCTATATGGAGATAAGAAAAGAACTGCCTGAAGATCAAAAAGAAGCATAAGAAAAACAAGAAGAGTGGGTGAAGAAATGGAGCTAAATAAAATGGGAAGTTAAAGGAAAGATAAGGGGGTTTAGAGTTCAATGAAGGAGAACCAAATGGAACTAAAAAAAAGAAAGTGGTAAAAGAAAGCCACAAAGACCTGTGGAGTACAAAGAGAACTACATGTGAAAGAAGCTAAAAGCTGAGAAGAAAAAGGTGTCTGACTAGTTGAAGGACAGGAGAAACATCTGGATGACATCCCAAGGTGCATCCAGCTGGTCCTCTGCCCTACAAAGATGGCCTCTAACTTCAGTGACATCGTCAAGCAGGGCTATGTACGAATGCGGAGTCGGAAGCTTGGGGTTAGTGTGTTTTATCTCCACTAATGGAATGCTACTTGGAGTCTTGCTTCTTGACTGCCTGACCCAAAAAAATGAGCCATCTGGATTTAACCAGCCAAATGTGTCCAAGCCTCTTGTTGGATAATTACTGCATAGGCGATTGGCTTTCCAGGTGTCAACAAGTTATGTACAGCCAGTTGATGCAATGAGTGGCTTCCTATTTCTTAGACAACCATGTGAAAAGATGGAAAAGATGTTAGTGTGTTTAAAAAGAGTCAGATCATCGGCATGCATGAAACAGAGCATCTGAAGCAAGGGTACCAAAGTCAGTCATCAAGAACTACTATCCTGCAAATTTAGATGCATTTCTGCTCCAACACACTTGAATTAAATGGCTGAATTCCCTCATCAGCAGTCATTCAGCTCTGTAGAGGCCTGGTAATGAGCTATTAATTTGATTCAGGTGTGTTGGAGAAGGGATACCTCTAAATGTTGCAGGATAATATCTCTTGAGGACTGGACTTGGGCACCCCTGATCTAAGGAGATGGCTGAAAATACTGAAATTGGGTTGAAATTGGTACTTACAGTTGGTTAGGTCTTGCAGATACAAGCGGCTTATGTGAGCTTCCTTCGTAGGTGTGGGTGGACGCAGCCTAAGAAATGGGATGTGGAGCTCTATCACCTGGGGGAGGTCAAAGTAGTTTTGCTGCTTCTCTGCATTGAAAGGAGTCAATTGAGGTGGTTTGGGCATCTGATCAGAATGTCCCCAGATGTCCAGACCTCAGGTACCCAAGGTTTTCTGGGCACATCCCACTGGGGAAGACCCAGAACTCACTGGAGAGATTGTATATTCCCTGTCTAGCCTGGGAACACCCTGGGAATGAGCTGGGAAATGTCTGGGGTTGCTTCCTGGACCAGTTGCCACTGCGACCCGATCTCGGATAAGCAGTAGACAATTGATGGATGGAGCAATAATAAAGGTCTGACAAAGATAATAAACATTATCTTAGTTTCACCTCTGTTTTAAGTTAGACAAATGGCTAATTTCCAGCATAGATCAACCTGTCTTTGTCTACCCCAGTGTTTCTCAATTCCAGTCCTCAGGGACCACTGCCCTGCACGTTTTAGGTGTTTCGCTTCTGCCACACACCTGACTGGAATAAGTGGGTGATTAACAGGCTTCTGAAGCACTTGATAGCTGCAGAGGAGGTCATGCAATCATTTGAATCGGGTGTTCTGGAACAGAGACACATCTAAAACATGCAGGGCGGTGGTCCCTGAGGACCGGAATTGAGAAAGATTGGTGTACCCCTTTCTCCTGTCCTCTCCTTATCTTTCTTACTACCTTTAAAGCAACCTTCACCATCCTTTCTTTGTGTCTCAAAAAACTTGTAAATGACAATTAACGAGTTGTTGAGTTTTAAAACATGAACTATAATTCAGCTTAAGCAACATTTCTTTCTCATTTTCTGTCTCTCTCTCTCTCTCTCTCCCCCTTTCTGTTATAAGGAAGACAGAGACCATACACACAAAATGTATACATAATTAGATTAACCTCCTTATATGCTTTGGTACTATAAAAGAGCCTACATGAGGCAACATAAGGTCATCTCGACTTCACATCTTCAGCATTATCATCTGGACAAAAGGAGGAACCTGCAGTTGCTGCCTTGGCTGTTTCTGTCATGTGGTTCAACATAACACATGACCACCATGTGGTATCTTGAAATTGATTAAATTGAATTTATGATGATATTGTAATTTATCATTTTTCTCAACACTTGTGTTTTAAAATTTTACAATATTACTGAAAGGTTGAATATATATGTTTGCTGTGCAATAAATTTGAAAGGCTATGCCTGATTAATGCTTTACATTGTACTGCCTTTCTTATTATGAACTTAGTCTTCTGTGTGTTTTACAATGTTGTGCAGTCTGGGCACCTTTCTGATGCATGGATGATCTCAGATTATCTACCACTTAATGCATTTTTTAAGTATTTTAGAAAAAATTGTAATATAGTAATTTGCCAAGATTGTGTAATTTTAGGAGCCAGAAAACCTTACCCAAAGTTCAACAACAATTAGGAAAATCCCACTTCACTTCTGAGGGAGGGATGGGAGCGGGGTGGACAATAAACAGAAAAACTTCAGCGAGTAATTCTTGGGGGGGACATGGGGAAAAAAAGCTCTCTTCCTCTCCCTTTCCTGTTCCTTTGCAATGTACCTTGCAGGGTTGAGCATTCAGCATGTTAAATAATGTCATTAAAAGTAATAACAGTAGTTATAGCATTGCTCTGTATTAGTCCATATTCTACCTGTGTGCAGTTTTTTTCTATTTTCAGCCATAAATGTTAACAATGGTATTAGGTGGAAGGTGACAATGCTTCACCTTTATGATTACATCTAACAGAATTTATTTGCACCCTGCTCTAATTTCCACTATAGTCCACCAAAGTATCTTCACCAGAAATTGAAGCTCAAGATAAGTTTCAAAACTATAAAGGAAAAACCTTCAGAAATAATCAAACATCAACCTACTTTTCAAAAATATACATTTATTGTAGTGTCAACAAACAAAAATTCAACAAGATATTACAACCATTCCACAAAATCTGGCAATTTATAAATGCACTGCACTTATACTTTTAAATTATAAATTATAACTGTAGGCCTGTAAATAAAATGTAACCATCCATTCATCAATGTATCGACTGTTACCTGTGTAAATGTCTTTCTGTGAAAAACTAAAGTACAGTGTCTGCCAACCACTCTAAAACATTTCCACCTCACAGAAGATAAGCACCACTTCTTAGAAAAAAAGAACCAGATGTTGGTGTTGCTGGATCCAACAAACTCCTGGCAGACCATGTTCGGCTTGTCCAGTCTCACTTTATGGACATTGTGGACAACACCCTGAGTATCTCTCTAAAAACAGATCTAAAATGTCAGTAAAATATGAATTGGGCTTATATCTAGCATTATATCAAGTTTATTTGTATACCACATTTCAGCAACAAGGCAGTTCAAAGTGCTTTACATGATAAAAACATAATACAGTAACCAATTATGAAGCAAGCAATAAACACTAAATCAAGAATAATCATCATAAATATCCAACAAATATATTAATCAATGTTCCAGGTATTATTAAGCAAAAGCAGCTCGAAACAGGTGGGTTTTTAGCCTTGATTTAAAGGAACTCTTTTGGCTGTTTTGCAGTTTTCTGGAAATTTTTTCCATATTAGTGGAGCGTAAAAACTGAATGCTGCTCCTCTATGTTTGGTTCTGACTTGGGTGATGCTGAGTAGACTTAAACCAGAAGACGTGAGTGGTCTGAAAGGTTGATACAATGACAACACGACTTTAATGTATTTTGGTGCTAAGCCATTCAGTGATTTATAAACTAACAAATTATTTTAAATGCTATTCTATTGAGAACTGGGGTGATGTGCTCTATTTTCCTAGTTTGAGTAAGAACGTGAGCAGCAGTGTTCTGGATCAGCTGCAGCTGTCTGATTGTTTTTTTGTTTTGTTTGTTTTTTTTTAGGCAGACCTGTGAAGACAATGTTGCAGTAATCAATGTGACTAAAGATAAATACATGGATGAGTTTCTTGAGTTCTTGAGAAGAAATGTTCTTCAGGTGATAGGAGGCCAACTTTGTAATTACTTTTATGTGTCTCTGAAGATTCAGGTCTGAGTCCATCACTACTCCTAGATTTCAAGCCTGATCAGTAGTTTCTAGTTGTAATAACTGACGCTGTGTGCTGATCTTGATTGTTCCTCTTTAGGTCCAAAGATAAGTTTAATTTTGTTTATGTTCAGCTGAAGATAGCACATCGATCCATTTGTTCTAAGCATCTGTTCAGTTCTTGGATTTGTTTGGAGTCACCTGGTGACATCATAATGTGGAGCTCTGTGTCATCTGCGTAGTTATGGAAACTAATCTTATTACTTGTTATAATCTGAGCTAGCAGTAAGCAGAAGTGGCCCTAGGATTGAACCTTGGGGTACCTCACATGTAAGGCTGAAACAATTAATCGGATTAATCGTGATGAATCAATTATTGAAATAAATGTAAACTAATTTAGTAATCAATTAAACATTAACTGGAGTATACAGACCTTCAAACATACCATTTGCTGAAAGAACAACATATCCAGATTAGTAATTAAGCCTAAACTGTACAAAAAACATATACATTTTGCATTTAAGATAAAAAAAAACCCTTTGTCTGTGAATATGTTGAATCCAGAGCTTCATATTTCATCATTTCCAGTTAAAATTCTGTAAAAAAAATGTTATTAAGCACCTTTTTTCTGTCCAGTTATTAATTGATAATCTAAAAAATAATCAACAGATCAGTCAAGTTAAGTCAAGCAGAAAGGGCTGAGTTTTGTACATATTGATCTTCAGACAATAAAATGTTTATTTTCTTTTTTAAAAAAAGAGATTGAATTATTTGTTTATTTGCATATTTTAATGTATTTCTAATATTGTATAAAAAAGGCTTAAATGAAAAATCTGCAGAATGTGCCAATGTTTTTGTTTGATTAATCAATTAATCATCACAATAATAAATAGATTAATCAATAACTAAAATGGTTAGTTGCAGCCCTACCCACATGTGACTTCTGTCTACTCTGACTGGAAGTTACCTATTGACACAAAGGAGTCCCTGTTCTTTAGCGAAGACCTATTGCGCTGAGGTCCATCAGAACCAGCACTGTGGTTTTTCCACAGTCTGTATTTGTGTGGATATCATTGAACACTTTGACGAGGGCAGTCTCAATGCTGTGGTGAGCATGGAAACCAGACTGAAAGACATCAAAGCAGCTTGTCATTGTTAAGAAACTATTTAACTGTTTAAACACAGCTCTTTCAATAACTTATAAATGGAAAGTTAGAGATTGGCCTGTAATTCTACAGTAGTGACTTGTCCAGATTGTTCTTTGTTATCAGTGGTTTGACAACTGCTGTTTTTAAAGCCTGGGGGAAAACACCCAATAGGAAGGATGAGTTTACCCATCCATTGGAAACACATGCAAACCAAGCCACTTTGTGGAATAGGGGTGTGGGGGGCCATGATTTTTCAATAATTAAGAAACACATTTTATGTTTATAATTTGCATCACTTTACTTGTGCTTTTATTATACACTACTATATTATTCAAAAAATTTTATGTGTCCACAATGATTTTTTTGGGGGGGAAATCTTTATAGAAGAGTGGGTTACGTCCCCTGTGGCCTCCCACCCCCGGAAATTTTGCTTATGCCAACAATAGCTAGTACAATAAATTATACATATTATATTCTAGCATTACTGTGTTTTTTGCTTTGTTTTTTTTTTTTTTTTTTTTTTTTTTTACATTTTATGGTAGTAGTGGCCTTTGTAGTTTGACAGAAAGAAGGGCCGAAAGATGGAGAAGACGAAATAAATGAGCCGGGGTCAGGAATCAAATATGGATCCACTGCATCGAGGACTATAGTCTATGTATGTGGTGCACCTGCTCTATCACTGAATCACAAGGCACCCTAGCATTACAGTTATTGATGTGCTTAGTTTTTCTGTTGGCATGATGACAGTGGCATCTTTTTCATTCCTGAGATTACAAGGAATCAACTGGTATTAAATATGTCCTGCATGATCGCTGGGAAAAGCCCAAAATATTGATATAAAGATGGACTGCAGTCTGAGACATCTCAGTCGCAAATATGTTACATTAAACACTTAAAGTTAAATATAACATGTGACTTATCCAACCAGTCCACTCAGCACATGTAATTTAACATAGTAACACACGTTCAGCAATGAAACTATCCACAAACTAAACAGCTGTCAATTGCAAAAGTGTAAAACTTTGCTATTATCTAATATACTTTTGGCTTTCTATGGCATGAGTTATTTCAAAAAGGTTTAAAGCTACTGTCAGTAAATCTACTCACAGGCCAGCCCACATCTGACCAGCCAACACCTATCCTCCAGTATTCATATCTTTATTATTTTATTACTAAGAAGGTAAGGAACCAGCTACTGAATTCACAGAAACCACTTCTGAACTTTTAAACATTTTTAGTAAAGTCACTGTTGGACCAAATAAAATGTGCTGAGCATGTGATTCCTTTTCTCTTGCATTTGTGATTGTCTGTTTATTTGTCCTTGCATATTACAGATCTATCGGCGCTGCTGGCTTGTGTTTAAGAAGTCATCGAGTAAAGGACCCCGTCGTCTTGAGAAATACCCAGATGAGAAGGCTGCTTACATCAGAGCATGTCCCAAAGTAAGTTTGTGTGTTTTTGTGAAGGACAAGTATATTCTCTGTTGGGGAAAAACGAATAAAATGTTCACACGCATGTGTACACACACACATGCACACACTCACTGATGGATGAGAGGAACCAGCCTTCAAATCAAAGTGGGACTCTTTTACTTCTTATTTCTGATCTGATCTCAGCAAGCACCATTCTCTCGTTTTCTTTTTCTTTAAGACATCAGTTGACTGTTGACAGAGTTTATGATCATCATGTTTCCATCACCTTACCCTTTACCCCCATCAGCTGTTTCTGATGCTGGAGAGGGAAGCAGCGGTTTGGATATACAGTGTGTAAGGGATGACACTGAGAAAACTGGAATCAGTGTTCCAAAAAATTCCTCAAACTGTGGCCATCTTGACTCAGAAACAGATCAGACGACTAATTGTATCTCTGTTGCTGCTGGGGCAGCGGCCCAGGGCGCGGGTGAGGGTGCAGCGGCCCAGCCCGCCCCTGGGTGAGGGTGCAGCGGCCCAGCCCGCAGCTGAAGCTGCACAGGCAGAAGACGTGGAGTATGACAGTGATTCAGACAGCGTTTCAGTCGCAGATTCCCAAACATCCAGTGGCGATTTGTACACTTTGGAAGAAATCAATGTTTTCCTTGATGAAACGTTTGGAAAACATGTTAAAGTTCTTGATTATTTTCCAAATGCAGAAAAATTTATCAAGAGCGCATTAATGGTACAGAAAATGGTAGGTTTTGAAATGCTTGATGAAAAGAAACGTTTCCGTTTAAAAAAGCATATGACAAACGTCCGGAGACAGTTATTAGCAAATAAAGGAAAAGGTTCAAAACGGTTAAAATTTCCGGATTAAGACGATTATAGTTCACTGGGTGGTCTTTTTTGTACTGTCTCTGTCTGTCTTCCCTCTCCTTTTCACCTGTATGCATAATATCAGGGTGGGGTCATTAAACATCAACGGTGGGAGGGATCCACATAAAAAGATGGTTAGTTTCGAGATGATCATTCAGAAGAAGCTTGATGTTGTGTTTTTACAAGAAACACACACAGATCATGAAAACGAGGTAGAGTGGGGTATGAGTTGGAAGGGGACATTTTTTTTTGTCTCATGGGACCAGGTCATCTGCTGGTGTAGCAGTTTTATTTTCACCAGGACTGGACGCTAACATCATTTCCTGTACTGAGTTGATACCAGGCAGGGTCCTGGTGATTAGAGTAGAAATAGAAAGTTTCTCTTTCTGTTTTATTAATGTTTATGCACCAAATCAGGGGGATAACAGGATTAAGACACACACACACACACACACACACACACACACACACACACACACACACACACACACACACACAGTTTTTTGCAGCAGTCTAATCAAAATGAGTGTGTTATGATGGGCGGGGATTGGAACTGCACAACTAGTTTTACAACAGGTAGAACAGGAGAAGAACCTCGTCTTCCATCATCCTTTAAATTAGCTCAGGTGTTGTCAGAGCTTAGTTTGGTTGATGCTTGGAGGATTAAGCACCCTAATGCTAAACAATATACATGGGTAAAAATGAAGGATGGGACAGTGAGTGAGGCCAGATTGGACAGATTTTATATCTCAGAAATTCATAGAAATAGACTATCCAACTGCCTAATTTGTCCAGTTGGGTTTTCTGACCATCATTTAGTTTTTATGGATTTTCTTTTTTCAACCACCACCAGTTGTAGGTCTTATTGGCATTTCAACATTAAACTACTTCAAGACATGTTTTTTTGCCAAAGTTTTAGTAATTTTTGGCAGTTATGGAAGGCAAGAAAATCAGTTTCTATGTCCTTAGCTGACTGGTGGGAGGTTGGAAAGGCTCAGATAAGAGTCTTTTGTCAGCAATACACAAGCCATTCTACAATTAAAATTAAAAATGTGATTCAGAATTTAGAAAATGAAATAACACAATTAGAAAACAATGTATTCACAGATGTTGCGAATAATGAACAGCTTAAACAAAAGAAAGATCAGTTAAGCTTTTTTTTGCATGAAAGAGCTAAAGGGGCTTTGGTTCGTTCAAGGTTTGCCACTGTTAAAGATATGGATGCCCCTACATCTTTCTTTTTTAATCTGGAGAGAAACGTCATTCAGACAAAGCAGTTGATTTGTCTTCAGCTTCCGGATGGAACTCTGACCACTGACCCCACCACCATGAAAGAGCATGCCGTGGCATTCTATAGTGACCTTTTTGGGGAGCAGGCCTGTAACAGAAGCTGTGTTGAGGCTCTGTTGGATGGTCTTCCTCAACTTTCCACTGCAGATCGGGCAATTCTGGATGCTGGAGTTTCATTGGAAGAACTGACTGCCGCTGTTAGACAAATGGCTCCTGGCAAGACTCCAGGTCTGGATGGTTTACCTGCAGAGTTTTATAAACATTTTTGGATGCTGTTGGGAGAGGACTTGTGGGAGGTGCTTCGGGAGTGCACCTTGACAGGGATCTTGCCATCCTCCTGCCGAAAAGCTGTTCTTTCCTTACTTCCAAAAAAAGGAGACTTGACTCTGTTGAAAAACTGGAGACCCGTTGCCCTCCTTTGTGTGGATTATAAGTTATTTTCTAAAGTGCTCTCGAATAGGCTGAAGAACATTCTTGAAATTATCATACACAGAGCTCAATCATATTGTATACCCGACAGATCTATCATGGATAATCTTTTTCTTTTAAGAGACTTAATTGACATCTGTAAACTTTATGAAATTGATGTTGGTATTATTTCTTTAGATCAGGAAAAAGCCTTTGATAGGGTTGATCATTGTTTTCTCTTTTCTACATTAAGAGCTTTTGGATTTGGTGATGGTTTTATTTCTTTATTGGGTTTATTGTATAAAGAAGTGCTCACCATTATCACTCATACAACGTCTCCAAAAGACTTTAGTGGATTTCTTCTGGTCTGGACGACACTGGGTGAGAGCTGCAGCCCTGTACCTACCAGTCAAGGAGGGAGGACAAGGACTCAGACTCATAGACATAACCTCACAGATCATGGCTTTCAGGCTTCAAACTGTCCAGAAACTGTTATATGGTGTTGAATACTGCGCATCTTCTTTTGAGGAAAGCAGGACGTACTGGATATGACACACATCTCTTTTTGCTATGACAAGGATCCTTGGATTTAACTGGTCTTACTCCATTTTACCAATCGGTTTTAAATGCTTGGCAGATTCTCACCTTTGAGAGGAAGGCTAATACGACACCAGGGGTGTAGGTTTTTGAAGAACCTCTGTTTGAGAATAGTTTCATCTCATCACAGCTGCTCTCATCTGTTACTGTAAGATCTAAGATGAGGAAAGCAGGCTGTGTGAAGCTGGGTCATCTGATGAAGTTATCTGTGTCCAGTCTCACTGAGTGACTTGATGTGCGATCCAGCAGACTTGTGTTAAGGCTGAAGGAAGAAGCCTGTGCTTCTCTGCCAGACTCCATCAGAGCGTTTGCTGCTAATAGTACTCTGTTTGACCAATGGGATGATGAGTATGAGTATGTGTTTCCTTCCCTAACTGTCTCCCCTGCAGTGAATCAATGGCAGGATGAGCCAGAAAAGCTGTTGTCTCTCCAAGATTCACCACTAGGTTGTTTTGAAGACTTGGGGAAGAAAGTCTTGTACAAGATCTGCATGAAGGTTCTGAATTTACGCTCTCTGGCAGAGGTGAGGGTGTCAAAGTGGACTGAGTTTTTTGACACCAGCTCTACCCCAAGAGGCTGTTGGCGGTCCCTGTACAAACCCCCTATTGAGAAACGGGTGGGTGACCTCCAGTGGAGGATTGTGCATGGGGCCATAGCTACAAACAGGTATCTGGCACACCTTAATCCTGACATCAGTGTTACTTGTCCTTATTGTTTGCAGGAAGAAACTTTGTATCACATATTTATTGAATGTTCAAGATTGAATCCTCTCTTTGTTCTTTTAGATCATCTGTTTGGTGGTTTTAGTATACAGTTTTCTAATTTTATTTTTATTTATGGTCCACGGTATTGTGCAAGAAAGAAATCTATTCACATACTTTTAAATTTCATTTTTGGGATGGCAAAACTAGCAATATGGATATCAAGAAAGAACAAAATTAACGGACATCAAACAGAAGACGCTTGTGTTTTATTTCAGAGACTGGTAGTTGCTCGTATTCGTGTGGAATTTGAGTTTTATAAGTTGACAAAGAATATCAATGTGTTTGTAAGTAAGTGGGGTATTAATGATGTTTTGTGTTCAGTGGATGAAGCATCTTTAGTTTTTGCTTTTTGCTTTTTATTATTTAATGTTTTTGTTTTATTGATTTTTGGAGTGTGTAATAAAGGTAATTTTAAACTCAAACGCTTTCTTTCTTGCTTGCTTGGCAGTTGGCAAACAGCTATTTGGTGTGCATTACCACCTACTGGTGAGGAGTGTGAGTCAAAATGACAATGTTGTTCCAGTATGCTTAAGAAAGGTTCAAAAATGATCTCAATTTCCACAAAGAATTATTTACACTTTACTTCAATTTTAATACACTACTGTCAGGTTTTAACGTTAGCACTCCATACTGAGCACAAGTATAAT
Organism: Anableps anableps; assembly: GCA_014839685.1. NCBI lineage: Eukaryota > Metazoa > Chordata > Actinopteri > Cyprinodontiformes > Anablepidae > Anableps > Anableps anableps. Next base: position 949,909 of record CM026067.1, on the reverse strand, counting down.
TTTGCCACTGTTTTATTTTCAGATATTTTACTGCTCAAAAATGTAAATGTATACACTGCTAAAGTAATCTATACCACCTTGGCTATTATGTGGGCAAGACAAATTAAATAATACATAAAATTATAAATAAAACTAACACAAGTGATGTTTAATGTCTAAGTGTGCCACTTTAATAAATAAAATTGAACAACCTAAAGCAAAAATAAAAAGAAAAGTCTGGTGCAAAATCCATTAAGATAAACAGACACTGTATTCAAATAATGATCTAGACTTAGTTTTAATATAAAAGACAGTAGCCAAAAATAATATGTAAATATTTCAGTATTGGAAAAAACAGAGAAACATCATAAAGTGAGGTCTAACTTAAAAAAAAACATATTAAAGATCACAAAGAGCATTTATAAATACTGCATGCCTGTGATGTTTTTGTTGAAGCTGGATCAAAGAAGTAACTCCATATAATGGTGTGCATGTGCAGTTATTAATAAATCGACAGGTGCAGCACGTACCTGAGATAAAGTGTCTATGACATCTGTGCATATGGTTTTTCATGACAAACTCACCAAGTGTTTCTTATCCATGAATCACGTCATTTGTGGTCATGAGTTGGAATCCTGTAGAACTGCACAACTGATGGCCATTTTGCTGTTTTATACAATTGTTATCATTACTCTGCCTAGAGCGCATTGTCATCCGTGGTTTGTTTTGCCATACTAAAAATGGTGGCTCACGTTTGCTCACCAGAAGTACGTCATCACGATTTTGTCTATACCCAGCCCTAGTTGTGCTGCATTGTGGGATATGTAATGTGATTGTTGTGAGAGCTTTATAACGGTTACTTTCTGTTAATGAAGGAGGAGTAGGTTCCCTTAGTCTCTCGCCTTAGTTTTGCTCTTTGATAGTTTTTACCTTTTGGAAGTTATTTTATAAATCCAGCTTTGGTAAATTATTTTATTCTCTCTGCCTTTACAGCTGGATTACTTCAAATGTAAGGATCATGGGTATTTTTACTTTTTTTTTTTTTTTTTTCTTACCTACAAGCTAAACCAGCCTCCTATCTCCACAGAGGACTATGACAAACTCCTCCAAAAAATAGCAGTCATGAGAATGAAGATTTATCCACTCAAAGTGAATGAGGGAGTAAACGCTGCATATGGAAATGAGAAAACCTTACTGATGATTCAAAACACTGAAAAGACTGACAGACAGCCAAGAAGCACTATGACAAACAGCCGTCCCTGGCACTCTCTTGGCGCTACAAGCCTTTCGTTGTCTGAAGTGCTAAGCCCCTCCCAGCTAACTTCCTACTCTGAGAAGTTAACACTCAACCAGCTCTCCATCCAACAGGTACTGAGATTCCTAAACCTGCCAAGTCCCTGATCCCTGTACGAAATCTGTTTCGCTGGTTTATCGAGGAAAACTCGCCTGGCTTCTGACGACCCACATCTGAGTGCCCCACCCTTCTATGAATTAGTCAGACTGCGTAGCATCCAGTCAAGTAGGACTCATAGACCACACCCATTAATGGTCACTCTCCTATTTTTTGCAACTTGCTCTTGACTCTGAGCCAGGTATTATTTAGTGGCTCATACTAACTTTGGGCTTAAGGGTACTTTTAAAAGCCTCCTATAAATTTATGAACCATACATTAAAGTTTGAAGTAGCAACATAACAAACCGAATACTTTAGCAAGTTACTGTATTTTTAAATTAATAACCATCTTCCCTTTTTTATTTAGGTGACAGAAATTAGTAACGTCAAGAACATCACCCGTTTACCTCGAGATACCAAGCGACAGGCAGTAGCCATTGTGTTTACAGATGACACCTCACGCACCTTCACCTGTGAATCAGGTATGCAAACTTACACAATCAAACATTCATTTACTTCAAATCAGCTGCATGACATCGCTGCTGAGCCTTTTCAGGAACAGGCTTTTGTTGCAATAAGGTGTAGTACACAAGATGTTAAGTGTTGTTTCTCAGAGCTGGAGGCAGAGGACTGGTTCAAGATGCTGTCAATCGAATGTCTTGGTATGCGACTGAATGACATCAGTATGGGAGAACCTGACCTGCTAGCTGCTGGAGTACAGTGCGAACAAACAGGTATTTACACACACGCACACACACATGCATGCACACATCCCACATATATTGTTGGGACATCCAGCCTTGGAGGGGGATTTCTTCTCTTCACAGCAGGACTCTTTGGATGTTCACTTTGGTAAAAGTCTTCCCTTGGAAAATATTGTTTCCTGTTATCCTGTCATTCTGTCTTGTTAGAGCGCTTCAGTGTGTTCCTCCTTCCCTGTCCTAACCTGGACATCTATGGGGAGTGCACGATGCAGATAACCCATGAGAACATATACCTGTGGGATATCCACAACCCTCGCACCAAGCTGATTACCTGGCCCCTCTGCTCTCTCCGCCGCTATGGACGTGATGCTACTCGCTTCACTTTTGAAGCCGGACGGTGAGACCTGGAAGGGCTGACAGTGGCGAGAAGTAGGCGAGATATATTATTACTGAACTTATCCATATAATCACAGTTTCCAAACTTTATCATAGGTTGGAGCACAGATACTGACATTATTGGGAACTGCCCATTATTATAGCACTTTAAATGTGTGTGTTCTTGTATTTGTGAGGTTTCTGCTTCATGCACACTCTTCTCTTCCTCTGATTAATGATCTGGGCATTCATAAACACAGAACTGTAGCTACTTGACCAGGTAACTTTTTAGAAAAAGGATTTTGAACCCTTGGCTGAACACATGACCATGTTTGCTTAGCTTATGCAAAAGATTAAATCTTAAAGCCCAATTTAAAAGAAAAGTGACACTTTTATATTGCTGGACATTTTAGAACATTTTCAGATTTTTGTAAAGGGGTTTAATCATTGAGGGGTTTTTACGTTTTATTTCAAAAACATATTACAATCAGAATAAGTACAAGTTGTACTTATTTGTCTTTATTGTAATTGTATTTATTTTGTCATGATTTTTAATACAGGAAAAGATTAAAAAGTAATCGGACCCAACTCAGTACAAATACTGATTCCTACTCTGCAGAACATAAAATATATGACTGAACTACATATATTTGTGTAGTTCAGTGCTTGTTTTTCATTGCTCGGCTCCACCAAGGATAGTCTAAGAATTAAACCAAATTTGACACCAATGTTAAACGTGGGTTAGGGGAAACTTTATTTTTTTCTATTTGTTTGTTTTTGTAAACAAATAGACAAATTTGTTTTCATCAGTTTTTTTAAAGCTCTCCATTTAAGTGCTTGCATGCATATGCTTAGATACGTTCTCAGTGTCATGATCAGTTATATTTGAAGTGCACCTATCTCTCCCACTGTTTTCTGCACAAGCACACACAGACAGGTTGGTTGGGTTTGGCTGGATGCCATGAAGAAATTGACTGAATGAATTCATCAATGAATCATCACTAGTTCAGACTTCATGACATACCTATAATGGGGTGTGTGGATTTAATCCAGAACCACAAAGCAATAAATAAATAAAACAGTAAGTGCTTATAGTATGTTACTGGGTTTAATTTCACTGTCCATGATTTACTTTCTCAGAACTTTATTGATAATTAATCACTTAGAACCTGACTGACAACATGAAGTAGGTTAAAGGATCTCAGAAGCAACATATCCTGCCCTGATCTAAAGAATTTCAAGAACGGAAATAAAAAAAAATGTCAATGTCATCTATCAATCTGGAAAATGTTAGAAAGCCCTTTGTAGGACTTTGGGACTCCAGTGAAACCCATTGTAAGTCATTATCCAGAGACTGGGAAAAAAGTGAATCAGCAATTCCTCTTTGACAACACAAAAGAACTCAGGACAACATGTACACTAGAGGCCTCAGTTGCCTAAAGGTCAGAATTCATGGTTCAATAAGAAAGATGCTGGGCACAAAACTGCAACCTTAAAGAGTTCTAAAGCCAAAAGCTGTGCTGCTCAAAAACAACACAAATCCCCATCTCACATTTGCCAAAACATCTTGATCATCCCCAAGACTTTTGGAAAAATATTCTGTGAACTACTGAGACAAAAGTGGAACTTTATGGAATGTGTCCTGTTAACTAAAACTGCATTTTGATTATAATCCAATTGAGATGCTATAGCATAACCTTAATCAGGCAGTTCATGTGGAAAACCCTCCAGCATTGAATTAAAACAAAAAAGTGGCCCAAAATTCCTAAATAGCAGGTATTCTTGATACACATTGTATTGTGTATGGCCCAAGGTAGCATTTCTGGACTTGAAAGCCAATATTACCAGTGCCCCACATTTTTGTAATTTCCCTTCCCCGCTATGTCTTGTATAATGTATAAAATGTAGCTCTGAGAATTAAAAAAAAAATAAATTCAAATGTATCTCATAGGTGTCGTATTACATTTGCTATATTGGTTCTTGATGACTTCTGTTTGACTCATGTCTTATATATTGCAAATACAGTGGACAAGTTACCTCTGTATGTTAAACATTTCATATAAATAAGGCCAAATGATCTGGATAACATTACAATTCATACACCTCTAAAAATACCTTTAATAAAGTTCTGTTAAGTAAAAGTGGGACATGTTTTATGAACAAGTCCAGGCTCGTACTCACCCCCACCACAGCACAGAAACAGCTTTGTTAAAGATCACCAATAACCTTTTGATGGCAGCTGATTCTGGCTTCCTCACCATCCTCATCCTTCTCGATCTCAGTGCAGCATTTGATACCATTTCTCCTGAACAGATGAGCATCCATTGGCATCAGTCACACACCTCTTGCCTGGTTAACCTCATATCTATCAGGCCGCACTCAGTTTATCCAAGTTAAATCCCATTCTTCAAGTTTGTTTCCCGTTTCTGCAGGTGTGACCAGGGTTCCGTGTTAGGACCCTTTTTATTCATTATCTACTTGCTCCATCTTGGTCACATATTCCACAAATATAACATCAATCTTCATTGCTATGCAGATGTTATTCAGCTCTACATTTCCTCCAAACCCAATTCCTCCCTTCCACCTACTTCCCTGTCAGACTGTCTTATGGAAATTAGATCGTGGTTCTCCTCTAATTTTCTCAAGCTTAACAGTAAGAAAAAAGAAGTTTTACTTGTTGGCACAGCCTCCACGTTAATCAAACCTCACAGTTTCTTCATTAATATTGACAACTCCCATGTTCATCCTTCCCCTCAGGTAAACAATCATAGTTGATAGTACTCTCTCATTTCATTCTCATATTAATTATATCACCCAGTCTGCATACTTTTACTGATGCAACATTAACTGACTATCCCTTCCTTACTTCCCATGCAGCTGCCATCCTTGTTCACAGCCTTATCACCTCCCGAATCGATTATTGCAACTCTCTTCTTTTTGGTCTCCCAAATAAGTCTCTCCATAAAGTCAAACTCCTTCAGAACTCTGCAGCTCTGGTCATAACTCGTACCCCATCTAGAGAACACATTACCCCAGTTCTGCAGCAGCTCCACTTGTTGCCCATAGAAGCAAGGATAAATTTCAAGATTTTAACTCTCACTTTCAAGTGCATCCATAATTTTGCCCCTCCTTATTTGTGTGACCTGCTTCATATCGCCACTGCTTCCTGCTCCCTCAGATCCTCGTCTGCCGCTCATCTTATTGTTCCTTCTGCCCTTCTTGCCACCATGAGGAACAGAGCCTTCAGTTGATGTGCTCCTTGGCTCTGGAACTTCCTTCCTCCAGCCATTAGGAACATAGACTCTCTTCCCTCTTTTAAATCACAGCTGAAAACACACCTTTTCAAACTGGCAGATTCACTTTAACTGTTGTTGCATCTTGTTTACTGACTTCTGTTTGTTTTTGTAAGGTGACCTTGGGTTTTTAAAAGGCGCCCTCAAATAAAATGTATTATTATTATTATTATTATTATTATTATTATTATTATTATTATTATGTAGATTAAGCTGTATTTTCTATTTCTGTGTGTGTAAAAAATTATCATGTGGTGATCAGAGTATTTTGATATGTAAATAATATGTGATTACTATGACAAAACCAGAAACAAGTTCAGGCGGCGTTTTGAGTTATTTACAGATTTTGAAAGTACGGATTATAAACTTTCCAATGATGTCAAACATGTAGAAATCAAAAACAAAATCAAGAAGATATTAACATTTTAATGTTGGCACTCTGGAAACCAGATCAGTGAGTAAACAGCTCACTAAGTTTCAGAAGAATTGTCTCTAAACCTGATTGGCAACCTCGGGGAGTTAACAAAGGCTGTTCATTTACAGTACTTTGTAATAACCCCACCCCCCAGCACTGACTGTCATCAAGCAATGGGATTTATTGCTCTTTAAAGGGAACCAAATCTTTAGGATCATATCACTTTAAAGAGCTGTTAAAATTTTTCAAAGAACAAGCCATTTTATCCTTAATATAGTTTTATGAGTGAAATTCACAAAAAAAGTAGAATCATCTGTATTAAGTAAAATTCATATTTATTCAAAAGGTTGGGCGTGGCAGTGGCTCAGAGGTAGAGTATGCGACCCATATTCAGAGGCCTTAATCCTTAACGTGGCTGTCAGGGGTTTGAGTCCTGGCCTGTTGACCTTTGCTGCATGTCTTTCTCCTCTTTCACAACCCACCTTCCTGTCATTTCACTATCAAATAAAGGCCACTCAAGCCAAAAAAAAAATCCCTTAAAAAAAAGGTGCAAAATACAACCACAGTATGTTCCTGCAGAGGTAAATGGTTATGTATTTTATAAAGTTGAACATTTTTAAAATATAAATGAGAAATACCTATGTGTTATGATTCATGTTCGGTCCTGTCCATGCTGTAATTAGTTTTCATTCAACTCACCTGTGTCGCCTGATTGCTGATCTGTGCCACCTGGGCCCTGCTCTACTTAACTCCTCTCAGCCCCTGCCTCCCTGCCAGATTAGCGACAGCCACGAGCCAGTAGAAATCCAGCATTTCATGCCTTGCCTTCTTGTGTTTCTTCGACCCATTTCCGTCCACGGATCTTCCCCTCCTGCCAAGCCCGTTACGGATTCCTTTGGGTCTGGATTTCTGGACGCTGACTCAAGCTCCGCTTCACGACCACCGAGTATTGCCTGACCCTCAAGTTAAGTTTGCTCTCTCTGCCTCTCCGTGTATAACCTCTGCCTGATTATCGTCTAGCCCCTGGTGCTGCGTTGGATTCCCTTGTGGAGACCTTCTTTGATTCTTCCTGAGCTGCTACCAGTTCCTGATACTAAATAAACTTGTTTTTCCTTTACGTACTTCTGTGTGTGGTTGAATTTCCGGGTCCTCCCAGTGAGTCCTTACAGAATAATCTGGCCACTATGGACCCGTCACCCACACAGGAGTGGCGTTCAAGTGTTGAAGACGCTATTACCCGCCTGGAGTCAAACATGCAACAAATGATGAGCATGCTTGATAGGATGTCCTCCCTTCCCTCCCCTAAAGGAGCCCCTTCTCCCAGCCTCAAAGCTGCTACGTCTGGTTTCCAGGTCTCGCCCATTTTTGAGCCCCGCCTGTCTCCTCCGGAGGTGTTTAAAGGTGAGCAGAGTCAGTGTCGTCCCTTCATTACTCAGTGTGAAATAATCTTTGAACTTCAGCCGTCATCTTTTCCCTCTGAACGCGCTAAAGTAGCCTATGCTATTTCCCTCCTTTCGGGAAAAGCCAAATTATGGGGAACTGCAGAATGGCGGAGGGACTCCCTCATTTGTTATCGGTTCCAGGACTTTTCCAAGGAGCTAATCAGGGTCTTCGATCCTGTTCTGCCTCAGAGGGAGGCTGCACGTGGGTTGCTCAGACTCAAACAAGGCAGGAAGCGAGTAACTGAGTACATTATCGATTTTCATGCTCTATCCTCAGGAAGTGACTGGAACGATGAGGCACTATGTGATGTGTTCTATCAGGGTCTCAGTGAGGAGATAAAGGATGAGCTGTCTACCCGGGACGCTCCCAAGGACCTGGAGGAACTGGAGACCCTGGCCGCCAGAATTGATGCTAGGCTCCATGAGAGAAGGTTGGAGAGGAGTTCCCTCAGTCATACTTACCATGTTGAATCTGTTCCCAGATCACAGCCACCAGTCACGGCTCCACCTTTGAGTTCTTCACCCACCTCTCCGGGAGAGGAGCCTATGCAGATTGGTCGAACTCGCCTGTCCCCACAAGAGAGAGAGCGGAGATTTAAGAGAGGCCTTTGTTTCTGTTGTGGTGGAGAGGGTCACCTACTTAGTCGGTGTCCTGTAAAAGGCCAGGCTCAGCAGGAGGTAAGAGGCTCCTGCTGAGCCAAAAGCGATGGCAATCCTCTTCGTTCTCTGTTCAGGCCACTCTCCAAGCTGATTGTCAAACCAAGCGTTTCCCAGTCTTTATAGATTCAGGAGCAGATACTGAGTTCATGGACCGTGGTCTTGCCGAATCTCTGGGCATCCAACTCTTACCTACCTCTAAGTGTCTTGAAGTTTTGGCAATTGATGGCCATGTACTTCACCAGATCACCCATGAAACGGGTCCCATTAAGTTCAGTATTTCTGGGAATCACCATGAACTTATCTCCTTCCTGATAATAGAGTCCCCTGGTCTCCCTGTCATTTTGGGGGCTTCTTGGCTAAGAAAACACAACCCCCACATTGACTGGGTGAAGGGCGAGGTGTTGGGTTGGTCACCATCTTGCCATTCCACTTGCCTCTTAGCAGCTTCGGTCCATTTTTCTGTCCCTATCTCGGGACAGGAGACCTATCCCGACCTATCCAAGGTACCGGCTGTTTACCATGACCTTCGGGAAGTCTTTAATAAGCATCGCGCCACTTCCCTTCCACCCCATCGGCCCTATGATTGTGCAATTGATTTGCTTCCTGGAACCTTTCCTCCCAAAGGCCGTCTATACTCCCTCTCCGGCCCGGAGGATAAGGCCATGAGGGATTATATCGGTGACGCACTCAAGGGAGGCATTATCTGCCCTTCATCCTCTCCAGCTGGTGCAGGTTTTTTCTTTGTGGGCAAGAAGGATGGTTCTTTGAGACCCTGTATTGACTACAGGGGATTGAATGACATCACAGTCAAGAATCGTTACCCACTTCCCCTAATGAACACTGCTTTCGACCTGATTCAGGGATCCACAGTTTTTACCAAGCTCGATCTCAGAAATGCCTACCATCTAGTCCGTATCAAGGAGGGGGATGAGTGGAAGACGGCTTTTAACACTCCAACCGGCCATTATGAATACCTGGTAATACCCTTTGGCCTATCCAACGCTCCCGCAGTGTTCCAAGCTCTAGTCAATGATGTCCTCAGGGACATGGTCGGTCGTTTTGTTTATGTTTATCTGGATGACATCTTAATTTTCTCTAAGGATCTCACTACCATCAGACTCATGTCCGTTCTGTTATTCTCCGCTTGCTGCAGAATAACCTGTTTGTCAAGGCAGAAAAGTGCGAGTTTCACAAATCGTCCACTTCATTCTTGGGTTTCGTCATCTCTCCTAACAGGATTTCCATGGACCCCAGCAAGACGGACGCCATCAAGAATTGGCCCTGCCCACAAGACCGTAGACAACTTCAGAGGTTTCTAGGGTTTGCTAATTTCTATCGACGGTTCATCCGCAATTTCAGTTCTGTTGCTTCTCCACTTCATTCTCTTACTTCATCTAAGTGCAAGTTCGTTTGGAGTAAGAGTGCTGCAGAGTCCTTCGACCACCTTAAAAAGGCCTTCACCTCCGCTCCTGTCCTCCGTGCACCGGACCCTTCTCGCCAATTCATTGTAGAAGTGGATGCTTCTAACTCTGGGGTGGGAGCCGTACTCAGCCAGAGAAACACTGATGAGAAGATTCACTCATGTGCCTTCTTTTCTAGAAAACTGTCTTCTGCAGAGACCAACTATGATGTCGGTGACCGGGAACTGCTGGCAGTCAAACTGGCCCTCGAGGAGTGGAGGCACTGGCTCGAGGGAGCTAAGGAACCCTTCGTGGTCTGGACTGATCATAAGAATCTGCAGTACCTCAAGTCTGCTAGGAGACTTAACCCCAGGCAAGCCAGGTGGGCTCTATTCTTCAGTCGCTTTAATTTTTCACTATCTTACAGACCTGGGAGTAAGAACACTAAGCCAGACGCACTCTCCAGGCTGCATGAGACTATGGAGGAGAGTCAAGAGGCTAAGCAGGTGGACTATGTGCTCCCCTCATCTGCGCGGCTAGCAGTTTCCAGGCTAGAGCTAGAGCAGAGAATCAGAGAGGCCCATCTGCAAAGCCCCATCCCTGAGAGCTGTCCTAAGAATCGACTATTTGTCCCTGAGCAACTAATACCTGAGGTACTATCCTTTTGTCATGCCTCTAAATTTTTCTGTCATCCGGGAGTCACTAAGACCCTAGCTGTGATCAGGAGGTGTTTCTGGTGGGAGACTATGCTGCAAGATGTAAAGGAGTTTATCAAGGCTTACAGAGTGTGCTGTCAGGCTAAACCATCCCGTCGACCACCCTCTGGGCTTCTGCGGCCCCTCCCGGTTCCTCACCGCCCATGGTCCCACATATCCATGGATTTTGTTACTGGTTTACTCTCTTCCAATAACCATTCTGTCCTCCTCACAGTTGTGGATCAATTTTCTAAGATGTCCCACCTGATACCACTTCGCAAACTGCCTTCATCTAAGGAGCTGGGAGCGGTTCTGGCCCGTGAGGTGTTCCGTTTGCATGGTCTACCTACTGACATTGTGTCTGATCGAGGACCCCAGTTCATTTCTAAATTCTGGAAAGAATTTTGTGGTCTCCTGGGCATCACAGTAAGTCTCTCGTCAGGATTCCACCCTCAGTCTGACGGGCAAACGGAGAGGGTCAACCAGGAGGTGGAGACCAAGCTGCGCATGCTCTGTGAACATGATCCCTCTTCCTGGTCACAGAACCTTCCATGGGTGGAGTATGCCCTCAACTCACTCCCTTTTAGTTCCACAGGTCTGTCTCCCTTTTACACAGTTTATGGCTACCAGCCTCCAGTCTTGTCCCTTCAAGAGAAGCCCACTAGAGTTCCCTCTGCTCATGCCTCTGCTTTAAAGTGCCAGCGGGTATGGCGCCAGGCCCGCAGGGCCCTTCTAAAGTCCTCTGCTTTATGTTCTAGATTTGCAAATCGTCGCAGAGTTCCGGCACCCACTTACACCGACGGTCAAAAGGTCTGGCTGTCCACCAAGGACCTTCCCTTGAGGGTTGAAAACCGGAAGTTAGCCCCTCGTTTCATTGGACCCTTCCCGATTTCCAAGGTTATCAACCCAGTGGCTGTCCGGCTCCGCCTCCCCAGGACTCTCAGAGTTTGTCCCACCTTTCATGTGTCACGTGTTAAACTTGTCTTCTCTTCACGGTTGGTTCCCTCCTCCAGGCCCCCTCCTCCCGCCCGGATCATTGATGGGGGTCCCGCTCACATGGTGCGCCGCCTCCTTCGCTCCAGACGTTGGGGCCGGTCCATCCATTACTTGGTGGATTGGGAGGGATATGGGCCTGAAGAGCGCTCCTGGGTGCCGGCCTGACACATTTTGGACAAATCCCTTATCAGGGAGTTTCATCGGTCCAATCCTGACCAGCCAGGTGGTCCTTCTGGAGCCGGACCTTGAGGAGGGGGTACTGTCATGATTCATGTTTGGTCCTGCCCATGCTGTAATTAGTTTTCATTCTACTCACCTGTGTCACCTGATTGCTGATCTGTGCCACCTGGGCCCTGCTCTACTTAACTCCTCCCAGCCCCTGCCTCCCTGCCAGATTATCGACAGCCACGAGCCAGTAGAAATCCAGCGTTTCATGCCTTGCCTTCTTGTGTTTCTTCGACCCATTTCCGTCCACGGATCTTCCCCTCCTGCCAAGCCCGTTACGGATTCCTTTGGTTCTGGATTTCTGGACGCTGACTCAAGCTCCGCTTCACGACCACCGAGTATTGCCTGACCCTCAAGTTAAGTTTGCTCTCTCTGCCTCTCTGTGTATAACCTCTGCCTGATTATCGTCTAGCCCCTGGTGCTGCGTTGGATTCCCTTGTGGAGACCTTCATCGATTCTTCCTGAGCTGCTACCAGTTCCTGATACTAAATAAACTTGTTTTTCCTTTACGTACTTCTGTGTGTGGTTGAATTTCCGGGTCCTCCCAGTGAGTCCTTACACCTATGTAGTTCTTTACAAGAAGTATTGTGTGGATTATTATTATTATTTTAGGGCTATTTGTAATATAGAAACATAATACAATGGAAAATGTAACAAATAGAGGAAAATAGTGGCCTTGAGTTGCTTTGGCAGAAACAAAAATCCTCTTCTGCACCATTAAATATAACAATTATCCTCCTCTTTCTGGATTGTATTTATTCACTGATTTAATAGATATAATTTTAAGCTAAGACAACACCTCCTCTCCTCCACCATCAGATAGAGCCCTGCCCTGGTGACTGACAGGCTAACCATCCAGGTAACAAAGAAAATGAGTGTATTTGCTTCCTAAACCTCAGATGCAAAAGTTAAAACTTATCTTGCCTCAGTTCTGTCTAAACAGCGTAGCCAATCAATGCTATACTTGGCTGGCTGCCACCAGCTGCCAGGAGAATGTTTAGAATGTAGCTCTTAGATTAAATAAAATAAAGAAATAAATACATTATAATTTATCTCATAGATGTAGTTATTACATTTGTTATAACTGTCCCTGATGACTTCTATTTGACTCAAGTCTTTTTCATTGCAAATATAGACAAGTTCTGTATGTTAAACATTTCATTTAGATACATTGATAAGGCCAAATGAGCTGGGTAACATATTCATATGCGTCTAAAAGTGCCTATAATAATGTTCTGTTCAGTGAAAGTGAGGCATGTAGATTAAGTTGTATTTTCTATTTCTGTGTGTAAAAATGTTTGTGATGATCAGAGTATCTTAATATGTAAATAATATCAGCAGGCATCTTGCATATCCTTGCAAGGTTTTTCAACTTTTGGTGGGGGGGGATGTTGTTCACCCAGGGCGCCGAACAGGCTCGAACTGCATCTGCAGGGCACATCCAGATCTGCGTGCCGGTGACATACTATGTATCGTAATAGTATTTTAAAAACAAAAGTTATGCAACTCACCCTGAGAAACTAAAAAATATTCCTGCAGACATGAATGCTTTCGGTCATATACATAATCCTGGTGTTTTCTTTTCAGCTGTATCTGTATGGTGGATGTTGTCATCTCTGAAGTATCTTCCTTTTTCCAATGGCCCGTTACCAGCATGGGTTGAGTGATGTGTTGGTGATGTTAATGAGCCATGAGTTTACCTCAGACTTGCAACTTGTTGGCCAAAAGTTATAACAAAAGTGTGTGAATAGCTAATAAAGGCCAGTATGTTAATCATCTGTGTTTCCCCCACACCCTGAAACAGCTCAGATTTACTATGTAGACAAGCTGAAGTTGAATACTAAGTTTACCATATCAAAACCAGAGAAACTGCAATTTGGTGGTTTCTTTGCGAAAATACAAAAATCACAATCGGTGGTTTTTATCATTTTTTTTTTTCTTCCTACTTTTCGTGTGATGCATCACATAACAGATATCTTGCGATCAGTTCTCAGGGCTTGTAGTTAGTCTCATTAATCTTGACTCTAAGAATAATTTCTCTCATATTTCACACTGGCTACATGAATAAGTATAGATGATTCTTCTTATGGCCATAGTTTATGCTGTTTCATTTTGAAGCTCCATGAAGGTTTGTACCTGTGTGCACTGTAGGATATAGAAGGACTTCACTATTTTGGTATTAGAAAGTAGTTGTAGTTTATTTAGAAATTAAAACTAATTATATAAGTTTCTCAAGCATCTCTTGTTCATATTGGTGAGTGCATATACATGTGTTGCACTTAACAAGTGCATTGTACTATCAAGATTTTACAACTCTTTTTCTGGGTTTAGTGGATTTAAGCTGTAGAATTGTCACTGGTTACTCAGGTTTATGAAGATAATTTGTTTAATCTGACCTACAGCTTCTGTGGGGAGATCATTTTCAAAACTGAAAATTATAAAGAACAAACTAAGAAGGCTCTTTGACCTTCTCCTGCTTGCCATAGAGAAATATATTCATATCAAGCATAGTGAGGTCATCAAATCTCTTATCCATGGGGGTGCACCCGCAGGAGGGCCCCAGCCCTGAAAAGCCAATCAGAACACACCCCCACAGCACGAGCCCATCACAGGTGCTCCTGTTGCATCCCGCCCCCTACCACACAGCATGCCGCAACAGCAAGGCAGCAACCCTGCACGACACCACCCCAGCCCCGTACGCAAACACAGACAAGTAGACGCCACCGAGTCATGCAACCACACCAAACCCCCCTGACCCAACAGCAGGACATGATCAACTCCCCCGCCAAGCAACCCTGGCAAGAGGTCCGCACCCAGGGCTAACAGCCCCCACCATGCCCCCTCAACCATTTAAACAAATCCTCGTCGCTATCCCTGCATCTTCAGCCCAGAGACAACCATCACCAAGCCCAGCCCCATTGTCACCACCAAACCAACCAAAACCTCTGTGGCCCCAGATCCAAAAAAGGTTGCAATCTCTTCACAGCCCACTCTACAACCCTCTGTGGTACCCCCAACCAGCAGGGTTGACTCCCCCCCCCCCCGATGGAGCGACTAGTAGAGCAGGAAATCAGGGAGCCCGCCAAGTTGCTTGGTACGCACCAGCAACCCCAGGCTGCCCATGAAACATGAGCCTGCACCAGCTAAGAACCCACATCCGAGACTTCCCACCTCTCTAGGCCAAGCCACCCCCTGCCACCATGAGGCGCACCCCACCGCCTCACCTGCCTGACAGCTATTGCAGTCTGGCCACATGCCAGGGGCCAGAGCACCAGGAAGAAGCAGCAGAGGAAGGCCAGCCAAGTGCACCAAAAACCATGCCCCCTACCAATCCCAGCCCACAGACCCAGCTTGGACGCTGCCGGCATGCGTCCAAGCATGCCGGCAGCACAACCCCACCCACACAGCACCCCCCCCCCACTGCGAACATCACCCCAAGCTAACTGGCCAAGCCCCCCCGCCAAAAACAGTCACACCCCTGATCACCGCCACACACCGCTAACAGCCAGGCGCACATCCCAAGCTAACCACCCGCCGGAACACAGCAGCCACCCTGGCCAAAGGGCCGGCCACCACAACCAGGAGCCATGATCCAAAAATCAAAATAATCCTGGAAGAATCAGATCCCAGATATATAGGTCAACAACAACAAATGAATGGATAAAATGATATAATTTTTCCAACGTTTCCCTCCTCTTTATCATTATGTCAAAATGAGTAAACATAAGTAAAAATACAAGTATGATAAAATGAGTATGCAAAAATTATTGAATAGAAACACAAATTAAACATTGTTTCTTCATTGTTTTTAATAAAACGTGACACCAATGTCCACTAGTAAACCATTCAAACGGATTCCAGGTAGGGTCAGCTCCAGGTGTCATTTCACTGACATTTCTCAAATTAGTCAAATTGTGTATGGCTTCAGTAATGATATCAGCATCACTTGGGAATTTATGTGCAGTATGTAATTCCAATTATGGCACAAACTCCTTCCTGAGTAGCAGTCTGCATGTCCGTCACCTGTCTGTTTTGCACACACTTGCTGAACTCCCACCCATGGAAACATGAATTGCATGAATTTTGATTCCTTTCCCCAGATCTTATACACAGCTGGCACTCCAGTACCAGAATCCCTTTATTCATGCTCCAGGAGGCCGGTTGAAGCTTTGTTTTGAATGACTGAGGTGTGAGTGGTCAGATGTTCTTTTCATGAAGAACACATGGTCTGATAATTTCGCCAGTCCTCCCCAATTCGGTGGGAGGGAGGGATATGCAGACGAGCTGCATAACCAGTAGAAATCAACCAAAACTCTCGTGCCTTTCTGTGAAGGAGCAGTGACAGCACAGGAAAAGGTAATCCCGTCTTTCACAATGGCATGGGTGATTCATCAGCTGCCACCAGGTATTGACATGCAGAGAATGAGTGGTCATAGCTTCATCTACTGGCCAAGCTGGTGATATTAAGATTATCTAAACCACGACTCCAAAGAGAGTCATTTGTGCTTTTTCTGACATTGTAACCCTGTCATAGTAGCCCCTCAGGTGGCTACTATGACAAGAAATGCTGCTTTTTACAATGTGAGATGTGTATCCAGCTTTTCTGCTATTTTTATAGCTGTTGGAGTGGTCAGCAATACCTGGTAAGGACCTTCCCACCTGGGTGATGACCAGTTCTTTCGTTTGGATCCTGATTAAGAACTACAATTACCCACAGACAAAGGTTGCCCTGGTTCCTGCAAGGCAAGGGATGAATCTGGCATTCTATTAGCATTCAACACATCCTTTTGTTTCAATGTTTTAATCATATAGTCAACTATATCTATTTCCTTTTACTTTTGTGGTGAAATAAGATCAAATTGTGGAATTGTATACCTTCTTCCATACAATATTTCAAAGGGTGTTGGTCCTGTGGTACTACATGGAGTTCTATGCTTGTGTAGTTTTACTAAATCTAAACAATAAATCCAGTTTTTTCCTGTTTCATCCATTGTTTTTCTCAATCTGTTCTTTATTGTTCCATTAAATATTTCTACCAGCCCTGTGCTTTGAGGATGGTATGAACAATGATTCTTTAGATCTGTTTTTAAACATCCAATATTTTTAATGTCATTCACAAAATGTGTTCCATTATTACTATACAGAGTCTGTGGAATACCATATCGAGGTATTATTTCTCTACAGAGTATTTTTGCAACAGCTAAAGCATCAGGATGAGTTACTGGGAATATTTCTATCCATTTTGTAAAAGCATCAATAATGATTAAATGGAATTGTTTACCTTCACATTTATTAATTCAGTAAAATCCATATGAAGGCTTTGAAATGGCGCTTGAGGTTGAGGAAATTGTCCTCTTTTTGGGCGTAGGTTGCCTTGTACATTGTGTTTTGCACATATTGAACAGACTAAACAAAACTTTTTAGAATAATTTGTAAACCCATAAGTTGTAAACGATTGTTGTATTAAACTATTCATCCCGTGTTGACGTGTCAAAATTGTCATATAGTGTCATCTATATAGGCTTTTTGGAAGAATAGGTTTGTTTTCTTGTCATTTGTAGACACCATCTGTTTTAGTTGCTCCTTGCTCCTGTTTTAGTTGCTCCTTTAGAGATCCAAAGATCTTATATATATATATATATATATATATATATATATATATATATATATATATATATATATATATATATATATATATATATAAAAATATAGATAGATAGATAGATAGATAGATATTCACCCCCAAACTGGAGCAGTGGCTAAAACAGATCCCAGGAACAACATCAGACATCTCAGTCCAGAAATGCGCAGTTCTCGGCACAGCCAAGATACTACGCAGAACCCTCAAGCTCCCAGGCCTCTGGTAGAGGACCCGAGCTCAGAGGTTGAGAAAGACCACCCGTGGAGGGTGAGAAGGGAATTTTTTTTTTTTTATTTTTATTTTTTTTTTTTAATATATATATATATATATATATATATATATATATATATATATATATATATATATATATATATCTCTATATCTACAACAACCCACATTTTTTTTTTTTATTTTTCTTTTTTTTTTCTCTCTCTCTCTCTCTATCTCTATCTCTCTATCTCTCTCTCTATCTATCTCATCTCTCTCTCTCTCTCTCTCTCTCTCTCTACACCCCCCCCACCCACAACCAACAAAAAACCATTCCCTTCTCACCCTCCACGGGTGGTCTTTCTCAACCTCTGAGCTCGGGTCCTCTACCAGAGGCCTGGGAGCTTGAGGGTTCTGCGTAGTATCTTGGCTGTGCCGAGAACTGCGCATTTCTGGACTGAGATGTCTGATGTTGTTCCTGGGATCTGTTTTAGCCACTGCTCCAGTTTGGGGGTGACTGCCCCGAGGGCCCCGATGACCACAGGCACCACTGTGGTCTTCACCTTCCAGGCCTTCTCCAGTTCCTCTCTGAGGCCCTGGTATTTCTCCAGTTTCTCGTGTTCCTTTTTCCTGATGTTGCAATCGCTTGGTATTGCTACATCCACCACAACGGCTTTCCTCTGTTGTTTATCCACCACCACGATGTCCGGTTGGTTCGCCATTACCATTTTGTCTGTCTGGATCTGGAAGTCCCACAGGATCTTAGCTCGGTCATTCTCCACCACCTTTGGGGGTGTGCCCCACTTAGATCTCGGGGCTTCCAGTCCATATCCTGCACAGATGTTTCTGTACACTATGCCCGCCACTTGGTTATGACGTTCCATGTACGCTTTCCCTGCCAGCATCTTGCACCCTGCTGTTATGTGTTGGACTGTCTCAGGGGCCTCCTTGCACAATCTACACCTTGGATCTTGTCTGGTGTGGTAGATCTGAGCCTCTATTGCTCTGGTGTTTAGGGCCTGTTCCTGTGCAGCCAGGATGAGTGCCTCTGTGCTGTCCTTGAGTCCAGCTTTTTCCAGCCATTGGTAGGATTTCCTGATATCAGCCACTTCAGTTATTTGTCGGTGGTACATCCCATGTAGGGGCTTATCCTCCCATGATGGTTCCTCCAGCACCTCATCCTCTGGTCCCCATTGTTTGAGACATTTGCTGAGCACATCGTCGGTTGAGGCTTTGACCTTGATGTATTTATGGATCTTGGATGTTTCATCCTGGACAGTGGCTCTCACACTCACTAGTCCTCTGCCTCCGTCCTTACGGCTCGCGTATAGTCTCAGGATGCTGGATTTAGGGTGGAACCCTCCATGCATGGTTAGTAGTTTCCGAGTTTTAACATCCATGGTCTTTATCTCTTCCTTTGGCCAGCTTATTATTCCTGCAGGGTATCTGATTACTGGCAAGGCATAGCTGTTTATCGCACGGATCTTGTTCTTGCCATTGAGCTGGCTTCTCAGGACTTGCCTTACTCGTTGGAGGTATTTGGCTGTGGCTCCTTTCCTTGTGACCTCATCGAGGCTGCCATTTGCTTGTGGTATTCCCAGGTACTTGTAACTGTCCTCAATGTCTGCTATTGTTCCCTCTGGGAGTGAGACCCCTTCTGTGTGGATGACCTTCCCTCTCTGTGCAACCATCCGACCACACTTCTCTAGTCCGAATGACATCCCAATGTCAGTGCTGTAGATCCTGGTGGTGTGGATCAGTGAGTCGATGTCTCGTTTGCTCTTAGCGTACAGCTTGATGTCATCCATGTAGAGGAGGTGACTGATGGTGGCTCCGTTCTTGAGTCGGTATCCGTAGCCAGTCTTGTTGATGACTTGGCTGAGGGGGTTCAGACCTATGCAGAACAGCAGTGGGGACAGAGCGTCTCCTTGGTATATGCCACATTTGATGGACACTTGTGCAATTGGCTTGTAGTTGGCTTCAAGGGTGGTTTTCC
This sequence comes from Anableps anableps, assembly GCA_014839685.1. Lineage (NCBI taxonomy): Eukaryota > Metazoa > Chordata > Actinopteri > Cyprinodontiformes > Anablepidae > Anableps > Anableps anableps. Next base: position 930,489 of record CM026067.1, on the reverse strand, counting down.
ACATCCCCATCGAGGCTGCAATGAAGGCTCTTAGAGTCCTGTTGATGTTGTACATCTCTAAGCATTCAATGATCCAAGTGTGTGGCATTGAGTCATAGGCTTTCTTGTAATCAATCCAAGCCGTGCACAGGTTGGTGTGTCGGGTTTTGCAGTCTCGGGCGACTGTTTGGTCTACCAGGAGTTGGTGTTTGGCTCCTCTGGTATTTATGCCGATGCCCTTCTGTGCTGCACTCATATATTTATCCATGTGCCCACTTATCTTAGCTGCTATGATGCCTGACATGAGCTTCCATGTTGTAGAGAGACAGGTTATTGGCCGATAGTTGGATGGGACCGAACCCTTTGAGGGATCCTTCTGGATCAGGATTGTGCGCCCTTCAGTTAACCATTCAGGGTGAGTCCCACTTTGTAGCAGCTGGTTCATTTGAGCTGCCAGTCGCTCATGGAGGGCAGTGAGTTTCTTTAGCCAGTAGGCATGGATCATGTCAGGACCTGGTGCTGTCCAGTTTTTCATACCTGAGACTCTTTCTTGGACATCTGCCACTGTGATAGTTACTGGGGCTTGCTCAGGGAGGTTGCTGTGGTCATCTCGTAGAGAGATTAGCCACTGTGCATTGCTGTTGTGGGTCGCCTCCCTTTCCCATATGCCTTTCCAGTACTGTTGGGTCTCCAGCCTTGGTGGGTCTGCTCTGTTGTTATTACCCTGCCATTGAGAGTACACTTTAGCTGGTTGGGTGGAGAAGAGCCGGTTAATCCTCCTGGCTTCATTTTCTCTCGTGTACCTCTTTAGGCGACTGGCCAAGGCTTGGAGCCTTTGTTTGGCAGTTTCGAGCGCTTCAGGTATGGGCATCTGGCTGTACCGCTTGGGTACCGGTCTTTTGATTGCACCTCTTTGGAGCTCTGACAATTGGCTCACTTCCCTCCTTGTTACCTTGATTTTAGCCTCTAACCGTCTTTTCCATGGTGGGTATTGAATCTCATGGTTGCTCCTATAGCCGAGCATCTCAAGGATCACTGATGCTGAGTTGTACACCAGCTCATTGGTTTCCGTTATGGTGTTGGTAGGGATCGTTCTCAATGCTGCATTCACATCTTCAATGAGACTTTCTGATGGTACTTCACTCAGCCGTTGTAATTGGCATCGGGATTGCCTGGTGTTCATTCGGGCCACGATCCTACCTCTCAGGTCAGTTGCTGCCTCGTTCAGCTGTGATGGTTCGTTCATTATTGGGGCTGCATACCCAATCTGCGGGTGGGGAGTTGAAGCTAACTCCCCTCTGACCTGGCGTCCTGGCTCCCCCTTGCCGTAGCATTTGTGTTGTACCTCGTCTATCTGAAGTTGTGACAGCATTCGCCGTTTGCGGATGTTGGAACACTGAGCTACTAGTTGTTTGGCAGTTAGTGTTGAATGGGGATGTCGACGTAACCATTCCTCCCGCATTCTTTGCATGTAACCCCTCTGACTAGGGTTACTTGAGTAGTAGCATTCCAACAGATCCAAGTTTTCACCTCTCGCCCAATTCCGTCTTGTTCCAGTAACCCATTTTTCGTAAAGGTGCCCTGGTTCCCCAGCACCTGACGCAGACCTTGTTTGGCCGGGCGACGTCTGAGCCGGCATGGCGTGTATTCCTTTGTCACTCATCATGAGGTAGGCAGTAGCGCGAAGGATCTTGCCTAAGGACCCACACTGGATATCTGAACCAAGCGACCCGGCCTGGATTCGAACCCCGGTCTCCCGGGTGAAGGTCGGGTGACTTACCCATTGAGCTACCCAGCCGCTATATATATATATATATATATATATATATATATATATATATATATATATATATATATATATATATATATATATATACAGTCAAATATTTCCCTTTTCCTAATTTACACGCTTCAAGTATAAGTTCAGCTGCCTGTGCTGAATAATGAGATGGTAATTTAGAAGCCTTAATTACTTTTTGCGAAGTTACTATAGCATAGCCAGTTGCTTTAGTCCCATCTCGATTCTTTTTTCTAGAGCCATCTACAAAATAGGCTAAAGAACCTGGTATGGGTTTGTTACTGAGGTCCAGCCTCGGTAAGACAGTTGAGCTTTCTTCTGATAGGCATCATCCACTGTTGGTAGCAGTCTGGCAGGATTCAACGTTGTACATCTTTCAGTTGTCAAGTGTGGTTGCAAAAGTAGAACCACCATGCATGTAAGATGTCTCAAAGGAGATAAAAATGAAACTTTGTTCTGCAAAAGCAAAACTGAAACTGCATATGGTACTTTCAGTGTGAGAGGATGAAACAAAAACTAATGTTGCAGAGGATTGGACAGCCATCAATGCTGCTATTACAGCCTGGACACAAGTTGGCAATGCGCTTGCAACTGTGTTAAGTTTAGCCAAAGGCCTAAGTTTATCTCCATGTTTCTGTAGCAGCACAGATGTCATAAAAACATTTTTGCAATCCACCGTTAGAATAAAGCGTTTTTTGTAATCTGGTAATGCTAAAACTGCACTACTGGTTAAGATTTCTTTTATCTTCACAAAAGTTTTTTAGTCGTTCTTCAGTCCATGTTAGTTTTTCTGTCATGACTAAAGGTACTTCATACATCATCATAATTGATGTATGAAGCATAATTACAAATCAAGGATCTGGAAAAATTAGCCATGCCTAAAAATGACATTTGTTTTTTGTTTCAGGTTGTGGTGCTTGTAAGATGGAATTTTTCCTCTCTTCATCAATAGACTTGCCATTCTCAGAAATTATGTGTCCTAAATATTTAATTTGTTCTGACTATGACTGCATTTTATTTTTGCTGACTTTATCCCCTTGTTCAACTAGAAATTTTAGAAGTGCCAGTGTATCTGTTTGGTACGATTCTTTGTCTGATGATGTCAGTAAAATGTAATCTACGTAAAGAAGAATTTGACTACCATGTGGAGGAACAAATTTGGCTAAATTATTGGACATGTGCTGTAAAAAAAAATTGTTGGTGATTCACAGTAACTGTGCTAACTTGGTACATGTATATCTTTTCCACTTGAAAGTAAATGCAAACCAAAATTTGGTATAGAGAAAAACGCATTACTAATGTTGATTGCTGAGGAAAATTTTGCTTCTGGATCCATGTCATTTAATAAAGTGTAAGGTCAAGGTAAAATTGGAGACCTTGAAATTACAGTGGAATTCAATGTCTGGAGGTCTTGAACCATTTGCCAACCTAATGAAGGAGGAGATTTTTTTTTACAGGAAACAATGGTGAATTATATGGTGAATCTGGACAGGGAATGATGATCTTAGCTTTTAATAATTCTTCAGTTACAGGTGTAAAACCTTCCTCAGCCTCAGGTTTTAAAGGATACTGTCCAACATAGGGTCTGTAAGTAGATTTTGTTTTTATTGTGACTGGTGACCCACCTCTCATCCGGCCCACATCAGTTGGACATTTTGGCCACAATTTTTCAGAAATTTGCTGTAATAGCTCCTCGTCTTCTAAGGTTAAAGTCAGTATGTGTCACTCACCACTTGAACTGTCTAAGTGAACTTTTGGTGTGATCATTGCTGTCCAATTTAGAGAGGTTCTGTACAATTCTTTGTCTGGGTTGTACTGAATGTCATTTCCTGTGTCCCCCCAGTTTGTTGAAGTTTCCCCTAGTGACACCATTAACCCAGTATCCATTGCATCTGCCATTCTGACAACAGTCCTGGCATTGGGGCTTGGAACAATTCCCAATTTCAAGAAAAACATGAAATCAATTCCAAGTAAATTGAGTGGACAATTTGGAGCATACACCACAGGTGCTCTGCGTGTCATTTTAGGATATGGGTCTGCTATTTCAACAGATTGTGAGAACCATTCAGTTTTGATGGCCCCATTTCCAGCACTAACCATGATTGTTTTGTCTGACATAGATAACTTTTTGTGGTTTTATATTAACTACTGTTCCTGTAGCTCCAGAGTCACAAAGAAATGTCATCATTGTTCCTGCTACTAATAACTGAATTAGGAGTTTTGTGTCTTCATTGTGCAACAATTGTTTCAACTCTAGTAGTTCTGCAGGTTGCACCTCATTTCCTCTTGTGGGTGCTTCTGTCTCATTTCCCAAATTTAGTCATGCATCTTGGTCCCTGAGCACTGTGCCCCTCTTATAACATTTCTCTCCTATCTGCCTCTGTTGCTTCTATCACTCCTCCCCCTGCCATTCACACCTGTATACATAGTTTCAGAATTAACTACAAACATGTTAGTTGACTGCTGTGTGTTCTTCTTACTCAGATACACTTTTTCTGCATGCATTGCATAATCTATATACTCGCTCAGTTTACAGGATAGCAGGGTTATGAAATATTTTGTAACAAAGTCTCTGATTGCAGGCAGACTTCCTCTATGTATGGCTTCTTTTAATTGCTGTCGATAAATCCCATCATCCTCTGTGTTGGCAGGGTCGTGGCCACTGTGCTGATCAAAAACTTGTTAAACAAAAATGTCTTAATTTACTAATACGTCTAGTCATAAACTAATTTCAGATATCTGGAATGTAAGTGTGGTGAAACTGATTTTATCTTAAAATGGCCTGCCATAAAGCACGTCACTTTCGGTTCACAGAAGTCTGATTGCAGTTGCACTGTTCACTTGTATGAATGACCAAACAACAAACAAAAAAAAAAATTAGAAAAAAATATTTCAGCAAAAATCGCCATTGAGCATCGAGACTTGCTGTGTGACTGTAGCTTTAGTCAGGAGTCTTCAAATCCAGCCCTCAAATGGCCAGTGTCCTGCAGCTTTATATGTGTCTCTGCTTCAACACACCTGAGTCAAATAATGAGGTCATTAGCAGGACTCTGGAGAACTTGACTGAATACTGAGGAAGTAATTCAGCTATTTTATTCAGGTGTGTTGGGCCAGGGACACATCCAAAAGTTTCAGGACACCTGTCCTTGAGTCCTGGATGTGAGGACTCCTGGTCTAAGTTAATATTCCAAAGCAGAAACTCTTTTAGAAAGAGAATCTTGATCAGAACAAAGAAAACTAAGAACTGAGTGCAGACTGAGAAAAGAGGACAAAATTAAAAGGAAAATGGAGAGAACACTTTGAAACAACAACAAGAACATTTTTTGCTTTCCTTATTTTATTGTTACCAGCAAGTTCATTTATCATGCCAAGCGAAGTATTTGGCCCTGACGTTGACTCAGAGCTCATCAGACAAACAGCTTTGTGAGTTGATTCATTCTGAACGTTAAAAGCTCATACCACTACTGCCACATTAATCTGACTGCATGGGCCAAGAGCTGATTGGTTCTGTGAGCAGTGTTTGAGACAGACGAGGTGTCATGCTGATCTGGAACCAACGGAAGTTCCAGTTGGTGCCAGAGGCTCTAAGGGTGAGGTTATTCCAGCTGCTTCATCTAGATGATCAGCAGATCCACCTGAGGTCATTTAAGATGAGGTCAGACCTGATCAGGCTGGGAAGTGGATGGTGGTGTTCTGGATGGTATCTTTATAATAACATGGATCTTCACCAGGTCCATTTCACTTTCCATCAAATGTTCTTTAATCATCATATTAATGCATAAACTCCCTGATGTTGTTTTATTATTTTTGCATATTTTATCCATATTTTGATCAACTTTGATTTTATTATGTTTTATTTTTCATTGTAATTTCATCACAAATCATTTTTGGGAATCATTTTACTGGCACATTTGAATTTAGTTTTTTTTTATGTAAGTATTTCTAAATAAAGCCCCATAAATTGTATATTTAATTGTCTCTGTCTTTTTGTATTGTTGACATGTGTGAAACTGAGGTTCCATCTTGTGCTTAATTTGTAGATTAATGAGCTAATGATTAGTTCTCTGGAATATTTTTTAGATTTCCCTGAATCTCACCTTATGCTCATGTAATCACACAGCAGGTTATGAGTTTAATCATTTGGCCAAAACACTACACAATGAAAAGGGTTGTAAAACAACAAATCAACAACAACAAAAAAAATTACAGTTAGGCCACGAAAGATGTTAGTTGAAAAAGAAAAGTGTAGGAAAATTTCCTTGAAAATACAGAACACACAACAGTATACATCAAAAACTTTTCTTAGGAGCAAAAAAAAAAAGTAATCAAGGATTGTGGATATTTATTTCAAATATGTAAATTACATGCTTAACATATAAATAGGGATTTCATATGTTTTTCAAGTAGTATTCAAGTTCTGGATTCTTTTAAATATTTGAAATAATTGCTAAAGTCCAGTACATCGGCCAGTACTGTTTTATAACCTAGCCTAATACAGATTTGTCTTTGTGTGCAGGATGTGTGATAGTGGTGAAGGCCTCTACACCTTCCAGACCAAAGAAGGGGAGCAGATCTACCAGAGGGTCCACTCCTCTACACTGGCCATTGCTGAGCAGCACAAAAAGGTCCTGCTGGAGATAGAGAAAAACAGAAAGGTGAGAACCTGGCTCACACACACACACACACACACACACACACACACACAGACTCACTCACTCACAGACAGGAAGAATGCATTCACTTTATTTTGATGTGACAAAGTCTAGTTATAAATAGTTTTAAATATTCCCCTACTGTCTCTTATAAGTTAGAAATTCTAAATCAAAAGATTTGGGACTGCAGTATTTGAACACAGTGATGGAGGAGTAGCTTCTCTTGGTCTTTCACCTCAGTTTTGCCTTTTGATAGTTTTTGCTTTTTGAAAGTTATTTTATATATCCAGCTTTAAAAGTTATTTTTACTTTTTTCCCTCACAACTGGATTACTTCAAATTTAAGGACTGTGGGATATTTTACTTTATTTTCTGACCTACAAGCAGTTCCAGTACATGATGCCTCTGTTCTCCACTGAAGACTTTGACAAGCTGCTTGAGAGAACTGAAGTGATAGAAATTAAAATTCATCAACTTGAAGTAAATGTGGAGGTGGAGGTGTATATGGAAATAAGACAACCTAACAGTTGATTCAAAATAATGGAGACTGATAGACAGCTATCCGGCACCACTTCAAACAGTCCTTTCTGGAACTCTCTCGGCGCAAAGCTGAAAAATAAATCCCATCCTTCAGATCTGGGAAAATGTTTAATTGACTGCACGAAACAGCCTGGCCAGCACTGTGGAGAAATGTCTCTTTGACCCCGGCACCAAGGAGAAAACAACAGTGGACTGCAACCATGACGAGCAACATCGACAATCAAACTGGAATCACAGGAATTCCACTGAAAAACAGGTTTGCTGCACTTCAACAAGAATCTGAGGGAAACCTCAGTTTCAAACACCAACAGGAGGTATGAGGCAAGATCTAAACACTTTCCTCCTAAAATGATTCAGGAGCAGCAAAACATGCTAAAGGTCCTGATTGTTGGTGATTGGGCAGTGAATAAAATTATATGCTTCTGTCATAAGAAAATGACCAAGGTACTTTGCTTACCCCATCGTATGGTGCCTGATATCTCTGAGAAAATACTGACAATTATGAATGAACATCCAAGAGTTGCAAATCTGATCATCCACACAGGAGCTCTTGATGTTACTAAGTAGCAGTCAAATATTTTGAAAGATGACTTCAGTCAAGTTGTTAATCAGTGGGCCACTACCGACAGTTTGAAGCAGAGATGAAAGATGCAGCAGATTGCTGCATCTTTCATCCTCTATTAATGAATGGCTTAAAAAGTGCTGACAACTTTAGAATGTTCTGGCATCTTCTGTCAGTTTACGTTGTGAATCACAAACTAGGAGAACCTTCCAAAGACAGGACACAAGACATCATGAATCATCAGAAAACACTGAGCGCTGATTCTCAGATTCTCCCTGCAGAGATTACATGAAAACTTCAAGGACAGATGAGCCAAACACAGTTAATCACAAGGACTGATAATGATGGAACCAACTGTACCACAACAAATGGAAAACCAGCCAGGACACCCACAGGACAACAAACATCTTCTCCACCTGTTTTAGACTTGCCTTTGATTTATCACTGGAACACTGATTAATTCTAATCTGGATTACAACTTTTTATTACTTCTCTTTATTTTGTCACTGTAGTGTAATGTTTCTTTTTTGTTTGCTTATTGTGTTATGTTTTTATCATGTAAAGCACTTTGAACTACCTTGTTGCTGAAATGTACTGTACAAATAAACTTGAATTGACTTCATCTTAATTTGGCCGCTGTATCAGTAAATTTATTAGTCTTGTTACATTGGCAAACTTTTTTTTATTGCATCAGCTTTGTCAACATTGACCTTCCTTAACCAATTAGTTAATTTGCCGTAATTAGAGATCAGCGCAGGGCAGTATATTTCCAGCCAAAAGTATTTGTGTTTTTTGTTGTACATTTTCAAGGGAGTAATTTACAGAATTCAAAAACTGCAGGGTGACAATCTCCTCCATTTTTTTTCTACCTGGGCATGTTTCCATTCCAGTTTACTGAGCACACAATTGTGCTGCTGTGTTACAACCTTTTTTTTGACGTGTGTAAAAGAGCTCTTCGGTTGTAGATATAGACAGGAAGAATTCAGCTGGTCTGCATAAGAAGGCTGGATTTTAAACTTGTTTGTGTGGACTGACTCCCACAGACCAAACCACTCACCTAAAGGGCTTGAGGTCTGAATAAAAGTTATAAAGAATGTTATATGGTAGTTTCTGAGCTCCATCTTAATGTACTGTGCTGTTATGTGCATGTGACACCTAGCTGCTGTCTAAGGACTCAGAGGCTGGCTCCTACCCATGTACCCCAACTGCCATCCTACCCCGATCCGCATACTGGCACCACATCACTGGAAACCAGACCGGCATGGACCCTGGGAGTGGTAGGTCACTTTTAACTTTGTCAGTCTAATATTTTGACCAAAATCAGTTACTGTTGCAACTGAAAAATTGTTTACTAGGAAAATATTTGAAATTTTGCTAGTATAAAATGAAGCACATCAATGATAAATCCATTTTAGTCATGCACGTCTTGGGTGGCAGGTGATGGGGGTCTGGACATGCTAATTCTTGGCGGCTTAATTTGACCTTGGGTGACATGGAATGTCACCTACCTAGCAGGTGACGAGCCAGTTGTGGTATGTGAACATTAGTGATGCCCAGCGTCAAATTTCAAGAGGGAAGGTTGACTGTTGTCTGTGCCTAATACAAACAGTATTTTGTTATTTGACCACTACAAAAATGGAATCACAATGGGACATATTTAGGATTTCCATTGCTGACTTGAGTGTTGTCTGAAAATGAATGTTGCTTGTTGCAACCAGAAGACCCATTTTGTGGCGCCAGTGGTGATAGAAGCCATCAGTCTGAACGAGGACTTTTAGGCGTGGTTATCTTTGGGGACTTTTAAACCAGCTGGCAAGTGATTTAGGAGTCCCCAAAGATAACCCCTGGTGCCCAGGTAGGACTGTGGTTCCTTTGGGTGAAGATTCAAAACTTGGGAGGAATTCAGAGAGACTATAGAGAGGAATTCAGAGACTTTTAGTTGGCCTCATGGAAGTTCTGGAAAATTGTTAAACTGCTCAGAAAGGAAAGGAGAATCAGGCTGTGTTGGTTTGCGGGGGAGATATTGGCTGATATAGGAAAGGAGCCCTTTGAAGATATCAATCCTATAACAAGGTCTTCTGTGGACAGGGACAGAGTGTGAGACTCTGGGAGTCTGGACTGTGACTCCCAGAGTCTCAGACTCTGTCCGCAGTCAGTTAAAAAGGTCCCTGGAGGCAGTAGCAGGTGGTTGAGAGTCATCCAGAGAAGGCTCTAGATGTTCTTCAGCTGTCGTGGTTGACATGCCTTTTCAATGTCTTACGGTGGACCACAGCAACACCTGTGGAATGGCAGACTGGACTGATGGTACCAATTGTTAAGAAAAGCGACAAAGGAGTTGATCCAGTTATTGAGAGCTCACAACTTTCTGCCTACCTGGCAAAGTCTACTCAAGGAATGTAGAAAGTGGATTCTGGTTGATTGTTAAACCTCTGAGACAGAGCAATCTGGAGGCCAGATCAGTACCCTGCAGAGTTACTGAGGAAGTCACACAAGGTTGGTTGTTCTGTCCACATGTATTGTCTAGATCTAGAGAAGGCTTTCAACCATCTCTCTAAGTATTTTATGAATAATGCTGTGGGAGTATGGGGTGCCTGAGTGGCTGGTCCTTGTACGCCCAAAGCAAGGGTTGTTCCTAGTGCGGGTTGGACTCTGCTGGTGCTGCTCCTTGTTGATCCTGTTTGTGGTGGTTATGAACAGGATCACAAGGCTTGGTCAATGAGAGAAGGGTGTCTGGATTGGTAACCTCTGAATTACATCTTTATTGTTTGTGAGCATGGAGGTTCTTTTTGTGTCCTCAGATCATGAGCTACACTGGATCAGTTCACAGCCAAGTGGGAAGTGGCTGGGTCTCAGACTCTGTCCCCAGTGAGTTAAAAAGCTCCCTAGAGGCAGGGGCTTTTCTTCATCTGAGGCCACGGTTCTCAATTGAAAGACAGTTGACTTCATCCCCCATCTCAGGGTTCAGTGCTTACCTTAAGCAGAGGAGCTCAAGTGTCTTGATGTCTTGTTTACAATTGACAGCCAGATGGAGCAGGAGATGAATTGACAAATTGGATCTTTGTGTTAGGATTCTAGTATGCTTTGTGGATTTTGCTGTGAGAGTGAGTTCCTGTTCCAGAGAGGATGTGTGCTGGAGAGCTCCACCGGCCCTGTGCTGCTGCACACCTGTCACCAATCATCTCTTCAGGCTGGCTAGTGTTTCTAAGGAGCTGCAGAATCTTCATTCCCTGCCGGATGATTACTGATGATGGTTGGCTTCTAGCTCTTGAGGTTTCCCCAGATCCACCTGAGGAAGAACTTACCTGTGTGCTGCTGATTGCACTCTGACATGCTCAGCTCCTTCACCTGCCTGCCCATTCTCCAGCACCAAGCTCTCTCCAGGATTATATCCCTCTCTGGACACTCTCTCTCTCTCTCTCTCAAACCTCTGGACTCCATCTGTGGACGAGATCCTCTTCTCACTCGCACCAGAACCCAACAACCCCTCTCTGCTTATTACGACTAACAGTCAAACGATCCAGGAACCAGATCACTGTGGACTAAATCCTCCTGTTGTTTCTGTACATATTGTAAATAAACTGTCTTACCTTTCCCACCTTGTCTCCTGCATGATTCTGCATGTGGGTTTGAAAACTACCACCCACCATGACACTTTGTCCTTGGAAAATGTGTTCACTGGTCTGTTGTAAAGAAATAGCTGAGCCCTAAAGCAAAGCTCTCTGTTTATTGGTCAATCTCCATTCTGAACCTAATCTATGGTCACGAGACTGGATCATGGATCATGGCCAAAAAAACAAGATCCCACATACATTTTCTTTTTGGTAGCTGGTCTAAGCTTTAGAGATGGGTGAGGAGCTCTGTTAACTGGAGGTTCTAGAAGTAGAGCTGTTACTCTTACACATCAGAGTCAGTTGAGTTGACTCAGGCATTTGAATGAAAACCCTTTTGGTCTGGGAATGCTGTGGGATTCACCAGATTGAGCTGGAGAGTGTTGCTGGGGGGAACGATGCCTGGCTTTCCCTCTTGGACCTGCACCCCATGTGACCCGTTCTGGGATAAATGAAAACTTAACGGATGGATGGATTTTTAATATATAACTCTTGAGTATATTAAATATTGCCTGTCTTTATTGGCTATGACAAAAAATAAACAGAGAACCCTTCGATCAAACTTAATTTGACAGGCACCACTCCCCTATCCCCTCCCCCTAGGGAAGTGACGTGATAATGAACATGGTTTTTGGACTTTTATTGTTCTTCTGCTCAAAGTGGTCTGCATGAGAGTCATATTTACAAAACACAGATATATTCATACATTGATAGGTAGGTAGGCAATTAGGGTTAAGTGTCTTGCCCAGGAGCACAACTACATGTGACAGGAGGAAGCCTGAACCAAACCTACAAGCTTTTGATTGTAAGGCAACTACTCTACCCCCTAAGCCACAGCCGCCCTTGAGTTTGAAAGGAATCAATTTTGCAGTCCCCTTATGGTAACCATAATGTCAGTTTTCTTACCTTCCTTGAGGTTTTTTGTTTGTTTTTAAGACTTTCTTCCTTCAGAATGTTATCCTACTGCTGTAGCTTGAAATGACCTCAAAGACAGCATCCTGACCCAACTCTCCTGCTGTGACGTCCCCCTGAAACCACCCCTCCACGAATAAAATATCCCAGAAGGGTCACGTGACATCAGTGTTGTTTCAATAAAACAATAGTTTAATTTATTTGCGCAGACATTAAGCTATATAGTTTTTTTTTCATTTATTTTATTTTTATAGTACAATTGCTGATTACTATGCAGAGTGCAAAAACACACTGAACTTTTAAGATTTTTGAAAGAAACAAACAAACAAAAAAACCCGGTTTCTTCTAATCCATAAAATAAATTGAAATAAAGGTTACATTCCAGATGAAAGCCGAATAAGCAGTGCTATTTATCATTTAATGTGAACTCATGTTTGCTTACAAGGAGGTCTCCTTTTGAAAGAAAAAACATATTCTTTTAATACGTATATACCTGTTTTGATCTTCACTAAAAATATATATTTTTATCAATACTGTTAAAATATACTGAAATAATAGGTTACATTCCAGCTAAAAGCTAATTAAATATTTCAATTTATCCTTGATTGTAAACTCATGTTTCTTTACAAAGAGGTCTCCAGCAAACAGTCTAACTTCCTCCTGAGACATTCCAAACCAGTTTTTTCAGTTTCTCCTGCTGTGACTGTCCATCTGAAGCTGCCCCAGACCAATCAGCAGAATTTCATCACATTACTTAATTTGAATACTATCTGGCTTCAAAGAGAGTATCCTGTCCCCCAATGCCCCCCACCTGCCCTGATTTGAATAAAAATAGGTGCGGTTTCACAAGCATAGCTTGATTTTTAACAGCAAAAACACATTGCTGGTTTAAAAGGACATTACTTCTTGAGAAGAGTCTTGAGCTGACACGGACGCGTGCCGACATCGTCTCCTTAGGTACAGCATAAATTTTAAACCGTTCAGCCTTCCCAGCCTGACAGAGAATATTCAGCTGTGAGAGAGGGCGTCGTACCCGGCCCACAGTCTGATCCGGATGAGCCGTTTATCAGATCCACTCTCCAGAGTAAGTTGAAAAAAGGATATTATCGTTACTATATTACTGTAATTATTTAGGTAGAAAAAAATGATGGTGATAACTTCTTACAGATTTACGAGGAAGATACAGATCCTGTGGTGATTCTGTCAGATACTGAAGACATGCTCCAGGCTTCTGACCGGGTTGCCCAGGCTTCCCAGACAGATGTGGTAGACTCACCTGTGAGAGAAGACGCTGTACCCAGCCCGCCGGGTGGTTCTGGAAAACTGATTAACAGATCTGCTCTGCAGAGTAAATTAAAAACTGCTTATTATTTTAAGTAGGAAGAAAAAAGTATGTTAACCTTTACATGGCACTTGTATCCACTCTGAGCTGTGTGTGTGTGTGTGTGTGTGTGTGTGTGTGTGTGTGTGTGTGTGTGTGTGTGTGTGTGTGTGCACAAGTATTTTTATATCTTGACCTTTTGTTTCTGAGTTGGTATCTGTGATCATTATACCCTACTGTTTGCAATGAGAGTAGTCTCTAATAAATGTTATTTCATAAGGTTGAGATCCATGGAGAAGAGAAAGAGATCACAAAGACTACAAAGACTAATTTCAGGTAAATGTTACTGACAGTTATTGCAATATTTATTTCATGTGAATTCTGGATTTATTCAATTCAATTTTGGATTTAGAGTTTGTGTATATATATATATATATATATATATATATATATATATATATATATATATATATATATATATATGTATATGTATATATATATATATATATATATATATATATATGTATATATATATATATATATATACATATATATATATATATATGTGTGTGTGTGTGTGTGTGTGTGTGTGTATAAAAAAAAAAATTCCCTTCTCACCCTCCACGGGTGGTCTTTCTCAACCTCTGAGCTCGGGTCCTCTACCAGAGGCCTGGGAGCTTGAGGGTTCTGCGTAGTATCTTGGCTGTGCCGAGAACTGCGCATTTCTGGACTGAGATGTCTGATGTTGTTCCTGGGATCTGTTTTAGCCACTGCTCCAGTTTGGGGGTGACTGCCCCGAGGGCCCCGATGACCACAGGCACCACTGTGGTCTTCACCTTCCAGGCCTTCTCCAGTTCCTCTCTGAGGCCCTGGTATTTCTCCAGTTTCTCATGTTCCTTTTTCCTGATGTTGCAATCGCTTGGTATTGCTATATCCACCACAACGGCTTTCCTCTGTTGTTTATCCACCACCACGATGTCCGGTTGGTTCGCCATTACCATTTTGTCTGTCTGGATCTGGAAGTCCCACAGGATCTTAGCTCGGTCATTCTCCACCACCTTTGGGGGTGTGCCCCACTTTGATCTTGGGGCTTCCAGTCCATATCCTGCACAGATGTTTCTGTACACTATGCCCGCCACTTGGTTATGACGTTCCATGTACGCTTTCCCTGCCAGCATCTTGCACCCTGCTGTTATGTGTTGGACTGTCTCAGGGGCCTCCTTGCACAATCTACACCTTGGATCTTGTCTGGTGTGGTAGATCTGAGCCTCTATTGCTCTGGTGTTTAGGGCCTGTTCCTGTGCAGCCAGGATGAGTGCCTCTGTGCTGTCCTTGAGTCCAGCTTTTTCCAGCCATTGGTAGGATTTCCTGATATCAGCCACTTCAGTTATTTGTCGGTGGTACATCCCATGTAGGGGCTTATCCTCCCATGATGGTTCCTCCAGCACCTCATCCTCTGGTCCCCATTGTTTGAGACATTCGCTGAGCACATCGTCGGTTGAGGCTTTGACCTTGATGTATTTATGGATCTTGGATGTTTCATCCTGGACAGTGGCTCTCACACTCGCTAGTCCTCTGCCTCCGTCCTTACGGCTCGCGTATAGTCTCAGGATGCTGGATTTAGGGTGGAACCCTCCATGCATGGTTAGTAGTTTCCGAGTTTTAACATCCATGGTCTTTATCTCTTCCTTTGGCCAGCTTATTATTCCTGCAGGGTATCTGATTACTGGCAAGGCATAGCTGTTTATCGCACGGATCTTGTTCTTGCCATTGAGCTGGCTTCTCAGGACTTGCCTTACTCGTTGGAGGTATTTGGCTGTGGCTCCTTTCCTTGTGACCTCATCGAGGCTGCCATTTGCTTGTGGTATTCCCAGGTACTTGTAACTGTCCTCAATGTCTGCTATTGTTCCCTCTGGGAGTGAGACCCCTTCTGTGTGGATGACCTTCCCTCTCTGTGTAACCATCCGACCACACTTCTCTAGTCCGAATGACATCCCAATGTCAGTGCTGTAGATCCTGGTGGTGTGGATCAGTGAGTCGATGTCTCGTTTGCTCTTAGCGTACAGCTTGATGTCATCCATGTAGAGGAGGTGACTGATGGTGGCTCCGTTCTTGAGTCGGTATCCGTAGCCAGTCTTGTTGATGACTTGGCTGAGGGGGTTCAGACCTATGCAGAACAGCAGTGGGGACAGAGCGTCTCCTTGGTATATGCCACATTTGATGGACACTTGTGCAATTGGCTTGTAGTTGGCTTCAAGGGTGGTTTTCCACATCCCCATCGAGGCTGCAATGAAGGCTCTTAGAGTCCTGTTGATGTTGTACATCTCTAAGCATTCAATGATCCAAGTGTGTGGCATTGAGTCATAGGCTTTCTTGTAATCAATCCAAGCCGTGCACAGGTTGGTGTGTCGGGTTTTGCAGTCTCGGGCGACTGTTTGGTCTACCAGGAGTTGGTGTTTGGCTCCTCTGGTATTTATGCCGATGCCCTTCTGTGCTGTACTCATGTATTTATCCATGTGCCCACCTATCTTAGCTGCTATGATGCCTGACATGAGCTTCCATGTTGTAGAGAGACAGGTTATTGGCCGATAGTTGGATGGGACCGAACCCTTTGAGGGATCCTTCTGGATCAGGATTGTGCGCCCTTCTGTTAACCATTCAGGGTGAGTCCCACTTTGTAGCAGCTGGTTCATTTGAGTTGCCAGTCGCTCATGGAGGGCAGTGAGTTTCTTTAGCCAGTAGGCATGGATCATGTCAGGACCTGGTGCTGTCCAGTTTTTCATACCTGAGACTCTTTCTTGGACATCTGCCACTGTGATAGTTACTGGGGCTTGCTCAGGGAGGTTGCTGTGGTCATCTCGTAGAGAGATTAGCCACTGTGCATTGCTGTTGTGGGTCGCCTCCCTTTCCCATATGCCTTTCCAGTACTGTTGGGTCTCCAGCCTTGGTGGGTCTGCTCTGTTGTTATTACCCTGCCATTGAGAGTACACTTTAGCTGGTTGGGTGGAGAAGAGCCGGTTAATCCTCCTGGCTTCATTTTCTCTCGTGTACCTCTTTAGGCGACTGGCCAAGGCTTGGAGCCTTTGTTTGGCAGTTTCGAGCGCTTCAGGTATGGGCATCTGGCTGTACCGCTTGGGTACCGGTCTTTTGATTGCACCTCTTTGGATCTCTGACAATTGGCTCACTTCCCTCC
This sequence comes from Anableps anableps, assembly GCA_014839685.1. NCBI lineage: Eukaryota > Metazoa > Chordata > Actinopteri > Cyprinodontiformes > Anablepidae > Anableps > Anableps anableps. The sequence goes on along the minus strand of CM026067.1, from coordinate 913,925 downwards.
TTGTTACCTTGATTTTAGCCTCTAACCGTCTTTTCCATGGTGGGTATTGAATCTCATGGTTGCTCCTATAGCCGAGCATCTCAAGGATCACTGATGCTGAGTTGTACACCAGCTCATTGGTTTCCGTTATGGTGTTGGTAGGGATCGTTCTCAATGCTGCATTCACATCTTCAATGAGACTTTCTGATGGTACTTCACTCAGCCGTTGTAATTGGCATCGGGATTGCCTGGTGTTCATTCGGGCCACGATCCTACCTCTCAGGTCAGTTGCTGCCTCGTTCAGCTGTGATGGTTCGTTCATTATTGGGGCTGCATACTCAATCTGCGGGTGGGGAGTTGAAGCTAACTCCCCTCTGACCTGGCGTCCTGGCTCCCCCTTGCCATAGCATTTGTGTTGTACCTCGTCTATCTCAAGTTGTGACAGCATTCGCCGTTTGTGGATGTTGGAACACTGAGCTACTAGTTGTTTGGCAGTTAGTGCTGAATGGGGATGTCGACGTAACCATTCCTCCCGCATTCTTTGCATGTAACCCCTCTGACTAGGGTTACTTGAGTAGTAGCATTCCAACAGATCCAAGTTTTCACCTCTCGCCCAATTCCGTCTTGTTCCAGTAACCCATTTTTCGTAAAGGTGCCCTGGTTCCCCAGCACCTGACGCAGACCTTGTTTGGCCGGGCGACGTCTGAGCCGGCATGGCGTGTATTCCTTTGTCACTCATCATGAGGTAGGCAGTAGCGCGAAGGATCTTGCCTAAGGACCCACACTGGATATCTGAACCAAGCGACCCGGCCTGGATTCGAACCCCGGTCTCCCGGGTGAAGGTCGGGTGACTTACCCATTGAGCTACCCAGCCGCTATATATATATATATATATATATATATATATATATATATATATATATATATATATATATATATATATTATTTTTTTTTTTTATTTTACGTTTCTGTTCTCAGGTAAATACAGTGTTACCTACTTTAACTTTCTCAACCCTGACGTGAGTATGGTGCAGTGGAAGTACAGCAAACGATGCATCACTCGTCCTAACAAGGTGAATAATGTGTTCATCACTGCATTTACCGCAGCTTACGCACACCTGAAACTTTTAAGCTGTCTGGAGCAGTTGCAGGAGAAAATTCTCTACATAGACACAGACAGTCTAATCTATGTGCTAAAAGAGGGTGAGACTCCTTTGGAACTGGGGAATTATCTTGGGGATTTAACCGATGAACTGGGGGGGTGACACAATTCAGGAGTTTGTAGCAGCAGGACCCAAGAGACTTACCAGACCAAATACCAGAAAAAAAGTGGTGATGTGCGTTAAAGGCATCACTCAGATGCATGAATGCACTGAGAGGGTCAATTTTGACAGCATCAAAGAGCTGGTGGAAGGCTATTTAGCAGGATCCAGAGGTGGCGTTATAGAGACCCCTTAACGCACCGTCAGACTGAATAAAAAGGGGTTTGTACTGAAAAACACAAAATTTCTCAAAAGATTTCGTGTTGTGTATGATAAGAGGAGGCTTTTTCCTGATGGGAAAACGCTACCTTTTGTTTATTAGGGCTAAACAGAGGGGGAAAATGTTACATTTCAATGATGTACAGGAGACCTATTTTGATCCTATATTCAAGACACCTTTCTCATGTATGATCGTGGGACCAAGTGGGTGTGGGAAAACTTTCTGTATAAAAAGTGCTCTACAGAATTGTAATCATGTCATGAATGTTGTACCGGAAAACATTGTGTGGATATACACTTCTTTTCAACCTATGTATGCTGAAATGCAGAAAATTAATAAAACAATTAAATTCATTGAAGGACTACCTAATATTTTTGAAGATGAACATCTGTTTCCTTGTGAGCAAAGCCATCTGGTTATTTTAGACAATGTCATTTTCCAAGCCTCAGACCATCCTGAAGTGGTTAAGATTTTCACTCAATATAGACATCATCAGAACATGAGTGTCCTGATGTTGACACAAAATGTATTTCACCAGGGGAAGTGCAGTCGCACCATTTGTCTGAATAGTAATTATATGGTGTTGTTTAAGAACCCCAGAGATAAATTACAAGTGAATATACCTGCTTGTCAAATCTTCCCATCATCAAAGGCACTTTTCCTTGACAGTTTTGAAGATGCAACTGGAGAAGCTCATAGTTATTTAATCGTTGATCTCACTCCTATTTGACCAGAACGTTACAGATTGAGATCGGGTATACTTCCTCACCAGTGACCAGTTGTTTATGTACCTAAAACAAAGTAAGTCATCATGTCTGCACGCATAAAAAAGAATGCCCCTTTACTTAGGGCTCTGTACCATGCCATTCCTCAGAAGCGTAGAGATATCCTTGGACACTGTTCACCTGACTTTCTAAAAACTCTGTGTGAGATTGCTTTGGACATCTTAAAAGGTAACATTAAACTCTCACCTTCTCAGCATCGAAAATTAAAAAAGCAGAAAAAGATCACCAGCCTGCTGGCTGATAAAAGAACTGGTTTAAAGCACAAACAGTTGGCTCTCAAAAGTCAAGGAGGAGGGTTTATTCTTCCTATCTTAGCAGCTCTTGCTCCCCTGATTGGGGACCTGGTTGGTGGGATCATTAGGAGATAATATGTCTCAAAAGATGTTTCTGATCTCGCCCCATCAGTTCAAGCATTTGACTCAATCAGAGACTTCCATCAGACAAACAGCAGAAGAGGATTTGGATTCTAAAATGAGAGCGATATTGAATGAACCAAGGCTGTCTTCATACGAGAAAATTAAAAAATATGATGCTTTGTTGCAGAGATATTTGACCCTAATTAAGCAAGGTCAGTTAGAGGAGTCTCAGTTAACTGTGACTTTGCAGCGTGACTATCTTAAGGATAATCCTGTGTCTGAAACTAGAAACCATGAGGATGACTCTGCTGTTAAACCCTATCAAGCTGGATTGGATGAAACAGTGATTGAGGTCATAAAAACTCTTCCCAAAAGAGACCAGAAATATGCTGAATACATCTTGAAAAAAACTGTCCAAGAGTAACAGTGGGTGGACATCCAGAGGAGAATTTGTTTACTGGGGGCATGTCACAAGGGAGTCTCATCTGCTTGATTAACTCAAAAACCTTCTGCTCCCCTTGAAGAGAAAACCTCAAAGCCTGCTCCTAATAGGATGGAGTGAATTTCCTGAACACTCTGGATGAGCTAAACATTCCAGTTTCTTCAGTGAATAACCCGCAAGCCCGTAAACAATATCTGTGTCTCAAGACAGAACCAGACAGATTGGAGAAAACCATGGAAAACCCTCTGGAAAGACGAAGATAATAGATCATCCTTTCCCCAAAATTTGATGGAATAAAGCGAATAAAGAAGGCCATTCTATCTCCAAAATTTGATGGAACACAGCACGATGAACAGGATGAGATCTCAAATGGACAGAATGTACGTAAAAGGAAAAAACCTTCACAATGGATTACTTTTTCTCCATAAACTGTGACAGAATAATGCAATTTTATCTCAATAAAACATTTATTTATAAAAAAAAATTTTATGTTCAGTCTCTTGTTTTATCACAGAAAACACATAGTATTGATAAAGATAATGAAAAGAGATAAACATTATGTTAACAATTTGTAACAATCTCAGCGCAGCATTTGACACTGTTGACCATGATATATTATTAAAGTGCCTGGAGAGCTGGGTCGGATTCTCTGGTACGGTACTTAATTGGTTCAAATCCTACCTAAAGAACAGGGATTTCTTTGTGTCAATAGGCAACTTCTCATCAGAGCGGACAAAAGTCACATGTGGAGTACCCCAAGGTTCAATCGTGGGACCCCTCCTATTTAATATCTACATGCTCCCATTAGCTCAGATTATAACAAGTAATAAGATGAGCTACCATAATTATGCAGATGATACACAGCTCTATATTATGATGTCACCAGGTGACTCCAAACCCATAAAGCACTAAACAGATGCCAAGAACAAATCAGTGCGTGGATGTGCCAAAACTTTCCCCAGCTGAACAAAAACAAAACTGAAATCATTGTCTTTGGACCTAAAGAGGAACGATACAGAGTCATCGCACAGCTTCAGTTATTACAGCTAGAAACTAGTGATCAAGCCCGAAATCCGGGTATAGTGATGGACTCATACCTGAACCTTCAGAGACACATAAAAACAGTTATAAAGTCGACCTTCTATCACCTCAAGAACATTTCCAGGATTAAAGGACTAATGTCTCAACAAGATTTAGAGAAACTCATCCATGCATTTATCTTTAGCCGCATTGATTACTGCAACAGTGTCTTCACAGGTCTGCCTAAAACATCAATCAGACAGCTGCAGCTGATCCAAAATGCTGCTGCTCGTGTTCTCACTAAGACCAGGAAGATAGAGCACATCACCTCAGTTCTAAAGTCCTTCCACTGGCTCCCTGTAGCTCAGAGAATAGACTTTAAAATACTTCTGTTAGTTTATAAATCACTGAACAGCTTAGCACCAAAATACATTGGAGACCTGTTGATGTTGTATCAACCTTCCAGACCACTTAGGTTTTCTGTTTCTAGCCTGCTCTGCATCCCCAGAACCAGAACCAAACATGGAGAAGCAGCCCTCAGTTTTTATGCAGTGCTAATCTGAAACAAACTTCCAGAAAACTGCAAAACAGCCGAAAAACTAAATTCCTTTAAATGAAGGCTGAAAACCCACCTGTTTAGAGCTGTATTTGATTAGTAGTCTGGAACATAAATCTGCAAACAAATCCGACTAAGACAAGTTTGGTTTTCCAACGGCTGGAAGTTTGAGTGAAAATCAGTTAAATAAAGTAAGTGAATCATTGATCAATGTTTTTGCCGATGATTTTAATGATTTTCATGTGTATTTGCTAGGTAATTTTGATGATTTTGCTGTATACTTGATTGATGTTTTTATGATGTAAAGCACTTTGCTGCTGAAATGTGCTATATAAATAAACTTGACTTGACTTTTAGAAATGTTACAATATTTGATGGGTAGAAATCAAAATCTGGTGGGAATCCATAAGTCAAAGAAGGTAGCATGTCCATTATCTTTCAAAGTCAAGGCCAACCAGTGTTCTCCAGGCAAGTCTGAAGGATCTGTGTTCACAATAAAGTTATGCCGGTCCTATGTATGTATACGCAAGTCGCGGCAGTTGATCACAAGCCCAAACATCGCAAAATAGATCCCCCAACAGATGATGTAGTAGACTTTCCAGTTCGTGATTATTCATGCTTAACAGTAATCCACCAGCACTTGTCTTCTCAAGTTGATCTCCAGAATGGAATTGTAACAGCCATAGATGATTAATGTTGTGGTATGAGGTAATGGTTCTCGGAACCTCATTTCCAATCTCAGGTTTCCATTGGACACAGGTGATAAAGCATCCGTGTCCTCACCAGGATTGAGATTAAAGACAAACAGTGAGTATCCGTCGTTAAATTCCTGACGCTTGATGCCCAGAGGAAGATCTTTTAAATGACGACCTGTAGCTGTGAATATGTTGTAAAATTCCCTGACTGATATCCCCTGGTTGAATTGAGGTTGGAATCCCTTAGCAGGAACTTGTTTACTATCCCGACAAAGAGCTAGATATTCTACATCCATACGTCTAAAGTTGAAAGGTTATCGATCCCTTCTTCCTGTGAAGGACTCGTGGTGGACCATTCCTAATACCACATATTTAGGCTTTGCTCCCAAAAAGAGATTCTCCTGGGTACATATCCTTGAATTTTCAGGAATAGAGTATGTTTTCACATTCACACGCGATAGCAGATACAGAGCATTCCCCCTCATTAAGGCTGAGGTATGCCCTAGATGGATAGTAGGGGAGACTGAAACCTTTTTGACAAAAAGAGAAGCACCTAATATTTTCAGTGAAAAGGTTGAGTCACGGGCTTTCATAAGACAAAGTGTCATTGGCTCATGTTAGTTTAATTCTCATATCCACAGAATTCAGGAGAAGTCTCTCACAGAAAAAATATCCCAGTGAAGAGGGCCTAGAAGGTGAACTTCTCTGGATTCAGCAGTGAAAAAGGCTCTCTAATTTAACCCAGTGTTTGGACCATTGTCTACAATGATAGAGTCCACAGCTCCTGCTGTGTCTTTGTAATAAAACCTGCATTGACTCTTTAATGCATCTTTAGAAAAGTTGAGCAGCGTCTCAATCACAGCCTTGTAAGGATGGGTGGTGCTAGACTGTGAAATTAATCTGTCCCCCAAAATCACATTAGATTGATTAAAAATTGTATTAAGGGGGTAACTGATGAGTCCCACAGCTGCATCAGCTGCCAGGTTACTACCATCAGCATTGGTAATCTTGATACGAAGATGAAGTAGAGTGTCATTTAGATACAGGTATTTTTCACCATCTCCAGGGATAAAGAATTCAATAGGACCGCCATCTGTAAGAGCTGACAGCAGTAGAATTTCTGTGTAGAGCTTATCCTCGACAGATAATTGGGTCATGGGAGCTGTAAATAAATCCAACTCTGCTAAGGTGCATTTGGGTGATTTCTAATGCAGGAGAGCCAGGGTTGAAATGTTTCTTTACTTCTCGAAGTAACTTTCACTGAACTATATCCCTGTTCCGAGCAGACTTCCTCCTCTTAGCCTTATTTCTGCCTTCTGATTTCTTCTTTTTAAGAACCCTGCGTATGTGTGAGGACCACATACACTGTCCAGGTGGTTGCTTCCTCACTCTCCATTACAGAACCATAATCCCTGACCCTTCTCGACCATCAGTGCTTTTGGATGAATCTGTTATTTTACTCACAGTTTTACCAATGACATCTGAGGCAATATTTGTGGCAGCCTTTTTCAAGTGAGGCTTAGCAATGGCAAAACCTTATTTAACTAAAGGTGAGACGAAGCAAAAATAATTTTGAAAATACTGAACCTATTCCATGACCATACATCACAGGGACTCTGTAAAAACCAGGTAAAGCGCCTCCTACCTGGCTCTGGTAATAGTGTACAAAGTGGTGAGGGTCATCTCTCAGGTTTATCAGAACCATGTTCTTGCTGATTTATACACGTCTTCCTTCGCTGATGTCTCCATATTTGTCTTTCACACACTTCAGCGAAGTAATAGTATGAACTACTACACTGATTTCCTTTAATCAATGTATTATATATGAAAGTATCCAATCAGAGTTTTTACATTTGATTGTATATCATCTCAGCGCACGATGTGATATCACAGGTCTGAAATGTGGTTTCACAATGGTCTTTCCATAGGTAAAATTTACTGGAACATCTTGATCTGTTTTAAGTTCTATCTGAATATTTTCAATATGTTTTCTGGCTACAGGGAGATAGTGCGGTGGATTAAAGGTCTGAGTGGTTATATCACCAAACTTGCCTTCTACTTAACTGTACGGAGGAGAGGAGCATAAGCATCACCAACTATTTGCTGTGCAACCACATCACTGTAACAATAGAGCTGGTAGAAGCCTGATTTTATATCCATAGGGTGAGGTGGAGACCTTGTATTAAACTTGATCAATTTTCCAGGCTCCATACTGAACATGTAGGCAATTGGAGCATGAAAATGTAGATGGTACTGCCCACCTGCTTGAAAGATAATCTGTTTGCAAATATATACAGTTTAAAATAAATGTCAGAGTCTGTCTTTCAAAAGTGACTTTCAAGCTCTGCTTTCAGCTGCATCAAGTCCTGGTAGTATCTGGGCGCAATATTTTGATGAAAGAACTCTTCCTCCCCTGCTTTCCTCCATTCAAACTAGGCTGATTCGGTTGGAACATTATGCCAAGTGTGAGGATAAGAAATCTCTGCCAAGGCAACCTGCCACGGACCTTCTTGATTAATATACTGTGCTAAATTCACACAGAAATTTGAAACTGTGTTATTCTTAAAAACATTTAGACCAGCATTGGAGGGTAACACAAAACCCTTCATCCTCTACCGTGCCCTCCATGGTAGTGTCTCGGCTGTAAGGCCAGTTTTTCCAATGTACAAAAAGCTATTTAACTCCTCTGATGGTGTGTCATTTTAAAATCTCTTCCACTTGGTACATCTTACCTTTAGACATTTTTACTTTTTGAAGCTCCAATGCGTAAAAAGAACCTTGAATAGGCTCATTATACAAATCTTTAAGTTTGTATACAGGAGGAGATCGAGGTATTCGCTCAGTAATTGTAAACACTTCATCTATAAAGCTCTCTTCATATTTCTTATTAAAAACCCTGCGTGCCTTCAATATTCTGACAAGATCCCCCTCTTTAAACATAGCCCCGGACTACTTGCAATATCGATTGGAGATAGTACCATACAGGTTCTGGAAGATTTGAAAGGCATTTTTGGAGTTCACTGGTACCTGTCAAATTATGTTTGATCAAAGGGTTCTCTGTTCATTTTTTATGACAAATATTATAAAAGACAAACTAAAGCTCATTCATTCTACAGAACTAGCGTCTGCTAACTACTTAGCAGGTGAAAGACTGCTGTTATCTTAAATGAAAAGACTTGTTCCACACTGTGAAATAAAGTAATTTACATACCCTACTGACTTTAATGGTAAACATGGAGAGTCATTATATTGCTTTTCATTTTGTCCTGTGGAAGTGGTTCACTGAACTCTAATCAGGTTGTTGTATAATTCAAAATGGTGGACTGTGAAAAATGGTGAGGCACATTTGTCTCTTTTCTAAACAGGCAAACTGGGTCACTATATTTTATCCAACAATTGGTTAAAACTACTCAAGTTCTGTCCCAACAGTATAAAACCACCATTTGGATTTAAGAAAAAAATAAGTAGTTTTTAGAGTGAAAAAACATCCCAGAATAAGACAGTAATAGCTGAGGTTTACAACATCAAAAGTAGTAAAAACAATTAAATTTTCTGGCTGTGGACAAAGCTTAGATGAATACCTCCAACTCCTGCCAAATACGTCACACAATAAATCTGGAAAGGAAACTGGAAAACTGTCACACCCTGCTTAAGATAACATAGTTTTCTTCCCATGTATTGTGAATAATTTTTCATAAAAACCATGCACTGCATTTAACAAGTCTGTTTCCACTCTGTTTGTAGATGATGGTGCAGAAGATGAAGTACTATCCTCCCATCTGCCACCTGAGGGTCACACCACGTTGGCCTTAAATGCACGAGCACAGTCCCTGTCACATATACATGCACATGTCCCATCACACTACCCTACATTTCCAGGACAGTGACACATACATACTCATTCATACATGCACACATAGAGGAAGATTTGGATATGTACAGGTATATGGAGACATACAGTGACGACACATATCTTTCCTGTTTCAATTGCTGCAGTTTGATGCTGTAGCATTATTCTACAGAGGACATGTTTCCAGCATAGTGACCAAGTGCAAATGGACTGCACACAACTGGGCTTCCTTCTGTGACTGTAGTTCTACAGTAGGCTAAGGTGTTGGTAGACATTCAGCTCTGCCTGGGGTTTTGTAAAAGTTTCTATGACTTGCTGTGCAATGTGTCAATATGGTATTAACCACAAAGTTTGTTTTAAAGACCCAATCAAACATTTTAACAACTTTAGAGACTTATCTTTCCCCTGGGTTTTACTCGAGGTCTCTTGAAAAACGAATACCAAGTGAGTAGCAGAATGTGCACGTTACAACAATGCAAAATAAAACAAAATAGCTTTTTGTTCTTTCTTCAGTGAGTTCAGCGTCTATAACTTTGGGAAGCTGTAGCTCAGTTGTAAAAGTAACTGGCTCGCAAAGTGTTTTGGGTTTCATTCTAGCTTCCTCCCCCTGCCACCAATCAGTGTGTCCTTGGGCCAGGCACTTAATCCCAAATTGCTAACAATCTACATATGAGTGTGTGTGTTTGTAAATGCGGCTGGGTAAATGTTGCTGTAGTCTAAAGGTGCTTTAAATGATCAGTAACCCATTTATTTAAGATGTCTCTGGAACTGCTTTTTATTCCTTTTTAAAGTTGACTTGCAAGTTTAGCTGCTAAATGTAATAAATTTAAGAGGATCTTGCTGTTTAAACAGTAAAATAATTTTTTAAAAGTTGGTTCCATGAATCATAGTGTGCACATAATTATGGTTGAGGTTTCAGTGAAAGAAAGAGAGATTTTTCCTTAAAGAAGAGCTAAACCTTATAGAGAAATCTGATTATTCAGAACATCACATTCAAAGCCTAGGACATATTTGGAACACAGGACATGTGATGACAAGCTAGAATGTATAAAGCATACTTGGGCTGTTTTTGGCAAAATGTGTCCTGTACTATAGATGCATGCAATGATCTAGAAGTTAATTTTTTTATTGAAGTATTTATGATATTCTAACTTTCGCTGCTGTTTTTAATGTGTGTGCACATTAGAGTTGCCTTGGATCAGATGGATTGGATGCCCAAAATGGGTCTCATGGAATTTTCTTAAACAAGCCTGTATTGTTAGATGAAATAATGCAGTGACCAAAGCTGCAGGGTGCCTTAATAGCACCAAATAGACTATGCTATCCCTGGAAAGGCAAAACAGCTTTTCTAATTTGGAAAATCCCCAGTTTTTCTACTTCTGGACTGATGCCTTTGACTTTGCCCAAAATAATGTGACCTTTCAGATAGAAGATCTGTTTGCTGAGACCTAAAGCAGGTTTTGAAGTAAGGGATGATACTGTCACTGGAATATTTTTATAGACGTACACATATTGTAGATAGTATTTACAAGAGCTGCAGATGGAGACTCCCATTCCAAGTGTTGACAGATTTATACTGAGCTGAATTTGTACAGCCCTGTCATTATTCCAGGGTCTCAAGTTGAAGGCAGACCAGCAGTGTGGCTGAAATACATTATTGCTCATGCTTTGCAATTCTATGACCAGTAATGACTCGTGAGTATAATTAGTACGACAGGCATTGGATCTGGTGACTGAAAAACCAACTACTCACATTTATTTAAATCAGATTTGTAAGCCACCGAGGTTTAAAAACTTAAGATAAATAGGTCTGTAATAGAACTGTCTATTCTCCAAGGTGAAACATAAAGAATTTTGAATACATTTAGTTCTTGTAGTGTTCTTGCAAATGCCAGAAATGAATGAAGGGCTGACTTAACCAACATGTGCAACACCAACAAAAGAAAACTCCAAGTAATTTTCTAAGTTTTTTTGTTTATTCAGTCTTAACTATTAGCTGATGAGCCCAAAACAATGAAATATTATAATTACCTGCTGAGAACAAACGCAAGCTAATGTGAATGAAAACCAAGAGTACGATAGGCTCTAAAGATTCAAAATAGTTACACAACGTTGTTCTACATTATGCATGAGATGACTACCTTTTCTTTTTTTTTTTTTTCAGTTTGTTTTTCTTGACTGTTATTCTTATCCATAGGTGAGGAGCACTGGAGAAAATGACCCTTCTGGAAACATGCATGATTATACAAAGGAATATGCCTGTTTGCTGTCAGGAAAGATTTCTTCTCATGTACACAAGAATTCTGCACTGCACTAATTATTGAAATGGGGAATGTTGTATGTCAGTCATTTTTCAGTTGAGAGCACTGCCAAGTCATTCCGTGGGTCCACTTTGGGCTCATACAGGGCATAAGTATTTCCTTGTTGCTTTTTGCTGCTGATTGTTGAAAGGAAATTTCAGATTTTAGGAATGCACTGACTGCCTCTACACTGAACAGACTGTATATTGTAGCATCTAACTGGAATAATGCTGAAATTTCTCTCCAAATTCCTCTCCATGGCATAAACAATACAGGGGTAAACATTTTCTGTTCGTTTACACAATGGTTGTGCATTGTCTGTTGGTGTTTTTTTTTGTGTGTATTTATAGTCTAATACTAGATGTTGCTGCCTTCTTTAGGTAGCCTTGTACGTGAAGCTATTTATTTTTTCTGAAATGTTTTTTTTTTCCTGTATGAAAATGCAAGTGTGTCTATGTGAAAGAGGGAGTATTTCAACATATGTTTATTAAAATGCAGATAGAACACAACTCTGCACCTTGTACAACCAGATGGTATTTTGTCCACATTTTGCCAGCATGGATCTGCACCAGTCTGGACAACAAGAACATGTTTACCATAGTGTCTTGTGTCTGCACTTTTCAAGGTGCATTTCGGCAGTAGATTAATCACTGTCACACACTGCTGTGTTTCTTTGCTTTTCTGAAAAAATAACTGTAGCAGAAGAATCCAACAGAAGGCTGTTTGATAAAGCTTGAAACAAACATTGTTTACTGACCTTGTTAGACTGAAATTAATGTCAATTGTTTTGTAAACTCAGAGTTAAGGAGTCTGGCTATTAAAGCCTCATGCTCATGACTGAAACAAGCACCTGGACGAACAAGGACAGACTATATCAGCAGATAAATGACATTGGGACATAAATACTGCACCTTGCAAAAGAATTCATTGCCCCACATTGCAACTACCAGCTTTTATTTTAGTGGGAGTTTATACAGAACAGCAAAAAGTAGAGCAAATTAATTAGGTGGAAGGAAAGCATACATGCCATCAAAAATGTGTTTACTAATATGAAACTAAATCTGAAAAGTGTGGCCGGTATCTGTATTCAGCACCCCCAAGTCAGTACTTTGTAGAAACATCTTTCACTACAATTTCAATGTTTTAGGGTGTGGTTGTACTGGCTTTGCACATCTCGAAACTAACATTTGCAAAATAACTCAAGCTCAGTGAGACTTGAACATCAGTTTTCAAGTTATAGAAGAGATTGTTAATTTGGATATAAGTCAGGACTTGGACTGGGCCATTCTGACACAATTATATACTTTGATTTTAAATGATTATGTGGTTGCGCTGGCTGTAGGTTTATGGCAGAAGTTGTGCAGGAAGGTGAACCTCTCCCTGAGTCTCAAGTCTCAAATTGTCATATTTTTAGCTTCATCCATCTTCTAGTCAACTTTAACCAGCTTCCTGTGCTGGCTGAAGAACAGCATCACCACAGCATGATGCCTCCCAGCACCATGTAACACCACGAGGTTCAAAAAACATTGAAATTTGTGTGTGCAACATAAAAAAATTTGAAAAGTTCAGCAGTTGTGAATACTTTGATAAAGAACTATAGAGCACAAAAAACAATGAAGTGAAAGATGAGTCTAAAAGTTGTTTTAAATACGCCTTTATGATGTTTATGTTTTAAATCTGCCAGGTAATCAAATTCAGAAGTTACATTTTTAATCCCAGACAGGACAATGATTAAAGGAGTTTGGCACTAAAGTTAGCTCTATTTTGCATGTAGTAAACATGTGATAATAGTTATTGGTATGTTAGTATGTTATAAAACAGTTATTGGCATACAACAACTTTGTTTATGCACCTCCAGTCTGCCTTGTTTCAATACTTATCAAAGCAGGCTATAGCATCAAATGTGAAACTACATTAAGAGTGTATTTGTGTTTCAGCTAACAACTAATGTTATTAATACATTAATCTGATATTAAAGTACTGTTGGGAAATAACCAAAAACTGAGCTGCAGTCAGTCCTTTTAATGTCATAACAACTATCTGACATTAAAAGACAAAAACACAATCATGAACATCAGAAGCTTTCAGGTCATCCACCATATCAGCAGTTCAAGTTACAATTTTGCTAAATAAACGCATTAATATTTTTTACCAAAATGTAAAGCATGGAAATTATCATTGGCAAGACTTTGAATGCTTCTGTCAATACATAAAACTGAAGTTATTGCCAAAATCATTAGGGAACAACAGTGGATTTTTATGAGCCAAACTGACAGATAGTGATGGAAGAAATATCTCGAGACAAGCATGATATACAAATATAAGGTTGACTGCTTTATAAAACAGCCTTCTGGCCATCAAAGCTACATTTACCTGCTGATTTAAAAAAGGTTATTGAGCAAAGATGGTGAAAAGTATATTGGAAAAAGACATTATTATTAGTTGTCCTCCACTCTAAAAGCACAGTTATAGCATGTATTAATTTGTTTTCACAATTACCATCTCACTCCTGACTGTGACCTCCCTGCAGTTTTGTGACTGATGAAAACCACCTGTTTTGACCCAGTTACATTGTCTATGCTAGATGCACGTTTTGGAGAAAAATAAAGTCTTACCTGCCTACTTAGTGGTGAAAGCTTTCTGTCATTAAGCTGTGCCACTGCTTTCTCTCATTTGTCTTTTACACTTTTCTGTTACTTTATTGTTGACTTTTTGTAGGGTGCAAGGTATTTTACTCTTGAGTATCAGTCGCATCAGTACAGACCCATTCAATAAATTAGAAGATTATTAAAAATTTCATTTATTTCAGTAACTCAATTTATTAAGTAAAACATATGGATTCATTACACAAGGACTGATGTTTTCAAGCCCTTATTTTTGTTAATGATGATTTTTCTACTTACAGCTAATGAAAAAAAAACTACATTTAAGATTTTAATATTATATCAAACCAATAAAATAAAATTTATAAGACAGAAATGTGGGTTTTATTAAAACTATGTTTAATGGCTGCTTAAAGGTTCTTTTCAAAAGATACCTTTAATCAGACAAAAAAGGCTCATCAGAACACATATTTTAATTTATTTGATCCGACTGTATATTAATTCACCTAAGCAAACACTAAAAAACACCTTATCCCACCGTTAAAACATTAATTCCTTCTTCAAACGTTTAAAGAATACACTGTCACATAAATTAACTAACAAGGCGGCTGCACTTACTACTGTGTTATTGTGGAAACACAATAGTCATCTCTCCCAATTTCTTTATTGCAATGTAAATATTTGTATATAACATAATTTAATTTACTTTGACTCCCTGTTGTTCATGTAACCCTGTAGAGATAAAATGCCATCTATATGTTCCCTTCATGACCACTAAATATATAGCATATTATTATTATTATTATTATTATTATTATTATTATCATTATTATTATTATTATTATTATTATTATCATTATTATTATTATTATTATTATTATTATTATTATTATTATTATTATTATTATTATTATTATATATAGCGTATAGCAGTATTTCCTGGAGATAATAGATAATACTGAAAACAAGACAAAAAAAAAAAAAGTTTTTTTTGCTGTTTTTTTTTTTGTTGTTGTTTTTTTTTTTTTTTTTTTTTTTTTTTAAAAGAAAATCTGAAAGTGGACCACAACATATTTTTCCAGGTGGGTGTATCTTCACAGGTTAAACACAGCCCCAGCAACAAGGGTAACACTTTTCTCTAATATTCTTATTGGAGGATGGCAAAAACAAAACATTCAACATCCACAAAAATACTGTCATTACAATTTTCAACAAATAAAAGTGACATCCTCTACATATGCTGATGAAAGCACCTTGTCTTTAAAACTGGAGAAAAACAAATCGTAATGACTGGTAAGGCAGTTCCAAGTGCATTGCTGTACATCAAAATACATCAAAATCATAAAACTCATCAAGTAAATACACACAAAAAATATTGATCAATGTTCCACTTACGACTAATCAAAGGCAGCTCTAAACACGTGGGTTTTTAGCCTTGAGTTAAGGGAACTCAGTGTTTCAGCTGTTTTGCAGTTTTCTGGGAGTGGTCTGGAAGGTTGATATAACGACAACAGGTTTTTAATGTATTTTGGTGCTAAGCCATTCTGTGATTTATAAACTAACAGAAGTATTTTAAAGTCTATTCTCTGAGCTACAGGGAGCCAGTGGAAGGACTTTAGAACTTGGGTGAGGTGCTCTATTTTCCAGGTCTTCGTGAGAACATGAGCAGCAGGGTTCTGGATCAGTTGCAAGAAACAGTGGGAAGAAGAAAAAACTGGAAGGTGGCTTTATAACGATCAAAGGAAAGTCGGCATAACGAGGAAAACAAGATGAAATGGAAAGGATGAAACAACTATAACCAGATTACATCTTCATCCTACAGGATTAAACAATACATTATTTAAACTGGGGAAACATGCTACAGGGTTAGACTTTTAGACTTTTTTTTGTTAGACTTTTGTCTTCAAGAAGAGACAGTGGAACATGTTTTATTGTTCTGCTCCAAGTATTGTGTTGAGAGAAGGTGACTGGAATGTAATCTATAGGACAACAAACTGCATCTGGACACACAAGCCCTTTTGGACAAAGTCTGTAGTTTAAAACATAATTTCTTTTTGTTGAGGTACCTTAGACTAAATTAATAGCATATAGTTTTTATTTATTTTTTCTTCTAGCAATTTAGTCACCCTATCCACACTCCATTCCAGTTGATGTCATCTGGCATTAAGCAAGAAGAAGAAGAATCAATCACTCAATCAATCAATCAATCAATCAATGAAAATGCTGGATGCCATGGCTTGCAATTTGTTTTTCATCCGGGTGAGGGCAGCAACACACTGACGTACTTCAGCCGAGGAAGTGGTAACCTGTGTTGTTTTCCTGCCGAGGTGACAGTCCTCTCCGAAGCACCGTAGAAACACACTAGTTTACTGGTTACGGTTTTATGAACAATACGAACAAGTTGTGAACATAGACCATAGTTTATGTTTGTCCTGTGACGTGTTGATTGTGAGAACGAGCAGAAAAGGATGGGCCGTAAAGTGACCTTGTCAACATGCTCATTAAATCAGTGGGCTCTGGACTTTGAAGGCAACACGGAAAGGATCTTGAAGAGTGAGTGGTTTTATTTAATCTCTTTTTGGACAAACTTAGTGGGACTTTATTTACTGGCACAAAACGACTTCTGATGCTGTTTACAGGTTGCAGCTTTACCTGCACAGCTTACTTTACAGTTACAGTACTTTCCCAACCATGACGTTAGTAGTAGACAGGAAGAGTTTTATATTGGAACAAACGAGTTCGTTTGAAAGAGCATTAATAGACATTTTTGATGAAACCAAGAGCATGTATGTTGGTTAAAAATGAAGAAAGAACATTTTAAAGTAGGACAGGTTGGGGTGATTTCTGCCCCTTAATTCCTACTTAAAACATGACCCCAAACTGAATATTCACCTCAAAAATAGGCACAATAGCTATCACCACAAAACCTTTAGATAATTTTATTTCTATTGTTGGTGTAAGCTGAGTTGTAATAGTACTCTAAACCAGGGTCATTTCTGCAGAATATGACGCTTTATTAAAATAGCAGAATATTCTGGCGTTTAACTAAGAAACTTGATAGTTTGATTCAGAAATTTTGGTTACACATTTTTATGAACTTGTTTTTTGATATAGGAAGTTGAAGTCCTTTAGAAACTATCTTTTTTTTTTTTTAGTTATGTAATTCCCCCCCCACCACCACCTTTTTGTTGTTGTTGAATTACAGAGTTCTGTGACCATCTAAAAGTTGAACTCCAGAGGGCGCTGTTGAACCCCTCAACTTCTTTCAAAAAACATTGTCAGAAAATATTAACGTTCTTTGTTCCTTTTTGAATTTAGCGAGAAAAATATCTTTTCTAATTTTGTTTGATTCCCTGGTTGAACCAAACTGTGACTTGAAATAGAGGCAGGTACTAAACCATGAATTTTGGGTACAATTTCACCCCTACCATGAAAGTTAAACAATTTCTGCAGTATAATGTCTTGCAAAAGTTTAAATATCTTTCTCAGATTTTGTCAAGTTACAGCCTTTAATGGATATTATTGGGATTTTTATGGGCTAGACCACCACAAAGTTGTTCAAAAGTGGAAGCAAAAGGACAACATGCTTTTCAGTTTTTAATTTTGTCATTTTTGCATGAAAATCTAAAAGTTTGACATGCATTTGTTTTCAGTACAGTATTGTTACAATATAAAGCACCCAGTTTTCTTCTACATCAAAGTCAAGTCAAGTTTATTTGTATTGCACATTTCAGCAGCAAGGCAGTTCAAAGTGCTTCACATAATAAAATCATAAAATTATCGAGCAAGTATACAGCAAAATCATCACACAAATATACATGAAAATCATCAAAATGATCTATGTCACTGGGCTGAAGTTGCAGGGATGGTGATGAAGGTACGTTCATATGGTTGAGGGGGCATGGTGGGGGATGCTCGGGTGCGGGCCTCCTGCCGGGGATGCTTGGCGGGGGAGTTGGGCAGGGGTGCGGGGGGTGGTGGTGGGGGATGTATTTTGATTGGCTTTTCAGGGCTGGGGAACTCCTGCGGGTTCAGCCCCCACAGATGGGAGATTTGTGGCATCTATGTTCAGGGGGCACATGTTCGATGTTTGTGCGCTGGTTGGGGGTGGCCCTTTGGGGGGACTCTGGGCTGTGGGGTGGGGGGTCTGCTGGGTTGACATTGGGGCTTGCTGGAGGGTGGGGCTGTTTCGCCCTGGGACTGCTCTGGTTGGCTGGCTTGCTGGGACTATGTGGACTCTTCCTGGCCCATCTCTGGATGGGGTCAGAGCCAGTATCTGGGCCCGGGTTGTTCGGTTCGTGCCCGGCTCTCGTCCTGGCTGATGGGCTACTCTGCTCCTGCAGAGGGTTGAGCTGTCTGCTCTTCCCCATCCCAGAGAGAAGGGGATCATCTCCTGGGTCCGGGAACAGGTTGCCCCCATGGCGGGACATTACCTTGACCTGGGAGTATAGAGTGTGTATGGGAGTGAACGCGAGTGTAAGAAGTCCCTTTTTTATATTGGGCAAGTAATGTGAATGTCTGTATGTGAGCATGAAGGTGGGAATGTGTGATTGTGTTTGTGTGTGGTTGTTTATCTGTCAGGTTGGGTTCTGGGCTGCCCCTCTCCTGGATCATCTTGGTCTCCCCCCTAAAAATGTGGGGCCTATTTTCCCCCATCACACTCCCCTCCGGTGGTGGGTGCCTCTGCCCGCTGCATTGGTGGCTTTTGGTGTCTTGGGCTGGGTGCTGAGGTATGTGCCAGCTCACCCTAGTGGCTGCTTGCCTGGGTCTGGGTACCCTGGCTCGGATGGGCCTCTGCTGGGGGGTGGTGTGCCCTTGGGGCTTGGGCCTCTTTGTCCATGGCCGGATCTGCTCCCCCCGTTGTGGGTTGCCGGCGAGGCCTGTGGGCTCGTCACTGCGGCCCCCTGGGGTTTCTGAATCGTGGCTGCCAGGGGGTCTCCCAGGTGCTTAGATTCAGGTATTTGTCAGATACACTCTTAGTCGGGCTATGATTGTCACTTAATACATCTTGTATTACCTTGTACCTTGTACTGTCCATTGAAGTTGTAACTGTTAATATAAAATATACATATGTTGTTTGTTGTTGTGGATTCTCGGATTTTTTTTTCTCTCTTTCCGCAGGTCTACAGGCAGACTACTTTAAGGGTGTGGGCTTGTTTTATCTCTATTCTTTTTTTCTCTCCTCTACTTCTATCTCATTTTTTCTCTTTAAACCTTTCCTCCATCTTTCTCTCTTTCCTTTCCCCCTTTTTTCATCTTTGTGTCCTTTACATTTGAAATAACCCAAAGCAATTTTTAATAAAGTTTCATGTATATACCAAGGGGAAAATCATGGCAAAAGCCGTAATGCTCCGCTTGTTTAAAAAAAAAATATCTGTTGGGCCTTCCCTTGACATTCTGACGACAATTCTGAGTGCCACACTGCCAGACAGGACGCATTAAAAAAAAAAAAAAGAGAAATTTTCCACATATTTTGGGGTTTTATATAGAGTTAGTGTCAGAGTTCGTTTGAGGCCTTTTATCTCAATTCCCAAATATTCAAGAGTCAAAATTGACAGGGAAAGCTTTTTACAGTTTAGTGAATCATGAAAAATTGCTGCAACCCCTCCGCCCTTCTTTGATGCTTTCTATTCTCACTTAAAAAATTGTAATTGGGAGGTACAGATTTAATTAGTACCGGTGTTTCATTGTTGTCACCATGTTTCTTTAAGAAACATAACATCAATGTTATTCTTAGTAATGAGGTCATTAAGTAAAAGTCCTTTTGCTGATAGTGATCTTATATTTAGCAGCGTAAGTTTAAGTGTCTTGGGGGTGGATAATTCTACAGTTTGAGGTTATTTAAAACAGGGGATTAATCTGAGATTTGATTTTAGACCACTGCATTTTCTTGCTATTTCTCTGTTAGTAATTCTGACAGGGATACACCCTGGTAATGCACCCATCTTTTCTTTTTTGCTGCAGGTATTGAGGTAGCTAAGGCAAATGGAGCCAAATATAGGCTGGGTCCAGAGTTGGAGATATGGTAAGAAGGAGAACTGTTGCTTCGATGTTTGTTTTCTGCCTACATTAAAGTCTGCATTATGTGCTGTATGTTCTATACTGAAAGAGAAGTCACCTAATCCTAACAGGCTTTTACTATGCAGCGTCATGTGATCAACATGTGACATCATATCAAACCATTTTTATTTGACATAAATTTTGGGGGCTTATGCATATTTTAGAGGGCTTAGTTTTTGTTTTGATTTGGTTTTACGTCACCTTGCTAAAAATTTCTTTTCTCTCTGATGGTCTGTATCTGACAGTGGGTATGGCTGTGCAGACCACTTCTATGAGTCAGACACGCTGCTTCACAGCTTTGAGGCCTTGAAGACACTTCTGGAATCTCCCACTACCCAGGACATCATCTGTGATGTTGGAATGTAAGTGTTGGCCTGAAACAGACCAGTCGTAAAATCAGTTTACTGGGACTTCACAGGGTAAATTGATTCAGTTTGTATCCGATCATGTCAACGTCAGTTTACTCCAAGTCCAGAACAAATGAACCCAGTTCATTGCAGTTCAGTCCAAATTACAGTACATTACAATTAAAATCTGATCAATATAAAATATCAAACAGTACAAAGTTATATATCTAAGAAAACTCTAGCTTTGAGTCAGAAGCCCCTTTACACAACATACAGCATCTGTTTCAAGGCATGGGGCATCAGACAGTAGGGTGCATTTGTAAAAAAAAAAAAAAAACAAAAAAAAAAAAACAAAGAAATAATAGCTAAGAAAACAGCAGTAAAAGTAACAATGCTAAACAAAAGAAACAAAACAAACCATAATCTGAGCTGAGCTGTCTGATGGCTGAGGGGGAAAAAAAAAACAACCCAGCAGTCTCATGGTAAAAACTTGAACTTGGATGTCAGGATGTGATCGTGATTGTTAATAAAGTTTTTGGCCTTTTTTACCACCTGAGTGAGCTGAGCACAGGTCTCTGCATCTGATGTTCACAATGCTGCAAGGAGCATTCCTGTTCCTGACTTAATTCAATTCAAAAATATCTTTCCCAAAGAGAAATTAAATGTTGTTGTAATTCATATCATCCAAGTATCTTCAAAGCGTCATTGTTGTGATGCTCTGATCAGGGAGGAGCTCCAGTAGTAGTCAGTCTTGCAGCAAATCCAAAAAAGGACTCTGACTGAAGGCTGTTGTATCTCAGTTTCGTGACATTCATGACATGCTAACAGCTCAATTTTAGGGCAGCAGAGACGATTTTCCACAGTAACATGTCGCTCTGCTAATCCTCCTCATTTGCTTTTGCTGCTCCTCTTTGAATCTCTGACTGGCCGACTGGTCAGAAAGCTGAGCAGAAAGAGGCTGGAGTCGGGGATATGATCCTTGTCCATTTTAATGGATTGAAGAGATGGTCCTTCTCTTTCTGCTCTTTGGTCTTGCTCTGTATCCATGAGGCCTCATTTTCAACTCCTCAGGGTTTTGGGTCGTAGTTCAGGTATTATTTAAGCTTTTGAGATGCTAATCAGCTGTTCCCAGCTGTAAAAAAACAATATCTTGTTGCCATGATTACACATCATAACAACTGTCCAAAAGTAAAACAGAGCTAAAATCCTTCCTGCTGCACAGCATCCAGAAAGAGGGGAAGTAATTGTCCAAACATGCAACACCTCAACCGAAACAATTATGAAGAAAAATCTAGAAAAAGAACAAATAAGAACTAATATGACAGAGCTGCTCTAACATGCTGCCACCATGAGCGCTGCTGTTGGTGGCAGTATGTTGGTGTTAATCAATTAAGGGGCTACTGACCCTTAGCTGATTAAAACAATTAGTGACGGTCTGTGCGATGAGTTGGCAGGGAATGTAAACCCAAAACAGAGACCACCTGTGTTGTGCATATGTGACGCAGATCATTCTCACCATAAACTCACCCTAGACCAGTCATTGCTGAAGTACACAGAGAAAGTGAATAGCTAGGCTTCACCTAAGTATAGGTTTTTTTTTCACTCGTCATGCTTGAAAATAAAACCAAATCAGAAAGGTGGCATACAGTTTTCTACCACTTATTCTATGTGAAAGATTTTATAGCGATCCTGTAGAGCTCCACTCTGTTGCCTCACTGAAATCAGTAATTATCAGTACCGAACCGCAGGAAATCAAACAGTGAGTAGTTCTGCCTTACAATCAAATCTAAAACACTTTGACGCCTAAAAATAGTCTTCGTTTTTGCAACTGCTTTGTTAATCCTAAATGTTTACTGACAAAAGTACAGTAGAGGAAAGTAAAGTGTTTTTCATAAATATTAATCCTGTCTGAACTTTTCCACATCAGGATTTATGTGACAGACCAGCAGAAAGAGGATAAATAGTGAAGTGGAAAAAAATTGCATGGTATATTACTGTGCATTTGTCTTCAGCTCTCTTTATGCTGATACCTTTAAATAAAATCCAATCCAAGCTACTGTCTTCCAGAATAACCTAAAAACCCACTTAATATGGCATTTTACTCTAAGGTTCTTTACTTTATTACCAGAGACCAGTTTAATGCCATCAAGACTAAACTCTTCCAGTCCTAAACTGTGTATGTGCTGTCCTCCACTCTCTCTCTTCAGGGGTAGAAAAGTCAAACACCAAAATATGTGCATAACGCAGGACTTGTCTCCTTTATCTAAAAGAGTAACAGGATATATAAATCAAGACATGGTGGTAGAATCCCTCTCCCTCACCAAGGATCAGTTGACAAAGTAACAGGCTTATTTGCCCAGGAACAGTCCAAAACAGTGTGAAGTGGTAACTCTGATGTAAATACCAATGTTTGGGTTACTGGAGAGTGTGTTGTCAAGAAGTGTGTTAATCTAACACATATGTGGATGTGGTTCTGTGCTAGAAACAGCAGAGTACCTTAAAAATCTTATCTGCAAAACCCAGTTCTTCCTTCTTTGTTCAACGTCTCTTTCAACAATAAATATAAATGCAATAAGAATGAAATAAAACATCATTTTCCAATATTCCAATGGAAGATGGATGAAACTAAATACAAGGCACTTCTGGAGGAAAACACGCCCAGAATGGGGCGGAGGTTTGCCCTCCAGCAGGATGACGACAGTCTGACTGAGCTTGAGCTTTTGCAAGGAGGAACAGTCCAATATAAATGTTCAAAGCTGGAAGAGACAAGTTCTGCATCTGTAGCCCCTAAGTATTGACTTAGGGGCTTCATTTTCCTTTTGTTTCACAATTATGCACGTCTTTGTTTTAGTCTATCACATAAAATCACAATAAACATGTTGAAGTTTGTGGTTGTAAGATGAAAAAAAATGTGAGTTTAAGTTTGAAAGCCCTTTGTGTAAGTCTACATGTTCAGATTCTGACTCTGTTGTTTTGCTTTCAGGCCCATCATGCATCATAATGTGCGCTACAACTGCCGTGTCCTCTTCCTGAACAGGTATGTCAGCGGGTTAGTCCCACCTGTACTGTACTCCCTACAGTCCAGTATGTTTGTCTCGATGAGCTACAGAAATCTGTCCATTGTGTTGCAGAAACTGTAAATTTCTATTCTTATTTATTCCTGTAGAAAAATCCTGCTGATCAGACCGAAGATGCTGATGGCCAATTATGGCATCTACAGAGAGATGCGTTGGTTCTCACCTTGGAGTCGGTTAAGGTTGGTCTCTACTAATTCAGTTCTATTCAGTGCAGCAGTTCATTTTTATAGTGCTGATTCACAACAAAAAGCCTTTCAAGTCATTTCATGAAACAAAGACATTCAAAGTCAGTTCCTTAAAGTTCAGTTTATTATTTCAATTGGTTCAAAGTTTTCTAAGGAAACCCAGCAGTTTGCATCTATTCACTGACTTACTGAGCATAGAAAGGAGAACTCTCCTTTAACAGGAAGAAAAGCTGCTGCAGTTCTTGACTGATCTGATACATTGTCCATGTACAATACTAACCTTTATCATTGTTAGTTCTGTTTCAGGCTATAGTGCTGTGGTCATTTGTGTTGTCCTGATGTGCTCCTTAACCAGAGTGTTTCACTTGTCCTAATGCAGGCGTTGGCAACCTTTACAACCCCTGATACAGTTAAACAAAATTTGCTTAGAGCCACAAAAGCAACATGACTCTTTTCATCAGCATAGCTTATTTTCATAATGCCTACTATAGGAAATTTGTTACAATTTTTTAAATCAGTTTTATTTTTGTTTGGAGTTTTATTACATTTTCCTCAATCAGACAATCAACTTTATGACATCAGAAAAGTGTGTAGCTTTCAACCTATTGATAAAAAAAGAATCTTTCTTAAACCGTTCATGTTATTCCCTTGTGGCAATGTTGGGCCAGTGTTGTGTAGTGATAAAGGTGCTTTTAAATCTGATGTAAGGAAAAAATGGAGGAAAGGAATTCCAGCTCATTTTTTCTTTGACCCAGACAAAGAAAAAATATAGTAAAGGATAGTGATGGATATATCAGCATCTACATCGGTATTGGCCGATGTGTCACGGATTTTCTTACTCAAAGAGGGAGAGAAGACAACTCATTGAATAAGAGAAAGACTGGACTTTGTCTTATTAAATTTATTCAAAGGCATACAGCGTTTGAAGTCTCTGTCGCTCTACAGCTCCCCCTGATTGTGGATGATAAGCACAGTGTGTTTTTAGCTGGAAACCTAGAAACTTACTGATTTCCTGTAGAGCTTTGTTTACAAAATGCATCCCATTATCACTGGAAATCACCTCCGGGACCCCCCAGCATGTATTGACCTCCGTCAATAAAGCTTTTGCGACGGCACAGCTGTCTGCGTGTTTTGTTGGAAAAGCTTCAGCATATTTGGAAAACATGTCCACAACCACTAAACAATATTTCTTCCCTTCAGCAGGTGTCAGCTCAATGAAGTCCATCATCAGATGCTGAAATGGAAACTGTGGGTGTGGATGTGCAGCTTGTAGCTGTGCAGGAACCCTATGCGAAACACAGATCAAACATCTTTTGCAATAATTTTCAGCTGCTACTGAGAACCCATTTATGTTCCAATATTTTTTAACCATGTCTAACATTGCTCCTTGGACACATGATCCAATCCGTGCGTCCATTTGGCAAACCAGGGAAAGAAATGCTTAGGGAGACATGCCATCAGAAAAATGCTACCCATAGTTGCTGTCAAAAGTACATCCAGCTTTTTTCCATTTGTCTTTCTCCTGTGGGGCAGCAAAGGATTGCATTTCAGGAACAGTAACAGCATGCAGATCAGTCAGAAAAAGGGAAGTTTCAGCTAAAGGGAGAGGTCTCAGAGCTTTCTCAGCCAAAGCCCCAGCCGCATTCCCTCTAGAAACAGAGTCCGGCTGTCCTGTATGCGCAAGAAATTTGACCAAGGCAATGATTTTGGGTCACAATACAGCATCCAAAAGGTCAGAGACTTGTGTAGCATTCAAAATAGGTTTTCCATGTGATTTTAAAAAGGATCGATGTTTCCACAATTCTCCAAAGTCATGCACCACTCCAAAAGCATATCTGGAGTCAGTGTAAATAGTCACAGTTTTTCCTTCCACTAACTTACAAGCCTCGATTCAAGCCTTGATTCAAACCTGCAGCAGAATGGGAGGAGGAGCCATCAACATACAAGAGATCAGTGTTAGACAAAGAGGTGTCTTGTAAATCAGGACGAGGGGTACAAACAACATTTAAGACAGCTGCGCAGTCATGACTTTCACCATCCTCCTCTGTAGGCAGAAGTGTAGCTGGATTTAAAGTGGTACAGCGTTTAAGCGTAATGTTAGGCATGTCCAATAAAATTGAGGAGTACCTGAGCCACCTGGCTGCTGATAAATGAGAACTGAGTTATAAATGAGTTATAACCCACGTCACGTGACGCTAACACAGCTTTATCTGTAGCCGCAATAGCGCGTAAACAAGCAGGTAAGCCGGCTGCAATGGCATCAAGCTTACTGGAATAATAAGCCACAGGTCGCAATTTGTCACCATGGGATTGCAACAACACAGGTGACATGAAACCAGATCATCCACCATTTGAATAAATGGTTTATCAGAGGTTGGTAAAGCTAACACAGAGGACAGGGCTGCTTTCAGATCAGTGAAAGCCAGTTCCTCCTCTGGAGTCCATTGAATTTTATCTGCAGCTGCCAAGCCCCGCCCATATATTAAACCGGCCAACGGAGCTTCCAGCTCAGAGTAATTTAGAATGTGAGCTCTACAGTAGCCTGTCATACCCAAAAATTACATCATTTGTTTCTTTGTGATCAGCTTTGGGATTTTCTGAATCGCTTCAATCCGCTGAGATGACAGTTTTCTTCTTATGTGAGAGAACATGACCCAGAAATGTTACTTCCTCCTGCACAAACTGTATTTTAGATTTTGAAACTTTGTGACTTTTGTCATAAAGATGTTGAAGCAGTTTTAAGGTGTCTTTCCTACATTGATCTGCTGATTCTGCACAAAGGAGCAAATCATCTACATACTGAACGAGAACAGTTCCAGGAGTCAGAGTTAAATCAGCCAGAGATTCCTTCAGCGCGTTGTTATAAATGGTCGGATTTTCAGTATAGCCTCGGCAAAGGCGGCTAAAACAATATGGCTTTCCATCAAACTCAAAAGAATTCTCATACTGGCTGTCCTTGAGGACAGGAACAGAGAAAAGTGCATTTTCCAGGTCTATTACTGAGAAATATTTGGATTGTGGTGGAATTGGTGACAAAATTGTGGAAGGTTTCAGTACTGATGGTGCGCAGGTCACAACAGACCAGTTGACAGCCTGGAGGTCCATGACGAATCTCCATTCGTCAGGTACTCCAGGGGGCCTAATCTTTTTCACAGGGAACAACGGTGTTCTCACAGGTGAATTTGGACAGGGAACAATTACTCCAGTTTTGAGGAGGGAGTCGGTTACAGGATGGATTCCCTCTAAAGCCTCCTTTTTCAATGGGTATTGTTTCTGACATGGCCTCTAATTTGATTTAGGAGTTATAACAACTGGCTCACAATCTGTGATGAGATCAACGTCAAATTTGTGAGCAGCCCATAATGAATTTGGCAGCTTTGCAAGATCTGCATCAGCAGAAGAGCAGATCGGCATAGCTGAAAATAAATGTGTGTGAAATCAACTGCACTGTACGAGTGCAGGCAACAACAGCGGGACAGTGTGTTTTAAAAACATTTTGAGAAGGAGACACAAACACGTATGGGACATCAGTCTCCCTCCAGTCTGTGACGTGCCTAACAAACAACCCTACATCCTGCCATTCCATAGTTTTAGACTTAGCCAATGATACATGCGGCACTGAACGAGAAACTTGAAAAAAAATGCAGCTGTTCAGAAGTCAGAGTCACAGATAAGGCTGCTATGCAATCATTACACTACATGTCAGTGAGCTGCAATTTCACACTTTTAATTTTGTACCAAATGTCCTCATTGTCAAAGGCAGGTCTGTCAGATACATGTGAGGTAAAATATTAGTCATCTGCAGCCATTATGTAACTGTCAAGTGTCACAGTATTTACTGCTAATGTGACAAAATGTTGAGGCACAGGACCAGCTGGAAGCTTCCACTCATATACATATAGGGGGCGTTTCTGTAGCCCACAGTGTAGCCATGCTCAGAGTCCTCTTCGCCCGTAGGTCTCATTTCATGGCATACAATTCTAAGTTCTGCAGCAAACTTCTTGTCGTCCTCTATGGGATCTGGGAGGAGAATAGCACTGGCGTGAATGTCAGCTGCAGTCCATGGTCTGAACACCAATTGTAGTTCATCGGCTCCAGCTACTTCCAGCATGGGACGTTGCAGAACCGCTCCTTCTTTTTCTCCTCTCGCTTTTTTCCATTCCTTAGCCATTTAAAATCAGGAGAGGCGCCGAGAGAGGAGAGTAGAGGTGGTTTCTGGCCCTTCGATTATTCCTCTTGTTGCTCGTCTGCTTAGGAAGGGGTAGGGGCGGAGGGGAAGGAGGGTGAATGACTACACCCATTACTCTGCTGGGGCCATTTTGCTCGCTGGGACCGCCTTGTGCTGCATGTTGACGTGCAGGCGGAAGTCTTCACAGAGGGGGACAAGAATCTAGATCCGGATCAGCCACCTGGAGGGCCAGCAACTTCCCCTGTAATGGGAGCATAAGGACAGGAGGGTGAAGCATCACTAAGTCCATATGGAGGCAGAAACGTGGGGTCACCGGCATTATGAGTAGCGTTATCATGCCTGTTACCCACATCCCCAGACAGATCTTTTCCCCCTGCCGTCTGTTTCAGTTCAGACTTTCTTTCTTATTTCATTCCAACATTTTACCCATCTTTCTCTCTGATCGAAATCCTCCTTTTAACCTTCTTCTTACTTTTCTTTTTCTCCCAGTCCTCATCCAACAGCTCTTTCATTTTATTTAACTGATTTACACTCAAACTTCCACCCTTTAGAAAACCAAACATCTTCTCAAATTAAAGCACATTCAACACAATCATCTCCACCTTTTCCTCTTATTATTTTATGAATTGCAGAGTCTGGAGGAGGCACCCCTGATGCCTTTGAAATTCCGGAACCCATCTTTTTTTACCCTTACAGCAAAACGTCTGCTGTCTGCCTTTCTCCTTTAAAAGGTGTAGAAATTGCTAAGACCACCTGCGAAATCCGTTATGTGTAGTTAAAAAAAAAATCTTTAGAGCAAGTTCTCAGCCGGATTTGTTTGCAGATCTATGGTCCCGATCCGATCGGCCAGAAGCTGCGGGCAGGCTCTAGGACTCCTCTTTTACAACACAGGTGGACTGAAAACAATTTTGAGTCTTCAGGCTGGTCAAGCGTCCTTGTCCCCTGCCATGGAATTCCTCTGGCACGTCGGATCCTGTTCGTTGATGCCAAAATTGTTATGGATTTTCTTACTCAAAGAGGGAGAGAAGACTACTCATTGAATAAGAGAAGAGCGGACTTTGTCTTGTGAAGTTTATTCAAAGGCGTACAGCGTTTGAAGTCTCTCTCACTGAACAAGTCAGAGAAACAGAGCCTCGAACAGAATCACAGACATATATTTATACCGGTATGTGGGTGTCGTCTTATCTTTAAAGGACCTCTCACCCTATTTAGGGTGAGAGGTCTCCTAAGGTATTTATAAGTACCCTGCTGTGAAACATGACTTTGGTCACGCAGCACTACTCCCAGAGACATTTGTGACGCGATCTTCTCATAAGACTGGAATGTGTTCCCCCTAAATGACTAAAACACAGGGGTCACAGAATGAGTGGGGTAATAAAAGATCAGAGCACTTTAAGACCCAAAAATGGGCATACCAGAATTTTTTCCATTACAGATGTTAGTCATTTTTCAACTTATCGGTATTGATCTGATCAGTAAAACTGGGCCGATTATTGTTGACCGATGTTTATTTCCATTACGTTGCCGTTTGTGTTTCAGGAGAGGGTTGGCCATGTTGGTGGATAGCAATTATCGGACATAACAGCAGTATTAATATTGGACAGCGATATTGGTCCAAAGTTTCAAATTGCTGTATCCCTAATAAAGCACCTACTAAAATGTAGAGGTAAAAAAAAAATCAGCTGGTTGGAATTATATTGATATTTTTTTGTTGTTGTTGTTTTGGTTTTTTTTTATGGTAATTGCAAGAAGCAGCTCTTAGTTTTTATGCTCCACTAATCTGGAACAAACTTCCAGAAAACTGCAAAACAGCTGAAACAGAGTGCCTTTAAATTGAGGCTAAAATCCCACCTGTTTAGAGCTGCCTTTGATTAGTAGGAAGTGGAACATTGATCAATATTTTCAAATTAAATGTGCTTGATGGTCCTCATGATTTTTATGCATTGATATGTGCTTGATGATTTTAATGATTTTGCTGTATATCTGATTGATGTTTTTATGATGTGAAGCACCTTGAACTGCCTTGCTGCTGAAATTTGCTGTACAAATAAACTTGAAACTTGAATTTGAGTTAAGAAAAAACATATATACATTTATAACTCATCATTTTATACTGGGTTATTTCCAAATAACATGAAAATAAGTAAAGTAATACCCCTTTTTAAAGCAGGTGACACGTGATTTTACACACTACAGGCTTGTTTCTTGTGAATTCTGGAAAAACTCTTTACAGATAGATGATTTCAATATGAAACACAGTGCTTTCTGACAGTTGCTGTAGTTTCAGAAAAGATGCATCAATATCTCTTGCATTATTGGAATTGGGTGAAGAAATTTCAAATGCTACTAGCAGTAAATTATGTGCAGCAGGACTGACCCTGGTGTACCTTCTATATTAAAGACAAGGGAATAGCTAGTGGCTTCATCTAGGAGAGGAAACCAGTTGAGGTCTGCGTCAGTTTTCAAGGTTATAGGATGAAAGAGAACACATAGTACAGTTAGTCACAGTAAGAGCTAAGCAAACAGCTTTGTCTAGAGTTTCATTTTATGTTTGATTATTATTCATTTTCTTGGCATAAAATCCATTTTATCCTCATGCTTTCATTCACTAATAAAATCTGATTTTCTTTCCTATTTCTTTTATTATAGGAACTTTTCTAAATTACAACACATGATCTCTCTGCTGAATTAGAGAGAATCATTCATGTTCTTTTATCTGTTTAAATTGTTCCAATTGCAGCTGTTCAACACACTGCTGCCAGACTACTTGCAGGATCTAGTCATTTCATTATCCGCTTTATTTATTTGATTCTCAGCTCTACAATCAAATCTAAATTCAGTAAAAGTCTATGCTGGGACATATCCCGATCCAAGTGTGACAACGTTCCCCTGTCGTCTTTAGGTCATGAGCACAGGAATGATCGAGTTCTGAGGAATATATCAGTGTTTTTACATGATGCCATGTTATAATGTATGCAGCTGTGTGGGCCTCTTTATTTACTAGTTTTAAACAGTTCACATAACAAAATCTAGAGCTGTTTGTACTTTCATTGTCGGGTTCAGTTGGGAGAAATTCTGTGTTGTATTCTGTCAGATAGTTATCACACCCTGTTGTACTCACACACACCATGATAGGAGTATATTCAAAAATATCATGTAGTGTGTTTGTGTGTTAAGACAGGTGGAGGAGTATTTTCTGCCCAGGATGATCCAGGAGGTAACCGGCCAGGTAAACAACAGAATTATTCTGCTGCTGTTCTACTAACTGATGATGTAATCTACTTCATTATGTCATCCTTTGATTTCTAGACTGTTTCTGAAGAATAGCTTTTTTTCATTTACCCACTGGCTTCACAATGGTATCAAATCCATGAGTCCTCAGAGCAGCTGACCTACCTGTGTTTGTCTCTGTGTCCCTCAGGACACAGTCCCATTTGGTGACTGTGTGCTGTCCACGAAGGACACCTGCATTGGCACGGAAATCTGTGCAGAGCTCTGGAACCCCAACAGGTAGAGCAGCTCAGTGCTGTGAACATCACACAGGTCACTTCCTCAAATGAGAACTAATGGAGACATTTTGGAAATTCAGATATACGTTCAAAGGATCTTTGGTGATTAAACTGATTTTCAGTCTTGTGTCACTGCAGCCTGTATGAGTCCAATAAATTTGTGATTCTGAAGATGCCAAGTCAGCAATAGTTCAAGATGTATGTGTGTGTGTGTGTGTGTGTTTTTTTTGTTTGTTTGTTTTGTTTCTCTTAATTCTGTAAACATGTTAGAATAATGAGGGTGGTATGATTGGATCCAGCTCTGATGTACAGTTGCTGTTTTTTCCTCAGCCCTCATATTCAGATGGGGCTGGATGGTGTTGAAATCTTCACCAATTCTTCTGCTAGCCACCATGAGCTCCGTAAAGCTGACCAAAGAGTCAACCTCATCAAGTCAGCCACCACTAAGGTAGTCATTCACTGGCAAACCTGAAACAATAATCTGTCTATTCATATAGAAATAATAATATGTAGGAATAAATTTCATTTCATTTACCTAAGAACCTAGATTATATTTATGTTCTAAGCAACACTCTTAATATTGAATTTTAGTCTGCGCTGCTAGAATACTGAAACACTAGAGGGCAGTGTTGTACCACCACAGCAGAGAAGAGCAACATACTAGTTGATAAGATGGTTGTGGGCTGTTGTGTTGTTTCAGAGTGGAGGTATCTACCTGTATGCCAATCAGAGGGGCTGTGATGGAGACCGTGTGTACTATGATGGCTGTGCCATGGTGTCCATCAATGGAGATGTTGTAGCTCGTGGAGCACAGTTTTCCCTTGATGATGTGGTAAGCATGGCAGCACAATTCAAGACGAACCTACAGATATATCCCTGTATAGCTGCAACCCTACATCATACATGTAACATGCTATTAGTGTGGTTATTTTTACCAGAGAGCCCCACAGTATTTACAGATTGAGCTGTTGGGTGCTGCTGAGCAATGTTGCCATTGTAACCTAAGAGGTGCTTGCTTTTATTACAGGAAGTGATTACAGCCACTCTGGATCTGGAAGATATCCGCAGTTACAGAGGAGAACTCTGCCAGCCACACATGGTCAGAAAACATCAGCTCCTAACTTTTGAATGTAGGAACATGTGGTGGTTCTGTTTACTGACAGGATCCCTGTAAATGTTCAGGTTGTAATTCTCTTCAGTCATTCTCAGCCCTGGCAGATTTAGGTTTGATGTTATCTTTTAACTTCACCAACATGTTTTTTCTGACTAGAAGTAATATTAAAATTTCGAAGCCACTCAGCCAGAGTCCTGACTTGATTCTGTGGCGGGAACGGAGGATTAGGGTGATGTCAAGGAGACCTTCCAACCTCAGACTTGGAACTTACCATCAAAGATGATAAAATAGGAAACATGCAAAGAGCTGATCAGCAGTGAGAAGAAGGAGTTGATTGCTGTAATTCCAACAAAGATTTATTTCCTGATTATTAAGAAGGGTAGAAATAATTATTGACTATCAGGTTTTTATTAAAATGTAAATAAAAACATTTTTTTCTAAATTGATCTTCTTTTTTACATTGTTTTATTATCTTTTAAGATTTCCTTTTCCTATCAGAACCAAACCTCCTTGCTTTCAAAGAAAATGATTTTGAATCTAAATTCATCAGAAGTATGAAAAATATTTGGGCTTAACTGGACATGACTTCAGTTAACATACATTTGTCTTCACATTGTCTTCATGTTTGTAGGTATTTGGATATCAGCTTGATGTGTTTAAACTATAACAAAATTAATTCCCAAATGTTTGGAAAGAACACATTTTGTCAGCTTTTTGTGCTACTAATTCTTCCTTGAATCCAGCATCATAAAATGAATATATGTAATATATTCTGCTTCCTTTTCACTTGAATGAGCTTTGGCTGTCCACAATCATCTCATAGTCAGTTTATCTGATTTCCTTTTAAGACTTACTCTTTTCTGGCCTTATTTAAAGTTGCCCTAACCTTCCAAGTTTCCCTGCTTCCAACAAGTCACCTGTAATTCAATTCAGTTTATTTCTATATAGCCAATTCACATTGAAGGTTGCAAGACGCTTTACAAGACAAACAAATTCAAGTCATACTGAATATAGAAATGTAGGATTTAATTTCATCAGGTAGGAGTCAGTCCTCCTGGGCAAGCATGTGGCGACCGTGGAGAGCAACAACTCTGTTTTAACTATCAGAGACCTCCAGCAGAATCTGGCTCAGCGTTATCAGCCATCTGCCACAGCGAGAAGACAGAGCAGACATACATTAAAAAACCCCACAGATGCACTAGTCCAGGAGTACTTTAAAGGACTCCTGTGATTTATGCCATCTGCAACCAGTTGCCACTTTAATTAGATAATTAGAGCTTTTGCTATTACTGTCTGTCCCAGTGTTACAGCTGATTGGTGCTCTCTCTTGCTTAATAGCTTCACATAATTACAAATTATAGGGTCATTGAGACTGGCAGCAGATTGATTTTTTTTTTTTTTTCATCCTTGTTTGCTTTTAGCTGCATTTGTGAATAAAACTTTTAGCTTTTTCCCCCAAAGTCTAATATTTTGTTTTCTAATTAAAACCTACTTAACACATGTTGCTTGGTCTTTGGGTACTTGGCCTGATGAGTGACCCTGCTGTTTGTTGTGTCCTGCTTCTCTATTTTAGGAAGGACAACAGAAGCCCTGCTACAGGATCAAAGTAGATTTTTCTTTATCCAGCTCTAATGATGTCTATCTCCCCACACACCAGCCAATACAGTGGCTCTTTCATACACCAGAGGAAGAGATCAGGTACAAAAAAAGAGTTTACTCTTTGCAGACAGCTGAAAATAGAAGGATCTCTGTGTGGACTTCCTATAGTAGTTATCAGCTGTGTTGTTCAGTCTAGGCCCAGCCTGTTGGCTGTGGGACTACTTGAGGAGAAGTGGCCAGGTGAGGAGGAACAGTCACGAAATGTAGGACTCCTGATGTGCTCAGTCTTAGTGAAACTTAATGGTGCTGATTTCTGTTCTAGGGTGGTTTCCTGCTGCCTCTGAGCGGTGGCGTTGACAGCTCCTCCACTGCCTGTATAGTCCACTGTATGTGTGTTCTGCTCTGCCAGGCTGTAGATGATGGCAGTGAGTAATGGAAGAGTCTCTTATGTTTTACCTTGTTAACTAACCCAACTTAGTAAATGACTGTCCTGCTAAATGGTATTTTTAAATGAAATTAAGGACTGAAAGCATAGTGGAGTTATTTTAAAGACACCAAGGCTGTGAAGTCTCAGTAACAGGAACAACCTTTTTGTTTACTTATTTGTTGACAGAAACCCTCTTCTGTTTCTTTCCTTTTTTATTGTAAAAGAAATTGCAAATAACGCATTATTCATAAAAGCCTAATAGATAATATTTCCTTGTGCCTCAGATTTACATGCCCTTTAGTTAATTTAGCCAAAACACAGCAGTAAGAACCAGTTATGAAGCACAAGCACAGTATTTTATTTGGCTCACATACAGTAGACCATTCTCCTCAAATACTTTTTAAGTACTTTATCTTCCCTACTTTGAAAGTAACTTTATCCAAATGTGTTGTTTTCTTTAGTATGAAAAAAAAAAGGTTTTTGAAAAGCGAAATATTTTATATGTACTAAAATGTTTTTAAATTTTTCTTCTATAAATCTGATCATCATTCAGGTCCTACAGATATTCCTAAAGAAATGTAGCAACTTTTAGATACTTTTGACTACATTAAACATAAACCAACCACTCAGACTGGTTGTTAAAATCAGAAGAGTCCCATCATTAAAAGTTAATTTATCTGAAGATGAACTCTTACATTTCCAGTGAGTTAAAAGCTGCACTCTATTCAGTAACTCAACTCAAGTCAATATTAGTTCAGATGAAGGGCTTGATATTAACCAAATAAAAATTACAGGCATCCAATCTTGAAGCTCAATTGCCTCAGTTCCCAAGTGGTAATTTGTCTATGTATTATTTTCTTAATAACTGAAGTGCAGCTGTTGAAATCTCCTTACAGTCAAGTAAATACCAAATGTTTTTCTGGTAGAATTTTAATTATTTATTTTTTATTTTTTTTTTTGCTTTTTTGCCCCATGCTTTAACCCTGACAGGAAAATCCTATGAATTTCACATGTGAAAAGCACATGTGAAAACATGTATAACACATGTATTCACATGTAAAATTCACATGTTGTACACACAAATTTTACCACTGAAATTGTGAGTCAGGAAAAAGCACATGTATACATGTGGATTTAGAATGTTTCATGGGGAATAAAACATGTGAAGCCCATGTTTTCACGTGGGCTTTACATATTTCAAATATGTAAGGACTTTAGATGAACAGCCTTATGATAACCCCAGCCTTATAATGTGTCTCTCAGGCACGCCCTTTGGGTTGCTATATTATATAATAGGATGCTTAGACTATATGTGCCTCTTTGATATGCAGTTTATATGGTAATGGATGCTCCGCATTATTTCACATTTGGCCACATGTAATAAGGGTATAACACTGAGCACAATCACTTGATCTTCACATGGAAAATGATCTGATCATACGTAGGGCTGAAATGATTAATCGTGATGAAACAGTTATTGAAATAATTGTCAACTAATTTAGTAATCGATTAACTGGAGTATTGAGATTCTAAAAAAGGCCATTTTCTGAAAAACAACATACTCAGAACAGTAATGAATCAAAAACTGTGCAAAAAATATTTACATTTTACATTTAAGATATAAAAAAACTTTTGTCTGTAAGTATGTTCCACCAAAACCCCTCAGGTGGCAGTTTTAGCTTCCCCTGGTTCAAATTTGGTAAAAAAAACAAAAAACAAAACAAAACTTAAAACTTATTAAGCACCTTGTGCTATCCATTTATTAATGGGTTAATCCAAAAAATAATCAACAAATCAGTCCTATACTGTATTGATGTTAAGTCCAGCAGAAAAAGCTGAGCTTTTGTTAGAAGTATGTGTTTTACTACAAATGATCAAGCATTCACTAAAGGAATGCTATGTTGTTGCATTTTAGGCAATAAAATGTTTTATATTTATATTTTCCTTTTTAAAAAAGGAATTGAATTGTTTGTCCTTTTGTGTTTTTTAATATATTTCAAATATTGTATAAAATAAGCCTAAGTGGTAAAATGAAACATCTGCAGCATGTGCCAATTGTTTGTATCTGATTAATCATCAGACTGGTGCAGAAGTCCCTGAAGGAAGAACAGCTTATCCTGCTCTCTCATCCTCATTTAATAATCTTTGCCTGCTAAAGTTATTTAATATACCCAGTTTTTATAGTTACTTATAGTTACTCTTAATTTTTATCTGAATTACTTCAGATTTTAGGATCGCAGGATTTTTACTTATTACTTCACTTTTACACCTTTTTCTGCTTCCAAGCTGAACAAGAGCAAGATGCCTCTGGTTGACACCGGGGACATTAGCTGTATTATACAAAGACTTCAATTGGTAGAACTGAAGATTCACCTACTGGAGAGGAATACAGGTTGTGGGAATGAAACGACCCTACTAATGACTCAAAACAATGGACAGCTCAGTATTATACAAAGACTTCAATTGCTAGAAATGAAGATTCATCGACTGGAGATGAATATTGAGATCAACACAGGCCGTAGAAATGATACAACCCTACCAATGACTCAAAACAATGGACAGCTCCCAGCCACATCAGTGAGCAGCCCATCCTGGTCGTCTCTGGGAGCTAAGCCGAAAAATAAATTTCTGACGAGACGACTAATGGGAAAGACTTTTCACCTAGACGACACAGAGTTCCCAGCATTAAGCCAAGATAACCCTTCTTCAACACCTGCTCCAAGAACACAATTTCACCCAGCTGGAGCCGACAAAATTCCATCTTCCTCAACCTCACCACCAAGGGCAAAACTACCAATTCGGGCCATAACACATTCCAGACTCTGCTGGAATCCCACTGAAAAACAGATTTTCTCTAGTTCAACAGGACTCCCCAAACAACAACAGAAGTTATGAGGCAAAATCAACACAATTTCTTCCTAAAATGAACACCAAGAAAATAAAAGACATGGCAAAAGTTTTTATTGTGGGTGATTATGTGATGAAAGAAATCCACAACCTTTGCAATACAAAGAGGACAAAGGCAGTCTGCTTTCCAAATGACACTGTCACTACTGTTACTGTAAAAATACTCTGAATAACCACTGATCACCCAAATATTGAGACTCTAATTATACACATTGGAGCTAATGATATCGCCAAACAAAAATCAGAAATCCTGAAAAACGAGTTTATTCATCTTCTAAGCACTATCGGAAGTCTAAAATTGAAGGTGTTTATCAGTAGACCACTACCGACAGTTTGACGGAGGTGAGAGATAAAGCAGACTGATTATGATTAATAAATAGCTCATAAAAACATGCTCTGCCGGCTCAATGAACTTCATTGACAATCACAGGTTCTTCTGGAAACATTATCATCTATACAAATGAGATGGAGTATTCTTAAATAGGGCTGGAACAAAACTTCTCACCTCAATCATTTCACATGCTATTAGCAAAACAACCTGCTCTCCCCAACCACAATGTAAACAACGAGATCACTATCCCAGCCAAGATATGGGAGGAATCTGGCCATGGCTCCAAACCAGCACGTCTGATAAGGATGGATCAGGAGCACATTCTTCGAAAACAGATACACCACCTGCAAACAGAGCTGTTGCTCTACCCC
Organism: Anableps anableps; assembly: GCA_014839685.1. Classification (NCBI taxonomy): domain Eukaryota; kingdom Metazoa; phylum Chordata; class Actinopteri; order Cyprinodontiformes; family Anablepidae; genus Anableps; species Anableps anableps. The sequence continues at coordinate 875,741 of CM026067.1, read as the reverse complement.
CTCCCCCTCACTTCCTCCACCCCTTCAACACCCACTGGAACCAAGGACAGTTCATCGGAAATGTCATCACCAGAACTGATGTTTCTCAACTTGAGCGAGAAAATGGACCACCACGTATTGCTAGGAACTTCCCTCTTGAGTACCCAAAAAGCATGCTTTACTTCATCAGAACCACCAGGTTCTGGCCCATCAGAACCACATTCACTCTGTATATCTAAAGTCTGAAAACATTTGTTTTACACCTGTCCTCCTCCAGAAAGCGTCTGGCCCCCTGGCGGTAAGATACGGGAGTATCCCTGTCAGAATTACTAATAGAGAAATAGCAGTGGTCTAAAATCAAATCTCAGATTAATCCCCTGTTTTAAATAACCTCAAACTGTAGAATTATCCACCCCCAAGACACTTAAACTTACGCTGCTAAATATAAGATCACTATCAGCAAAAGGACTTTTACTTAATGACCTCATTACTAAGAATAACATTGATGTTATGTTTCTTAAAGAAACATGGTGACAACAATGAAACACCGGTACTAATTAAATCTGTACCTCCCAATTACAATTTTTTAAGTGAGAATAGAAAGCATCAAAGAAGGGCGGAGGGGTTGCAGCAATTTTTCATGATTCACTAAACTGTAAAAAGCTTTCCCTGTCAATTTTGACTCTTGAATATTTGGGAATTGAGATAAAAGGCCTCAAACGAACTCTGACACTAACTCTATATAAAACCCCAAAATATGTGGAAAATTTCTCTCTTTTTTTTTTTTTAATGCGTCCTGTCTGGCAGTGTGGCACTCAGAATTGTCGTCAGAATGTCAAGGGAAGGCCCAACAGATATTTTTTTTTTAAACAAGCGGAGCATTACGGCTTTTGCCATGATTTTCCCCTTGGTATATACATGAAACTTTATTAAAAATTGCTTTGGGTTATTTCAAATGTAAAGGACACAAAGATGAAAAAAGGGGGAAAGGAAAGAGAGAAAGATGGAGGAAAGGTTTAAAGAGAAAAAATGAGATAGAAGTAGAGGAGAGAAAAAAAGAATAGAGATAAAACAAGCCCACACCCTTAAAGTAGTCTGCCTGTAGACCTGCGGAAAGAGAGAAAAAAAAATCCGAGAATCCACAACAACAAACAACATATGTATATTTTATATTAACAGTTACAACTTCAATGGACAGTACAAGGTACAAGGTAATACAAGATGTATTAAGTGACAATCATAGCCCGACTAAGAGTGTATCTGACAAATACCTGAATCTAAGCACCTGGGAGACCCCCTGGCAGCCACGATTCAGAAACCCCAGGGGGCCGCAGTGACGAGCCCACAGGCCTCGCCGGCAACCCACAACGGGGGGAGCAGATCCGGCCATGGACAAAGAGGCCCAAGCCCCAAGGGCACACCACCCCCCTGCAGAGGCATAATATTGATACAGAAACATGGCTGGATGACAACAACCTGTTCTAAGTGAATCAGGACACCCTAATTGCAATTTTTTTAAGTGAGAACAGAAAACATCAAAGAGGGGGTTGCTACAATTTTTCATGATTCACTAAACTGTAAAAACCGGGCAATTTTGACTCTTTTGAATATTTGAAACTTTTAATCAAATCTACTCCTCTACCTCACTTCCATGCTGTAACCCATTAGATGAGCTGGTAGATAACTTCTGTTCTAAAATTTCAGACATCATTGATTCCATTGCTCCTGTTAAATTGAAGATTGTATCTGGTTGGAAGAAATCTCTGTGGATAAATGCTTCACTTGTAAAAAATGAAAGAAGCCATTGTCAAAGGGCTGAACGTAAATGGCATAACACTTTGACTTCACATGAAATCTCCAAAGAGGAGGCTGCGAAGCTATCACTCATCACTAAAACATGCGAGAGAAACATTTTTTGCAGAAATCATAAACAAAAACATCAATGATGCTCGTGCCTTGTTTGCCACAGTTGACAGATTGACGAACTCACCTGTGACTGGAACACCTGAACTTCACTCTGCCAGGGCCTACAATGAATTTGACCACTTTTTACAGAGGAAATTTTAAAAATAGAGGGTTAATCTGCACATCCACACTAAATCCAATAATGATGCTGTGCCCAAACATAACAAATACAGAGAAAATGGCTGAATTTCACCAACTCAACCATGAAAACTTAAAAGAAATGTAAAGTCCTTACACTGGCTCTCTGTAGCTCAAAGAATAGACTTTAAAATACTTATGTTAGTTTATAAATCACTGAATGGCTAAGCACCAAAATACATTTATGACCTTTATTTGTCGAAACTGTTACTATGTTCTAACAGAACGGTATGAAAAAATCAAGCTCCTCTGCCTTCTCCCAATGCTATATAGAAACAACTAATTAGAGCCAGGAGGTGGGCCTTAGCGCTGTCAATTACCATCTGAGTGGCACTGCTCCCCCCCCACAGCTAGCAGAGACTGTTATGAATGCTCAGCCAGCTAGCATGACCACCGATGAAGACGGCTAAATGGTTTTTCCTGTAACGGTAAATTGTTTCGCCACCATTGGCACATTTAGCAGCAAGTAAATGAAGTTGACTGACAGCGCTAAGACTTCCTCCTGGCTCTGATTGGTTGCTTTAGGTCGGGAGTGGTGCATTTCTTCAGACGGCAATAGTAGCTCAGGGAGGAGATGGGGGAGATCAATCTTTTCACAGATTATCTGTCTCAGAACATACTGTCATAACATGGTGAGAGTTTTAACAAATGTGTAAAAAAACATTTTTTTTTAATAAAAGTTACATACTGCAGCTTTAAATCAAGGCTAAAACCCACGTGTTTAGATGCTTTTGATTAGTAGTAAGTGAAACATTGATCAGTATTTTCGAATTATATTTGCTTAATGATATTTGCTTGATGATCTTTATGATTTTGATGCATTGATATTTGCTGAATGATTTTGATGTATATTTGCTTGATCATTTTGCTGAATACGTGATTGATGTTTTTACGATGTAATGCACTTTGAACTGCCTTGCTGCTGAAATGTGCTGTACAAATAAACTTGACAGAATAATCTATTACTAAAACAATTGTTAGTTGCAGCCCTGATCACAAAAAAACTTGATCGCCTGAAATTCATGGGACTTTTCTATATGTGAATGCCCTCTATTTTGTCTGTTTTCTACACAACATGCAAGCTCCTAATAGCTTTGTATGATGCATCAGTAACACATGTCAAAAAGGGAAAAGACTCAACATACTGCCTCTTCTAAAGACCTCTTTTACTTTTGAATATTAACTTCAAAATTTCAGCCGAAGTGGTTCCTGATGGGTTGAAATAATGTATGTTTGTATATTTACTACAGTTCTTATGCAGAAATAGAAATCTCCTCTGGGTGAGGTGGATGTTTAGTGTTAAAAAGAAAATATTTTTTAATGAAAGAAATACTTTGAACTAAAAAATAGTGCACGGTAGGAGGCACACAGCATGCTAACTTATACATGTTGCCACAGTCATCCTGGACATACATGTTCATAGGGAAAATTATGTTCAGGACATTTATGAGTCATTTGCATTTCGAAAAATTAATATGAAGATGTGTTTATATTCAGAGGCTTCACTGTACATGTCATTATACCAGTTCCTGATGAACTGGGCTTTGCAAAGTTTTGTCACATCTTACAAGTAACATTTTCAGAGGATGTTTGAAAATTAATTTAAGATGGCCTAAGGTCAAAGTTGAAAAATGAAGCAAACCATGAGAGCAGTTAAAATCAGTTTGCTTGTTTATATACCAAATGATTTTCAGTCTCAGCTTCATCTTAGCACCAGTAGAATCCATTTCTATTTTTGTACACAATGTTTGGAAATGCTTTGAGAAAGGGTCAAACACAACAGGGCCTGTCTCTTAAACATGTTTCTTTGTTTCTTATTTAAAATGCCATTGACCTTTCAGACAGCCAGGTGCTGAAGGATATTCGCAGGGTGGTTGGAGATGACTCATACACACCGCAGAACCCAAAGGAGTTGTGTGCTCGCATCTTTACCACCTGCTACATGGCCAGTGAAAATTCCTCCCAGGATACATGCAGCAGAGCCAGGGAGCTGGCCAGGCAGATTGGAAGGTAAACCCTCATTATAGTTATGATAAAAATGTTGAATTTTGTCTTTTATATTTTAATCTCCAGCTTGGAGTACCACATGAGCTCTCTTATCTGAGAGCGATTTTTGAGAGATTGTCCAAACAGTGCAGCTTCATTCTCTGTGATGAAAGTGGCAATTGATAAAGGTGTCTGTTTTTTTTTCTTCTTTTTCATGTGTCTCTCACAGCACACATATAAATATTAGCATAGATATGGCAGTCAAAGGCATTCTGGGTATCTTCTCAGTGGTTACTGGACGGTGGCCTCAGTTTCGTGCAAATGGTGGAAGCAGCAGAGAAAACCTGGCTCTGCAGAATGTGCAGGTGAGATACCTCCACGTGCTCTGTCTCTCTGTTTCAGTCATCGCCACAACTGAACGCATTATCATTTCTTCTTGAATTCGAGTTGTTTCTCTGCTCTGACAGTTTAACCACAGCATTTGCTCTGATGCTGGCAGCTTTGACCATTGAAAGGTTTCACAATCACTTTGTTCATTTCCTGCTGAGGTGTGAAGAAGACAGAATGCTGTTCAACACCTTCAGAGCTTCAGAGTGTGGTGTAGCATTTGAATGTGGTTACGATGATCTGTACATAGTTGCTGGTAACAGAAGTCTAAGTAAATTCTCTACGCTTTGGCAGGCTTCTATTACCCCACATATTTTGAACTACAGCAGCAAATCATTACTTTATTTGCATCATATTAGGAATGGCTGATGAGTATTCATCCAGTAATGTTACAACTGTTTTCGGGTTGACATATAGATCCAGTGGCTTATGGTGCTGTTGATTTAGTTTAGAGTAGGAAGGCAGAAAGAAAAGAAAATCAAATCTTCTGTGTTTCCAAATAACTGAAAAAGCAAAGACAAGTATCACATTCCAGTTGCACGTCATTTACAGCAAACACAGGAGTTTAACAGTCTAAACTTGGTCACAGTCCATTGTTCTATTTAGTTAGTTCGACTGACCACGTGGAAAACTAAAACTATTAAAGTTTAAATACACTACTGACATAAAAGATTTGGTGTAGAATTAGTCTGTGTGTCAAACGTCTTGAGACACAAGGCAGAACAAATTGCTACATTTGATATTCAATTATGCAGAATCCATTTATATCCAAATTCAGTTTATATCACTCCAATTCATTCCAAAAAAATTCAATCATATGGTCAGCTTCAGGGCAGCCAGATATAAAAGGGAACTAAAAAGGACAGTCAGCAGTCTTTAAACTCTGAGAAGTGGAAAATGAGGGTCTCTGTTGAAACCAAGTAAACCAGCAAAACTTTCAGCCACAACTGGCAGAAAGATTGTTCAGGATGCAAAGAAAACCCCACAAATTACTGAAGCTGACATACAGGACTCTCAGAATAAAGCAGTGTAGCTGTTCGTTCCAAAACCTACAATAAGGGAGGCACTAGAAGAAAAATAGGCTACATGATGGAGATGCCAGAGGAAAACCGTTTGTAAGTCAGTATCACAAAGCAGCCTTCTTCCCCAAAGCAGCACAGAGACAAGCTTCAGAACTTCTGGAGAAAAGTTATCTGGAGTCTTGAGTCTAAAGTTGAACTTTATGGCCACAACCGTCAGTGTTATATTTTCAGGAGAGTCATGAAGGCTTATGAGGGCGTTATTATGTTACGATTGTGAAACACAGAGGGGGTTCACTGATGGTTTGGTGGTATGTGAGGTACAAACGCACAGGAAATTTGATAAAGATTAATGTGAAGGTGAATGCAGAATATTGTCAAAATTTACAAATGGAAACTTAGCACTCATCAGACTGGAAGCTGTGTGTGGAATGTTCTTGGACATTCCTACATGACAATGATCAGAAAACACAAGGTTAAGTCAACTTGTGATTGGATACAGCAGGAAAAAAGAAAGACCAACCAAGTCTCCTGAACAAAATATTATTGAGCCACTTTGGCTGGATCTTAGTCATTTCTTTAATTGAATTTACATTAATATAATTCCCCCTTGATATAAATTAGGAATTATTGAATTGAACTGAACTAATATGCACTTCATGCTGCCCAAGAATGAACCACAACTTGAGTTTTTTGCCAAGTAGAATAGTTAGCTTGACGTTAAAACAGTGGCGCTAAAACAGTGTCTCATCCTCAGTGACTACAAAGAACTTAAAGCTCTCATTGATGCTAAATATGGCAAAGCTTAGTTTGTGTAAGTTTCTACTTTGGAATAGTTTACCTTTTCATATAAGGCCTGCTGAGACTGTTGAGACTTTTAAATCCTTGCTCTGGTGTATATTTGTATTTTGTTTTAAACTTTCTTTTTAAATATTTTGTCCTCTTGTTCTTATTCTTGTTTATCTTGTTTCACTTTATTGAATTGTAAAGCAACAACATCTGTTGTTTTTATGCACTATATAAACAAATTGACATTGACATTATGATTCAAAAACAAACAAAATTGCTTAATAGTAAGTGGCTTCACCCAACCCCTAACCATGAGTGAGAGAAAACGTTTTTTGTATTATCATTCAGTCAAGAATAATCAAGGGTGGGCATTCAAACTCAATGCTCTCTGTGCATACTCACTGTACAAATTTCCACTACTGAAGAAAAAGCATATTAAAATTTGTTTAAAGTTTGCTGTGGTTTTGAAAAGCCAGTGAAACACTGAGATCAAATAGAAGAGACTATAGTCTGGCCAGATGAGTCATTTTTGATAAGAATCTAAAGATGAAAGAAGTGTGTCTTACCAAGTAAGACAATAGTCCTAAACACACAGAGAAGGGAAGGCCAAATTGGTTTCAGAGAGAAAAAAAACAAAACCACTAGAATGACCCAATAAATCCTGACTTGTAACCAATTATAGATGTATGAAAAGAACAGAAGTTGTCTTTACCAACAACTGTTCTCCAAGTGTGCTCAGTAGTTACTTGTAATAGCATTGCAAATGTTTACCCATGACTTCATTTGTGGACTAATTTGCTTCATTTTCCTTTGTATGTGTGGATTACTTGGATTGTTGCCGACACCTGGTGGGAATTTTTTGCCAATAGCATCACTGGAAATATCTAAACTAAGGAAAATGTTGATATGATCAATACAGTTTTCCTCTGTTATATATATATATATTATGATCTATTATATGAAATTATATGTAGAATACAGAAATTACTTCAAATCTATGATTGTCAAAGTGGTTGCAAAATGACTCAGACTCATGAAAAGAAGTGCGACAAATACAAAAAGTTCCTTGGATGGTGGCTCCTGTTCAGTCCTGAAAAAGTCAGGTATGAAGACACAAAACTGCAAACGTGCAAAATGGCTAAATGACACCTATTAGGCTTTTATGTCAAATTTGTGCCACTATGTAGGCAAGTCATTATGTCAACTGAGATTCCTCATGAGGTGTGTTTGTAATGTTACCAGGCCCGGGTCAGGATGGTCCTGGCCTACCTTTTTGCCCAGCTGAGTTTGTGGGCCCACGGTAAGCCTGGCGGACTGCTGGTTTTGGGCTCAGCCAACGTCGATGAGAGGTATTATTTAAAATAACTGCAATGCAATTGCAATATTTCACACCCCTTTGGTTTACTTCACATAATTTACACTGTTACATTCAAAGTGAGGATGCACACAAATCTGACAGATTAAATTAATCTGCTAATGCCAGTGGCAAAAATAATGGAATCTCAAATCCACTGCTGTAATTGATACATAAATCTGATGTGGCGTAAAATTGTTAGATTTAGTTTCTTGGTTCCAAAAGGTAACATCAAACCTATATAGACAAAATGTCATGTCTTGTTTAAAGTTCTTTTAGATACTAAATACAAAAAGGTTGTTCACAACAGAGCTGTTGAAGGGACTCTGAACAAGCACTTCAGACTAAAGGCAGGGACAGAGCTGTAGCTTTCAGAGGTCTTTAAGTTGTTTAAATAGAAAAACATTATAAAATCTCAATCCAAGGAAAATATAATGGTGATCTCTGATTGTTGGTGTGATTAAATGAATCACCTAGATCATCCAGTAGTAGAGTTTTCTCAAATCAGTGTTTTTTTTCTTAACAATTCTGTTTCTAGAGACAACTCTTAGCCTGGAAGCATTTTAGATCAGATATGTGTGCGAGAGACAATGGCGGTCTCAAAGACAATTCATGCTGTTTGTGCAAATGTATAATCCTGCTACAAGGAGGAATCTAAATGTAAAGAAATGTTGGCTATAAAAGAAATCAAAGCAGAAGTGTAGTCATGACTGTATGGTTTAAAAAAAACATTTCTTTCATAACCACTATATATTTACAGTACACACATACGGTTAATGTGTGAATTAACTGGTTAATGTGTTTGGTGCAGAATCTTGTAATTACTGTAAGAGCCTAACTACACAAGAAGCTTTTTTTCTGTTTGAAATCATTTCTCCTGCTCAGCCTTACAGGATATTTCACCAAGTATGACTGCTCCAGTGCAGACATAAACCCCATAGGTGGAATCAGCAAGACGGATCTCAAGAGCTTCCTTGCTTACTGTGCAGAGCAGTTCCAGCTCTCCGCTCTGAGAAGGTAAGATCAGCTTAGCACCCAACTTTAAGACGAAATTCATTTCCATTAAAAACAAACACCTGTCAGGAGTTTATATGCTTGCTTCACTTTTTAAAACGTTGAGCTGTGTGTTTCAGTTTGTTTGCTTTTTTGTGCTGTGTAGCATCCTGGCTGCTCCCCCCACTGCTGAACTGGAGCCTTTGAAGGACGGACAGCTATCACAGACAGATGAGGTACAAACTGAGGCTCACTTCTACAACCAATGTGAGGAGATGTACTGTTTTATCCATTAAATGTATAACAGCATCTTAGTCAACTCCATTTTTTAAATGGGTTCTCTAACTATTTCACTGAAGTAATGGAACAAACGGCCTCCATAATTATCAAACTGAATTTGATAAAATTACTAAAATCTAAACAGTTTACATTCTGTTCTGTACATGAACCAGCAAGCCACTCTACCTGCTGTTTAAGGGTAGTCTTCAATTCAGTTCAGTTCATTTTATTAATATAGTACGAATTTACAACAAATATCATCTCAAGTCAATTCAGTCCAATCACACAGACAGAAATAAAGCTGATTACATCAATTCTGATTTGATCTTAGTTGTCAAACAATGCAGTTAAGTTCAGTTTATTATTCAGATTGTTTCAGAATTTTCCTATCTAAGGAAACCCAACAGATTGGAGACACACACAACTGAACACACACACACACACACACACACACACACACACACACACACACCAACAAACAAATATGAGGTTTTTGTAGACTGACTAATTTCTAAACAATTCACTGTATTTAAGTTAGTCTTAAAGTCTAAAGAGTTAGTCATCCAGATTGTGCCTATTCCTCTATTAATTCTTCTTTAATCTGTATTCCCACCTAGCATTAGAGTATGACAGGAAAGTGGGTGTATAACAGAGGAATGTAACAAACTGTAGAAAAAGTTAATACAGAACTAACAGCATGACACCATAAACATAATAATTATCATGTATTGTAGTTTCTAGCATCTAGACCTTGGTTTGCAGACTAAAGTAGCTGGTAAAACTGGTAACAAAGTGCAACAAAGAACAATGTCTTCATCTGGTGAGGCTGCTGTTGGAATTGTTGCCAGGTCTCTATAGCCGTGTGTGTGTGTGTGTGTGTGTGTGTGTGTGTGTGTGTGTGTGTGTGTGTGTGTGTGTGTGTATAACATTTTGGTGAATTTCTGGGCTCTGTGAAGCGCAAAATGAAGCTGAGTGGAAGCAGTTGCAGAGACAGAATCAATACTTGTATTAGATGGTACTAAATCCTCCCATAGACCAGAAACTGAACTGTTGTCATTGATGATGGTCTATTCTTCTGAAACCTGTGCTCAGGTTTCCTTGGCCTGAGTGTAACCTGTGTGGTTACATAAACCAGTTTAAAATCTGATAAGCATCCGTTCAGCAGCTGTGACCTCTCTGCAAGACTTCATTTGGTCCTCAACCCTTACCTTCTTCAACTGAACAAAGCAAAACAAGATTTCTGGATTTGTGAAATGTTGTGGGAACTGCAATTAATCAGTTGGTGTGCTGCTCACTGCCAGTCTATCTGTGTTTTCCCTTTTTTGTCCCTAATCAGATTAGATTAAATGTCCATAATATCTTCTGTCCTCTTAGATTTTATTGGAAACCTCCATCACAACAGTCCTGCAAGTCTTGTAGAACTGGTTTGAATATGTGATGTTCTTGTTGCTTTCATGCTGATTGCCACTTCTTTTTCCTCAGGCAGACATGGGAATGACGTATTCAGAGTTATCAGTGATCGGAAGGCTGCGGAAGATCTCAAAGTGTGGGCCCTTCAGTATGTTCTGTAAGCTCATTCATGTGTGGAAGGATGCTCTTTCACCTACTGAGGTTCGTTCACTCCTTCAGATTCCTGCATACTACCAATGATCTGAAGTCAGTTTGTTATATTACAGGAAATTTGGTACAGCGGGTAAAATAAGTATTGAACACATGACAATTTTTCATAGTGAACATATTTCTAAAGGAGCTGTTGACATGAAATTTTCACCAGGTGTTGGTCACAACACAAGTAATCTGTACATAGAAAGAAACCAAAACATATAAGTTCAGAAATTAAGTTATGTGTAATAATGTAAAATAACAGAAGGAAAAAGTATTGAACACGCTTACTGATATTTATTTAATATTTTGTACAAAAGCCTTTGTTTGGTAATGGCAGCTTCAAGACGCCTCCTGTAGTGAGAAACTGGTTGCATGCATTGCTCAGGTGTGATTTTGGCCCATTCTTCCACACAAACAGTCTTTAAATCTTGAAGGTGTCATGGGCCTCTTCTATGAACTCTGATTTTTTGTTCTTTTCATAGCTTTTCAATTGGATTCCAGTCAGGTGATTGGCTTCCTGTTCTTGACATTAAGTTGTTTTGTTCATTTATTTTAGAGTTTTGAACCATCCCTAAGTTATTCGTTCTTTTGGAACAAAATGGGTTTTTTTGTGTATCATTCTGTGCGCAAGTATTGACTTCAATAGATTACAAGAAAATCTGACTCCTGAATGATTCTGAATCTCTTTTAATCCACACTAGCTGCTGAGGCTTCAACATCCTGCTGGGCAATGTTTTTATCTCAGGAAAACATCCTCCATTATTGTGCTTCCTGTGTGCTATAGGACAGAAACAGATGCTTTCTTTGTCCAGGTGGCCCAGAAGGTAAAACACTTCTTCCGGATGTACTCAGTGAACCGCCACAAGATGACCACAGTGACTCCGTCCTACCATGCTGAGAGCTACAGTCCTGATGACAACCGTTTTGACCTTCGACCTTTCCTCTACAACACACGCTGGACCTGGCAGTTCCGCTGTATTGATAACCAGGTAATACATAAGTGTCCAGGGTCACATGTCGATGATCCCCTGGGCAAGGCACTGAACCTCAGGTTGTCTACCAATATGTGTATCAGTGTGTGAATGTGTTTGTGAGTGTCAGTGGGTGAAAGGGGCTCTAGTGTAAAGTACTTTGATTGATTAATATGAGTCGAACAGCTCTGCTGACCCTTTGCAACTGTGTCACCTAATCACTTGAGATGCCATGACGGACGTCAGAAGTGAGGGATGGAAGTATTGAACGGCGTAACTGCGATTGTTTTCCCAAGTTATTTTTGCCAGTATGGCCATGGCTTCTACTTGTTCAAGTCTGTGGAAGTAGCTCCCCTAGCTGGGGCTCATAGACAGTGGATCTCAAAAGTTGGAAATAGCTAGCTTAGAAACCGACCCATACCTTTCCCCTCCTATGTTTGCTGATTTGATCAAATCGCCAACCTTACCTGAATCCACGTGACATGATTTCTACTACTATGTCATTTAACGGTGTTTCCCCTTACACCAGAGCTTACAAAAGTCTAGATGCTCACCAGTTTTTTTTGTACATGCTGGGCTACATGATGGTGGGGCATTTTCTCCATGGTTACTAATGATTAGACGTGTTCCTTCTCCATAGTGCAATATTTGATTACATCTTACTAATCTTACTTCCTTATAATGTACATGAACATTAATCTTCTTACCTTGTAAAAAGTGTTCGCTGCAAATCCGCGAATACGCCAAGAGCTGACAGTCTTTATGATTGACGGCTGCAGTCCATCCCCATCATCTTTCCTCATCATCAAAAGGTACAACGAGTGGTTTGGTTTGGATCCTTGTCAGTTTGTGCAGCCCACTGCGCAGCGTCCTGTGACCATTTTTACACTGAAATCAACTAAATAAAAGTGATATTAGGTGACCGTCTGTTTTTGACAAGCGTTACAGGAGTTAACGTGTACATAGGTTGTTTTAATGTCCGTCATGGCAGACTGGGCTGCCTTCTGAACATGACGTCATATGCAAAGGGTCAATATAAATTCAGTCCATTTACCACGAGTATATAACAGACATACAGAGATATTATACTGTTAATTAGAGCATCTGTGTGGATTGGTCTCCGTACTCCTTACACTGTTTTCTGTAAAGCTGAATAAAAACAATAGTGTCCAGAATAATTGTCTTCAGGCATGTCTTCCTCTTTTTGTCTTTCTGCAGGTTTCCCAGATGCCAACAAGCCAACAGAGACCAGAGGATCTCAGTGAAAAGTCTTGACTTCTGAAATTATGCTTTTTATTTGTAGCTGACATTAAAGTTAACTGTTCCCACTCCATCTGATAGAAGCCTCCTGTGTTCTCCCTCTGCTGCGCACACAGCTATGTTGGTTTGAGCTGTTCTCGTTTTTTAGGTTGTAACACAACCCAAGATTAATGCATTGATCATTTGATTGAATTGTTTTCTTTTCTCCTTCTGGAGCTTTGCTCTGCAGCTGCTGCTGCTCTGTGTGAATTCTCTCTGTTAGGGAACATAAACACCACCTCATGCAATGGAACCGTAGGAATATGTTAGGAAACTGGAGTTTATTCTCTGGCATACGTCAGATCTATCAGAGGGGACATTCTGTTGGGAAATTGAAAAAGAATGTTCAGATTATCTTTTTCAAAAGTTTAGTATAGAATCTCTTTTTCCACTCTGAAGGGTAAATCAATGTTTATGTGCAATATTTTAAATACCATTCTTATTTTTAGGGAGGTTTGAGAAGGGATTAAAAATAGAACAGAGAAAGGAGGAGTGAATGCCGTAAGTCAGTGACTCGATGCTCTGCTGGGTTTCCTTAGAAACTTTTTGAACTACTTTGAATAATTAATTGAGCTGCTGTACTGTTTGATAACGAGGATCAATTGGAATGTATGTATGATTGAATTGTTTTTTTTTTTTTTTTTTTTGTAAAGTGTCTCGGGATGACATTTGTTGTGAATTGGCGCTATATAAATAAACTGAATTGAAATCGAAATGAGAAAGACCACTTTGAAGTGGCTGGCATGAAAAAAAAATCACTTCCAAATCCGAGACCATGATCTTAATCCAGAAAGGGGTCAGGGAAAGACCCGCCTTCTCCGGGTCGGGGTTGAGGTCCTGTCCCAAGTGGAGGAGTATCTCAGGGTCTTGTTCACGAATGACGGAAAAAGGAAGGACGAGATCGATAGATGGATTAGTGCTGCATCTGCAGTGATGCGGGCACTGTACCGGTCTGTCCTGGTGAAGAGAGAGCTGAGCAGAACGGTGTAGCTCTTGATTTACCAGTCTTTATACATTCCTACCCTCATACAAGCAGCCAAAATTTGTTTCCTACGCAGGGTGTCTGGGTTGTCCCTTAGAAAGAGGGTGAGAAGTTCGGTCATCCGGGAGCAACTCAGAGTATAGCTGCTGCTTCACCACATCAAGAGGAGCCCGTTGAGGTGGCTTGAGCATTTGGTTAGGACGCCTCCCTGGTGAGGTGTTCTGAGCACGTCCCACTGGGAGGAGACCCAGAGGAAGACCCAGAGCTTTTGAATTCTGTGCTGCAGGTTGTCAGATGTTGCCTCAGAAACTTTCTGTTGTGATGATCATTTCAGACATGGCCTGCTCTGTCACTTCCAGGGTTCTAATGTAAAAATGATCTGTTCTTCACCACATTCTGACCCCAAGCTTACAAAATCAATCCCAACAAGCACGGCTCACTGGGAAGAGGTCTTGTCTTGCTGTTTGAAAGGTGTTGGTTTGATTCTAGCTTCACATTGTGGTGTACCTCTAGGCAGGCTCGCTGTGTGTGAGCGTTCTTCAAATCTCTCTGTATGATTAACCAGTTTTGTCCTGTTGTGTTCCTTGTGCTGCACCTATCCAAAGGTCTCACTGAAGATGTTTAGTTGCAACAAGAAGTGTCTCTTCTTGCAAATATTTTGATATTTTCAATAAACAAAGTGTTTGGACATGGAGGGTCCAAACAGCCTCCACCTCTAAACACATTTAGAGGTGTAATTCTAGAATAACGCCACTCATGGTAGCAGCACGTTAGAGCAGCTCTGTTATGTTGGGTAGAAATTGATCTTTTTCTAGACTTCTCTTCATAAGTATTTTGGTTGAGGCATTGCTGTTTGGATAAGTATTCCCTCTTTTTCTGGGAGCTGTGCAGCTGGGAGGATTTTTCTCTTACTTTCTCACTTTTGGACAGTTGTTATGATGCGTAACGGTGGCAACAAAGCATTGTTTTTTACAGCCGGGAGCAGCTGATTAACATCTCAAAAGCTCAAGTAACACCTGAACTACGACCACAAATCCCAGAGGAAATCAAAAATTATGATTAACAACAAACACAAAGAAGCATACTATGATTTTAACACATGCATGTTGCAAGAAAATTCAGACAGAAATGACAGTGATAGCATTAAACACGTCAATCAGGTAAATGACTGGTTTATCAAAATAAAATCAACTTTATGGAAACACTGCCCAGACGAGATGTTTCTGAGTGGAGGACTAAATCTGAATTAGCATCAGGGCTGCGCAATATAACCAACTGCAGTCGTTATTTAAATATTGTCTGGTAGGCTATAATATTTTAATTATTGTGCATAAAAACTCTGCCTCCCAATAATACATTTAGAGACATGAACTGACTTTCAGTGTTCCTTCTGTACACGACTAAAAAAGTCAGAATTGCATAGCACCGCTCATAGTGGCAGCATGTTGGAGCCGCTGTTACATTAGTTCTGATTTATTCTTTTTCCATAAGTTTTTGTGGTTGCTTTTTTAACAATTGTTCCCTCTGGTTCTGGATGCTGTGCAGCTAGGAGGATTTCAGCTCTTACTTTTTTTTTTTTTTTTACTTTTGGATAGTTATTATAATGCATTACCATGGCAACAAGGTATTGTTTTTACAACAGGGAGCAGCTGATTAGCATCTCAAAAGCTCAAAAAATACCTGAACTCTGACCCCAAATCCCAGAGGAGTTAAAAAGGAGGATTCGTAGATGCAGGGAGAGAAAGAAGAAGTTCAATCTCTTCGATCCATCATAACAGGTAACGATCATGTCCCTGAATCCAGCATCTCTCTGTTTGGCTTTCTGACCAGATGGTCAGACAGAGATTTAAAGAGGAGCAGCAAAAGCAAATGAGGTGGACTAGCAGTGCTCGGAACAGCTGATGGTGTCATCCAGGACATATTGCTGTGTGCATCTCTGCTGCCTGGAAACTGAGCTGTTAGCATGTCATGAGATTGTCATACAGCAACAAGCTTCAGTCAGAGGTCTAGAGATTTGTTGCAAGACTGACTGCTACTGGAGATCCTTAATTTGAGTTTGAAAAAAGTAAGTTCTTCATGCAGCTGTCATTTTAGGGCACACTTTGTCTTGTTTTTAATTGAATCAGGTGAGACAACTGAGGACTAGTTCTGCCCTGGAAAACCTAAAGAACCATAACCAGCAAATCATCAGAGGGATTCAGATTTCAAGCTGAATTCCTCTCCTGCATTGGATTTATGGGATTTAGCCTAAGTTCCTTAAAATCCTAGTGAGCATCTAAAACAGGGTTAAGCAGAAGGTTCTGGCAAAGCTCTGATTTTCACGCTCGGTTCTTGTCTTCCTTGCATGTCGTTAGTGTTGCTGTGAGCCCGGTTCGGTTCAGCTGTTCAGTGGCTGTAATAACGTGGTTCAGGCCGGGCCGAGCCGAACCGAGCCGGGCTGCTGGAGGTGGAGTTCAAATTTTAGGACGGGGGTGGCGCAGGGAGGAGCAGCGCAGCAGACACTTCCTAAAAACAGGTTCCTGTCGTCTGTTCAGGCATGTTGTGCTTCCTCAAGCTCTAAAACTCCAGCAAGAACTAACTCGCAGCTTTCACTCTGGCCGCTGATGAGCGGCTGCCTCCTGAATGGAAACAGACCGTCTGCTGACCGGGGCTGAGGTCCAACACACCGGGGACTATGGCTCCGGGGCTGAGGTCCAACACACCGGGGACTATGGCTCCGGGGCTGAGGTCCAACACACCGGGGACTATGGCTCCGGCTCGGCCAGAAGTCGCGGAGATTCGCGGAGCAGCAGGCGGATGTCCTATTCTGCTGGTGGGGACTACTGCCGTTTGGACGGAGGTACAGGGTAGGACAGGACAGGACAGCAGGTGGAAAGGGTAGGGGACCTGTCCACCTGCGTCAGGTTTCTTGGTTATTGTCCTTGGACCAGCAGGTCATTACAGCAGATGGCAGTTGGAGCCGACTGGTTGTTGGGAAGTGTCATGTTTCCAGAACAGGCTGTGACTTCTCATGTTTCCACAGCTCTGACCTCTAGTAGACTAAAAGTAACAATCTGGAATTTTGTTCTTCCTGGGTGTCCTGTGTGTGACGTCATTGTCTCAGGTGGAATAGCTAGATCTCAGTAGCGGCTATCAGCGTGAAGCTGGATTCATTTGGGAACTTTCCTTCCTTTCTGTGTTGCTCTTGGCTGAAAACTTGAAAATGTTGTTTTTCCTCAGATGTTTGGACTAAAGTCAATGCTGACCTTTGTTGTTTTTCCAAATGTAGCCATCATTCTTCTGTGATGTCATTCAATACGCACTAAAGACAAAGTAAACATTTTTATCATATCTGCTTTCAGTTAAACTCTGCTTTAGTGTTGGAAGAACTTGGTTTTGACAACTTTTTAGGCTGCAGTGATTGAAGTTAGAAGGCATCTGATTTCAACTTCTAACATCATCCTAATAAACACTAATAACCAGAATATGGGAAGTAAAATAGAAGAGTTGCAGAAAAAAATAAACTAGATTACACCACTTATAGATGGATGAATAGAAATAGAAATATCCTTTATTGTTCCATGGAGGGGACAATAAAGGAACAATAGCAATCGAAGCATGTTGATTCACACAAAGATAAAATATATAATAACAGCATACTGTACAATAATGGCAAAATTACAACGTAAAATACTGTGGAGTAATTAAAAATAGCGTACTCTGGTCCAATGGAAAGTGCAACTGAGTTGGATAATTTAAGAAATTTATAAAAATATTCATGTGTATTTGTGCATTAAAAACAACAGACTATTTACAATAACTGACAATAAAACTGTGCAAATACCAGCATGGATGGAAACACTTATTGAGTTTGTTGGGAGCAGTGATGGTTCTAGAGTCTAATAGCTGCTGGGAGGAAGGACCTATGTTATGCTCCTTTGTGCGCCGAGAATGCAGCAGTCTGTCTGTCTGGAAGAGAATACTGTTTATAGCTGCAGAGGTAATAAGCATTGCTGCACTTTATTATATACTGAAACCCACAGTCGGCCAAAGTCCGCTGTCTGTCTTAGTTGTTGCTCCTATAAAACAGCTTTGTTACTTCATAAAAACTAATGTCATAAAAAAATTTGTAAAATTTGTAACTCAGTGATTTTCAAATTCCCTGAGTTTGTCTGTCATTAAGCTCAGTTGCTTCCCTTCTTTAGTTAAATGAACATAATTTTAGAAATGTCATTTTTATTGTTTCGTTACATCGACAGAATTTCAGCACAAACACATGTTTAAAACTGGTCCTGGCCTCCATTAACTAACAAGTTGTGTGTGTGGTTGATGTGACCTGATGCCTGTCTGGAACAGAGAGTAGACGGGAAACACCTTCAACAGGTCAACCAGCCATCAGGGTCAACACAAAGGACAAAAACATTGATATTCTTTATTACTTAAAAATGCAAAAATGACTTTGTTGTGAAACTTTAGGGATTTTTACAAACTCAACAAGAAACTAAACCCAAAATATTTGATTTAAATGAAATAAACAACATATATTTTTGTAGAGTTTTATCAAGTTTCTGTAAGGATTTGTAAAACCATACAGATCCAAAACTTAAAAAGGTCTCCTCTTGTTTTATTAAAAGTAACACAAACAATTCCCCAAATTTTGGAATGACTGATGTCTTTTGTATTTGCCTGGAAATTTTTTTTTTTTTGTCTATTTTCAGAAATAAGGAGAGGATATGGGTCAGTTACTTTTTTTCCTTGAAAGCATTTACTTTCATTCAGGGAGCTTAGGTTGCTGTTTACTGGAATTAATATGAAAGCCAGAAAGATGGTGGATGAAAAGTGGATACTTTGTGCTGTTTCTAACATTTACAAATTTTAGAATGGGTTGTTGGTCCTTTACAAAGACACACTGGACAGACAACCATGAATGAGCGACCAGCCAATCTAACATGCATTTTTTTGGACTGTAGAGTGAGCTGGAGTACCCAGAGAGAACCTATGAATTCTCAAGGAGAATCTGCAAACTCTGCTCCAAAAAGATCCAAACTCAGGACCTGTTGCTATGAGGCAGCAGTGCTACCAACTGCTCCACTGCGCAGCCCAAATCATTGGCTACCAATAAGAAATGTTGCTCTGTATTGCCAGTGGTTGTCAGTGTAGCTGAGGGCGGGGGAGGTGTGACACAGTCACTTTTGCAGTGAGAAGTTGTGCTTCACATGTCTGTCACAGGTGCTGCCTGCTAATTGTTTGTCCTTCAGAGGTGCCCAACAGGACCCACCCTACTGTGATGTACTGAGTCAGCAAACCACATGTGTGAGTTTGTGACTCATGTGCTGGAACAATTGAAGTCACTAAACAAACGTCTCACTCAAGTGTGATCACCGTTGATTTGGACTATTGTTTCTGTTTCAAACAACAGTTCCAGCTCTAATGTCTAACTTAAATCAAATAAACTCCACCAGAGTACAGTATAAAACTATTTTATTAAGCCCAAAATTAAATTAGATGGACTAAAGTAGGTTGGGTTTAAAGTCAAGTTAAAATTAAGCTTAAGTCACTATAAGGAAGAAGGCTCAACATTCCTCTGCGGTTCTCAGATCATTAAAAACTCAGGCACAGTTCTGGTCAACTTAGACCAGGGTGTGACCAAAGTGTGGCCCCTGGACTTTATTCTGTATGGCTCCTGAATGATGCAAATTTGTCCCAATTTTGGAGGTGGTTGATGCAGATGGAAACTTTTTTTTCAGTTAGAACAAAACTGTGATCCACAATTTTAAAAATCACAAAAATAGATACAACACAAAGTCTTCATCTTTTAACAACCAAGCTTTCTGCTTTCCTTTTAATTTCATGGTAGGTAGAACTACATGTATCTATTGGCTTATACACTAGGGGAGACTTTGGTGCACCCAAATCTGCTTTTAATGACATTATTAAAACTTGAAAACTTACAGCATGTGTTTTCAAACAAAGAGTGATGTAAATAATGTTTTATTGTTGAGAAGAGAATAAATCTTTTTCAGTTTTCTTCAATCAAGTCTCAGATAAATTAGTAAAGTGGTTGCCTTTCTTTCAGCAAGGAAAACATGTGAAACCCTTTTGAAGTTTGAATCTACAATGATTTGCACCTTCCTTTCCTACAAAAAAAAAATAAATTTATTTGTTTAATTAAAATTTTTCTTGCTTAATTTATTGTTGAGCAGAAAAATAAAATCAAAACTTTTTGTGATTTTAGTTTTTAAAAAATATTTGATTTTTTTTGGCCTGTGAGTAGACGATATCGGCCCATGTTACAAAAAGTTTGGGCACCCCTGACCTAGACACATAGAACTGTAATTTTGTAAATGTACCGACTTTTATAAAAGAAAAAAAGAGCACAAATGAACATCCACCGGTTTCAGCGGTCATTGGGTGAGAGTAAGGGTAGACCCTGGATGGGTCTCCAATCCATCACAGACCATATAAACAGGCACCCACACACACACACACACACACACACACACACACACACACACACACACACACACACTAAGGACAATTTAAAGAGACCAATAAACCTAACAATCATGTTTTTGAACTCTGGGAGGGAGCTGGAGTACCTAGAGAGAACTCACACATTCATGGGAAGATCATGCAAACTCCAAGCAGCAAGATCACAGGCCAGGATTCAAACCCAGGACTTCTATTTGTATGGCAGCAGAGCCCCCCAACCGCATCATAAATGATCACACTAAAGATAAACATATGACCTTAAAACCAACATCTGACTGAGAAAATACAACAAATACAACACTGATCAGCAGTGAAAACTAAACAGAGAAAATTTATTAGATAGAAGTTGTGCTTTCAGCCAATCACAGTTCATATGTTAAGCAGAAAAAGTTACATGATTTTCTGATATGAAGAGAATAAGTTTTTCTAAGAGTGCAGGGAAACAACTGAAAAAAGGGTATATTGACTCATTTTCTTGTTAAGAAATAAAAAGTAAAACATGGTGCACTCAACATATTCCATAGAAATGACATGCAGACTCATTATTTATTTCAAACACAAGAACAATAATCTTATAGCATGTAAACAATGAGTAGCGTGTTATTTAAACGATCTCACTTGTCCTGGTATTTTGCCTCTCTGTTTCAAAGCAGAGAAGTGATCAATGACCTGCTCATTAAAGTCCCACATGTTCTTGACTAGCTTCCTTACCATGAAAACCATGCCCAGTACACTGAGACGCTCCTGACCCACTGCATTTCACAGGAATGCCTTGATTCCTGTTAAAGTGGAGAAACACCTCTCAGCATCAGCTGTTCCTATGGGAGAGGTAATAAGGATGTTTAACAGTATAAGAGTCTCAGAATATGTCTGGAGATTGTATCTGTGGAGAAGCCGATGCAGTGGCAGATCAACCCTTCAGTTCAGGTTTCTTACAAATCAGGGACAGTTCTGTCTTGAGCTTGGACTTTTTAACTCTGGAAACACTCTCATAGTAGGATTCAGAGCCTCAGGTGCAGTGCTGTCACTCTGCCCATGCACATCACTCACTGCGCGGGGGGCACCAAATGGCTCGGAAGGGGGGTGGGCACTGATAAATCAGGCTTGTAAAAAATCATTATAATTAATCATAATATCAACATATTTAAATAAAAATGTGTGAAGCATGTTAATAGATGTAAGCAACACAAAAGTAACAAATTTGCTCCAGAAAAAGATAAATCTCCAGTCTTCCTCCTCACAGTAGTCCATTCAATTGTGCTTCAATCTCAAATTTGGCAGACACCTGTGTCTTGTATTCTCTCTCTACCTCCTGTCACCCTCTTCTGCTCAGGCAATTTTGTGAGCTGTTGCACTGAGACAGCGCTCAGAGCAGCTTTGTGTGCCACTCTTTAGTGGCTGGAAGGGAGAGAAGCAGGATGAATCACCAAACTTATCTTACTGTTGTATTGCAAATTACTTGCAGTTATTCACTACTGAAGCAACAATGTACTGCTTAGACCAAATGAAAAACATGAAAAATGATAAAAACAAAAGCAACATGAGAAATGATCCCATATGTAGCCTGTTATATATGTCCTGCTTCAAAAATGATTTACTTTAAACAGCATTGTTACCGTCTACTAAAAAATAATTAACTTCATATGAAAAAGTTCTGCATACTTTGAGGATTTTCTGGTTTTAATAAATTCCTCCTATTTAATCTTCCTCAGGAAAGCAAAACCTGTCATGATTATATGGGTCAGTTGACTTTGTTTGCATCAAACAAGTACAGCATGTGAAAACAGCAAGTCTTTTTCTAACAGCAGTTTATTGCTACAAATAAAAGTACATACATATACAAAAGTATTCATAGCCTTTGCTTAATACTTTGTTGATGTTTCTGCAATTTATATGGAGTCCACTTGTGGTAAATTCAGTTGCTTGGACTTGATTTAGAAAGGCTGTCTATATGAGATCCCACTGTTGACATTGCAGGTCAAAGGTCAAAGACCAAGCATGAAATCATAGCAATTGTCTCTAGACCTCCGTTACAGGATTGTCTTGAAGCACAAATCTGGGGAAGGATCCAGAAACATTTCTACTGCTTTGAAGGTCTCAATGAGCCCAGTGGCCTCCATCATTGGTCAATGGTAGAAGTCTGGAACCCCCAGGACTCTTCCTAGAGCTGGACGGCCATCTGAACTGCGGAGAAGGGCCTTCGTCAGGGAGGTGACAAAGAACCCAATGGTCACTGTGTTAGAGTTCCAGTGTTCCTCTGTGGAGAGAAGAGAACCTTTCAGAAGGACAACCATCTGTGCAGCAATCCACTAATCAGGCCTGTATGGCAGAGTGGCCAGATAAAAACTACTCCTCAGTAAAAGGCATGTGGCAGCCTGTCTGGAGTCTCCAGGACTCTCAGACCACAAGAAACAAAATTCTCTGATCTGATGTGACAAAGATTGAACTCTCTGGTGTGAATGCGAGGTGTCATGTTTGGAGAAAACTAGGTGAAGCATGGTGGTGACAGCATCATGTTATGGGGATATTATGCAGCAGCAGGAACTAACAGGCTAGTCAGGATAGAGGGAAAGATGAATGCAGCATTGTACAGAGACATCCTGGATGAAAACCTTCTCCAGAGTGCTCTTGACCTCAGATTGGGATGACAGCTCATTTTCAGGAGGACGACAACGCAAAACTCATGGCCAAGATTTCAAAGGAGTGGCTTCAGAACCACTCTGTGAATGTCCTGGAGTGGCCAAACCAGAGTCCAGACTTGGACCTGGTTGAACATCTTTGGAGAGATCTTAAAATGGCTGCTCAGACATCTCTATCCAGCCTGAAGGAGCTGGAGAAGTTCTGCAAAGAACAATGGGCAAAACTGCCTAAAGATAGATGAGCTAAGCTGGTGGTATCTTATTCAAAAAGACCTGAGCCTGGTATTGCTCCCAAAGGTGAATCAACAAAGTATGAAGCAAAGGCTGTGAATGCTTACGTAAATGTGATTTCTTGGTTTTATATTTTTAATAAATTTGCAAAAATCTCAAAAGCTTTTTTCCATATTGTCATAGTGGGGTATTAGTGTGTAGAATTTTGAGGAAAGAGATTAATTTAATGCAGTTTGGAATAAGGTTGGAATAAAACACAATGTGGAAAAAGTGAAGAGCTGTGAATACTTTCTGGATGCACTGTATATAGTTTTTGGGGATTTCTGTTTTTTAATTTTCTGTTTCAGTGCCATTTCACAATAAATATCATCTCAAGGCACTTTACAATGTTAACTTTGCAGTAATCCCTCATAGTGAAAATGCACGTAGTGACAGTGGAAAGGAACACTCCCCTTCAACCCCTTTAAGGTACAGGAGTATCCCTGTCAGAATTACTAATAGAGAAATAGCAAAAAAATGCAGTGGTCTAAAATCAAACCTCAGATTTATCCCCTGTCTTAAGCAACCTCAAACTGCAGAAATATCTACAACCAAGACACTTAAACTCGCTCTACTAAATATCAGCAGATCACTATCAGCAAAAGGACTTTTGCTTAGTGACTTAATTACAGAGAATAATATTGATGTTATGTTTCTTACAGAAACATGGTTGGATGACAACAATGAAACACCTGTACTAACTGAATCAGCGCCTCACAATTACAATTTTTTAAGAGAAAATAGAAAGAATAAGATGGGTGGAGGGGTTGCTATGATGTTTCATGATTCACTAAACTGTAAAAAGCGTTCCCTGGGCAATGTTGACTCTTTTGAATATTTGGGAATTGAGGTAAAAGGCCACAAACGAATTCTGACACTAACTCTATACAAAACCCCAAAATATGTTTCAATTTTTTCCATGACTTTAGTGAGCTGCTATCTATGATATGCATTGATTATGATGGTTTAATAATTATGAGAGACTTTAACATCCATGTTGACAACCTAATAGAGAGGCAAAAAAGCTAAATGATGTACTTCAAAACTTTGGTTTGACTCAACATATTAAATAGCCAACACATACACTCTGGATTTGGTTATCAGCAAGGGTGTAAATATCTCCAAGGTCTCTGTAATTGATGTCGCTCTGTCTGATCACTTTTCTGATGTTTTAGAGAGTACAATATCTGTTGACTCACTGAATTCTGATGGTTCTGCTGTTTCTGTTTGTCTCAGATGACGAGAGCCTTTACATCCAGCAGGCAGTTGTTTTCATTGAAGATGCCATCCATGTGAGTATACTAAAAGTTCATGAATTCCTTTCTTTTGTAAATCTGAAAAGGTTAAAAATACATAATGTATAGTTCTGCACTCCAGTACACCTAAGTTTGATCTTTTGTTTGCACACAGTGAAACATTTTTGAAGCAAGTTTTTCTTTGTTAATGTCGTATATGACATACAGCTTACTTCGTGCTATGTATTATCCACCTTCCCACTGCACAAGAAGCTGCAGACACCTTGCCACCTGCTTGATCCTCGTTCCTTAAATAAGGAGTTTTTTTGTGAAGTTAAACATATTATTCAAGGGTTCTAAAAGTAGACTGATTTTGTTATATGGTGTTGTGGAGCAAAGCTTGATGTCTGCATTTCAGAAGCATTCTTTTTTTTTCACCAATCATTTTTATCACCTTTGTCCTCTGCTGCAGTTTTTAATTGAAAATGTTTTCCTGTTGTATTGATAAAGTCTGCCTGTTTGCAGTACCGCTCCATCAACCACCGGGTGGATGCCAGGTCTCTCCGTCTGTACCGATGGTACTACTCGAGAATTTGCCAGTGGTGAGTCAGCACTTTTCAACAGCAGCTCAGATTCCAGGTTTCCTGCAGATTTTAACATGAATCTACATTCATATGTTACTATGACATGTTGTCAGTCAGAGGTACCTTTGATTTAAAATAAGAAATTAAATGAGGGGAAATTGACCCGAAGTGGAAAGAATTTTTGTCTCAGATTAAAGAAGCTCTTAAATCTTTAAACCAATATAAGGCAAGACATTGATAAAATGATACATACAGTAAAAAAAAAAAAATTCATGTGGTGTGAAAAAGGTTTTGCCTCTTTCCTGAGTTCCTATTTTTTGCATGCTTGTCACACATCAGTGTTCCAGGACATCAAATCAATTTAAATATTAGTCAAAGACAACACAAAAGAACATAAAATGCAGTTTTTAAATGAAGGTGTTAATTACTAAGGCAGAAAAAAAAAAATCCAAATCTGTCTCTCTCTACAGGATATTGGGCTCCATCATTGCAGTTGTGTTGTTACTGGTGTTTGTAGAACGTCCTTCCTCCCTGTCCATCTCTTCAGATCCCCACCACCGATCTGTCCCATGGGAGCCTCCTTGTGGTGCCACAGAGATTGTTGAGATGCTCTGTCTCATCATCTTCTGCCTGGATCTTGCCGTCAAAGTAAAGAGAAAATCTCAGAAGCTTTTTGAAAAGAAAAAGTTTCCGACATGCCATTTTTTTCTGATTATTTACTGTAAAATGTTTGTTCATTTTTGCCTGTCTTCTCCTCAGAGCTACTTGATTGGCTGGGAGGAATTCAGGAAGAGCAAATGGTTGATCAGCTACACTGTAGTTATTTCTGTTTCTCTCATTGACTGGGTGCTATCTGTCAGCATGGAGTGTGATGAGGTAAGACTCATACTTTCAGCCTCTGAACAGGTATGATTATGTCAAAAAGAAAAAAAGGCCTGTGGGTTAGTATCAGTTCGTGGACCGCTTTGAGTTCTCTGTAGTCTGCTACTTTCTAAGTTATTCATCTGTTTCAAGTTCTGCCAGCTTCTATAAGAACAAAGCTGCTGACAGCCTCTGATGACCGACATTATCTAAATAAATGCCATATTTACACACAGTTCTGCTCAGAAGTTACAACTACTCATCACTGACATAAGATAATATTAATTTGGGTCTTTAATTATTTGAGCTGTTTTTTTCAGGGTGGATTATGTTATATACAACTTCAGTGATTTTCACCTCCACTAATATTTGATTAGATGTCCATCAGCAAGTTGCAGATTCCAGTCAAGCTTCAAGATTTTGGAGCACAGGATTATTTTTTGGTCAGCACTCTCTCAGTCTATGGTGAAAAAGCACAAGGTTTGGATAGTAACTCTTGTTTCAGCAGTTTTCAGTTAATTTAGACTTGAGCCTTGGTGAAATCTGTTTTTGATAACTAAAATAAAATTGGGATGTATATAATTGGCTTTGAATCTACCTCTATGACTGAGTGGATTTTTTTGTGGTATTTGTTGTGAATTTGTGTATAAACCGAACTGAATTATGTTAGAGAGAGGATTTTAATTTGCTCTTTCTCTCTTTCTGTTTTGCTCCTCTTCAAAGTATAACTAGCCCTCCTGTGAAAGCATAACCCTACCCCAGACAATTTTTGAAAAATTCCACCAAAGTGGGCAGAGCGAAGAGACATTGAGGGGCACAACTAAGTGTGGGGATGAGGGAAGGGGGTTAAGTGGGGCTGTGGTCAGGACTAGGGAAAGCACTGTTGCCAACTTTGTGACTTTGTCACTTAATATAGCGTCAAAGTCAATCCCTAAGAGGGTCTGAACAAATGGCCAATGTACAAAAATTGTACATGGTATCTGAAACATTTTTGAACCATGGGTGCCAGCTGACCTCATCCCCAATCATGGAGACTGTTATAGCTCTACTTAATTCAAAGTAAAATACAGGATTATGGAAAGACAGTAGGTGACTCCTGGCGTCATGCTCAGAATGTCACTGAAAATGTACGGCTCAAAAAAATAAAGGGAACATCTAAACAAAACAATGAAACTCTAAATCAGTCACACCTTTGTGGAATCAATGTCACCAGTAAGGTAGTAACACTGTGAATCAATTTCACCTGCTGCTGTAAAATGGAACATACAGCAGGTGGAAATGAGAGGCAATTAGCAAGACAACCCCTATAAAAGAGTGATTCTGCAGGTGGTGACCACAGATCATTTCTATGTTCTCGTCCTTTCTGGTTGAACTTTTAGTCACTCTTTGATATTGTCAGTGCTGTCACGCATAAAGGCATCATGAGGCGTTTTTTACAGTCCACTGAAGTTGCTCAAGTCATTCAGCTAATCCAAGACAGAACATCAATGCGAGTGTTGGCCAGAAGATTTGCTGTGTCTCTCAGCACAGTGTCCAGAGCATGGAATAGGTACCAGGAGATAGGCCAGTACACCAGGAGATAAGGAGGGGGCCGTAGGAGGGCTACAACCCAGCAGCAGGACCACTACCTCATCCTTTTGTGCAAGGAGGAACAGGAGGTCCACTGCAAGGGCCCTACAAAATGACCTCCAGCAGCCCACTAATGTGCATGTTTCTACTCAAACTGTCAGAAACAGACTCCATGAGGGTGGTATGAGGGCCCGACATCCACATACAGGGCCTGTGCTGACAGCCCAACACCATGCAGGATGATTGGCGTTTGCTAGGCAACACCAAACTTGGCAGATTCGCCATTGGTGCCCTGTCCTCTTTGTGGATGAAAGCAAGTTCACATTGAGCACATGTGACAGACGTGACGGAGTCTGGAGACACCATGGAGAACGTTATGCTGCCTGCAACATCCTCCAGCATGACCCTTTGGTGGTGGGTCAGTCATGGTGTGAGGAAGCATTTCTTTGGATAACTGCACAGCCCTCCGTGTGCTAGCCAGAGGTACCCTGACTGCCATAAGGTACTGGGATGAGATCCTCAGACCCACTGTGAGACCATATGCTGGTGCAGTGGTACCAGCCTGAAGGCCCTGGGTTCCTTCTTCTGCATGATAATGCTAAGCCTCATGTGGTTGAAGTGTGTCAGCAGTTCCTGCATGATGAGGGCATTGATGTTATGGACTGGCCTGCCTGTTCCCCAGACCTGAATCCAATTGAGCACATCTGTGACATCATGTTTTGGCCAATCCATCAAATCCACATCGCACCACAGACTGTTGAGGAGCTGATGCTCTAATACAAGTCTGGGAAGAGATCCCTCAGGAGAACATCCGCCATCTCATCAGGAGCATGCCTAGGCATTGTCGGGAGGCACGTGGAGGCCACACATATGACTTAGCTTCATTTAGACTTGTCTTGAGGAATATTCACTGACGTTGAATCAGCCTGTCATGTTATTTTCCACTTTCATATTGAGTATGAATTCAAATCCAGATCTCCATGGTGTGATAATTTTGATTTACATTGATTATTTTCTTCTCAATCAATTCTACTGTTAATAAAGTTTTTCAATGAGAAAAATTAATTAACTGAGACCGAGGATGTTATTTTAGTGTTCCCTTTAATTTTGTGAGCAGTGTACATTACACAAGGTTCATAATTCTTTGACATCTGTGTGATCAGAAAGGATTTGACAGAAAACTGTGAGCCCGAGAGAAATTTCAAAGACACTGTGTGAATGGAGGTGGTTGAGCCTACAACATGACCGAAAATGATGACTGAAGTTTGTGGCTGTGATGGCCAGGATCCCTGAAAGACGAACACCTTCATCCATTCTAACTGTCCTCTCCAGTCTAGATGTTTTCTTTTTGCTGCTTCAACAATAAATATGGAAAAACCGCAGCAGGTGTCAGCGTACCGTATTCACACAGATTTCTCAGAAGGTTAAACTAAGTTTCTTGGTAAAACTATGACAACATAGCAAAGCCTCAAAAATAGTGTATTTTGATGATTGCTTCATGACCTGACTATTCATTCCTGTGGGATTTTCAGGTGTGGTTTTTGGCAAATTATGTTGCCGTGGTAACTCAAAACAGCAACACAAGTAATAGCACACATCAGCTTTCCGAGCCACACGTTTTGATACATACTACATGGTGGGGTGTGTGCTATGGTTCAGACCACAGTAAGGCTAACAGAAGAATAATAGAATCCAGTTTAGAGTTGGAGAATAATAGGTGTCTCCATTCGTTGTTATGGCTGGCATAACAGCCTCAACAATCAGCATTTACCAGGAAGTACATATTGTTTTAGATCTTATGACACTAGTGCCTTTGACTGACAGGAATCAACAGAAAACAGCCAGGGAAAGAATGGGGAAAAATATTCAGCCTGTAAATGTGACCCTGCTCTACTGCTGTATTCCCCCTCACAGAGTCATTTTTGTTAAGAGACTGAAAGAAGTTCTCAGAATGTTGAAAGTCTCGTTTAAGGTTTAGTGATTAATATTTTTATTTTATAAATTATACATTATACACATTGTTTCACATGCAGACACTAATGAACAACAACAATCTGTTCTGAAATATGGTAAGGGTTGCATCTGGAGAAAGGTTTTTTTACAGAAAAGTCATTAAAGTTATATGAAATAAAATAATACCAACCTGATCCTGAACTTACCGTCTGCTGCACTGTGGCTGCTCAGTAGACCTAATCTTAAAGTATAAGATGAAAAATTAGACAAAGCAAACATCTGCAGTGATTATATGCTATCACCTCAGATAACAGGGATTACTTATCAGTTTGGATGACTTGATTCTTGGCATAAAATGCACATTTCTTTGTTTTTATTTTTAAAATATTGCCCTTCCCTTTTTTGATTGTTCAGAAACTGAGAGTACGACGGCTTGTCCGGCCATTCTTCCTTCTGCAGAACTCCTCTCTCATGAAAAAGACACTGAAGTGCATCAAGAGAACCCTGCCTGAGATTGCTAGGTAGGTGAATATATTACTTTGCAGATGAACATCTGTGGGGAACATAATTGCAAGCACAGTTACTGGCTCTAATTCTAAAAACTCTTCTGCTTCCCTGAAATGTGACCACCCTGTCATGATGATAAGATTAGACTGTAGTGATGTATTCAGTGTTATTATCTAGTATCACTTTCAAATAATAGATGTTTGGAAAAGACAGTGGAAGGTAGTGTTTAGAGAATGGGTTTGGTACTCATTCTCTTTTAGACAAAGGAACTAATGGCTCAAGTGCTGCCTTCAACTTTATATACGCTCTTTTTTAGAACTTAGCATATAGTCCTGGACCAGATGGTCTGTTTTTCTGTTCTCTCAACCCGTCAGTCCCGGCTATAGACAGCTTACATTGAGCCTGGTTCTGGTTTTATTTGAGGTTTCATCCAAAGAGAGTTTTTCCTCTCCACTGTTGCCACATGCCTCTTCAGGACCAGGGATTGCTGCAAAGTCAATGACTCGATGCAATCAGCTGAACAAACTTGGAAAACTTCTTTTCAAATGGCATGATATTCCAAGTTTTCTGAGTCCCAGCTGCTCCAGGCTTCATCAGTTGTAAGGAGTGTTAAGAACATGTGGCAATCCACTGCATGTGATCCTCACTCTGTCCAGTTTATGGACAATTTTGAGACAGCAGACATGTTTTTAAGACAGATAGGCTCTTAATAAATTTCAAACAAAGCTTTTTCTGGCAGCTTTGAAGCCTGGATCCATAGAACATAAGCATCAGTTCAGAGCAGCGTAGTCTGCTGCTGAGACCATATCTGGTGGAGACCAGAGATGATTCCAACATCAGTGTTACCTGCCCCTTGCTGCAAGCTTTCTTCTCTTCACACCATTCTTATAACTTTCCAAGGTGATAAATTATCACACACACCTACTCCACACAAACACACCTGCTTTACACACAAGCTTACTCTAAACACACATTCACACTCACACAACTATAGATATGATCTAAATAGCTGAAGGTCATACCAACGTGGGTTTCTATTTCATCCATGTGACCTGTATGCTCTGATCCTAAATGCAACCCTGATTTAATAAAGTCAGATCAACATCTCCAGATTTCCTTTTTATAGTGCAAAACACAACCAAACCTGGAGGTTATCTGCTATGTCAACCTATATCTACCTCCATATCAGCTTCTTTATATCAAAGGCCCGAAACTAGACAAAAATGAAACAATGAATTAACAGCTTTGACAAACATTAGCTAAAAATATGAAATCATTTTTATAGCTGCCCTTTTACAGATTTTTAATTTTTTTTTCATAAAATACTTTATTTTCTCTCAGTACTGAAAATGAACTGGACAAAAAATTTAAAGGAGCTTATTTTTTTAAAATATGAGACAAAAGAACTGAACCATCCAGTTAAATCAGTGTCTGAAGGTTGTGTTGGTAAGAACTGGGTTTGTTCTACATCGGGACTCCCAAATAGCAAACTGACTCCGGAACGGATCCGGATGTAGTGTAGGCTTCGGGACAGATCTACTAAACGGACCCAGATTGTAGTCCAGGAGCACACAGGAATGGATCTGGAACAGATAAGGATAACGGATCTGGTTTGGATCCGTTCATGATACCCATATATAATCTGGACTCATTTGGTCCAGGACCTTTATTTATCATGATTTAATTAACAAAAGTAGATCCAGATAAAAACTTGCTTACCAACTAGAAATGACTATAAAAATCCCACTACTTTAATCTTATACACATGAAAATGATTTATGGTGAACCTGCAAAAGACCTGAAACTGGGTTATTATTATTATTATTATTATTATTATTATTATTATTATTATTATGAGTAAATGAATAGTTCTGAGGCTGCAGTTGGAAACACTGTTGCCTTGCACCCTGGATGGATAACAGTGCTGATTCATTGCCATTGTGTATTAGTGAGACTGATACCAAATACAAGTACTAACACCTGAGGAATATTGTCTGTTGTCGTCAGACTAACCTCACTTAATACAAAGTAGTCTGAACCAGCTCTCTGTTCAAAGGGTCTGAACATCCTGCCTTCCCAAGCAGGGCAACAGGGAGTCTGTTTAACCTGGTTTTTAGGAAGAATTTGTTCAGCCTACTAACTGTCTCCTTTCCAAACGTCAAACCTTGCTTCCTCTGAGGTAGCCGCCCGACTGAGCAGCCGCAGCCAGTGAGCACCATCAGCCACGCCCGTTAACCGCAGCTTCTTCCTTATTTAACTCGCGCTTGGAATAAGGGCTGACTTATTTTTAGAAGTCTGGATGAATAAACTTCAAAGATTTTGTTTTTCTAATTAAACCTCTTTATCAGAACAACCGGTCAAAAACCTAATCAGAAATTCTGTTGAACCCAAGCAGCCAAACTTTTTACAACCAGCAAAAAACCTTAAAAGTGACAATCTCAATAAATGAGAGATTGAGAGAGAGAGAGAGATAGAGAGAGAGAGAGAGAGAGAGAGAGAGAGAGAGAGAGAGAGAGAGAGAGAGAGAGAGAGAGACAACACGATCTCTGCACCCAATCTTGATTGGAAGTCTCTGCAGGGAAACTGGCCCTGAAAATTCTTCGTTCTCTTCTTTTATTCTCTGCATGCAAAGGTAGGTACGTGACTTCCCCAGTCTGCACCTTACACGGTTTTGGGCCATTATTTTGCAATTCCGGCAAACTCACTGTGCTGGAAAACACCTACACTTCTGCATTTCTTTTTATCAGCCAGGCACCATTTTTCTCTCTCCCAATGCCTTTTTCAGCCCTATTTTTACTAACCCTACTAAAACTGATTTTTAATACACACAGTATCAAATCACAATCATCAATTAAGTTGATTATTCTGTTATTAGTGGATATAAGAATCACACTGCAGCTATAAACCACTTTTTCCTCCACCGGATCAGAATGCATCAGAGGCTACAATGCTTTTCTTCTACCCCATTAGATTACACGTGATTAAAAATGTTCCTTTTAAAATTAACAATCACTTGTGAGTATATGATTAAAATGTCACAAAATCATTAATAAATGAGCTTCCTTATCTAATCTAAGCTTCCCTAGATTACTGCATTATAAAGTAAATAAGACATCTCTTTATTTTCATTCTGACCTTTTCACTTTCAATTCCTTTCTTAAAGGCATCATTTGATGTATCTTGATGCACAGCTCGTTCAAAACATTATAACTCGCTTCTGCAAGCCCCACAGTTCAGTCCCTCTTACCAACTTCTTTTTCTGGGCTTACTGGGCTGATCTCACCTGTTTTGATAATATAAATGCAATTTATAGTAAATCAGTCCAACTGTTGACTATTTAACTTCAGACAGATCATTTTGGCATCACTTAGCTTGCACACAGTTCCTCTGTTTTGTCATTGCAGCCTTTGATAGTTTTTTTTGACCACTTTTGTCTGTGTCCATATTTTACTTCCATTAACCTTGTCATAAAATAAAAATAATAATAATAATAATGATGATTAAAATGCATGCAAAGGCTGCTTCGAGTATCATTCAACCTGTTATCCACAAACTGCTCTATTCTGCTCTCCCTGCCTCCCTTCTAACCTCCACCAATCTCTGCTTTTAACCTGGAGAGCTATGGGGCATTACAGTATGATCCTTGTGATCATATGATTGATTGTACACACATTGTTCCTAAACATGCCACTGAGATTCTAACTTTCTCCCCTGTATTAAGCCTAAAAGAGCTGGATCAAACACCAGACTGACCAACACATCACTACAAGTGGCTAATAGCAAAGCAATACACACAAAAAACATGAAAAAATGTGATGAAAATTTATAAATGTATTTGGTTAAAGAAATCATAACATTACATTGCTTACATGTTCATGTAAATTCGAAAGAAAACGTTCGAATTTTCTAACCTGCAATTTCAAATTTGTTCACAAACATTACAACAGTCCAGAAAGAAATAACAATAGTCACACACTCATACAAACAATAAAACTATAAACCAGAACTGGCATAACATTCTGTAATGTGTATCACATAGAGGTGTTGTGGTCAGCAGGTTGAACTTTCAGTGCACTGCATCATCTCTTTGAGTTTCCCCCATTTGCTGCCAGGTTGAACCAGTGGACTGTGTCCTTACAGACGTCATGCTCAGGAGAAGTACAAGCGACCGGATTCTTTCTTCCAGAATGTGTAATCATAGAAGCACATTTTCATTTACGTTCTCATCATCCACCATCACAATTGCACAACTCTGACTTCAAACATGGAGTTTCCACATATTGGAATAAAGTTCGTAAGAGTAACACAAATAACCTGCATATTGTCAACCTAAAAAGTTACAAAGTAGTATTTATTTGATTTCTTCGTGTTGAGCTAACATAAAAATATAATTAAAAAAATATAAATTTATTCAACAAATGATTTCGTTGAGTGTGTCCGTTGAAACACTTGCCAAGACTACATGAGAATTATTGAAATATTAATTAGAAATACTTACGCAGGAGCGATGTCTTTGATGCTGTCTGGCTGAAAGACTTCTTCCCATTAACACCTTTCCAGTTGATCGTCTTTCCAATGTCATCATGGAACATGTGGGCCATGTTACTCAGTTTGTGTCACGGACCCTGATTGCTACCAGGGAGGAAATGTAAAATGAAACACAGAAAAAGTAACAGTTAAAATATAATCTCAATCTATTATACAGAAATGTTAAAATACACACTAAACCATAAAGGGATGGGTTTAATGAAATTTCTCTCTTTAAAGACCTAAGAGAGATCTGATCCTACAGCATAGGAACATTGGATAGATTTGTATAATTTATTGCTTTTATAAACGGGATCATAGTCAACAGTTATAACTTTTTACAAAACAAAAACATATGTATATACATAATCTATTACAGCATCCAGGGTTTGAGTGGAAAGAAAGTGCCAGATCCTGTTGGAGTCTCCCCGCTCTGTCAAAAAGCCTGTGCCGATCAAATTAGCCCCATCCTCACCCACATCTCTCGAACTGTGTGATGTTAAAACGCTTAAAACGCTCCACCATCATCCTGGTCACCAAGAAACACGTCATCACAGATTAAATGACTACAGGCTTATTGCTCCGACGTCTGTGGCCAGCAAACCCTTCGAGCGCCTGGTGGTGAAGCACATGAAGGACATCACAGGCCCTCTGTGGGACCCCCTGCAGTTTGCTTACCAGGCCAACAGGTGATACAGTCAACGTGGATCTACGCTTCATCCACCGTCACCTCAATCATACAGGGACCTACGCCAGGATCCTTCTGATCCAGGATGGTGATGAGTCTGCACACAGACAGGAGGTGGATCTGCTGGTCCACTGGTGCAGTCAGAAAACAGGAACAGTCTTTCCATTCATCTAAAAGAAATTTTTCAGAAACACAAAAGATAAATTGCACCCAGTGAGATGTGGAAAAGAAGCACCATCTGTATTTTGTTCTTTAAGATGAGGAATTTGAATCAGAGAAAATGCTCCAATTTCTGAGTCATGCTTGCCCCCTAGAGAAGAAATGGTATCATAATTTAGTATCATGATATGGTGACCATAATTATCATGGATATCAGTTTTATCATGGTATAGTTTAAAAACTCCTGAATATATCAAAAAATAATGTTAAGCTGAAATCCAAAATAAAAGGAAATGAATGGACAAGACTGGGAAAAACAACAACAAAGCACAGCTTTGTTTCCAGGGGAACTCTAAATTCTGAAATACCACCTGAGGAAGAGAGCAAGCTTTCAAATAGACCTGAAACACCTGTGTGACTCAGCAAGCCACAGTCAGACACACACACAAGAATGAACCTTCCTAATCAACCTGGAAGATGCCACTGGTAAAAGAAATTTTGAAACTTACTTTGATTATTGGATATTTTTGTAGTAATGATGGATTATGAAAGCAAAAGTAATGAATTTGAAATGTCTGAAAAATGAATTATTTCTAAGTTAATTATGTTTAACTTAAATTTAAATAAGCAATTTAAATGTCAGATGTAGTAACTATTTGTTTGCTTTAGAGAAATGCTTATTGAAATGTAATTTATCTGAAATGATTAATAATGAAATTTATTTAGTGATCTTTGAATTAAGTCTGTTGACTTATAAGTGGGGGTGGGAATCTTTTACCACTTCACGACTCAATTCAATTTCGATATTTGGGGCCACGATTCGATTCAAAATCGATTTTCGATTCAAAATGATTTTCGATTCATAACGATTCGATTTATGATTTCTGCTTCAATCTTTGGGTGTGCAAAGAATTCAGATGAGCTACTCCAGTCTGTTTTGCAAGACAGAATAACAAATAAAGACATTAAAGTGTCTTTCACATTTATTAAGTTTTAAACAGCATAATCCCTGCTCAGATAGAACTGTTACAACTGTTGCATAAAAGCAATATTACATATTGCCTAAGTAACAAAAATAAAAGTTCAACTTTATAAGGATTAGTGAAGTTAAACATCCTGCCTTTTAAATTCAAAATGAAAGTGCCTTTTCTGTAAACAGTGTGCGGACCACAACTGCTGTTGTAAGTAGCCAGCTGTAAAATAAGTTGGAAGAAAAATAAAGTGCTTCGGTATAATAAAATGCTACAGTTGAAGAAGATGCACTTTTCATTTCAAAGTAAGGTTGCAGTACCAAAAATACAATGTGGAACAATACTTTTGCACAAGTGAAAAACTAGTATTTTTCAGTAGCTTTAAGAGGTGACGTTATTTTTTTACTGAAAAATAGCACCAGTAAGCTAGTTGCCTCTAAATTTTTAATGAAGTTGTTTCTTACAACAATAGAACTGTCCACAATTGTGCAACTGATGATATGATTTTTAACAAATCATGAAAGAAAACTGGACATGAATTTTGTTCAAGATTACTGTCCATTTGTAGATGCAAAGTTCAGATTCTTTTGTAGGAAGAGAAGCTGATTCATATGTTCTGTACTAAGACTGCTTTGCTGTGCTGTCACTATATCCCCAGCAGTGGGGAATACTCTCTTGGCTGCAATGCTTGTACCAGGGATATACAAGTAGTGTTTAGCCTGCATAGCCAAGAGAGGGAAAGCTGCCTCAGGGGTTCTCCACCAGCTGAGGGGGTTCTCTGTCAGAGACAGTGGAGGGGCCTCCAGCTCCTCTTCAGCTCTGGTACTGGCAGATTTATGGACAACACTGACCTCAGTAAATGTCTTGCCCAACAGAGTAACCAGTGCAGAGGGCCTTCTTCTGGGTCTGGCTGTGGTGTCTCAGACTTATCCTTAGCCTGCTTTGAGTTCACACGGCTCTACAGAATAAAAACCAAAAAACAATCATATTGGTCACTAAGTAATCATACCAGTCTCTTATTTTATGAGAGAATGAATTTTTAAAAAAAATCTATACATACAACCATACCAGATTGGTGTATGAGATGGCATCATTTCACTTTTACCTACTTTACAATCCAACACAGTTGAATTTAAAAGGCAGCATGTTTTTATAAACTGTGTGTGACACACTTTATAAAAACATTTATTGTTCAAGAACAGGTAATTTACCTGGAGTGTTGCAGCCTCTGCAACTACGTTGGCAAGGACTTCAAGCTGGTCCTTCTCGGTGAGGAAAGGCAGGTGCCTTGAATCTGGGATCCAGAAAGGAAGCAGTGTAGAACATGTGCTTATCCTGTGCACAACTGTATCTTTTGACCAGGTCTTCATGGATTGCCAGTTTGATTTACCAAATAACTGATGTGTCAGCAGCAACGCCAGCTACCTCTGTCATGGAGCAACTGAGCATGCAAAGGCACAATAACAGAGAGTGTAGGTGAAGAATCCTCCAACATGATGTGGGTTGCATCTTTCATTGGTTTCAGCGCCAATTTTATTTCCTCAGCAGTGGAGATATCCATGTCACTGATCGTGCAGATGTCGCTTCCACATCTTCTCACAGATGTGAGCAGAGGAGCGCGGCACAAATAGCAAGCTGCTGCTCTAGGAATCGCTCTATCATGTCCAGCGCGCTGTTCCATCTGGACATCTGTTTTCAGTTTGTGCACCGGTACCTGTAGAAGTTTCTGTTTCTCCTGCAGTTCATCATTTGCAACGGTGCTGTGATAGGAAAAAACAGTGATTCTCCTGATCCTCCCGAGCAGTCGTGACACCATGGTTAGCTTCAGGGCTCGTTGAGTGGCCAGGTTGAGAGTATGGGCGAAACATGTGTGCCAAGTTACCAATCTGTGTAGCGGCGAGCATGTTGGCAGCATTATCAATCACAATCACCAGATCTGCGACAGTCAGTTCCCATTCCTCAGCAACGAAGTGAAACATCGCATTGACATTTACGGCCGTGTGACTTTAGTGCATTGCACGAGTTTGCAACACACTGGATTTGAGCAGCTGTGTATCAGTTATGTAATGAACGGTGAATGTCACAAAAGACTGGGTTGCTCTCGATGTCCATGCATCACATGTCAGTTCCACTTTGGTTAAGGCACTGGTGACGTTTATTTTACACGCTTGGTAAAGCTGTGGTACAGCTATCTCGGCGCAAAACTTACGTGATGGTATGGCGTACCTTGGCTTCGCTGTCTGCAACATGTAGATGAACCCCTCGTTCTCCACGACACTGTAAGGCCGTAAGCCTTTCGCAATGAAGCAGGTGATAGACCTGCTTATTTTTTTGCCCGTTCGGAGTTGGCAGACAGTTTGGTGAAGCAGTGCAGTGTGTAGTGGTCTGCTGCTGGTGGCTGATTTTGCGCCGAGTCCTTTAACTTCGGGTGATGCCTGTTAGTGTGAGCCCACGTGTTGCCCAGGTGAAGAAAACTGACTAATAAAAATTTAATTATTAAGAGAGTGTATGTTCTTTAACTTTGATGTTCATAACAGTTAAATTTTAAATGTTCTAATGCACTTAAATACACCGCTCCGTGTACCCAACGGTACAACGCTCAACAGCCTAACAGCCAACAGAACCTAAGCTCAGGCAGCGCAGAGAATGAGGCCAATGCACATTTCCCCCCAGCATCCTTTCTGATTCGAGACGCAACGGGAGAAGGAAAGAGTGATTCAGCGATGGGAGAAGAGTTAGATCAGATGGTCTTGCCGTTTATTTTGGAAACCATTGAGGTCGAGGCGCATGATGATGTCTGTTTAAAATTAGACCATTTAAATCAATATCACATTATTACAGGGCTGTGTATTAACCTTTTCAGCTTGTAGTGTTGCTGCTACAGAGGTGGATAGTTTTGTAGCACAGAGCAAAAAATAGTAGCATGAGCACAAAAAGTGCATTACAGCTTACTCGTTTTTGCATGAATAATAACCTAAGAAAGAGAAATACCTTTAAATGGGCTGATTTATTTATATGTTTTTTATGCATTTATGATGTCAGTCTTTGACCTTCATGTTGTGAGTATGATGTCTGTCTCTCAACTGAGGCCCAGCCCTGCTCCCTGCCTTGCTTTTCATTTTAGCATGCCACCCCAAGATTATCACTGGCGCCCATTTAGCCCCCTCTAAAAAATTACTGGACACACCCCTGCTCAACAGTGAATTCGCGGACATTCCCATTGATCTGTAACTTAGAAAAGTGAACATGTCCAGGAAAAGGAGGACGTTTGGTCATTCTAGTTTTGATCAGGGATTACTGCAGCCACCTACTGCATAGGAACAACTGCTTTACACACACATTTCCACAAGTTGATCCTGTCATCAGTTATTCTGTTCATATCAATGATTCTAAATCTACCCACAAATATCCTCAGGACTGAATATTTAAATGACTGACCAGTGTAGCTAAGTCATCTCGCTTCAATAATAGACAAATAAATAGACCAATACGCTCAAATAAGCGTTTATCAAGCTTTAATTCAAATGTACATCAGCTAATGTAATATGCTATTTGAGCTTGCTGACCCGACTCCCTATGATCATACATTACAACGTTAAAACAGAAAACAGACATATATTCACCCGCTTTTCTTCTGCACAAACAAGCACATATTAACAGCTTTAGCGGTTTACTTGCAGTGTAAGAAGTAGCGGTCCGAAGCTGGAGACGTCTCGCTGTCCAACTCCAAATGCGGTCGTAACTGAAAAACAGTTTGAGAAAAGCACATACGAGGTGCACATCCGCCTAGAGTGCGCAGCGGCTCCGCTGTCTGGAGGCGGGGGGCATTCTGTTGGTCAGTACTGCAAACCCGTCCGGTTTGAGGGCGGGTCCGCTCGGAGTCCACTGTTATCTGGGCTGGGTCAGTCCAGGTGTCAGAGGATAGCTGGCTCTAGTACAGCATCTAGAGCAGTGGTCTCAAACTCCCGTCCTCAATGGCCGCTGTCCTGCAACTTTTAGATATGTCTCTCGCCGTGTAATTCAGGTGTGTAGGACAAGGGACACATCTAAGAGTTGCAGGATTCTGGCCCTTGAGAAATGCAGTTTGAGACCACTGTTATAGAGGGAGTTAGAGACTAAGTTTGTCTGAGTATTACATGGTTGGAGCCATGTTGTTAAAAAATGTTTCTGCTGGTGAACGGTCATAGGATCAGCACTGGATCCTACAACCCTTCTGTTAAATCTGGAACTTTTACTGTCTTTACAGTGTGATCCTGCTGCTGGCTCTGCACCTCTGCCTCTTCACCATGATCGGCATGCTGCTGTTTGCTAAAAATGAAGTGAGTAAACAGTTAAGACATGATCAGAATTATCTAATAGTGATGTCACAGAGTGACCTGGAATGGCCGAAACCCTGAATGTCAATCATACTTTATCCAAAGCATGGCCCAAGGCCAGTTTATTATTGAGCAGCTAAAATAAAAAGGCTCAAAAAGATTGTTTAACAAATGTTAAAAAAAAAATATAAAAGGCCCACTTGCTTTTAACTTAGCGATTTTGGCCCTTATGGCAAAAAGTTTGGACACCACTGCTTTAGGTAGGAATTACCTGATTGTTTAAAGTTTTCTTCACTTTAGCTGAACCTTACTCAGTTTAAAAACTTCTTGTAAAGGTTCAACTGTTTTGTCTTAACAGTTTTAACGACTGGGTCCTCTTATCTTTTTACTTTTAGAGTAACAGGTAGGCAACCATGTTTAAATTTACAGGTTTTATATAAACCATGTCATTTGTGGCATAATGGAAAGAAATCACTTAGGAGCAAAAACTCAAAAGTTTTGTTTGTCTTTATTATTTTATCAGATTTTGTTGTGGAGTAATTTTGGCCCACTTTTCTTTGTAATGTTGATTTAGTTAGTTGATGCTTATAGACATTCAAAGATGGCCTCACATTTTGCCCAAGAATACATTGGTATACAGCTTCCAAGAAAGCCCAAAATATTACCCCTCCACTATCATCCATGACAAATGGCATAATATGTTTGTGCTGAAATGTTATTTTTGATTTTATTCACACCTGCAACAGTGCAACAGTGCGTTATGACCAGATATCAAGAATCTCCACTTTGGTTTTATTCATTCTGAAGAAAAAGGTCCAGATATGTTGCTGTTTGTTCAGATGCAGCTTTCAAGCATAAGTAGTAGTCCTGCCATATTCATTTTAGAAGGAAAAGGTAACTTCACTACAATTGTTTAGTCTTTTTCTACATTTCTAGTCCTAAACTTTAACATTGAATGTACTCAATGAGGTCTGTAGTCTAAGACAGAGCTCTTGTGATTATTACAGTTTCTATGAACCTTGCACTCTCTGAGATCCTGAAGCAGGACCTTTTGGATCTGATGAAAACTGCTCTCTTGGGAAGCAGGATGTTTTAGCATGAGCTAATTATCAGCAGTTACAAGGAGCGTTATGAGATATAGCAGATTGTTGGCTTTGAACACATTTTGAGACCATAGGCATATTTTGAAGACAGATAGCTCTCTCTTTATAAGTCTAATGCAAAGCTTTATGCTTCAAATCGGGCCTTCTCCCTGCACAAGACAAGAGAAACCTAAACAAGCAGAAAACAAGTTCTCAAGCAAAGGCCACTGTGCAGGTGAAGAGGTGGGTAATGATGCTGAGTCCTTCTGAAGAAAAACATAGTTTCTCTTCACGTCTTGTTATCACACCCGACTCATCTCCCAATGTGGAAATCCCCTTTTCTCCACTACTGGATGAGGCTGACCAGAGGAAGGTATGGATTACTGCTGGGACTCAAATTACCCTCCGTTCAACTCTACTGTTCTACACAGTACTCAGTCCCCACACTGATGTCAGAATCATATCTGGTCTCTGCCAGATAAGGACTTAGGAGCACACTTTCCTGCTCCGAACTGATGTTGATGTTCTCCGGGTCCTCAATTCAGCTAAGAATAGGCTACAGAAATAGCTTTCAAAATGCAGTTTAATGTCAAATCTGAATACCATTCAGTGTCAGTGACACACAGTGAAAAAAATAATAAAGATAAAACACAAAATATAGCCTTACTTTATTTAGGATCTTATTTTTAATCAATAATTTTACTTTCAAATACAACCTTGATTTAATGTTTTTGTGCAGCTAAAGCATCTTCTCCTAACTTTAGCTTAATGACTTCAACTAGATCGCATAAGGGGGTGTTACAGTATTCTTTAATGTGACATTACAATGTTCTGCTGGAATGTTCTTAACCCTTTACAGGCTTTCAAAATACAATTATGAGTTTTCTAAATGATTATTTATATTGATCACAACTATATTTTTATAGTGGTCGATATTAACATGCATGTTGATAATATAGATCTACATGCTTTATAACAATATAGTACTACAGTGGCCAATGGGTGCAAAAGTGCAGCAAATACATACATGATGCAAACCCCAAACCACACAAACACACACACAAAAAAACAAATGCAACAGAAAACAGTCAATTTGCAGCATTTTATACCTGCTGTTTTCTTTGCTTTTTGCTCTTTTTCCTTTTTGTTTCTATTTCCTGTGGTTGTAGCATTTTGTCTGTGGTTGCAGCATTTTTCGTTTGCGGCATTTTCCTGTTGTATTTGTTTTTTTTGTGTTTGTGTGTTTTCAAGTGTACAACATTCATGTGTTTGCAGCCTGTTTTGCTGTTTGCACCCGTCACCCTCTGTATTAAAGACAGGGAGTTATCAGAAGATGATCCAATCTGCCTTCAGTCTATGTTGATGACCTTGTAAATAGCTGAAGTTCTAATGTTATAACTGTGACGTATGAAACTGCTTAGATAAAGACCAAAGTTCTCTCTGGAAGAGAAATAGCCCTGTGGGGAAATGCAGTAGTAGTTCGAGTGGAGAAAAGCTAAAAGCAGCTGGAGAAAAGCTAAACTCCAGGCTTGTGATCACATTAGAAAGAGTATTCACACATACGTATAATCTGGAGTTAAAAAGAGCAGGGCAGTCATATTACTCTGAGAATAACAATAAAAACACTAATAATGGTTGAACCTTATTTATGATCATTGACAGGCAGACTAATCTCTCTGCCCCTCCTGAACATTTCCCAAACAAGTCCTGCAGCAACAAAATGACAAAATCCATAAAATAAGTCAAACTATATGCAGGTCCACCCTTGGTAGCGTG
Organism: Anableps anableps; assembly: GCA_014839685.1. Lineage (NCBI taxonomy): Eukaryota > Metazoa > Chordata > Actinopteri > Cyprinodontiformes > Anablepidae > Anableps > Anableps anableps. Next base: position 832,387 of record CM026067.1, on the reverse strand, counting down.
GCTGTGTCTCCTGTTAGAACATATGGATGTTCACAGGCCCTTCCCCAGACCCTAGACCTCAGTTTTACCAACCAGATGGGAGTCTCTTATCAAGTGAGCCTTCTTAGCACCTTGAGAACATTCCTAGAATTTTGTGTTAAAACAGGACAGAGAAAAACTGTGAATGTTTGGGCTTTACTCCATTCATCTTGAGACTTATTTGTAGCTATTCACCTTCATCCGTTGATGCATGCATGTATTCAGTGGTTTCATTCAGCAACAGCTGCTTCTGAGAATCTTGGTTCCTGAAGAACAAGTGAAAAAGGACTTGGCCTTTTACAGACTTTGATGCTATTTGTGTTAAACAAATGTGGTATAAAGGTTTTATTTTGGTACCAGCCTGAGGTTGAATTTGCTTTATCTTAAACACACTAATGAAAAGCGTTCATACACATTAGTGAAAAACATTCATACACTTTTCACTAGTGTGTATGAAAGATAGAGCTTTTCACCAGTTTATATGAAAAGTTCTAGGGTACTACTTTGTATGAGAGCTTTTCAGTAGTTTATATAAGAGGTAAATGTTTTCACTAGTTTATGTGAGAGCTTTTCACTAGTCTGTGCAAGGTTTTCAGTATAGTATGTGGAAGAGTTTAATTTCATGTTTATGTGGAAGTTAATTCTGATCAATGTCCCTGGTGGCACCCCATAGACCAACATCTCTATATTGTAGTTCAGTGTTTATTTATACTAACAATCCTTATGCTTTATATATGATGTTGTCTTATGTTTTATATATTTTGAAGTCCATAGCTACAAAAGCAATAAAAGTGATAAATCAAGCTGTGCAGCCATCCTGTCTGTGTTACTCTGTTCCAGGATCCAAAGAAGAATGGCGAGTGGCAGTTCCATTTCAGGGACATGACCACCTCCTTGACCTCTCTGCTGGTGCTGCTCACAACAGCTAACAACCCTGATGGTACAGTGAAACACTGAGCCTGCTGTGCTCATGTCCTGTAACTCCTACAACTTTCATACTGATCGATCATGTTCTCTGTTACAGTCATGATCCCTGCCTATTCCCTCAACAGAGGCTACTCCATTTTCTTTATCACCTTCAGTGTCATTGGTAAGCTATAAAGATCAGTTGAACAACCAAGCAGCTTAAAGTTCTAGTGGTTGCTGAACATTGTAAATGTACTATAGTGCTATGTTTCAGGAGGAATTTGTTTTGCTTCCTGGCAGGAACATACTGTCTGATGAACTTACTGACTGCCATCATCTATAACCAATTCAGGGGATATTTACTGGTGAGCCTTACTTCCAGACAGTCTTGATGAATCTGTGGAGTTCTATTTTCGTAGCCAGCAGACACCATGCTGGAATGTGTACACTTAGCATGACACAAATGGTTTCTATGTCGAGGCATATTGATAATGTGAGCTGAAGTACATGAAGGAGGAACACCAGCATGGTGGGTCACATGGCTTCAAATAGTCCGAAACACAGAGATTTCCCACTTAAATGGGTTCACTCTGTCTATGCTAAACTTCTACCTTTGGCTGTCAGATGATGCTTTCTTCCTAAACAAATAATGGCTGTTGCACCAACACTGTTCCCACATGGAAATGAAGGTATGTCAGGGTGTGCATGATGTGTTGCAAGATGAAACCTAAGTACTGGTGGTGTTAAGGAATCAGAAAGAACTGTGATAATCACAGCAAAGACCTGTCAGTTCAATTCAGTTCATTTCTATAGCGCTAATTCACAACAAATGTCGTCTCGAGGCACTTTACGAAAAAAATCGTTTCAATTCAATCATACATACATTCAAATTGATCCTAGTTATCAAACAGTACAATAAGCTCAGTTAATTATTCAAAGTAGTTCAAAAAGTTTCTATCTAGGTTAACCCAGCAGAGTATTGAGTCATTGACAAGCACATAGTGACGACAGACAATCACTTGTGTTGTGTTGTAGACTTTACAGCAATCCCTTATACCGAACATGCATGTAGCGACAGGAAGAAACCTCCATCAGAACCAGAACCTGGCTCAGTACAAGCAGCCATCTGCCACGATCAACTGAGGATTTGAAAAGACAGAGCAGAATGTTCAAGAAAAACAGATGAGCTGATGTAGGATTATTTTCTATGTTCATGAAAGTAAAAAGTTAATAGCAGGAGAAGGAGAACAATTATTTGATGGCAGCATCATCTCAGCTGAAGCGCTCCTCCAGGAAGGCATCACAGCCAAACAGAACGGCAGACCAGGTGTAGCTTCTACAAGGAGAGAGAAAATAACTGAGAGAAAACAAAAAGTTAACAGTTGAAATAACAGCAAATAATGCAAATTGGAGAGTAACAGAAGAAGAAAGTGAGAAAAAGTGGTCAGTTTGTCCTCCAGTAGCCTAAACCTATGGCAGCATAGCTACAGAAATAGCTCAGGATAACCTAAGCCATCTTAAGTATAAGCTTTGTTAAAAAGGAAAGGTTTAAGCCTAGTCTTAAAAGTGGACAGGGTGTCTGCTTCACAGACTAAAACTAAAACAATGATTTTCCATGTTTAAACTTTCATTTAATTTAAGTAAGGAAGCCCATCTTTCACTAAACGTTTTTAAATCTGCTCCACTGCTCAGATCAGTGGCTGTAGAACAGCCTCAGGTCTATATCACTAACCTGGCTATTACCACAGATGACTGGTGCTCTCCCTCTGACCATATTGGCTTCTCCCTGTCTGACATCTTGTGCACTTTTTATCTTAAAAAGCTCATATCTGGTTCATTGATCCAACCAGCTCTTGGTTTAGGCCGTGGATAACCTTTCTCAACTGCTGGATATTAAAGGCCCACAACCAGCTGAAGCTGATAGTACTAATACTGTCAGCTGAGTAAAGGGCCATTCAGAACAACAGAAGCACCAGGGTAGCACCTTACCCTGCAGTGCATGATAGAATTTCCATCAATCTGTAGCTGGACAATTTGGAGACAGAGCAATGGGCTGCATCTTTGCAAATACATAGTTCCTATTCAGTTCATTTACATAGCAGTGACTCAAGAAATGCCATCTCAAAGCACTGTACAAGACAAACAGGTTCCTGTTCACATCTGGTTATACAGAATCCAGATTGGCTAGTGAAAGTAAATCTCTCACTTTGGCACTAGGACAAGTGCTACACTGCCTGAAAGGACACGTTAAAAAAAGAAAAAAAAGCTTTATTAGATCTACCATAAGTTTTCCTGACCTGGAGAAATGTCATGTTGGTTCAGAGGATAGATCAGAAGAACAGAAAGCATCCCAAGTGTTTATTTTAATATAAGCAGGTCTTAGATGAGGTACACCAACTTTTTACCACTTAGCATTGCAAACTGAATATGATGGCAGACCTCATGTTTATGTCCAGTTGTCATATGTCATGTTTATGTTTTATCATGTTTATGTCCAGATGTCAGTTAAGACCTCCATCATTAGGAGACGGCTGGGGATCCGAGCTGCTTTCCATGTGCTTTGCTTTCACAGAGCCCAGGCAGAAGCCCAGTAAGACACACACACACACACACACACACACACACACACACACACACACAGAGTCAGGAGATTTTGCTCACCAACACCCTTTCATGTTTTTTTTCTCTCAGAGAACTTGTGAGTGTTGATGCTGTGCTTCAGGTGATGTCCAGAGTCAACATGAAGAGCTACTATAAATCAGCAATCACTGTGGTCAGAGCCAACTTCTGTCATCTGTACACACACAGGCATACGCACACACACACACACACACACACACACAAACACACACACACACACACACACACAAACACAGATAAAAACTCTCCCATGCAGTCGGTAACAGAACCTTGATGGCTTTTTGTGGAAAAGATTTTTTTAACCTGCCATGAAATTCAAAGTGTGGATCCTCGAACCTAATAAAAAAAGGTTCAGTTCGTCTGCTTCTGCTGCAACGACTGTCATGTCTGCCAGTGTGCCATACTCTAACGCTGTATGTTATTCATACCAAGATTTCAAGCTGAAATCTCACCTGTTTGTAATCTTAGCTTTAAGTGAAGTAAAATAAGTTTGGACACTAATCAGGCTTGTAGTGCACCTCCAGGAAATTACCTTTGTTTTCCCACCACAACAATGTGGACAGGAGCAAATCAGTGTGTTTTATATCAGAAGGACCATGTAGCTGGTGAAGTTGGTTTAATCAGACCCTCAGACTGGTGTGTAGAAGCTGTGTACAGAAAAGTCTGTTTAGAGTAAGAACAATATGATTTTGGATCTGCTGATAATAAAATACAGAGTAAAGTTTGTAAGTGAATTGCAGCTCAGTGGTAGCTGACAGCAGATTTTTCTGCAGCTCAGTCAGTGCAACACTTTGCCCATGTGGAAGTTCAAGCTCAGGGTTAGAGCCAGCTCTGCAACAACGTGTGATCAGTATTATCAAAGCAAACACTTTCAGTGACAAATGTCCCAACCATCCAGGGCAAGAAAAGTTTTACCTCTTTAAATGTATTTTCCCACTTGACTTCTGCATCATTTAAAATGAGGTGATAGCTTGGTTTAAATTGTAGGTTTGTCAGAGAAAGCTAGAACAAGTCAGAAATCATGGAGATCAGGTAAAGATCGAGGGTTTAGCTAGGCTGCTTGCATGTCGTTGCTGAGGTCTGTGGGTTATCGTTGACTGGTGCCCTGCAGAAGTTTGTATTCAGGCTGCTTTGTGAACATAAATGAATGCACACCTAATCTGAAAGTGTTTTTAGTATGGACTGAGTTCATACTTGTGTTCAGATGTTCTGCTCCAAGACTTAACAGCTCAGTTAGAATTAAATACATGTTCAGTGTTAGGATCTCAGAATCTGTTCTGTCTTGCACTTTTTGTAAAGCACAGAACACGTAACCTAAGACACCAAAGGCAAACATCTCAAGCAGCTTTAGGAGCAGTATTCCTTTTAGATACAAACATGGATTTACTGTAGAGCACGTAGGCTGGTAGGATTATGTGTTCTTCCTTGTTTCTGATCTCATACAAAAAGCCTCAAACGGACCTGATTATGTCTGAGTAAAGGCATCGAGGTGAGAATGTTGCTTCATGAGCTTCTCTGTCCTTTCTTTTCAATCTCCCTCTCATCTGCACATCCAACATGTCAGGCAGCGCAGCAGTTTGCAGAACAGGGCACCATGGATTATCAGCAGTTCAGGAGGATCTTTGATGAACTGGATAAAGATTGTATCAAGGAGGTAGAACTGGGTCTACAGGCTCTCATTCTAAAATCTTGTCCATCAGCACTTTTTATTAACCCGAGTGTTTGGATTTCAAATGTTTTTGCTGCAGCACCCTCCCTTACCGCAGTACACATCTGTAACCCTCCAAAAACTTCAGTTGGTCTTCAGTCACTATTACATCACTGTTCTAGGCAACCTGGTGGCACTGGCCAATGTCATATGCATATGTGTAAGTTCTGCACACACCAGCACACACACTAACAAAGCAGACAAACTTGTGATGCAACATTTTTGTGTTTCAGACTATCCTGGTTCTGAACTCTGAAAAGTCCACTGCAGAGAGAGACAACTACATCTTAGAGGTGAAGACATTCAAAAACGTTTTTCTCACAGGATGACCATGAAACCTAGATTCCCTAACATGGGCCACACCACAACAATGTGATCTTACTGGTTTAATGAAAAGAAGAGAAGATGGAGCTTCATCTTAGGATTCCCATGTTTAATGAAGGCTTGGTTTCAGTCGGTTGATGTCCAGTTTAGAATCCTCTCAGATGCCAACATGGAAAAAAGGAAGTAAGGAATTAAAGATAATGAATGAAAGGGATACTGGTAGGAATGAGGGAGATGGCAGGGATGTGTTGTCAAATCTAAAGGAAACTAAAATTTGATGGAATTTGACAGAATAGATCATATTTTTATAGGGTGTCCCCTGCTGGACCAAAGACCCTGCATACCTATCTTGACATGCAATGACACTAACAGAGTCAACACTTGCAGAGCCTGATCATCACACACACCATGCAAATGGAACCACAGAACGCAGAAGACCTACCCATGCCTAATGGCAGTGCAGCAAGTCTTAATGTCTTGAACCCACAAAACAAGCAATAAAAACATATAATAAGAACATATGAAAAATAAAGCCTACCTAACCTGTAACTGTCAAAACACCATCAACAACACAAATTCTCATATATAATAAGTTGCTATACCTGTGTTCCTTTGACCCAAATAAATGCTTCTTCAAAGATTGCCATGTATGAAAATTTTTGATAAATCTTTGTATGGATTTCAGCACTCTCTGTGTATGAAGAATTTTCATTAATTTTCATGTTTTCAAATCTTGAAAGGTCAGTTTTAACAATTAAAGTTTCATTTTTTTCTCTATTTAGTGTAAAAGGCATATAAATATTTGAAAAGCAGAAATCATAAACATTGATAATTCACTCCAAATTACAACCTGTTCAAATGTTATGCCATTTGCATAATATATATATATATATATTAAAAAAAAAAAAAAAAAATATATATATATATATATATATATATATATATATATATATAGATAGATAGATAGATGGAAGGTTAACATCCAATAACCCCAGTGTTTTCTTCCTGCCACATCTTTGCCCAGTGCTGAAGTTCAATGAGATATTAATGTATTACATTTTTCAACTTATGTTCCCCTCACATTTCTAAGTGCTGGGAAACAATAATTGCCACTGACTGACGATTCTCTTAACTCACTGCCAGATTATCAACCTCTGCTTCATCCTCTTCTACCTTTTTGAAATGAGCGTCAAGATATTTGCCTTTGGATGGAGGGGATACCTGTCCTACAGGAGCAACATCTTTGACGGCTTCCTCACCGTTCTGTTACTGGTAAAAACTACTTATCACAACTCCTATCAACTCCTATCAACTCCTATTGCACTTTATGCCTCTATTTACCTCCAGTAAAAGATAACAGTGAAATCCTGTAATACCTGGTTGGGGAGTGGGGGTTAGTAGGGTTAGGTACTACTTGGGAAAGCTTTTTTAAAATTGTAACTGAGTAGTGCAACAGCAGCAGAAAATCTTTATTTTACTGAATTCCAATGTTAGTATGCCCAGGCTCTTAGTTGTAGTGGGACTTGGCTGATTTTGAATCAATAAGATTATAATATATTGGATTGAATTCAATTGTATGAAACTGGATAGAAGATAGAGGACTTATTCCCTGAAATATAAATTGGTGCACTAATGGAATTGAATGACTTGGGCTTGTTTTGCAGCCACATCGAGAGAGGCACGCAAGCAGGCACATCAGATGTGTGTGCACGTTTGTGTGTGGGGGATGGGGGGTCGTAGGGGGTGGTTCTGGGAGCTCATGCCGCCCTAGACAAGAAAGCTGCTGAAAGCGGTTTCAGCAGCTGCTCATGTCACCCATATCAGAAACTGCCACTGCCGCCAACTAGTTAGCACATGACCTCGGAGTTCTTCCCGATACCTTGTCCAGTCCTGTGGCTTTGTTGGGGTTAATCCTCTTCAGAGAAGTCACCTGATTGAGCTGCAGGATTAAGGGCTGATGTTGCTCCTCCAGTTGGACAGGTGCATTGCTTCCTCTGCCGCTAGTGGTGTCAGATCTAAAGAAAAAACCGTTCAAGGTATCAGGAAGAAAGGGATCCCCACTGATCCGCTGCCTGGTTCTCTTGTAGTCTGCCATAGTCTTTAGTCGTCTCCACATGTTCCGTAGGTTGTTGTTATTGAACTGTTCCTCAATATGTCATCTGTACCTAAGTGTTGCCAGCCGTATTCCTTTTTTCAAATCTCTTCGGGGCTTACTGTAGGCCAGCTTGTCAGATGACCTGTAGGCAGCATCACGGGCTTTGAGCGGCACCGTTCCATCCATCCACGGCTTCTGATTAGGAAAAACCTTGACAGTTCTAGTGGGTAGGAGAGCATCAGTGCAGAACTGCACATAAGACAGAACATCATTAGACATGTAAAGCACCTCGAGATCTGAGCCCTCTTTGAAATCCTCCCATTGAGTGAGCTCGAAACAGTCCTGGAGTGATAAGGAGGCCTCCTCAGTCCAGACCTGAACAGTTTTAATGATGGCTTTTGATCTGCAGGTCAGTGGTCTGTAGGCAGGGATGAGTGATGTGATGTGGTCAGACAGGCCCAGATGTGGACCAGCATCAGCCTTGTATGCCCCTTTGATGTCACAGTAGATCTGATCTAGGATATTTTTACTTCTTGTTGAAAAATGTATGAATTTATGAAATTTGTATAGCACAGTCTGCATGATTAGAATTTCCACCCATGATCACAACTGCCTCAGGGTGAGCATTCATTTGTCTGCTTATCAGGCAGTAGAGCTCCTCCAGTAGCTCTATCTTAGTATTAGCTTTTGATGGAATATAGACAGCAATGATCAGAATGGAGTAGAACTCTCTTACCAGCTTGAAGAGTCTCCTGAATGATCTATTTATACAGGTACATCTCAAAAAATCAGAATGCTGTGGAAAAGTTCAATATTTTTCTTCACACATGACCTGTTCCATCCACTCAACCTTCTATACATCTGGACGCAGCACTCTAAGAACAACCAGCTTCTTTAGCAATAACCTTCTCTGGCTTGTGGAGGGTGTCAATGAGTGTCTTCTGGATGTGTCAAGTCAGCAGTTTTCCCCATATTTGTGTAGGCCACAATATGGCCAATATACATTTATACATAAAAATGTTTTTTTTTATTGTTATGTAATATTTTAATTTTCTGAGACACTGAATTTTGTGTGTTCATTATCTATAAGCCATAATCATCAAAATAAAAATAAATAATAAATAAAAATAATAAAATAAAAGTAAAAAATACTGAACTTTTTTGTCAATTCAAATTTTGTAATATGTTCCTCTTTAGAGTGAAATATGGGGCCACAGAAAACTTAAAACCCAAGACAGTACTCAAAGCCAAAGGCCAACAGATTATGACCCCAGTGTGGATGCCTTTATTTTATTGTGTTCTAAGATCTAGAATGTAAGACTTGTTCTAAAATATTTGTGTTCTTCTTGATATGACTGACAGAAAAGTAAAAGTTAAAACTGATTATACAAGATAATTTCCATGTTACATTTTACTCTCTTCTACTTACAGCAAAGTTTGATGTAGATTTCTCACTTTAAAATTCTCCATTGACCTCATGTGTTTGGATTATCCCTTCCAGATCCTACAGATTGCTATATTCATCACCTACAGGCTCCCCTATTCTCAATGGTAGGTTGGCATGTCTGTTGTTTGCATGAAGTGTGTGCATGCATGTGTGTGTTGGCATCCAAACTTTTTGCCAAGTGGGCCAAAAATGTCAGTTTGAAAGTAATTGAGTGCCAAAAAATGTAGATTTTTTTTTCTTCTGTTTTTTACTTTAGAATTCAGTTGGTTTTTTTGCAAAAATATTTCCTTCCTATCTGCACTATTTTAATCAAATAAAGTCTGCTTTGTGTAGGAAAGGGAGCTGTAAATCATTGTAGATGTGAAACATAAAATCTTGCAACTTTGCCTTGTTTGAAAGGGACACAAAAAACCCTGGCACCAATGTTTCAAAACTTATGTTTTTTTTACTTATGTCTTTGGATTTTTTTTGTCTTTATTTCAAGCACCAACAACAACAGGATGTGAGTCTTTCTTTCTTCAGAAACTATTGCTTTATTTAGCTGAGTTTACCACCAAGGTCTGTTCTGCAGTAAAAGTCACTGGATGTTTGCTGTCTTATTTACTATGAACTTCAAGTAAAGGCAGAAAACATGGATAAAAAAAGACGAGTACTTAGTGTCGTATTTTCCATTTTTTAAAAAAAACTTGAATTCATCTGTATCTTTTCTGAAAGGCATCACATTAAGTGCAAGTTTCACTCTTCCCTCCATCCTTGAGTTGGAAAATCAAATTCGTATTGCTATCAGAGGCCGCATGAAATCACTTCAAGGTCCACAAATGGCCCTTGGGATGCACTTTGGACACCTCTGATATATATTATAATTACTCAAAGCTGCCCAGTGAATGACTGTTTGTAATTCAGTATGCCTCTGACTTTTCTGAGACCTCTCTGTCTACAAATGTACATCAGGTATTCTGTATGGTCTATAAACACAAAATTTGGGTTTGATTGCATTAATTAGTGGAAGTTTTCAACCATCTGTGCAATTTGGATTAAATGTTGACATCTATTCCACATTTTCTCTGGAGTATCAATATTGTCTTTTATGCTTATGTCTTTGTGTGACTGCAGGGACCCTTCGTCTCATGGTGTGATGTCTTTGTGGGAAATGGTTCGTTTGGTCAACATGCTGATTGTGTTCCGCTTCCTGCGCATCATCCCAGATATCAAGGTACACAGTGGCTGGCTGAATAGTAAATGGACTGATCTGACATAGAGCTTTTTTAGACAAACCAGCTACTCAAACCACTTTCATACACCGGGTTGGCAACTTGGGTTTAGGTTATGCGACAGGTGAGGAAGCTGGAATTAAACCTACAACATGAATGTAAAAGAATGTTTTCTTTGATTCTAGCACTAACTTACACCTGTTCAAAAACCAATCAGACTGGTACACAGGCAAGCCACCAGTAGATCTCCCTGCTAATCAATTCATCAGAATTATTCTGACTAAATGCTCCATTTTACTGGTGATACAATAAGTCAGATTTATTTGTATAGCACATTTCAGCAGCAAGGCAGTTCAAAGTACTTTACATCGTAAAAACATCACTCTAGTACTCTAGTATACATCAAAATCATTGAGCAAGTATACAGCAAAATCATCAAAATCTTTATACATCAAAATGATCAAAATCATTGAGCAAATATCAATGCATCGAAATCATAAAGATCATCAAGCAAATTTAATTTGAAAATATTGATCAATGTTCCACTTACTACTAATCAAAGGCAGCTCTGAACAGGTGGGGTTTTAGCCTTGATTTAAAGGAACTCAGTGTTTCAGCAGCTTTGCAGTTCCCTGGCAGTTTGTTCCCGATTAGAAGAACATAAAAACTGAATGTTGCTTCTTCAGGTTTGGTTCGGACTCTGGGGATGCAGAGTAGACTTGAACCAGAAGACCTGAGTGGTCTGGAAGGTTTATATAAAACAACAACAGCTCTTTATAAATTAACAGAAGTATTTTAAAGTCTATTCTCCGAGCTGCAGGGAGCCAGTGGAAGGACTTTAGAACTGGGGTGATGTGCTCTATTTTACAGGTCTTAGTGAGAATGCGAGCAGCAGCATTCTGGATCAGCTGCAGCTGTCTGATTGATGTTTTGGGCAGACCTGTAAAGCCACTGTTGCAGTAATCAATGTGACTAAAGACAAACGCACGGATGAGTTTCTCTAGATCTTGTTGAGACATTAGTCCTATAATCCTGGAAATGTTCTTCAGGTGATAGAAGGCTGACTTTGTAACTGTCTTTATGTGATTCTGAAGGTTCAGGTTTGAGTCCATCATTACCTGATGATGGACTCAAACCTGATTAAGATTTTAGTCTTGATCACTAGTTTCTAGCTGTAATAACTGAAGTTGTGCGCTGACTCTAGATTGTTCATTTTTTGGTCCTAAGATAACTTCAGTTTTATTTCTATTCAGCTGGAGAAAGTTATCCATGCACTGATTTGTTCTATGCATCTGTTTGGTGCTTGGATGGGTTCAAAGTCACCTGGTGACATCGTAATGTATAGCTGTGTATCATCTGCGTAATGATGGTAGCTAATCTTATTACTTGTTATAATCTGAGCTAGTGGGAGCATGTAGATATTAAATAAGAGGGGTCCCAGGATTGAACCTTGGGGTACTCCACATGTGACTTTTGTCTGCTCTGATGAGGAGTTGCCTATTGACAGTAAAGACTCATTTTACTTTGAGCTCAATAAAAAAAGCTTCGGAATCTTTTCATAGCTTCTTTCCATTTTGCTATCTTGCTGTCTGACCAGGTTCTTCGGTGTGCATAAGAAAAGAAATGAGTTCAGACCAGGCCTGAGTCATTAGTCTTTAAAACTTGTCCAGTGTCTTCATCCTGCAGCTGGCCTTGCTGTGTTCCAGGCACTGGAGTCTGCAGTATATGTTCCTGCACATGAAAAGCATTCTGTTGCTTCTGAGGTGAATATACAGCAGCAGATCTAACTAGGCCTAAAATCTGATTTTTTAAAACCTTTTTTTTTTTTTTTTCCAGTTTTCACATGTACAAGTGAATTCTGTGTTCTTTCCTAAAATACATCTCATAGAATGTGAGAGTACAGGAAAACGTTTAGTCTGGAGAAAATGAAAAATACATGTATGTTCAATATTTTTACCAAACACAAGGGTTTAAAAGTGGATGTGCTCAGATAGCCTATCTGATGTCTGGGTTTGTATGAAAACAATCCAGTAATGGCATGTCATAATAGCCTTATTAGATCTCATATACAGCTTGTAGCCAGACCTGCAGTATGAAATCCCAAAATTCATGTTTACATCTTTTCTTGTTGGTCGGCAGCTCATGGCTTTGGTTGCTAGTACTCTGTTGGATCTGGTGAAAAACCTTCGAGCGTTTGCTGGGGTTCTAGTGGTGAGTATCATGGCCTTCCTTCATCCACTTTAGATACATGGAGTATGTTTTTAGATGAGAAGTTGCATGTTTCTTTCCAGCTCATCTGTCAGTTTAAAGAACATTCCTCAATCTAATTTCTGGTGAACTAACCTCAACATGTCCATGTCATCATGTAGGTGGTGTACTATGTGTTTGCTGTGTTTGGGATCTGGCTGTTTGAGGGCGCCATTAAACCTCCTCCAGAGATGAGGTATGAAGTCTAACACAATGAAAACATAAACAGGATCATTTTTTTAAATGATCCTGTTTATGTGTTTAAACAATGACTTTTTATGCATTCATTTTGTTCAGCCTACTAAATGAAAGCTGAAAGTCTGAACTTCAACTGTATCTTTATTGTTTTGTTCAAAATTCATTGTGTTAATATACAGAACCATAGTTAGGAAAATGTTGTCTCTGTCCAAATATTTATGGACCGAACTGTATTAAAAAATATAAAAACAAAATAAAGAATAAAAATACTGTTACAGTAAGTGCAAAATTTCAACATAAATACTGTGTAGTTATAAAAAATACTCCAGTCCAGAGGAATGTGCAACTGAGTTGGTTAATTAAAAATGTACAAGATGTGCATGTCTCTGAGCATTAAAACATAGAAGGGCTTCTCTCCCTATGTTAGTTACAGTACGTAAGTTTTATAAACAATATTTTCTAATATTTGTTGAAACTGTCACTATGTCATGACAGAATGGTATGAGACAGATGATCTGTGAAAAAACTGAGCTCCTCTGCCTTCTCCCAGTGCCCCCAGTGCTATCTAGAAACAATTAATCAGAGCCAGGAGGCGGGTCTTAGCGCTGTCAATCACTGTCTGAGTGGCTCTGCTCATCCCCCCGCTCTGCTTCGCTACAGCTCGCAGAGACTGTACTGAATGGATGAAAAAAGATAAGTTGTTTCTCCGCCACTAGCACATTTAGCAACAAGTAAATGAAGTTCACTGACAGTGTGAACCTTCCTCCTGGCTCTGATTGGTTGTTTTGGATTGGGAGTGGTGCAAAGTTACATAGTGAAGCTTTAACAGGGAAATGTGTTCACAGACACGTTTCTAACACTGTGTGTGTTACTGTGTGTGTCCCAGTGAGCTCTCCATGGGGAACACTACATCCAACTTCAGCACGGTGTGTGGTACATATGAACAGCTCGGCTACTGGCCCAACAATTTTGATGATTTCGCTGTGAGTAACGATACAGCCAGACTCTAGTCATTGAGTTTCATCTTCTGTATGAATTAAATATTTGTCAATCTAAGACATCTTTTAACATGTTAACTGTAATCAGTAAGAAGGATAGATTTTACTGTTGTTGCTATTTTACTTACATTTTTTGGAGCGTTTAAGGTCTCAGCAGCGTTTGCTTTAAATGTGTTTCTGTGTTAAAGATTACTGAGGTGATGGGATGTTGTCTGTCTCTGCTCAGGCAGCAGTCATTCTGCTTTATGATGTCATGATAGTCAACAACTGGCAGGCCTTCATGGAAGCATACAGCAGATACACCTCAGAGTAAGAAATCATTCTACAGACACACCCCAATTCTTGTTCATTGGAAGGGCTACGATGATGATGATGATGATTGATGTCCTCTCCAGGTGGTCCAAGGTGTACTTTGTGTGTTGGTGGCTCACCTCCTCTGTGATGTGGGTGAACCTGTTTGTGGCCCTCATCTTGGAGGTCAGTTTTCTGATTGTAACGCTGACATACAGCTTAGCTGCAGAAAACACCTCATGGCCTAAAATCTGAAGGCGTTTCAATAAAAAAATGCTGATGAGACTAAAAATAATTTGGTCATACCTGCTGACTGATGGTTTGAACTTTGTGCTGATATGCTTTGGTTTACTTCAAACATGGCCAGACTTCTGCCGTGAGGTCTAATCTGTCACTGTGATGGAGCTTTACAACCTTGGTCGTGTTGCTAAACCAATCATACAGACATTCCTATTGATCCTAGTTATCAAACAGTACAATAAGCTCAGTTAATTATTCAAAGTAAGCTTAAAAAAGTTTCTATACAGGTAAACCCAGCACAGCATTGAGTCATTGACTTGCAGCATTCACTCCTGGACGAGCATGGAGCGACCACATGGCGTTGTGTCGTTGACTTTACAGCAGTCCTTCATACCGTGCTTGCATGTAGCGACAGTGAAGAGGAAAAACTCCCCTTTAACAGGAAGAAGCCTCCAGCAGAACCAGAACCTGGTTCAATACAAGTGCCCATCTGCCACTGGAGTTTTTAGAAGACAGAACAGAATGTTCAAAAAAGAAACAGAAGAACTGATCGAGGAGAACTTTCTATGTGAATGAAAGGAAAAGGTTTATAGCAGAAGAGGGAGACATTTAAATGTTGGCAGCATTATCTCAGCCAATGCCCTCCTCCAGGAAGGTGTCACAGCCAAACAGAGCTTCTGTGGAGACAAAAATAACTGAGAGAAAACATAAAATTAACAGATAAAATAACAGCAAATAATGTTATTAAAATTAAAACTGATGTAGAGAGTAAAATCATCATGTAAGGAGAGCTTTGAGCTTAAAAATAGCTTCTCAGCCAAGTTTAGTTTTATATTATCAGCCTCCCAAGAACTGCAGATAAAAGTGAGTTTGTATAACTAAATTTACATTTACATAGTGGAGTATACTCACTCTTATGGAGGCGTTGCCTGTTTAACATACATTAATAATATCTTTAAAAGGGGAAAAGAGGACTGAGTTTTATTTGTCCATCAGTACTGATATTAATACAGATCTGTAAAAATATTAATTTAATGGTCTATTTTGTCTGACAGAATTTCATCTACAAGTGGGACCGCAGTCACAGCTGCACTGTTACAGATGTGGAGAAAATTCGATATGAAACTTCAGTCCAGTTCATGTTCAAGTAGGTCAACACTGACATCCTGTTGTTGGTCCCATTCCTGACAGGATCCAGATAGATCTTTCAGATCATCACTCATGTCTCTGCTTCTTTGTTTTGTTTTTTTTTTTTTCCAGAGAACAGATCCAAGAACCAACTGAAGAAGAATTAGTTTGTCAGCTCCACAAGCACCCTCACCTACACCTGGACTGGTGACTCCAACAGCACACTCAGCAGCTCCCTGCACTGAGGACATGAAGCTGTTGGTGTTAGAAGGAATGCCTTTAAGAACAGGCTTTCCCTTCAGCAGAACAAAGCATGAAGGACTAAACTCAAAGCATTCAGCTGTAGATTTACTTTTAAACTCTAAAAATGTTGAGTGGTTTTAATTCAGGAATTGCCACCATGAACTTTTGAATGTGTTGATTTTTGTCCCTACAAAGCTGCCAAATCTGACTTTTACAGAAAAGTAAGCCATGTTTTCTCTGTTTTCACATTATTCTGGTGCCATTTGACCACAGTACTGAAACAGGAGACAAAGCAGAGGAGGACATGGGGATGGGGAGCTGCCACGGATCATTAGTGACACGCAGCTTTTAGCGAGAAACTGTTAACACCTGGTACTAACCTGTGTCCTGAGTGCTCTGATCATGTCTGAACAGCACTAAACACAGAATAATCTCAAAATTCATTGAGGATAGTTTTCTTGGACTTGGACACTTGTGTCCTCATTAGTTTGGCAGTCTGAAGACAATTCTTTCAGGGTCACATAGTAGACCCCCACCTCCCCCCACCCCACTTTATATGACATATTCCTTCCACCTGCATCTGGGCAGCTCTTGGTGAGCTCTTCTCCAACAATTGGACATTGTTTGTGATTCAGTAAACACTTGGATGCATGTTTTACATGTTGGAATTACCACTAGGGATTTTATTGATCAGCTAATATCAGTTTCTATTTGATATGTCACTCATTTTTTAGCATTTTTGGTGCTGATTGAACTCACTGTGGTCACCATGACCAAATATAGAACGTTTGCACAGCACAGTATGCCTCAACATATATAGTTGTGCAGCCTTTTTTTTTTTTAGCCCAATCTGTGAAGTGGTTTATTGTTGTGTTTGTTTAAATTGTGTTTATTTGCATGTTCCGATCACTCTGGTCGGATTTTAATACCACTGTCATTGTTAGGGCTTATCTGACTGCTACTGACAGTCAGATAAGCCCGGATGCTCTGACTTTCCACAGGGTTTGGTTCACCCTGCAAACCTGTCTGCTTAGTTAAGCTGTCACAGCTTAACTAAGCAGACAGCTCACTTCAATAATGTGTTCCAGACTCAAATTGCATTTTAGAATTGATCCAACATTTACAGACATGTCTAAATCTTGTTTTATGTGCATAAAACGCACTGCGGCATCGACAAACAGCCTTAGTTAATAAATCTGATCAGAAATCCTGTTTAGCTGTTGTGTCTTTAGGTTAGGCTGTAGTCCTCAGACTGCATACAGCACTGCATTTAAGGATTTCCTGTCAAAGAAGGAAGTTCACTGACTTCTAAAGTGGTTCTGTTTGAACTTTGATGTATTTTGGGTATCCCTGTAAATATATAAAAAGAATTAAAGCAGATTGTGTGGTTTGTAAGTTCTGCTAAAACACTTAGTCTGATTTTATGGAGTTTTTCTACTTGTTAAAATAATGAGAATAGATTAAATTAGCCTGCTTGTATCAGAAGCTGCTGGATTGTTGAGCTGATTGGTTGTTCTAGGATGTTGGCTGCACTCAGCATGTTCTACATGTAGAATGAGGGAAGCTTTGAGGATATTGGAAATTTAATCAACAAAGGAGGCCCTCTCTACCTTTCATTTTTGTCCACAAATACTCCTGTCTAATAATTCCATGCCTTCTTTTCTTTCTGGATCCACACCAAATACTGATGTTTTCTTTGGGATCACAGCTCAACACTGCGACACGTCTGACTTTCCACAGACAAGATAACCAGGACTAAAAAGGACATCCCAGATTCTGAATCTGTGTGTGATGATGTTTAATGTATTTGTGTCATATGATCTCTGAAGACACTATAAATTGTTCCACTGTAGGCATTCAGGGAGGAAATTCATTTTGGCACATTGATCCTGATGAGGCCTGGGGCTTCATGCTGGACTGCCCCTCATTCACATCATGGACAAACTTGATCTGAAAGTCTGATATCTGCAAAAAAATCATTCCAGTCTACTTGAAGAAAAAGGAGAAAGAGTTCATTACTAGTGAATTATTAAGTGTGACGGAAAGCAAATAAACACGTTTAACAAACATTTGACAAGCTTATTGTGTTTTTCTTGTTATTTTCCCTGAAGAGCTTTACTTTGTTTTTATTTTTCACAGTTTATCATAAACTGTTAATTGCCATCGATTTAAACGTATTTTCACACAGCCAGCTTTTGCTTGGATGTTAAGTTTATTTGTATAGCACATTTCAGCAGCAAGGCAGTTCAAAGTGTGTTACATGAAAATTAAAAAGAGAGATCATATTTCTCCTATTTTAGCTTCCCTTTATTGGCTCCCTGTTAAATCCACAATAGAATTTAACACTCTCCTTCTCACACATAAAGCCCTTAATAATCAGCTCCATCATACATCAGAGATCTGATTGGTCCAGATGTTCCTAACAGAGCACTTCGCTCTCAGACTGCAGGTTCCTAGAATGTCTAAAAGTAGAATGGGAGGCAGCTCCTTTAGTTATCAGGCTCCTCTGCTGTGGAAGCAGCTCCCAGTTTCAGGCCGTGAGGCAGACACCCTGTCTACTTTTAAGACTAAGCTTAAAACTTTCCTTTATGATAAAGCTTATACTTAAACTGGCTTAGGTTATCCTGAGCTATTTCTGTAGCTATGCTGCCATGGGCTTAGGCTACTGGAGGACAAACTGACCACTGTTTCTTACTTTCTTCTACTACTCTCCAATTTACATTATTTGCTGTTATTTCAGCTGTTAACTTTTTGTTTTCTCTGTTATCTTTCTCTCCATAGAAAATAGGGTTTCCATAGGGTTTGGAGTCACGACATCATCATGTAGAGCTGTGATAACTAATCTTATTAGTGTCTGAATTTATATAATATATGAGTTTCACTTTCTGTAATGAGTGACAAAAAATATTGAACTTTTTTACGATATTCTAATATTTTTTTTTAGGTGTACCTGTACAAATGTATGTATAAATGACCAAGGCTTGCTTTGTTTCAGCAAACTTCACAGCCGTTTTGAAATGTGACATCTCATTCCTAAACACAAGAAACAGTGGCTTAATGTAAAAAAAAAAAAAAAAAAAAAGACATTTGTGGATGAAATGTTTGGCTCATAAAGTGGTATGCAAGATTTTCTTATTGTCTCCCATAATAAGCCCAAATTTAAAAAGCTTTAACTGTAAAGTGATAAAATATCGTTTTCGAAGATGAAAGTTTGACAGAATTTCACATAAACATATTTAAAGAACAGGTGTATCACAGTTTCCATCTTCAACTCATAAAATAAAGTTATTCCTTTTTATGTTGAATTTTTCTCAAGAGCTCATAACAACATTCAGACATTAGAGATAAGTTTCTGTAGCTTTTGCTAAAACTGGGATAGAAATGTATCAAGTTATCAGTTTTACAGTGATGTTATCAGGGAAATCCTTCCTTAATTATTTCTTTTTGTTAGGGCAGGGAAGGAGTTTTTAAGTGATGGTATCTTTTAAAAACCTGTTGGAGCATTTTTTAGCTTTAAAATTAAGACTATAACAACAAGATAGGACTGGGATCAGCACCTCATAATTTAAAGCTCCTCCCATCCAAACTTATTGAAACTTGAGATATTGTTTTCAGGATCACAAAAAACATATATTTATAGTTGTCTGGTACATTTTGTATGAAATGAGGAGGAGAATGCCTCCTAATTTAGCAGATCCCCTTGTTCATCCACTGAACATAAGACTAACCAGATTTTCAAGCCAATCAGTAACACTTTTCCTTTTACATTGAACAAACCTGATGGTTCAAATTAGGGAGTTATGCGGAGTAATTTTCCAATATATTAGAACCTATTGATGAACCTTGGATCATTTTTTGGGTGGAACTTACACAAAAATCACAACTTAAAAGAAAATCTATCCCACCATACCTCCTGAAGATATTTGAAGGGAGGTAAAACTTTACTTTATGTAACAGAAACTATTGGAACTATTTTAGTTTTAACTATTTTAGTTTTAACTAAACTATTTTAGTTTTAACATGTTATTAATTGCCTCAAAAGACCTACATTTAACCCTCTTCATCTACTGATTTACCTGCATCACCTTTCCGGATATAAAAATGTTTCTTTTTCCAGATCAAATATTGTTTGGTTGACTGATTTATTTAAATGGTCAGAAATGCAGAAAGCAGGGTAAAATATTCTTGATAGAGTTTCTATTTTTGTAATTAAAATTCTGACAAAGATTGATAAACAGATTTGACCTTCTATAATATTTTCATAATATTTAGGTTTTATCTATTTTTATGACCATTAGAAATGATCAACCATTACTATTTCACAGAAATACCACACAAGTCAGTCTGAGGGTGATAATGTGTTGCGAATAGTTCACTTTTTCACATATTTTTGGTTCTTGACTGCTTAAAATAACAAAGGCTGATGATTTAAAGTGTTTTAGTTAACTCCCTCTCTAAGTCACACCCGAGGCCCTTTTGGGACCAAGGAGGGCTGTCAAAAGGTTTACTAAGAATAAAGGAGGATTGTGTTGGACTCATCACTTCAGGATGAGTTGTCTTCTCTTGAATTAACAGACATTAAAGCCCTCTTGCTAGAAATAAAAATGTACACCTGGTTTCACTTCATCTGGTTTACTCACACGTAATTTCCTCGTACATAAGGAGAAATAACGTGCGAGTTGCTTTAGAGTAGCTCTGTATAGATAGTGAATCCCACCTCTCCAGTAAGCCTGTCATGGATTTATGCTCTTCTGGCATAATTGTAGAATATCTGGAGCTGGATAAGTGGGGGTCAGCTCCAAGGCCTTTCAGATTCATCTGGTTACCCATAATGCACAGGGTTAAATTTGATAGCAAAAAATAGTCTTGGTCAAATAGGGTCGTACTAGATAGTGGTTGACTTAACAAAAACAAACAAGACAACAAGGTGTAGAAGAGAATAATTTTAAACTGAATTTCTAGGTTGTAATATGGAAATGTAATAGTTTAATAACTTCACATAACTACAAACTATAGGTTCATTGAGACTGGCAGCAGATTGATTTTTTTCATTTTTATTTGCTTTTCACTGCATTTGTGAATAAAACTTTTAGCTCTTTTCCCCCAAAGTCTAATATTTTGTTTTCTAATTAAAACCTACTTAAAGCTACAGTATGTAACTTTTATGTTTTTTAAAAATTCTACATATTTGTTGAAACTGTCACTGTCGTGACAGAATGGTATGAGACAGATAATCTGTGAAAAACAAAAAAAATCGAGCTCCTCTGCCTTCTCCCAGTGGTATCTAGAAGCAATTAATCAGAGCCAAGAGGCAGGTCTTAGCGCTGTTCATCCCCCCTCTCGCTCTCTGCTGCGCTGCAGCTAGCAGAGACTGTTGTGAATGCTTAGGCTAGTTAGCATGGCCAATGATGACGACCGATAAACGGTTTTCCTGTAACGGTAAGTTGTTTCTCCACCTTTAGCAGATTTAGCAGCGAGAAAATGAAGTTGACTAACGGCACAAAAACCTTCCTCCTGGCTCTGATTGGTTGTTTTAGGTCGGGAGCAGTGCAAAGTTACATGCTGCAGCTTTAACAGGACAAGCCTTAGCAGAGGGATGGTTCTAAGAAATTCAATAGTTACAATAAAATGAGAGGGAACATGTTTTATTGCAAATATTTTACTATAGGTTCATGGTTAAATCATAATTCAATCAATCAATCAATCAATCAATCAATCAATCTTTATTTCAGACACAAGGATAGCCCATAGTAAAATAAAAAGAAAGAGATAAAACAAACACATACAAAAAGATAAATAAGACAATATTAATAGATTCTAAAACAAACCACAGCACTATTGTTCACTGAGTCACAACGCCAGTTATTCCACAATCTCAAGGCAAATCTGACTGTACTCAATGCAGGGTTTACTAAAATTGCAATTATGTCATTACATGACACAGATAATCAACACAACCTGTACATAAGGTTCCTGAGCACAGCAGGACATGTGGGTACAGCAACATTTGCAAACAGATGGCTAGCACACTCCATCTAGGTAGTTTGAGTAGTAACCTCATAGCGTCATTGTATGCTACGTAAAGTTTCTGCATGCTACCTCTTTTGTATTGTCACCACAGATGGGCAATGTACATTGGAGTACAAAAGACTTAAAAAAAAAAATAAAAAAAAAAGTTATTTTTGCAGAGGGTGAGCACATATCAAATTTTTTGATCAGCATATTAGCTTGTGCATACATCATACAATACTGCCAATAAATGTCACAGTCATTAGACAGGTCATCAATTTATGTAATGCCCCAAATATTTAACCTCATTACATATGTTGAGAACAGCACCAGACAAGAAGAAGGGGTTATCAGATGCTTATCTGCTTTACTTCTAACAATCATAATGTTGCTCTTCTTGGCATTATAGTTTACATCAAAATCATAACCATATTGAGAGCATACCATTAATAATTGTTAAAGGCCAGCACTGTATGGACATAGGACCACCAGATCATCCACATACATCAGGTGGTTGATTATGCAGTCACCAAGTGCAAATTGTTGCCTGTTTTGCAACAATTTAAAATTTAAAAGCTTTGACAATTCATCCATATAGATGTTAAAGAGGTAAGGGGACAGTATACTTCCCTGCCTGACTCCGTTGCCAACATTAAATGAATCAGACTATCATGATTCACATCCTGTCCTGTCCATGCTGGGTTAGCATTCATTCTACTCACCTGTGTCACCTGATTGCTGATCTGTGCCACCTGGGCCCTGCTCTACTTAACTCCTCTCAGCCCCTGCCTCCCTGCCAGATGATCGACAGCCACGAGCCAGTAGAAATCCAGCGTTTCATGCCTTGCCTTCTTGTGTTTCTTCGACCCCTTTCCGTCCACGGATCTTCCCCTCCTGCCAAGCCCGTTACGGATTCCTTTGGTTCTGGATTTCTGGACCCTGACTCAAGCTCCGCTTCACGACCACCGAGTATTGCCTGACCCTCAAGTTAAGTTTGCTCTCTCTGCCTCTCCGTGTATAACCTCTGCCTGATTATCGTCTAGCCCCTGGTGCTGCGTTGGATTCCCTTGTGGAGACCTTCATTGATTCTTCCTGAGCTGCTACCAGTTCCTGATACTAAATAAACTTGTTTTTCCTTTACGTACTTCTGTGTGTGGTTGAATTTCCGGGTCTTCCCTGTGAGTCCTTACACAAACACAGTATTACCCCATTTCACATACATTAACTTTAAACAAGGATTGTGATTAGATATTTTGGTACTCCTCTATTATGTAGCTTGTGAAAACAACTTTTGATGATTCACACGGTTAAATGCTTTAGAGGCATCAATAAAACACATGTTGTGGTGTTATGCCTGTTATACAAGTCTAAGATCTCCTTTCATGCAAAAATACACATTTCTGTGCCATGTTTAGGTTTAAAGCCAAATTGGCTGTCAGAGGTCAAGACAAACTCCTGCAACCTATTTAATAAAATCCTTTCTAGGACCTTTGACAAACTACTAGCTAAAGCTATGAGTCAGTAATTCTCCAGAGAGCTAATCTTACCAGCTTTGTCCTTAATAATGGGTACTAATAAGATGGCATTGAATTAGGTAACAAACCATGGACTAAAACAGTGAAACACATAGAAGGTAATGTACAGCGTTTCCTACTTGCATTATCTTGTCCTAAAGATGTTAATTATGTAGTAGACATTTCAGATATCAGGAGCACCACCACCACGTTTCCTGACGCCATAGCAGCAGAGGGCGCTGTAGGAAAAAGACATTTATATTTGTATGTCTCGGTGTTTATGTACAATCTTCATTAAAACTTTGTAAATCTTGCAAACGTCACGTGTTTTTAAGTAGTGTGGAGGTCAGCTAAGTGGAAAAAAAGAAAAGGGGGAAAAAAGATTTTTGAAATTCTGAAGGCGTTCCTGGTCCACAAATTGTATTTCTGATATACTATTTCCTTTTCCTGTAGAGCTCGGTCGGCTCGTTGAGCTGCTCTCCTGAGTTGATCCGACGGTCCAGTCTGCTGTCTGCCTCAGAAAGCTACGATGGAAGGTGAGTTTACAGTCAGAGGGGAATAAATGCTGCTCAGCAGATGGAAAGCTTGACTCCTCTGGCGTCTGCACACACACACACACACACACACACAGTTTATAAGAACAGGAACTGCGCTCACATGTCTCAGAACTGCGCCTGTTCAAACAGGCCCCCCCCCCCTCAAAACGAGCTTTATTTCGAACAAAGAACATTACAGAACAAAAAGCTTGTACACAACACAATAAGTAATATCAAGACGACAAAAATAACATCAAATAATAACCAAGAAAATGGCCATTATTGGTGATAGTCTGGAGTATTGCAGTATACAAAGTATAGATGTCTATATAATATAGGTTAAAATAAATACATAAATAAATAAATGAAAAAAAGTATCTTTACTTTTATTTAAAGCAAGAACTATTCAGAATAAGATTGATTGTTTTAACGCAATCTTGTTCTGAACAGAACAGCCTTGATTTGCTTAATGGTCTTTGCTTGATGATCCTCATGATTTTGATGCATTGATATTTGCTCGATGATTTTGATGATTTTCATGTGTATTTGCTTGATGATTTGACTGTATACCTGACTGTTGCTTTTATGATGTGAAGCATTTTGAACTGCCTTGGTGCTGAAATGAAATGTGCTATAACTTGAACGCTAGGGGGCGATAACAGACCACGTAAAGAAGTTGAACCTAATGCGAGCTTCTACAGGTTTAATGAAGCTTGAACAAATTGAATGTATTGTTTGAATTCGTATTTAAAAGCAATGGTGAATGGTTTTGTGCCTCTGAATTCATATTTGTGTATCTAAAACTTGGCCATAATATTCATCAGATTGATTCCATATATCTTATCAGATGTCTTTTGTACATCTGGCTCTAACAGGCTTTCCTCCTCAGTCCTCTACGCTCAGTAGGTCAGTCTGCTCTGCACAAATCATCCCGTTTTAATGTCTGCAGGATTACATCTGACTGGAGATCACAGAGCATACACCATGGAACTAACGCTCCTCTGTAAGGAGTTAGTTTGGGGTCGGGGTTCTCCATGGTGTTAAAGGAAGACTGATTTAAGATTATCCCAGTCTTCTAAAGAGTCTGATTTCATGATTCTAAAGACAAAATGTCTTCTAGGCTGTTAAAGAAGAACCCTCTTCATATTTACAGTTTTCTTCCACTGATGATCTCTACAACAGTTGTACTGCTCCATTCTATGACTCATCTAAGCAGGAGAGTCTGGGTATGGAAGAGATCATATGCTGCTTAATACTTCATTCTTTTGGTCGGTTTGATCAGAAAGCTCTCGTGACAGCATTGAACCAAAATGACAACAAGATCTGCTAAATACCTGCAGCTTGTTCTGGATTTCTGATGTCTGACGTCTAAACCTGTGATTCACCCTGAATACTAAAATGTGGAAGACTTCATAAATGGGACAATGGAAAGGAGGGTAGCTTTAATGGAAGAAGCAGGAGTACCAGTACCAGCTCCTAGAGGAACATTTAGAACACACACACACACACACACACACACACACACACACACACACACACACACACTGCTTTATAGCTGAAACAAATATAAACCATTCCCTTTCCAAGGATTCAGTGTTCTCATATATAACTTAATCATAACGTCTTTTAAGGAAGTATGATCCTTTATTTTTGGTTCGATACCTCAGGAAAGGCACAATGTTAGTCAGGGAAGCAAACTGTTCCCAAGAACAGGAACCTAACAGATGTTTCTAGAATGAAGAACAGAAGGGCCTCGCTAATAAGAGCTCCATAATATTAAGGAAAACAAAATATTGTGATGAGAATATCAATTATGATCAACATGCATTTCCTCACTGCTCTTTCTTTTCCATTGTTACACTCCCTGAGCTTTCTTGATCTTGGTCACTGAAATCTGAGTTAATTCAATAATCCTTTATTTATCCCAAAGGGAAATTAAATGTTGCCATAACTCATATAATCCAAGTATCTTCAGAGAGTCATGTGGATGGCGATGCTGTGGTGAAGAAGGATATCCAGTAGCAGTTAGTCTTTCAACAAATGTGAAGAGGTCTCTGACTGAAGACTGCTGCTGTATCTCAGACTGGTGGATGTCATGAGATTCTAACAGTTCAGCATCCGGCCAGCAGAGACGATATTCCACTGGAACACTGAAAGTCCATTCATGTCTCTAAATGCATTATTGGGAGGCAGGGTTTTTATGCACAATAATTAAAATATTATAATCTACTAGACATTAATATTTCAGTAACGACTGCAGTTGGTTATATTGCGCAGCCCTGATGCTAATTCAGATTTAGTCCTCCACTCAGAAACATCTCGTCTGGGCAGTGTTTCCATAAAGTTGATTTTATTTTGATAAACCAGTCATTTACCTGATTGACGTGTTTAATGCTATCACTGTCATTTCTGTCTGAATTTTCTTCCAACATGCATGTGTTAAAATCATAGTATGGTTCTTATGGAAAAGTGTTTGTTGTTAATCATATTTGTTGGAGAAAAAAATGTAT
The DNA here is from genome assembly GCA_014839685.1 of Anableps anableps. NCBI lineage: Eukaryota > Metazoa > Chordata > Actinopteri > Cyprinodontiformes > Anablepidae > Anableps > Anableps anableps. Next base: position 806,124 of record CM026067.1, on the reverse strand, counting down.
AAAAAGAAAAGGAGCTAAGATTAAAACACTCCATAGCAACTGTCAGCAGGTTCTGTGTTCTCCAGTTAAATGGAAGAATATGTGAATTTGTTAAATCATACTTTGAAATACGTCCAGTAAAAGCTGTGGTTAGAATGGCAGAGTCCCAGTGGTCTCTGATTGCCTGCTGTGACCCAAGCATGCGTCCCCCACCACATATCGTCAGTCTCTGATTGGACAGAAAGGTTTTTAGGAAAGCCAAACTCAGGAATGTGATCAACAACAACTTTGATTTTCATGTCTGGCTCGCTGATATTACATGAATGCTCATCTAAATTCCCTCAGATATTAAACCTTATTCCATTAAAGTCTTATTCTGAATTGTTGAGCTCTTATCTGTGGTGCTTTTATGATGTTTCATTTTCCAGTAATTGTGGTATTCTCTGTACATGCAGTCCCGTGTTGACACCCTACAGATGACCCCTGTTTCTGTCTAACGGGACGTTTGTTTGTGTTCTTTCAACAGAAGCGCAAGTTTTCAGCACAATTCCTCGAGATCTAGTGAGACATGTTGGTGTTGAGGTGAGCAGATGTTGCCCAGCAGCAGCGTTGTGGTGCGCAGCGTAGCAATGAATGTTACAATCTGTGAACTGAATCTCTGATCTGAAGCTTCATTTTGTTTTCGGGCAGAAAACTCAACTTTTTCAAATCTTACTGAGGACACACATTTTATTGATGTGTTGTTGTCTGCCTTGTAGCCTCACAGCAGTTCTAAAGCTGCAAGGTTCACTGAAGCCTACCTGAAGAAGTGCATTCAGCAGCCAATACGGCTGGATGTGAAGAGCATACTGACTCACAAGGCTGTGATCCTGGGCTACAGCCGACCCAAGAAAGACCAAACCAGCTGGAACAGCAAGAAAGCTAAAGGACTCAAAGCTCGACAGAAGAGGAGGATGAAGGTTTTCCATGTCAAGCCTGAACACCAGAGGTTTGTTGGAGGGGGATGTGCATTGGGGGGATGCAAAATTCCTTCTGTCAACATTGGTCTATTTGGTTTTGTAGGTATGAGCTTTTCCTGCCTTTACACAAGCTGTGGAGACAGTACATCATGGACCTTTGTGGTGGACTCAAACCAACAGTGTAAGTCCACCTGGAGACAGTGTCCCCAGATGTCCAACTTCCTGTTACTCCTGCTGATTTTCTTCATATTTTCTTCCAGTAATCCACAGTTTGTGCAGCAGAAGCTTCTGAAGGCAGACTTCCATGGAGCCATCATCACAGGTAGATTTTCCATTAAAGATGAGCAACAGAAAGCCTCACCTTCACTTTGTTCAGCATCACTGGAGGATCCTAACAGAGGGACATAATGTGCTTCATTGTTAGCGGGAAACCAAAACCTTTTCCTCTGGGGATTTCCCAGAATCATAAATTCCATCTGTGGATAGGAATCAGAACTTTTCCTCCAGACTCATGAAATTCTTGTTTTTCTTGGCATTCTCCCTGCATTATCTGTCAGAAACAAGTATATTTTCTCCTTATGTCCTGTTTTGATATTTCAGGCATACCGTATGGAAAGGCTGGTTGCCTACATGTGCCAGGGCAGCTTTTCTCTATAAAAAGTTAGTCCTAATTGCGTGCTTGATTTTTATATGTGTGGAACAGAAATATAAGCCGTCTAAATCCTGAGACTGTCTTCTACGTGGAGGTCTTTATTGTTGTTGATTTAGTTTTGTGATGCACCTTTTATAAAACATCTCATTTAGTTGCAAACTCAACATGTTTGGGCTCTTTTAGTATCATTTATTATAAGGTGAGCTCGACCTCCTCCTATCTGCTGGTTCTGAAACAATGAATCTTACATTAAGTTAGCACCACCCAGCCTTAGACCTGTGGTCTGTCTGCTGGGCTGAGTGTTTCTGTGATGTATGTGTTGGTGTGAAGGTGCCTGCAGAAATCCCAGCTGGTCTCAGCTTCTGATCCATGGGCCGTCAGACTGTAATAAATTGTGTTTTCATTGTCACAGTGGTGCGCTCCAAATGTCCGTCCTATGTGGGAACTACAGGGATTCTCATGCAAGAATTCAAACATGTGTTCAAAATCATCACCGAAGAAGACAAGGTCAAAGGTCAGTGAAGCTCTCTCTCCCTCAGCCTCCTGGGTTCTGTCCTAACGTCCAAGACCAGGCATCTAAGACCATGCTCCATCACCTCCTGAGGCCAGCACTGCACAACTAACCAGTGTTGGACTTATTTCAGCAATGGCAACATGTGGATGTGACAGAGCAGCAGAAGCATCTTCTGTCCAATGAAACCATTGATTAGAATTCTGCAGGACAGACATCAGTTGACTGGTCAAAATTGGGGGTGCACCAATTGATCGACCCTGTTTTCCTTCATTTTGGTCGATTGGCTGATACTGACATGTGAAACCGATCTTATCTACCTCCACAAAAATCTGAAAATCAGCCACTGTCAATTTTCATAACTGTAAACTTGATATCTTGTATTGTTTCACAGGTATTGTTCAGTGTTGCCTGGAATATTGCAGGTGCATTGGGACCTTATAACACCTGACAGGTGCCAGTTCTTAAAAAAAAGGGTTAGGGTTAGATCGTAATCGGTAGGTCAAGCTTTTTAGTGATTGGCCAGAGAACTGCAATTAGTGCATCTCTTGTCAGAATAATATTCTCTGAGTTGTTCTTCTGAGACATGTTCATTTGTCTGGAGTAGCTCACAGACCAGAACGTCTCCCAGATCTGAAGCTCACCAAAACCTGTAGTCAGTCCTCCACAGCAGGTAGAAAAGGAGACGGCAGGTTGGCTCCAGCTTCTAGAGGACAAGAATCAGTCAGGATCTGGTCCAGAACTGGAAGTTATCCAGAATGTCAGAGGGAGTTATAGATGTTATGAGGGAGTAACACTGGAAATATGGACTTGTACATTTGATGCATTTGTTAATGAAAAGCTTAAAGACCTGTGAAATGTTCAGTTCTTCATAGAACATTTCATAGAAACATTGAAATAGATCTGAAAATGTTCAAACCTTTGTGTCGATGCCTGATGACTGTGCAAGACATGAACACTGTGAAGTTTCCCTTCAGTCTTTGTCTGTGAAATGTGAAAACATTTGCCGTCACTGAATGCCTGTTTGTCGTCTTCTTCTCCTGTGCTGTCAGTGATCCCAAAGAGGAACAGTGTGTTTGCCGTAGAGATCGACAGCTTTGTTTCACACATCTACGGAAACAAGTTTGAGCTACGAGCCAGCGAACGCTCCGCCAAGAAGTTTAAAGTGAAGGGAACCATTGACCTCTAAGGGCACCCAACACTGCCACACACTGTCGTTCTCTCTCTGCCTATACTGGACAATAATGAAACTGCACAAATACCCAGCATGCAACAGGGGAGCAGAACTCCCAGACATTCCTTCCCTGTTTAATGTTGCATTCCTTAAATCAACTGGCTGTGAAGAGAGCAGCACCCAGTCTGAGTGAATACCTCAGATCAGATCATATGAGTGGATTTTAGCCAGAATTACTTCAGAGTTGGATCCAGTGATCCTGAGTGAAGACAGCTTCAGTCTTGATACATGTTTGGTTGAAGGGCTGTGATTTAAAGCTGTGACATTCAGCAGAAGTGTTGATGTTTGTTCCAATATCTGTTTGAAGTCAGTTGACATGTTGTGCAGAGCTGAACTCATCTGCAGCATTCTGACAGTTTGAAACATGAAGTCTAGTTTTTGGTTTTTCAGTGTGACTCTGCCAAAAACAGAGTAGCTTTAAGAAGAAGAACCTTACAGAGCTTTTTATTTCACTAAATGAGAGGTTGAGATGGAACTGACCCTAAAGCTGAGCCACTCAGGATGCTGGAAGTCAGATAGCAGGACCTCATTCAGGCTTTTGTTACAGGGAGCTTTGATGGTTTGGTTCCTGAGGAGGGAACAAAATGGATGTTGGACAATCAGGAGAGAAGGTTTGTGAAAAACAAAGTGCAGCCTTTAACCTGCATTTTGACATGCTTAGTCTGACTTTAACCTCTTTGTTTCAGCTCTGGGCCACCTGAAATGTCCTGTCCTTCAGGCTCCCACAGTTTTTGAATGTCTGGAATTTTATTTTTTATTTTTTGTTCATATTTTGGATGCATTTGGAAAAATAAAAACTAATATTGTAAAAATGTCCCCTTCTTTTATTGTTTAAAGGACAAAAATCAGAATTCCGGACAAATAAAGGGCTTCATACATATGCAGCATATTGATTTTCCACAGAATCACTCATCTGTTTTGTTTTTTTTATCAGTAATATAACCTATAGAAATATGTGAAGGTATTCAGAAAATCAAAAAGCTCAGTTTCACAGCATTTTAGCCTCTCAGACCTTTTTAGGTTTTGAAACTGGGTCTGCGGTTCTAGCTCTAGCTGCCAAACATTTGTAAATACCACAAAGGTAAACTGCTTTCCAGAATCTGTATTGCATGTAGTATAATCCAGTCCTAATGTAGCTGATGAGTCTCAACAGCTTCTAGATCATATTCATGGCAATTTGTTGCCATGCTAGAAACGTTTTATAAGAGCTGTAATAACTTATGAGTCATTTATGTTCTTAAAGTCTGGTATTAAAAGCTGCCTATACGACTTTATCAGCCGATTTCTCATCAGCAGAAGGTCGATCAGAGGGTCAACATCACATTTGTATTTTATAAGAGTCAATTGGGAGACCAGGGATTAGTACCCAAAATAAATAGGAAGAGTATAATACAAAGTTTCCATAAAATAAATAATTGCATTGAATCATTACATTAATTTGTTAATGAGATTTGAGCAGTTTGATTATTTATTGTGCTGTGAAAAAGTATTTGCCCTTCTACAAATTTCTTAAGCTTTTCTTTCTACACTAAGATGTATCAGATCCTTGAACAAATCTTTAATGTCAGACAAACCTTATATATTTTGACTAAATACTAAAAATTGTTTCAATTCTAATTATATAAAATAAATTTGGTCCTATATAAAATATAAATGGAAGAGTGTGTAAATATCCATCTATGTGTGTGCTGTTTGGAGGACCAAACCTAACAAAAATAAATACAGAACTCAACGCTCAAATAAGTAAGCATGTGATTAATTTGCTTCTTTATTTAACCTATTGTAAATCATCTTTTTAATAATGACCTTATTTATTTGCTCATATGTGTATTTATTTATTCATTATAATTTTCAGCTATATTTATAAATTATTTTTTTCAATGTATTTATAGGTATGTTTTAATTTTTTCTTTGTTTTATTCTTCCTTTGTATTTTTTTTAACCCCATTTATTTCTGCATCGCTATTTATTTCTGCCTGTTCTTTTTCCATTACTGTATGCATTTTTGCCTCATTATGCAAATGAGGAGGGGCGGTGTCTAAAGGCTTCAACTTCTGCCAGTTGATTGGTTAGAATTTCACTGCATGCTAGAGATGTGCAATACTGCATCATACTGTATAGATCAGAGACTAAGTAAATACAGGGCCATTATCACCAATATCAGTACTGATACCGACACTTTTTATTATCAAGGTTTGATATATCATCAAACTTCTGACCCTCAGGTGTTTTTGTGGTTTTTCCTTTGAGATATTTTCTTAAAACCTGGGACAGAATTTTGACAAAGTTTAAAGGTGTATACAAAATACTTTAATAATATATTAACATGATAAACAGAAACTATAGAAAAACAAAACAAACTTGTGTGTATTTTTTCCCAAAACAAAGTGCAAAAAATAATATTTTAAGACCTAATTGAAACTTAATCTTTTTTGAGGTAGATTTGAGAAACTGCATTACAAAAATAAATAATAATTTCACGAGGGAATATGAAATGAGGTATCGATCTTATCATACTAGTATTGATCCGATACTGATACCGACTTTGAATCCATATTATCGATATTTTTGGATCAATCTGCCCACCTCTACTGCAATGCTGGACTACTATCATGCACTACCACGCTACCAGTCACAAAGATGGCAATTTACGATTGGTTAATCAGTGAGCTGAAGCTTAGCAACTTCATTTGAAAAAACAATGCTGCAACTCCTGATTTTATCATTTTTCATGTGCACGCTCAGACAAAATGTGTGTTACAGTGAGCAGAACTCATGGACACAGATGCCAACCGTTGCGTTATTCATAATATGAGAGGAGTTGTCTGCGGAAGTTGGCTTCAATGTGCTCCAAGTCCTCCGAAGCTACCAGCAAGGGGTGCAGCGATAAGGTGCAGGCTTTTCTGAGCGTCATAGCAGACTGCAATTTTCAGCTCTATGGAGTGATGAGGAATGAGTTCTTGTGTTTGTCGAGGTAGCAGAGAGAATAGCAAGCCTTAGATAACCATGTCGGTCGGAGGCCAGTCTTCCAGCACCCCGATATCCACAGACACAAATTAAACACCTGCAGTCCTGCCAGCGACACCGTTAAAGAGTGAGCAGTGTGCAGGTACATCTGTCTGCTTTATATTATGTTTTACAGTTGCATACATACAGAGAAAATAAGAGAACATATGGAAAATGGCTAGATGTTAGCTCTTTAATTAAATTTCTTAGATTAAATTAAATTTCTTTGTGTACAAAGGTACATTTTTACAACCATTGCAGGAAACAGTGTTCACATTAAACTGTTTTGTACGTGACACCAAGATAACATTGAGAGTCAGTGCAACCTGTTGCAATAAGGACGTGCAGCGTGACTGCTGCTCTCTGTGCCGCACTGACTGGTGTGCAGTGGCCGCTCTGGTGGAGAAGAAACGGGGATAGGGGCCCAGCCAGCTCATCAAACTTGCTAGCATCCATTCGGTTTGTGGGGAATGAAGGGATTTGTCACAAGAAATGGAGGCAATCAATACGCTTGAGTATGAAATCTCAACCGTCCACGTCCAGACTTCCCTCTACCCAGCCACTTGGGCCAGCTAATCCTGGGGAATCCCAAGACGTTCCTAGGCCAGCCAAGAAACATAGTCCCTCCAGCGTGTCCTGGGTTATCCTCTGGGTCTCCTCCCAAAGTCCACCAAAATGGATCCCCTCAACACCTCAGCTGCACCTAGAAATTCTGTCAATACAGGTTATGAACAGAATCAGTGGAGGGCAGCATTGGTGGAGTTTAACTCTCACTGGAATCTTATCAACTTATTGGTGGCAATGTGGGCTAAGCTCTGACACTGGTCATACAGGGAACTTACAGTCCATATCAAGGGGCCTGGTACTCCATACTCCTGACGAACCCCCCACATGACTCCCCCGAGGGACACTTCTCCAAGTCCACATAACACATGTAAACTGGTTGGGTTAACTCCCATGCCCATGCCCGTGGCCTCCAGGACCCTGCTGAGGGTGTAGAGCTGGTCCAGTGTTCCATGGCCGGGAAAACAACCACAATGCTCCTCCTGAATCCAAGATTCGACTATCCAGAGGACCCTCCTCTCCAGAACCCCTAGATAAACCCACAGGCCAAAAAGGCCCAATAAGGACTCCTTCAGCTTGAAGGCTTCCCAAACTGCACGTGTCCACCAGTGGGTTCGATGGATCCCACCGTGACCACCTTACAACTGAAATACAATGCTGGGAATTATCAATCAGTAAGAATTAGTTAGGACCTTCCCATCACCAAACTCGAGCCTTGGACAAGGGTAAATCCATCATACATCAGAGATCTGATTGGTCCAAATGTTCCTAACAGAGCACTTCGCTCTTTGACTGCAGGTTTACTGCTGGTTCCTAGAATTTCTAAAAGTAGAATGGGAGGCAGATCCTTTAGTTATCAGGCTCCTCTTCTGTGGAACCAGCTCCCAGTTTTAGTCCGTGAGGCAGACACCCTGTCTACTTTTAAAACGAGGCTTAAAACTTTCCTTTTTGATAAAGCTTAGAGTTAGACTGACTTAGGTTATCCTGGGCTATAGCTGTAGTTATGCTGCCAAAGGCTTAGGCTGCTGGAGGACAAGCTGACCACGTTTTCTCATTTTCTTCCTCTACTACTCTCAAATTTGCATTATTTGCTGTTTCAATTGTTAACTTTTTGTTTTCTCTCAGTTATTTTCTCTCAATAGAAGCTACACCTGGTCTGGCGTTCTGTTTGGCTGTGACACCTTCTTGGAGGAGCGCTTCAGCTGAGATAATGGTGCCATCAACAAATTGTTCTTCTCTTGCTATTAACTTTTACTTTCATGAACACAGAAAATAATCCTACATCAGTTCATCTGTTTTTCTTGTGCATTCTACTCTGCCTTCTCAAACCCCCAGTCGGTCATGGCAGATGGCTGCTTGTACTAAGCCAGATTCTGGTTCTGCTGGAGGTTTCTTCTTGTTAAAGAGAAGTTTTTCCTCTTCCCTGTTGCTATATGCATGTTCGGTATGAGGGACTGCTGTATAGTCAACGACCAAACGCAAGCGATTTTCTACTGTCACTACATACTCATCCAGGAGGAGGAAATGCTACGAGTCAATGACTCAATGCTCTGCTGGGTTTCCTCAGACAGAAAACTTTTTAAACCAGTTTGAATATTAAAACAAGATTAATGCACTGTTTGAGAACTAGGATCAATTGGAATGTATGTGTGATTAAATTGAAATGACTTTTTGTAACGTGCCTCAAGACGACATTTGGTATGAAATGGCGCTATAGAAATAAATTTGATTGAATTGAAAGGGTTGAAATAAAGTTGCTGCCCTCTGCTGTGTTGTTCTGTTATGCTGATAAAAATTTAACAGATTTTTTAAAAGTTGTTTCAGCATTGTCTGAGAAAGATCTACTGTAATGAAATATTCTCTTGGCTAAATTAAACTCAAAGGTTATTAAAATGGTCAAAAAGGATAGGGCTATAAGGAGATACTGTCATTTGAGCACACATATGTCAGCACAAGGTCCAGAGTATGAAGAGAATAGTGGATAGGTCTGTGGATATTTTGAGCAAAGCAAATGGAATGTAGGCAGAAATATTAATAACATTAATCATTATTACAGTCAAGCAAAGATCCATCTACATTCAATGAGATTCAAAACAAAGTCAAATGGAAAAATCCATTGGTGTTGTATAGATCGAAAAGGGCTGAAGCTATTCAGCTTGTAAGTACCTACCTTTATGTGTTCATAACCAATAAACCATTTCCACTCGTCATAGCTTTAGTATAGCAAATATTAACAGAACTCAGAGTACACAGAATCAACAATTAAATCATCCAACCGACAAAGAAATACTTTATATATATATATATATATATATAATATGTGTGCAATTACTGTTGATGAAAAACTCTCAATGTAGGGAGAAAGGTTACTGCACTAAGCTTGTCCCTAACCTTAACCTGGTCACGGTCATATTATTTAAATTAGAATATGTGATGAGATCTTAAAAATTGTTTTAATCTTAACTGTCAGAAAATCAGCAGAAAATCATAATTAAGAGAGATAAAGGCTTGAAAACATCAGTTTGTGTGAAATTAATCTACACGTTTCTCTTGGTGAAGTCAGTTACTGAAATAAATATATTATTCAGTAATATTCTAATTCATTGATTATGACTGTCGATTCTCTTTCTCAGATCTTGTTAAACATTTTGAAATCAGAGAAAGTGATTTTGTGATGCAGAGTGACATGACTTGTAGTTCCAGAATAGTGTTACTGTTTAAAAGCAAGTGTTTCTAATGTGAAAATGTCCTGTTTCCTTATTTGGCTCCTGCCACTCTGTTCTTGCCTAATGCACATCTTACAGTTGTACTTCTTTGGCGAGTTCTGTGTAATCAGTGAGGTCATGAGTATAAATACTCCTGCTGGGCCGTCAGCTCTGTCAGAAAGAAAACAAACTTTGATCTCAACAAGCTGCAGCCAAAGCACCCTGACTGCTGCAGTATACTCACTGACAGTTAGACAGAAGGGGATATGATGAGCTTTGCCCAGGAGAACCAGGAGCGCATCCAGGCTATCGAGAACTTATTTGTTCCTTTAGGAAGGCCACTCTACCAGCCAGATCGGGTTCTGATCGGAGAGGGCCAGTTGATAAAAATGTGCCGCCGCGGGCCTCAGCCTAAAGTCTTCTTCCTATTCAATGATGTGCTGGTTTACGCCAACATCATCCTGTACCGCCGCTGGTATAACAGGCAGCAGATCATACCTTTAGGTAAGCTCCTCTCATTAGGCTGAACATGTCTAATTTAGACAAAATGCTGACTGACTTGAGCAGCTCAGTGAATTCCTCAAGTTTCCTCCAAAGTGGTTTTACTCTTACTAAGTTGTAAAGAAATGTTTTAATATTTTGCTGTGTTCATCACTTCTGAACATGTTTTAAGCTAGTTTGATCTGGTCCTGCATTTACATGTTGTCATCATTTCAGAGGACATCCAGTTGGAGGACGTGGAGGACAGTTTTTCCATGAGGAACCGGTGGCTGATCAAAACCCCACGTAAGTCCTTCTTCATGGCAGCTGCATCTGCTGAAGAAAAGGAAGCCTGGATCACCCATATCGTGGATTGTCAAGCCAGACTGTCGCACTGCAGCCACCACAGGTCCCAATTAAGTTTTGCTATCGCATGGGTCCCCGATGAGGCTTCTTGCATCTGCATGCATTGCTCTCTCAGGTTCTCTGTGACCCAGCGTCGACACCACTGTCGAAATTGTGGCTCTCTGGTCTGCGGGAAGTGCTCCAAGTACCGTGCAGTGATTGGACGCATCCACCCAACGAAGCACCTGAGGATCTGCTCCACGTGTCACTCAAGCCTCCTGGGCTTGGGGACAGTGGCTCCAGCGAAGACCTGTCAAAGGGGGGGCATTAGTGGCAGGTTCAGCTCAGATGAAGATAATGTTTTGGTGTCCAGTGATGAAGAAGAGGGAGTGGCAAATATGGTGGAGCATAGCACAAGCATGTGGATGAGGTCCAGCTACATCCACCTAAGACTAAAAGACATCTGGCCAGGACACAGTTTAAGGTTTAAATAAAGTGAAACGAGATTCCTTTGTTCCATCATGATGCTGCCTCTACTGTTCATGGTGTTGGTGTGTCAAGAGTGAGTATGACACTCTTCTGTGCAGAGTGATACAGTATGTTTCCAGATGTTATGTTTCATCCATTAAGATATTCTGTGGCCTACAGTCTTAATTGTCTGTATTTATATGAGCAGTCTATTTTTTTTAAATGATGTTCAAACACTAACGCTGTGCAGCTGTCCTTTAGTTCTCTTAATGTATCATCACTTCTGTTTGTATCAGATTACTCTGTTCAGTTATGTATTTATTTAAGCCAGATATCAGTTCAGAGTGTGTAAATATGATCTGAACATGTGTTTTACTTTTGTTCATGGAGAATAAAGAATATAAAAAAACAGCAAACAATTTAATGACTGTGTACACATACACTCTACAGAGCTCTTGATTTCATAACTTGTAACAAGATGATCCAGTTTAAAAATCAAAGGTACTTTTTAAGAAAAAAAAATCAGCTAATGGTTAAAGAACAGCCTCATGTTTGCTGTTCCTCAAGCATTTATTGACTTAACTGATGTCATTCAATTCAGTTTAGTTTATATATACGGAGATAATTCCTGACAAAAGTAATCTCAAGGCACTATAAAAAAAAATCAATTTCCTTATATATAATGTCACTTTAATTATACAGACAGCATCAAAGTTTAATTCAATTCAACTTTTTTTATTTCGCGCCAATTCACAACAAATGTTTTGAGGCACTTTACGAAAAAAATCATTTCAGTTCAATCGTACATACATTCCAATTGATCCTAGTTATCAAACAGAACAGTAGCTCAATTAATTATTCAAAGTCGTTCAAAAGGTTTCTAAAGAAACCCAGCAGAGCATCGAGTCATTGACTTGCAGCGTTCACTCCTCCTGGATGAGCATGTAGCGACCGCATGGCGTTGTGTTGTTGACTTTACAGCAGTCCCTCATACTGAGCATGCATGTAGCAACAGGGAAGAGGAAAAACTTCTCTTTAACAAGAAGAAACCTCCAGCAGAACCAGAACCTGGCTCAGTACAAGCAGCCATCTGCCATGACCGACCGGGGGTTTGCGAAGGCAGAGCAGAATGCACAAAAAAAACCCCAGATGAACTGATGTAAGATTATTTTCGATGTTCATGTAAGTAAAAAGTTAATAACAGGAGAAGGAGAACAATTAGTTGATGGCAGCATCATCTCAGCTGAAGCGCTCCTCCAGGAAGGCATCACAGCCAAACAGAACACCAGACCAGGTGTAGCTTCTATGGATAGCAAATAACAGAGAAAACAGTTAACAGTTGAAATAACAGCAAATAATTCAAACTGAAGATTGTAGAAGAAGAAAGTGAGAAAAAATGATCAGCTTGTCCTCCAGTAGCCTAAGTCTATGACAGCATGACTACAGAAATAGCTCAGGATAACCTAAGCCAGTCTAACTCTAAGCTTTATCAAAAAGGAAAGTTTTAAGCCTCGTTTTAAAAGTAGACAGGGTGTCTGCCTCACGGACTAAAACTGGGAGCTGGTTCCACAGAAGAGGAGCCTGATAACTAAAGGATCTGCCTCCCATTCTACTTTTAGAAATTCCCTTAAATACATTCCAACTTGATTTTAGTTATCAAAGAATGGAGTACAGTTCAGTTTATCATTCTGTTTGGTAAAATGTTTTCGGTCAGGAAACCAAGGATACTGCATTGAGTCACTGACTTATGGCAATCACTTCTGCTGAATTCAGTCTTTCATGAAACACAAACACATCTTCAAATTTCCCTCAGTCACATGTTTTTTCAGAGAGGGTTTTTATGTGGCGTTGGTGTCAGCTGTGGGTTTCTAACTGGGTGTTGTAATGTACTTTAATTCAGACTCATTACTTGCTTTCCATAGTCAATGACTATTTCTAAAAGTTCAGCCTGAAAAAACAAAACATAAAAAAGATTTTGTGACTCATTTTAGAAAGTGAAACTCATATTCCATAAATTCATAATGCAAAGATTTAAATATTACAAGCCTGTATTTCTTGTAATGTAGATTTTTATTACAGAAAATGAAAACCCAACATTTGGTGTCTCAGATAACTGGAGTGGTAGGAAAAGGTTCACCAGCAACAGGGATAACCACAGCCTTGAGCGGACTGTCAAGCGAAATCCATTCAGAAATTCAGTGGGGCTTCTTAGGAGCGTATTGCATACGCTGAACTAGGGATGAATGTTTTCCTCTTGTAAATGGATGGATCTGGGGAAGGTTGAGATTTAAACAGCTCTGAGAAGAAAACATCTGCTCTAAAACAGATTTTTTTTTGGTCAGACTCCCTTAAAGTTCCTCCTTTAACCTTTTTCTTCACTTACAGTGTGAAGATGTTTCTGCGTGCTGCTTTTACATATTTAAACTTGGTTATTCTTCGACAAAGAAAAAGCTTTAAAAGGCATTAAGTAGCTTTGAATAGAAATAAACTATAAAAAAACAAACAAAAAAACAAAAACGTGACACATCGTGTGAATAAATAAATATATGAATGAACATTTCAAGATGTAATGCATCTTGAACCTTTTCTGACATACTCATCATTTTGGCTTGACTGTAAGTGTTTTAGTTTCTAAACTGCAGATGGTGGAAAGCAGAAGTTTCTTTCTTCAAACCCCAGCATTTAAGATAAACAAGAAGTAAAAGAAAGATTGTGTAAGCCTTTGTGGATTTCAATGTGACATTCAAACATTGCAGTCAACTTCTGAGAGTAAAGTAGTTCCTCTTTAAAATTAGTAGTCTGTTTCAGATGAAAATGGCTCATTTTGCCCAAATATTAACAGCTAATCTGGCAACTGGTTCCTCTGAAAAGAGTCATACGATGGAATCAGTAATTCAAGTATGCTGTGTATAAATGATGCCTGTTTCCATGAAGACAATATAACACCAAAGTAATATGTCAGATAAAATACTGTTGCTCTTTGAAATAAAAGCTGCTATAGCTAAGTATTTAACACTATGACAAAATACTGGATTCTTATTTAGCCTATTGGCTTCTTTATTTAAACGTCATATTACTCAGTTGTTCTTATTAAAATGAGCTTTTACACATGAAAAGTTGTTTGTCATTGGTACCACACGACAGTCTGCAATCACATCATTCTACAAGGGGTTTAAAAGATGTCCCTTGTTGAGGTGGAAAAAATGTGTCGTGTTGAAGGGGGTCTGGACACCTGCGGAGCGTGAGAGTACTTGTATTGGGACATGTTACGGTGCATCATGGAATAATGGAGTCAGAATGACAGCTTGCTACAGCACACTAGCTGTAGCAAGCTGGGGAATAGCTGAGAAATACACCAACTTATCTTACACACACACACACACACACACACTTACAAGGTAGGTCAAACAGACGCACAGAAAAACTCACACAGTTTAGGCTTAAGGCCCCGTCCACACAAGAACCTTTTTTTTCTAAAACTGGTTGCTGATTTTAAAAACACCCACAGTTCACACATGACTGCATACAGGCCAAAAAAAAAAAAAAAAAAGATAAATCTGGTTCTTGTGATCCAAATGTCAGACCAGCCCATCTGGATATGACCAGAATCTCCCGATTCTCATTCTCCTTCTCTAAATAATGCACTTGGCCCTGTCTTTCAGTGTTTAACCCCGTCTCTCTCCTAGAAACAGCTGGAGAGCTTTTACTGTGACTAACTGTATGAGCTCTCTTTCATCCTAAAGACTTCAAAAATGCCTCAGTGGTTATCTGCTCAGCTGTGTTTTTCTCCTAGATGAAGCCACCACAATCCTGGTCCTCAGGACCCTCTTGCTTTCCTGTATGGTTTAGGAGTTTCCCTGACTCCACACACCTGACATGATCTTCTTCAGTTTCTTTCCCTGCTTAGTTATTGCAGCATCCTTGTTTTAACAGCACATTTGATTAGCAAGAGGGGGGACTACTACCTGTATAAGAGAGTGGACCCAAGCACAACTTATCAGTCCGTTGCCAACCGGAAATCATGGATGTGTCAAGGATTGGATTGACAGAAAACATCAAACCAACAGGACAAAGGCTTCAAGCACAAGTTATGAGGTGGTAGGCTATAGTCAAACTCCAGACTTCAGTTCTGCACAAAATATGTGGAGGCAGATGGCTTGAGCTGCGAAATAGCAGCAGAGGACTAAAAAATTCAGACAATTGCTGTAAACATAAGTTTTTTTTCTTCCTGAATCTGGAGACCAACTGTAGTAAATAAACTGCTCCACGTTCCAGCATATAGCAAGGTCATATTTCTCTCCAGATGTCAAATCCTAATTCTACTCAAAAACTTGCTCATGGGCTTGTAACGCTCTAGTGATATTTGGTTGATATTTGGTCTCTTTCCAATAAAACTACCATCAACATTAGAGACGATTCATTTCTTTGTAAACTAACAAACCTGCAAATTCATCTGGAAATTAAAGAATTATTACCCCCAAAGTAACTTGCTGTGTGAAGACGTTAACCTCTATGCAGGATTTTAGTACCTGTTTGTGGAAATAGAAGTGCTGTAAAATTAGGTCTCTGTGTTCAAATAAATAAGAAAATATTGATGAAGTAAAGCTTGAATGGAAGCCACCAAATCAAGAAGAGTTTATTGTCACAAGCACAGTTTGTTACACAAAATAATGGGTCACATTTACGCAGTTTAAACAGGTCTAGAAGTCAATGTACAGTTTACTAGCTAACCATGTACTGATGGTTAAATACACACTCACATTATACACAATATCATTAAGACTTACACAAAAAGGACTCTGTGAATGTAAGATGAGTTGACATAAAAATCACAATATTGAAAAAATAATAATTTTAGATCCTTAGCAAAAGACTCTGATGTCTAAAGTTTATTCCATCTGTCAAGAACATGATGCAGTCCATCATGGAAACATTCCTTCACTGCAAGCTATTACTCAGCATCTTGGTTGATGAAAATATTACAATGTTTTAAAGTCAAGCTGTGAAAGCTGAAGACAATCAACCATCTTACACACAGAAATACTGCACACTGCTGGGATTAGCAGTTTCATGAAGTGCACTTTAAGCAGTAACTCAGCAATGGTATGGAAAAAGGTCTTCATTTTAAAACGCCTTTAATCCAGCTATTGTTGCATGAAGTGTTTTCTAAAAATCAGGACATCACTACATATAGGATACACAGTAAGGTTTATAAGCAGAGAGAAATAGGGAGCAGATTGTCTTCTCTTGCTGCTCTCTGCAGAGTCGCGATCCTAAAAAGGTCCTTTTTTTCCCCGATTCCAACCCAGTGAGCTTTAAGTACGGATATACATGAGAAAACAGCTGTGACTGGACTTTGTAAAGAGTTTAAAAAGTAACATCCCAGGTAAAAGCAGAGAAGAAGAATTTGAGATGAATCAGAGGATGACAGGGGATGTCTGGCTCGCTACCATGTCTCACTATAATGAGCAAACCAAAGATGTACTGAGCTGGGAGGACGTAGAAAACAGCAGCTGCTTTAAGTTGAGTAATAAGAAATACCACTAGATGCTATTTTAAAACTTTTGTTGACACCTAAACAGTTACCTGCAGTCAATCTGCTGTTTGTGATGCACCAATCAGGCTTTTACAGGCCCATACTGATTTCCAGTGGTCCTCAAAGTCTGACTCACTGATTACTCTTCTGGGTGATTTTAATTTACTTTTAAAAACCTGTAAAGGGCAGTGCACATCAGTGTGTCAAAATATGCCCCGATTATTTCCTATAAATCAACTGATGCTGGTTGCGTCTGGTCGGTGGTCCATGCTCCAAGGCAGCAACCTGTTCAAACCTGTTCTATTCAAGAGCGCCAACTCTAACAGATAAAACATAAACGCAAAAACCACTTCATTCCAGCTCATGTTGCTGCTTTTCTTCTGTGCTGCATTGGTACTACTTTTATTGTTGTATTGTAGAGCAGTTTGTGGAGGAAGGATCATTCAAAATGGAGGAAAGTTTTTTTTTTTTTTTTTTTTTTTTAAGATGAAAACTGTATATAAGACCCACAATATTGTCATTATAAGGAAACTAGCAAAAACATATTGTCTAGTGAGCCATTTCTCAGAAATCTAGTTTAAGTGAAGATATACAGAAGGAATTCAAAGGTAACATTTCAAAGTTTTATAAAAGATTTACATTGTGAACATTTTGTGATATAGTACATTTATTTTGGTGCAATAAGTAATTTATTTGTTTCCTCTGCCACCTGCTGGCATAAATGGATAACTGCATTTGGCAGAAATATTCAGATCTGTTCTGATACTGTTAGTGTTACAAGTGTTATAAACATTGACCATAACTGAGAAACATGTTCTGCAGGTTCCTTGATAGAGGTAGATGTTTGGAATTCAACAGAATTCAGAGGAATTGCAACATCATTCCTAGTTCTGCATCAAAGCATTTGTTGTTAACCTTTATTAGATTTTTACTAAATTGAAGAGTTTTTTGTTATTGATGCATTTAATGAACAGGAAAAAAACATACTCAGATGTTTTTTGGATTAGACCTCATGGGTCACAGCCAATCAAAGAAAATTTGACTGATCTGGATCACCAACTGATTGGTGCATCACTAGAAAAAAACCTGATAACTGTTCTAGATTAGATGAAGAGCTGGAAAGTAAAAGTCATATAGCATTTAGGGAGAGTTGGACATTTAACATAATACACAGTTTTCTCTAGTCTTCTTGTTCTTTAAAAAAAAAAAACCCTCAAAAGTTGTTTTTCATCCAACCTCAGCAATGATGATGATGATCTCTGACAGATGTGGCTGTTCTAGCTGGAAGGCATCCCTGCAGTCCTGTAGAGAGCACACTCAGCAACCTGAACATCAACATCCAGCATCAGTCACAAGCTGAGGAAGGCTGGACTAACTGCTTCCATGTGTGTCTTCACCAGTTCATTCTTCAGACCTTATAGCTGAAAAATTCTTCTGTGATGAGATGAGATGAATGCAACAGAAAAGACATTCATTTTTCTAGGTGGCCGAGTGCTGCTCAACCAGCTACATAAATAAAATGGGATGAAACAGAAGAAGCAAACAGAAGTCCATCTGTACTTCGTAGATGTGACCTTTACTCAGAGAAGGGAGGGAACATTCCGAGATCCGCAAAATCCTCGATGTTGTAGTTTGCTGTTCCCTGGGTAGGATCTCCAGCCATAGGCAACATGTCCTACAAAGACATGGGGTCACAGGTCATGTTTGCGTAGAGGAGTCAGCTGCTGAGTGCTGAGAGAGTCCTACCTGGAAGACTTCTGTCTGGCTGGGGTTGGTGTGTGCATGCTGTTCCCCTGACTGCTGGGAATGATGCTGGTTCTGCCACTGGGACCAGACCTCACTGGGGCGACCCTGGAACTGGCCTCCACTTTGACTACCTTCTCCTGAGACATCTGGAAACATGAATAGATTTACTGGGTCAGATTTGAAGAAACAGATTCACAACTCATTTGTCTAATATTCCTTGTAGAATTTAGAAATTTTCTTGTACTTTCTTGTTCTGAGGCTCAGAGAAAAAATACGTCAAAGATTTATTTATTAATGTCACAAAGCCCTGATCTCAGTCCAATGGAGGATTTGTGGGCAAATCTGAAAAGTTATGAGGCCTACAAACCTGACCCAGTTCCACCAGTTCTGTCAGGAGGAATGGGACAGAATTCCAGTAAGCTACAGTGTCATCCAGTTCAAAGGCAATGCTATTAAATACTGAGGAAATGGATGTAAACTTATGATTTTGAAGACATTAATAAACAAATCTCTGACATATTCTTTCTCTCATTATTGTGGCTGTTAGCAAATAGAAATAATTCTGGGAGTTCTAACTGACCTGAAACAAGAGAAGTTTGGTCTGATTTAACTTCAGTGAGAAAAAAAAGTTTTTTTTGCATTCAAACATGTGGCTCCAGTCTTCAGTAAACTCTTCATCTGGTTAACAATATTTTTATGTGAAACAGTTTGCTAAAGTGCTGCTGTTAAAATGTTTACTCTCTTTTTTCGTATGACTCGGGTTAATAATTCGGGTCTGAACGTATTTCAGTTCCAGGTGATGGTGTCTGGACGAAACAAACAAGAAAAATTGATTTGTTTGCTTCATAAACTTAGTGCTTTGTTTGTTTGAATGCCATAAAATGCCATAAGTTTAATGAGTTGATTTAATAAGGTAAACTTATGAAAGAATTTAAGAAGTCAATGTGTTCAGCTCTAGCTGCTTAGTATAGCCAGTTATTTATGAATGAAATTGTTCAATAATTGAACTTTGGGAGGACCACTAAAATTACTTTCAGTTATACCACATCCACAGTACTAATGTACATCATTTCCAGAGTCCAGAGTGTTGACCCCCACCCCCCTCCAATTCACCTCCATCAATCCTTAACATTTTAGGATTTATACAGTTTGCAGAAAAAACTGTCCTGAACAACAGATGAACATTATCAGGGACCCCATACCGCTTTCTATCCATTCTTCCTTTTACCATTAGCTGTACTTTGCATTAGCAAAAAAAAGACAGATTTTTATTTTGCTCTAAGGTGACAATAATAAAAACATTTGGTGGCAAATGCAGAAAGAAAATCATAAATCAATGTCAGATGCTAAAAATGTTAAGAAATCAGACAGATCTTTTTTTAAATGGAAGATTCTGAAGTGTAAATAACCTGAAGGATACGCTTCTATACTGAAGCATACCAGATGTTTGGTATTTTCATGTTACATGGTCATGGTCAGTTACCTTGCTCATAACCTTCTAGTTTAATTGGATTACATTTACATAGTCAGATGTTCCACAAAAACAGGCGTCTTTCTTCAATCCCAAACATCAGCAAACGACACTGAGTGAAACAGTCACTAAAGAGGAAGGCTTACCAAAAGCTGTGCTGCGGTTCGTCAGGCCTGAGTAAGCATTTCCACTGGGTGAGGATGTCGCCGGGGACGACAGGGGGCTGTAGGAGGCTGGGTCAGTCTGGTAGTTGTGGCCAGACCCAATACCAAATGGACTGGACTGGGATTTGCTGGACTGGAGGCCAGAAATACTGGTGAAAACTCAGCTTATTGGGTTGTAACAGCAAGACATGATAAAAAAAATACTGACTTAGTTTACAGTTACAGCTGAAATAAACAGGTACTTTAGGACTGTACCAGCATCTCACTAAGGTGAGGAAAATTAAGCCCCTTCTCCACTGTCCAGTCTCACTCTAGCCAGTTATAATGTCTGGTTCAGTTCTAGCTGAGTTTGGTGTGTCTCCAATGCAGTCTGTTCCTCACTACTGTGGGCATGAAAATGTGCAGGAACGTGAAAACGTGGGCGGGCCGTGAGTGCGCACGAGCTGCGGTCGGCTCTCCAGTGATGTTGTTTAAGGTCCAGCAATGGAGAAAACTCCTGGTTGTGGTTTTGATGGATTCAAATAAACTCAGATATTTCATTTGGTGTTAAAGACAAACAGCCAAAAGTGTCAAGTAGTTAAAATTAAAGCCTAAAATGATGGATACAGCCAAGATAATCATGGCTGACTCTGATAAACTCAAATAGTTCATTTTGTCTTATCGCAATTCATTGCTGGCCCAAACATTTGCTTGTGGTTGTGGCAAGTTGTGGCATTTTTAAAAAATGTTTTAAATGTGCAACCTTTGAATTTAGGTAATGCCTAAAAAAGATGTACACCAATATACATACATTAACTTCACTGAAAAGAAAAACCCAAACAAAGAATAATATTCACATAATACCAAACTAACGCTATGTAGTTCCAGTGTTTCACAGCAGCTGATGCTAAACTGTAGCTAGCTTCGACAGAGCGATGACCAGTGCTGCACCATTTTTCGCTTCATTTTGAGCCTGTTCTCCAGAGACATGATGCTTGCAGGGCTGCAAGAACTTCACAGTCAGCAACTCTCTGATAGCAGACGCCATGTCTGCTGGTCCGCTGCAGAGCCTGACATGTTGCTGTTTGCAACATCCGGCCGTCACTCATGTAGTGATGTAAATTACGGGCCAATCAACGACTGCAGTCTGCTGCAAATCAAAACTCTTGTGTGCAAAACACGGTTTGGCCTGGCTTGTTCCTCCCCTGAAGTGGTTATGAAAAATGTTGAAGAACCACGCAGGATCTGGCTGGGGTGGACTGGGACAGAACCAGTTAGAGCCACGCCCGTGGAGAAGAGGGTTTGTGGATTTGGTTTGTGTCCATTACATCAAACAAAACTCCCTGGATATTAAGCGAACATAGCAGCCTGAGAGATAATAAAGCACATTTCACCAAACAAAACAATCGTTCCAAAGTAAAATATTTGATTAGCAAACAAGGTATGATGACATAAAATACTCACTTTTCATTTCGGAAGTACATCTTTTTTATTAGTCAACTTTGGTTTGCTCTTAAACTGAAATGTGTTACTCTAACAGTGTCCAGAGCATGCTCACAGCTCCTTCTGCCCACTCTTCATACTTTCTTCTTGAAATTGAATAGATACAGTTTAATCCTGACCATTTGAAGACCAGCTTTGACTTTAGAAGAATTTTTACAGAAAATTCCCGGTATGTATTGGTGCACTGTTCGTTTTTATTGGAAAGATGAATATCTTTTCAAATATGTCTGGAAAACATACAGGTTTTCATAGGGTGTCTGAATTTTTCCACATGACAGTAGAATACATGCTGAAAATACTGATATTTATGTGAGAGCTAAAGTATACTCAGTGAAAGTTTTTGCTGCACTTCTTACAAACAGTCATGTTCAGTAAATTCAAATATGTTTCAATGAGGCACGTTTGTCAGTACCTTTTTAAAATAATAGCCTTTCAGCAGCTATTAAACATACTTTTCATAAAGTCCACACTTTGACACCATTTCAAAAATCGTTTTTGATGGGTCTGATATAATATCCTAATTATCAAGTTTTTATCTGTAAGAGGAAAATCTTTGAGAAGAGAAAAGCTTGAAAACATCAGTCTGTGTGGAATTAATCTGATGTGTTCCACTTTGTAAAATGAGTTTGTGAAATAAATGAACTTTTCAATAATTTCCTAAGTTATTGAATGGCTCTGTGGCTCTCTGGGATGTTTGTGCATCACTAAATTGATCAGAAGACTGAAATTCTATCCAAAAACACTTCCTCACATCAGATGAAAGTGACTAAGGAGTAAACAGTTTTTCAGGGAATCCACGATTTGACCTCACAGATGAGGTAAATGCTGTCATACTTATATGATGTCAGGTTTCTAAATGCTCAGTCAGTTATATTAAACATTGCCACAGATTTGTATTAGTTAACTTGACAATGATCACAGCTGAGGCAAAGTTACCTGTCCAGTGAATGGGGGTCGGTTGCCTGACCAGGCTACCTGGCCTGGATTAAGTTGTCTAGAAATCTGAGCTAGATTTTGACTGGAGGATCCTGAGGACTGGATGTCGTTCACACCAGGAACATGGATCACAGAGGAACTGTGAACAAAACACAAAACCAGACAAAAAGTCAAATACAAAGCTTAGTCAGTTTTACTTTGCTCTTAGTAAGTGAGTTATAGATTGTAAGCAGCCAGAATGGAACACATTCGCTAACTGGAGTCACTGAAATCCACCTGAAGCTTTTGCCAGAGTGGCCCTGCTGGAAGGGAGAGCTCTGGGTGTAGAGAGGCGGTCCTCCCGCTGTAGAGGAGGGAACCATCATCTTCTTGTCTCCCGCTTTGGATAAAAAAGCCACAGTTACACAAAGACCACATCAAAGAAGTCTAGATGTGTGTGTGTGTGTGTGTGTGTGTGTAAATACACATACAGCCAGAGATGCTGGTGTACATTTCAGCAAAGCGTGGGTCTCTCTCCTGGGAGAACAGAGTCTCTGTCTTGTCAATGGTCTTCCCTGTATCATGGACTCCACTGCTGACTCCTGCCACAGGTACCTGAAGGAACAGTTTCATGTTATGTCAACTTAATCAAAAATAACTACGTGGTCACACACCTCTCTGTACTGTCCTACAACTTAACCTTATCCATCCCATCTCTGCTTTGCAAAAACAAACTGCTTTTTCAAAAGCACAACAGAGGATCTAGTGACAACTGATGCTGATTATCTTTTTGAATGGTTTGACTAGGTAGTACTTTTAACCAATACCCCACTGTTGGTACAAATTAAGGTCCAAGAAGACATTTAGAATCTGAAGTTTCAACTATGTGACCCAGAACGTTTTTTTGCCTGGATCTTATTATCATGGAAACTTGACCATCAATGATCAGAAAATGATTAGGGATCATATAATTATTAGGAATTACCATGAAACACCAGAAAAGGTCAAAACTAGCCAAACAGCATCCTTGTCAATAAAATTGACAGAAAATATGACTTGTTAATAGGACTAGGCAATAAAACGATAACGATATCTATCGTGATAGACACTTGACCAATATCAATAGAAAATATGTCCGATAGAATGTTTAATAATATCAATGAATGCCAATCCAGGACCGCACAGCATTCTGGGGGATGTAAGGCAGAGGAAAGGCTTTAGCCACTCAACCTGTCAGGGCCTAGCTAAGAAAGGTTGGTGACATCAATTAACTCACTCTATGGTTACCTAGCAACAACATGTTGTGTAACATGCACAACAGCAGTTTCGTGTTGCTCCCAGCATACTCCGGCCTACTTCACTTGGAGGTCCCCACGTACTCAAGGAAGAACGATGCGGAGTCAAAGTAGATGTCCACTGGACACGTGTGTACAAAGGTACATTTTTACAACCATTGCAGGAAACAGTGTTCACATTAAACTGTTTTGTACGTGACACCAAGATAACATTGAGAGTCAGTGCAACCTGTTGCAATAAGGACGTGCAGCGTGACTGCTGCTCTCTGTGCCGCACTGACTGGTGTGCAGTGGCCGCTCTGGTGGAGAAGAAACGGGGATAGGGGCCCAACCAGCTCATCAAACTTGCTAGCATCCATTCGGTTTGTGGGGAATGAAGGGATTTGTCACAAGAAATGGAGGCAATCAATACGTTTGTGTATGAAATCTCAACTGTCCACGTCCAGACTTCCCTCTACCCAGCCACTTAGGCCAGCTAATCCAGGGGAATCCCAAGATGTTCCTAGGCCAGCCAAGAAACATAGTCCCTCCAGCGTGTCCTGGGTCTCCTCCCAATGCAACATGGCCAGAACACCTCACCAGGGAGGCATCCAGGAGGCATCCTTATCAGATGCCCGAGCCACCTCAACTGGCTCCTGTCCTCCTGTGCTCTTCTGGAGCAGCAGCTCTACTCTGAGCTCCTCCCAGATGACTGAACTCTCACCCTATATCTATGGTAGACCCCAGACACCTTGTGGAGGAAACTCATATTGGCCCTTGTATCTGCAATCATGATCTTTCGCTCACTACCCAGAGCTCGAGACCATAGATGAGGGTAGGAATGTAGGTTGACCGGTAAATCGAGAGCTAAGCCGAAAGGGTCTTCACC
Source organism: Anableps anableps (assembly GCA_014839685.1). Classification (NCBI taxonomy): domain Eukaryota; kingdom Metazoa; phylum Chordata; class Actinopteri; order Cyprinodontiformes; family Anablepidae; genus Anableps; species Anableps anableps. Next base: position 781,744 of record CM026067.1, on the reverse strand, counting down.
ACGACAGACCAACAGACTTGCATTACTGCAGATCACCAATCCACCTATCGATCTCCCATTCCATTTTTCCCTTATTTGTGAACAAGACATCAACACTCCTCCACTTGGGGCAGGACATCATACCCAACCCAAAGAAGGCACTCTATCCTTTTTTCTGGCTCAATACCATGGTCTTGGATTTGGAGGAGCTGATTTTCATCCTGGCTGCTTCACACTCAGCTGCAAACTGCTCCAGTGAAAGCTGTGGCTCGTGGTCTGATATAGTCAACAGAATCACATCATCTGCAAAAAGAAGAGTCCACCAAAATGGATCCCCTCAACACCTCAGCTGCACCTAGAAATTTTGTCAATACAGGTTATGAACAGAATCAGTGGAGGGCAGCATTGGTGGAGTTTAACTCTCACTGGAATCTTATCAACTTATTGGTGGCAATGTGGGCTAAGCTCTGACACTGGTCATACAGGGAACTTACAGTCCATATCAAGGGGCCTGGTACTCCATACTCCTGACGAACCCCCCACATGACTCCCCCGAGGGACACTTCTCCAAGTCCACATAACACATGTAAACTGGTTGGGTTAACTCCCATGCCCATGCCCGTGGCCTCCAGGACCCTGCTGAGGGTGTAGAGCTGGTCCAGTGTTCCATGGCCGGGAAAACAACCACAATGCTCCTCCTGAATCCAAGATTCGACTATCCAGAGGACCCTCCTCTCCAGAACCCCTAGATAAACCCACAGGCCAAAAAGGCCCAATAAGGACTCCTTCAGCTTGAAGGCTTCCCAAACTGCACGTGTCCACCAGTGGGTTCGATGGATCCCACCGTGACCACCTTACAACTGAAATACAATGCTGGGAATTATCAATCAGTAAGAATTAGTTAGGACCTTCCCATCACCAAACTCGAGCCTTGGACAAGGGTAAATCCATCATACATCAGAGATCTGATTGGTCCAAATGTTCCTAACAGAGCACTTCGCTCTTTGACTGCAGGTTTACTGCTGGTTCCTAGAATTTCTAAAAGTAGAATGGGAGGCAGATCCTTTAGTTATCAGGCTCCTCTTCTGTGGAACCAGCTCCCAGTTTTAGTCCGTGAGGCAGACACCCTGTCTACTTTTAAAACGAGGCTTAAAACTTTCCTTTTTGATAAAGCTTAGAGTTAGACTGACTTAGGTTATCCTGGGCTATAGCTGTAGTTATGCTGCCAAAGGCTTAGGCTGCTGGAGGACAAGCTGACCACGTTTTCTCATTTTCTTCCTCTACTACTCTCAAATTTGCATTATTTGCTGTTTCAATTGTTAACTTTTTGTTTTCTCTCAATTATTTTCTCTCCATAGTAGCTACACCTGGTCTGGCGTTCTGTTTGGCTGTGACACCTTCTTGGAGGAGCGCTTCAGCTGAGATAATGGTGCCATCAACAAATTGTTCTTCTCTTGCTATTAACTTTTACTTTCATAAACACAGAAAATAATCCTACATCAGTTCATCTGTTTTTCTTGTGCATTCTACTCTCTACTCTGTCTTCTCAAACCCCCAGTCGGTCGTGACACGTGGCCACTTGTACTGAGCCAGGTTCTGGTTCTGCTGGAGGTTTCTTCCTGTTAAAGAGGAGTTTTTCCTTTCCACTGTCGCTGCATGCATGCTTGGTATGCATGCAGTGACATGGTAGGATGGATTGCTGTAAAATCAACGACAACACAATCGATTTTCTACTGTCGCTACATGCTCGTCCAGGAGTGAATGCTGCAAGTCAATGACTCCATGCAATTTGCTGGGTTTCCTTAGATCGAAACTTTTTTAACTACTTTAAATAATGAATTGAGCTTACTGTACTGTTTAATAACTAGGATCAACTGGGTGTATGTATGATTAAATTGAAATGATTTTTTTGTAACGTGCCTTGAGATGACATCTGTTGTGAATTGGCGCTATGTAAACAAAACTGCATTAAACTGAATTAAATCCAGAAAGTACTTCCCCCCTTTTAAAGCCATATTCTGGGGCAAATTTCTAACCTGGTAAGACCTGATATTTCCTAAATAACTTTTGAATTAGTTTAAAGCGCCTATGCATGTAGATTTCTAGGAAATGAGAAACAGTGCATTTAAACTAGGGCTGTCAACGTTAACACGTTAACACGTGCAATTAAATGACAGCAAAAAGGCGAAAGTCTTCCACCAGTTGGGGTGAACCCACCAGGTGGGACGCAACAGCAGCGACTGCAACAAAAGTACATTTTGTACAGGAACATTTTTCAATTATGTTGTGTTTCGTCGCTAGCCTACGTGTGCACGTCTACTTGTACGAGCTCGAAATTTCACATGCACGAATTTTGTGTCACACAAATTCCATATGAAATGAATTTGTGTGATGTGTCTCCTGTGTGTCAAGCCAATAAAAACCAAGGTAGTATGTACATGTTGCAACAATAAATTATCCTTCCAATGAACCACAATCAGTTTATAGTTAACATTTCTAAATTAACTTTTAAAACAAAATGACTTCTTCTAAATCTTCCTGAATATTGCTGCTATGGCAGCGCATAAACACGGAGCAGCTTGGAGCTCTCTATTGTTTTTTTTAAATTTATTAATGTTTTTAGTCTGTTTTTTGTTACCTGGTCAGACAGCTGAATTGCCCAAACAGTACAGCAGGGAAGAACTACTCAAAATTAAGGATCAGACTTCCCAATTTGTACATCCAAAGCAGGATTTTATCCCACCAGAGCTACAACGATCAGAGGAGGCTTTTACCATCAGCTCTCTGTGGCCCACGAGACGGAGGAGATACAGCTAGCAGAAACAGAGCAAACGGAGCGGCACATGTGCTAGGTTACGGGCGAAACCACACCGACTGGCTCTGCACAGCCTTTTCATTGCTAATGCCAGGTCTCTCGCCAACAAGCTAGATGAGATTCGGGTACGAATCGCCTCCCAAAGGTTAAACAGATGTGTTATGATCGTCACCAAGACATGGTTGGATAACAACTTCACCGATGCTGCAATGGAGATTGAGGAGTGCACTTTGTTTCGGGCAGATAGAACTGCAGCCTCAGCTAAGAGTAAAGGTGGAGGTCTGGCCCTGTATGTACACAACTCCTGGTGCACAGCCGCTAAAACCATTGGAACTTTTTGGTCACCTGACCTGGAGTATTTGGTAATTGCAGACCCTTCAATCTGGTAAGAGAGTTCTGCTCCATTCTGATCGTTCTGTCTATATTCCACCAAAAGCTAATATTAAGATAGCTCTGGAGGAGCTCTACTGCCTGATAAGCAAACACATGAACACTCACCCTGAGGCAGTTGTGATAGTGGGTAGAGATTTTAATCATGCAGAACTTAAGACTGTGCTACCCAAATTCCGTAAATTCATCCATTTTCCAACAAGAAATAAAAATATCCTGGATCAGGTCTACTGTGACATCAAAGGGGCATACAAGGCTGCTGCTGGTCCACATCTGAGCCTGTCTGACCACATCACTGCTGAACTCATCCTTGCTTACAGACCACTGATCTGGAGATCAAAAGCCAACATTAAAACAGGTCTGGACTGAGGAGGCCTCCTTATCACTCCAGGACTGTTTCGAGCTTATTCAACGGAAGGTTTTCAAAGAGGGCTCAGATCGTAAGAGCTATACATCCACTGTTCTGTCTTATGTGCAGTTGTGCACTGATGCTGTCCTAACCACTAAAACTGTCAAGGTTTTTCCTAATCAGAAGAAGATTAACTCCAACAAAGCCGCAAGACTGGACAAGGTGTCGGGAAGGACTCTGAGGTCATGTGCTGACTAGTTGGCAGGGGTCTTTTTTTGACATTTTCAATCTGTCCCTCCAGTTTTCCATGGTCCCTGTCTGCCTCAAGTCCTCCATCACTGTGCCTGTACCAAAAACAATCTGCTGTGACTGGTTTAAATGATTACCGCCCAGTCACACTAACCCCAGTCAGCATGAAATACTTTGAGAGGATCATCAGCCTTCCTGCTGGTCTGGACAGGCACCAGTTTGTCAATAGGAGGAACCGGTCCACAAAGGATGCTGTCTCCACTGCACTACACACAGCCCTGACACACCTGCCAGTCCTGACACTTATGCTATTCGTCGACTTCAGTTCAGCATTTAATACCATCATCCTGGACAAGCTGATAGTGAAGCTCCACGACCTGGGGCTTTCAACATCAATGTGCCTTTGGATCAGGGACTTTCTCATCAACCGACCTCAGGTGGTGAGAATAGGGAACCGAACATCATCCACCCTGGTCCTCAATGCAGGCACACCATAGGGTTGTGTGCTTAGTCCAGTTCTTTTTACACTGTTCACCCACGACTGTGCAGCCATCCACTCCTCTAACAGGGTTCTAAATTTTGCAGATGATACCACCGTAGTGGGTCTCATAACAAACAATGATGAGACCCTCTACAGAGAGGAGATCCAGAACATGTCCCAGTGGTGTTCATTGAACAACCTGGTGCTCAACACCAGTAAGACCAAGGAGATCATAGTGGACTACAGGAGGTCCAGGAGGACAGTGCACACACCTATTATCATTCAAGGAGAGGAGGTGGAGCACACGGACAACAAAAAATTCCTGGGCATCCACATCACCTCGGACCTGACCTGGTCACTGAACACCTCTTTTCTGACGAGGAAAGCCCAACAAAGACTCTTCTTCCTCAGGAAACTGAAAAGGGCTGGACTCCCTGCTCAGTTGCTCAAAAATTTCTATAGAGCCGTGATTGAGAACATCTTCTGCCTCAGTATGACTGTGTGGTATGGCAACTGCACAGTCCAGGACAAAAATGACTTGGCCTGGGTGGTGAAAACTGCCCAGTGGATTGTGGGGGGTCAGTTACTGAACCTGGACTTAATATACGCTGGCAGACTGCAAAGGACGGCCAGTCATATTGCTGCTGATCCCACCCACCCAAGGACACAAACTATTTGTACTGCTGCCATCTGGGAAACGGTACAGGTACATAAAGACCACAACCACGCAGCTAAGAACAGTTTTTTTTTCCAAGAGTTATGAAATCCATCTGTCCATCTTCCATCCCCTCTGCCCCCATGCACACACTCACGCCCATTCACTGCACCTTAAGGAGTGATTGAGACTTCAGCAACAGATATATGCTTTATTATTTTATTTATTTATTTATTATTGAGGGTAACACTGCAATTTTGTTATGTTCTAGAAACATAATGACATAAAAAATCTTAGGTCTTATGTCTTATATGAAAACCTGGAAAATAGAGACTCTTCAGATTTTGGTTTGATACAATAAAACATATTGTTGAATATTTTTTGAAAACGTGATAGAAACTTTTTATACTACTTTAAATAATTAATTGAGCTTACTGTACTGTGTTTCAAGCTTACAAAGTTAGGCATAGTGATTAATCATGATTAATGACAATGCTAGAGTGTGATTAATCTGATTAAAATTTTTAATCGACTGACAGCACTAATTTAAACAGGAGTTATAAAACAGTTTTATAAAAAGGGATTACCTGGGAGAGATCATAGGCCGTGAGTCCATCTCTCTGATGAACCTCTAACTCTGCCTGCTGCTGTTGCAGCTGCCTGAAAAACACCAAGATACACAGTCAGTTTCTCACACAACTTCTGTAAAAGTTTTTAATTGAAACCTATGAAAGCTCACAAAGCCTTGGTTTGGTGTACGTGTTGCTATAATATATTACAGGTCATACCTCATTAAACTAACAGGCAACTCCTTCATTCATTCCATCCTTCATACAGTATCAGATGACTGACACAAAGTCTGTGAATCTCATCAGGAAATAACCTGTTGTTTATCCCAACTGCCTGAACCTCTGTTCTGGGCAGCTGAACATCCTTGGCTAACTTCCAAAGACATTCCATCTAACAGAGGCCTTTGTTAATAGCAGTGAAACATTTTTAAGAGTAGAGAAAAATGATTCAAGCAATTAGGATGAAAACTTTGTTTAGGTCACTACACAGTGACCTAAACAAACCTAATTTTAGAAGGAACTTTACAAAATGCAATATAATGTACACACAAATCCTACATCTGGCAGAAATCAACCTCCATCTGACTAATAGCTACTGGCAACATGGAAGAATCACAAACGAATGTTCAAGAGCTTTTTACCTTACTTTCATATTTGTTCAAGTTCCCTGATTTGTTTGGATATTATTTACATTTCTGTGAGGAGCTCTTACAACTGTCTTCCTTGACACATCAACTCCATTAAGGGCCAACTCAGCAATAATCACCTGGGCAGAGACCAGGGGATCGTAGCTGACATCACTGGTTATTTTTCTCCACAAAGTTTTTGAAATCTTGTGCTTATGGCTACACTCAGGTTTGTTTGCGTATAATCTGTCTCCTGATGCTTTGCAATAACACACCATACAGCTGTTCTAGACACCACGGAACATTTGGAAATGGTAGTATCACCTTCACTGTCATAATAAAGGTCTACTATCCTCTTTCTAAGGTTCAGAACAATTTCTTTCTTTTTTTTTGCAAGATGAATTTGCTTCTGTGTTCAAGTGCCACTGGCCCAGCTAACCAGAGCTCCTTATGAAAGGTTCAGTAAAAACTGATTCCTCAGAAGTGGCATGAAACTTAATTGAATGTTTAGGAGTGCTATGTGCCGGAGCTGGGGCCAGGAAGAGGGGCTCACACTTGCTCAAACTGCCACTAATCCTAATAAGATATTACATTTTTCTTTGATGAAGTTTTTCTTTAGTAATTTCAGAATCCAAAGTTTTAGTAGAATTGAAATGAAATGAATGAACAGAATGTCAAATAACTTACTTGACATTGGTGTTGGTGCAGATTATGTACTCTATCTCATCAGAGTATGGGTTCTGGAAGGTGAAGCTACTGGTTCTGATCAGCATCCACTCCCTGTTTTTCAACCGGAAACGATACATGACAGATAGCACCTGTCCCTTCAGTTTCACCACCTGCAGAAGAGCAAAGGCACTTAAATAAAAGGTGTGCAACGTTGTTTAATTTATTGAATAAAGAATTTGAACTCTAAATAGTCTTTTGACTACTGTGTTGTCATTCATTCACTCACTGCTTTTGGCATTTTCTACCATCAGACTATGACAACGAGAACATCTCACATAATGTTTTTTTCTTTTTGTTCTTTTTTAAATACACAAAAAATTTGGTTCTTGTGCCTCCACTAATGGCTTCTGACATGACAGATGCTAAAGGTTCTGCATGCTGAAAACAGTTTCCAACTGGTAGCACACATTAGGCCCAGAAACTCCACAATGCTCTGTGCTGGGCTATTCTGTTTTCACTAATCTTACTTAATAAAACTGAAAGTTAACTGTTAGGTATTTCAAATCTAAATTCCTCCCCAAATCCACTGTAATGTGTTTCAGAAGAACGCCATTAGAAATCTAAATTAAAGACTATTAAAGATTGGCACATGAATTGAACACATAGCTCAGTAGCATTAAAAGGAAATATTGCAGAAATTACAACCAGTGATATAGTATGTATGGAATCATCATAATCCTTTCATTTTCACTGTGCACTGTTTTCTATGGTTGACCCCCAGGTATATAAACTTAGCAACTCTCATTTTTCTGCTCCTTCCTGTCTCACACATTTATGCACATCTATTCTGTCTTGATTCTGCTAAACTTCATTCCTCTTCTCTTTGAGCTCCATCTCTCTAAGTTCTCTTCCACCTGCTCTACACCAGATCACATCAGATTACACCACAACATCATCTGTAAACATCATAGTCCAAGGAACCTGCTGACTGACCTCATCTGTCAACCTATCCATCACCACTTCAGATTATCCCTGATGTAACCCCACCCTTAACTCGAACCCATCAGTGACCCCAACTGCATACCTCACCACTGTCTCACTCTCTTCATACATGTCCTTCACTATCCTCATATTTTTCTGTCACCCCTGACTTCCTCGTGCAGTACAACAGTTCCTCTGTAGGTACACTAGCCCATGATTTTTCAAGGTCCACAAAGTGCAGCTCATTCTGACCTCCTCTATATTTCTCTACAGGAACTCTAAGAGCAAAAATTGGACCATTGGTGGACTTTCTGGGTATGATTAGAATAGAAATATCCTTTATTCTCACAGTGGGGAAATTCAAACCAAACAGCTGCTCACTAATTGGAACTTCTTGCCCTGCCTCACTTCAACCACACTTTCCCAGAGTACATCTCCCTTGGTTGTGAAAATCTGTGCCAGCATACTCCTCCTCCATTCATCCGACATCTTCTCACTCTCCAGGACTCCAAAAAGCACTGTAGTCTCTCCCAGATATTCCCATATTAATACAGGTATGTAATCTGGAGAAAAACCTACTGTTTCACATTTCATTCATTCAAAGCTTCCAAAACTTCACTTGACTGATTTCCCTTCCTTTTTGATTCACTAGCTCTGCTCCATCTGTCCTCTTCCCTCCACATTTTTTCTTAATCATTAGCTTCTCCAAGTACTCCTTCCACCTTCTCATCACAGACTGTCCAGGATGTGGGGGATCTGCAAAGATGGTAACAGCCTGTTCCTGAGCCCTGGACCTGTACAGTTCCTGGACTGAGGAAAGGTTAGCGCTCGTGATTTTCTATACAGACTGATTGTTTGTTACAGTCTGGTTTTGTCTTATTTTGCTGCTTAGCCAAACCAGACACTGATGGATGCATATAGGACAGACTGAATATTGGCAGTGTAGAAGTTGACCAGCAGCTCCTGTGGCATGGTCATTTGGACAGGTTTTTTCACTGTTTGCTGAAAAACATCCATCTATCTATCCATCCATCCATCCATCCATCCATCCATAATTACAGGAGTAGCAGGAAAACTGAAAAAACCTGTCAGCTCTCAACGTTAGCCACAGTTCAAACCTACCTGTTGGAAACTTTCTCTGAGATGACTCTGGTCCTCTGGATGGCAGAACTCCAGAATATCCTTTCCCAGCAGGTCCTAAAGAAACACAACAACAAGAGGTTAACTAAAATTTATCACACAAAAAGAAATTTAACAGACTCTCCATCAGCTCTATTTTATATCTCTTGTTTTGCTCTTCCAGGTCAGGTGCCATGAACCTGCGGTGACACAGGTTCATGGCACCCTCGCTTCTGTCAGACTGGCCCAGGGCAGCTGTGGCTACAATCCAGTAGCTCAACACCCTCAGCGTATGAATGTGGGCATGAATGGGTGAACACTGTTTTCCCCCAGAAAACTTGCTAAACCCAGTGGTAGGGGCACTAGGGCAGTCCATCAGTGGTCCACTGTGTTTTTGTGTTAAAAATGTTAAAAGTTGACAGGAAACTAAAAATATGACTAGGATCTTGGAAGACATTGTTGACAATAGTTAAACACACAACTAAACTTAAAAAAGGCAAACAAAAAAAATAAAAGATAAATAATATTTATTTTTTGCACTTCAGTTAAATCCTAATAAAGTAATCAGCCAGTGGATCTTTCAAACAAGCTGTGTATTGCTGGACATATTCAGAGCTGACCTAAGGCATAAACGAACTAAACAGCTGCTTAGGGCCCCCCCCCCATAAATGCTTAAATTTTAACACGGACCATATATCAAAAATTTTTAAAAAAAATTTTTAAATTGAGATTGACAATACTTTTAAACTTGCTTTAATGGTTTCAGCAGAGATAAATTAAAAATATTAAAATTGTTTAAATTGTTTAACATTTAAATTTAATACTTATTTAATACTTAAAAGAATTGACAAGTTTACTTTGTAAAAGTGCAAAGAATACTCTTTATAGTTTTATTGTTGTGGTATCATAGTTACAATCTGATACTATGAGTTTAATCTTTGTGTTTGAGCTCGGTTTGTTCACAAATACATTTCAATAATTCAATAAATAACCAATTGTCACTGATTGCTTTTAAGCTCGGCCAGTTAAACTGGTTGCTTGTTGTGATTGGTTGTTATTTATCCAAGCGAATAAAATATTTCCAAGGGATGAAAATATTGCAGTACTTGGGATGAAAAAGACCTGTTTGTGGCTCATATACATTACCTTTATCAAGTTGCAGCGCAGACACAGAGCCAAGCGCATCAGAACACGTACTGAGTGAGCGTGCATAAGATGTAAACACACACGCCACACGTTCTTTTCACAAAGATATGTGCTCACATCAGCTTCACTGCATGCTCAACTTGAACTTCTAAAAGTGCGACTATTATTTGAATTATATGTGGTTTGCATTGAGCTTGCGAGCCGAGCAAGCAGTGAGGGTTTTATACTTGACGCCTACTTTGGTGCAGTATTCTTTGAAAAGACATAAATGGATCATATAATTTCCAGTACTGCTTTGCAAGAGCACCTTCCAAACTGGACGATTTGTCCAGTTTGAGTGAAAGGTAGCGTGTGTGATCCAAGCCAAGGTAAACTTTAGAGGTGCATGACCAGTCCCCGCAGAGTGCAAGGCCAACGTGCAGGGAAGCAGACTTTGGGGTAGGTGCGCACCCCCAGGCTCGCCCCTATTTCAGTGCATCAACTACAAACCCTTCGCTGTCACTGTTACTGTATATAAAAAAACCTATCTAAAATAAATAAACAAGCAACACTTATCCTGGTGGGGGGGCAAGTAAAGCCTGGTGGCCTGCCATGCTTATAATATGCTGGGGGAAACCCTGAGTGAATGACAGAATGTAGTGCAGACCTGGCTATTTTACAGCCTGCGGGTCACATCCGGCCCACTGACAACCTATGACAGGCCTGTATCACGGATATCACACGGATATGAGTTTGTAGTGCAAGCGGAAATCCCATTACTTTATTTGCACAAAATACAATAACGTAGGTTTTATTTTGAAGGCCACTATTGCTTTCTTAACATCATCGGTGCACTGATGTGCCTCAGCAAATGTGTTGAGCAGCTTTCAAGAAGTTAGCTCTTAGCACTTAAATATGTCAACTAACGATAAAAAAAAAAAAAAAAAGAAAACCTGACGCAGAATGCAGAGTTTTCCACAAGGCATAAATATTCCTCTGCTGAAATAAAACGTAGGGCATTGTTCTTAGTGTGTGGAGAACATAGAGCGGTGCTTAAGGAGCACAATATCACATGCCATCAGGAGATGAAGCACGAGAGAAGTACAAGAATTTCACTGATGCAGAGCAGGACTATCATGAGAGAAGTGCTAGCGAAACTAAGAAAGCAACAAGGATTTTTATTTATTTATTTATTTATTTTTTTTTTTAATCAAGCTCCACTCCAGGGATGCAGCTGTCAGGATCAGCTCTGTTATATATCCCACAAAATTGCAAGATATGGTAAACTACTGACTAATTGGTTTGGTGGAGTCTGAAGCGCTAATTTGCCCTGAGACAAATGTCTCTGTGCATCCTGATGAGGCGGCTCGAGAACATCGCAAGAAATTTGGCGCTTCAGCTGCAAAAGAAAATGGACAATTTTGACTTGTTTTCCTTGCCTCTGGACGAGAGGTGTGATATCCGTGATACAGCTTGCACAAAGACATCCCAGAGCTCTCAGATGGCAGACCTGGCCTTTACTGTTGATGTGATGAACTTATGAATGAACTAAGTGAAGGAGTGTTCTCACTGAACACTAAGAGAAATGGGGTAAACCAAATAAAACCAGTGGGTGCAGTTATTGCTTTTTTGCATAAAGTTTATATGATGATGATGTTTGAAAACTAGCTATACAGTTATGAAGCTGTTTCAAAAATTATGCAAAAAATGGTCCTGGAAGGGGCCACATAATTTAAATTTCTCATGTGGCTCCTTTGGAAAAATAATTGTCCACCCCTGATGTAGTGTAAAGGACTTTGGGGTCCTCTGGACTAGATAAAGCGCTATACAAGTACAGGCCGTTTACCATTTTTACAATTCTTACTCCTCTGCTTTTATTGCTTAAAAAAGAGCAACTTTGTTGCGCACAGCACCAGCTTACTTGCTAGTTTTTCAAATGTTACTTCATTGATCCATCATAGCTGTCCAAGACAATGGTTTTGGCAAAAATAGCAGCAATGAGCTTTTAAGGCGTTGAACAAAGAAACACCCCACTAAACACAGCTAGGTACAAGTCAGACTGAAGAAGTGACCACACTGACCTCCATTTCCCAGCAATTAACTTCCAAATGTTTAGTTACTGGAGAGACTACAGCTAACACTGTATCACAATAACCATCAACACTCCACCCCAGGAGGACACAGGAGCCGCTTTGGCTTTATTACATGATACAAAAAGTGACCTTCACCAGAAAAACCTGGATGTTGTTCAACTTTGATCACGCTGTCCAACAAGAGGCAACAGTAACTGGATCACAGTTTAAACAAGGGCACAAAGCAGTGCTGTAGCTAAAGCTGATGCAGGCACCAAGGAAGCTACAGCAATGGTCTGCCCAGTCTGAAGCTATGCTCCAGGACACACTCAACGATGTGAGCTGGGGCAGAGTTAGGCTGAGCTCAGCTGCATTCAGTGAGTTTAAGCAGGTAGTCAGCCAGGACTCTCTGTGACCTGATGTGTTCATGATGCTGCAAACAGCGACATACAAAGAGGGATTGAGGAGGTGATATATAAAGGAGAAATACGACAGAACATAATGTCCAGTGAGAGATGCCAAACGCTGGAGGTGTTGGAGTTTCACTGCCACCTCAGAAACTCATGTTGCTTATGACAGGGACTCCGCACCATTACGGCCTACAGAGGTAAAACCACTGCCACTCCAGGTACTGATTTTCCATTCACTGACCCATTCTGCACAAGGTTTGAGGCAAGCATCAGCGACTTCTTTTTAGCAACAACTGAATAACAGAGAATTATGATGGTTCAATGCATGAGATAAAAGTGCTTAATCTGCAAATTATGACGGCATCTAAGGGTGTGGATCAGTCAACTTCAGCCTTCACTTAAATCTTCAGAGTTTCTGGCTCACTCAAGAGCCACGACTGTTCCGATGTTCAAACATAATAAACCAAACATTTTAGGATCTGGGTTCCTTTCCTAACATATTTTTCTTTGACCAAATGATGAGCCTGCTGCAGCAGAATCTGATCTGTTTCGCTGGGTTGAGTTGGTGGCCTTCTAGCACTAGCTAGAGGAAATGTCTTAACTTTATTAAATGTAATCAATGAACTGCATCAGTGGTGGTTTCTGATAAGAGTGAAATGTGCAACTGACCAAAGTGGTTTGTTGTATAGAGTGGCATGAGCACCCTCCCCTCTGCACACAAACACACGTGCACGAACGCGCATATGCACCTGATGTGTGCATCTCTCGACGTGAGAGCAAAGCAGTCAAGCTCAGAGGACGTGCCTCTGGTCAACACCTCCTCTCCTCCACCATCAGATAGAGCCCTGCACTGGTGACGGGTTGGCTAACCATCCAGGTAACAAACAAACTAGTGCATTTGCCTCCTAAACTTCAGACCCAAAATTTAAAAATTAAATTTTTAAAATTAAATTTCATCAGTTTAGTCTAAACAGAGCAGCCAATCAATGCTATACCTATCTGGCTGCCACCAGCTGCCAGGAGAATGTAGTTTAAATTAAATAAAATAAAGAAATAAATACATTCAAATGTACCTCATGGATGCAGTTATTACATTTGCTATAATTGTAATTGATGACTTTGACTCATGTCTTTTTTATTGCAATTACAGTCGACAAGTTCTGATGTGATAATAGGAGTATTGTAATATGTAAATAATATGCCATATTCTGTGCTGCTGCATTGCTACACTATCAAACATAAGCATATATATATATATATATATATATATATATATATATATATATATATATATATATATATATATATATATATATATATATATATATTGCTCAAAAAAATAAAGGGAACACCTAAACAAAACAATGTAACTCCAAATCAGTCACACCTTTGTGGAATCAATGTCACCAGTTAGGTAGTAACAATTAGTAGAATCAATTTCACCTGCTGCTGTGCAAATGGAACATACAACAGGTGGAAATGAGAGGCAGTTGGCAAGACAACCCCTATAAAAGAATAATTCTGCAGGTGGTGACCACAGATCATTTCTCTGTTCTCGTCCTTTCTGGTTGAACTTTTAGTAACTTTTTCATTTTGTCAGTGCTGTCACGCATAGCGGCATCATGAGGCGTTTTTTACAGCCCACTGAAGTTGCTCAAGTAGTGCAGCTAATCCAAAATGGAACATCAATGCGAGCGGTGGCAAGAAGATTTGCTGTGTCTCTCAGCACAGTGTCCAGAGCATGGAATAGGTACCAGGAGATAGGCCAATACACCAGGAGACATCGAGGGGGCCGTAGGAGGGCTACAACCTAGCAGCAGGACCGCTACGTCATCCTTTTGTGCAAGGAGGAACAGGAGGTCCACTGCCAGGTCCCTACAAAATGACCTCCAGCAGGGCACTAATGTGCATGTTTCTACTCAAACTGTCAGAAACAGACTCCATGAGGGTGGTATGAGGGTCCAACGTCCACATAGAGGGCCTGTGCTGACAGCCTAACACTGTGCAGGACGACTGGCGTTTGCTAGGGAACACCAAAATTGGCAGATTCGCCACTGGTGCCCTGTGCTCTTCACTGATGAAAGCAGGTTCACATTGAGCACATGTGACAGACGTGACAGAGTCTGGAGACACCGTGGAGAACATTATGCTGCCTGCAACATCCTCCAGCATGACTGGTTTGGATGGTGGGTCCGTCTTGGTGTGGGGAGGTATTTCTTTGGATGGCTGCACAGCCCTCCATATGCTGGCCAGAGGTACCCTGACTGCCTTAAGGTACCGGGATGAGATCCTCAGACCCACTGTGAGACCATGTGCTGGTGCAGTGGGCCCTGGGTTCCTCCTAATACATGACAATGCTAAGCCTCATGTGGCTGAAGTGTATCAGCAGTTCCTGCATGATGAGGGCATTGATGTTATGGACTGGCCTGCCCGTTCCCCAGACCTGAAGCCAATTGAGCACAACTGGGACATCATGTTTTGGTCAATTCACCAACGTTACGTCGCACCACAGACTGTTCAGGAGCTAACTGATGCTCTAATCCAGGTCTGGGAGGAGGTCCCTCTGGAGAACATCCACCGTCTCATCAGGAGCATCCCCAGGCGTTGTCCGGAGGTTATACAGGAACGTGGAGGCCACACACACTACTGAGCCTCATTTGGACTTATTTTGAGGAATATTCACTGATGTTGAATCAGCCTGTCATGTTATTTTCCACTTTCTTTATTGAGTATGAATCCAAATCCAGATCTCCATGATGTAATAAGTTTGATTTACATTGATAATTTTTGTGTTGTTTTCTTCTCAATCAATTCCACTGTCTTAATAATAAAGTTTTTCAATGAGAATATTTAATTATTTGTGCTCTAGGATGTGTTATTTTAGTGTTCCCTTTAATTTTGTGAGCAGAGCATACATACATATATATATATATATATATATATATATATATATATATATATATATATATATATATATATATATATATATATATATATATAAAAGCCTTCTGCAAGATAGCCTTTCTATTAGTAATGTTAGACAATGTTTGTTTACATTTCTTTAATTTAGCTGCTTAGGGTGACATATTTGGTTTTTAGCAAAAAATAGTTTCGAAGATTTAAATTTTTCTAAAACTAGTCAACAACATGGAAAGTAAGATTATAATAACTAATGGCAATGATGTGATGTAGCTTGAACTGTGTTAAATAGCCATTAACTAGAAGAGATGTTTGGTCTCATATTCTGAATATTTCACAAATTGGAAGTATATGTAGGCCAGGTTTGTTTTTGTTTTAGTTGTTAGTCTATGTCAGGATAACCGTCCTTGAGGGGCTGAACAGGCTAGGACCACCCCTGAACTGTATCAAATATCAGGTTACTAGCAATCCTTGTATGTTCATAATTGGGAACCAGTGCTATACGGCACTAAACCTCATGTTATTGGACAATAAAAGGAGAGGTTGAAAAACCAGTGTCTATTTTGTATCCTTATGTAGACATAAACATTATGATTCTTCATGATGGCTAATGGTAACATACAGTACAAACAACTGCTTTTTTAATGACCAAATAAAATAACCAGTTTTAACATTTCAGCTATGAAGTGCCACTAATGCTACCAACAGATTTCCAGTCCCAGTACAAGCAAAGCAGCTCCAGAGCATTACAGACCAATGTCACGCTTCACTCTCGGCACAATTATCTTTTTATGCTTCATTTTTTTCGCCAAACCCAAGAGCCATAGTCCAGAAAAGGTCTGGTTCTGATTCATCACTCCACAGAACAGAATCCCAAAACCTATTTGGGTTATTTATTTAGTTGTAAGCAAGTTTGAGTAGAGTTTCCTTGTACTCTTTGGATAGTAGTGGTGTTTTTGTTAGAGTTCAGGCATGGACCTCTTCAGTGTTTAGTTTGTGTTTTACTGTGTTTTACTGTCAGTTGGAGTCACTCGAGGGATTTTGACCATCTGGCCTGTCAGGACATCTGGTGGAAGCGGTTGATAGCATTCTTCTTCTGCCACCAGCTGGCGTAGTCACTGTTTCTTTAACTTAAGCCTAAAAACTATGCTTCTAACTGTCTCCAGGAAAATTCACAGACTTTGATATCTTTTTGTGTCCTTGTCCTGGTTTGTGTAAGGCAATGATCCCTGAACTCTTTGAACAGTTCTCTTGACTTAACCATTGTTCTGGCACTAGGTATAGGAATTGATATGAATTTAGTGATACTGATTCCATTATCAATGTCACTTATCATTTAGATTCCATAACGATTCTCTAATTGATTCTCATTGAGTTAGGAAAACTTTTTAATTCAAAATATGCTCTATGTATACAATTCAAACAAAATTAAAGCTGTCTTAAAAAACAAGAATCCCTCTGTCATATGAACATTTTGACAGTTCTTGTGCAGAAGAATTTCTATGTTTGACTTACGACCTAAGGTGTCTCCAGCTGTGGGAAACACTCAGATGTTATTTATTTTCACTTTACTGCCTGCCTTGATGAAAAGGATAGCTAAAGGTGTGCAAGAGCTCATCTCTGAGCCAGCCTCTCTCTGGCAGTCCTTGTCAACTCCAGTCATGTTCACTAAATTAGAATATTAATGAAAAGTTTATGTATATTAGTAACTCAGCTCACAAGTTAAACACATTATATAGATTAATTTGATACAGACCGATGTTTTAAAGCTTTGATTTCTGTTAATGATGATGATTTCTTGCTTACGGCAATGAAATATGAAATATGAAATGAAACATTACATCAGACATTATATCAAAAATATTCTTAATGCAGAAATGGGGGTCTAATGAAAAATATGTTTCATACCTTCTTAAAGGTTATTTTCAAAAGGTACTTTTAATCTGACAAGCAAACGAGACTCACTGGAACCCATATTCTAATTTATGGAATATGACTGTAAATGTTAATATGAGACGGACATTATTCATACAGTATGGCACTAACATTAGTATAATAACCAGGACATGGAGGAATTTAGCGTTACCTGGGCTGTGCTCAAATTCACATAAGGATTGACATAAACAAATACATATGAAATTAAAAATCTACAATCTGTCTTTTGAAAGAAACATGCTGTAATTTGAAGTTAAAATTAAATCAAGTCGTTCAGTTATGCATAAATTGTATGTAGTATGTATACAAAATGTACTGTCCCTCTTTATGTTCATGATTCTTATTGTATACTGTTACCTTCACTTTATATTTGTTAATTGTCAGTTTTTCCTAATTTAGTTTCTAAAAATATGAAAGTACAACACAGCATCTTCTATAGGAAGGAAGTTCTGAAATCCTAAAGAGCTCACCTGAGGTTGATAACCAATGACATTAATGCAACGTGGATCAACAAACGTGATGACACCATCCGAGTTGTGACGTGAGAGGAACTCTGTTGGAACTGATAAGCCGTTCATATCCATGGAGACCGGAGAGCTGGTCACCTGAAGTAAGCACATCCAGACACAGCCAGGTCACATCATGCAGCAATATAGAACAGGACATATAAAACATATATGCATTTTCTATGCTGGTTCTTGGCTTTGATATATCTAATAATTTCATTTTGCACCTTTTCTTTCAGTTTTTTTCCTAAAATCACTCAGTCTTCACTGTTGAAGATATCATATCAAGCTTGTTTATTTTGGTGGGTTTTTTAGGCTTGTGCAGTTTTCCCCAGTCCTAATAACATTATAAAGGTCAATAATCACTTGTCTCAGCTGCTGTCAGACTTGATTCCTGTCTCACCATGTCTTCTGTCAGTTGTGTCAAATTCATAGTGTTCTTCTGCATCGTGAAGATGCTTGTTTTTCAAAAGGATCAACAGACCATCTGTCTCCATATGTCAGATAGTAACGAGCCGACTTAATTAGACAGTAAATGACAATGATCAGAAGGTGTATGCTGCAGTGGTAAATGTGTAGGAAGGTGATGTGTGAGTGTTAATGTTCTTATAGCATCATGTCTTCTGACACACTGAAATGAAAGGCTGATGCGTAATAGTGTGACAGGAGTCTCAGTTTCAGGCCAGACAAAAGAGAAAGCTGCTGTTGAGCTGAAACACACCTGCAGTCTCCCAATGGCCACCAGGCAGTATTTTCCTGTCTGACCCGCCTCTGTATCCTCCTCTGGTATGGTCATGCCTGTATTATAGGGGGAAAGGAGGATTTTATGACAGGTACAAACAGGAGTTAGAAATAACAAATTAACAAAATGTTGGACAAAAAGCCAGAGCTTTAATGATGTTCTGTGAGGAACTAATGAGAAGTGATCATTTAATCTGCTGCAGACAGCAAGAGGTCAGTGTGGAGCATGAAGAGGAAAGAGTCGCTGTCCGTTAATCAGACCAGAGTCTATTCAGGATCAGATTTAGATCACACAGCTCAACATTTTTCAGCTCAGTTTTAAATAATTTGCCCACTCTGTTTTGTCTCTTGCTTCTGTATCTTCTCATTCATTGAAGCTAAACTTACAACCTTCTTCTGATCCACCAGGCCCAAACGCTAATACTTGTAGCTGTTTTCCCTGTCTTCAGATCTTGATCAGGAGTGTACAGACATGTGTTTGTGTAAAAGTAGTTCCTCGCTCCACTGAAACACCTCAGTTTGGGCTGGGGATTGAGAAAATTCCCAAAAACAACCCTCTATGTTGGCCTTGAGGCAACAGAGGGAACAAAAATCTAAATGTTTGCTAAGAAATTGATTAAACAAAGGACTCCAGTATTTCACAAAACCAAATAAACTGTTTTCTGAGGCATGTATTTGAACAGAGGCCAAACTATATCCTGTTTGACTTCACAAACTGTTGGAGATGTGTAGAAAAACATCAGTTTACCTGCAGGAGGCCAAGCTTTGATGTACCCAGTGCAATGCACCACAGAGTACTGAGCCTCTCCTTCTTTGGATGGTCCCAAGCCATTCCTGATCATCAAACATGGAATTACACAGATACAAACACGGCTGCAGGTTAGGATGAAACACACAGATGGAATAAACAACAGTATATCAGCTACTCATGGGCTTTTCTCTGTCTTCAACACATGTTTCTGGCAGAAGAGTCATTCTGCCTGGTGAGCCATGTGTGCTCACATCTAAAGCAGCACCATGAAGCCACATCTCTGTGGGCTGACGCTCTGGTAGTTTTGTGCTGGATGAAAAATCAACAATCACTGAACACAAACTGACCCGAGTTGATGTACAGCAGAAAATCTGTGAACTACTTCCTGATTAAATATGCTGTCCTAGAATTCTTTCTTTATGCATAAGAGATGGTTGTCTAAATGTGTTAAACGTCTGTTCCAGCCCGTTTTGACAGAAAGACATTTTATCTGTGACTTTCAATATTAAAGTTAGGCA
This sequence comes from Anableps anableps, assembly GCA_014839685.1. NCBI lineage: Eukaryota > Metazoa > Chordata > Actinopteri > Cyprinodontiformes > Anablepidae > Anableps > Anableps anableps. The sequence goes on along the minus strand of CM026067.1, from coordinate 761,885 downwards.
GAAAAGCTTGTCAGAGCTACTAAAAGTAGTTTACTATGAAAACTGCTTTCTCTCCCTGTTGGTTATCACATCACATTATTCTTATTTTACAAAAAAAATTTAAATTAAAATCCCTAGAATTCTGGATCATAGCAGTTTTTGGACTCAACCTCTACCTGTATCTCTTCCTCATGTTAGACAGTCGATTTAGGGAGATGTGATCCAGTGGTGCACTGCCGCACCTAAACAATGACGAAAGCATATGTTAGACTCTTACTCATCATGGCACAGTACAGATAGCAAAATTTAAAAACAGCTTGGAAGTCACTTTGCAGATGCAACATTAAACTGTGAGAAGTTTAAGGTGTGAATGGTACAAGAGAGCTCTCCTCTGCCTCATCAACAAATGTTCTCACATAACAAAACAAAGCATGGAGACATCTGAGCCCCCAATACATTAACCTCTTCTAATGTTTGACTTTGGTCAGGTCCCGTCACAGAGACTGGCCTCATTACTGCATTAAAGCATGAACATTTGCTCTTTTTTGAATCATAATATCAACAGAAAGTACCTAACTGACAGAAACTTACACAAACTAGTTCTTAAAACAAGCTTTGCCGTATTTAGCATCAGTGAGAGCTTTAAGTTCTTCGTAGTCATTGAGGATGAGACACTGTTTTAGCTCACATGGGCAAGCTGTGGAATGGTTATTCCACTTGGCAAAAAACTCCAATTGTGGGTCATTCATGGGCAGCATGACGTGCATGTCAGTTCAATTCAATAATTCCTCATTTATATCAAGGGGGAATTAAATTAAAGTAAAATCAATTAAAGAATTGAGCCAGCCAAAGTGGCTCAATAATATTCTGTTCAGGAGACTTGGTTGGTCTTTCTTTTTTCTGCTGTATCCAATCACAGGCTGATTTAACCTTGTGTTTTCTGATCATTGTCATGTAGGAATGTCCAAGAACATTCCACACACAGCTTCCAGTCTGATGAGTGCTAAGTTTCCTCCAGTGAATTTTGACAATATTCTGTGGCTGAATTGCATCAATTCTGCAAAGACGAGAGGACAAAATTCCTCCACAGCTGTAAAAAGCTCATTGCCAGTTATCGCAAACGCTTGACTGCAGTTGTTGCTGCTCAGGGTGGCCCAACCAGTTATTAGGTTTAGGGGGAAATCACTTTTTCACACAGGGCCCTGAAGGTTTGGATTTTTTTCCCCCTTGATAATGAACACCATTTAAAAACTGCATTTTGTGTTTACTTGTGTTGTCCCTGACTGATATTTAAATTGGTTTAATATTCTGAAACACTGAAGTGTGACAAACAAGCAAAAACAAACAAAAAAAGGAAATCAGGAAGAGAGCAAACACTTTTTCACACCACTGTAATTTTTTGATAATAATAAATGTGCTATTCATATTCTGCAAAAAATGGCCTAAGAATAGAAATTCTGCCGGGAGGTGTAAAATTATGAGAAAGACTGCAATTACAAGACCGAGGTAGCCAGTCAGTCTACCATGTCTTGGTAGGTCAGAGGGTGGTCCATCCTCTCTGCATGTTCAGATGATAGATTGAACGGAGCTCTGGGATGTTGTTTTAGAACCGAATTCAGATTTAAACTTCTCCATAACTTTCTCCTTCTTGGCTTTCATTAAGGGATATCAAAGTAAAGCGGCTCATGCTGAATGAGTGCCCCCTGGGCCCCCAACACTCTGTAAAGTTAGGGGAAACACTATAATGCAAAAGTCACCCGAGCTCATCACTATACTTAAATAAAGTATTATTTCTTAGCAAATAACAGACCTCATGCGGCAGATAAAGGATCGCCTGGAGCCCATACACATCCTCATGGAAGACTGCTGTCCTTCCTTCTTTACTGTCCCCGTCTTCAGGTCTAGAATTCGTCCTGTTGAACCATGAATGGAAGTGGAAAATAAAATGAGATGGCAAGACAGTTTGTAGTTTGCATACGGATCGGAGGCAGAATCCTAGCTTAGATATACAGTCATGGTAGGAAGAAAGTAGACCATTTTTGAATTTCCTGGTTTTATTTATTTTGTTCATTTCCAGGGTTTTAGGCTTAGCTTTTCAGAAATCTATTTAGTTTTGCCTTTAGTTAATAGACAATGTCAGTCAGGAATCTATAGATTTAAGCACTTTAGACCGAGGTTTGGTCTAAAATCCTAAATTTAAAATGCAAATTCAAACCTAAAACAAATGCATGTAGATACAAATGCTGAGATGTACAAAAATTATCTTCCTGTTTAGAGATCCTTAACCTTAAAACTGTACACACAGACCAGATTTTCACAGCCATCTTCATTTTTGAATGGGGGTGGGTTATTACTTCATTAATCATCGCAATTATTGGACCAAACCATCAGGCTTATGAAAATAGAATCACATCATTCACACTATCAGGAATATGATAAATATGGTTAAGCCTACAAAACAGTTACTGTTCTACAATATGTGCCACTCAAGAGGCTTTGAAGCTGAGTTAGAAGAAGAATAAAAGTCTATTTGGCTTTTTTATATTTTGTGTTAATGCATAAGTATTATGCATTTTATTGAGACCTGTTATCTATATGGTTGCACTATTTGTTGGAACCATTTCTTCCTAAATCTGTACTATCTTCAAATGAGAGCACAGCTCATTTTAAGATGAGCTGTGCTCTCACTTTCATCCCTTAGACCAGGGGTGGTACACACAGCCTCAGGAGTGATGTAGGTCACATTCCTGTGAGGGGTGGAACATTTTTCACACTTCCAGATTCTGGGGACCAACATCAAAATCAAAAATGTAAAAATTAAAGTATTGGACACAGATGAAAAGCTAAGCAATTGTTAGCAGAAACAAAATATGTTCACTCTTAGTCCCACTACTACCTCTACCTGTCATTGAGTTTTCTGAAGTGCTGAGTTGTTCTCTCAACTTGTCCACATCATCTGGGTGAACCTGCTCATACAGGGTGCTGCCAAGCCACTCTGACTGGGGATGGTTCAGCACAGGAGTCACAGAGTCCGACACGTAGATGACCCGGCCCGTCTCTGCCGCCACCACAAACAGGAAGCCATCTGCTGCTTCCAGAATCAGGTGCTTCAGTTCCTACAGGGTCAAAACAAACCATGAGAACACCTCTGAGAAACGAAATCCCAAAAGCCGATTGTTTGATCACCTTACGAAATGTGGCTCATTGAGCTCTATCTGCAATAAAAAAAATGTTATTGCCTGTACATTAGAGGTGGTCAGTATTAAGTGGTGAGAGAAAAATTTTATTAAGTCAGTCATATTTAACCCAAGTTTCCAAAATTACACTCAAGATTTAAATATGCTTAGAAATGTCATTTGGTCTAAATGTTTTACATTTTCTTTAAGGTTCTTATAATCTGTAATAAAATTTTAATATAATACTTGCCAAAATCACACAGTCCTTAATACACTCACATACATTCCTGGCCATGTTTCTTCTATCTGGAAGTAATATTAATGTTTTTTTTTAGTGGTCTGGCCAGAGTCCGAGCTTTAATCTAATAAGGACTCTATGAAGGGAGCTGAAGATTAGAGTCTTGGCAAGAGGCATTCCAAGACCTAAAGATGATCACTGAGCTGTAGACTGAAAAACAGATAGCAGCCATCCTCTTTCTTCAGTTTGAACTCAGGGAGGCATTCTAGGGTCCCTCTGGCAACTAAGAACAATCTGTAAGAAATCATTTATTCCCAGTGTAATAACCATTCTTAACCAAACTATGTTTGCAAAGTGTTTTATTGTTGGCACAAACTGATGATATTGTGATTGTGTGAATGTGTTTAATCTTATGTTAGAGCCGAAGGAAAAGTTCAATCTCAGTGGACAATAAAGTTTTATCTTCTCTTCCCTTTATCTTATTGCAAAAGATAAAATATCAGTGGAAAAAAAAAAGCTGGTCAGACATAAGAAGAAAGGTTTGATTTTTTTTGTAGTGAAAGCTATAAATAATTTTGGACATGGCTATTTTTTTTTTTTTTTATTAAAATGTAAATAAAGCCGAAAGTGATTTTTTAAAATTGAGAGTCCTTTTACATTGTTTTGTCTTTTGAGAGATGCCCGTCTTATTTCTTGTCAGATATGAGACGGGTATCTTGATTGAACAAAAATAAATTTAAATCTAAAAGAAAGAGATTCTGCTCTGCATTTAATTTGCTCCATAAAGCTACACATAATCTTAAAATATCATCCAAATATACTTTCTATCAAAACATGTTCTCCTTGGGGCGCCACATGGCTCAGCAAGCACATCATGTGGAGGCTACAGTCCTCCACGCAACTGCTCAGGGTTTGATTCCCAACCCTGGACTTTTAGCTGTATATCACTTTTTCCCCTTTTGCCCTTCTTTTTGTCAAACTTCTATTGAATAAAGGTTACCAGTTCCACAACAAGGTTCTTCTTGAAGCCATTATTGGAATAGAGTGTCACTGTATGTATGAGATGGATAATGACGAAGAAAAAGATCCATCTATAGATACCCCAGCAATACTCTGTGCTCGAGTTGTGTTTCAAGGGGTCTAACTACTTTTGCAAGACGCTGAAAAAAGTGTCAAATAGTTTATTGTGTTAAATCAGGGTGGGTAATATAATATTAGATCATGAAGAATTACAATGTGTTCAGCGTTAAAAGCTCCAGCAGGTAACTTTTATAAAAATATGCTTTTAGCATATTTGTTAAAACTGTCACTATGTTGTGACAACATGGAATGAGATAGATAATTTGTAAAACAATCACGCTCCTCTGCCTGCTCATTACGGTCCTACTGCCATCTGGGCTGGCTATTTCTGCAGATGGCAGACCTCCTCCTGGCTCTGATTGGTTGTTTCTGACCAGGGGCAGTGTATTTCTGCAAATGGCAGTAGGATCACAGGGAGGAGGCAGAGGAGCTTGATTTTTTTTTCTCAGATTATCTGTCTCGTATTACGTATACTGTCAGGACATAGAGACAGTTTTAATAAATATCTAAGAAACATTTTTTAAAAAGGAAAATAGATTTGGATATCATCCACACAACAAAGAAAGGAAATGTTGCAGTTCCTAAAAATCGATCCCAAAGGCACCAGGTAGAATGAAAACAAAACAGGACCTAAGATCCACCCAAGCAATACACCCCAATAGAAATGGGCGGAAGAAGATATTTAGTCACGCATATAAACAGGAAAAAGGCCTCTTCAATAACTAAGACTGAAAGCATGCCAGGACAGTGCATTGTAGGCCAACATGTTAAAATCTAGACATGAGAATGTTGTTGTCAGCTGTGTTGAATGAACTGGAGAATTATGGTGAGATCATTCCAGTTTCATGCAATCTTATAATAAATTGAATAAATAAATAACAATTCTTTTTCACAGAAGTAAAGGGACTGAATAGATGAATGAGCACAGAATCTGCACATTTGAAATGTGTTTCCCCTTTTTTATGAGTGATTAAAGTAACAACTATTGAAATACAGTGTATGTAACCAGTGTTGTGATGATTGAATAATGATTTGATGTTGATTTCAAGCATTTATGATGATTTGATGTTGATTTCAAGCATTTATTGATGTGTAAGATGATTGAAAATCATATTTAGCATATTATGAGTGTAACAATGAATGTGATCAGTTAAAGATGAGGTTAATCACACTTCAGGGCAACAGCATAAGAAAAGAGGAACAGGGATGAGCTTTAGGGCCAAATTGGGGAAGTAACTCTGGCTGACCGTTGAGAGTGAACGCCTAAAGTTGTGCAAGGGATCATGCAGTAAGACACCCAAGAAATCATGCGGCAAGTCACGTAGCACCTTGCCATACACAACAATGGGGTGGAAAGATATAAAAGCCCATGAAAAAGAGGAAGAGCTCGCTTATTCTCCACGGACAGAGTCGAGTCAACTTGGAGCGCAGAAAGAGGAACCAAGAGGACCGCACCCAGGAGCCACGGAGCGACGGAGGACTCTGCACCACTGGACCAGGAGAAAAGCCAACGCCCTCAGCCGTGGTTCCAGATCGGGTTGCTGTTCCTGGACTTCTGCAGAAAGACACCCCAGCAACCTCTGACAGACTTGGTCGATGGACTGTGTGCAGTATGTGATGGAGGACCTGCTGCTGATCAACAACACCGGATCTTCACGCATCCATCGAGAGGAGGAACAACTAACAAAGGCACCCTCCACCCAAGGACTTCAAAGAGTCATCTGTCATGAGAACTGTTCCATCCGGGGTATGAACTTGAGTTGCTCCCTCAAAAGCATCTCCCTTTTAGCTGTAAGGTGTCAGAGTTAGGGATAGTTGATTTGATCCATATATGAGTAATTATGATGATTCTGTTTAAATTTCTGCTGATGCCTAACCCTGCCAAAGTATACTAAAACATAGAAGAATAGAAAATTCTAGTAAAGTTGTGGATATTCAAATTAATTGAGTCATTGAAGTTCTGTGATGAGTGTAAAATACACTATGGTACATGGTTCTAGTAATGTTGGGAGGTTTTTAATGGTTACCTTAGTGAAATAATAACAATATCCCTGGAACTCAGTCCAAGTTACTAAAAATTATCTAGTCTGTGACAAGTGCACGTTGTTTTTAGAGGAAAAGCTACCGTTAACAGGTGTGGTTCATGAAGTTGAGCTGCCGTTAGGCTACTCGGTGGGTCACTTTGTGAACTGAAAAGGGGTGTGGCATCTGGATCAGGAGGCAGTGAGAGGCTAGACGTATTTTCCTCGATACCAGCTTAAACAGATTATCTTAACAGGTAATACCCAATAGGTTCTAGGATTTTCCAGACCCGTTAGATGGAGAGCTGGTCATAGGTCAATCCCATAGGTTGGGCTAGGAGAAGGAGGGGCTGACTTATGTGCAACAACAACTGTGTCAAAGATTGCAGAAAGACTTAAGAGCTAACATGACAGAGCACCCTGAATCAATATGGTAAATGACCTGTACTTGTATAGAACTTTACCAAGTCCAGAGGACCCCAAAGGACTTTACAGTCATTCACCCATTCACGCACACACTCACACATTAATGTTGGTAAGCTACTACACTGTAGCCACAGCTGCCCTGGGACAGTCTGACAGAGGCGAGGCTGCGATGCACCGGCACCACCAGCAGGCAAGGCAGGTGAAGCATCTTGCCCAAGGACATAACGACAGACAGAGCAGGGTTCAAACTGGTAACCCACTGGTTACAGGACGAACTCCTACCATCGTCGAAAATGTTGGACATTAAAGTCAGACAAACTCTTCACAAACACCGTCAGTATCTAAAAATGTCTAGAGTTGTTTAAAAAGAAAACCCTCTGAACGTCAAAAATGGCAGTTTAGATATGGGTCAATCGTTAGAATATTCTGATCAAGATTTATTTATTTTTTGATAACAGCCTACAATACAGGATATTTGAAAGCAGCTGATACACAGCAAGAGGATCAGGAAGAATTTAGTCAGTGTTAAATGCTGGGCCCAACAATGTGAAGCTTTCCTTTTAGAAGTGAGAGGGAAGGACATCTAGTGAGGAATATCAAGGTCTTAAGTGAATGAATTACTTTCAACAAACATTATTAAAATAATAATAATCATTAACATGTAAAATACAAACACATCTTACAATAGGACAATAGGAAATGTTGAAACGTCGTGCCTGAAAACAGAAGACGGGAAGCGGGCGGGCGCCTTGGCCCAGCTAAAGGCGAGAAAGCCCCCGATCCCGACTCTCTTTCTGGCCAATGTCTGCTCACTGGATAACAAAGTGGACTTGTTACGAGGCTGAGTGTTTCTACAGAGATGAAGTACTCTGCTGTTCTTTGCTTAATGGAAACCTGGCTTAACAACAGTCTTCAGCTTTTCCAAGCAGACTGCGACCAACGGTCAGCAAAAACATGGGGAGGCGGACTGTATGTACGTGAATGAAGGTTGATGTATGAACTGTAGACTGGTAAAAACCTTGTGCTCTGAGGCGACAGAACTTATGTCAGCTGTACTATCTGCCACGGGAGTTTACTGCGGTGTTTGTCACCACTGTTTACATCTCGCCGGGTGCTAATGCAAACGACACATCAAAGGAGTTGTATGACACCATTAGTTCACTGCAGATAAAGCACCTGGAGGCGTTTTACGTGGTTGCGGGGGACTTTAATCACATGAAACTGACGGACACTGCCCAGTTTTTACCAGCATGTCACCAATCCCACGCGAGGAGACAACACTCTGGACTGTGTGTACACTAACATTCACGGTGCGTACAGGGCCCTTCCTCACACCCATCTTGGGTCCACAGTGACGCCATTGATGTCACTGTGGACCCCCATCAGTACGCCTACAGGAAGAACCTCTCCACTGCTGATGCCATCTCATCGGTGGTCCACACAGCCCTCACCCATCTGGGGAGCAGGAATTCTTACATCCATCTGCTTTTTCTGGATTTCTCCTCAGCCTTCAATACCATCATCCCACAGACCCTGCTGCAGAAGCTCTTTTCTCTTGGACTCAGTCCCATACTGGGGAACTGGGTCCTGGACTTCCTGACCAACAAACCTCAGATTGTCAGGATCCACAACACCATCTCCTCCTATCATCACCCTGAGCACTGGTTTGCCCCAGGGCTGCGTGCTGAGCCCTCTCCTGTGTTGCTGAACTGCTCTGCAACACATCCCAGCTGTCATATAGTGAAGTTTGCAGACGACACAGCAGTAGGGCGATTCATCACAAAAAATAATGAGTCTAAATACAGAGAGGAAGTGGAACACCTGGTGCAGTGAAAATAACTTCTGCATCAATGTGAAGAAGACCAAGGAGATGGTGCTGGATTTCAGAAGGGACAAACACTCCATTCCTCCCCAGAACATTGGAGGATCAGCTGTGGAGGTGGTTTCCAGCTACAGGTACCTGGGTGTGCATATATCCAGCGACCTCACCTTGAGTATGCTTCCCATCTGGTCAGGAAGGCCCACCAGCGTCTCTACTTCCTCAGGAAGCTGCCGAAGGCTGGACTTGGGATCTCCATCTTGAGAAGCTTCTAACACTGTGTGGTAGAGACAGCTGCCACACGGTGATGCAGGTGCATCACCGTGTGGCAGCTGTGCTGCTGCTGAGAGGTTGGCTCTGCAGAGGGTGGTCCTGCACAGACTGTTTCAGCCCCTCCCCTCAGGCAGGTGGCTGAGAAGCCACCAGGCTCAGAAACAGTTTTTACCCTTCAGCTATCAGACTTCTGAACTTGAGCCACAATTAATGGACTAAATTTAGCTTTATCTCACTTTTTAACTTAATTATTTATATATTATTTATATTTATTTATTTATTATTTACTTGGCTTCTTGAACTGGGATCTGGGTTCAAATTTCGTACCACAAATATGCAAATGTGAACTGGTATGACAATAAAAAAAATCCTTGTTGTGGTGACGATATGCCAAAGCTAAGAGATGATGATCAGTTTTATGCCACATGTTCTTCAGTCATCTGTAGGGCTGCATCAATTTTATTTTCTTCCTTTTTTTTGGCTTCATCAACTAGACTTTATGTTGCAAGAGTTCACTGTTGGGAATCAGAATTCATATTAATATTTGACTTATGTAATTTTCAATAACAATAATATAATTAATTAATAACTGATTGTTAATTAAATTATTAATAACCTTAAAGTTGGTAGTTTAATCGGGGAATCACCAGAGTCTCTGGAATCATAAGTCAAACCTTAATCAGTCTTCTTGTGAAGGAATGAATTCAGAACCACTGGTAGGAGGAACTGTTCACACAATGACCAATGATCACTGACACACTGATTTCTAATCAAGTCTGAGAATTTATTAACAAAATAGCCCAACCTTACAGCTGAATTATTCTGCAAATAGCCTCTTTCCTGCTGCGGAGGCTCAGGTCTTTTGGAGTCCAGGGGCCGCTCCCGAGGACCTTCTATGACTCTGTTGTGGCATCAGCCATCTTTTATGGTGTGGTCTGCTGGGCCAGCAGCATCTCTCCTGGGAACAGAAAGAGACTGAACAGGCTGATCCAGATGTCCAGCTCTGTTCTAGGATGCCCTCTGGACCCAGTGGAGGTTGTTTGTGAAAAGAGAATAGTGACTAAGTTGTCATCCCTGTTGGACAACATCACCCATCCCATGCAGGAGACTGACAGCACTAAGCAGCTCCTTCAGTGGGCAGGCTGCTCCATCCATGATGTGGGAAGGAGAGGTTCAGAAGGTCTTTCCTTCCAATTGCTGTCAGACTCTACAACAAAGACCTTGCAGCTGACCACTCACACACGTAGACTAACGAACACCTTCAATAGAATTGGTAGTTTTTTTAATGTATGAGTTTATGTGCATGTATGTATGTATATGCATATATTTGTGTGTATGTATATGTTTTGTAAATATTTATGTGTGTATGTATATATATTTATATATACACATTTGTATTTTTGTAAACATGTTGATATTTTCATATTTATATTTCTAGTTTAGCTGTGGTGTTTTTTCTCTACACTGTACCGTTTTTTAAATTTTTATTCTGTTGTTTTTAATTTCTGTTACTCTTGTTCTGTCCACTTTCTGCCATGACAGCTTAAATTTCCCATTTGTGGGACTAATAAACGATTATCTTATCTTTCTTTAACTACTGGCATGAAATCTATATACTGAAAGGACAAAAAAAATATGTTGACAAACAAAAATAGGAATCAAATCAGATTAACTAACTAAACAAAGAAAACACAAGGAAAAAAATCAGATTTGCAGAACCAAATATGTAGTGCGTTATGATGAGACAGGGTAGAGAAACAAAAGAGGAGGGGTCTGGTCACTACTCAGATTCAGGCCCGCCTGCAGAGATGGGACAAAGGGTTGTAAACTGGACCGTGTGCATGTCCATGTCATTGCACTACCTGTTCAGTGAGAAATGAAGGCTTATAGGCGCCATCAGTAGAAGTGTTGCCTGTGCCCCGCATGGACTTCATATGGGAGACAGCCATACGCAGTATGGTTAGCTTGTCAGGTTTTCGGGCCAGGGCGCTACAAGTAGGGACCATGTCTGATAGCTCAGTGATGTACTGGGTCATTTTGTTGCGCCGGCGTCGTTCAATCTCACTGTGGTTCTCTCTAAAACAGAGAAAAGAAAAGATTAAACACCTGAAGGATGTAGACTGACAGATTATCAGCAGCTTTGCTTCAGATCATCTTATCTTTTAGGTGTTAAAACTAACATTTTTACTAGTAAGTCAAACAGCAATGATTATTATTACCCTACAAAATTATGAAGACTCACTGCATTCTAATATTTACATGAGAAGTCCAACTACTTGAAGCAGTTTTCAGGAAAAAAAAACCTCTTAAACATGACCTAGATTTACCTCAGGTGGGTGTCCACTTGGGTCAGCTGCTTTGCTTATTTATTTGAAGAGTATTCAAAACATCATACAAACTCAATCATGTTCTGTAGGTTTGTCTTGGGACATGGTCTGAGTTAGATATGATTAGCTTTTAGTGTTCACCAGTCCTTGTCATCAATGTCTTTTGTTTATCTTTGTCCAACTCAGACTGAGATTGTTTTGCTGCTATTCACTGTGCTGAAAGAAGATCTCTCATCAGGAATCTGGTTATTAGTAAGTCCATATAACTGTGCCGTGGAAAAAATTATCTTAAAATGTTTGGTTAATGATTGGTTGGTTGCTTTGCTAGGCCACCAATCAGTGCTCATTTAGCCCAGCTTAACTGGCAGCTGCACAGTTTTATTGATCTCATAAAAGTGCCCTGCTCTTATTTTGTTGACAGCTAATCCCTGTGTTTTGGAAAACAAATGAATGAATGGGGCTAATGTGAGTTTGGTATACAGCCTGCTGATCCCTGAGTCACTGGAACATCCACTTGAGCACAGCTGGCTAAGCCTACCTGACATATCTCTCCTTTTCACCACCAGCAATCTGATCATCATCATCATCATCATACCTACAGAAAAAAAGAACATAGCACATAACTCCCATGTGTCCATAGAGATTATGCAAGTGATTTATTATGCCTTTATCATTCCCATGCAATAGTAAAAACATGTTAATATATGACAGCAAAGGTCTTATGTTTTGATGGTCACATTATGGACAAAAAGGGACATAAAAGCTTCAGGCTGAATATACTTTTTAGAAGATGTTGGGGACGTCACAGTCTACTCCTGTGACAGCAGCAGATCAGAAGAACTGCAGCCAAGTCCAAATGATTTCTACTTATCTGCAGTGACAAGCCAGAAAGAATCTCTTTCTGTCACTCACAGATCACTGTCTGCCAGCTAAACAGGGTTCTGCAACCTGATTCTCCTCAACATGCCAAACTCCTGCTGTGAATCCAGTTCATGCCCTTTATATACAGAGAATGTGATGGTACAGGTAGCTGGTTCTGCTGTTTGCTTTTTACTACATCATTTTGTGAATTAATTAAAACTGAAATGGAGAATATGCATATGCTTAAACTCAGGTTTCGATGTCATTTACACCAAGACTGGCAAGATCATAATGGAGATCTTAGGTCTGGAAGCATAAACATCTTGTTCTATGAATATGTTTCTTTCTTTCCAGATTTTCAGGTCTAATCTTTACCCACAGCTCTCCAAACATTTTGGATTCTGTCTACAGTTTAGGCCCTGTGATCCATTCAGTTTGAATCTTCCATGAAGAGGTTTCTCCTGGCTCATATAATTCACCTTCATACAGTGTCGTTAAAAGTTTAGTTCATTGTGTGATGAGCAGCTCCAGTCTGCTGCTGCGCTCAGATACAAGCACTTCCTCAACATCCAACAGACTCACACAAGATGAAAAACGGAATGTGTCATGATCTAATGGTGAACAAAGAATGAGCACAGAATAGAACTGAAATAGAAAGACCTCCAACCAGTGTCAGCTCAATACAACAAGATTCAAACGTTCACCCCAACAGTGACTTACATTACTTCTGATTTTAACAGTGGGGTATTTGCACTTACAGAAAAGCATCAAGTAAAACTTTATATCTGCTACTTTAAATACATTATAAACATTGACATCTTTATTATGTTTTTGTTTTGAACAAGATCACACTTAGACTGTACCCTCACTATTCTTCTGTCTGCTTTATTATTCTTTGCAGGATGTAAATGTGAGAAGCTTTCTGCCAAAAGAAAAACTATATATAAATTCACACCTCCGTCGACCACTTGTTCAGTCGCTCATTTTATTCTTTTCCATATGGAGCCACAAAATTCTTTTGTTTGCACAACAATAACCAGTGTCAGGACTTGGGTTGTTTGGGGGTTTTTCTGGGTTTAAAGTTTTGTTGTTGTGTTCCTTAGTCTCATATTCTTTGATTAGCCTTGTTTCTGTTTTACAATAGTTCAGTCCTTTCTTAGTTATTCTAGTTGAGATTATGTTTATTAATTCCTAGTGTTTGGTTATTCTTTGTTGCATTTAGATTCATTTTCCTAGTTCCCTTGTTTGTGTACTCTCCCCCCATTGTCTTTCTCTCGCTCCTTAGTCTGCCTTCTGCTCTTTCCCCTCACACCTGCAACCCATTAACCAATCAGCCCCAGTCTTTTGTTCCAGTATTCACCATCCTAGTATTTATACACCTCTCCTGTTCTCATTCCTTGCTGGTTCCTCTCGTTATACCCTGCTGTTTCCTCACACCCGGTTCCTGTTGTTTTGCTCTGGATCCCTGTTGTCCCCAGAGATGCTCTGTTTTATCCATTAAAACTCACCAGATAGGTACGCTGGTCTTTACCTCGTCACATTAACTGTTGTCATTATTGCAACCTATTGTCTCAGGTCAGTGGCATGTTTTCAAGGTGGTTTCAAAGATTTCTCCTAATTTATAAAATGACATAATCAGATCAGTTTAGATAATAATTACTTAGAAATTTTTCTGACATTTAGGTAATATATCAGAGGAGTGTTCAAACATCAGATTTATACTGTGCCCATCCATTGTTTCTATAAAATACAGTTATTTCCTGGTTGTATTTCTGATGGGGGGGGAATACAAATATAGGGAATGACTTGTTCACACTGATGTTACACGAATACCACAAAAAGTGAAATATTCATTTTTTTATTTATTTAAATTAGTTGTAGCCATTTGTATCCTCAAAAATTCAAGATCTAGTCCATGCTGCTTCCTTTCAGAGCTCTCACCTTGAAAATTTGCTGGGTCCTTCACCATCCTCATCATCAAAGTCCATTCTGTAAAATAAAACAGAATAACGGAGTTATTCATTTCATTAAATTTAGCTGCCAACTTATGGCACTTTTAATCCATTTCACTGTGTTTGAATTTAATTCAGTTTTTATACAGAGCCAATTCACAACAGGTGTCATCTCAATGTGCTTTAAAAGACAAACAGATTGTATTTATATCCCCAAATATTTAATCCACATACTGTATCCAGTCAATGAGACATTGAAGTTCAACTGGACCTCTTTAAGAAAAACCAGATAGGCTGAACCTTCTTTGTAGTGTAGGACTGTGCAACAATCAATGCCAATATACTGGCGACAATATACAAAAAGGTACTTTTATACTTTCTATGTGTTTATTCATTTAAATCTCAGTTCTGCATTTGATCCAGTCAATCTCAGTATTCTATTCCACAGGCTCCAACGTGCTGTAGAGACTAAGGGAACAGCACTATACTGGTTTAGATCATACTTGTTTTACAAATTCCAGTTTGCTCATGTAAATGATAAGTCTTCTTAACACCACATGGTTACTTGTGGAGTACCACCGAGTTAAGTGCTTGGATAAGTTCTCTTTACTATATATATTTTCTTCCACTTTGTAAAATCAGGTATGAGATAAATTTATGTCATCACGCTGATGATACTCTGTTGTATTTATCCATCAGTCTTGATGAATCAAATTTGGTAATTAGACTACAGGCATGTCTTAAAGACATAAAAAAAAAAAATAGATGACTTTTAATTTTATGCTTTTAAAGAGGTTTTTTCAGGCATATTCTAGGACTTCCTTCTCACACCCAAAAGCAGACATATCCTGTTCAAGAGTGATTAAAAGAACTAGTCCATGGATTTTAAATTTTAAGGCTGGACTATTGTAATTCTCCATCAGAAAGTCCAAATAATTCAGTTAAAAGCCTTCAGCTGACTCAAAACACTGCAGAGAGAGTTCTGATGAGTTTCTTCAGTTTCTCACTTCTCTTCATTACCCCCTTGTTAAATTGAGAACAGTATTCAAAATTCTCTTCCTAACACCTAAACATGATCAAAGTATATCTACACAATTAAAAGACTACAGTATATCTAATATTTAGAGATCTGACTTTTCCATATGTTCCCAACAGAGCACTTTGCTCTCTTTGTAGTGTCTGCAGTTGTACCACACTCTCTCCATGTTGAAATAATAGAAATACCCTTTATAGTCCCACAGTGGGGAAATTCCAGTGCAATAGCAGCAAAGTGACAATAAATGACTGATGAAATAACGGATTGTATTGTCAGCTGAGTTCCATGATGCTGGTTGTTTACTTCTCCAACAAACCTCTGAGATCTTCACAGAACAGCTGATTTTATATTGATATTAAATGAACTACAGATGGACTCTATTTACTAATTAGGTGAATTCTTCAGACTATTCATCCATTTGGTCTTTATTACCTGCAGTTATCTCAATTATCTCCATCTGGAATGTTGAAGTAAAGGGGGCTAAATACAAATGCATGCATCATTTTTAGATTTTTATTTGTAAAAAATGTTAAAAACCATTTATAATTTTTCTTCCACTTCATAATTATAATCGTTATGAACTAAATTTAAACTTGATTTTGTTTAGTCACATAAAATCCCAATAAGATACATGTGTTTGCAGCGTGCCTGAATGTGACAGGTTTGAGGGGTATGAACATTTTTATAAGGCTCTGTATAAATTTTGAGTTCCGGAAAAGCATAAGTTAACTGAAAAGGAACATGTTATTTTAACAGCAGATCAGTGATCACTGAAGACACTTACCCTCCTGATCTCCTCTTCCCACCACGGCCTGACACGGCACCTCCCATTCTCACCTGGCCGCTCCCAACTCCTCCAGACATCGCCACTGGACCTGGCAGCTCACTGGCCATTTCTAGAAGGTGCAACAGTTAAAAGCAGAGGACACAAGCAAAAGTAAGAAGACATACAGTAGATGTTTCAACCAAAATTAGAAAATATTAATATGTTTTTAACTAACTCTTTCAGAAATCACATTGTTGGTGGTAAAATATTGCTTAATGTATGTCAAGTTGTGTTATCTTTGGTATCGTCTATATATTCAACTGATGAAAATAAACGTGCCTTGAAAACTGACCTCTTTTTCTAATAGATTTAATGAAAGTGTACCAGGACTGAGTATTATTTCAGGAGGGCTTATTGCTGTATATATACACTGCTCACAAAATTAAAGGGAACACTAAAATAACATATCCTAGAGCTCAAATAATTAAATATTCTCATTGAAAAACTTTATTATTAAGACAGTGGAATTGACTGAGAAGAAAACAACACAAAAATTATCAATGTAAATCAAACTTATTACATCATGGAGATCTGGATTTGGATTCATACTCAATAAAGAAAGTGGAAAATAACATGACAGGCTGATTCAACATCAGTGAATATTCCTCAAAATAAGTCCAAATGAGGCTCAGTAGTGTGTGTGGCCTCCACGTGCCTGTATAACCTCCGGACAACACCTGGGCATGCTCCTGATGAGACGGTGGATGTTCTCCAGAGGGACCTCCTCCCAGACCTGGATTAGAGCATCAGTTAGCTCCTGAACAGTCTGTGGTGCGACGTAGCATTGGTGGATTGACCAAAACATGATGTCCCAGTTGTGCTCAATTGGCTTCAGGTCTGGGGAACGGGCAGGCCAGTCCATAACATCAATGCCCTCATCATGCAGGAACTGCTGATACACTTCAGCCACATGAGGCTTAGCATTGTCATGTATTAGGAGGAACCCAGGGCCCACTGCACCAGCACATGGTCTCACAGTGGGTCTGAGGATCTCATCCCGGTACCTTAAGGCAGTCAGGGTACCTCTGGCCAGCATATGGAGGGCTGTGCAGCCATCCAAAGAAATACCTCCCCACACCATGACGGACCCACCATCCAAACCAGTCATGCTGGAGGATGTTGCAGGCAGCATAATGTTCTCCACGGTGTCTCCAGACTCTGTCACGTCTGTCACATGTGCTCAGTGTGAACCTGCTTTCATCAGTGAAGAGCACAGGGCACCAGTGGCGAATCTGCCAATTTTGGTGTTCCCTAGCAAACGCCAGTCGTCCTGCACAGTGTTAGGCTGTCAGCACAGGCCCTCTATGTGGACGTCGGGCCCTCATACCACCCTCATGGAGTCTGTTTCTGACAGTTTGAGTAGAAACATGCACATTAGTGCCCTGCTGGAGGTCATTTTGTAGGGACCTGGCAGTGGACCTCCTGTTCCTCCTTGCACAAAAGGATGACGTAGCGGTCCTGCTGCTAGGTTGTAGCCCTCCTACGGCCCCCTCGATGTCTCCTGGTGTATTGGCCTATCTCCTGGTACCTATTCCATGCTCTGGACACTGTGCTGAGAGACACAGCAAATCTTCTTGCCACCGCTCGCATTGATGTTCCATTTTGGATTAGCTGCACTACTTGAGCAACTTCAGTGGGCTGTAAAAAACGCCTCATGATGCCTCTATGCGTGACAGCACTGACAAAATGAAAAAGTTACTAAAAGTTCAACCAGAAAGGACGAGAACAGAGAAATGATCTGTGGTCACCACCTGCAGAATTATTCTTTTATAGGGGTCATCTTGCCAACTGCCTCTCATTTCCACCTGTTGTATGTTCCATTTGCACAGCAGCAGGTGAAATTGATTCTACTAATTGTTACTACCTAATTGGTGACATTGATTCCACAAAGGTGTGACTGATTTGGAGTTACATTGTTTTGTTTAGGTGTTCCCTTTATTTTTTGAGCAGTGTATAATAAATAACTAAATGGATAACCTGGTCTTTTATAATATCTGACAGTAAATCAGTGCTTTTCCCACAGTTATTACGACTGTACTTGTATGAAATGGAGGTCTTGCTGGAAAAACAATTAAAAACAATTAATCACCTGTGATGGGGAGCTCTTTCACATTGTGAGGTGTGAAAAGATATATGTTTTTATGGGCGTTTTATTCATACAAATACCTTCATATCATACCATGGATTCCTGGACTTCTAGTGACAAAAAGCTCTGTAACCTAATTGTGATTTAGAGGAAATGTCGTGGAAAGATTTAAATGTTCTTCCTAAACCAGACATCAGACAAAATCTTTTCAAATTCAGATAGTCAGCGCACCTGAACAATGGAACAACTGTTTCCTCTTTTAAAACGGGGACAGCAAATATTGCTAGTGGAAGGATAAATCTTGAGCTACCAAGCAAACCTTGTGAGAAAATTAAAGTTTAAAAACGAACACTACTTAGTATTAGCAAGTCTTACATTATTAACTCAGAGATTTCTGTTCAGCATCCAAACAGACATAGGAACAACGTTCTCTTGACAACAACCTGTTTAGTGCTTTGAACTATTTTGACCCTTTTTTGATGGCTTGTAAGAGCGCAAAAGGTTCAAGGTTCTTTATTTGCCATTTGTCTCTAAAACCTACAGTCCATGGACATTGGAGATTCTTGTGTAGAATTCTCCCAGTCAGCAGTTAAGGTAAGGTAAGTATAACACTCTATATATATATATATATATATATATATATATATATATATATATATATATATATATACAGTCAGGCAGAGGTCAGAAGACAGGTTTAATGAAACGAAGACAGAACTACAGGGGCTAAAACACTGGAGACCATGAGAGAGAACAACAGTAGAATCCGGCAATGGCTGACTGACAATGAGGAGTTTAAATACCAGTGAGCTGATAGAGAACCGGTGGTTGACTAGTAACAGGGTGCAGTTGTGAGAGGAGACCAGAGAGGTAGACTGAGGAGAGAGAGAGAATAGCATAATGGGGCAAGGGAGAACAGACAGGAGAACTAGGAGAATTAATCTGACACAATTAACACAGGATCTGAATAATTAAACATAATCTAAATAACTAAGAGCAGACTGGCAAAACTTTCATTATTAAGATAAAACAGATGAAAAGCAAATGAGAACTTGAACAATAAATCTAATAAACAACTCAAATAATCAACACAAGGAACTGAACTAACAGAAGGGATGAACTAGACTGGGGAAAATAAATGCAAACTGGAAAAAACCATTCAAGTAAGAAATAACAAGAAATAAACTAGGATGAGGGAAAATAATGAAAATAAGAAATCAACACAGACAAATGACAAAAGCAAAGGTCCAAACAAGCCGGGATATGACAGAAGGTGGAATCTGTACACAATTTTAAATACAAGTACTGGGCAAATGTAAAGTGTAAGCAATAGTCCAGATGTTACACAGTTAGAATTTAGCACAGTTAGGAGTACTGCACTTTTTCCAGAATGGTATATGTGTGGACTACAGTCCAGATGTCCTCAAGCAGTGTGCAGAGGACATCAGGACGGAGCTCTATAAGTAGGGCTTGACTCCAGCTCTCCTTTTCCCAACCCGACTTCATGTTATGCAGCCCAGTAATTAAAGCCAAAAGCTTTTCAGTTCTGTGGATAAGGGTTGGCAGTACATCAAGATGTTCCCAATATCTCTGGAAGCCTCATAAAGGAACAGTGACATTGAATGCAAGGTAAATGTGCACAACTGCTTTCCCCCTTTGAAGTGGATTTGTATAGTTTGAACATAGCATGTTATCTTACTGCCGAAAAATGAATTTTCGTCATCCCTTTGGGCTCCTCATGTACCTTGGGAATGGGAAGGTAACTCCATTAATGCCTATTTGACTGTAGGCTAATAATATAACACACACTGTTACATAAAGATTCAAGGCTGCATTGATGTTACTTAAATTCTTCCTTTCAGGGCTATCCTCAGCTCAATATTATTCTTCCTGTCCTTCTATTTAGACGTGGGTGCCATTATAGCATATTTTAGAAATTAATAACACAGTCAGGGGTTTAACTTATTTTACTCTGTGTAGTGGTTAGTTTGCTAAAGATAGTTCTGTTGTTTCAACACTTAGGCTGTTTATATTTGTGACAACAAGAGTAAAGCTTTAAGAATGTTAGGTTAGGTTGGAAGTGCTTGGTGCTAGTTTTGATGGCAGCCATTTTTGGGTGGTCAAGGGTCACTGCCAGGAGTGTCACACATCCACTCAATTTTCTTGTTACCTTCTTTGGTCTAATTCCCACCTGCCACAGTAAACAACCCTGCTATACTTATCCTTTAGAAGGCAAAGGTGCACATTGTCTTTACTTTTGAGATTATGAGGCAGCATTTTAACTTTCTAAACTGGAATATCAAAGGTTAAATCATCCAGATAAGAGAAAGAAAGTTTTCTCTAAAATTAAACACCTTAATACTAATGTGGGTTTTCTGCAGGAGACTCACATCAGGAGTTCTGCTAGTGGGCGTCTCCATTCATACTGGAGAGAACAGCATTTCCATTTCCTTTCTCAGGAAGGGTATCTATATTGATCAGCCAAAATCCTCTCTTTGAGGCCCACATTGCTGTAGCAGATAAATGTGGCAGCTTTTCTGTGGTGAATGGGAGACTCTACAGCACTTTGGCTGCTCTAGTGAACGTTTATGCTCCTAACACAAATGACAAGAATTTCTTTAAACAACTACTTTTCTTTCTACCTGACCTTAATGAATATTCTCTTATTCTGTGGTGTGATTTTTGTGCCACCAGGATGAGCGTGCTGTGAGCAATCTGTGCGTGCAGTGACACTGACTTGAGGGCACAGATCTACTTGAAGGAACAAGAATTTTAAGCGTGTGTGTATGAATCTCACACACTCTCGATCACAGGTGCTCTGACACGTGCTCAACTCTAACAAACTGCTCTGTCTCTGCTCGTTTGCACGGTTCTCTCTGCTCGCTCACTCAGTTCTCTTTGATATCTTGAGCGATATCAGAGATTTCATTTACAACATGGGAAAATGGCTTGTCATAAGTGAAATAATCTGCCAGTGGAGCTGGTAGTTTTTCATCAATATTAAGCAATTATTGACTTAAAACAAGCTGCTATAATTTGCTGATAAGTTACTTAAGTTGTTGTACTAAGATATTGGCACTGGAAACTAGACTAAAAATACTTTGTAAGATTTTGTTTTTTGCTGTGTATACACCTTAGACTAATTATTTCATCTTCTGCTGATTTTAAAACTCTACTCACAAAATTAATTATTTTATGGCAGTTTCATTTTAATGTACAGAATGAGCTAAAAATACAGAAATTACCGTTTTAAAATGGCTTCCAATCGAATTAAGGCTTAAAATTATTTCCCTTGAGTTAATAATTCGACTTCTGTCAATGGAAATAAAACTTAACATGAAATATTTATCTTTGTAAGTGCCGTAGCCTTTTCAAATCAACAGGGGAAAATGTATTATCCCCTAGATCAGGAGTATCCAAAGTCAGTCATCAAAGGGCAGGTATCCTGCACATATTAGTTCTCTTTTTGGTTCAACGACCTGGTTGTAACTACCTCCTCAGCATATCAAGTTCTGCAGAGGCCTGCTAATGAGCCATCATTTGATCTGGGTGTGTTGAACGAGGAAGAGAACTGAAACATGCAGGATCCTGACCATTCAGGACTGATTTTGGACACCCCTGTCCTAGTAGATGCTCAGAATTTTCACAGTTCTGTTCTGATAAAAACGACAAGTCTTACTGAAACTGTACTCATGTTGGCCCAATGAGAGTTAACAGTCTGTTCATTGTATAATGTTCTTTTAACACCATGTGTGGTATTCAGTATACAAGTCTTGGCCATGTTGCTCAGAATAATTTAGTGGAAAGATGGTTCTCTGAAGTTCTCCCAGAGTGTCCTCATCCAGTGGGCACTCAACCTCAGGGACCACAACTACACAGTTGTCATGGAGCACAGCACTCTCCCAGTCAATCCCTGGGTCCTAGAGGTCCTTCAAGCACAGACACAGAAACAATATTTAAAGTGGTGAAAACTGTACTCATAATTGTTCTTTTAATTGTCTGTGTATTGTTTAAATAAACAAATACAAAAAGAGCTACTACTGTGATGTTTACATGTTTTGTCTTTGGTCTTAACAGCTGACTGTTTGGATTTGTTACATATACTCACAGCAATCACCATCTAATTCAAAAGACTTGATTTTACATTAAGAAAGAAGCTGACCACTGCACATCACCCAAAAAATGAAAAGACAAATTGATGTAGACGTATTGCATTAGATAAATTAGTTGTTTATTAATCATATCTCAGGTACGCTCACCATACTAATTACCTAATGTCAGCTTTTTCAGGGTTTTTTTTGTTTGTTTGTTTTGTTTTTTTTTTCAAACCAGCATATGTACTTGAACTGATTTTATGTATCCATCGTTTACCTCAAGTCTCTCTCCCTCATTTAAATCTCGGAGATGCCCCAAAGTCCACTGCTGTTCAGGGCTCTATCCTTCCTCTGTCCGAAGAGGATGGTTATTCCATCCACTCATAAAGATTTCAAGGTTTGAAATCTTTATGAGTGGATGGAAGTCATGAGACAAGGATGTAGTGCACACCAAATAGCTGAATGACATCAGAAATGTCAAGCAGACCATCCTCCTGCTGAGAATGTAGAACATTATGATACTTGCTGGTAACTGCAACCCACACATCTCTCCAAAGTCATTCAATTCTGTAATTACTAACTTAATTCAGAAATTTGTTTAGCATTGTTTTCATTTAAATTGTCAAAAATACATTCTACCCTACAAATATGTTGTCAGGTGAATTTTAAAAATGTCAAATACAAACCTTACTTATTACTTATTATTAACGCTCTTGCCAGAAATGAAGCTTGCTCTCCCTGTTCTCCGTTGGTAAAACATAAAATGTGCAATGTCCATGTTCTCAACTCCTTGATCCACCCAAACTCTAAAATCAGATTTTATTTTATTGCCATTCAGTCAGAATAACTGCAGCTTAAAAATATTCACTCTAAAGAAATTTACTTTATAAACCAAGGGAAAATACCTACATGGTAACCCATAAAGGTGGGTTGCTTTGTAAAAGAATGAAAATGCTGTTTGCTACATCCAAATATAAGATTTGGAGGAGAATATGATATTTAAAAGATTAGATTAGCTGAGAGCTTATGATTTTGATTGAGATGTACATCTCATGATATATTTGCTTTGTAGCTATTTGTTATTTTTGCATAATGTAATTGTTTTAGTTGATCAAAACCATGAGGTCTGTACAGTGCTCTAAGGATTAGGGTGCACTACGGTGGCCAAAAACCGTTAGGTTGTTAACACTGATTAGATTCCTGCCCCATCATTTTGCGACATCAAACTCTAACTTTTCCTTTCTTCATTTCATGTCTGTCTCCACTGTAACAAATAAAGGCAACATGCTCTATCAAACATTGAAGATGTTAATGTAAACCATAGTGAATTAAAAAATTATATATTAACAGATTAAAAATGGTACATTTCAAAGTAGGAAATCACCTCCCTAGAGTAGCCATCCACTCCACCAAAGATCATCATGTTATACCTGTTAATGGAGGGGAAACAAATTTATTTTAGTATTTATTACAGTTAAGTTTAACAAGGAATAGTTTTGCATGGTAATATATAAGCTTTCTTCAAGATTAACTAAGAAATTTGTTGTTAATTATAAAACTTTTGTCATTATTGATTTTTACATTGATAATGACAAGATACTGTTTTTCACTGGACAATTTTAAAAATTTAAAATGTTAACATTAAGCAATAACTTGAAAAGCATCCTTAGACACTGTTTGACCATTTGGCATTACAATCTGAACAATCATATCTTGAAATACAATTATGATCAGATTGGACTGTCTTTCATGAAATCTAATTTGTCTACATGACTATCTTTGTATTGCTATAACTTTGATTCACTGTGTACAATTAGAAATGACATGCTGTTTATTTCGTGTCTTCAGATGACATCTGATAAACAAAGATTTATTTGAATACCTCACCTGAAATCACTTCAAAACTGGACAAATCTCCTAAAATGTAACTTGTAGTAGACATTTATGATAATTTACCTTATTAATTTGTGGCTAGTGTCTATGTGGAGCAGGGAGAGAGAGCCTCGCACAGAATAGCTTATTCGCACAACACATCCTAGTTCTGTGAAGCGTGAGAAGATACCTGCAGCACCAACTCAGTGAACTGAAGCCCTCATCCTCCATCACTGAATACGGAGGCCCACAGAGAACAAATGTCTTTGAACCATTCGGTAGCCAGTATTTGGCATTTGATAGACGAAATGACCTGGTCAAGCTCCAGGTCAGTCATTGTACTATATAATCCTCTCATTGACAAGTTAAACTCTTGCATTCTGTGATAAATGGTCCTTCTTGAAACTCCAAGGCATTTAGCTATGCAGGAACTGGTAGATGTGTGTCTAACAGTGTCTCCAGTGTTTCTTTCTCAAGTGAAATTCTTGGACGAGAGGAATCTGGACTGAATTCTGTTTCATAATCCACACGACTCATTGAGTTGGGACTAATCTCACACTGAAATAGATTATGGAGATTTTGGAGGGCTTCTGAGATTTCAGACACTCCACCACTTTTCTCTTTGCTCAGAGAAAGAGGCAAACATGACTGACTCATGAGGAGTCAAAAACTCCAAATTATCTAAATTAAGTAACTGTTGACTTAATGCTGACTACAGTCTTGCAAGAAGTCCCTCCATAAGCTGTTGTCTCAGTATATCCTGGTGATAAGAGAAAGAACTGATATTAGCAAAGAATAAGGATTCTTGACAAACAAAATTTTAATAGCTACAAATGATATCAAAAACAACAAAGTCATACATCTTATGATTGACCTTTTGACAAACTGTTGTTACATTAACAACTTAAGGCCAGAAAATAATAGGTGCCTTCAGTAAAGAAAAGGTTACCTGAGGAGAAAAACAAATTTGTATAAGCTACAAAAACATATATTAAAAATACATACATGGGACTGTGATGCAGACGACATAGTATTGGTGAATAATAGTGAGTTACTAAACGTAAGCTCAGAGGGGACCGTGCTTTTTTTGTAGCAGCTCCCAAGCTATGGAATGATCATCCCTTGGGCATTAGACAGGCCTCTTCACTTTTTGATTTTAAATCCCTTCTTAAGATCCATCTCTTTTCCTTGGCTTTTGACGCAATCTGAGATGTTGACTTTGTTGACTGTGTTTTATTTCATTATTTTATCACTACTTTTATATACTACCTTGTTTACTGTTTTATGATTGATCATTTGTATTGTGATTGTGTACAGCACTTTGGTCCTGTGGGTGTTTAAAGTGCTTTATAAATAAAATTGGTAAGGCATGGTACTACCACTTGAGATAGTGGAGTCAGTGTTGATTGACAGTTTTTCTAAACATGCTGCTGCAAAAAAATAATAAAAAAATAAAACAAAAAAACCATTGTGGATTTAAATGTGAAAATAAATAAAATAAATAAATAAAACTGATTCATTAAGAAGAAATGGCAAATCCAGTGGGACAGAGGAGGAAATGCTAAATTTTATTACAGTATCTAAAAGAAAGTTGGTGAATTTAGAAAATGTATTAGGTTAAAGAAAGAAGATATATCAAGAATGAGATTTGGTCACACTGGGTTAAATAGCACAATCAACAAACATCTGACAGGTTTTTCTGATTATTGTGGACAAATGGAAACAGTGGAACATATTTTCTTAGAATGTAATAAATATTCGCATGAGATTAATCAGAAATCTATATAAGAATAAAAGTATTTTAGAGGTAAGGGATTGCTTCAAAGATAATCTGGGGAGGCAGTTTTTGTTAACATTTCAAGTTTCTTAAAAAGAGCAGGTATTTTGAAAAGAATATTGTATTGTATTGATTAATTAATTGTATTGTAGCATCTGATCCATATTCCAGTCTAGAAGGTAGCACTAATGTACCTTAAAATTGTTTGTCAACCGGCATAAAAAATACAAGAAGAAGAAGATGTCAGTGTTGATCGTGTAAAAATATTACCTAAAATGAAAATGACAGTAAGTAATCATCGTAAGTAATGACATACATTTGTATACCTAAATAAATGTTCTTAGGCTACAAAATTTGAAAATTTACCTTATTATTTTCTCTTGTGTCTTTCATAACTCTTTCCATTTTGTAACTTCCACCTCTTGGTGCAGTCCTTTGATTTGCTGTTTGAGATTGGCTGTTTTTCATCAAACTGAATGCAGTATTTGCAAGGCATACTTTGATTGGAGGAAAAAGGCCTGTCTGTGATTAGCTGGTGGTGTAGCTCATTGACATACAATTTAAGGTTGCGAGCGCATACACAGAGCTGAGCGCGAGCAGAGTGAGCCGTGCGAGCGAACGAGCAGAGACAGAACCAACTGCAAGCAGTTTGTCAGAGCTGAGCACGTCTCGGAGCACCTGTGAGTGAGCGAGCGTGTGTGAGATTCATATGCACACGCTTAAAATTATTGTTCCTTCTGCTAGATCTGTGCTGTCAAATCAGTGCCACTGCACACACAGATTGCTCACAGAGCTCTCAACATGTTGGCACAAAAGTCACGCCATTTTATTCTAGGTGAGGATTCCTAGTGTTGATTAGACCCAGTTCGAGACCGCTCATCTTGTAAAAGTAGGGTTAGAAGCAAATCTGCATTAGTCATTCAAGACTTTCATCTGAATATGGAATGTCCGATGTGCTGGATGATAAATTGTCCCAGTAATTATTGTGATAACAGTAATATTGTTTGGAGACCATTTTCAAGTAATATATTAATAATGGCAATCCAAGTTCCCCCTCTTAAAGACCAATAAACTTTAATTTTGTAAAGAACACTCCACACTGGATATGTTAAATATCCAAAGAAAAACTTGACAACCAAAAATAATATATTAAACAGAAAGAAAAACCACTTACAACTGAATCCATAAATAAAATGGATTATTATGTCTCTGTAAAAAAAATTGCCCTTCAAAAAATACTAATCATCAGAATAGAAATTATCGAGGTGATTTTAATTTTTCATGCGATTAATTGATTAATTGCTTATTGCACCGGCTTACAAGAGAGCTTACTTCTGCTTGTACATTGTATTCAATTGTACACCAGACTTATTCAAGAATCAACTACTTTATCACTGACACTAAATGCCTAAAGCATTTAGTGTCTACTCCTGTACTTACCAGAATGTTGTTGTTTCAGATCATGCTCTGCTTACTCTGCCCTTCTCTTTTCCACATCTCCCTCTTAAAGCTGGACAATTGCATTTCAATTCAATCCTGCTGTCGGATGAAAATTTTTGTAATGTTTATTCAAGATGAGATATGCATGAGAAATTACATCACTACTAACTTCCAGCCTTGTTGTGTGGGATGTCTTTAAGGCTTACATAAAAAAAGCCTTTGATCAGGTTGAATTTTATTATGTTTTTGCAGTCCAAGGCAGATTTGGTTTTAGAGTAATATTTATGGCATGGAATAAACTACTGTACTCTCAGACATCTGCTAAAATTATTACTAACATCCAAATCTCAATTCCATTTACACTACAAAGAGCCACTTGTCGGGTTCTCTGAGCCCCCTGCTTTTTGATCTGGCCATAGAGCCCTTCGCCATAGCACTAGGTAGCTGTAAGGAACAACATGGAACATAAGATCGTGCTTTATGCAAATGATCTCTTACTTTTTGTTTTCAAGTCATCTATCTCACTACCTTTTGCTTTGAGTCTGCTTAGTCAATTTGGTAAGCTTCCAGGGTCTAAACTGAACCTTAACAAAAATTAGCTTTTCCCTTTATATTGTAAACCAAGTATGTTCGATTTCACTAATTTGCCTTTTATATTTGAAAGACAAAAATTGACATATTTGGGTATCACAGTGACAAAAACATAACCTATTCAAAGAGAATTTGATTGACCAAGTGAAGCGATCAATCACCCAATCACCACTGTCTATGTCTCTGGTAGGACATATTAACTCAATGACCATCGTATCCAAATTTTTATACCTTTTTCAGGTATTACCCATATTTTTCCCAATGTGGTTAAAGCTGCAGCATGTAACTTCTATGACAATACGATTTTTACATATTTGTTTAAATTATCAATATGTTGTGACAGTATAAGACAGATAATCAGTGAAAAAAATCAAGCTCCTCTGCCTTCTCCCAGTGCTCCCAGTACTAACTGCATAAATACACCACTCCATCAGAAACAACCAATCAGAGCCAGGAGGGTCTTAGTGCTGTCAGTCACCCTCGTATACGTGCCGCTCACTCACTCCCTCTTGCTCTCTACTACACTACAGCTGGATCATAACAATATAGCCAGCCATGAACGCTAAGGCTAGTTAGCATGGCCACCGATGACAGCAGATAAACAGTTTTCCTGGAACAGTAGGTTGTTTTTTCATCATTAGCACATTTAGCAGCGTGTACACAAGGGTGACTGACAGCGCCAAGACCTTCCTCCTGGCTCTAATTGAATGTTTTTTGGTCGGGAGCAGTGCATTTCTTTAGACGGCAATCGTAAAAGTTACATACTGTCGCTTTAAATGCCCAAGGCTTAATAAGATACATCTTCAAAAACCCAAATGGGAGGGAGTCCTTTCCCAATTTTCTTTTTTTATTGGGCTGCTAACCTAAGATGTCTAGTGTCCTTGTATTTTTTCCACACTCTGAATGACTGCCCTGACTGGGTACACAGCAACAACAATATATCTACACCTTGTGCTGTATTCCCCATTTTCATTCTCCTCATTTAACTCTATTTTAATCCCTGTAGTGAAACACTGATTGATAAAATCAGGCCAGTATCGCTTTAAAGACCTTTTCATAGCCAATAAATTTGCATCATTTTAACATCTTATCAATAAATACAGTCTACCACCATCCCACTTTTTCAGATATGTACAAACAAGACATTTTAGTCAATCCCATTTTTCAGGTTCAGTTTCCCTACCAGAGTCTACACTGCTAGGAACCATCCTATTATTTAATATGACCCATAGAGGGCTGATTTCACTGCTTTACAATAAAATGTTAAACCTGAAACCGACCTCATCCAAACTAAAAAAAACATTATAGGAGGAGAACTTGAACTTGACAAAAAATTCAATAAGACAGACAATACATGCTGCCTTTACATCTTTATGAGATGGAGAAGAGATTGCAAACAGTAGTGTGAACTAAGTGTGCCTTATTTACTGATTGTATTCAAACATATTTTCACTTGTCAAGCATCATTATTAATCCTTAAAGTTCTGCAATTCTTAATGTGAGACTATTTGTTCTTAAAGTTTGAATTGAAACATAAACTGTCTTAAAAAGAAGGCTTTCACTTTGAAACCAAATCATGAAAACTACTTAAACCGTTCAATACAGATGGGCCATATTGCCCAGCTCTAGGTTAGATTTTGATTTGAGATAAACCGGTGTTATAAAAAGATCTTTATTCATTATTTTGGTATTGTTCATTGTTATATTTTTAACTGATTGTCTTTACTGAGTCTATATATTGGCCCTTCTGGCTTTATTGTTGGTTTTGTAAAATCAACCATCAATCAATCAGTTTATTCACTCGATTTAACAAATTTCATCATTAGGTTGCAAACACATACTCTTACATTACTTACTGTTCAAAGTTGAAAAGAGTTCAGGAAAAAGAAAAATTCTTGTATAAACCTGCAATTTTCCCAATAATTACAAAATAAATTACATGGCCATATACATAAAATGAACTTACAACATAAGTTGCAAACAATATCATTCTCCTCATTATTAACTCAGAAGTGTATAAGAATTCATATTTTTTCTTACAAAGTGTTTTGAATTGATTAGTAGAGCATTTTCACAACTCCACATCCAAATTGTTCCACAGCTTTACTCCTTGCACTGAAATGTACATTTGTTTTAAAGTTGCACACACAATTGTACGTTTGAAATCATACTTTCTACTATCATTTCTATAACTTCATTTTAAAGCAAAGAACTTTTGTAAATTAATTGGCAATAATCTCTTTCTAGCTTTAAACATAACTAATAGAACTTATAAATTAACCAAGCCTTAGTTTCAAGATATTTCATTGAATAAACAAGTATTTTATTAGTTTTATTAGTATGTTCTCTAGCATTCACTTGATATAAAATTCTCATATGAGTGAATCATATGCCTATTTCCAATAACTGCACAGTATTTTCTGCTAATCTTGTACAGTATAAATTATTAATCTTGTTTTTTTTTAATTGTTTTGTACACTTTAAGAACTTTTTGTGTGAAACTTTAAATCTGTTGCTGCTCTTACATTTGAATCTCCCTTTTGTGGGACAATAAAGCCTGTTTCTACTGTATTCTATTCACAGCCTTCTTTTGTGTCACGAACAGAGGTTTAGTGTTGGTTTTATATGTGTTGTCCCATATCTCTATACAATAATTTGTATATGATGTGTCACAATTGTCAGGTCCTAGTTCTTTTGGACTCTTGGTTTTGTTGTTTTTTAGTGTTGAATTCTTATTTTCATGTATCCTAGTTTATTTCTTGTTATTCTCTATTGATTAGATCAGTCTTGTTTCTGTTTTACTTAGTACACTCTTTAGTTATCCTCTGCTTCTGTTAGATTTTGCTTCTGTCATTTCTTTGTATTGATTTCCTATTTTCCCCAGTCTAGTTTATCCCTTTGGTTAGTCCAGTGCTTAGTTTGAGTATTTCAGTTACTTTTAGGTTATGTTGAACATTTCATTTATATAATCATTCCACTAGATTATCATCTATGGATGTTGTAGCAGAAACATCTATTTTTTGTTACAAAAAATCATGAATTTTGTTTTATTCCAATTTATCAATAATTTCTTGTCTTTAAACCACTCATTAATTTTGGACATCTCACAAACCATATGTTCTGTAATTTTTTAAAATCATTCCCAGAACAAAATATATGTGTATCATCTATGAACAGGATGAATTCTAACATTTTAAAGACTTCACAAATGTCAATATACAAAATAACAAGCTTTGGTTCTTGCACTGAACCTTGGGAGATGGCATGTTTAATTATTTGAAAATCTGATTTTTCTTTTTTTTTTTTTTTTTTTTTTTTTTTAGCAATACAAATTGATCCAGTTAGTCAAATAACTACTTAACTAGTTATGAATTGTCCCTCTTATCCAATAATCCTGTAATTTGGAAAGCAATAAAGTGTGGTCAATGGTATCAAATGCTTTTGTTAAATCAATAAACATTCCCACTGTATATTGCTTCCTTTCTATTGGTGTTGGAATTTCTTCATTTAATTGTAATAATGCAAGGAATGTTGATTTGTTTGATCTAAATCTATACTGACTCTCACTCAGCAAATTATTCTTTTCAATAAAACAAATTTCTGGACAAACCATTCAAGCACTTTAGAAAACTGGGAGAGCACTAAGATCAGTCTATAACTGTCAAAACAATGTCTAACACCAATTTTAAATATTGGAATTACTTTAGCTAATTTCCCTTTTTCTGGGAATATGCCACTCTGGACCAACAAATTACAAACATAGGTAAATAGTTTAACAAGACAGTCAATAGTTTTTTACCATCATCATATATAACCCATCACTATCAACAGATCTTTTAGTTTTGCTTTTCCTCACTATAGTTAGAATGTCATTTTCACTTATATCTCCAAGAAACATTGACAGTAGAATTCTACCACCCTGTACATTTTCACCTCTTTTATCATTGGTCTTGATAGCAGTAGCCAGACCTGCTGGTCCTATTTTTACAAAAAAGGAATTAAATTCATTTTCATTACCTTACGTTTATCAATCAAGGTTGTTTCTCCCTTAAAGGAAAAGTTTTCATTTATAGTGCAGTTATATGACTTATGAGGACCCCACAAAATAAAAGGTCATTGGTTGAACAAGCTGTATGATTATGGCTAAAGGACATTTTATACTAAAGTTGATCATTTTATTCAGGATAACAAAGCAACTCCAAAAGCTCATCCTGGAGCAACTAAACAATAAGCACGGGCCGAAATTCACAGCAGGATTGCGGGTACTGCACAATATAAAATCAATTCCCACAAATCTAGTTTTTCTAATGCGGGTATAAGCTACTGAGCTCCCTCCGCTGTCCCAGTGTATCCCTTGCCAGCAAACCAATAGTGGTCGGATTCAACGATTTCAATCAACAAACAACGACGCTCGAGGCGGCACAGATACCAGTGGTTATGACCCAAATCCTCGTTTCCAACAATAATTACCGTCATTGGCCTTAACGTTATCCAGCACCCAAGGAAAAGTGCCAGGCTCAGAATATATCCGTGGCTTAAACAAAAGTGGTGAAACCAGCAGCTCCTTTAGTAAAAACTAGCCGACGCTACAACATATCAACTTCGCTCCACTGCTCAGATCTTTCTCATTCAGTAGCGGTGAAAAGAAAATGTGACACAGATTTGGCGAGAAATGATAAATTTCCTGAATGTAGCGAGGATTCTAATGCTACATTCGGTAATTCATCCATTCATACACAGATTCACAAGGATGTGAAGGTTAAAGTTACTGAAGACATGCAGATACAGTGTTAAGATGAATGTGTGGAGGACTGATCCTGCCAAATTTGGCCTTAACTATAAAAATAAATAAATGGCTGGATAAAGTCATTATCCAAATTATTTTACAAATATTACATCCAAAAAAATAAGAACTTTTCAAACTAATTTGATTTGATATCTAGTGTGACATAAAGTAATGTTTATCATTTTCAACAGTATTAATTTAGCACTATCACTATTATTTAATTTCCAATTTTATTTCTAATCTTATGTTTAAGTTTACTTTTCCAATCATTTTTCCATATTTTGTATTTATTTAATACAATATTTTTATTTATAGTCACATTCATTTTTTCTTTTTTTTCAAATTCTGTATTTTTTTTATTTACTGTCACTTTTTAAACCATAAATTATACCAATACAAATAGCTTAGATGCCAGCTCAGCAAAGACAGAAGTCATGTGAGAAATGTAACTATTTAGGAATTTTATTTCAAGCTATTATTGAGAAAGATACTGCTGAGAAGGATGAGAACAGAAAAAAAGGAGTAGAACATGGAACCAAAAGAGAGTAGAGCCACAGATACATCTAAAATAACCTATAGGGAAGAAGATTAAATGGAAAGATAATCAATGTCTTCAACTGAGAGTGAAAATGTGACAAGATCTCTCGTTAATCTCACAACTAGTACCATTTCTTCCTGAATAGTTTTCCATGTTTATAAATATGTTCTACCTTTAAGCCCTTAGTTATTACGCGGAAGAGATGAAGCAGAGGAAACCAAACGGGTAAACAAGAGAGAGCAGCTAAAATGAGAACTAGGAAGGTAAAAACAGACAACAAATTAAAGCTGCGTATTAGACAATGTAGGTTCAGGGACAGTATTATGTATTTTACAGGCACATAGTACCATTTTATAGCACAATTAAGCAACTATGTTACCTTCAGTTTTTGCAAAAATGCTAACTATACCAAATATGATTTAAAAGAAATTTAACTTCGTAATTTTACGCCTTGAAATTGGCCCTCTGTCTCTTTAAAAACTCCTCCTCTTTCTGAAACTCCACCTTCAGGAAGTCATCACAACAGCACTCCTCTATTAACCCTTTAACATCATTTTTATCAGTGTTTCACTGTGAAGTAGCTGGTATAATGAACTCAGCAGATGCACAATTCCACCAGATGTTTGCTAATTGCTGCTGGATAGTCTGAAGGCTCTGAGAGGGGAAGTCGTGGGGAAGGGGTTGTTCTGTGAGGTGAAAGCTCTGAAGTTTAGAAACTGCAGCTCTTAGGAGGAGCTGGACCTTGAAGGTGGTGCTGAGTCAACCCAGACGTTTTGCACAGTTGAATTTCTGCCACTGGGGGATTAAAGGATTTCTCACACATGCATGAAAGAATCAAAGCAACACTCCAGGTATGTTTTTGATGAGGGAACAATATTACAACATGATGTAAAACTAAAAAAAAAAAATGAAAAAAAAAAAAAAAAAGAAAAGAAAAGAAAAAAGGCTGATTTTACATAATACTGCCCCTTTAAATGTCTGTTGTGGTCATGAAGGAATATTTGAACAGATTAAACAGAGTTTAATCATTATTTCGGTCAAGAACTCGGATCAGCTGCTAACTGTGGGTAACCCCTAAAGGTTAGAATCGCCCCTGGTAACTGTTACAGCAGTTGTGGAATAATCCCGGAATTAAAGAACATTTTCCCTCCCACCGGGCTCATAATGTTGGACCAACAATGAAGCAGACAACGCGGAATCACAATCCTTCCTTCTCCTTAGAGCTCAGATCCACGGAACTCTCTGCAGACCGTGGGAAGGACAATGACTGTGGAGCTTTTGTATGACCGGACTGAGCACACGCACGCAAACACACACATACACACTCTGCCTCTTTTCTGCCTTTTCTGAAACAACCTAGATCAAAAATACAACCACAAAGCATTCAGAAAGCCTAAACTACCCATCTGTTTTTCACAGTTCGACGCACTGAATAATGGTAACGGTGTGAGCGTGAGCAGAGTGGGGGAAGGGGATGGATGCTGGCTGGGGCCAGGCTGCAGCGGCCTGTCGGTGTCGGCGCCCCGCTCCAGCTTCTCCCTCCTCGCTTACATTCATAAATACACCCAGAAAAAAAAACACTTACCGGACGGATTCACCGCAGCGGGAGTCGCCATGTTGTCACAACGTGGATCAAAATATATCAAAGCGACAAAGATGACGCACAATACGGCGCGAGAGCCCCCCCGCGTGAAACCGTCTGCACTCCGTGGAACTGGCACGCGAAGCTCCTTCCAGCCTCCCACTTCATGCACGTTGATGTTGAGGGAAAAGATCGTGTGTTGTGGGAAATAGTGTTTGTGGGAAATAGAAAAAGAGTGAATGTTCCTGTAACAGCAATTTCTCAGAGACTAGACTTATTAAAATGCAAGATGTCTGAATCGTAACACCGCGAGACTTTAGGGTTGCATTAATAATTCAACGTTAAATCGTGCAGTTATGTAGCGTTACAACTTTTTATTAACATGTTACAAAGTAGCTCTTTGTTTGCTTGTTTCTGCCAGCATATTTCGACCCAACGTGCTTCCTTCGCTATAGCTGTATGGAAGGTCATCAGCCATCATTTCAGGGCAAGACTGGATGAAGATCGTTTAGAAAAATGGCATTTCAGTCTAAAGTGATATGGCAGACTTGCTCAATTCTGTAAAATAAGTCTTTTTGCTGGAGATGAAACAGCTCTGGGGTACCTTGTATTTGTACGTAAGAGAAAAAAAAACCCTGAGCTTTAATCTGTGCTATTTAAA
The DNA here is from genome assembly GCA_014839685.1 of Anableps anableps. NCBI lineage: Eukaryota > Metazoa > Chordata > Actinopteri > Cyprinodontiformes > Anablepidae > Anableps > Anableps anableps. The sequence continues at coordinate 726,444 of CM026067.1, read as the reverse complement.
AATATCGCCATATTTAGTTCCTCTAAAAGGAGAAAAAGCATTAGTACAGTATATCATTTTCTCTGTGAATGTATCAGTGGGTAAGCTTCACTGTGGAGAGAGGCCTTAATCATGTAAACCTTGTGAAGTTTAACAAAAATCAGCAAACTAACAGACTTATCAGCAGATCAGAATATGAAAAAGTTATATCCTAGACTATCCTAGACTCTTAATCTATTATGAAGGTAGTGAGGCAGAGGATGCACTGCAGGGTGCCTACCTCTAGAGTGGAATAAAGTAAAATAGAACAGAAATAACTTTTATTTTAAATCAGTTGGGATGTTCAGGTGTACCAGCAGCAACACCACAGTCAAATTGAAGCATGCAAATTCACACAAAGGTAAAAATATGAAAAACACAAAGTAAGAATAACAGATTGTACAGTAAGAGCATATTTACAGCACAGCAAATATACTGTGCAGTAAAAATAGCTTACTCAGATTCAAAGAAATAGTACGATGATTTAAAAGATGTGCAATAAGTGCATGTATATCTGTGCATAAAACACAAAAGACAAAAGTAATGGAGAACTGTGCAAATAGCAACATAAATGTAAACACTTTGTTTGGAGTAGTGTGAAGCACAGAGCCGGTTAGGCATGAGGACTCAGTGGTAGGTTTCAAAAAACACATTTTATTTTCCCAAAATAGCAAACTCAAACAAGTATTATAGGACCCTTAAAAGAGGTCAAAGAAGAAACCAAACTTAAATCATAATGGTGCTTTAACATAGCACAACCTCAAACTAACTGCTCAAACAAAATAAACTGGCCTGACTTAAATACTGGCTGATCAGACCAAACTGACTTGCAAATTTAACAAAAACAAAAAACAACTAAAACTAAACACAGTTAATTTAAGAGTTAACTTAAACTACTAATAACTAAATATACAGTGAACCAAATAACAAATCACAAAGCAGAAGGACTCATACATAATTTAATTTAAATAACTCAATGGTCTGGACAAGTCCCCACTGTCCAGCAGAGGCAGCAGGCCAGAGAGCAGGGCACAGTTCCATGGCCCTGCCCCGCCTCAGTGCCTCCAGCTGCAGCACTCCCACCCACATGGTGGGTCATACCAGACCCACCACCACCCCAGGTCAACACCTAAATGCCCAGTCCACTTAGAGACAGCACCACCCCTTCATCCTTCAACCCCAAATGCCGAGGCGGCAAAGCGGAGAATCCCCCAACGCCACTAAGTGAAGAATTTCTGGAATTTCTTATGATGTTTTCTTGATTTTTTACAAGCAGACATTCTCTCAGTTTGAACAAAATCTAATATATTTTTTTTAAATAAGTTACATTCAAACTCTTTATTGCCTATGTAAATTTCTAATGGGGTAAATATTTAGCAGGGTTTTTTTTAATGTCGAAATAAATGTCAAAAGATTAAGTGAACAGCTGGATAAAATAAAATGCAAAATGGAATGCAGATAAAAAATGTGGGCATATTACCTCCAATGGATGGACGATGATGTTCTTCCATGATCTGAGCACAAGCCTAAAGAAGCACATGTAGGAAGGAGAACAATATCATTAAAACAAACTTTACATTACAGTTCAATTAGAGGTACCCTACCCGACAGAGAGGGTTCTTCCAAACACCCAAACACCCAAGGTCGCAGCCTCCTTTCTGTGTTGACAGGACAATTAAAGTTGGAAGGAGAGTGTTGGACATCCATTTACTCAAACAAACTGATCCAACCACATTCTCCAGCATTCATTGTGCTGGAGACATCGCTGCTAAAACTCACCCTCACAGCAAAACTCTGAGCTGGACAGATAAGTTGTCTTTGGAACTCAGCCTCCAACAGAGACATACTGACTCTGACTACCTATTCTGTTGGATGGTGAAAGGACTTTTAAAACATTAGAAGTGGACCTGGAAAACTTTTAAAGAGTAGCTGTTCATGCAACTGGCACTAAAGTTTGTCCATGTATGGCCAAAGCTGAGACTGGGGAATCCCCGCTGTGTCCAGCATACCGCAGAAGCCCGCTGGCAGCAGCTTCTGCCTAAATTGACTGTTGGCTCTTCCCAAAAAGCCATCCAGCTATTCCAGCTAAGCTTTCTCTTGGACTGGTCCCTGGACCTAATTTCGAATCTGAGTGAGTCTAATCATCTCACAAGTAGGAAATACTGTTTAATTTAAGTGTCTGGGCTGAAATAGGTTAGTTAAATAAAACTATTTAGTTGTCTTTCCTTTATATGTTTGTTAAATCCATCTCGTTGAAGAGTTGCTGATAGTATGCTGTGAGATTCTCATGGTGTTTTGTTGATGTGCTGGTTTAAAGCTGTCATGTGTTTGACATGTTTGGATTCAGAACATAGTTTGAATCCGGTGCTGGGAGCATCCATCGGCTTTCTCTTTCTTTCCCCCTCTCTCTTTCTCTCCTTTTTTCCTCCTTTTTTCCTGATACACAGTCACTCCGTTGTCTTACAGTACTAAACCTGAAACTACGTTCCTTTGTCTAGTTTTAAAGCTAGGCCTGAGCACATGTTAAGTTTATGGTTCTTTGTTGGGGGGGGATTGTTGCTCATGTCTGGACATCATATCAGGTATTAACACTTGCTCACATTACCCCTCCCTTTTCTGCACCTCCTCTTCATCCTCAGATGTTTTCCTGAGCGATGATATCACTGTATAATTTTCTATGCTGATCTTTACTTTTGTGTTATTAATTAGTCAGTTAGTCTTAAAGCTATTTTTCAGTATTCCATTTTGTTTCATCATAATTTGTTAGTTTGATTTAATCCTTCACTTATTCAGTTTTCTTTTCCTTTATAGTTGACCCCATGTTGGGGTCAACATGTTGGTAGTTGGTAGAAGTTATTGTTGGGATAGTTTGACTGTAAAGTTGAGCTATTTTGTTCTCAAACTTTCTCAGAATTCTCAGACTTAATTGGAGACAAGTGTGTTTGTGATCATACCTTGTTGTGTGAGGAGTTTTTTTTCTATATGGTGGCCTTAAATACATTCCTTCATGAGAGATGGGCATATTTGACTTATGGTTCCTGCTTATGGATGGTGCCCTGATTCAACTAAAGAAACTAACTTTATTAATAATTTCATTAATAATACATTATTAATCATAATTATTAACAATTACATGAGCCAAATATTAATGAAAATTTTGATTCCCAAAAACATTTTTCCTTCCAGAAATGCTTGATACAGCTCCGGACATGACGAAGCATTGGATAAATTTTAAACAAATATCCCAGCTGGTACTTTTGGTTGGTCGCAAATGTTCAGGGAATCAATATTTGAGTGAACAGTAAGGTAAAGGTCTTATTTCTATCCCCCCTTTTGACGTTATTGTTTGGTTTTTAGCAGTGGAATTATTTCAAGTTTAATATTGAGAACAGGTCTTTGTCTAAGGTCCAATTTTTAAATGAATGGAGTTGTGAAATTTGTCAGCTTTAATGGGACCATCAAAAGGAGGACGGTGTCAATATATTAAAAAAAATAATAATAAAACTGATGTGGCTTTAATAAAGGAAACAATAAAGTGTCAGTTAACTACCAAATTTACTCAGAATTCTGCACCATTTTAAGTCTATATGTCCAAAAATAAAAAGGGGCTTGTTTTATTCAGGACATCTTATGTCCAGAAATATGAGGCCGTAAAATATTGTCTTTGGAAGAGATTTTAATTTCTGCTATGACCAATGACAAAGAGCAAATCCAGCTCTTTGTCATGTATTAGATGTGTCTCTGCTCCAGGCCAGCTGATTCAAATGATTGCATTACCTCCTCAGCATTCCGGCAAGTGCTTGCAGAAGCCTGTTAATAACCCATTTATTTAACTAAGATTAAACTAAACTTTGACCCAGTCAAACAGCACTATTTTATCACTTAGAATAGAATAGAATAGAATAGAAATATCCTTTATTGTCCCACACTGGGGAAATTCAGGTGTAACAGCAGAATCAAGGCATGTAGGTTCACACAAAGATTTTAAAAAGTATTTAAAATATATTTTAAAAAACTAATAATATACTGTACAGTAAGGACAGGATATTAATATGAAAATACTGTGCAGTTATCATAAGTAGCATACTCTGATCCAAGGAATGTGCAACTGAGTAGGATAACGTTTTAGAAAAATGTACAAAATGTACATGTGCATTTGAGCATTAAAGGACAACAGACTATTTATGATAAAAAAAACTGTGCAAACAACAGAAGACGTGCAATATCAGCAGAAATGTTATTTAGAATGAGTAAAACTGCAAATACCAACAGGGATGTAAACATTTATGGATCATCTAATATTATCAGTGTTTGGAAGAATATGTGCCCCACGTTTCTAGACCATTCTTTTTATTTCCGTCCATCCGTCCATCATCTTCTGCTTATCTAGGGTCGGGTCACGGGGGCAACGGCCTAAGCAGAGAGGCCCAGACTTCCCTCTGCCCAGTCACTTGGACCAGCTTCTGTGGGGGAATCCTAAGGCATTTTCCTCTGGGTCTCCTCCCAGTGCAACATGGCCAGAACACCTCATTCTTATTTACGAGTCAAATTATTACCTAGACTAAATGGCTCTAAAAAGCACACACAAAAGAATTAAAAGAACTAGAAATAGACATTTTTACACTTGAAAAAGCCTTTCAGAAGCATATATGTATAATTATATACAGTTCATTGGTCAATATAAAACTCAAATATAATAGACTATGTATATCTACATGACAGAAAAAATATTTTAAGATCCAAATGAAAGTTCTAGAAACTTGGAGAGAAAGCTCATGAAGTCTTGTCCTGGCAACTAAAGCAGAAGAACTTAAATACAATTACTCAAATAGAGAATTAACCATATTTGCCTACCTAAAAGAAATAAATGAAACCTTAAAAAAAATGATGCTAACCTAGATTTCCAGTTTACTTCAAAGTGAATTAAAAATCCTTCTTCACTTTTCAATCTAACAAATGACCTGAAGAGAATGACATCTCTCCTGGATTGTTTTAAAGAATTTAAAGGCTTGCTTATATCCCTCCTCATGGAGCATCTAAAACTTTAAGTCTTCCAGAGTCTTTCTCAATAGCATTAATAATAGTAATCTATAAAGTGAAAAAAAAAATCCTACAAAATGCTCCTCTTTTTGGCCAATCTCATTTTTCAACACAGATTCTAAATAATGGTAAGTCCAAGAAATGTGACAAGCTATTAAGACAAACCAGACTTAAACACCACATATGTCTAACTTGCCTGCTGGAGCTAGCCTGCTCACTAGCCTGCTCATCTTTTTTTTCTTTCTGCATGTAGTGGTGACAGAAAATTTATCGGATGAAGGTTTAATTACACCAAGTCACAACTAAGGTTGATGACATGCTGAAATGTTGTTGTCTTACATCTTCTGTGTGTCATTTATACCTGTTTGAACTAATGAATATTCACATTTCACATACTACACTCCCAACTTGCAGCAGCAAAAACATGGTATGAAATAAACTACTGCAGTTTTTCTGAGGATACACTTGCAGCAGTACACACAGTGAGTAAGAGCAGGGATGGAGGGAGTGGGGATGTGCAGTACACTGTTCAGCTCTGTTTATGGGGCTCAGTATGCAGAGAGGTGATGCAGCAGCCACCACTGACTCTTTCCCTTTTTCTCCATCCATCTGCTCCGTCGTCTTCTCTGCCCTGCTTCAGTCCTGGCTTCCTAATGACCTGCCATTCTCTTTCAACTACTCCCCCACCTTTAAATCCCTTCCCCCTTTCCTTTACAGCAGCTCATCAGTGCCATCCTGGATTAAGCAGCTCTGCAGGATGTGATGGGAAAAAGGTAAGGAGAACAGAGTTTTTTCTCACTGCTAGGCCATCTTTTGTTACTTAGAATTTATATGTATTTAGACCTAATCAATGTGTAATGCACAATATATTACATTATACTTCCTCAGTGTAATTACATGCTCACCAAGTGGCAAAACATATTATGATTCATGAAGTCATTTTGTCAGAGAGAAGACTCACTAGTACAGCAATTTCAGCATCAAAATGCTTGAGTATTTTGCTATATAATGTGTGCAACAGATTGTGAACTCTCTAATGCACATGGTATTTGTCATTACTTGACTTAAGTTGCACTTATGCACACTGTTAGCTGTGTTTAGGTGGGTGCTGAAGTTCTCTTAATATTCTTCCTAAGCATCCCTATTATTCTGCTAATATTATGTGAAATGTGTATGCCTCACGCTGAGTTGACTGTGCCTTTGTGTTCCTATGTAAAAAGTGAAAAATGACGTTAAAGATTTAAAGATTTCATTTGAACACACACACACACACACACATACACACATACACACACACACATACACACACACACACACACACACACACACACACACACACACATATATATATATATATATATATCAACAAGTGATCCAAAATACTTGTGTTTCATTTGAGTGAGTTAGTTGGTTGTGACAATGGAATAATTTCTGTTGAAGAAAAAATAATAATTTTGTTGTGTACATGATCTTAGCCTGTAATGCATATAATATACCTCCTCCCAGCAGGTTGATTAGTGTCCCTTCTTTTACAGCTCCAGTTCTTTTGCTATTTCCATGGAGATTGATTCTGGCAGAGGTGTCACTGTGTCTTCACAGAGGAACCTAAAAGTCTTCTTCCCCTGTGGCCTTTTTTGCCAATACAATATGTGGCCACTAAATCCGCCATAAATTGATGATTGCAGCCTTTAATGGTTAATAATATTAAAGGATCATGTTGTGGTTATGTTGATATTACTGACATCGTTCCTCTTCCAGGCTCCTCTGGGCCTTCCCCGGGCCAATTGACCACTGGCTCCATCAATGGATTAGTCACACAGTCTCTCTGTTGATATTGTTTTTTGCCCACAGCCCTTGCATATATTGTAATTCTGATCCATTCTGCAGGTTGGAAAAGTGTGTTTTGTTGTTAAGGTTGTGCTATTCTAAAGCCTCCCAGTTCGATGACATTTCTTATTTAAGTCATCCTAACCGGTGGTGGATAACTATTAACTAAAGCCTGGTTGAGGTGTACATGAATTAGGAGCACTGTTGGTACATCTGCTGTAGGGGTGACTTTTTAATGGCTCTCTGAGGTTGAGGTGATGCAGTGGTGGTTGAGATAACTGGAGCTTTTAGGAGATGACTACCACTGATCACTCTTGGCTTACTGGGCCCACTGGGGTCTATAATTTGGCTCTCTTTACCTCTCTTCTGCTTGATCAGTTCTCCTTTCTGGATTTGTACCAAGTTTTATTGGTTTTATTGGAATGCCTTTTACCTTGTTTCATTCTTCCAATTTTATTGAAACTCGAGAAGGAGCTATCCTGGATTTTCACTTTCCTTCAGCGTCTGCTATTCAGCATAGGGTTAATGTCACCTCGTAGCTGCTTTACTCTGCAGTTTTTGATTTAAAGGCTGTGATCCATTTATCTACACCATCTGCAAGCTTTCAAACTTGGTTTGACAACCCTATCATGGTGATAAAATTCCATGCAACACATTCCTTGGGTTTTTAGATTCCCTTTGACAGAAGTGGACATTTTTGGCTGTTCCTATCTTGTCCTCCTCTTCTTTTATTTTTTTTATAAGATTTTTTTTTGGCACCAGTGGCCTTTATCCGAAGGTAATCTGACAGGAAGGGGGGAAAGACATGTGTCAAAGGAAAACAGGACGAGCACGTCAAGGTCTGTAGCCTCTGTAAATGAGGCACCCACTCTAACCACTGCGCCATGCAATGCCCCCTTGTCCTCCACTTCATCCGGGTTTGATTTCTCTCTTGCTGCTATTCCTCTTCCACTTATGAAAGTTATTCTGATACGTCTTCTTGCAGACCACCTTGATTTCTGAAACTCCATACTGAAAGCTTTTCCACATGCCTGTTGTCCAGAGCTCTTCTTTTTATTCTTTTATTTGCTCTTCCACAAGTTTCTCTGTTTTTTTGCAGCCTCTTGGGAACCTTCTTCATTTAGATTGTTGACATTAATGAATGTCAACAATCTTTTGTTTTCTTCTTGGTTAAAAAATAAAAATACCCACTCTTCTCAGTCTCCATCCAAATAAATACTCAATGAATTATGACCCTTACCTGCTTTATTCCTATGCACAGACTGAACTCCACCCCAACCATCACCTCAGCTCCCTGTCCACACCTGGGCTCACTCTAAACTGTCATTTAGCCCAGCCAAGATTTAGGGGTTAATAGAGGTCAAGAATATTTGGATAATTAATATCCACCAAACTATCAAGCATTAAAAATAAAGAAATGATTCAATGAATGAATGAATAAAAGCTTAATGTCTTTGACTATAAAAAATGTATTACAGTAAATTTTTAGATCTTTCTTTGTCCCCCAGGCTGTGACCTCACAATAACCATCCCCAACAGCTGTTTGTCATTGCTTAAGTAAACACATCATCTGAACCGGGCCACTGACCAGCCCTTACAAGTGTTAGAAAAATTTTAAAAGAGAAGCTGTTTTCAGACTCTGAAAAAACACAGGCTTTCCTAAGAAACCAGTGTTGATTGAAATGACTTATTATGGTGAGATCATCCCAGTTTCATCCAAAAATATGTAAGAATTGGTGAATAAATAAATAAGTAATGATTCTTTTCAACTGTAGTAAAAACCTGAGAGATAAACGAGCATATACTCTGCACACTGAAATGTGTTTTTCCTTTTTATGAGTGATTGAAGTAAAAAGTGAGTAAAATGAAGTATATGTAACTGATGTTGTGATTGATGTGATGATTGAATGATGATTTAATGTTGATTTTAAGCATTTATTAATATGAAAATTGATTGTAAATCATGTTAAACACATTATTGTTTTGACAATGAATGTAATCAATCGAAGTTGATAAGGTTAGTTAAGGTCAGAGAGTGGAAAAGTACAAAAGAGGAACAGAGAGCAGGCTTAGGAGTCAAATTGGGGAAGTAAGTCCAGATGGCTGTTAAGAGTGGACGCCCAAGTTGCGCAAAGGACTTGAACGAACCAAGAGTCATGCAAAAAGGCATGTAGCACCTTGCAATAAACAACAATGAGATAGAAGGGTATATAAACTCTTGAAAAGAGGAAGAGCTTGCTTATTCCCCTCTACAGGAGTCGAGTCAACCTGGAGCGCAGAAAGAGAAACCAAAAGGACCACACCCAGGAGCCATGGAACGACGAAGGACCCTGCATTGCTGGACCAGGGAAAAGCCAACTCCCTCAGCTGTGGTTCCAGATCGGGCTGATGTTGTTGGATTTCTGCAAAGGATACCCCAACAACCTCTAACAGACTTGGTTGATGGATTATGTTCAACATTCAGTGGAGAACTGACTGATTCAAAATACAACAACACGGGATCTTCACGCATCCATCGAAAGGAAGACGTTGTCTAGTAAAGGCACCCTTCCACCCAAGGATTTCAATAAGTCATCTGTTATGAGGACTGTTCCATCTGGGGTATGAAATTGAGTTGCTCCCCAAAAAGCCTCTCTCTCTTAGATGTTTGGTGTCAGTGTTAGGGAAGAGAAGTCGATTAGGTTTTTGCATAATTAATGATTAATGATAATGATTTTGTTTAGATTTCTGCTAATACTTAACCCTGCTAAAGCATATTAAAATAAAGAAGCATAGAAAAATTTAGAGAAGTTGTGGATTCAAATTAATTGAGAGATCTTACAAGTGGAGTTCTCTAATGGGTGTAAAATATGCTATGGTACATGGTTCTAGTAAAGTTGGGAGGTTTTTAATGGTTGCCTTAGGTCAAACTTATCACAATACCCCTGGAACTCAGGCTGAGTTGCTAAATTTTATCTAGTTGGTGACAAGTGCACGTTGTATTTAGAGGAAAAGCTACCATTTAAAGGTGTGGTTCATGGAGTCAGGCTGCTGCTAGGCTACTCAGTTGGTCACTTCATGAACTGAAAAGTGGGTATGGCATCTGGAACCGGAGGTAGTGAGAGGCGAGACGAGTTTTCCTCAACACCAGCTTAAACAGATTATCCCAAGAATCTTTGTACAGGGTAATTACCCTACAGGTTTGGGGATTTTCTGGACCCGTTAGATCCACTCCAATAACTCCTTTGCAGTAGGAATATTGCACACACTGATACTGTGATGATGATAAATTTCCAAGATCTTGTGTAGCCTTACACTAGTCTGTGTGGCATATGTAATTTATACTCTTCTTTTTTCTTATTAGGTATGGAGCCTCAGAAAATACGTGTTAGCCAATCCCTTTGATCTTCACCATTGAAACTGTGGACTTCACAGGCATCTTACGACCGTACTGCAAGTATCTATCCAACACACTTTAATTCAAGTCAATTTAGTTTATTAACATATCACCAATTCCCAAGAAATATCATATTTAGGCACTTCACAAGACAAGCTTCCATTAATTTCTAGTGATGAAGAAATATATAATCAAATCAGTCCACTTGAATCCATTCATGAAGTTAATAGACATTTCACAAATGTAGATTTATTTGTAATTCTCAAGATATTAATTTGCACTTTGTTATTGCGTGGGTGCTTCACCCCGCCCCTCTAACTCCTTTCGCTAAGAGGTTACCACTTTACCTCGAAGGTCATGAGCCCCTCCCAACTTACTTCCTATTTGAGAGGTTAACACCTTACCAGCTATCTACCTCTTCAGCACCTAGATCCCTGAGTCTATGGAGTGTAACCCTCCTCAGAATTCATAAGAGAATCTATTTAGCTGGTTTATCAGAGAAGACACGTTTGGATTTCTAACAGCTTATGTCTGAATGTTCTATCCCTCTACCTTCCATGGGTTAACCAGACTAAGTGGCCAGAAGTCAGTTAGTTGTTTTTGGAACTGATCCAGGTATGATTTAATGACTCACAGGAGTCCCAGGGATGTTGTTTTAATAACTTGTGCTAAGGCAAACAGTAAATACCTTCCATCATTTTGTGAACCATGCACTAAGACTGTTTTACCACTGAAGAACCTTGAAAATACAGTGACTCAATAATTGAATGTTCACATTTCTCTAAAATTTTAAATGGTTCTTTAATTAATAGAGAAAAATTAATTAGGTGTAGAAAAATTATAAAAATTAAAATACTAATTTAATCTAACCTACCTTTCCCTAACGCTGTAAATGTAGGATACAAACTAAAGGATTTTGGAAGATGGAATGGCTTTTCTTGCCCCAGTCAGAGCAGATCTTCTGGAAGCAAAGCAGTCAAAGAACTTGAAACTGCAGGACAGGCCTTTTTCCACCACTGGCTTTATTGGCTCAGATGGAACTGGGGCTCTGCAGCTTAGTTATGTTCATCTCCTGGCTGTGGGGACTTGAATACTTTATTTAATGACGTAAGGAGAACTGCAACAGATGGATTCTTCACGTCACCTTGATCAGGGCTTAAAAACTTTTCTGAGTGGGAGAGAAGCTGTAAGTCAGATTTTTTCCTTCTTCTGGAGGGTGTGGCTTGAAGACTTTTCTTGATCTCTGTCTTTTTGGGGTTTAAGCAACAGCTGGTGAGGGAGTCCAAATTTAAAGACCACAATGTTGGGGCTCTCTGAGGGTGAGTCCTATGCCCAAGGCAGAGTCCTTCTCAGCCTGCTATGGTCTGTTCCTCTTCTGCTGTCGGGATCTTCTTCTGTCTTGATCTGACTTCGATATCTGCCTGGAGGATTTCACAACCCTGCTCTAAGCAGGTCCTCTTTTTATTCCCTCCGGAGCTGCCAGGGTCATCCCTCTGTTCTTCTCCTTATCCACTGAGTTTGCTTGATTAGTCAGTTGTTCTTTGGACTGGTGATTTTTTTGCTGAATTTACATCAGTTTTCAATTATGTCAATTTCCTTCTCTCCATGCTGGAGACAGCCTGTCCAGCCACTCTTGCAGCATTTTGTCCCAGTTGGTGTCAACATAGCCTGTCTGTCCAAGTCCTTATCTTAGCTTTCCACCCCATGATCGCCTTGGTCTCTCTCAGTTACAATGGAGACTTTCTAAGCAAACATTTTCATGACAGGTACTTGTCTTTATTACAGCTATAAAATCATTGCATAGTCACTTAATAGTCATTCCATAGCAAGTCTGATCCTCCAAATAAGAAATCACAGTTTCATTCAATCATAGTTATGCTGAAAGTATGTCTTTGTTAAAGGGAAATAACATCCGCATTGTTCCAACACTGTAAGAGAAAAGCAGACACTGTCAGTGTTTATCTTTGGCCTTCAGGCCCACACTACTCAAATTCAAATTCAAATTCAAATTCAAATTCAAAAATACTTTATTTATCCCAAAGGGAAATTAAATGTTGATGTAACTCATTTAGTCAAGGAGTTACTATAGATAATGATGACTGTGGGCAGGAAAGATCTCCTGTAGCGGTTTGTTTTACAACCAAACTGAAGAAGCCTTTGACTGAAGAGACTCTGTTTTCCAGTGACAGTCTCATGAAGAGGATGTCTAGGATTGTTCATAATTTTCTTGATTTTATGCAAAATCCTTCTTTGCATCATCAACTCCAGATGTTCTACAGTCATCCCCAAGAACAGAACCAGGCTTCTTTATCAGGTTGTTGACCCTTTTTAGGTCCCTGGCTCTGATGCTGCTACCCCAACAGACGATGGCAGAGGAGATGACACTCTCAACAACAGACTTATAGAAGACATGCAACATCTTGCTGCAAACCTTGAAGGATCTTAGCTTCCTCAAGAAATACAGTCTGCTCTGTCCTTTCTCGTAGATAGCTTCACTGTTGAGTTTCCAGTCCAGTCTGTTGTCTAGATGAACACCAAGGTATTTATATTCTTCAGTGACTTCTACTTCTTCTCCCATGATGGAAATAGGGTTTGATCTGACTCTGTTTCTCCTGAAATCTACAGTCATCTCCTGAGTTTTGTTCACATTCAAGGTGAGATGATTGTTTCCACACCATGACACAAAGCAGTCCACCAGCTCTCTGTACTCAGCTTCTTGTCCATCTCTGATACATCCAACAACTACAGAGTCATCTGAGTATTTCTGTAGATGACAGGAGTCTGACTTGTGCTGGAAGTCTGAAGTGTACAGAGTGAAAAGGAATGGTAAGAGTACAGTCCCCTGTGGTGCTCCTGTGCTGCTGACCACCTGGTTAGACACACAGTCCTTGAGTCTCACAAACTCTGGTCTGTTTGTCAGGTAGTCATGAGGCCTCAACCTGTGTCTTCTGGAGTTTCAGATGAAGCAGATCAGGCTGAATTGTGTTAAATACACTGGAGAAATCAAAGAACATGATCCTCACAGTGCTGCCTGCTTTGTCCAGATAACAGTGGGTTTGTTGAAGCAGGTGTATAATGGCGTCTTCAACTCCACGGCGATAAGCAAACTGCAGGGGGCCCTGATATTGCCAAATAATGCCACAAAAGAATTGGGGTGTTGTGTCTGCATCTTAGCAACAACGGAACTGATGACATCACATGCAGTGTTGGCAACAACTGAGGGTGGAATATAAACAGCTACCAAAATAACAAAGGTGAACTCTCTTGGCAAATAATATGGACGAAAACTTACTCCCAATAGTTAAATGTTTGGACTGCAGAGATGACACTTTACAGCAATCTGTCCTGGGTGACACCATCTGTTGTTGACAAGCACTGCCAATCCACCTCCCTTCCTTTTCCTGCTACTGATTTTAGTGCGCATGTGCCAACGTGTATGCAAGCCTGTTGCGGTTACTCATGCTCGTCTTTTTACTTTTTTATTTTTACTTATTATTTTACTACATAAATTTGTTTAGCACTTTACAATAATCTCATTTTCAACAATGTTGATTAAGAGAGTCTTGATCTTTTTATTCGCTGTGGAGACACTTTTTTTACTCTGCTGGGCACAACACTTGGCCGCATTGTTTACAGCAGGGATCAGCTGATTGCGCTGAAGCTGGCTGGCATGGTGTCCAGACCCACAGAAATCCCTGAAGAGATCTGGAGAAGGACACATCATGGTTGCAGAGGAGGAAACAAACAGCGGAGGAGAGCAATATGGAAGAAACACCAGAGGCTTATGGAGAAGAGGAGATTTAAGCCGTCTCTCCCCTCAGTTACTATGGGTAATGTAAGATCGATGGCTAACAGGAAAGAGGAATTACCAGCGCTGGCCAGGTACCAGAGGGAGTATCGGGAGTGTACCTTAATGTGTTTTACAGAGACATGACTGCATCTGGACATTCCTGATGCCAGTGTCTCCACTGAGGGCTACCGGATTGTTCGGGTTGACAGGAATTGGACCAAGAACAGTAAGCGAAAAGGAGGGGGGCTTGCTGTTTTAGTAAACAACCGTTGGTGCAGTCTTGCTTGAAGGAGCAAATCTGTTGCCCAGATGTTGAACTGTTGGCGGTTGGTCTTCACCCATTTTACTTGCCCTGTGAATATTCCCATATTATTATGGTGAATGTTTACATTTCTCCCTCTGCTAACCCCACGGTGGCCTGTAACATCATCCACTCCGCTATAATTCGCTTGCAGACTGGACACCCGACTGCATTCATGGCTATCTTGGGTGATTTTAACCATGTCACTGTGGACAAAACACTGCCCAACTTCACCCAGTGCGTGAGCTATCCCACCAAGGAGAGGACTTTGGACTTGCTGTATGCTAATATAAAAGATCCATAAAGTTCCTCTCCCCTCCCTCCTCTGGGCCAGTCTGATCATAACCTGGTGCACCTCAGCCCTTGTTATGGCCCTTTGGTGAAGAGCCTGTAACCACAAGGACAGTGAGGAGGTGGTCAAAGGAGGTTGCTGAGACACTACAGGAATGTTTTGAGGCCACTGACTGGCCTCTGACTTGACTCTTTGAGCCAAATAAGGAGGACATTGATGAGCTTACTGAGTGCATTACAAACTACATCAATTTATGTTGTGACTCCATCATCCCTACTGAGACTGTTTATTGTTATCCAAAGAACAAGCCCTGGGTAACAAAGGAGATCAAAACCACCCTGAATGAGAAGAAGAGGGCCTTCAGAAATGGCAACAGGGATGATGTGAGAGCAATACAAAGGTGCTTGAAGGTGAAGATCAGAAGAGCTAAGGAGGATTACAGGAGGAAGCTGGAGAGGAAACACCAGCAGAAAAATACCAGAGAGGTCTGGAGAGGGATGAGGACTATCACCGGGTTCAGGTCAGCAGGCAGTAGGGCAGTTGAGGGCAACGTTGACAGGGCCAGTGAGCTCAACCTGTTTTTTAACAGATTTGACACTGCTGCCCCTGCAGCCCCCACCCACACTCCCATCAATAACACTGCTGGTGTCCACCTACTCTCCCCTCCCCCTCCTCAGAGTCCTTCATCCCCATTAAACATCACCATTGAAGATGCTAAAAGGCAGCTCGTGAGACTCCACCCTGACAAGGCTGCAGGCCCTGATGGTGTGAGCCCAAGGGTGCTCAAAAGCCTGTGCCATCCAGCTCTGTGGAGTCCTCCAGGATATCTTCAACATGAGCCTGCACCTACAGAAGGTCCCTGTGATGCGGAAAACATCCTGTATTGTTCCGGTGCCTAAGACGCAAAGTCCTTGTGGCTCCAAGGACTACAGGCCTGTGGCGCTGACATCCCACATCATGAAGACTCTGGAGAGACTCACCTGGAGCAGCTCCGGCCCCTGGTCCAACCACACTTGGACCCCTTGCAGTTTGTCTACCAGCCTAAACTTGGAGTTGAGGATGCCATCATCTTCCTGCTCAACCGTATATACACTCACCTAGACCAGCCAGCGAGCACTGTTAGAATTATGTTTTTTGACTTCTCCAGTGCATTCAACATCATCCGTCCAGTTCTACTGGGTGAGAAGCTGATGACAATACAGGTGGATCCCCCCCTTTTGTGTCCTGGATTGTGGACTATCTGACCACAGTTTGTGTGCCTGCGACACTGTGTGTCAGACAGTGTTGTCAGCAACACAGGGGCTCCACAAGGGACTGTCCTCTCTCCCTTCCTCTTCACTCTCTATACAACCGACTTCAGCTATTGCACTGAGTCCTGTCATCTACAAAAGTTCTCAGATGATTCAGCTGTGGTTGGTTGTATCAGTGAGGATGAGGATCGAGTACAGGGCTGCTGTAGGCAACTCTGTCACATGGTGTGTGCTGAACCACCTGCAGCTCAATGTGACAAAGACTAAGGAACTGGTGGTGGATCTGAGGAGGAGGACCAGGATGCCAGTGATCCCCATTACCATCCAGGGGTTCAGTGTGGACATTCTGCATGAATATAAATATCTGGGACTCCACATTTATAATAAACTGGACTGGGTCAAGAAGTGCCAAAGTCGCCTCTACTTTCTGAGGTGGCTGAGGTCCTTCAACATCTGCCGGACCTTGCTCAGAATGGTCTATGAGTCTGTGATTGCCAGTGCTATCCTGTATGCTGTGGTATGCTGGGGCAGTAGGCTGAGGGTGGAGGACACCATAAGACCGAACAGACTGATCCGCAAGGCCAGCGACATTGTCGGAGTGAAGATGGACTCTCTTACAGTGGTGTCAGAGATAAGGATCCTGTCCGAGGTGCAGGTCATCTTGGACAATGAGTCTCATCCATTTCATCACGTGCTGGCTGGCTGCAGAAGCACCTTCAGCCAGAGACTCATTATACCAAAATGCACCACAGAGCGCCACAGGAAATCATTTCTGCCTGTAGCCATCAGACTTTACAGTGTCCAACTCTGAGTGACTTACATTTAATTTTTCTCTGGAATCATTTATAGATTTATTTACAGATTAACATATTTCCATGTACATGCTTAGTATTTTATTTATTTATTATATATTCAGTCATGTTTAAATTATTTACAACATCATACTTCGGTGTGTGTGTGTGGATATATATATATATATATATATATATATATATATATATATATATATATATATATATATATATATATATATATATGTGTGTGTGTGTGTGTGTGTGTGTGTGTGTGTGTGTGTATGTATATATGTATATATATTATACATTTTTATCGCTTATGGTTATATTTGTATAATTAATATTTAACACCTTGGATAGAGTAGCTTGTCAATGAATAAGCAATTTCCCTGTGGGGATCAATAAAGTATTTTCTATTCTATTCTATTCTATTCTACTCTTTAAATCTCGATCTGCTCGTATAGTCAGGAAGCCCGGCAGAGATACATTGGAGTCGGGGATATGCTCCTGCAACCATGTCTCAGTAAAACACATAATACTGCATTCCTGATACTCTTGATGAGTCCTTGTCAGGGCTTGAAGTTCATCCAACTTGTTAGCCTCAGTTGCCGTATTATTTCTGCTTTTGCGATGTTAATCAGCTGCTCCCTGTTGTAAACCACCCTGTTGCTATGGTTACACATCATAACAAAAGAGCAAAATATAGAAAAGCATTGGGGCAAAAATCAATCCAGCACAGCATCCAAGACAAGAAGGAACGGTTGTCCAAAAAAAGCAATTTTTCCAAGAAAAGCAGGAATTAAATTTTGAAAAAAATAAAAAATCTTAATGAAAGTTACAGAGCTACTCCAACTTTCTGCCACCCTGAGAGGTGCAATTCTAGAAACACTCAGAGGGTTAATACTTTTATGACTTATTTATGCGATTTGTAATCGTAGTATACATGAAAGTTAAGACTCATTTCATCTAGTGTCTATCACTTAACATGCCTGATCCAACAAGTGAAAAAGCTTTGATGGCTTAATTATATAATTTGCAATTATATTGTAGATGGGAATATGGAATAATCTCACCTAATGTTGACAACTTTTTGCATATGCTGATGTATACTTTTTTCAAGAATGAGATAATAGTTGCTGTGTATGTTTTTACAGTTTACTGGTTTCATAATATTTAGTGCTTTTTAATGTTGTTGTATGTTTTTTTATTCATAAAATTAAATGAAAGAAATTGAATCTAAAATGATAGAGCTATGTGCCCAGTCCTACTGAACAAACAGCTTGTATATTTGGCTTTTTTAAAGGGATTAGTACCTCCAAAACTCTCAGTACACTGTAAATTACTCATGTCCATCAGTGGAGCGCACTTTTACAGGAAAAAACTATGGCTTAATTTAGAAGGATTATCATTTGCTCTGTGAACAGGTTTGCAGTTGTGGAGTGAATTGTTGGTTAATCGTTCTTATCAAATGAGATCTTGACTATTTTCTAATGATCAAAGCTTGGTGTATGTTAGACCCACGTTTCATCTGGGTAAAAATAGTGATTTTAAATCTAGGCAGATCTTCTAGTGTTCTTTCCAGCTTAGGATACTCTGCTAAAAAGATCATCAGTTTTTCTTCCCACTGCTTTTGGTGAATTGACCAAAATGTGATAACTCCCACTCTGATTGGTGAAGGGTGAATCACAATACATTTTTGTATCCATTGTTTTTTATCTTGCTGATGTAAACATTTCTTAAATAAAATAAATATTTATCTTCAAATTCTATGGTTTTATAATTCTTTTGTAATTGGGGTAGGAAGTGAATGTAATGCATTCATGCCAAATAAATTAACCAGCAGTAACTGTATCTGATTTGGGTAATCTAACCTTTAGCCTTCTGAAAACAAGGTAAATCTGATTTTCTTTATGGTATATTCAAACCCTAGTTATGTTTTATGTTTTACATATATACATAGATTATTGTCAGTACACTACTCTGACAGTTTCTATATCTCGTTCTCTCAGAGGTTGAAAATTGTACCACAATTCAACCTCCACCAATCAGAGAGGGAGTTACCACATTTTAGTCAATTCACCAAAAGCAGTAGGAATAAAAACTGATTAGCTTTTTAGTATCCTAAGCTGGAAAGAACACTAGAAGATCTGCCCAGATATAAAATCAGTATTTACTCAGCTGAAAAGTGTGTCTAAAATACACCAAACTTTGATCATGTAAACTGATCATGGAAACTGTCCCATACGTACTCTCATTTTGGAAACAGGGGAAACTGGTGACGCAGATGGTGAGATGGGAGATTGAAGCCACACTGGATCATGATTCCTCTCAGATATTTAATTTCACTCTATATCAGTCTCTAATCATAGATTAACTTTATCATAAGCAGTCAAAACAGCAGCGTTATGTATGCTTCCGCTGGCCATAGCAATATATAAGGACCTTTCAAATTGAAAGGTTATAAGCCAAAATAAATCTTAAATCAAAGTACGCAATCAAAGTTATCTCACCATCACATTCCTCTCCCTGAGTGATCACCAGGATGATATGGACCACAGATTAACACATAAAATGTAACAAGGTGTCAGAATCAGACTGATTGTTGTAAACATTTAAATACAGTGGTGAAACTCATGCATAATTCAGAATCGGCACTGTTAGAAGATTTTCCAAATGGGAGAATCAAAAAGGAAATTCAAACTGTTCGGGCCTGATGTACTGATGCACTCATCGGTTGTAACCTGCGGTAGACAGTAGCTAGCCCCTCAGGTCCTGGCTTCTAACACCCTTTCCAAACCCACAGAATGTAGAGGAGGTGTGCTTTATTACCACTCACACCTGTGAGCACTCAACTGTGGAGCATGCCATCGACCTCCTAAAATGCCGGTGGTGGTGTGTATCTTTTATTTGGCAAACAAAAATTATACTTTTCGTCTCTCCACCTCACTCACCAACATATCGATTTCTGCCTTGGTTAAACTGTGTTTTTTTACTCTTTTCTCCGTGGTTGCCATTGTTGACCATGAAATAGCATTGATCAGCTGACTCATTTAAATACATCTTAACATTCATGAGGTGCTTTCCATTGACTATTTATGATCCAATATGGGCGTGTAAAGAGCAGAACCTGAAATGGAACCCTGTACGCAAATGTTGAGGTGCATCTGGGGGAAATTGCTTTCTGGTGTGTGCACACATGGCTTTATAACATTTTTATACATTTTGCGTATACGTACACTTTTACTATGACTCTATGCAATGTTTTATAAACGACACCCCTGGTCATTAGCAGGACTCTGGAGAACTTGATGGCATACTGAGGGGGTAATTCAGCCATTTGATTCAGATGTGTTGGACCAGGGACACATCTAAAGTTGCAGGACACCTGCCCTTGAGAACTGGAGTTGAAGACCCTGGTGTACACATTGGTAAAACAGAGACTGACAAAACAGTGAGCTGTCTGCAGCCAGAACAGAAAATAGATGACTGGATAAAATCAATGCATTTTTTAATCAGCACTTTATAGTTTTGTTTAAAATCCTTCATTTATTAACACTTCAGTCTTTTTCCCATTTCCATCTTCAGTGAAGGCTTTAGCATGAGAGCAGGATATGTGGATGTGTCAGAGGAAGACGGCAGAAAACAGCAGTCATGGAAGTGGAAGGCACAGCAGAGCCATCTTTTGTGGACGTGGACCAGGGTCTGACACTGGCTGGCGTCACCTTCCTCTGCCTGCTGCTGATAGCCATGATCATACGCTGCGCCAAGGTCATAATGGACCCTTACAGCGCTATTCCAACTTCCACGTGGGAGGAGCAGCACTTGGATGACTAATACTTTCAACCACATTAGCAGTTTACAGATCATGCGATACTGCTGGCTATGACCTACTGGACAATCCCATCCAACTGTTTGCCCAAAAAAAAGTAGGGTTGCTCTTTTTGTTTTTTATTGGTATCTCAGTTCGTTTCATCTTGTAGATTTGAAATGTTACCAAGTAAACATGAGAATCTAACTTGATATAATTCCAATCACTCTAAAGCACATGCTTATTTTTTTCTAAATCGAAGAAGTACATTTCTAAACATCTTGTACTCTTCACAGCGCCATTAAAAAACAGCAACTTAGAAAATACAATGTTTGTATTTCCAATGTAATGACTTGAAGGATGAAAAGATAAGAAGTTAACAGGGTTTTTATATTTTTAACAGGTTTGTAAGCATAGACAGAACAATTCACAATCAATATGTATTGTTTTGATTACTGCACAAAGTAAATTGAAATGGAGAGAAAACGACTAGCAGGAACTATTGACATTTAACAGCCCTTTTCACATATTTACCAAGCACAGCATTTAAGCACAGCAATTAACACAGAACAATGAGAGAAGAGCACACACATAGACCTAAACAATAACCTGGAAGTAACCAGTTTTTGTATATGTAACTTCAATATAGCACCTTAAGTTAAATAGTCAGAGAATGTAGGCTGACATTTTTACCAAAAGTATCTCAATTAAACTTCACCATCAGCAAAAAGCTTTTGGCTTCAGAGTTTTGGGAGTTTATTTTGAGCAAACACTAGAGTCAATACCTGCTCACAGTGAATGGTAGACATACAGCCATACAGATTAGATCTATTGAAGTATTATAAGAGCACTGCACCAGGGTAAAATTAATTTGACTAAATATTATAAGGTTGTTGTCATGATGTGTTTTTGAATGGGACCAGAACACAGACAAGAACCCAGAAGGATCAAGGTGGCAGGGAAGATTTAATTATAGCAAAAGGAAAACTTACAAGTTTGCTACGGGGTGAGCACAATGGAAGAATCCAGTAGAACACAATAAAAGACAAGGAGCTTAAATACTGAGAAAGATTGAAGAGTGACACTGAAACCAGATGAGTCTAAGCAGAGGAATGCTGAGCCGCTTAGGGAGAGTACAGGACACAGAGGAAGGTGAACCAAAACACAAAAGAAACTACAAACCAAAGGGAAAAAGACCAAAACTATTGTCAAAACTAAAATACACAGGAAACACAAGGTAGAAAATAACCAAGGAACTCAAGACAAAGGGATGAACTAATAAGAAAAGTCACTAGCCACAAATATAAACCATAACATCAATACCATCAGATTATGACAGATGTTAATAATTATAAATAGTTTTAAATGAAATTAATATTTTAAATTAGAGTTTTTTAGGTGGGGTTAGGGTGGGGCTTTATTACGAGAACAAGAATCCATGTTTACCTTAACCAACTTGCCTTTTTTTATCCGGTGCATATCTATAAACTCTCATACGTCCATTTGGCCTTGAAGTCTAATCCCCACAGGACATTTGGCACTATGGAACACCATAAGCCCCTTCCAAAAGTCCACAAATGGACAACATTTTCATGGTATTGGCTGAACTAACACTGGCATGTTTGCTCTCTGTTTTGATATGACTTCTTGATATTTCTGCTTGTAACATATTTCATTGCGGTTTTTCTGCTTCTTAAACATAATTGCTTTGCACTGAATGTCATAACATGTAATGACTGGTGTTTCTTCATCACAATGAAGATATCAGATAACACGATGCAGAGTAGTTCATGTCTTAAAGGCAGGCAGCAAAGTCTCTCTTCCACTGTCGGCCATGATGAGAAAAAAAAAACAAAAAATGATTCCATAGGATCCCTTAGGATCATATTGGGACACCTGTAGTAGAATTCCAACAAGCCTTCCAACAAAATCTTGGAAAAGTATGTGCAGTGGCAGTGTGCACCTGTTTACGGTTGGCCTTGACTTGTCTGGCACCACATTGGGTGTATTAAACAAAGCATTGAAGCAATAAAAAATCCATTAAAAATAATTTTAAGTTTATCAAGCCATTCTAGTTACATAAAGAATAGTTTCTGTCTTAGTGATTGCTAGTTTCTGGCCTAGTGATGCAATATGAAAGGGGTGAAGTATGTCAGTGTCAACCCTCATACAAGGAAGGTGTAACAGCCTCAGCTTGGAAGATAATTATTCAAAAAGAGCCTGTTTTTAATGTGTGCCATGCAAGCTCCCAAAGTTCTCAAGGTGCAGTATCAGTTCAATGTCACGTTTATTTCTATACAGTATGTCAACTCTGTATGGAAGCCTTTGTGTATGCCTTTTATTGTAAAACACATATGCAAATTTTGTCTGTTTTTTAAATATTACTTGACTGACTTGTATGCTAACTGTATGCTGTCTTGTACAAACACTCAGTCAGAAATCATGTACCCTTTAAATTTGCAGCTTGTCCTTGTCTGATTCTTATCAAAATGCTTTTATGTGACAAGTTTTAAAAAGTGCGGTAGTATGTGGATTTTTTTTTCTGTGAAGATTTCTGATTTAACAACAGAAGTTTTGCACTAATATATCATACTACTCTTACTTAAAACCTTTCAGAAAATTCATGCAGGCTTGGAAGTATGCTCTGTTTCCCTTTAAAACGGATTTTGCTCTTGGATTTAATGCTGTCCTCTGTGCCATGTTCGACTCATCAATCTTGCCATCATACTAGTTTTTTTTTTTCTGTTTGCTCTCTTTTTTAATGAGCTGTTTTTAAAAAGTTCACTTTTTCACTCACTTTAATCTGCTCTAACAGAATGAACCTGACAAAATTCCTGGTAATGGAATGAGAGTTAGTGCAACATTACCGTCTTTTTGTGGCTGCTCGTTTTCAGTGCAGTTTACTCTGGACAATAATTAAAAGCTCAGCTACACAGCTGAGAACTGTGTGATTGCTGAAAGTACAAGGGCATGTCCTAAAAGGAATTGTTCACTTGGTTCATTTGCTTAAAACCCTGAATATTTGCACTAGTTTAAACTAAAGGAAAAGTATTTGTTCTGTTGTTTTTGAACATTTTAATAAACAGCAAGACCAGGGCTAGCGTGGGAAGAGGAATAATAACTTACATGACCCCCAAAGCTGCCATTTTAGCAAAGCTCTTTCTGCATTGTTGATTTCTTGGGCTTTGTCTTAAGCATTATTCTGCATGGCTGGAGGTGGCATGTCAAAAAATAATATATTTTATAAAGAGGATGTAAATGTTATGCTATGATCAAATGCAACAACTGTGGCTCTGTATAAAGAGATTTTTTTCCTGCAGTTTCCTAAATAGAATGAAGATTGAACTTTTTGAACTAAAGTCAGAAAATACAGGGAAAAAGAAATAAAATAGGATAATAAGAAACAAAACAGATCTCAAAATGTTAACCATTTCTGCTTACAGTAAAACCAGAAAAAGTATTTTTAGAAGCTGCTTGTGCTCCATAAATATGAAAAGGGATACTGAGAAAGGTTTGCCACCTTTGAAGATATAAACACTTAGCAGAAGCACATTTAATGTAAAATTAATCAAAACCTTGCAGGAGCTTTTTCACCATTTGGTTAACAGAGCAGCATGACAACTAGCAGTCAAAAAAATTGGCTGTACATCATAGTGATTCTACAGCCATTGATTTCTTTTACATTAATGTAAAATTTAATAATATATAGCTTGCAGCTATTGGTACTTTGCAGTTAGAAATGTAACACAGGCTGCCGAAGCACAAACCGACTCCAGAGTGACAGCAGACCACATCTTAAGGTACTGCACATGTATAATAAATTGTTTAGTGGCAATGTTTTCATTTGCTGAGTTTGTTTCAGCAGCTGAAGATACTTTTGTAAGCAGTATTAATGCTGAAAGCAGAACTCAGAAGGATATGAGAGCATATTGTAAGTAGGCAGCAATGTTTTTAATTATCAAGAGTGATTTTTAAAAGAGAGCAGGGCATCAGTGTGAAAACCGGTAATTTTGTTCTTAAACTTAAAATGTGGACATTCTTGATATGACCAGGTATTTCCTGCTGTATAACCTGTTACAGCTCAGGGAAATGTGAGTTGTAACGCTCCAATACTCTGGTTGTATGCTTTACCTTCAGAGTGAAATATGGCATTTTGATTGCTCCTCCCTAAGATTATCTCAGACATAAGTATCTGCATATACACCATTTATGTATGAGTCAGCCTGCATTTGCATGTTCTGAAGTGCCTTATATATCTTAATCTGCTGATGTGCCAGTTAGTGGAATGCTGAAATTAATCCCTACGTCATTTCACTGTAAATGTGTTGGATAAATAAACATTTGATCAGACAGTGGTGATATGCTCTGCTTCTTGACACCATTGATTAAAAAAACAATTGTTAACATGAAGAGTAATGCTCATAATGGCAAATGTACATCAAAAGCTGTTTACTGACAGATCTCTTAAATACACCATCATGATTGTTAGTTGTGTAACCAACAGAGGCCTCCTCACAACATTTACTGCCACAGGCATGTAGAAGTATTTGAAAATCTGTTCAGCTATAAGATATGCGTTGCTCCTGTAAATACAATTTAACTAAAAATTTTCAGCATGGAAAAAACAAAAACCTCATTTGAGTGTGTCAGGTTGTTTGAGAAATGTCAATACATCAACCATTTTTCTACTTTTTAATCACTTTTAAGCAAGAAATAATCAATCCTTATAGAAATCTAACTTTTGGGTTTACGTATTAATTATACTACTACAGTAAGAAAAGAGAACTTGTTTACAGCCTTGTTTAACTTTAACTACTATGACAGTGATGGACCTAATTTTTGCATTGGGGACAAGCAAAGTTTGAGATATTACGGACCACCCAATACATCAGGTTGTGAGGATGAAAGAAGCACACAAAAGCAAAGAAGGGACGGTAGTAATAGTCTGACTATTACTTTGACTATTAAACTGACTTCAGTAGAACTACTACAGAGGGGTGTTTTTTTTACCTAACAAATAGGAAAGCTTATACTGAGGGTACAACGGTAGGAGTGATGACTGGGAGATGAGCATGACAGAATATTTCATATAAAAACTAGATTTTCTTTTTTTTTTTTTTTTTTTTTTTTTTTTGGCTCATGTCTCTTTTTAGGTAAATTGAGAATCGTGAATGATCTAACCTGTATATGTATATAAAGTCCATGCGCCTATCCTTCTCCATGAATATCTCCATCACTCTGCTGTAAAAATCGTCCTGGATTGCCTGCCTTCAGTTTTTAAAATCTGGCTACTTCAATGGAGATGATCGCCAAGGAATAGAGTCGTCTTCTTTGTGATACACAAGGCAGTAAATATCATGTGAACTGACTTTGTCTGGAAGGTGATGTCATCTGAGTGGGCTAATACACAAACTGGCGGAGAGGGTGGAATTAATTAATTAAATTAATCAAATTTATTTATTATTAAATAAGTAATAATAAAAGTTGGGCAGCTCTAGTCCTCCTTTATCTTTGGTCTTCTGTAGTGTTTTATGCTAACACGTGGGAATTTATCATTCCAAAGAAATTTAAAGATAAAGGAGTTCAGAGATCTAAACCAGTCAAATGATGGTTTATTTGGAATCATTAAGAATAAGTAATTAATTCTAGGCAAAACCATCATTTTATTGAAGCTACCCTTCCCATGAGTGAAATGGGTAGAAATTTCCATCTCGCAAGATGATTCTCAACTTTCTTTAAAAACGGGATGTGCTGCCAGTCTAGGAGAAACATTGATACCCAAATATGTAATATTCCCTGACTGCAGTTGTATAGTTGAAAGAACAATTAATTGGAAGAACTGTAGAATTCTGCGAATTTATAGAATAATCTGAAATTCTTGAGAAGGAGTTTATCAACCCAATAACCAGACAGAGGGAGGTTTGTGAATGTTGGAGAAAAAATAATACATCAGCAGCATAAAGATGGATTTTATGTTCTATGTTCTTGCATTTTATACCCTTAATATCAGTAGTTTGCCTGATCACTGCAGCTACAGGTTTGATGAAAATAGCAAACAGTGAGGGGGAAAGCAGGTATAACATATTAAAATGATTTCTGTGCATTTTTCCTAAATAAACAAAGTTCAAAAAAATATTTTTTGAAAGAAAATTAAAGCAAAATCTTTTTGAGATGGAGTAAAGAAACTGTAATTCAAAAACAGAACAAAATTTTAAGAGAGAATCTAAAACTAAAGTATTGATCTTACCATGCTAGTACTGATATCGATATCTTGGATCGATCTGCCTACCTCTGGTAATTAGAGCTGGGTTGGAGAAAAGTGCGTGGCAATGGACACACCACAAACGCACAAGGGTAGTGTAGAAAAGCTGCCAGACAAAAGGCATGCCCCAAAATAACTGATATGTTTGCTATCGGCATCACAAGGCGGCATGTTCAGGACCGGAGAAAGAGGCAGAATTAAGGATTTGTCGAAGAAGGAGGATGAGGAGTGATATATGACCCAGGAATAGATTGAGGAAGAGGTCAGATAGCATCTGCCAGCCCAGTAAGAAGAAGTAGCTGAAACGTTTATGAAGAGGGACATGAGGAAGGCTGTTGTCAATGAAAGTGAAGAGATTATAATAATATTAATTAGTAAATTAAAGCAAAAAATGTAAAAAAAAAAAAAAAAACAAAAACAAAACAAAAAAAAAACAACAAAAAAAACTAAGAAAAATAAGAAAGTTAAAGCTGTTAGAATTATTACAATGATTAGAGACACATCTACATTAAATAACATCTGGGGAAATTTTACCCAAAAGTCTGAAAATGGTTATGAGACTTATTTTATTCAGTCAGACTTAAAAAATGCATAATAATATTAACCTGTAGAGTTATGTTTGATTTGTGTGCAAAACTACAGTTTTGTGCACAAACTGTGTGAGACAGAATTGCCTTTATAGTCCTTGTTTTCAAAGAATTCTCTAAGTAGACTTCATGTCCATCTTAGTGTTATTTTAGCCATAAAGTTATAGTTTGCAGGTGTACACCTTAAAGTTATCATCACCTAATATTAGTGAAATATTGGTTTTCCAAGATGGGTGATTGGTAACCAGAGAAACAAACAATTATCTCTGTTTTTCATACTTTAAGGAGCCACTTTGATGAGGAGCTCTTTATTTTACATGGATATATGGTTTTATTATGGGCATAATTGTGTATTTGTGTAAACAGCATATTTCATAAAACACTGAAAAGACATCTCTAGCAGAGTTTCTTTAACATCCACTTTTACTTCAAGATGGGAATTGTGACCCTGTGGCCATCTCTCCCAAGATGAAAGTCTCTGAGTAGAGAAGGAGTGTATCAGTTTTTTAACATGGTTACTCTCTTCCTTTTTGGCTTCTGCGCTTTATTTTAATTACTGAAACAACACAACATGCAAATATATCCTTTGGTATGTCATGTACCTTTGCATATCATATAAATAATCATGGTGGGCCACTGTGGCCAAAAAATGCCAGGGCCATATTTTGGTCCCAGTCCAGCCCTGATGCGTTGGTATATACCTATGAGTTGGATGTTGTTAGGAACGAAATACAATAAAGGAACTGATAATTAATGATCAGGAATGCACTGATCCTGTTAGAATTTACAAGGCAATCTTCTATTCCTATAGCCAACTATACTCCTCTTCTTATTCTCATACAGATCGCAGAGGCTCTCTTTGAATCTGTCAGTGAGCAGATTGCTACTGTGGACGAATGTTTTAAAAGCATATGTCTTGCAGAGATCCGAATGGAAGAAGTAGGAAAAGTATTGAAATGTTTGGCTTTAGATAAATCACCAGGCTCAGATGGCCTAATGGGTAACTTTTATAAAACACTTCTGGACTCATTTAAAATACCACATATTCAATATGCTATAAGAAATATACACAAAGTTTATTTTACCAACTGCAATGAAGCAAGGTGTCATAATCTTAATCCCCAAACTTGGCAAGGACCTAAAAAAAATTGACAACCTCCGTCCTATACCTCTATTAAACAATGATTAATCAATGATTACAAAATACTCACCCATATATACGCAAGTATATTAAAAACTGGTATTAATGACATTATTTCAAACACGCAATCCAGTTTTATCAAAGCACAGTCTGCTTCTAAACACACAAAGTGAAAAAAAATAGTAATTAAACAAATGAGTTTATACATGGGGGGGAGGAGTGGAAAGACAATGAAAAGTAATCTAGTTGTTGGGGTCTGGGTTTTATAGTCTGTTTTCAGTTCCAGCAGTTGTCCACCAGATGTCCTCCTGGAGTGCTCTCTGCAGAAAGGTGGTTTCTTCAGCAGGTGTGCAGCAGCACACCTGCAATTTGTCAGGCTCATCAAGAGTCTGCCACCAGCCCTTCAGTGCCTGAATGTTTACTTTCCATGGTAATTTCAAGCCTGCTGAGTTCTCTGCATTTCTTTGTACATACTTGCTCCAACACTTAACTTTTCATTGTCCTCCTTTAAAGGTACCTACGTCGACATCCTAAATCAGATTTGTTGACTCTCCAGTGACTCAAGACCATCTGAAAGTCCGCTGCCCAAAACCTGGATTTAAGTCTCCCACGGCTGACTCCACAAGACACTTTCTCTGATCTTCACCTATGCACAACCTGTCTGCCCTCCAACATACTCACTACTCCACTGTTTACTCCACGACTTCTTGTTTCTTTCATTCATTACTCTCCAGACGACTGCCTGGAAACTCACCAACCAAATTCCTATCACCCGGACCCCTCTCATCCCTCCCTGGTGTATATCCATTACAGTCCAGTAAGATCACTCTCCTTAAATGTCTCCCTCTGCATCATTCTGTTCTCATATTCTCTCCAGTGTTACCGATTCTCCACATATCTAGAACCACCCTGGATCAACACCTTTCATTCACTAATTTATATTAATTCTTTAATAAACATCTTAAAACTCTATCTCCAGGAAGTGTTGCGTGTGGATCAGGCAACTTACTAAAAACATGACACAAGTAACTAAAACAGATAGGTGAATGAACTGGAGAAAAAAAAATAGTTTCAGTTAGTTTATCATATGATGCAGCTCCACATCTTGTTTATCCATGAATATGGATAAGAAGTGGTAGAGATCCTTGTGAAAAGTGGGGTAAGATGGTTTTGTTTTTAAAAAAACATTTGGTAATGAAATACTTTCCCATAACATTTATTACTTTCAATAGTTATATTGAAATAGTTAGTTATATAAATATAAATAGTTAGTTTATATTTTTCTTTTCTCCAGTAGCCAGTAGTGCACACCATCCCACAAAGCTTTACAATACACACATTCATAGGAAAGATGTTCTGTCAACTCTATCTCCATCACAAAATAAACAGGTGTTATCAAAACAAAATGAAGTCTGGGGAATTCCTTGGAGGGGTAAAAACCTGAAAAGATTTTGAAGTGGACTTCCTCAGCTTTGGAGGAATGGGGAGATTTAAATTTGTTCTAATTTTTTTTTTTTTTTCTTTGATCCTTTGGGAAGAAATGTGATGTGTAATTTGGATTTGATATACAAAAGGAAACAAAGTACAACTAAAAAAATCCCCTAATTTTAGAACACGTATTTTTACTTTATTTGTAATTTTGTGCCCATTAATCAAAAATCCAGCAGAACAGGGGCTCTATAAACAGTATTCTCAGAGAGCTGTACATAAAATATTTAGGGGAATAGCTCTGATAATTTTTTGAAACTGAAATCTTCAAAAGACATAACAACTCTATCATTTAATAAACGTATCACAGACCATCTAACTTGTTCATGCCAAATATGTTCAAAGATTGATTTGTTTCTAACTTATATGTAAAGGTGAGGGAGTATTGTGTGGGCTATGGTTATATTTGATTCGATTCATTTCCAGAATAATAAAACTTGCTGGTGAAAGAAGGAAAGTTTTACAGGCAGTTTTCTGATGTCAAAGTCCCATTTAAGAAGGAAGTTAACACCACCAATATTTGAAAATATTTTACTTCGAATATGGAACCATAGGCCATTTTGATTAATTAAATATGACTGAAGCCAGTTAATTTTTAAGATGTCATTCAGGCTGTCAAATTCAATTGCTTGCAGTCGTCTATCTTCAAACTGTTTGATTAAATTACCTTGTCTAACATAGTGTGTTGGTCATGCCATCAGCTAAGTGACTGATAGAGAGCTCTTTGCCTAGCACAGATAATTTATCCAATTGAGTCTTTTTAATTAATATGGAAAGCATTTCTATAGCTCCAATAAATAGCAAAGGTGAGATTGGACATCCTTGTTTTATACCTTTGTTGACCCAAAATCTTTGCGAGGTACCATATGGAAGACACACTGAGTTGTTTGTATCTTTGTAAAGTATTTTAATTAATAAATTTATTTCCAAACCCAAAGAAATACAAAGCTCATGTTCTATCATATCGAAGGCTTTATCGAACACTCTAAAAACAATACAGAACCTTTATTTTCAATGAAGTGGTTATAGTCAATTATGTCCAAAATAAGGCAAATATTACTATGTAGAGCAGCCTTTTAGAAATCCAGACTGAGTGTCAGAAATAATTTGGGATATGCCTGATTTTAACCTGTTTCCAAAAATGTGGGCCAGGAGCTTGTAATCATTATTTAATAGTGTTTTAGGTCTTAAATAATCAAAAAGAGTTGGATCTTTCCCAGGTTTAGGAATGAGTGTAATAATGTTTCATACTGTGTGTTGGGCAGCCATTTTCTAATATTTACATAAGCATTCCAACCACAAGGGTTCTGATATAAACCCAAAAATATTTGTAAAAGTTACTTGTCAGGCCATCACAGCCTGGGGCCTTATTCTTTGATAAAGCACATAAAGCTTTACCCAGTTCTTCTATGGTAATTCCGGCCTCACATGTCTCCTTATAATTGTCATCAATTTTAGGAATTAAATGCTGAATAGAATGATAGAATGTTTCCACCATAGGCTCATTATATGAGGAAGAATATAAATTGCTGTAAAAGGTAAAAAATTTTTTGGGATATTATTTTTGAGTCTGTGCATGGTTTATCATCAGTTTGCAAGCAATTTATCGCATTTCTTTGTTGTCTAATTTTTTTCTAATCTACAGAAATATGCGGTAGTTTTCTCACCATCATCAATCAATTTAGCTCGGGATCTTAAATATGCTCCTTTGGCTTTTTTAGTATAAATATCATCAATATCAGATTGCAGAATTTTCTGCACTCTTTGTCATCATGATTAAAAAAGGGGGTTAAAACAGATGTGACTAAGCTCTCTAATGATTTCTATTTCTTTTTTCTTATTTTAGATAGCTAATAATCTACTGTGTTTGACAGATTTTAATTCCAATTTTTCAACAGTACAAATCAAATTGAGGTGCTCAAGAATTTCATTATTAAAATTTTTTTTAGATGAGCAGGTTTGAGTTAAACTTCCAGTAACCTCTGTTATGGGATTTTTTTCAGGTGAGTTGTGATATTGAAGTCATCAGGTTTAAACAGAAAAAGACTGTCCTAGCTGATTTGCTTCTCTCCTAGGATCCACTAGGCTAAGATCTAAGCAAAGATTATGTAAAACTAAATTTATATGATGAGATTGGAATTCAGAAGGTGATCTTTCAAGCCATTCATTATACACCATATTGAAATCTCCTCCCAACATAAAATTGTTTGTGGAATATTTTTGAGATAGTTCTTTCAGATGACAAGTTAATTCAGTCAATAAAAAATTGTTCTGAGTAACACTGTTGTAACCATAAACATTATAGAGAATCAGAAAGCTATTTTCCACCTTGAGTACACAGATTATCCAGTATCCAAGGTTGTCTTTCCTATGAGTTTCTAACTTATTGTGAAAGTTTTGAAATAGTAAAGCAACACCAGCAGATTTGTTTGTACTATGAGACAGAATTATATTTTCCCACACTGATTAGACCAGTCTCATCTATCTCAATAGAATGTGTTTCTTGTTAAAATATGCAGTTAGCTTTTTTATTTTTACAAAAGAGAAATATTGATTTTCTCTTAACACTATCCCTCAATCCACAGGAATTTAAAGACACACAATTAAAATTGGAAATAAAAATGGACTAAATGGTGAGAACAAGAAAACAAAATAATACGTTACATCCCCTGGTTCAACACCTAAAAGAGAGAGAGATCCACTACATTGGCACAATCCACATAAACAGGATGAAAAATTGCATCATGAGGGATGACAAAGAATTGGAAAAGAGTTCAAGAAGGTCAGTGGACTTCAGAGTGAACCAGGACAAGAACATAAGATGGTACATGTACATCTGATGGCACACTGTTACAGTAGCAGTCATCAATGCTTGGAACCTCTGCAGAAGAGATCAGCTGAAAGCTACAAGCCAAAAGGAAACCCATGGCTCTACAAAGGTTTCAGGCTTCTGTTGGCACTTCTCTCACAAGTGCAGGAAATGTCAAAATCAAGTGTGGTAGACCACTATCCTCTCCAGAGGAGACTCCAACACTGCCCTGTAAAAGACCAAGCTGCGGTGTGCCTCTTTGATGTCAGAAAGGATGGCACTGATAATTTTCCAACATGGGAAACCCAGCAGAGATGCAAGCACTGCATTGGCAATCACTTTTCACATGCCTACTGTAGAAAGTGTAAGGTACATCTGCCTGAAAGAGGACAGAAAGTGTTCTTATGCCTATGACAATGTGAAATAAATGTCTGAAAAAAGATGTATGTGAAAAAAAAAAAAAAACTAAGAGAAAAACTGCCTGAAGTGTTCTATGTTTTCGAAATGTTATGGACAAATTTTGTTTTTCTATCAAAAACTGATATTGTTGTGAGCAAAAAGTTTTTAAAAAGATCCTGTTGTTCAACCAAATGTGATCTAAAAAACTATGAACTAAATTATATATATATATATATATATATATATATATATATATATATATATATATATATATATATATATGTATAAATTTATTTATTTATTTATTTTTTTTTTTTTTTGAGCGGCGGGGATTTCAAGGCTTTCATAAGGATCTAAAAAGTCAGGCTTGAAAGGGTTCGACTCATGCAAAACTCTTAACACTATGCTTAAATGGGGACTGTGCAGACTTATTTACTTGATTTTAATTTATTCATCTATTTTTGGTCGCTCTTTTTCCTTAACCTACCTTTTATTTATTTAATTTTCCTTTTTTGTTTAAACTTGTAATTGTATTGTTTTGTTTGTGTTCAAGAACAAATAAAGTTGTGGGAAAAAAAGAACGTTTTGGAGTTTCAATCCCCTTGAAGAGACGCCGGTGCATTCCAGACGGGTACTCTGTTTTTAAAAAAATCTTTCCTATCTTTTTAAGAGATCTGAAGAAATCTGCCAATATGGACGAATGGACGAATAAATTAGTCAACAAAGTATTGCAAGAGCTTTCTTTATCTTCGTTATATTTTGATCAGGCAATAAGTAAGCCACCTATGCGTTTAAAGCCTTGGAAACATCGCCTTCACGCATACATTTTCTGCCGTTAATCGAAAATCCAGTTGATCACGAACACCGCTTACTACTTAAGTGAGTTTCTAATGTGTTTAAGACATCTTTATTGTGCCAGTTTTGCTATGTTTAAGGAGAAATAGTGTCGCAGCAGATGGTGGCAGTTTTGTATAGAAATTTTAATTGTTTTGCCCTGTTGTTTCTCTGAGAAGTTTGCTTCATGCTAGTCCAGTGTTCGCAAGTATCCGATCAGTCTGTGTTCTTCACCTCTGCCGTCATTCATTTCCCGAATAATGTTTTGAGCAGGAACAACACGCGGTGTCGAATGGTTCGGGGGCACGTGTTAACTGTTCTATCCAGTAAACAAACCTAAAGGAGATCTGAGTCAATGTGTTAGAGCCCTTGCACTGTTCAGTGACGGCTGTTGTGTTTTAACCAGGCGATCGCGATGGGCGCCACCAGCCTGGAAAAGATCAAAGCCCTGCAGAGAAACCCGGCTAATATCAGAAACCTGTGCATTCTGGCACATGTTGATCACGGTAAGTTCACTGTCCAGCTTCTAGACGCCGCTGTCACTGATAACGATCCTAACTTTACATTTCATCAGTGGATTCGAGCTGACAAAGGACAAATTGGAGTTAGTTAGTTTTCCACAGCAATAGATTGTAAAACTGATCCAGTATGAGCGGTTTTGAAAAGAATGTTGGTAGATTGTGACACAATACTTGGATAAACGAAGGGAATTCTCCATCTTACAGAATACATACATACATACATATATATGAAAGGGATCAATAGTGCCAGTGCCAACCCCTGTTAGAAACTCATATAAAATCTGACAAGCGAATATAAAAAGTCTAAATGCCAAAAAGTTTTGCCCATGAATAAAACATTTTTTGTAAGAGCTCAAACTTTTTTTCCTGAAGAAAAATAAGTAAAAACCACGTTGGTCTAGTCATTCATTGGTCTAGTCATTCATTGGTCTAGTCATTCAGTGCAGAGCTATCAGTGACTGTTGGAACCTTTAGATCAGGGGTCTTCAAGTCCGGTCCTCAAGTGCCAGTGTCCTTCAACTTTTAGATGTGACTCTGCTCCAACACACCTGAATCAAATGGCTGATTCTTGTGCACTCTGCTTTGTCTTCTCAAACCTTCAGCCAGTCATGGCAGATGGCCGCTCGTACTGAGCCAAGTTCTGGTTCTGCTGTAGGTTTCTTCCTGTTAAAGGGGAGTTTTTCCTTTCCACTGTTGCTACATGCATGCATACATGAGGGATTCTAGAATTGCACCGCTCAGGGTGGCAACATATTGGAGTAGCTCTGTAACTTTTATTGAGATTTTTTTCATTTTTCAAAATTTAATTCTTGCATTTTGTGGGAAAAAAAAGCTCTTTTGGACAATCGTTCCTTTTTGTATTGGATGCTGTGCAGCTGGATTGATTTTTTTTTCCCCCAATACTTTATTTATATTTTTCTCTTTTGTTATGATGCGTAACCATAGGAACAGGGTGGTTTACAACAGGGAGCAGCTGATTAACACTGCAAAAGCAGAAATAGTACGACAACTGAAGCCAGAAATCCCAGAGGAGTTGAAAAGGAGGTGTTGTGGATGCAGAGCAGGAGCAAAGAGGAGCGACAGAAGGAGGAAGTTCAAAATATCTCTGCTATCCATCATAATGGGCAACGTGAGATCATTAGCTAACAAATTGGATGAACTTCAAGCCCTGACAAGGACTCGTTTAGAGTATCAGGAATGCAGTATTATATGTTTTACTGAGACATGGCTACAGGATCATATCCCCGGCTCCCAACGTATCTCTACCGGGCTTCCTTACTGTATGGGCAGACAGAGATTTAAAGAGTAGCAGGAAAAGGAAGGGAGGTGGACTGGCAGTGGCAGTGCTAGTCAACAGATGGTGTCACCCAGACAAGGTTACTGTGAAGTGTCGTCTCTGCAGTCCAGACATAGAACTATTGGCAGTAAGTTTTCGTCCATATTATTTGCCAAGAACGTTCACCTGTGTTATTTTGGTAGCTGTTTACATTTCACCCTCAGCTGTTGCCGACACTGCATGTGATGTCATCAGTTCCATTGTTGCTCAGTTGCAGACACAACACCCCAATTTTGTGGCATTATCTGGTGATTTTAATCACGCCTCACTCTCTCCGACACTGCCAACATTTCAACAGTTTGTCAGCTGCTCAACCAGAGAAAACAAGACATTGGATCTGTTTTACACAAATGTCAAGGATTCATCCAGAACAGTGAGATGGTTCCCTAATAACCCTTGAATCACCAGTTAACGAAAGGAACTGTTGAAGAGTAAAAAAGAGCCTTTAGGGAGCGAGACAGAGAGTTATTGAGGAATATACAGAAGCAGCTCAAAGCCAAGATTAGAGACAGCAAGGAGGTGTATAGGAAGAAGCTGGAGAGTAAACTGCAGAGGAACAATATGTGTGATGTATGGTCAGGGATGAAGAAGATCACAGGCTTCAAGCAAAAGGAGGATGAGATCGTTTTGTGTTTAGACAGAGCAAATGAGCTGAACATATTCTTCAACAGCTTCAGTTCAGGAACAAGCTCACCATCCTTCACTCCTGTCTGTCTGTGTGTGTGTGTGTGTCTATGTATGTATATATCTATATATATATATCTATATATATATATAGATATATATATATATATCTATATATATATATATATATATATATATATATATATATCTATATATATATATATCTATCTATATGTGTGTGTGTGTGTATATGTGTATCTATCTCTCTCTCTATCTCTATCTCTCTCTCTCTCTCTCTCTCTCTCTATCTCTCTCTCTCTCCTGTGTGTCTGTCTGTGTGTCTGTCTGTGTGTCTGTCTGTGTGTGTCTGTGTTTGTGTGTCTGTCTGTGTGTCTCTCTCTCTCTCTGTCTCTCTCTCTCTCTCTCTCTCTCTCTCTCTCTCTCTCTCTCTCTCTCTCCTGTGTGTCTGTCTGCGTGTCTCTGTGTCTGTCTGTGTGTGTCTCTCTCTCTCTCTCTCTCTCTCTCTCTCTCTCTCTCTCTCTCTCTCTCTCTCTCTCTCTCTGTCTCTGTCTTTGTCTGTGTGTGTCTCTCTGTCTCTGTGTCTGTCTGTGTGTGTGTGTCTCTCTCTCTGTCTCTCTGTCTCTCTCTCTCTCTTTGTCTGTGTGTGTGTGTGTCTGTGTGTCTGTCTGTGTGTCTGTCTGTCTGTGTGTGTGTGTCTCTCTCTCTCTCTCTCTCTCTCTCTCTCTCTCTCTCTCTCTCTCTCTCTCTCTCTCTCTTTGTCTGTGTGTGTGTGTGTCTGTCTCTCCTTTCTGCCCTGCGTGCTCCGCCCTCTCTCCTTTTTTTCAGACTCTTGTCCATTTTTTCTGTCCATGTCTAGTTTTAGATTAGTTTAGTTAACTGGGTTGTAAAACTATGAAATCCTTCATTTGTGTTGTGCCATTTTTAGGTAAAACTACTCTGGCTGACTGCCTTGTGGCAAGTAATGGGATCATATCAAGTCGACTGGCTGGGAAGGTAAGGTGGAACAGGAGAAACCTGCTCCATCACACCAGTGTTCAGTATTTGTTGTTGTCTGTGCTGCTGAATTCAGTGGTTTTTCTATGATGGTGTTCCAGCTGAGGTATCTGGACAGCAGGGAGGATGAACAGGTTAGAGGAATCACCATGAAGTCCAGCGCCATCTCTCTGCACTACAGCACAGGTACTGCGACACTTCATAGCATAGATTCCTCAGCTGTAGACCTAAAGCTGAGCTCTGATGTCAGTAGTGTCCGTGTTTTTGTATAAATTAGAAATTACTTTGTCTATTTTGGTGAAGTAATGATAGATGTTAGTGTTATATGAAACCATGCAGCAAGAGGAAGGGCTAAAGATAAACGTTGTCTAATGCTGATGCATCAATCACCCACTAGTTTATCACTTCTCAGGATTTTCTATCAGCTGCTGATGAATATTCACAGTATTTGAAGTCTTTAAATAGTTTTGGTATCACCTGTCTGCCTAGGTGACCAGGAGTACCTTCTCAATCTGATCGATTCCCCTGGTCACGTTGACTTCTCCTCTGAGGTTTCCACGGCTGTCCGTCTGTGTGATGGGGCCATCGTGGTTGTTGATGCTGTAGAGGGTGTATGTCCGCAGGTAAACACTGTTCACACTTTTCCAGTGGTAAACGTCACTGACTGAAAGGGAATGTTGCAATGATTCTGCATTTGTTTTGTTTGTAGACCCAGGTTGTACTGCGGCAGGCATGGCTGGAGAACATCAGGCCTGTTCTTGTCATTAATAAGCTCGACAGACTCATCATGGAGTTGAAGCTCACTTCTCTGGAAGCCTACACCCACCTGCAGAAGATCCTGGAACAGGTCAGGAGTCAAACTCTTATGTGATGTAGACAACACCCACATTGGCACCAAAGGAAAACTTTAATTAGTGCTTGTTTTGTAAAACAGCCTTTAAGACTGGCTTGATGCATTCCGTTGATGAAGAAAATGTCTCGTTCTTTGTAGGTTAATGCTGTGACAGGAACTCTGTTCACATCTAAAGTGCTGGAAGAGCGAGCAGAGAAAGTGAAGGAGGAGGTGGACATGGACCAGGATTTGAGTGGCGATCAGGTTTATGACTGGAGCGCTGGACTGGACGAGGCTGACGACTCTCACCTCTACTTTTCTCCTGACCAAGGAAATGTGGTGTTTGCAAGCGCCATAGATGGATGGGGTTTCAGGTCAGCTGCTCATTCACAAATCTCTAAGGCATAAAACAATATTCACTGTATATAGTGTCCCTCCAAATTCTTGGCACCCTGGGTAGAGAGCTGCAAAAAACCTGCAAATAAATGTATCTTTTGATTGTCTCATAATTTTGGACTTGTCTGGGCCTAAAGCTCTGGGAGAGCTTTTGGCCAGGACAAACCTGTTTCTTCACAGCATTTAGCCAACTAAATTGTATTGGCATTTAGCCAATACAACTTATTCTTTTTTATTCCATTTTCTCACTCTACAGCTCCCCCTGATTGTGGATGATAAGCACAGTGTGTTTTTAGCTGGAAACCTAGAAACTTACTGATTTCTTGTAGAGCTTTGTTTACAAAATGCATCCCATTATCACTGGAAATCACCTCCGGGACCCCCCAGCATGTATTGACCTCCGTCAATAAAGCTTTTGCGACGGCACAGCTGTCTGCGTGTTTTGTTGGAAAAGCTTCAACATATTTGGAAAACATGTCCACAACCACTAAACAATATTTCTTCCCTTCAGCAGGTGTCAGCTCAATGAAGTCCATCATCAGATGCTGAAATGGAAACTGTGGGTGTGGATGTGCAGCTTGTAGCTGTGCAGGAACCTTAGAAGGGTTTCGAGAAGCACAGATCAAATATCTTTGGCAATAATTTTCAGCTGTTACTGTGAACCCATTTGTGTACCAGTATTTTTTAACCATGTCTAACATTCCTCCTTTGGAGGGATGGCAAACCAGGGAAAGAAATGCTTAGGGAGACATGCCATCAGAAAAATGCTACCCATAGTTGCTGTCAAAAGTACATCCAGCTTTTTTTTCCATTTGTCTTTCTCCTGTGGGGTAGAAAAGGATTGCATTTCAGGAACAGTAACAGCATGCATGCTGTTACTGTCAGACAAAGGGAAGCTTCAGCTAAAGGGAGAGGCCTCAGAGCTGCTGCTTTCGCAGCCGAATCTGCATCCGCATTCCCTCTAGAAAAAGAGTCCGGCTGTCCTGTATGCGCAAGACATTTGACCACGCAATGTTTTTGAGTAGCAATACAGCATCCAAAAGGTCAGAGACTTGTGTAGCATTCAAAATAGGTTTTCCATTTGATTTTAAAAAGGATCGATGTTTCCGCAATGCTCCAAAGTCATGCACCACTCCAAAAGCATATCTGGAATCAGTGTAAATAGTCACAGTTTTTCCTTCCGCTAACTTACAAGCCTCAGTCAGAGCAATTAAGCTGTTTGAGCAGAGTAGTGCAGCGGCAAAGGACCTGAACACAAAACACCTGAGTTAGAGCAAACCGCAAACCCGACTTGATTCAAACCTGCAGCAGAATGGGAGGAGGAGCCATCAACATACAAGAGATCAGTGTTAGACAAAGAGGTGTCTTGTAAGTCAGGACGAGGGGTACAAACAACATTTAAGACAGCTGCGCAGTCATGACTTTCACCATCCTCCTCTGTAGGCAGAAAGTGTGGCTGGATTTAAAGTGGTACAGCGTTCAAAGTGATATATTGTTTAATTGTAATATTAGGCATGCCCAATAAGATTGAGGAGTACCTGAGCCACCTTGCTGCTGATAAATGAGAAGTCTTTTGTTCCAGGAGGAGAGGATGGTAGTGACAGAATGCAGAAGAAAAACTGTCAATGAGTTATAACCCACGCTAACACAGCTTTATCTGTAGCCGCAATAGCGCGTAAACAAGCAGGTAAGCCGGCTGCAATGGCATCAAGCTTACTGGAATAATAAGCCACAGGTCGCAATTTGTCACCATGGGATTGCAACAACACAGGTGACATGAAACCAGATCATCCACCATTTGAATAAATGGTTTATCAGAGGTTGGTAAAGCTAACACAGAGGACAGGGCTGCTTTCAGATCAGTGAAAGCCAGTTCCTCCTCTGGAGTCCATTGAATTTTATCTGCAGCTGCCAAGCCCCGCCCATATATTAAACCGGCCAACGGAGCTTCCAGCTCAGAGTAATTTAGAATGTGAGCTCTACAGTAGCCTGTCATACCCAAAAATTACATCATTTGTTTCTTTGTGATCAGCTTTGGGATTTTCTGAATCGCTTCAATCCGCTGAGATGACAGTTTTCTTCTTATGTGAGAGAACATGACCCAGAAATGTTACTTCCTCCTGCACAAACTGTATTTTAGATTTTGAAACTTTGTGACTTTTGTCATAAAGATGTTGAAGCAGTTTTAAGGTGTCTTTCCTACATTGATCTGCTGATTCTGCACAAAGGAGCAAATCATCTACATACTGAACGAGAACAGTTCCAGGAGTCAGAGTTAAATCAGCCAGAGATTCCTTCAGCGCGTTGTTATAAATGGTCGGATTTTCAGTATAGCCTCGGCAAAGGCGGCTAAAACAATATGGCTTTCCATCAAACTCAAAAGAATTCTCATACTGGCTGTCCTTGAGGACAGGAACAGAGAAAAGTGCATTTTCCAGGTCTATTACTGAGAAATATTTGGATTGTGGTGGAATTGGTGACAAAATTGTGGAAGGTTTCAGTACTGATGGTGCGCAGGTCACAACAGACCAGTTGACAGCCTGGAGGTCCATGACGAATCTCCATTCGTCAGGTACTCCAGGGGGCCTAATCTTTTTCACAGGGAACAACGGTGTTCTCACAGGTGAATTTGGACAGGGAACAATTACTCCAGTTTTGAGGAGGGAGTCGGTTACAGGATGGATTCCCTCTAAAGCCTCCTTTTTCAATGGGTATTGTTTCTGACATGGCCTCTAATTTGATTTAGGAGTTATAACAACTGGCTCACAATCTGTGATGAGATCAACGTCAAATTTGTGAGCAGCCCATAATGAATTTGGCAGCTTTGCAAGATCTGCATCAGCAGAAGAGCAGATCGGCATAGCTGAAAATAAATGTGTGTGAAATCAACTGCACTGTACGAGTGCAGGCAACAACAGCGG
This sequence comes from Anableps anableps, assembly GCA_014839685.1. Taxonomy (NCBI): domain Eukaryota; kingdom Metazoa; phylum Chordata; class Actinopteri; order Cyprinodontiformes; family Anablepidae; genus Anableps; species Anableps anableps. Next base: position 684,784 of record CM026067.1, on the reverse strand, counting down.
GACAGTGTGTTTTAAAAACATTTTGAGAAGGAGACACAAACACGTATGGGACATCAGTCTCCCTCCAGTCTGTGACGTGCCTAACAAACAACCCTACATCCTGCCATTCCATAGTTTTAGACTTAGCCAATGATACATGCGGCACTGAACGAGAAACTTGAAAAAAAATGCAGCTGTTCAGAAGTCAGAGTCACAGATAAGGCTGCTATGCAATCATTACACTACATGTCAGTGAGCTGCAATTTCACACTTTTAATTTTGTACCAAATGTCCTCATTGTCAAAGGGAGGTCTGTCAGATACATGTGAGGTAAAATATTAGTCATCTGCAGCCATTATGTAACTGTCAAGTGTCACAGTATTTACTGCTAATGTGACAAAATGTTGAGGCACAGGACCAGCTGGAAGCTTCCACTCATATACATATAGGGGGCGTTTCTGTAGCCCAATGTACAGCAGTGTAGCCATGCTCAGAGTTCTCATCATCAGTCCATCAGGAGTAGAAATGATAACTATATTCAGTCTGCACATCAAATCTCTACCCATAAGATTTAAAGGACACAAGGGAGACACCAAAAAAGAATGTTTTAACTGCACTCCCTATGGAGTGGAACACTTTAGAGGAACAGAAAAACTTTCTTTAACTGTTTCACTCAAAGCAGAGACAGAATGAACATAATGACCACTAAGTTTTGGCTTTTATTTGATACATTTAGCTGATAAAACAGAGTGAGTTGCACCCGAGTCAACAACAAAAGAAATTTCTTCACCCATCACCATCATAGGAAACATAGAAACAGGCATTCTTTTAAAGCATTTTAACATTAAAATCATCTTGCAGCTGTTTGTGTGTGAAGCCCCATGCCCCTTGGGTGTTCCCTCCTCAATGCGGTTGGCAGCCAGATCTAGGATCCAGTCCCTCACCTGTCAGTTGCCGTTGTCATGCTGCTGCTGTCCCTCTGGACATTCATTCTTCCAATGTTCCAACTGTCCACAATAATGGCAAACATCAGAGCACGCCACTGTCCTTTTCCCCGACCTCTGCCATGGCGTCCTTGGCCACGACCACGTCCTCAAGGAAAAGAACCATGTTGGTTGGTGCCATAATACAGAGTCAGGGCAGCATTATGCAAGTCAGTGTTTCTTTTGTCTACTTTTTTCTTCTTCCTATTGTTGATAACATCATTGCTGTGTAAAGCATGTCTTTTCAGTTCCTCAAAATGCACCCTGTGTCACCATCCAACATAAAGGGTCTTGGTTTGCGCCGCAGTCTTAGGGAGCAGTCCTTCTATGATATATCTACACAGCATCTTTTCCCAGGGCCCTAAAACAGTGAAATCAGCAGGCCGTTCCATACCTGAGTGTTTATTGAACGCTTCTTCCATGCGATGAAGGAAATCAAAGACAGACTCATCTGGACGTTGTTTCACTCGCTGTAGCACGGCACAGTCAGTTCTCTGGGGAAATTTAGTGATCACGTCAGCGCACACCCGGTCGATGGCAATATACCATGGGCCATTAGGGTGATTTGCATCACCATCCTCACCTCCTGTCGGCTGGGTAGGCCGCACTGCAGGATCTGGCAACCTTAGTCCAACTAAATCTCCAGGTTTGATTTTTACTGCAAGAAATCCGCCGGCTTTCTTTGCCGGCGGATTTCTTCGCCCGTAGGTCTCATTTCATGGCATAGAATTCTAAATTCTGCAGCAAACTTCTTGCCATCCTGTATGGGATCTGGGAGGAGACCAGCGCTGGCATGAATGTCAGCTTCAGTCCATGGTCTGAACACCAACTGAAGTTCATCAGCTCCGGCCACTTCCAGCATGGGGCATTGGAGAACCGCTCCTTCCTTTTTTTCCTCTCACTGTTTTCCACTCCATAGCCATTTAAAATCAGGATAGGCGCCAAGAAAGGAGAGTAGAGGTGGTTTCTGGCCCTTCGATGATCCCTATTGTTGCTCATCTGCTGGCTGTTCTATTTTAGGAAGAGGAGGGGAAGGAGGGTGAATGACGATACCCATTATTCCGCTGGGGCCGCTTTGCTTCCTGGGACTGCCTTGTGCTGCATGTTGATGTGCAGGTGGAAGCCGTCGTGGAGGGGGACAGGAGTCTAGGTCTGGATCAGCCACCTGGAGGGCCAGCAACTGTGCGTGTAATGGAGCATAAGGACAGGAGGGTGAAGCATCACTAAGTCTGTATGGAGGTGCAAACATGGGGTCACCAGCATTATGACTAATGTTATCCTGCCTGTTACCCACATCCCCAGACAGATCTTTTCCCCCTGCCATCTGTTTCAGTTCAGACTTTCTTTCTCTAACTTCAGCTTCTCGCATCCATTCATTCTAACATTTTTCCCATCTTTCTCTCTGATCTAAATCCTCCTTTTTAATCTTCTTACTTTTCTTTTTCTCCCAGTCCTCATCCAACAGCTCTTTCACTTTATTTCAGTGATTTACACTCAGATATCCACCCTTTAGTAAACCAAACATATCTTCCCAAATCAAAGCACATTCAACACAATCATATCCACCTTTTCCTCTCTTTATTTTATAAATTGCAGAGTCTGGAGGAGGCACCCCTGATGCTTTTGAAGTTCTGCAATCCATTTTTTTTACCCTTACAGTGACACATCTTCCGTCTAGCTTTCTCCTTTTAAAAGGTGTAGAAATTGCTAAGACCACCCGCAAAATCAGTTATTTTACTAATACCTTATTGTCACCATAAGAATCATCCCTGTATATTCCTTACAGGGTACCTTGGCCCTCAGCTGATGTCCTCCCTCCGCCAACTCTGCAGCCTAATTGGTTAATTATTAGGAGATGATGGTTAACGTGTAGTAAAAAAAAAATTCTTTAGAGCAATTTCTCACCCGGATTTGTTTGCAGATCTATGCTCCGGATCTGATTGGCCAGAAGCTGTGGGCAGGCTCTAGGACCCCCCCCCCCCTTTTACAACATAGGTGGACTGAAGACAATTTTGAGTGTTCAGGCTGGCCAAACGCCCTTGTCCCCTGACGTGGAATTCCTCTGGCATGCTGAAGCTGTTCGTGACGCCAAAATTGTTGTGGATTTTCTTACTCAAAGAGGGAGAGAAGACAACTCATTAAATAAGAGAAAGACCGGACTTTGTCTTCATAGGTTTATTCAAAGGCATACAGTGTTTGAAGTCTCTGTCACTGAACAAGTCAGAGAAGCAGATCCCCGAACAGAATCACAGACATATATTTATACTGGTATGTGGGCATCATCTTATCTTTAGAGGAGAAGGAAGAAAAGCCCTCCACCCTAAATAGGGTGAGAAGTCTCCTAAGGTATTTATGAGTACCCTACTGTGAAACATCACTTTGGTCATGCAGCACTACCCCCAGACATTAGTGACAAGATCTCCTGGCGATAAGACTGGAATGTGTTCCCCCTAAATAACTAAAACACAGGGATCACAGAGTGAGTGGGGTAATAAAACATCAGAGCACTTAAAGATCCAAGAATGGGCATACCAGAAATTTGTCCATTACAGACTAAAGCCCTTTTTTCCCCATGAAATCATGTTAAGAACAACTGACATGATGCCACAGCAAGATCACTCTCCCCATGTGAAAGTGTAACTAAGGAAGATCTAACCTCTGACAAACGAACACGCTTATAAGGTGAAGGTAGTGAAGCTCACACTGATATATAAGACATTTGGTGAGGAATTTTTGCCTTGTCAGCCAACATTCAGGCAAATAAGATAGGAGGAAAAAATTCGAATGAGTCATACATCAGGTCTGTTGAGTTGTTGGCAGGAAACCACAGAGAAATTGATGTTCAAGTCCAGGATCTGATCTAAAAAGATTCCATATAAGGAGTGCTAAATTGATTTTGCAAAAAAAAAAAGTTTCATATGAACCTGTAAAGGAACTTTGTTTTATCTTCAGTGTCCCTTTGGCTCCGTGATGGTTTTTCTGCACTCTGATGGCTGTTACTATTCATTATTGTTTGTTAAATAACATGACACAATATTAAAGTTTAATCATGGAGTTTTTTATTTTGGTTTTATTGCATAAATATTCTCAGCAGTCTGGCTGCACTTATCTGACCCACTCAGACATCTTTTGCCCACATGATATGTGGAACATGCAGCAGACAAATATGATCTGCATCACCTTTTCTGGACTTTAGACTGAGGACATCCAGGCATAATGGTGTAACTTTGATCATGCATGTCAGTCTGTGTATGAATATTTGTACCACATGCCTGTAAAGTTACTGCTTTATAAAGAAACTGTATCAATTTGTAGCACAGCTCAAGACTGGTTTTGGAAATAGAATAAACTATATTCCGCCCTCTAAATGCTCTGGGTAAAGCATGTTGTAATTGCATGGTCCCCACTGAACGTTTAACCATTTTTCCTATTATTTTTCACCAAATCTCTACGACTGCAGCGCATGTGCTATGAAGAACTCTGACAGCTTTGTCTTTGTAAAGTGGGTTCAGTTCCTCCAGGTAAGGGGCATTTCACTTTGGGACAAATTACGACAGCCGATTGGTCAGTTGCTGACAAACCCACTGGATTGATTGACAGGAAGCGTAATGTCAGTTATTTGTCCAACACTACAAACACTTACATTCTCCTGTAAGCCTTCACAGTTGGAGGAGGAAGGCAGAGGGATCTTTGACAGTTTCTCTTTGCATAGTCTCTCTACATCATCTTAAAGTCTTGGTTCCTCTCCTCTGCTCTCTTTCTCTTCACCTCAGCCCTCCAGATATACTTCTGAGGTCTAAAATGGCCACATAGTTGAATTTAATTTATATTTAAACCCATTTTTTGATTTCTGGCTGTGTCCACCAGACATTTATTTAACTTGTCCTGGTCTTTGAGAATTCATGACTTCATGAATTCATGTCTGTTACTAGGTTCCCAGGTCATTTACAAGAGAATATGGCTCCTAGTATGAAGGATCCTCTACCATACGTAACTATTGTGAAGTATGGTGGAGGATGGTCATTGCAGACTTGACCAATAATGTTGGAATTCCCTGTATTCTTAAAATCATGCATCCCTTACGTTGATGATCCATTTCATTGTGGTGTTAGTGGTGTTCCTTGCAGCCAGATGGCTTCAGCTGAAGGTTAGAATTACCATGAGCCTGATTCAATGAGGGATTTATTCCTCCGTATTCTCCTTTGCTCTGTGAACATTTTTGATCTACTCTGCAAACACTCATTAATATTTCAGATCTTTTTATTAACTTCAGTGTTTTGTGTTAAAGGGATCCACGACTAGTTGAACTTGTTAGTCTGAATATGTTGTAATTTTCCCATTAACCTAAACGTTGTTTGTGACACGTAAAAATTCATTATTTCAAAAATTGTATATCTTTATTATATTTTTCACCTACGGAGGTCGCCATTTTTTCACCTACTCATGCCAGGCTGATGACGCGGGTAGGACCATGTGGAGTTGAGTCCATAAACAAAACACAAGAAGTTGAGGTTGTTGACGCTGACTAGGGCAGCCCACAAAATGTCTGGATGGAGGCAAACTCCCTCAAAGTTTTCATTTACTGTTATACACGAGATATCTGTTGAAACTAACAGGTGTGATCAGTTTGTAATCTACTGCTCACTATATTAGCTAGAGCTAATACCATTAGCTGAAGCTAACGGTAAATCAAAACCAACTGGAAGATAATGAAATGTTTAAAGTGACAATGAAGTATCTTCAAGTCTTTGTAACACAACATTCCAATATATTTGAGAAAATGTTTTTATCCCGGTGCTAACTGTAAACAGCTTGAGTTAGAAAGTGGAGATCTTTGCGGCAAACTGCCAGACTGACATCTCCAAGCAGCAGCAACACAAACACCAGCTTTTTCAACCAAATCTCTTCTCTTCCTCCATTTGGTCCCCCTCATCTTCATTTCCTCTCGTCATTTCTGCATTCCCTTCTATTTCAACGAGCTCCAGGGTTGAAATTGAAAGGGCTGATTGTTACTTATTGCACAGTAATTACTGTTCCGGCTAGACGGAGCTAGCGCTGTAGGTCCTGGCATACATCATCTACCCAGAATGCATTCCAGAGTAAACAACACAGTGACGTCCATATGACAATATTTTATTTAATTTTATAAAAACTAAACAGCCAACAGTATTTTTATTGCATTGTTTTTACATCTGTAACAAATGTTTCTCAAATAAAGTCTATTATTACAACTAATCGTGGATCTCTTTAAAAGGAAGCTGATCTGTTGTAAGGAAACATTCTAAAGCTTCAGTATCCTGATGACCACTGTTTTAGCTCAGCCAACATTAGGATTCTGTTGAGCAGAGAAACTCTTAATGTTCAACTTGTTAAAGGAAATGTAAGAAATCAAAACAGTTGCTGGAATGTTTAATAGGAAAATGTTCTAGTTTAATGGCCAGACCTTTTTGATTTTATTCTCTTCATCTTAATGAAATCAGGCAAAATACTTTTCAGATGTCAGTAATCCTGAATATGTGAATGACGGAGTGTTTATTGTTTATTGTTTTGCAGCATTCAGCATTTTGCCCACATATACAGTCAGAGAATGGGGATTAGGAGGGAGTTGCTGCTGAAAACCTTGTGGGGAGATTTCTACCTCAACACAAAAATAAAGAGAATCATGAAAGGAGCTCAGGTAATATAGATTTTAAACACTGGTGATATTTTTAAGCCTTTTCAGTATTTTTTTATGTTCTTGTTATGGTATAAAGGCTTTTTTTTTACTGTCAAGATGGCTTTAAAATGAATCAGAACGTACCTGGATAATGAGCATTAGACCTGTAGAGTCAGTTGTCATCAATACAGATAAGCCATTATTGTCAACAAAGTGCTTTTGTTGACAAATGTTAAAACATGAAGGGAAGTTCCAGAAGTTCTAAATGTCATTCCTAGATCCTATTGTTAATTGAGTTGTTCCTCAGTGAATCTCTGAGATCTTAGTTCCAGTCACACATGTCCACCTGGTCTCCTGTTTCTCTGCAGGCTAAAGGAAAGAAGCCGCTGTTTGTGCAGCTTGTGCTGGATAACATCTGGAGTTTGTATGATGCAGTCGTCTCTAGAAGGTGGGTTAAATACTCAGATTCTAGCTGCCAACAATGACACCATGAAAAATTCACTCAAGGAAATGAGTTACAGCACCAATAAGACGTTCAGGTCAGAGACATGGTTCCACAATTCTAAAGTTTTATTTTATTATAGCAAATTTTAAAAACAACAGAAGGAATGAGATGATGCTGTTTAGCCCTGAGGTTTGTCAGTAGAGGAAGTGGTCAAAACACTTAAAAAAAAAAACAGGCAGCCATTAGCAGGGATTCAGTCATGATGAGAACCTGGAAAGAAGTGCTTCCTGACCAGAGTTGTAAACTTCTGACTCCACCATGTTCCAGAGCTGCCACAAAGAAGCAGTTGTCTGTGGGCCTGTAGACATGCAGCTGGTCAGGTGGTGAGAACAACGAAGCACCAGGAAAAGCAGAAGTGTCTATGAGGCTGGAGACCAGATGCACAAGCCTCTTTACATGCTACGTCTCTGCTGGGAATAGACCAGCCAAGTCAAAACAGACGGAATTCCTCACTGAGTGCAGGGTCACATAGTCAGTGACATGGTACACACCAACAACGTGGAGATGCCCCTGAAACTGGATCAGAATGGTTTCCGAGAGAGACGAGGTGGTCACAGCTGAACTGGTTAACCTTCCAGGAGCTGTTCTGTGTTTCGGCGCACACACACACACACACACACACACACACACACACACACACACACACTAAGTTCGATGCCGCTGTGGCACGTTTGTAGTATCTTGAATATTTGTATGTTTAAATGTGTTACCTTGAGCTAGTTTAGCAGCATTGAGCCAAGCGCCTAATTAATGTTATGCTGGAGTTTGCATCACTACATGTGGAGTTATATTTGATATTAGTTCAGAAATATGTGAATCTGTGCTGTGCATTTGTTGTGTATTATAGTGCTAACTGAACTGACTGTTATAACGATGTCAGTGTTTGAGTCAGGTTTAGAACAGACATTAAAGGGTACCTATTGAGAGGCAATTTGTTACTTTGTGTTTCGTTGTTAATGTTGCATCAGCAACCTGTTGCATACATATCGCATACATACTTCTGCGATGCTTCGGAGGGTGGCTTACATGCAGATGATAGATGACAATCAACACAGCTATGTCACCTTTGTCTTTGCCAGCTTAAGAGTTGCACCCCATAAGCAGTTGTCCATCCAGTGACTTGAGCTCAGTGCTGCTTTAACAGGCGCACAGTTAGCCAGAGTCATAGTGACCAAGCTTGTGATATCTTCTGGTCACATTACTCTTTGGTCAGACTGTACAACTGTGCTATACTGGATTAAATCAGAATCTACAAAGTGTTTATGGGAACACGCGTTGCAGAAATCCAGAACCTGACTAATGCGGACCAATGGCAGTATGTCGGCTCTTTGAGTATTCCAGCCGATGATATTACTCGTGGACTCAGTCTGCAAGAGATGGTTAATGATCACCGCTGGAACCAAGGTGCACATAACCTCTACCTTTCCAATACAGAGTGGCCCATCATGATGGAACCAGACATAATAGAGGTAAGAAAGTCTGCCTTCCTGGGAACTATCAGCACTTTATCCACACAACTTCCTGACCCCAACAAGTTCTCAAGCGAGAAAGGGCTTCTTCACAAAACTGTTAGCTCTCTCCACGGGGCGGCTGATATCAGTACTATAGTAACCTGTTCAGCATCTGACTATCAGCAAGCAGAGAGACTGATGTTAAAAAAGGCTCAAAAAGACTGTTTTGCTGAAGAATTGAGAGTTCTCAAGGCTGGACAGACTCTGACTTCAGGTAGTTGCCTCGTATCTTTATCACCGGAATATGTCGTAGCCACAGACCTTCTCAGAGTTGGAGGTTGCGGCAAGCAGAAGGACTGGACATCATTCACCCTGTTATCTTGGACCCGAACTATCCTGTGAAGAAACTTATCATCCAGGATATATCACACCCTGGGCCGGAACAGGTTCTTGCTGAGATAAGACGCAGATTTTGGATCATATGAGACAGAGAGGCCATCCGGAAATATCAGTATTCCTGTCTTGAATGCCGACGATGGAAGGCAAAACCACATATTCCTAAGATGGCTGATTATCCACCTGCTCAACTATGACTCTATAAGCCAACCATTTTATTCAACCTGAGTTGATTGCTTTGGACCTCTCCAAATAAGGATTGGTTGTTGCACTGAAAAACGATGGGGCATTGTCTATAAATGCATGAGAACACGCCCTGGAGCTGCTAGAAAGCCTCATTTCAGCTGCATTCCTACTGTCGGTGAGAAGATTTATTTCTCAACGTGGTTAAACACTTGAACTCATCATGGGCAATGGTACCAACTTTGTCAGTGGAGATCAAGAGTTACATGAAGCATTCGCTGTGGTGGCACCTCAGTTTAAAGAGCAACTTGTTGAACACTAGATATCCTTCCGATATCCTCCAAGCGCACCACACTTTGGTACATGGGAGAGGGTAGTGAAATCTATCAAGACTACACTTTGTGTTGTTCTCAGAAACCAGACAGTTCCTGAACCTGTTCTGCTTACAATTTTGGTAGAGGTCGGAGGTATAATGAACGCCAAACCCCTAGGCTACTTGTCTTCAGATTCATTGGATCCAGATCTGGTCATGCTTAACCTTTTTCTTATGGGCTGTCACGACTCATTATGTCCTCAAGCAGTCTACAACCCTAGTGACCTTGGGAAAAGGCGCTGGAGGCACAGCCAGGCTATTGCTGATTACTTCTGGTTATCGTTCATCAGTCATTATTTGCCTGGTCTACAAGAGCACAGCAAGTGGAGGACAGATGGTAAGGCACCCTCTAACGGGGACATTGGCCTAATAGTACATCCTCAACTCCCTTGAGCATCGTGGCCTGTGGGATGGATCTCCCAGACCCATCCAGGAAGGGATGGATGTGCCTGTGCTGTCATCTTGAACGTTAGTAGCACAGGCACATCCATCCCTTTCTGGATGGAAGGGATGAATGTGCCTGTGTTACATTGCTAAACTAGCTCAATATGTTACATTACCCACATGTGTTACCCTAGTGACTAATTAATGTTATGCTGGAGTTTGATCTGCACTCTATGAAGAGCTAGACTACATGTGGAGTTATATTTGATATTAGTTCAGAAGTATGTGTATCTGTGCTGTGCATTTATGTTTATTATAGTGCTAACTGAACTGACTGTTATAAAGATGTCAGTGTGTGAGTCAGGTTTAGAACAGTCATTAAAGGGTACCTATTGAGAGGCAATTTGTTACACTTTGTGTTTCGTTGCTGTACAGCACTGCTGTAAATGGGGAAGATAATGTAACAGTTTTTTTATGTTACTTACTATTATACCAATCGTACTGTTTTCCTCTGTTTTTCTGTGTAGCCACACCAGTGGATTTGATGATCCTGTTTTACAACATTAAAGCTGATAAAAAGATTTTTGGCCGGAATCTATCTGAAGTGTTTCCATCCTAAACCAAACCAATATTCTATTCCATCCTCAACAGTGGTGTCATGTAAAGATGTCTGTTGTGTTTGTGTGAACAGAGACAACCAGAAAGTGGAAAAGGTAGTGACGTCACTTGGGATAAAGGTGATGACCAGAGACCTGCGTCACTCTGACCCAAAGGTCCTCTTATATGCTATCTGCAGCCAGTGGTTACCAGTGTCCAAGGCTGTCCTCTGTATCCCTTCTCCTCTTTCTATCTAAATCTCTTTCTATCTAATATTAATAATACATTTGATTCATAAAGTGCTTTTCAAGACACTCAAAGATACCATATAGTAATAAAGATTTAAAAATAGCAACAACAAGCAATGAGGGAAATATCAACTGCTACCTGTTGCCTGTTTGTTTGTTTGCCTCACTGGAGCAGTTCCAAAGTTTTGTGAGCATTTCGATTTCAGTTTTCTTTAACAAAGACTCCAGCAATGGTGTGTGAGAAACTTCCCAGTCCACTAGAGATGACAGCAGAAAGAGTGGAGAAGCTGATGAGTGTTGGAACCCGCCGATTTGATTCATTACCTGAAAGAACCCAAGAACTGAAGACAGGTACACACACACACACAAACACACACACAGTGGAGCTGTTTTCTGCATTATGTTCATCTTATACTAGATTGTCCTTCTGAGAACATTTTGTTAGTGAAATTTGAATAAAAACAGAATAGAAGGATTTGCATTTTTTTACACCAACATTCAAAATAGTAAGTTTACATTTATTATTAATTGGTCTCGAGAATAAGTATAGTATATTAGAAAAGCCTTTACAACTAACCTGACTTATGTTTATATGATAGTATATAAAAATGATAGCATATAAATGATAGTTTATATGATAGTATATAAAAATGCAAAATTTAAAAAAGTGCTCCTAAACTCAGGAGCAGAGATGGGTCGAGTAGCCATAAGTTGTACTTAAGTAAGAAGAGGATTACTTTAAAGTAATACTACTCAAGGAAAGTAATGAGTAGTCATCCAAAAATATACTCAAGGAACTATTTTTACCAAATAGTTTATTTTTACCAAATAAACTATTTGGTAAAAAGGTTATTCAAGTACTGAGTAACTGGTTGTAATGTCAGATTCATTTTTTACTTCTTTTTTTAAAAGTGTTATCAGACAACCAGAAATATAAAATGATGTATACATTTGAGTATTTTCAAATGGGGGAAAAAAAATAAATAAATAAATAAATTAAAAAAAAAAAAATAAATAAAAAATATATATATATATATATATATATATATATATATATATATATATATATATATATATATATATATATATATATATAGATAGATAGATAGATAGATAGATAGATAGATAGATTGACACACACACATCTATCTAATATTAACAAAATCTAATATTAACAAAATAAGGCACAAGAAACTTCAATTTCCAGATTTCAGTTTTTCTCAACATAAAGCTTTTTTAAACAGTACCTAAGGTAGGTGGCATCTATGTTTAAACAGTTCAAATATACTGTATACTATATGTTCACTTTCACTCCAAATGACACTGCAGCCTCAGCCAAGAAAACATTAGAACAAGGTGACTTCTGTATAAGCATGAAGGCTCACTTTATCATAGATTGATTGGGTATTCATCCTTCTTTGCATATTTGGTAAAAAGTATGCACCGAATGGTGGAGTGGGAACACATAACACATTGAACCATACACACCTAGATACACTAGAGGAGCTACTTCATCATTCAATGAAGCCTTTGCACCAGTGGCATCAACTGCTGTTCATAAACTGAGTAGATTACTGGCACACTTTTGGTACCTTTTTGACATTCAAAACATAGATGCATTTCTTCTAATACTCCAGCAACAACGTCAAATGTGTGTGAACTTTAAGAGGTCTAGAAGCCGGTTCAGAAGAGCGCCTCTCTAGAGAGAGGTCATTTGTCCTAAGTAACTATGTTGTCAGGCAGAGCAGCAGTCTGTTGTGGACAAGGCTAAAGGTTGGGATCCTATAACCCAGGGCTGTCCCTGCTGCAACACATCTGCATCAAATAATTAGCTCATTAGCAAGATTATTAGGGGTTAGGACAGGGGTGGGGAATCCCAGTCTTCAAGGGCCGGTGTCCTACAACGTTTAGATGTGTCTGTTCTTCAGCACACCTTAGTCAAATAATGAGGTCATTAGCAGGACTCTGAACATTTGATTGCACGGAAGAGGTAATTCAGCTGTTTGCTTGAAGTGTGTTGGACCAGGGTGACATCTAAAGGGCTCTCTGCATGGTCAAGTCAAAGCTGAACTGTTGACGCTTGGTCACGTGGTTTTCGGATGTTCATTTTCGCACAGGCCCCTCACGGTCCACAAGACACACCGAACTGAGCTCTGGTGAAACCCCTCCCGTTGCAATGAAACATCATGGCGTTTTGCCATGTGAGTGGTTTACAACAGTACAGTAAACACAATGATCATGGCAGAGGATTGACTATTACCATACATAACACCAGTTCACCAGTTCAGATGGTTTGATAATGATGGAAATCTTGTTTTATTTTCCATCAAAAAATAAGAACAGAAAGCTTTGATGGGACGTTCTCGGGCCGCATCAGACCAGAACAGAGTAGTGGTATATTATTATTATTATTATTATTATTATTATTATTATTATTATTTTATGTTTCAGTATGTACTTCCTCACAGCTTCGGAGAGTTGCCCCTAAAAACTATCCATCCTGCTCTGTAGCTGAAAAACCAGCTTCTGGAAGTTAAGTAGTTGGGGCTGTTTTCTACACACCCACGAAATTCAGACCAATCACACAATAGTTTCGCATGGAGAGGGGGGCGAAAGGTTCGCCAGCGGTGTTGTGACAAGAAGGGGCGGATGTCACAAAGCTGAGAACAAAATGACGCGATTTTTGTCACATAGCTGTGACAATGAGAACTGATTTCGGCAGTTCGACTCGATCATACAAGGCCCTTAAGAGTTGCAGGATACCAGCCCTCGAGAACCAGGATTGCCCACCCGAGGGTTAGGGTCATCCTAACTATAATTGACTGCATCATGCTGAGGTGGCAATTCAACCATGTGACTTGTGTGTTGGACAAGGGACACATATCAAATCAAATTTATTTGTAAAGCTCCTTAAAAATAAGGAGACTGACTGAAGAGCCATACAGCAAGCAAAGTAAAACACTACAATAGCAGAAATTAAAAGAAATAAAGTTAGACACTAACACAAAATAATGGAACATAAGGTTGAAATAGTTTAGAGAGATAAGATGGAGCCAAGTTAAGAAACTTAAAAACAAGTAAGAGAATCTTAAATTTAACCTTAAAATCAGCTGGAAGCCAATGAACTGAGGTTAAAATTGGCATAATTTGCTCGAGCTTTCTTGTACCAGTTAAAAACCAAGTGGCAGGATTTAGAACCAGCTTTAAGCAATCAACAGCAACTGAGGAAACACCAAAAAGAAGTCCATTACAGTAATTGATCCAAGATGTGAATTAAGTATGGATTATTGTCTCCAGAGTGCTGCAAGATAAAAAAGAATTAATCTTTGCTAAACGTGTCAGCTGGTAAAAACAAGTTTTTACAACTGAGTTCACTTGGCTGTTCATTTTTTAGGAAGGGGTCCATTTTTACTCTTAGATTTGCCATCAAAGTTTTTTCATATGGTGCCAAAGATGAACAGTTAATGTTTGGAGTTCCACTAATACCATTTAGCCCAAACAGAAGGACCTCTGTCTTATTGAAATTCAGAAAATTTAGCTCCTATTGACAGCAGGTAAAGTGAAAAAACCAAAGGTCCACAAATGGAGACCTGTGGTCCAGGGTAGCGCAGCGGAATCTGAGCTCAGACCACAGAAACTAACTCAGAAGCATCTGTCAGTGAGGTTGGACCGAAACAGCCGAAGAGCAGAGCGTATGATTCCCATCCACTTTTCCAGCCTGGAGATGAGGATGTCATGATCAATGGGATCGAAGGTCGCTGTTAAATCCAATAAAACCAAGTGTGCAGTTTCACCAGAATCTGTTGCTGAATGTCGTTGAAACTCTCAGTAGAGCAGACTCTGTGCTATGGAGTGATTTAAAACCAGACTGAAATTTCTCTTGAATTGTGTCTTCCACCATGAATGTCTGCTGCTGTGTGAAAACAACTTTTTCCAGCACCTTAGAAAGGAACAGTAACTTGGACATAGGCCTAAAATTCTACAATACTTTTATTAACCAGTACAATACCTGTTAACAAATGTATTAATAAATAAGGTAAACGGTTTGACAGTGTGAAAGAGGAATAAAATTAAATGAAACAGACATTCAAATTCAAAAATACCTTATTTATCCTAAAAGGAAATTAAATGTTGATGTAACTCATTTAGTCAAGGAGTTACTATAGATGGTGATGGCTGTGGGCAGGAAAGATCTCCTGTATCGGTCCGTTTTACAATGAAACTGAAGAAGCCTTTGACTGAAGAGACTGTTTTCCAATGACAGTCTCATGAAGAGGATGTCCAGGATTGTCCGTAATTTTCTTGATTTTATGCAAAATCCTTCTTTGCACCATCAACTCCACAGAACAGAACCAGGCTTCTTTGTCAGGTTGTTGAGCCTTTTTAGGTCCCTGGCTCTGATGCTGCTACCCCAACAGATGATGGCAGAGGAGATGACACTCTCAACAACAGACTTATAGAAAACATGCAACATCTTGCTGGAAACCTTGAAGGATCTTAGCCTCCTCAAGAAGTACAGTCTTCTCTGTCCTTTCTTGTAGATGGTTTCACTGTTGAGTCTCCAGTCCAGTCTGTTGTCTAGATGAACACCAAGGTATTTATATTCCTCAGCCACCGCTACTTCTTCTCCCATGATGGAAATGGGGTTTGATCTGACCCTGATTCTCCTGAAATCTACAGTCATCTGATTTGTTTTGTTCACATTCAAGATGAAATGATTGTTTCCACACCATGCCACAAAGCGGTCCACCTGACAACTGCAGAGTCATCTGAGTATTTCTGTGCTGGAAGTCTGAAGTGTACAGAGTGAAAAGGAATGGTGAGAGTACAGTCCCCTGTGGTGCTATTGTGCTGCTGACCACCTGGTTAGACACACAGTCCTTCAGTCTCACAAACTGTGGACTTTTTGTCAGGTAGTCATGGATCCAGATGCTTGTTGAGGCCTCCACCTGTGTCCTCTGGAGTTTCAGACAAAGCAGATCAGGCCGAATTGTGTTAAATACACTGGAGAAATCAAAGAACATGATCCTCACAGTGCTGCCTGCTTTGTCCAGATGAAAGTGGGTTTGTTGAAGCAGGTGTATAATGGCGTCTTCAACTCCAACTCCACGGCAATAAGCAAACTGTAAGGGATCCTGATATGTGCTAGTTTGATTACTCAGGTGGGCCAACAGGAGTCTCTCCAGGACCTTCATGATGTGGGATGTCAGGGCAACGGGTCTGTAGTCGTAGGTTTCTTCCTGTTAAAGGGGAGTTTTTCCTTTCCATTGTTGCTACATGCATGCATACATACATGAGGGATTCTAGAATTGCACCACTCAGGGTGGCAGCATATTAGAGTAGCTCTGTAACTTTTATTGAGATTTTTTCATTTTCCTGACCATCCTCTTCATGAGACTGTCATTGGAAAACAGTCTCTTCAGTCAGAGGCTTCTTCAGACTGGTTGTGAAACGGACGGCAACAGGAGATCTTTCTTGCCCACAGCCATCACAATCTGTAAAACCTCCTTAATTAAATGAGTTACATCCCAGAGGGAAATACTTTATTTTCCCTTTGGGATAAATAAAGTATTTTTGAACTTGAATTGGATTTGAATTTGAAAGTCAACGACAAGCAAGTTTTTGCTGTCACTACATGCTCGTCCTGGAGGAGTGAATGCTGCAAGTCAGTGATTCGATGCAGTTTGCTGGGTTTCCTTAGATAGAAAGTTTTTAAACTACTTTGAATAATTAGTTGTTCGTAATGTACTGTTTGATAACTAGGATCAATAGGAATGTATGTGTGATTGAATTGAAACTATTACGTTTTTTGTAAAGTGCCTTGAAACATTTGTTGTGAACTGGCACTATACCAATAAACTGATTTGAATTGAATTGAATGTCCTCCTCAGCGCAATCAAGTTTTCCAGAGTCCTGCTAATGACCTGATTATTTGACTCAGGTTTGTTGATGTAGAGACACATCTAACAGTAGCAGGATACCGGCCCTCGAGGACTGGAGTTGTAGACCCGCGCTTTAGATAATAATGGTTGTGTGCCAGATGCTGTTTACTGCAGTCTTACTATTATTGTTTATTTTCCATGAGTATTTAGTTTTGTTGTGGCTCTTTATGAGTAAGCCTTATGCGGCATCATCAGAGCTCATAGTGATGCCAGTTTGCCCACCTCCACTTCTTGGTGAAATAGCCCCCTGATTAGAGCCTGTGGAACTTAATGAAATATGTGGTGTTTAGTAGGACAGGAGATACTTATACTGGGAGTCTGTTATGTTGGACAATTCTTTTTTTTTTTTTTTTCTTTTTTTTTTTTTTTTTTTTTAATGTGTCGTGTCCAGCAGTGTGGCACTCAGAATTTTCGTCTGAATGTCAACGTAAGGCCCAACAGATTTGCTTTCACAAGCAAAGCATTCCTGCTTTCGCCATGATGTTCCCCTTGGTATAGATATGAAACTTTATTAAAAATTGCTTTGGGTTTATTTCAAATATAATGGACACAAAGACAAAAAAGGAAAAAAAAGGGGGGAAGGGAAAGAGGGAAAGATGGAAGTCTGCCTCAAGACCTGCGGAGAGAGAAAAAACAAAACAAAATTAAGAATCCATAACAACAAACAGCATATGCATAAAAATAATAATAACAGGGGGCCGCAGTGATGAGCCCACAAACCCCCTGGCAAACTGCTACACCGGAGTAGATCCGTCCATGGACAACAATACCCGAGCCACGAGGGCACACCACCCCCCAGCAGAGGCCCGACCGAGATAGAGCACCCAGGCACCGGCAAGCAGCCACCAGGGTGAGCCGTTACATACCACAGCACCCAACCCCAGACACCAATAGCCACCTACGTGATAGGGGGAAATAGGCCCCACATTTTAAAGGGGGCCCCAAGATGATCCCAAAGCATTCCCAGGCCCGCCAAGAAACATAGTCCCTCCAGTGTGTCCGGGGTCTTCCACTGAGTCTCCTCCCGGTGGGACATACCCAGAACACCTCACCAGGGAGGTGTCCAGGAGGCATCCTAATCAGATGCCCGAGCAACCTCAGCTGGCTTCTCTTGACGTGGAGAACCAGTGGCTCTACTCTGAGTCCATCCTGTTTGATTGAGCTTCTCACCCTATCTGTAAGGGAGAGCCCAGACACCCTGCGGAGGAAACTCATTTCGGCCGCTTGAATCCGTGATCTCGGTCTTTCAGTCATGACCCAAAGCTCATGACCATAGAGAAGGGTAGGAATGTAGATCGACCGGTAAATCGAAAGCTTCGCGTTTTGACTTGGCTCTCTCTTCACCACGACAGACTGGTACAGCGCCCGCATCACTGCCGACCCAGCAACAATCAGTCTATTGATATCCCGCTCCATTTTTCCCTCATTTGTCAACAAGACCCCGAGATACTCCTCCACTTGAAGCAGGACCTCCCCCCCGACCCGGAGAAGGTACTCTCCCCTTTTCTGGGTCAAGACCATGGTCTTGACCCAGAAAAGGGGAGAGTACCTTGGATTTGGTGCCTCGGATTTGGCACCAAATCCAAATACCTTTGATCAGTGCCTCGGATTTGGAGGCACTGATCCTCATCCTGGCCACTTCACATTCAGCTGTGAACTGCTCCAGTGAGAGTTGTAAATCACAAGCTGATGAAGCCAGTAGGACCACATCATCTGCAAAGAGCAGAGACACAATCCTAAGGCCACCAAAATGGATCCCCTCAACACCTTGGTTGCGCCTAGAAATTCTGTCCATAAAAGTTATGAACAGGATCAGTGACAAAGGGCAACCTTGGTGGAGTCCAACTCTCACTGGAAATGAGCCCAACTTACTGCCGGCAATGCAGTCCAAGCACCAGTCAGACAGGGACCAGTCAGCCCGTATCAGAGGGCCTGGTACCCTCCACAGGATTCCCAGAGTGACACAGTCGAACGCCCTCTCCAAGTCCACAAAGCACATGTAGACTGATTGGGTGAACTCCCATGCATCCTCCAGGACCCTGCTGAGGGTGACGAGTTGATCCAGTGTTCCACAGCCAGGAAGAAAACCATACTGCTCTTCCTGAATCCGAGGTTTGACTATCCGACGGACCCTCCTCTCCAGAACCCCCAAATAGATCTTACCAAAGAGGCTTAAGAGTGTGATTCCCCTGTAGTTGGAACACACTCTGCGGTCCCCCTTTTTGAATAGGGGGGCCACCACCCCAGTCTGCCAATCCAGCGGAACTGCCACCGATGTCCATGTGATATTGCAGAGTCGCGTTAACCAACACAACCCCACAACATCCAGAGCCTTAAGGAACTCTGGGTGAATCTTATCCACCCCCAGATTTGATAATTAGATAGTTTTAATATAACTTTTGGGTTTTAGGATTTTTGTTGTTATTAAATAAATACATTTTTCATTTATTCTGTGCTGGATTTGCCAAGATGTGACATAAGACTATGATAATTAAACGGAACAGTTTTCTTGTTTCTAGGCCCTTTTAGGTAGGGACTAGTTTGCAGACTGCAGAACCAGTCCATGATTAGGCTTTTAGAAGTCACTATAAAATTAGTAATACAAAGAAGTATCTAAAACCAACAGGATCAGACTTTAGTACAAGCAATGAATGTACACAGCTGTTCTGTCTTATGAACTTTGCTTTAATCTTTTTGTTTCTGTATCTAAGCAAGAGGTAATAATCAGGGAAAACCTGTAATGATGGAAAGTTGATCCAAAGCTGTAAGGACTGTATAACTAACCAGTTAAAATTGTAAGCAAGTCAATAGAAATATGATTTTTGATAAATGTGGGGAAGTGAATGTTACAAATATCAACAATGAATGATGTTGAACAAATGATGTCAATAATTGGGAAGTAATGTGATGTACAGTTAGTCTTTGTGATTTAAATGTTGTTTTGATTGGAAATGTATAAAATTAAAGGGGAAGTTGACCGTGAGAGAGTGGAAAGTGGAATTTTCCAGTAAAGGAGGGTGATTTTAACTGTTCGTGCAAAAAGTCATGTAGACATCGAGCCCAAAAGGTATAAATTAGAAGCACTTGCTATCACTCAGTGTTTGTGCTTTGGGGACAGTCGTCGCCTTTACATTAGGAGAAGAAATCATGAAGGATGAACCATCGTGGTTTTGAGAGTAGAATTGAGCCTCAACTGGACCGGAGAGCTGCACTGTGGAGGCCAACCCACGAGCCAAAGGTCAAGGTTTCAGAATTTGGATTTAGTCTCAGGAATGCTGCTTCACGCTGGGGTTTTCTGTTTGTTGGATCCAACAACTGTCAAGAACAGGTTCATGGATTCTTTGAGTTTTCCACACAAAGAACAAATGGATCAACCCAGGACAGGGCATCTCAAGTGGTATGATCCCCTCTCACTGTGTCTCCTTAAAATTTATTACATCTAAGAAGTTCGCCCAGCCACAGTTATATGGAAACACAATTAAACATGATTCAATTATTTTTGCAAGTTATCTACTTTTCCTGAATTAGTGGAGATGATTACTGTGTGTTGTTCCCGCTGGCTTTGCAATTAAAGAGTAGTTGAAAATTTTATTGGACGTTGTGGAAAATCATTTATTGAGATTGTCACTTTTAAGGTTTCTTGCTGGTTGTAAAAAGTTTGGCTGCTTGGGTTCAGCAGAATTTCTGAAGAGGTTTTTGATCAGTTGTTCTGATAAAGAGGTTTAGATAGAAAAAAAAAAATCCTTGAAGTTTATTAGTCCAGACTTCTAAACCTAATTCCGCCCATATCCCAAGCACAAGTTAAATAAGGAAGAAGCTGCCGTTAGCGGGCATGGCTGAGGGTGCTCGCTGGCTGCGGCTACTCAGTCGGGCAGGTACCTCAGAGGAAGCAGGGTTTGGTGTTTGGAAAGAAGGCAGTTGGAGGCTGAATGAATTTTTCCTGAAAACCAGCTTAAACAGACTTCCTGTTGCCCTGCTTGGAAGTCTGGAAGTTCGGACCCTTTGAACGGAGAGCTGGTTGAGATTACTTAGTGTTAGTGAGGTGAGGTCCAGCTGTCCATTGTCATCTGATGACAATGGACAGCTGTGCCTGGCCGGGCTCCATGTGTGAAAGCCCAGCCACCAGGCGCTTGCCAGCATGCCCCACCTCCAGGCCTGGCTCCAGAGTGGGGCCATGGTGACCTGCGTCCAGGCGAGGGAACATAGCTCATAGGGTCACTGGGACACTAAAACTCCTCCACCACAGTAAGGTGGCAGCCAAGGAGGTTGTTATGTTATTATATAGTGCATTTAAAATGGGGGAGATGGGGCAGCGGCTGACACAGACACCCCCCTTGCCAGAGAGCAGGCGGTGCCAATTCACCCCCCACTCCCAACCCTTGCCCAGAATCCTAAATGTCTACATGCATCATTTGGGAGTGAGCACAACCACTGGAGGTGAGACTGATTAAGCAGCTCACCCCCTTCATGCTACAGGGTGTGCCCACCCCCGGATCCTATGTGTGTGTGTCATGTGAATGTTATTCGTAAGAGTGTCTAGGTTGTATATAAAATTGGGGCCCAAGCCGCCATTAGGTCACAGAAATGGAGGACCCTCCCCGTACCTCAGTGGCGAACCTGTACCCCAAGGCCCCACATGAGTGATGGTGTGATGGAGCAGGTGGAGAGAGGCGATGTTAGACAATTCTTCATGATTTTTGGTGGCTTTAGCAGTAATTATTAGTCTCAGTTCCACAGCTGTTAATAGGTTACATCTGTGTGATGATATAGCTTGACAGATTAGTGGGTTGCAAAAACACTTATTAGCTATTAGTCACAAAATGCCCTAACAGCAAAAACTATGATCTTAATAACTCTTCTTCTTAAGTCAGTTTTACAGCTGCAGCAAGCGCTGGAGATAGGTCCACCCATGCTAGCAAGGCACATCCATGGTTCATGTTGCTGGTTAGAAACCGTCTGAGATCTGAGATCATCAAGCCTCTGGTGCTTTTGTATAACACCTATTGTATATGTCCTGGATCAGAATAATTCTAACATCTGATGGCATGTATGTTTTCACATTCTCCTACTCAGAAAATATCTGAGAACACAGAATATTTAATTTATCACAATATTTTTAAAAGTAATCCTCTCTAGGTTTAAGTTTCTTCTTAGTGTTGATATCACAGTTTTCTCTCCAGGTTTCTGCCAACAAGTGCAGTGCACCAGGCTATAAAGAAACTTTGATTCCAACTCCAGCATAGCCAGTCTTAAAGACCTAACCAAGCACACAGCATGATTACGCTGCTGCTGCCACCATGCTCCACACAGGACCCTGACCAGTAGCCACAATGTTTTTACATTAACATCAACATCAGTGCATGGTTAAAAACATCTCTTGCACTCCATAGTGCCTACTGCGCCCTTAATACACTCTGGAAAAACTTTCCGAGACTGTTTATGGATGCTGTAGCACAACCGATATCCAGTATGAGGTGGGCTTACATTTTTAGCAATTTAGCAACAGAAGTTGTCAACATCTAGTTTGCACTTAAAGCTTTGGGACACTTTGGAGACTCAGTGGTTCCCAGTAGAACCCTAAAGATGTCAAGCTTCATCCTGACCTATTATTCCAGGGTTTGGGGGTTTAGAATTCACTTTGTACACTCAGGCCTTGTTTTAAATGCAGCTCTGCCCTGTTGCACTTATTAAAAAACTAGATATGACTTTAGGAAGCTGTCATCAAGTTCTTGCTTTGTTCTCTAAGTTTACTTTGAATATGTCTTCTGTAGTTTTAGGTGTTTTTCTTGGACTTTCTGTAAAGTCACCAGGAATTTAAATTACAATAGGAACAAAGTTATTACAACAAATTAGTTTGACAATTATTTTATTATCATTTTGTCCAGCAAAGGAACATTTTAGCAGTTAAGTTACTCTTGAATAATGTTAACAGGGACCTTCTTTCTGCCTGTAGAGACTCCGGATGTAATGTTTTCCACTTGTGTTGTTTTTCCAGCATTCCTCCAGTGTTCCAGTGGGACAAATGCTCCAGTCATCATCTTTGTGTCCAAAATGTTTGCTGTGGACACAAAAGCCTTGCCTCAGAATAGACAGAGGTAAATGTGATAAATAACCTGTGTAGTGTTAACATATGTGATCCAGTTCTGCCCATAACAAATCTGTAATTGTTAGTATTTAAGATGTTATTTTGGAAAGGTTTATTTTAGGAGAGGTTTAATTACAGACAACATATAAAGTGGGAAGTGTATAAAGATAACTGTTTCAACTGAATGGAAGCTTAGGTAGTGGTTTGACAGTCATGGATAGATTCAGTGTATAAAATATAAACAATCAAATCCATAAAATTGATTTTGCTCTCAGGCCAGCCAAAAAATACTTGTTCAGAGTCACAAATGTCACATGAGTTTTTGACAAAAGACATCTTATAAATTTAGATAAATATCTACATTTGGAGATGTGTTGGATTTTTAAAGAATTGCCATTTTATTTCTATTTCTAGGTTTTAAAATAAAGTTAAACAAATATATATATATTTTTTTTGTGGGTTGTAAAATGATGTAAAATAAAAACAGCAAATAGATACCAACCTAATGACAAGAAAGCCAGATATTTAGGTATATTACTGGTTCTTTTAGTGTCATTCTTTTTTGAAATTCAATGCAAATATTGCAGGGAAAAAAAGAAAACTGTGAAAAAAAGTCCAATTGTTATTATATCTAAAACATGAGCCAGAGTTAATAAGAGTCATAGTGGATGGTCCAAAGAGCCATCTCCAGAGTCATAGGTTGCAGACTCCCAGTCTAAGTGAGTCTGATGCGTCAGTTCAGTTTTGTTCACTCCAGCATCCTGAGCAGGATGTAGCAAGTAACTTCCAACAGCATCCGGTTCAGCAGTCAGGAGGAGTTTTTTTGTTTACTTTTAACAGTCGTTCTATGATATGCTCACACTGGGCTTTATTTATCAAAAACTCTTACAGATCTTCTCACCACCTCAGCAGACAGAGGCTCCACATGTCTGCTTTTATGGAGGAGTGTGAGGAACAAAGCTTGTGTTTGGCTGATCTAAGAGCAACTATCTAGAGCACATGATCAATAGTGTTCCTATCAACAGATTCTTTTACCTGAGCAGCGGATCTCTGCAGGTCCTCCAGAGTTACCATAGTCTTCTTGGCTGCTTCTCAGGATTAACCTTGCCTGGCCTGTTAGTTCAGATGGACGTCCATGTCTTGGTAGTCCGCAGTTGGTCCATCCTCTTCCATGGGCAGATGATGGATTGAACAGAGCTCTGTGAGCTTGGGATTTTGTTTTACAACAATAGCTCTGCTTTAAAGGGCTCCACAACGTTCTCCCTGACCTGTCTGCGGTGTTCCTTGAGCTCCAGGATGCTGTTTGTTCTCTAATGTTCTCTGAAAAACCTCTGAGACCAGAAATAGAACTGCTGCATCCAAACTTAGATTAAATTACACAGTGGAATTCTGTTAGGGGTATAAGAATATAGCTATGTTACTATAATCAGAGGACATGCAATGATGGAGGCTAGGCTATGAAGCTCATGTTTCATAAAATAAAACACCTAATGAACAGCCATGAGCATAATCTTCACAACACTGTAAGGCTGCAAAATACTCGCTGCAACACAGACTGCTACAGGAGATCCTTTCTGCTCATAACTACAACCATCAATGATGAGGGTCCTGCAGCAGTCTGTAGGACTGATACAGTTCTAACATTCTGCTCATTGCACTCTTTTCTCGACTGTGGAGGAAGACCCTCCAGTCTTCACTCATCTTCCGCTGTGTACTGATCCATTCACCTGGACTGCTGTTCAGCTGCAGACTGATCTGTCTTTTAGGAAACATTTGTTGAACTGACCAAGTTACATCCAACTGGTTAGTCATGTCCCCATTACTTTGTCAAAACTATCCAAGACATGTCATATATAAAAATATATAAAACAACCTCAGGAAATACTAAATGGCATCCTAGAGTTGGGAAGTCGTTTGATCATTTCTATCTAAAGATGAGTGAAAGTCGTGCTGATAGTTGCATTTCTGTGAGGTTTTGTATTTACAGCAGGATTTGGAGTTGAAGCTGGGGTCATATGAAGATGGAGACTAAATACAAGCAATTGCTGTTTGTGTATGTTTTGGGGGTGTAAATTGCTTACTTATTTGCTTTGTGATATATGTACTTGTATTTGGAAATGCAAGATTTAAATTCAGCTCTTCATGCTCTCATTATCTGAAGGAAGTTGGTGCTGTACCGCTGGCTTGGAGAAAAACTCCCAGTAAATGAAAAGAAAAAGTGACAAATTTGATGAAACTGCATTAAATAGTTTTCTCTGTTTTACAGTGGTTATCTGTAAAAACCTGGAAGAGATTTTGTGTTGATACAGCTGAGATGCACTTCCTATCCTGGGCTGAGTTTATATGTGATGTCATTGTTTACATTTCACTTTAGTATTACATGCAGACTGAGTGGTAGCAAGAGCCTGACAGGGATCATGGACTGCATGAGCAAATTAAAAACAGACAAGTTATAAATGGGGGAAATGATTTTCTCATCAGAAACCAGTAATGAAAAATTAAAGAAGTAGTTGTTTGATTTTCTATTTTAAAACACAAGCTCTAGCAGTGGAATATGAGCCTTTTCATTGTTTGTGGTTAAAAACTGATGCTGAATTGGTGACAGTCAAGTCATTTTTTGTTCTCTGAGCCAAAGTTTTTATGTTCCTGATAATATAAATGTGAAAAAAACATGTTAAATTCTCTTAATCTGATTTTGACTACAGAAACGCTTATTTTTAATTCATATTTTCTATTTTATTAAAAAAAATCAAATAACCACTTGTTTTTGTCTTTAATCTCTGGATTCTGATAACAATATCTAATTAGCAAAATATGCACAGAAAGCTGCAGCTCGATAGACTAGGACAAACGTGTTCAGCAGCAGTTCAAAGCTTTAATTAAACAGAAAATACCCAAAAACTAAACAGAGCAACAAAGTAAACAAAATTGTTGCAACTCATAAAGAAAGCTACAGTGTGGGAAATGAAATGTGACTTTAAGAATGGATTTTTTTTTCCATTCCTCTTTCTTTTTGGAGGAAAACTGCTGTTTTCCCATATTTTAATGGGCTGTTGACTAATTAGACCATTGAATAACTCAATATATTTGGTGCCATTTTTTGTCTTCTTTTTGAAGGTAAATTAACACATCATCTGTGCAATGATCTGATGTTTCTGAACACTCGAGGAGTCTTGTAGGCCATGCATGTCTCTGTTTCCATAGCACTGTCAGGAAGACCAATAAAATCTCCACAAACTACCATACATGCCTCTTGCTACCTCCTCGTCCAGGAGGAGAGAATGCCCCAAGTCACCCAAGTCAATGACTCAATGTAATCTGCTGGGTTCCTTTTGATTAAAAAAAACTTTTTTAAACTAATTTGAATAATGAATTTGATGTATTGTTTGATAACTAGGATCCAGTGGAATGTGTGGGTGATTGGATTGTAATGACTTTTTTTGTAAACCATTTGTTGCGCTGTATAAATAAACTGAATTGAAACTGAATGGGATGTGACCGGTCCACCTGTAATGAGTCTTCCGTTAACAATACTCTACCCCTAAACATTCTTAGATCAGTGGTGCCTTGTTGTTTGTCCAATCGTCTCTGAATACCTAATACGAGTCTATATGACCACCACCCCCCCTCACTAAAACACTGTTTGATGTATTTGCAAGGTAGATTCCCAATGAATGAAGTAAAATAACACACACAGTTAACTGTGAAGTCATATACTTGATAGTCATAATATTGACATTTTAGACATTCTGTGTGGAGTAACATTCTCTCTATGGAGTATATTCGATATATCACCCGTTCCTAGCTTCCTGTATTTACTCTTCACTTATTTATTTTTAGACCTTTGAACCAGGAGGAGATTGCTCAGCGTAGGGAAGTGGCAAGACAAAAGCATGCTGAGAAGATGGCTGCAGAGAGCCTTGAAAGGGCCACCCACTCAGAACGTTCTCCAGGAGAAGGTCAGTATGCAGTCCTCAGCAAAGCTAAAGCTAGGGATGCATAACCTGATTTATATATTTATTTATTTTGCCCCATCCCCCCCCCACTTCCCAACTTGGAAAAGTCTGCATCAGTCTCCAGCAGCTGTGGTCAGTCTGCAGGACGATTTGGTCCAAATATCTGTTTGTATGAGAGAGACTGAAGACTGCAGTCTGCAAGTGTGTAAAGAGAACTGACCCAACCTCAGTCGCAGTCAAACAAACTCCTTTGGATTGTTTTTTAGCCATGGTTGGGTTGTGTGAGCTGATTATCGACCTGACTGTAGACTGACATCACTGACAGCCAATGAAAAAGAGACTGGGACAAGAACAGCTGTGAGCTGTTTTTTCTTTTTTCTTTAAAACTTTATTGGTCGACACAACATTTATGAACAGAAATTCAAAACCGCTGTGTGCTTAATATAAACCATCAACTAAGTACAATCAGATAGAAGCAAAATATTAAAAGTCAGATTTAAGATTAAGCAATATACAATAATAGTAAATAATAAAGAGTCTTATTAAAATAAAGCTAATCATTCACATCTTGACCATAAAAATAGAAATATTCTTGATTATAACATGAACTGGATAGTATTGGACTTAATGTGAAGAATTGATTTTCCTGAAAGAAATATTTTCCCTGTTTATCATAAATGTTTAGTTATGTGATCCAGTCTAAACATTTTAGTGTTGTCTATTCAAGTAAAAATATTAACATTTTTAGAATAAAGCCAACATTGGGGCTTTGTTTGAGTTATGGCTTGGTGAGTCCCTGACTGACGGCCCATGTTTCTCTTGCTGGGGTGTCTCTGGTCTTGGTGTTCATTGGAGGGTGGTTGTGGTGGGGGTCGGTCCATTTTGACTTTCCCTGCATCTCTGGCCTACAGACCGTCTTTCCATGGCCTCAGGTTCCTCTCGGTGTGAGGAGTATGGCTGTTCTGTGGCTGTTGTTCACGGCATCGTCTCTGGGTTTTCTCTTCCCAGGTTCCCTCTGACTACAGTCATGTTCAATAAATTAGAATAAATGTTCCAATGGGGCTCATTTGTCAGGTTAAAAGTAACAATCTTTAAGCAGAAACCTTTTTTTCATTAAACCCATATCTTCTACTAATCCTAAATGTTGTGTCTTCATTAGCTTTAAGCAGAAAATTATCATAATTACCTGAAATAAAGGCTTAAAAACATCTGTGTAATTAATTTATATAATGTGTTTCACTGAACTACTGAAATGAACTTTTCAATAATTTTCTAAGTTATTGAATATCACTTTAGGTTAGGAAAATCACATACACTGAAAACCCAAGGTCATATAGGTGCATATATTTGTGTTTTATGCCATTAATAAATGTATTATTATTATTATTATTATTATTATTATTATTATTATTATTATTAGGGTAAAAAATTTTTGTTTTGTTTTGTTTTCTATCAGCTAAGATGACAAGTCTGACTCTAAAGCCAGAGGAGGAGGAAGAGGAACAGAAGGAGGTCTTCATTGCATTTGCGCGAATCTACAGTGGGACGGTGCAGAAACGTCAAAGGGTTTTTGTTCTGGGACCAAAGTATGACCCTGCTCAGGGCCTGAGCCTGGTAAACTTTACATCACCAGCTTTACATTTCTCTATTATTTATGTAATATATGAAGCTGTGGCAGATAAATAAAATATGATACAACAGGGCTTGATGTAAGAGGAATATGTGAGAGCTGATGATTTAGAGCAGGGGTTGGACACCTGAAGTGTGGCCCGGAGACTGATTTTATGCAGCCTCCAACAGCAGTTCAAAAATGATACAAATTTGGTTTGTCCAGCAGAGCTGTTTGATGTAGATGGAGACTTTTTATTTGTAATCAGGCTAAAATTACTGACATAATAGTTTACAATGAAAATTGTTAAATACAACACAAAGTATTTGTCTTTCTGTAACCAAGGTTTTACAATAAGTAAAACCATATTTGTGCAGAGACTTTAACTAAAAAGCCGACTTTGCTGCACCGAAATGAGCTTTTATTGAATTTATTAAACTTGGCTAAATATAGCAACGTTTGAAAGAAAGTGACCCAAATCCTGTTCTTATTACTGAAAATAAATCGATTCAATCAAGCCCAAAAGAAACCGAAAACAAGACATCTTTCTTTTGATACGGGAAATGTGCAAAATCATTTTAAAGTTTTGTGTCTACGATGAATTACATCCATTTTGTTAAAAAAAAAAAAAAAAAAAAAAAAAAAAAAAAAAAAAAAGATTTGACTACTTTGTAGTTTTTTGGGGTTTTTTTCTTGGCCGCAAGTACTTTTGACTCAACAATTTTGGCCCATGTGAAAAAAGTTTGGACACCCCTGATTTCGAGGGATGGTGATGTAGGTCATGAGAACACACAGAGCTGTGATCACCATTGTCATCTGCAGCTGCATCTCTAAACTGTTCATAAACACTCCTGTATTTTAATGTCTAGGTGATCTGAAATGATGTGGATGACTTCAGTGTTCATGCTTATCAGAAGTGTCACTGTACTCAGAAGCTTCACCTGTTGTTGAGAACAGTGTTTAGAAAGTAGGTGTAGGTGTAGGACATGTTTATAGGGACAAAAAGACATGCAAGCTGTCCTGTCTGTGTGCTGCTGTCCATTTTGAGCCAACAGAGTGAGGATCAAGCATTTAATGGAGATGTTTTTAGTTGTTGTTGCACAATGTTGCTCCCCCCCATCCTCTTCTATAGCTTTCTATTACTGAGAGGCCAACACCCTCTCCCAACTTACTTTTTTCTATGAGAGGAGCAACACCTAACCAGCTATATAACCCTCTGGTTCTTAGATCCCTTAGTCTGCAGAGTATAACCCACCTCAAAATTCATGGGGAATCTGTTTAGCTGGCTTATTGGAGGAGATTAGCCTGGATTCTAACAGCCTACGTCTGAATGCCTCATTCTGCGTCCTTCCATGGGTTAACCAACTAGTAGCCCGAGTCAGTTATTTACCACAGAACACATTCATTAAACGGCTCCTCTCCTCATTATACAGCTGCTACTTGGAACTGATGCAGGTTAGATTTAGTGACTTTTGTAAGTCCCAGGGATGTTGTTTGAATAACCTTGTCAAAGGCAACCATTAAATGCATACCGGAAATTTGCAAACCATGCACTAAGACTGTGCATAATGTAAATAATGACTTTTGGCTTCAAGATGGCTGTCAGGCCATGGAAAACCAAACTGGTTCTTCCCAGCACTGAAACCAATTTGGTACAGTTAACATTTAAAATACATCAGTTTCAACTGACCCTGATCCCCTGAAATGCCAGTAAAGAAATAGTTTTCTGCATATGACAGATGCTTTTATCCAAAGCGACTTATAAACAATGATAATCTCAAAACTAAAAAAAAAAACTACTTAGAAGGAAGACCACGAATCAGGTTCTGTCAGAGGTGACAGAAAATGACAAATTCTGTTGTGTCAGTTCTGAAGCTGAATGATGCAAACACATGTGGTCGCATGGTGGAGCAGATGGAGGTAGATACCTTCTATGCTGCTGGATTTTAACACAGGAAGAGTTCAGTAAAAGAGAGATTTTCCTTTTCAGTCATGACATAAAAGACAAACACAATGCCTTTTTTTCTAACATGGCATGCTCTTATTTGTTCATACTAGCTGCCAGAGGGATGGAGTGCATCTGACTGTGTTCCGGGAGTACCACATCTGTCCTGTTGTACCATGGAAAACCTTTACCTGCTTATGGGCCGAGAGCTGGAAGAGTTGGCGGAAATCCCTGCTGGAAATGTTTTGGGTAAATTTGATCCTTTATCAGCCTGTTTATCAGCCCTGTATCTGGAAAATCTTCAGTCATCTTCTCCTTTACTTGGAGCTTCTTGTTCTAAACCAGAGCTAGTGCCTGCCAAGCACCAGCTTTTCCTGTTTCCACCAGGGAACCACCATCTGTTGCGCCAAAAAAAGAGTCCCGTCTCGGCACCAACTTCTTACCAACATTAGTTCAACAGAATGTCAGAACTGGCACAGGTCAAGTAGAATCTATTGCCATTACAGATTTTCCTCAAAGTCTGAGTGATTTTTCACTCATGTTTTTCACTGGGATACAACCCAAATGTTAGATTTGATTTCACTGTTTTCTGTTCCATTCTGGAGATGCCTTTCCCTCTTCTGAGGCAGCACCAGCAGCTTGTGCTTTGTGCATTCCTTGAGCTTTGAAAGACTTGGTGCCAGTGATGTCAGTGGTTAGGTGGCCCAGCCAGCTCTCTGTCTAGTATTTGCTCAATACCTCCCTGTAGGTGTGCTCCTGCAGAGTTTTGCACAGAAAGAACAGCTGGAAAGTTTGACTGCTATCCAATTTAAAATGAACACTATTGATTTGCTTTGTTTCTGCCATGTCTTCCTAACATTTACATTTATTGCAGCATATGCCTATTTAGTTCTTCTTCTGTCATTTTGTTCAGGTATTGGAGGTCTGGAGGAGTTTGTCTTAAAGACAGCTACCCTGTCAGCTTCCCCCGCTTGTCCCCCCTTCACCCCGCTCAACTTTGAAGCTGCCCCCATTGTACGGGTTGCTGTTGAGCCAAAACATCCAAGTAGGTTTCACTAGGCCTTTGATTTGTGATTTATACTTTAAGGATGAAATATCAGCTGGTATCCATTCATTCCACATTTCCTGTTTCCTTTTGACTTCACCTGTGGTGAGGACAATGTGTTTTTACATAACAACTAAACATGCCCACACAGTTGTTAGAGTGAGATGGGGTGGGTTATGCTATCCAGCTTGTCATACTCACTTACTCACCCCCGCTTGCTCTAGAAACTGTAAGTATCTTTGCTGGTAAAAATTAGCTCTATTGGCTCAAAATCCTTGTTGTCAAGCATAGAAATAAACAGAAATACCATTGCAAATCTCCAAAAATATCACAACAGCCTCTTAAAGACTTGAAAGTATACATCCTAACATTTCTGTTTGCATTCACTGCCATCTGAATTTGACCTGATGGACCAGCAGGAAGTTTAATACCAGGCAGCAATATTCAGGCTCTTCCATACTTTAGCCGAAGACAAACAGTCGCCACGGGTTCACATGGTTGCGGGACGTTCATATTTGCACACACCTTTCACACACAGTGCAGACCACCTGGGGACACCCTTCTCACTTCAGTATATATGTCACCCTAGCAGCATATAGGTCATGGAGAGAAAGCCACACCTTTCTTCAGACGGCCTCCTCTGTGGACGACTTTGCAATATCCATCCAGAAGCCATTTGACAATCTTTGTAGGTATTTTGTTATGAATCTTACGTAATCTTATGTAATTCCTCACCGCATCTGATAAACACTCCTCAAAAGCATTCATATCTCCTGCAGACACAAAAACTGGCTAGTAGAAGTGAACTAGTTCAAGCGTAATGTCAACATTGCACTCTGAGCGCATTTATGCATAACATACGCCCACAAACTTCTGACCAAATCACACAACACATCACAGAGAGCTCTGAAGTCCAGAAGAGAAAGCAAATGCCTCCCTGTGATTCAGATGACACAATATTCGTCACATGATTGTCAATGAGAGCCGATTCCAATGCTTCGGAAGAAGTATGGGAGAACCTTTTGCTGATTTAGCATTGGGATTAACAAAGTTTTGTTTTTAACTGAATGCAATTTTTCAACCACAAGAAATGAACTGATACCATATGGTCACATGGTCACAGGGAAATAAATCTTTTCCACATTAAATGTATGCTTTAGGTGAGATGCCAAAGCTGGTTCGTGGGATGCGTTTGTTGAACCAGGCAGATCCATGTGCTGAGGTTCTGATACAGGAAACAGGAGAACATGTTCTGGTTACTGCTGGTGAGGTCCATCTACAGCGCTGCCTGGATGACCTCAGAGAGAGGTGAGGGTTTTTTTTATCCCATCTTTTTTTTCTCCACTTTTTCTGTGAAAAAATTAATAAAAGAAACCCTCTCTGTTCTGTTCTGCCAGAACTGTTAAGATCCAGGTTAGTTTTCTCATCATGTCTTCATACTGTGCAGCCTTACATTTGGAAAAGGGTGTCTTTATTTTTTCCCATAAACGTAGCTTGGCAGGTTCATGGGTTACCATAAGTGACAGATATTTCTCATCAGAATTTCTGTCTTTGTCACTATGGATGGGCATTTATCACACTGTTGTTATCACTAGAAACAATTATCACAATAATTGTTTCTAGTGATAACTATCAGAATAGTGATTTATCATGATAGCCGTAATTTCTGATGGCTGATGTTTGGAATCCCCAGAAACTGACAGGATGCCTTATATTTTTACTTTCACTCTTTGCATCGACTCTTTCTCCACTGTTGGTTCTATATATGGCTTCAAGTATCATCAGTATATTTGAAAATATGATTTAATGCAGTCAGTGTTGATTGAGTTCAGTGGTACAATTGCACCACTTTATGTAACTGGTGTACTAAAGTACAATACTGTGAAAGTTTTATTATTTTTCACAGACACTGAACTGCCACTATGAAAAAAATACAAATGAGTTACATTTCATTTGTAATGGCTCAGTTCCATTTAACATCCCACTAAGACTGAGCCACAGACATACCAGAATCCTGGATATAGGTCATATAAGGGAATGGAATTGGTGTTCTTAAACTGTGCTTCCTCTGAATTCCTTCCTCCATGCCTAGTTGACGCATTAAAGTGGGCAGATGTGCAAGTATAAAAGCCACACTGCTTGCACACGCTCAACGCGAACCTCTAAATGCGCAACTTTAACTCCGCCTTAAACCTAGCTTTAGCCTGGCAGGGGGCGGCAAGCCTGGCAGCCAGCCATGCTTAAATTAACCTGGGGGAAACCCTGAAGCTTCCCCCAATTCTTGTGGGAGACTCCATGGTCAGAAAGCTCCAAAATGGAAACAAGACGTTTGAAGGACACTAAACACTACACATCCCCACTGTGCATGGTGATGGCAGTATCATGCTGTGTGGATACTTCTTGGCAACAGGACCTGGGAGACTTGCTGGAAGACTTGAAAAGGTAGAAAACAAAATGAATGCAGTTAAATATAGGGAAATCCTGCAGCGCTGGTAATTCCTCCTTCCTGTTAGCCATCGATCTTACGTTACCCATAGTAACGGAGGGGAGAGACGGCTTAAATCTCCTCTCTCCATAAGCCTCTGTTATTTCTTCCTTATTGCTCTCCTCCGCTGTTTGTTTCCTCCTCTGCAACCATGATGTGTCCTTCTCCAGATCTCTTCAGGGATTTCTGTGGGTCTGGACACCATGCCAGCCAGCTTCAGCGCAATCAGCTGATCCCTGCTGTAAACAATGCGGCCAAGTGTTGTGCCCAGCAGAGTAAAAAAAGTGTCTCCACAGCGAAGAAAAAGATCTAGACTCTCTTAATCAACATTGCTGAAAATGAGCTTCTTGTAAAGTGCTAAAGAAATTTATGTAGTAAAATAATAAAATAAGTAAAAATAAAAACAAAAAGATGAGCAAGAGTAACAGCAACATGCTGCATACACGTTGGCGCATGCACACTATTTAAGCTACTATAACTATGGCTTCAGAGAACATTTATTTTCCAGCAAGACAATGACCCAAAGCATCCAGCCACAGAGATGGTTGGAAGACAGCAAGATGGATGTTCTGTAGTGGCCCAGTCAAAACCCAGACCTCAATCTGATAGAGAATTTGTGGTTGGACTTGAAAAGGCTGTTCACAGCTGACCTCCAGCAACTTGACAGAGCTGGAGCAGTTTAAGAATGGAGGAAACTGCAGAATCCAGATAAGCAGCCTGACTGAGACCTGTCCACACAGACTCCCTGCAGGGATAGCAGCCAGAGGCGCAGCTGCTAAATACTGACTTGAAGGGGATAAATATTTATGCAGTCAGTTAGTTAATGCTCAATAAAATTTTTGTCATTTTGTACAAACCAGTTTTCACTTTAACATTAAAAGTTTTTGGGGGGTTTTTTGTAAAAGTTTTTGTAAAAAAAAAAAAAAAAAGCTAGATTCTGTTGCTTATGATGGATTTGTAAAATTAACAAAAACGGTGGGTAAATACTTTTCATAGGCAAATAGGCACTGTAACTAGTTTCCACTGTAACTAGTTTCCACTGTAACTAGTTTCCAC
The DNA here is from genome assembly GCA_014839685.1 of Anableps anableps. Classification (NCBI taxonomy): domain Eukaryota; kingdom Metazoa; phylum Chordata; class Actinopteri; order Cyprinodontiformes; family Anablepidae; genus Anableps; species Anableps anableps. Next base: position 649,906 of record CM026067.1, on the reverse strand, counting down.
TGTAACTAGTTTCCACTGTAACTAGTTTCCTGTCCAAAATAGATGCACTTGACCATGTTCACACTGCAGGTCTTGATGCCCAGTTTTTAAATTTTTTACAGGGTTGTTCATACTACTGAATGATGCGACTGCAATCAGATTTCTGTGTTAACGTAGACCTCACACATTAGCACACTGTTTACGGAAGTAATGATAGACGCTGCCATCTATGGATCGACTTTAAAGTTATTCAGCAATGAAAGCCGATAGTACTGTCACAAGGTCGTAATAAAACGAAGGAAGCTAATAAAAAGAAAGCACAACTAAAAACAATGATCATTTGTGAACCATTGACTGCAGCTTCTGTAGAGAAGTCTGTTTGGATGCGTATTCAGACCAGGATTGGTGTGATTGTGATGTGATGGGCTTCACTGAGACAAACTTCTTTCATAACATCATAATTATAATTTTCAGCTATTATTTACTTCCGGATTTATTGCATCTGGCTTCATCTGGTGCAGAATTATGATGCATGTGTCATGTCAGTGACATAAAAGTCAGATGAAATGCAATATGACTGTTTAGACTGCAGACGCTATGAAAACTATTGGATCTGTATTTGATTTAATACCGCATATGGAAGTGGCAAAATCGAGTTTTTAGGGATGAGAAAGAATCAGAACTGTACGGAAGCCGAGAGTGGTCCTACTCGGATGTTTATTTTCCCGATGGTTTTCGCAAGATAACTAGGTATTTATGTCGTTATAATGACATAACGAATACTGTTTTCTCGAGATAAGAAGATAATTATGACGTTATCACGAAATAACGACCATTTTCTTGAGATAACAAGTTCATTTCCCAGTGGTTTAATCATACGATCAACAACTTGGTGTCATTATGGTTGAACTATCACTTATTCACAGAATTATTGACAGAATTATACATGCATGCCATGACTTAAACTTATAAGTCCTCTCCCGCCAGTTTAGCATGCATTTGAATGATGGAATCAGGTTTAACACACACACCAATCATCTCGTGATCTCAAGAAAACAAAGTTTGTTTTCTCAAAATTAAGTCGTTATCTCAAGAAAACCATCAGGAAATTAACTTGATATCTTGAGAAAACCCTCAGAATAAAGTTTATGCATAACACTTCACTCTCGGCTTCCGTAGAATTGGGATGTTCAGATTGCCATGAAAAAGTCGGATATGGCTCTCATTTGCTTGCTGTGTGAACATAGCCTTAGTGATGCATTACATATTATTATTATTATTATTATTATTATTATTATTATTACATGTTATTTGATTATCTGGAAACTGTTCTGAAAAATATGTTTCTCATACTCTCTGGTACATGAGTCTTAAGTGAAAGAGTAAGGCATGGTGTGTGTCTTGGGTGTGTGTGTTCCCCATGAACACAAGTTTAGCTCATCGTGGTATCAGCTATATGACCTTGCTGTGTCAGAGAGCAGCTGGCTGCTCTGTTTCCCAGTATCTCAGGCTGACACAGTCACTCTGCCTTGACTCCTAGAGTGTCCCAAATAAAAGTATTCATACCCTTCTTTAAATGACCACTTTTTCCTTCTCAACACTTTTGTTAATTATTTTGTGTTTTTGTTTGTTTATTTTTGCTGTAAAGCACTTTTGGTCATTTTGTGGAAGTTGTAAAGCACTATAGAAATAAATGATGATTTTAGATCATCAAACACATTTTAACATCAAACATAGAAAACTGAAATAAATTTAAAAAGCAGTTAACCAGGGATTATTTTTTTCATTCAACTTTGACAATTTTTCTGTTATCTTTGAAAGCTTCATTTCTCTTGACTCACTTAGCCAAAGAGACAATATGACAAAACACTTTAAGAACAGCTCAGCTGAAATTTTACATCAAAATTACGCCTCTACCTCTCCTTCATTCTATACTCTATACTCAGCTGAGTTGATGGATAACTTCCATTCTAAGATCTGAGACACCACTGATTCCATTGCTGCCCCTAAGGTCAAGGTTGTCTCTGGTAGAAAAAAATCTCTATGAAGAAATACTCCATTGGTAAAAAGTGAAAAAAGCAGCACCATAAAGCTGAAAGAAAATAGGAGAAAGACTGGACTCCAGGTTCATGGTGACATCTATAGAGACTACGCAGATACAACTTACTACTAAAGCATGCGAGGGAATCGTTCTTTTCTGAAATCACTAACAAAAAGATTAACGATTCTCATGCCTTGTTTGCCACAGTTGACAGATGAACAAACTTTAGCATCTGAACTGCACCCTACCTATATCATATATAAACAGGACATGCAATGAATTTGCTAACTTCTTAACAAAGAAAATTTTTTAAAAACTGAGTTAATCACATCAACATCAAATCCAGGACCACGACCATTGTTGTGTCCAATCAAAAGAAAATGACATAATACTAAACCATAAAACTTAGAAGAATGTATACATCAATTAAGCTTCTCCTCCTGTTGTCTTGATATCATACCCTCAGCTTTCTTTAAGAAGGTTTTGTCTGTCATTGAATCTGATCTGATTCGAATAGTAACTCAACTCATCCCTCTTATCAGGTGTTTTCCCCCAGGCTTTTAAAGCAGCAGTTATCAAACCACTGCTGAAAAAGAACAATCTGGAGAAGCTGCTATTGCAGAATTACAGGCCAATCTCCAACCTTCCATTCATTGGCAAAATTATTGAAAATGCTGTTTCAGCTGTTAAATAGCTTCCTAACATTTCAGAGTGGTCTTTTATTGTGGCCAGCCTAAGGCACACCTGTGCAATAATCATTCTGTCTAATCAGCATCTTGATATGCTACACCTACGAGGTGGGTGGGATGAATTGGGATGGGTGGGTGAGTGTGGGATGAATTACCTCTGCAAAGGAGAAATGCTCACTATCACAAATTTGGACAGATTTGTGAACAATATTTGAGAGAAACTGTTATTTTGTGTATACAGAAAATGTTTTAGATCTTTGAGTTCAGCTCATGAAAAATGGGAGCAAAAACAAAAGTGTTGTGTTTATGTTGTTGTTCAATGTATTATTATTTTTAAAAACCAAACCTTATCAGTCAGGCAGGTGTGATAAATAACTAAGACACACTTTGGCGATATCTCTATATATATATATATATATATATATATATATATATATATATATATATATATATATATATATATATATATATATATTATTTTCTTTTTGAGAAATGGTGCCCTGACTTAGTAATTTTTGATCTAAATTACTAGTTTTATTAATTACCATAAGAAATTGGAATAATTATTAATAGCCAAAGTTGACTCCTACTGAAATCACAACAAAGAACAGGGACTCCTTTGTGTCAATAGGTAAATTTTCATGAGAACAGACAAAATGGCACAGCTGGACGACATGGCTGAAAAACATATCATAATATAAGCGTTTTAGTCAATATCAATAATTATTTATTTGTTTTTTATTTGAAATATAGGAAATACTGCTAAACTGGCAATGTGACCTTTCCTGTTTTATCCATAATTTCCTCTCTGTTGTACTTATTTTTTCCCTTCACTCCATTTTTTATTCTTAAGCAGTTATGAAGCATGGTGGCAAAACCTGAAACTGCTGCTGCATAAGTTACCCAACAGGTTGTTGCTGGCTTACTAGTGAGTGAGTGAGTTAGTTGATGCCACTCACCTTGCTTAGCTGGGCTGTGAGAGGTTGAGCAACTAAACCCTTTCCTCTGCCAACATCTCCCAGAATGCTGTTCAGTTCTGGGTCAGAGTTCAGTGAAATTATTGAAAATTCTATTGGATGTATTTTCTATTGATATTTATCACGTGTTTATCACGATATGTATTATTATTGATTTATTGCTCAGTCCTAATGTGGGGTACCCCACAATTCCATCTTTGGGCCCTTCTTAATTCATATCTACATGCTCATAACAAGTAATAACATTAGTTACCATAACTATGCAGATGATACACAGCTCTACATTATGATGTCTCCAGGTAACTATGAACCAATTCAAGTGCCGAACAGATGTTTAGAACAAATCAATGTGTGGATGTGCCATAACTTTCTCCAGCTGAATAGAAATAAAATGAAAGTAATTATTTTTGGACCCAAAAAGGAACGATTAAGAGTCAGCACGCAGCTTCAGTTGTTACAGCTAGAAACTAGTGATTAGGCTCGAATTCTGGGTGTGGTGATGGACTAAGACCTGAATCTTCAGAGACACATGAAGACAATTACAAAGTCAGCCTTCTATCACCTGAAGAACATTTCCAGGATTAAAGGACTAATGTCCCAACAAGAAAAACTCATCCATGCATTTATCTTTAGTCAAACTGATTACTGCAACAGTGTCTTCACAGGTCTGCCTAAAAATGTTATCAGACAGCTGCAGCTGTTCCAGAACACTGCTGTTCATGTTCTCACCAAAACCAGGAGGATAGAGCACATCATCCCAGTTCTAAAATCCACACAATGGCTTCCTGTAGCTCAGAGAATAGACTTTAAAATACTTCTGTTAGTTTATAAATCACTGAATGGCTTAGCACCAGAATACATTAAAGATCTGTTGTTATTTTATATAAACCTTCCAGACCACTCAGGTCTTTTGATTCAAGTCTACTCTGCATCTCCAGTGTCCGAACCAAACCTGAAGAAGCAGCATTCAGTTTTTATGTTCTTCTAATCTGGAACAAACTTCCAGGAAACTGCAAAGCTGCTGAAACACTGTGTTCCTTTACATCAAGGCTAAAAACCCATTTGTTTAGAGTTGTCTTTGATTAATAATAGCTGAAACATCAATAGTTTTAGTCTGGATTGCAACTTCCCATTATCTCTCTTTATTTTACCACTATAATGTAATGGGTTTTTTATTGAGTTATGTTTTTATCATATACAACACTTTGAACTACCTCCTGTTGAAATGTGCTATACAGATAAACTTGACTTGACTCTTCTGATCAACCTGGCCAAACTGGCTTCTTTTGTCTGTCTGAAGAGGCTCAGTCATATTTCAGACTTTGATGAAGCATTTTTCTTTTATTCTTTTACTTTACCAAAATAGATGTATGTAATAGACATTGTATGTCTATTGTGTAATAGCAAAGAATATACATATCAATATTCCAGGTTTTCTGGAAACAATGATGGTTGTGTATTTAGTTGAAGTTTACAGTAGATGTTTTTATGTCTGTGTTAATTTGGGAAAGTTTTGCAAAGATTTGATAGTACTTTACTATAAGAGGGTCAGTAAACCACTAACTACTGCTTCACTTTGTTTAATTTGTCTTTGAAGGTTTGCAAATATAGAGATCAGTGTGTCTAAGCCCATCATTCCATTCAGAGAAACTGTGGTACGGCCTCCAAAGGTGGATATGGTGAACGAGGAGCTTGGCAAGCAGCAAAAATTTGCTGTTATCCATCAGGTGAGTCAACCATGAAAACACTGATGTTGTTCAGAGTGTTGAATATGGAAAACAGAGTCATTGTCTTTTACAGATACTGAGAAGGATGCTCTGTAGGCTTGTACAACGAGGAGTAAATGAGTTTTTCTCTGATTCAGTTATAAAAGCATGACGGGGATTTTGATGCATTATGAATGGAAGAAATAACCTCCAGCCAAAAGTTATTAGCTTCCAAGTTGCCTGTTTTTTAGGTGAAAGATGAGCCTTCTCAGGGCCATTCATCTGACTGCCAGCATGTGGACCCTGATGGTCTGGTTACCCTCTCTACTCCCAACAGACACGCTACTGTCTGTGTGCGGGCCATCCCATTACCACAGGGTAACGCACAGAAACATGCACTGACTCAGTCCAAATGTGGCTCCAATTGTTTTAAATGAGTAATATGGTATTTGATGTTTGAAGTTAAAACATGATGAAGGAACTGGAACAACAATGCAGTGTGTGAGTGTAAAGAGCAGAAACTTGTTGGTGACTTCTGGTCAACTGTCTTGTCTCTCTGGACAGAGGTGACAGTTCTTTTGGAGAGAAGCTCAGAGTTAATTCGGAATCTAGAGCTGATCAACTTGTCCCTCAGAGAGGGGAGAACTATGGACATAAATCTCAGGACCCTGGAGGCCATTGCAGAGCTGAAGGACCATCTTCAGAGCCTACTGCAGGGAAGAAAGTGGCGGAATGCTGTGGAACGGATCTGGGCTTTTGGGCCTCGCAGGTTTGTCTTGGTGGCTTGGTTACGGAGCAGATTTAACCATTTCAAAACAGCTCAGCTTTCATAATCAATAATGGTACAAGTTCAACAACCATTTCCCTGTATTAATATTACTTCATGGGTTGGTAAACAAGTTGCTTTTTGTCTTGTTTTTTTAGGTATGGTCCCAACATTCTTCTGAACAGCATTAAAGACTACAACCGACCGTCGGTGTGGCAGTGTCTTGAGTGGAGACTTAGTAATGATCCAGCTAGAGCTCCAGCTTCTCCACTCCGAGACTTTGATAACAGTATTGTCAGTGGTTTCCAACTAGCAACTCTGTCTGGTCCCATGTGTGAGGAACCTCTGATGGGAGTTTGTTTCTCTGTTGAGAGGTGGGATGTCCAGTCTTCACAGCATCCAGACACCTTGAAAGATGACTCTGTTTCCCATGAAGCTTTGCGAGAGGTCAGTTCATATGGAAACAGTGCAGATGTGACATCAGAGCGAAAGACAGATGCTTCTTCCGTAGACTGCTATGGGCCAGTCTCCGGCCAGCTGATCGCTGCCATGAAGGAGGCGTGCCGGCAGGCCTTCCAGGCACAGCCTCGGAGACTGATGGCAGCCATGTACACCTGTGAGATCATGGCAACTGCTGAAGTGCTGGGTAAGACTGTAAGACTGTTCTTCAAATCGAGGCTAAAAACCCACCTGTTTAGAGAGTAACAGTAGTCTGTCTTTCAGCCTATCATTGTGTTCTCTTATTTTGCCACTGCAATGTAATGTTTTTTTTGTTGGCATGTTAAGCACGATTGCTGAAAAGGTGTTTTGTAGATAAAACTGCCTTGCCTTTTTATGGGATCTCATCAGTTGTTGCCCTGACTTCTTTGAATCCTGTTTCTTCTTCATCAGGGAGGGTTTATGGTGTACTCGGGAAGCGAGAGGGTCGAGTTCTTCATGAAGAGATGAAGGAAGGGACAGATATGTTTATCATCACAGCTGTTCTTCCTGTTGCTGAGAGCTTCGGGTTTGCTGATGAGATCCGCAAGAGGACAAGTGGACTAGCCAGTCCACAGCTGGTTTTCAGCCACTGGGAGGTGAACCCTTAGCCTTTCATACCCCTTTTTTCCCCCTTTTTGTCACGTCAGACTTATTTTAAAACTGATTAGTCTTCTTAAAAAGACTTCTATCCAAATTAGCTGAGAGTATGAAAGTATAAACATGTGTTTAGAGATTTTTGTAAATTTAGAAAAACATTTTAAAATATTTGCTGCCAAGGTGTTAATAACATTTGTTATAGTGCAATCAAAATACAGCTTAGGTGTTGATTTCCTCATATCTTATTGATGTTGTTCTTCAACTTTGTGGGGCTCCAGCTGTAAAAGGTTTAGTTGATTAAAGGTCATTAGGATGGAGCACACAAGGTATCACAGCTGATGGTGAATATTAGAGATGGAACCAAGGAATGAAGTCAAAGGAAAGATCTGTAGACCTCCTGTACCTGATTGGATCAAGGATGATGAACATCCCAAACAGCAGTGTGCTCTCCGTTCTTTGGAATGGAAGAAGTTTGGAACTAGTGGAACCATCCCTTGATCTGGCTGCCAAACAAAGTTACAGTGCCTATAAAAAGTATTCACCCCCTTGGATGTTTTACCCTTGTATTGCTTTTACAAATCAATCATGGTCAACAAAGTTTGGCTTTTTTGACAAAAAAACAACCTTTAATGTCAAAGTGAAGACTGATTTCTTCAAAATAACGACAAACTTATGTAACATAAAATGCAGCAGGTATATCTGGATTCCCCTAACCTCCACATGTTTCTTAAATCTTCTTGTTGGGGTTAGTGTGTTATGTGGGTGGGATGCTTCCATGTGATTTCTGATTAAAATCCAAGCTTTAAGCAAGAAAACTGATGTGTCAAAGTCTTGTATTCATCGTGTATTCATCACATCTGTATTAATACTGGCTCTAATAGAACTGCACAGGTTTTAGATACACAAGACTAGAGACAGAAAGAGTTTTGAACATGTTTTTCATTCAGTCTTAGTTTAGCAGATTCTCACCTCTTACTACATTACCAAAGAAAGACCATTTTTCTGCAATGACACAGTTTGAACTCACTTAAAAGGAGGCATTATACATGCTTTTAGAAGGGAGAGCCGCCCACATTAATGTGTCTACAGAAAGGCCAACAGGCCTCTGATTCTCAAAGAGCAGAGCTGAAAATGGTAGAAAATTGGTAGTAATTGCAATTCCAAAAAAAAACCCCTGCTGCACTGCTGACTTTACAAAACCAAAGCTGAAATGTCACATCTTGACCTCATGTTTCAAATGACCTCTGTACAAATAAATGATCAAAGCAGGCCATTAAATCCTTTTGTTGTTCCTTTTTAGTCAGAATACATCTTTAAGGGCAAAAATAAAATCTAGGAATTTATGTGTAGTTAGAAATGCAAATTCTATAAATGTTCTGGTTTTTTTTCTTTTCTTTTTTTTGCAGCCATTAAAACCATTGTTCTTTTACATACACACCCAACTTTGAGGTTGTATTGTTCATGAACACAATGTGACTCTCTTTTTATTATGTTTGTGAACCAGGTGATCAGCAGTGATCCATACTGGGTTCCTACCACAGAAGAAGAATACCTGCATTTTGGAGAGAAGGCAGACTCTGTGAACCAGGCCCTGAAATACATGAATGCTGTCCGCCGACGGAAAGGTCTTTACGTGGAGGAGAAGATCGTTGAACATGCAGAGAAACAGAGGACACTCGGCAAGAACAAGTAGACGAGACGGCTGTTTATCCTGTCCTACTGTGTCTCTCCCATAATACTGACATCTGTCAATTCAGCAAATTTTTGTTTGACTGTACTTTGCCGTGAGTCTTTACTGTCACCATGCACGTGTTCTTGGTGCTCAAATATTGTATGGCGGCAACAGCTGGACTATGGCAGTGCTTACAGCTTAAATTTCTAATGTAATGATTAAATGATGTTAAAATATTGGGAATTAAGTCAGAAGAAGAAGAGAAGGAAGGAGGTATTTGAAACAGCTTTCTGTTCACTCTAAAGTTAAACAAATGCAAATGCCTGAAGTTGGTATTAGTCTTATTCATCAAAATCCTAAACTGTAGGACCCTTGCACACTCTTAACGATACATGTTTTTAGTATGTATGAAATGGAAGCGACATAACATGGTGCGGCATTCATTCACATCAAAATCTTCTGAGTTAATCTGGATGAATTAAATACACATTTGGAAATATTGACATCTGTATTTTTCATGCTTGTATTAGATTTATAGTTTAAAATAGGACTAATAATTCACAAATTAGCTTAAAAATGATAAAACTTAATATACAGCCATGTTACAAATGCAGATTTTATTTCCCTTTTTGCTACAGTGCAAATTAATTCACTTCTTTTGAAAAGAATGGAACTTAGGGCAATGTGTTGTGTAGCTATAGAGGAGGAGCGCCATATACAGAGTCCTCCACGCAGCCATCTGGGGTTCGATCCCTGACCTCGATCTTTGCTGGATGTCTTACCTCCCATCTCTCTCTGACTTCTGTCAGTGAAGGCCAGGGTTGCCAGATGTGAGAATTTCCAAGCCAAATACAGCGTAAAACCCACCCAACTCCAAAAAACAACAGCCAAAATCTCGACCTCTACTGAAACTCACATCAACAGTGCCATGTATAATAAATAAATAAATAAATACATATATCTTATATGTCCTATAGGTCATTGATATATTTTGTAATCTTCAATTCACCATGTTTTTAGTTGTCCTTTATTATATTCATCAGATCTCATTGGGACTGCAAAGGACTTGACTCTTGGAACACGAGGCTTGTGGGGGGGTTTTTGTTGCACTATGTCCTTTTAAATCATTAAGTTGTACTGGGATTCCTGTTTTACAGTGCTACTACATAGGGACAGGCTTTGTGCTTTTCTGCCACACATTGACAACTATTTCAAGAGAATTTTCCTATAAACGCTTCCTAAAAACCCATTAAGTGTTGCAAAAAAAGGCTCAGATTTTAACAACCCATCCAAAGCTGTTTTTTACAGCTCAACATGTTCAAAAGAAGCTTGGCAAGACTGGGGAAGGCCACTTGTAACCCACAGGTAGGTTACTTCAAGTACCCTTGATAGTTAGCAAATATGGTAAGTTATTCCAACCACTAACACCAACTACACACTTGCAACGTGTCCATCAAATGTTCTTTCGATGTCTCATTTATTGTAACCAGTCAGGTCAAAATCTACCAGTTCGCTTGATCCTTTGGGCTGGGGTTTGCCATCCAGTTCTGGAAAAATGGTCCAGTCTTCTTTGCAGTAATATGGGTGCACCAACAAAAAAAAAAAAAAAAAAACCTGACCTAGAACAAGGCGAGAAAAAAGTAGCTTAAAACCCAGTAAATTAATATGCTTTAGCTTAAAGCTACAATTTCAAGTGGTTGAGTCATTTCTCAACTTTATTTTTTCCATGTTGCACAAAAATAAAAAGTTATCACAGTTACATATCACCAACACATCAATAAAACTAAAGAAAACATAGCTAATGTGAAATAATGAATGATTTAATGATTTAACATGACAATGCGGACTGGAATCACACATCAGTTTTAGCTTAATCAGAACAGTAGGAAAATGCATATGTGCTAATAAACAGGGACTTTACAAAAACAGCACGACAAACTTAATTAGCACCATTTAAAATACTAAAATGTTCTAATAAAACAAGTGCAAATGTTCTGAAAAAAAAAAAAAAAAAAACCACAAGCATAATTATACTCAAACCTTGAATCAATATTTTATCGTCACAGAATTTTAGCAATAACAAGGGATTTTAGCCAGTTTGTAGTTAATTTTCTGTGCTAAAAAGCTAACAACGCACGTATAATCACTCAGTGATGCAACATGAGGCTAAAACGAGGATTACCGGGTTCCAATCTGGCCATAATAGAAGCTATCTAGAGTTATAAGACACTGGAAAAAAACAGCTTTGTCTGGCAAAAAGAAACACAAAAAAGTCAATTTCAGCAAAGTGCTGTCTGGGCTCAATGTTTTAACTTTATTTACTTTCTAAAAGCCTCAGGAAGCTTAAAATAGAAGATTTTACTTGAGTTGAACCCAAGCATGTCGCCCCAGAGTGCTGAATTGGAATTATGAGACAAGCGGGAAAAAACAGAGTCCTCTGGCTGAGAAAAGCACAAAAAAAAGTCAATTTCAGTAAAGTGATGCCTGGGCTTAAAATGTAACTTTATTGAATTTCTGGACAACCCGAAACTGAAAATGGAATTTTTTTTACTTGTTTTGAAGTCTAACATGTTGGACCAGAGTGTTGAAGTTGAGTTATAAGACAAAAGGGAAAAAAACGGTGTTATGTGGCTGACAGAAGCACAAAATAGTCAGTTTCAGAAAAAGTGATGCGTGGCCACAATGTTTAACTTTATTTACTTTCGGAAAATCCCAGGAAGCTTTAAGAGGAAGTTTATATTTATTTTGATTGTCCATTGATTGACAAAGTGAAAAAATAGCTTTCTTTTGCCGAGAGAAGCACAAAAAAGTCAGTGTCATCAAAGTGATGCCTGGGCTCAATGTTTAACTGTATTTGCATTCTGAACGCCCCAGGAAAATTAAAATTTAAGTTTTTCCTTGTTTTGAAGTCTAACGCTTTGGCCATTAGTGTTCAAATGGAGTTATATGACAAAGGGAAAAAATAGTGTTCTTTGACCCTAGAGAAAGCACAAAAAACTCAATTTAATCAAAGTGATGCCTGGGCTCGTGCTTTTACTTTATTTGCTTTGTGAACACCGCTGGAAGCTTAAAAAGGAAGTTTTTACTTGTTTTGAAATCCAACATTTTGACCATTAGTGTTCAAATGGAGTTATAAGACAGTGAAAAAACAGCGTTCTCTTGCCGAGTGAAGCGCATTAAAGTCAATTTCATCAAAGTGATGCCTGGGCTCAATGTTTAACTGTATTTTCTTTCTGAACACCCCAGGAAGCTTAAAATGGAAGTTGTTTTACTTCTAAAAAAAAACAGAAAAAAAAAAAAAAAACACATTTCAAAAACAGACATGGCTAACAAAAGGTGAACTCTCTCAAAGTTATACAATAACAAGAACCATTGTGCAGCATGTTCAGTTTCATTTTCAAGAAGCAGGTAACTAATTTCTTAGTTTGCACATCTTGATATGTTTGCAAAGCTTTATATTTTATTTTACTTAGCTTTTGCAATGTCCCCATTATTTTTGGAGTTCTGGTAGAGCATAATACATGTCTAAGTGGAATTAGAGGCATAGAAATCTCCAACAAATTAAAAATTTCACAACAGTTGTTATTATGCAGTTATACGAAGTTGTTGCCCAGGAACGTATGCCTTTTCTTATTCTGAGGATTTCTGTGGTTCTGTAGAAAACATCATTTCAGTCTTTTGGGACATATCAATGGATTCCGTAGATTCTGAATTTGGTGGAGCAGTCCTTTAGATGATAGTGACAGGTATCAATATTTAGACCTTCATCTTAAAGTAACAAAAGTTGTACTCCTTTATTGGTATGGTTTCTTTCTGCTGTTGCTCTTACCTTGGTTTCCGTGTTGATTTTCTTCGTTGTGTCTTTTTGTAAGTCTCAAAGGTTTCAATTATTAAATCCATCTTTCCACTCTTCACCATTCTTCTACCCATGTCCTGTTAGAATTTGGTTTCTCATCAACAATCCCAAATGTGTGTTTGGATTCCAAAATAACAATGGTGAACTCTCTTGAAAAATGATATGGACAAAAAACTTTCTGCTAGCAGTTCAACATCCAGACGAATTTTCGTAGAAACATGTCATGGATTACACTATCTGTTGTTGACAAGCTTTTGCTGCTCCTCTTCAAATCTCTGAACGCTTTGAGATGTCGATCAGCTGCACCTGGGTGTAAAAGACAACGCCACCTTGTTGCTATGATTATGTATCATGAAACTAATGATTTCAGCAGCACAGAGAGGAACCAGAGAGAATAATGGTATAAAAAAGCAATGACTCAACCAGAAAAATGAGGAAAGTTATTTTTTAGATGAAATCACAATGTACCTACTTAACAGGGCTACTCCAGCATGGTGCCAGCTTAAGCAGTGTAATTTTACAATGTCTTCTATAACTATATGAAATGAGACTATACGAAATGCACAAATGGAAAAGGTGCTGCAAGAGAGAGGGAGAGCAGCAGGTATCCACCAACAGAGAAAATGAACAGCAACAACAATAAAACAGGCTGGAAGGATGAGTAGCTGCAAGAAAGGAAGTAAGATTTGGAAACAATTCAAATAATTAGTAATAAGTCAGTAATAAGTAATAATAATAATAAGTAATAAGTCAGAGAAGAGTCCCAGGGTTAACATCCCATATCCAGTAGACTTTCCAAAAATAACCTCCACATGCAACTTAGAAGTTTTTGTACTTTAAAATGTAACATTTAGCATTCTTTTCAACACTGAGTTATATTTATATTAAACATTTCGTACGTTTTTGTCATATCCACAAAGCCATGGCAGGTTGGTGTGTGTGTGTGTGTGTGTGTGTGTGTGTGTGTGTGTCTCCTCTTCTCATTACAGGGTGTCAACAACAGGTGTGTCCTGCAATTAGCCAAATTAGGAGGATCTTACAGAGTAATGAGGCAGATGCAAGGTTGTTTGGCTCACATGAGTGGTAATCAGGCTCTCTATTTTTTGTGTCTTAACACTCCTTGAGTTTCTGATACTCACCTTCACTGTCTCTTCTCCAAAGAAAGTTCCATTTACTTATTGATGTTCAGTTCCTGGACTCCAGTAGGAGGGCTGGACTGGACTCATTTTTAGCCCTGGAGTTTCATGCCTCAGACTGACCCACTTTAGGCACTTTATAATAACACTGTCATCTTTTTTTCAAGGAAATGGTTCTATCACAACTTAGATTTCACAAATATAGTGGCTTGCAAAAGTATTCATACCCCTTGAACTTTTCCGTATTTTCTCAGATTATAACCACAAACATAAATATATTTCATGGGAATTTTATGTGAAAGCCCAACACAAAGTGGTATACAATTGTGAAATAGAAAGAAAATCATACATGATTCAAAACATTTTTTACAAATAAAAAACTGAAAAGTGCGGTGTGCAAAATTATTCAGCAGGGATGGAGTCAAGACTGAGACCAAGACCGAGAAAAAAATGTTTAGAATGTTGACAAATATTTCAGGACATTGCTTTTTGTACACCCGAAAATGCAAAAATTAATGGAAAAATTGTTAATTACTCAACCAAAACCACTTCTTGATATTAAATTATTAAATTAATAATGGTCATAATAAACTAATACTTTGGTTATTAAATGCAGCCTTATATTGATATACATTCCCTAAACTGAAATAATCAGTTTACATTGCACAATAATGCAATATGTATGTTAAACTTAAAAAAAACAGAATTAGGCTGATAAAGATTTGTCATACTTAAAAAAAAAATCTGTATTTATTATCGTTTAAATAATTGCAATTCGTCAGAGTATCAGATGCTAATAAACACATGCTGGACATATTAATAAATTATTTGGCATTTTAACATTATTATTAGTCCATGCAGGTACAGATTGCTTCACATGCAGGGATGACGCAGGGACAACAGATTACAGGAGCCAAGAGGGAATATTTTCTCTAACATAGATTATGACCATGAAACATTGAAAGTAAGAATGAATTTATGTTTTTGGCTTGATGAGCCTTATTTTTCCAGTTTTGTTGAAACTAGGTGTTGTGTATATTTTTCGCATTACTACTTACTTTTCCTTGTGTCTGCGGTAGAGAGCTAATAAAACTAGATGTTGTCCCGCTCACTTCGCATATTGTTAATCCTTGCGGTAGACAAAATTTACAGGTGGCCCGGTGTTTTTTTTTTTTTTTGGGGGGGGGGAACCTTTACTTTCCTGTCTTAAAATTCTTCATGTTTTAAAAAGCAAATTTAAGAATTTTCTGCGGTCAGATGCAGGTGTTCAGGTGTTTGGTTCACCTGGTTCAGGTGTTTGCTAGACCTAGCACGTGCTAGGTCTAGCACGGCACGTGCTAGTGCAGGCACACTCTTTTATATCAAAGGAACAATGCCGTCTGGTTTTGTAAACAATCACAAGCAAGACGATTGCGCTCTCATTAGCGCGTATTGGTATGCAGCTATGTATGGAGAGCCGTTTCATTCAAAGTTTAAATAAATGAATAAAAATTGCTATTAATAAATTAATAAATATTCCATGAAATAAATAAATGTCCCCATGAAATAAAACAAAATAAATATTTTAAAATAAATGTTTACCTTATTTGTTTATTTCAAGATTTATTTATTTATTCATGATTTTTTTTTTTTTTAATTCATTCCACGATTTATTTATGTATTTATTTCATTGTGTTTTATTTTGTGACACTTTTATTTTTTAGCTCCGTTTTTATTTCAGGCCCTTTTCATGTTTTATGAGGGGGCGGAGTTTTCTCTCTGGAGCAGCTATGTGCAGAGGGCTGAGAGACAGCGAACTTCAGGGTATCTGCATGAGCGAGGCTGCGAGTTATAACTGATGTACCGGTGTCGTGCCAAGGTAGTTATCCCTGACAGAATTTGTGTTCCCTGCGTCGACATTCCTTGCTGTGGGAAGATTAAGCTCTTCATGTGCTCTTGTTTTGAAAAGCATGGTTCTTCCGGGATACTCATCGCCTTGACTTGGTTGTGCTGATTTGAGCGGGTTGTTGATTAAACAGAGACAAGTTCCCTTCCAAAGATATTCCACCTCTTTCACAGCCCTGTGACGTCAGTTCAAGCCCTTATAGCGCGCATGTTTCACCCTCATGCAGATGCGCTGAAGTTCGGGGTCTCGATTCGCAGCATTCTGACCAGCGGCGGCCCCTCTCCACAGTGAAAACTCCACCCCCTCATTTGAATATAAGAACATGAAATAAAAACGCATCATTAGTAAAACACTATTATGAAACTAATAAACAAACAAATAAATAAATAAATAAATCTTGAAATAAATAAATAAGGAAATAAATGAATAAATCTTGAAATAAATAAATAAATCATGAAATAAATCAATCTTGAAATAAATAAATAAACAAGGTCAAAATATAGTTTTCAAATATTTATTTTTGTTTTATTTCATTGGAACATTTACTTATTTCATGGAATATTTATTAATAATGTATTTATAACATATGTATCTATTTCATTTTGAATGAAATGGCTCTCTATAGAAATCTCCCGTTTTTTGAGAGTCAATGTCAGTCCTACCTGTCCATTTTGGACTTGTGGGCTCATGGCTTCTTGGTGCTGCATCTTTCTTCTGACAACAGGTATGGGGCATTATTGCGTCATAAAAATATTTAAATCAAGCTTAATATGATATACAGGCCAGGATTAACTTGTCATCATTTAACTAACATTATCTGCATCCAACAGAATTACTCAACTTCGTTTGTTTGGAAAAAGATGGCTCAGAAAAGCATGTTACATCTTAACAATGGATTAAACAGTTGTAACGACTGAAAAAAGTGTGGACATGTCCCCATTGTAAACCTGTCTTGGAGGGACCTGGCACGGCCCACCCTCTGGTGCTGGGTCTGCCCAGTGCCATGACTGCACACCAGCCAGATTAAAAAAAAAAAAAAAAAAGACAGAGACAATCAGGAGAAAGAGATACAACAATATCAATCATCTCAGATCTCAGACATTAACCACTTACATCTCCTCCTGGTGCCATCCTGGAGTACTGTTGTAAACCTGGAAGAATCTTCTTACTACAGATTTACCAATAAAGTTTTAAAACTTTCTCTTATTAATTTCTTAACAAACATGACAGCTTTATTCTTTAGTAATGCATTTTAAAATCCATTTGTACATATTTTTTGTAATAAATTAATTTTACTAACAAAAATCCAAGGAGCTGAAAGAGCCCACTCTTTTTAGTGAACTGAAGCATAAGACTTGGATGTCCTGAAAGAGATGGAATTTTCACACTACATCATGCACTGATGACCTTGCATATAAAATAAGTAAGTATTTGCTTTATTTAGAAATGTCTTCATTAAAAGTCCTATTCTTTGCACATGCTGGTATATATTTACATGAAGGCGTCAAAGGAAGAGTGCATTTTTCCCACATCTGCTTTCAATTCCAGGTTGATTGTGATGTACAAAATGAATGAATGGATTTTATACGTTACACAGTTTTCTGGTTAAAAGATAGTCCATATTTCACTAGGATGTCCATGCAAATATTTCTACGTGAGGCAACAGAAAAGGTCAAACGATTGAGGAGGGAAACTACATTTTTATTTGGATTATTTATCATCATAGTGACTTCAGCTTGACTGTCCTTAAACACAGACAATTGTTCAGTTGGTTATTAATTAAGGGATTAACAATTGAATATGAATATTATATCATATTCTCAGCAGTTCTGGATTGTGGCCGAGTCTGAAATAAAGTATCACAGAGACAGCTCTCTCAGGATCAAACACAAAAACAACAGATCTGAATATTTATTGTTGCTCTTAATTTAAACCCATATCAAAAAGAGGCCTGGATATGACAATAGCCATGAGATGACTTTTTTTAAATTAAGACTAAAACACATTAAATAATGGTCTTAACGAAATAAACAAAATAATTCACATACTGAACAGAAAGGTGACAGGACTTAATTTAACAAATTGACATTTTCGTATGAAATATTTTCCACATATAATAAACCTATTTATCAAACGTTCTTGATGTTTATTTTATTGAGTCATTCCAAACACCACAAACAACCTCAAATAAATGTTCCAAACTCTCAAATATGAGTACAACAAAGAACACCTTCTACACTTCTACAAATCATATTCCAAGACTTAACATATTCCTTAACTTAACATATTTTAAGAAGTATAACCCAACTGAATTTTGACAATATCTTTTATTACTGCTACCTATTGATATGTTTGTTCCTTCCAACCAGTGCTGTAGTTTAGTTTTTGGAAGTTGGTAGATTGTAAGACCTTTTCTCTTTGGTCAATGAAACATTTCTCCGTCGTGCTGCCCAGGCTGTTTCGTCAAGTGCAAGATTTGTCCTATTAAATGTCTTTACAAATCTGAGGGATGGGATTTAGAAAGTTTAAGCTGAAACTGCTTGTTCTGGTGCTGGGTAGCTGACTCTTAAATCCCTTCTTTATTTTGTATCAAGGTTGTTGCATTTCCATATACAACATTTACCTCCACATTTACTTCACGTAGATGAATTTTCATTTCTATCACTTCAATTCTCTGGAGAAGCTTGTCAAAGTCCTCAGTGGAGAACAGAGGCATCTTGCTATGGTTTAACTTGTAGGTCAGAAAGTAAAAAATAGAATAGAATTACAGTGGTTAAACATTTTACATTTTTTAAGTGGAGCCCCCCACAACAGTTGCACACCTCTTCAAGCTGTATCCAGTGAGATGATCTAAATCACATTCTACACCTCCTTCAGCAGTTTCTGCTCCAGCTCTCACTTGTTTCGCGTTCAGAGATGGACACTAAATCCTTCTGCACAAACTTAAACAGATCACAATCCTTTAAAGGTCTTCTTTTTGGTCTTTTTACTCTTGTATTAGGATTGTACCATACAGTTTTTACTAGAACAACATCCAAATTTATTTGTCCTGCAAAACACTGACAACCCAGGGTGTAGATCAGGAGGCAGAGTCACAGTTTAATATACCTCTCTGCAGCTTCTGTACTATTACCCACCCATTACTCAGTTAAGACAGTGTCTTGCCCATGGCCAAAATCAAATGGGGAAAATTAAAGCTGCAGTATGTAGCTTTGCACCACTGTTGACCTAAAACAACCAATCAGAGCCAGCAGCTCTGTCAGTCAACTTCATTTACTCGCTGCTAAATGTGCTAATGGTGAAGAAACAACTTACTGTTACAGGAAAACCATTTATCCGTTGTCATCAGTGGTCATGCTTGCTAGCCTGAGCATTATCAACAGACTCTGCTAGGGGGGAGGCAGCAGCACCACTCAGACGGTGATTGACAGCGCGAAGACCCGCCTCCTGGCTCTGATTAATTGTTTCTAGATAGCACTGGTAGAAGGCAGAGGAGCTCGACTTTTTCACAGATTATCTGTCTCATACCATTCTGTCACAACATAATGATAGTTTCAACAAATATGTAGAAAAATATTGTTTTATAAAAGTTACATACTGCAACTTTAACCTACAAAGAGCAAATTAGGAAAATCTCATAAAGATTAATTTGAATCTAACTGAACAGAAAAATAAAACAATTAAAATTAGTTTATTGAATATCAGATTTCTCTCTTCAAATACTTTGCTAGTTAATTACTTGATTTGTTATAATCAGATTGATTTGTTCTGTCTCACAGAACCCTGTTTATGTTAGTATAAATGAGTAAACCTGTTCTAATTCTTTAAATTTTCACATTCCTCAAAGTACAGGGTGAAGCAGAGGAGTAACAACTATTTTTCATTGAGATTTATTAATTAGTCGTTCCCCTATTAATAGCTACAGTTGTTATGGACATTGAACCCTTAGTTCAATGTCCATACTCCTTAGGAAGTCATTCTAGTTGCAAAGCATAAAAACCACTTTTGTTTGTTGTTTTATATCGTCACCAGGCCCTTACTCTAAATTTCTAGATCTTTTCTCAGATTTGTCTGATTTAGTGTTAAATACTGATAAGATCATTATAGTGGGGGCCTTTAACATCCATTTTGACACAGAGCTTAAATGAAGTCTTTAATGCTATCTTAGACTCAATTGGTTTTACTCAAAGAATTCACAGTCCTACCCACTCTTGTTATCATACTTTAGACCCCATAACATGTGCTGTCTGACCATGATCCTGTGTTAGCAATGTTGCAACTATGAAGTGGATGAACTGACCTGAAATTTAAGTGGTGGCATGTAGGGTGATGAAAACTGTGTAAGAAACGGCATGTTCTAACTCTCTGGGTTATAGGGTTATAGGCTCACAGCCAAATGTTTAATGTCACGTCAGCAGATGGAGGATGTTATGCTTAGATGCCCAGACTGCACCAGCTCATGTTCTCATATATATATATATATATATATATATATATATATATATATATATATATATATATATATATATATATATAGATAGTGAGTCGATGTCTTCAGTCGAGACATCGACTCACTGATCCACACCACCAGGATCTACAGCACTGACATTGGGATGTCATTCGGACTAGAGAAGTGTGGTCGGATGGTTACACAGAGAGGGAAGGTCATCCACACAGAAGGGGTCTCACTCCCAGAGGGAACAATAGCAGACATTGAGGACAGTTACAAGTACCTGGGAATACCACAAGCAAATGGCAGCCTCGATGAGGTCACAAGGAAAGGAGCCACAGCCAAATACCTCCAACGAGTAAGGCAAGTCCTGAGAAGCCAGCTCAATGGCAAGAACAAGATCCGTGCAATAAACAGCTATGCCTTGCCAGTAATCAGATACCCTGCAGGAATAATAAGCTGGCCAAAGGAAGAGATAAAGACCATGGATGTTAAAACTCGGAAACTACTAACCATGCATGGAGGGTTCCACCCTAAATCCAGCATCCTGAGACTATACGCGCGCCGTAAGGACGGAGGCAGAGGACTAGCGAGTGTGAGAGCCACTGTCCAGGATGAAACATCCAAGATCCATAAATACATCAAGGTCAAAGCCTCAACCGACGATGTGCTCAGCGAATGTCTCAAACAATGGGGACCAGAGGATGAGGTGCTGGAGGAACCATCATGGGAGGATAAGCCCCTACATGGGATGTACCACCGACAAATAACTGAAGTGGCTGATATCAGGAAATCCTACCAATGGCTGGAAAAAGCTGGACTCAAGGACAGCACAGAGGCACTCATCCTGGCTGCACAGGAACAGGCCCTAAACACCAGAGCGATAGAGGCTCAGATCTACCACACCAGACAAGATCCAAGGTGTAGATTGTGCAAGGAGGCCCCTGAGACAGTCCAACACATAACAGCAGGGTGCAAGATGCTGGCAGGGAAAGCGTACATGGAACGTCATAACCAAGTGGCAGGCATAGTGTACAGAAACATCTGTGCAGGATATGGACTGGAAGCCCCGAGATCAAAGTGGGGCACACCCCCAAAGGTGGTGGAGAATGACCGAGCTAAGATCCTGTGGGACTTCCAGATCCAGACAGACAAAATGGTAATGGCGAACCAACCGGACATCGTGGTGGTGGATAAACAACAGAGGAAAGCCGTTGTGGTGGATGTAGCAATACCAAGCGATTGCAACATCAGGAAAAAGGAACACGAGAAACTGGAGGAATACCAGGGCCTCAGAGAGGAACTGGAGAAGGCCTGGAAGGTGAAGACCACAGTGGTGCCTGTGGTCATCGGGGCCCTCGGGGCAGTCACCCCCAAACTGGAGCAGTGGCTAAAACAGATCCCAGGAACAACATCAGACATCTCAGTCCAGAAGTGCGCAGTTCTCGGCACAGCCAAGATACTACGCAGAACCCTCAAGCTCCCAGGCCTCTGGTAGAGGACCCGAGCTCAGAGGTTGAGAAAGACCACCCGTGGAGGGTGAGAAGGGAATTTTTTCATATATATATATATATATATATATATATATATATATATATATATATATATATATATATATATATATATATATATTCCTCCTATTTTCCTATTTTTAAAAGAGTTCTGTGTCTCGGTCAACCATAGTGAGTAACATCATATTCATACCAAGCAATGATAGTTGTGAGCCATGTTTCAGATAAAGCGCAGTTCCGGGGGGTCTTGACATTATTCACATACACAGCAAATTTATCCACTTTAATCAGTAGCGAGTTCAAAATTCCCATGATCACAGACGCTACAAAAGGGTTTTATTACCACTTCTTTGCTTCCCTCTTATTCTTAAACTTAGGTCCTTGTCAGCTTAATTGGGACCCACACCGACATGACGTTTTTCGCATTGCAAAGAGTTAATTCCTTGAATAAATTAGCTTTTGATTACAGCTCCACCTCCATACTATAGACATTTTTAAAAACGAGCAATAACTGCTTTTTAAAGCATTCAGAAAAAAGCAAGCAAAGAATCATTTTAAAAGCAAAAAACATATGGAGCTGCTAAAAAAAAGCTGCCATACTTGCAGCCCTGTGTAGAGAAATAGAACCTTCTGCCTCTATTGATGCTCTGTCTGTTTATGTTTTATCCTCTGGTGGGATTGCTGCATTGCTTCTTTGGAACTTTTAGGTATTATGTTTTTAATCTCTGTCCCTCCAAGGGAGGAGCAACTTTTGAAAGTTACCCTGCTTTTGCAGTTATTACAAAAGTGTTTATTAGTGGACCACTACCAACAGCTGGATGTGGAGAAGAGAGATACAGTAGATTGCTTACGATTAAGGAATGGCTTAAAAAAAAGCATGTACTGCCAGCCCAGTGAACTTTGTTGACAACTTCAGAATCTTCTGGCTGCGTAATGATCTCTTCAAACCAGACGGATTGTGTATTAATAAATCAAGATCAAAATTATTTACATCAAACATTTTCTGTGTTGTGAATCACAAACAAGGAGAATCTTGTGAAAACAGGGCATAGGACAAAATGAACCAGAAGAAAACACTGAAGGCTGAATTTCAGCTTCTCCCTTCTGAGATATATCATGAGAACTTTAAGGACAGATGAGTCAAAAGCATAGTCCTAGATCATCACAAGGGCTGATACAGATGGAACCAGCTGTATCACAACAAATGGAAAGCCAGTAGTTTTCAGCAGTCCGAGCTGGGTCAAATTCTCTGGTACAGTACTTGACTGGTTTGGGACCGGTACCCCAGACATTGTTTCGACCTGGATTTCCAACAAGACAACTCACAGTAAGACAGAGCTTTGTGTCTGTGCAGAGTTATAAAAATAGAAAAATTTAGACATTGATTCATAATGTTGGATTAATGCGTTTTTGAACAGCTAAAACCACTGCTTCTCTGAAGAGTTGCTGATTGCATGTGTATGATTATTTTTTTGCTATGTTAATTTTTCCATGAGTTGAAATGGTTGCATACAAAAGCAGCGTTTGAATAACCATACTAAAACTGCATACTGGTTCTGCTCTCGCTCTCCCTATCTCTCTCTCTGTCTCTTCATTCATGAATGCGCAATACAGACTTTGCTCTGGTGGGTTTTTTTGTTTGTTTTTTTTTTCCTGTCCAGCAGTATGGCACTCAGAATTGTCGTCTTAATGTCAAGGTAAGGCCCAGCAGATTTACTTTTGTTCCTCATTCCCTACTCATTTTGTTCATGCAAGACCTGTTAAGTTTTTCTTTTTTTATTAAATCTGCTATATGCCATACCCTTGTGGGTAACTGTGCCACCCCTGTCAAATCATTACAAAAATAGGTCAAAATCACACTGGCACAATGTAAATGTTGATTGTGAGTACCGTTACTGACACCTGGTTTTAATTTCATGTCAAACAGGTCCCCTCCAAATGTATTTTCTGTGGAAGACATCTTGATGTTTTACTTCCTTTGTCCATTGCAACAACTGGGTGGATTAAACTCAGTTGGTACTGCACACTTCAAGTGTCAACATTTCAATAATCAACATTTTTGACATCTATTTCAAACTTTCAGAACGTCTTTTCAAACAGTAAGTGTGTTCACTATGCCATTCTTCATCCACTCATTGTTTATACCCACTTATTGTTGCAGGGTCGTGGGGGGGCATTTGCCTATCTCCAGCGGTTACTGGGTGAGAGATGGGATACACCCTGAACAGGTTGCCAGTCCATTGCAGGACAACATAGAAAACACACAGGACAAACAACCATGCATACACTCTCTCATACCTAAGGACAATACGGAGAGTATCATGATGGATGTGTGTGAAGTTGGACACAAATGCAGAGAGGCAGAGATTCAGAAAGTAGTAGCTTCGGAAGTAGATTCAGTATTTAATGAAAAAATAAGAAACAAACTTACAAAAACAATGGGAACAAACAGAGCCAGAGCAGAACAAAACCGGAGCCAGATGCAAAAAAGACACCAGGGTACAATGGGAAAATAACAGGAGGATCCAGTGAGGAGTGGGAGCAGGAAATGTGGTAAAATACTGTGAGAGTGAATACTGAAATAATAGACTGGGGTTGATTGGCTAATGGGTTGGAGGTGTGAGGGGAGAGAGCAGAAGGCAGACTGAGGAGAGAGAGACAGGCAGCAGGGGGCAAGAAAGAGTAAAAAAACAGGGTACCTATGAAAATGGACCTAACTAAAACAAAGAATGACTAAACAAGAGGAATAAATAAACATAATTAATCTTGAATAACTAAGAAAGGACTGAGCTGAAGTAAAATAGTAACAAGGCCGATCTAATCAAAATAAGAAACTAAGGAACACAGGATAACAATAATCAAAACTAGAATCAAATAATCAAACCCCAAAACAATTCAGGTTCTGACAGAGAGACCAATTAACCTGACAGTCATGACTGTGAGAGAACCCACCCATGCACAGGGAGAACATGCAAACTCCGTGCAGAAAGACAGTAGGCCGGGATTCAAAGCCAAGACCTTCTTGTGGCAATGCAACAATTCTATCAACTGTGCCAATTTGCATCTAGCCATTCTTCATTTCTAATTGACTTATTTTATTCAAAATTAGATGTCAAGTCTGTCATTTAACATTTGGAAATGTTGTCATGAGCACGTTTATATAAAGTTAATTTAAAGTCAATAAAAACCAGAAAAGGACAATGTGTCATTAGATGATCAACAGTGCTAAAGTTTCACTCGTTACCTTTGGTGATCAAAAGCAAATTATGCTTGGTGTCCAAATTAAAGTGGTTGGTGCTGTGTTCTGTTTGCACCTCTATGATTGTTACTTTCACTTCCTTTATGCATATCAGAAACAGAAGGGGTACAACACTTACTTAAAATATGACTTCTTCTTTATGTTCTCATGAAAAATCTACACTACTGCTAAAATATGTATGGAAGGCTTACAGCCTTAGTTTCTATACAGAAAGCATTGTTTGAGTTTTAGTACTTGGTTATAAGTTAGATCTTTCAGCCCAGTATCCTACATTCATAATAAAGAGAGCATATCTTCAGCCACTCTTATGGATTTAACAAGATCTTTCATTCATTCATCTCTTAAAATCACTTAAAAATCTAACCTTAAGTGTCCAAAAAGACATCAAATGACGCTAAACCTGCTAATACCTTTTCTTTGCCTGTGTTTGTTGGTTAAGTCATTGTTAGAATATGGACTGACTGGACACAATTTTTGTAACAGTGCTGCCGATAAGTGTTTTAAGCTAAAGTTCTTCTTTGCACTTCTCTGTGGTTGCTGGGTGTTGTGAGACACACTTCCTGTTTGTGTGACAGGAAGAACAGTTTGAAATACGTCCAGAAGATTTTACTTTTTCGGATGCTGCAAAGTGCATGAAGAACAATCAACACACAGGTAAGACATAAGTACTATGACTCTGTATACAGGAATCCCATGCAGATTAAAAGGTAGCTGTTCCAACAGTGTGACAAAATGAATTTGGTGGTGTGGTTTCCAGTATCTTGGAGGAAAGTTACACTGAATTTCCTGTTTGAACTGGGGTGTTTGTTGCAGTCATCATTTGTCTTCTGTCTTTCAGGGCCAAAATATTGCAAGAGTTTTTTTAATGCAAAAAATCTTACACTCTAATTTCTGATTTATAAGAAAATCAAAGTTTTTCATGACTTTTTAAATAAAATCTGTTGTGACACAACAGACCAATAGAACATCACTTTAGTACTTTTGTGGACATTACAAATCTCTTTTTCATAAGGAACATTGCTAAGTAATGGTTTGAAATGACTTTTTCAACCTACAAATGCACAAACATGACAACAAAAAATAATGGTCTGCCACCTGTAAGTTAGTAGGAAGAATAGATACACTCACAATGACTAATTTGCCTGGTCAAATATGTACATTTGTAAATATATATATTATTTAACTTCATCATTTTTGCAGAAGCCATGCAGACTTGCATATAGGAAGACTAAATGGTATTCTCTAAAAAAACCAGATCACAAAAAAGATTCAAGGTATTCAAATTCAGATTTAGTCCAGTTCATTCTGAAAATAGAGCTTATTTCAATACAGTCAGACTCACACACAGAAACACTGGATTCAACTGCTTGACTGAGATTTTAAGTATTAAAACAATTGATTAAATTTTAGATTCTTAAATACTTTAATAAAAACGTTTATAAAACATTCCTATTCAGAAAAAAAGGAGAAAAGAAATAAATCGAATCAGGAGGTGAATTTACCAGTAGAAGAAGAGGTAGTGGGAGTGGATAGCATCCACCAAACACAGCAAAAAACCCCTTAAGGCACCCAGACACTTGGTGAGACAGCTCCAAACTCAGGAACCACAGCACCCAGAAGAGGAAGACACTGCCATGAAACCACCACCACCAGCCCTCAGCAACTGGAAAGGAAATAAAACAATTAGTAGAGTTACAAATCAAAGCAAATATAACAAAGGAAAACAGAATGGGCAGATTGCAAAAAAAATTATCCAACAAAATATACAAAATAACTTTCCAAAATAGGAAACAAAACAAATGTCAGCCCAAATATCTAAATTACATACAAAAATATCTCAAAATAAGAAAAGTAGATGGACTGCAAACACAAATCAAAGAAAATAATAGAAAAACTACTTAAAGAAACTAAAACAAGGGAGTAACCCACTATCAATAGACCCTCAATTTAAATATAGTGTCCAGATCAGCTATGTGGCTACTTAAATACACTGCAGTAACACACAAGTCAGACATTTATAGAGACTGTCTGATTTGGTTCTACCCCAGGGAAGAACCAGTTAAAGCCGCTCTAGGGAAGAAGCAGCTTTAGCTACTTCATGCACCAAACCGGTGATCTGTTGCATCCCAGATGTGATATATACACAAGGTGAGCACAAAGAGAAAACGAGATGAAAGATCAAGCTCTACAGCTCCTTTTATACCCCACCCACCTCATTTAACCAGGAGAGAGGCTATAATCCTAATATTTACAGAAATACACATTTCTATACTACATGTAGATTTTTTGTAAAGGGCTTAATGAGGAAAAAATATTACAAAATTCCTTGCACATATTTCTAAAGCTGCATTACAAAATCAGTGATTTTGATTGCATAAAAAAAAAAAAAAAAAAAAAAAAAAAAAAAGAAAATCACAAAAACAATTGAAATCCTGGAGGGACTGTTTAGGACTCTATTCTGAGAGACAGGTCCTTCAAGTCAAAACCTTCTGCCCAATACTGTACTTTGCATCCAAGGTCCCAGTCTGATAAGCAAACTACTTGTAAAGAGCAGGGAAAAAGCACTTTTTGGGGACTGTTGGTCTGTGGGAACGGTAGTTATCTTGCAGTCAGAAAGTTGTGGGTTCTTTTTCAGCTTCCTTGCATTATGGGCAAGGCATTTAAGTTATCTCCCTAACGATTTGAGTGGCTGTATGAATTCATTAGTGTATGAATATGTGAGCTCTAAACAGTGGTGCAGTTAGCACTTTTCACTTCTAGGAAGAAAGTCCTGGGTTCAAATTATTAAAACAGTATTTATAAGATGATGAGTCAGTTTGCAGAGATAATGGAATGAATATATCAACTATGTGTAGTCAAACTGTATTCATGCAATACAAACAGACTAAATCAGAGGAAGAGAAAGAGTCAACAGTATCTGAAACATTAATAGTCATTGACTCTGAGTTGGTAATCAAGTTGCAAAAAAGCAAGCTGGTCTTTTAAATAACAGATTAAAAACTGGTTTTACCACCTTGAATTAGGGTTCCAGTTCTTACCTGGTTCTATTAAAGAACCACTTTATGTTTCCAGATTCAAGGAACCAATTTAGAGGTACATTATTATGATTCTGTAAATGTTCTATTCAGTTTTATTTGTATTTTTGTGGAAGATTTCAGGGTGACAGGGAAACTAGAATACAATTGATATTATTTTGACTGCAGTTACACAAAGCTAAACATGGAGGTCACAACATTGTTTTATTGCTGAGCTGTAAAGCTTTATGCCCTCACCTCGAGTTTCTGAGTATTGCTATACTTTCCTCTGTACCAACTCTGAAGAAGCCTCCCAAGTGTGCCACTCCTTCAGCACATTACCATCTCTTTTAGGTATGAAAGCTTCTTCTCTGGAGACAGAGAAGAAGCTTTTATACTTCAGCGCAAAATTCACTATCCTAACTCAGAACTTTAGATAAATCGAGATATTTAGAATCAGAGTTCATAGAGGATGAGGTAGTGACAGTAGCGCATCTGTTTGCAAGGATACTGAGGTAAAATATAATTTGTGTTGATAAACTGTCTTTCTGCACTCCGATCCATCACAAAAACACTTTAAAAAAGGGGTACCCTCCCCCATTAACTGAATGACACGTTGGTAATGACGTGATGAGGCAACTCTGATTTGGCTCTCAGGTTGCAGAAAAGTAAAATGTTTCTTTTAGAACCAGAAAAGGCCTATCAACCCACAGGATTATTTGTGTTTTTATGGACTACCTTCATGTATTCTTAGAGGGGCTTATTGTTGCTCTGGTAGAACATGAGTATGTGGTACAAAAACAGACTTTCACAGGCATGAAAGGCTGTTCGTCTGTGCTTCTTTTGGATCCCCAAGGCACTCTTGGTCACTAGCTTAGAATGGGTGCTATTGCAGTAAAAATTGTAAAAATGAATAAACTGACTGACTGAACAGACTGAAGTTTGAATGGTAAACCATACAAAGTAATAACTGAAGCACACCAGACTTGCCCCTGAGAACTTTCAGGATGACGTAGATGCACAGGAAGGCCAAAGCATAGCAGCAACTTGGGATGAGTATAGAAAGTAGGTTTAAGTCAAGTCAGAAGGGGATGTGAGCTGAATTCATCTGAAAAGATGAAACAAGAAGATCCTGTCCTTTCAGCATCTGTTCAACAAGAAGGTGGGAGAGTTTCTTCTGTTGCTAAGGAACCTTGGTCCTTGGGCTTCCAGATCTGCTTTCAGGGGACTTCTGTCAGCTCAAGTTGTTTCTGGCCAGTACATACTATCTGGCTCAGGCATAGAAATAGCAGACTTAAATGCACGATTCAGACAGTTAAGCATTTGAATCCACTGTCAAATTCTGAAATACAAAAATAGAACAAGAAACACATAGAGGCAGCAGGCAGAGGACTTTAGAGACTGACACCAGGTCAGACTCAAGAAAGTTACAGAAATATAGCTCAGATTGTAAATAAAGTAATGCCTGCTTATTACTTTTATGACTTGTTTTAAAGAGTTTTTGGTTTCTTGTTACAGGTTATTCATCTGGCATTCCCTGGCTTAGGTCACAGGAAGGAGATCTTAGGAGACAGGCTTGTTTTAACCAACATACTGAAGATCAGCTCAAAGATCAGTGGGTTTGCCTTTCCAAGAGTTCTCCTAAAGACCTACCTGAAAAATAGCAACAAAAAAAAAAAGAAAAAAGAAAAAAGAAACAGCACATCACAGAAGATAGACAGACTGTTAAAATCCATAGCATTCATCCTGAAACCATGAAGGAAGAGGAGAACATCCTTGAGCTCAGTGATGCGTCCCCTGACCCATCATCCATTGTGACTTCTGAAAACACAGCTCAAAAAGCTTCGGGATCAAAAATAGCCCCCCCAGTGGCACCCAAACCTGCTTGGTTTAAACCAAGTCTGAAGAAAAAGCGAGATAACCAGGATCAGTGGAAGCAAGCTAGGGATTCAGAGGAGATACCTGTGACAGGTGTCACCAGAAGCTTTGGAGGCAGGTCTACCTCAGGTGCAGTTACCCTGTCAATCAGACAAAAGATTTGCTCTTTTGAGACATTTTCTAGTCCAGAAACTCAAGAAAAAAGAGCCAGCAGGAGATCCAGTCCCCTTACCAGCTCACTTTCTGTGATAGAAAGGGAGTCTGCAAGTCCCAATCATCCTCAGACAGATCCTGCCTCAGACAGATATGATGGCAAGAGCAAACAGGAGCTCCGAAAAGAAATACAGCCAGATCAGTCTACATCTGCTGTAAATAAGAACATCTCTGTTCCATCCTCAGATCTTACATCAGCTAGTTACCAAGATTGTTGTCAAACTAAAGCTAAGTCTTCTGAAGATCAGCTTTCTTGCAATGAGATCTGTATAAGTACCCCACCTTCTGACACCATCTGCTCTGAAACTGACTCAGTGATAGATGATGCTAATTTGGCCTCTGTTCATACAGACAGTAAACTCCAACCATCCAAACATGAATCTGAGTTAGAGAAAGTTGATATCAGCAAGTCCACAGAGGTTTGTGTCCTACCTTCTGCTTCATCAGTGAGAATGAATCAAAAGGAAGGAGTTAACAACATAGGTGAGAACTCTGGAAATACCTGTGAAGAGCTTCTCAGAGCAGCTCAGAACGCTTCTCCCACCATGGAGTGTCAGCCCCAGAAGAGCCAGGATGGAGAACATTTCGGAAAAATCATTACCTTCAGTAACCAGGTAACGTGTTACAAAGTAAGACATTTTAGTGATGTATATTATCTGCTGTGTCGATATTTGCAAATATAGAGCCTGGTGTAAAAAAGAACATTGTTAAGTGTTGACTGGAGTAAGTGTGATCCATGCATGTTTTCACACAAATATGGACATTCCTATGTTATGTTAACTTTAATTTAATTCTTCATATTTTATGAACAGAAAACCTGTAGCTTAACTCACATTTTTACTAAGTAGTACTGTGATTTCCCATAAGATAAGCACAGAACAAAGAGCCATTAAATGTAAAATCACTTTCCTTGGGGGGAAAATAAGTGATTTTCTGCACGTTTTTGCAGTAATAAACAAATCACACCTATACATTCTGACTCACTCACTTAAACTCACTTAAAAAAAATTGAATAACGATGTTGTAATTAACGGTACACCTTTTTGCAGTTCAAATCGATGAAGACCATGGAATCACCTCTTAATCTGGACAAGTCTCATATCACTAATGAGTTGGCGGTTATCAGCTTTTACAAGCTGTTATAGCTTGCTAATTGTCAAAAAAAATGTTCCATTAAGAGAGCGCTCAGCTGGTCTGAATGATCCTAAAACTTTTTTAATAAAGCAAACTAATGGAGACAAAATCCATAGATATATGCGACCTTGGTTGATATGGTATTGACAAGGGCATGAGGAGGGCAGCAAGAGGGTTTAATGCTGGAACACACAGATATGAGGTTACAAACTGACATGTATCCTTCTTTAGGATCGGCCACCAATACCTGAATTGTACAATGGACAGTGTTTTAGAGATGCCAGGATGACAGTAGACTTTTGACCTATGACAGAAGTCATAGGTCATAGGAAAAGTGGCAATGTAAAATCTTTCTCTACAGAGTTGGAATAAGGCTTGCAGGATAAATTCAGAATTTTCAGGAGGTGGAATTGGAGTTAGCTTCAAAAACTCTGAACAAAATACTGGGTTTGGTGTTCTTGTGACCTGGAGGATGGAACAAGAGGAAAACAAAACAGTTAATAAAAAAAAACAGTCCCCAACTGGCCTGACATGGATTCAGAAGTTTAGCTGTTCTGATATACTTCAAATTCTTATGGTTAGTCCAAACTATAAGAGGATATTTGGATCTCCCCAACCAGTGAAGCCACTCCTTAAGTACCAGCTTGATGGCGAGGAGATCTTGGTTGCCCACATCATAATTTCTCTCAAAAGGTGATAATCTGTGGGAGAGAAAGTCAAAATGATGGAGTTTAATACCAGAAATGGATCATTGAGAGAGAATGGCTCCTGCTCATCTGTCTGAACCATCAAGTTCAAACTATGAATGGTTTGGACGGGTCAGGGAAACATAGAATAGGACCGGAGGTAAAGGAGTGCTTGAGGGAGTCAAATGACTGTTGAGCCGCAGAGAACCACTCAAAACCTCAAACTGTGAAAAGGGACTGCATCTGAGCAATATATTTTTATGAACTGGCAGTAGAAATTGGCAAAATACAGAAATCTTTAAAGCTCCTTAATGTTAGAAACAACAGGCTGGTTTGTGACAGCAGACACCTTGAAAGTGTTCATCTTGATCTTTTCTGGAGATTCTACAAAGCCCATGAAGGATATGGTGAACTGGTAGAATTCACACTTCTCTGTTTTGACAAACAGTTGGTTCTGCAAGGGTCAGTTTTTATGCCAGAGAAAGTAATGTACAGTAAATTCAGGAGCCATTCTTGTCTTTAGAAAATTTAATTATTATTATTTTAATTGTGTCTTTTATTCTAGGTGTCCCAAGCAATAATGCGCTCCCTTCCTACTTCTGATCATGGCAACCCTCGATCCCAAAATTTTCTGGACACCCCACTCAAGGATGTTGATAATCCCCAAGAGTCCGAGTTTGGTAAAGACTGCACAAATAAAGGATTCTCTGTCAGGTGAGATTGCTAAAATGGATTTAGGTCTCCAAACAGTTCCAGAAAATGCTCATAAGTATGTGACCAGCATCATACCTCATGCCCTATGTGTATTTTGTCTTTACCACAGCCTAGCCACTCTGAGGGAATGCACCATTGAGCAAGGGGGGCAAACCTCTGACCGAGCAACCTTCGCTCACTCTGTCATCTCAGTTATCCCTTCTCAGGAAATACAGAAGATGATTGAGGAAGTTGAAGCTTTGGATGAAGAGACACTGAAGGTAAAAACAAAAACATAATCTTCAACTATAAGCCAGTATCAACCGTTTTGTTGCTCTAAAACTCAAGGTTAATTTGTGAGATCTTAGATTTAGGCTGAAAAGCAATATCAAACTTGAAGACAGCATAAAAATTTTCCCCATCTTCTTAGACTTTATAAGCAACTGCATTTCAGAGCTGCATCTTTAGCATCAGGGAAAGTAGACTGATTAAGTAATAGAGGTGCAGCTCTACATAGACCTCGTTTTGGGATTAATGTCATCAAAACCATCAAAAAGCATGACTGACACACATGGAAAGTCCTGAACCTGATTATCGTTTACTCATAGGAAGATGTGCTGTCATATAGTTCTGTTAGTAAAGCACTGGGTTTTAGATGGCTTTTAGTTAAGACTGTTATCTGTTTTTTATGTTAATGGTTAAACAGGTCTATGTTTATATTTATAATTGACATCTAAAACCAGTTTTAGTGGTCTGACTGACTTTTCAACCAAATATGAAACAGACTTACATTTTTTTTATAAAACCATATTCCCATTTAAGAAGCAGATTAACTCGTGATTTCCAAATTTGTACATTTGGTAGATTAAAATGTATTTGAGCCTTAGAAATGTCTTCTGTTTTTTCTTTTTTGTAACATTTAAATGTTTCAGATAAGCAAACAAAGCTTAATGTCAAAAGAGGATTTGATTTTTTTCTGCAATGGAAAAATTATCCAAACCAACCGAGAGTTATATTAAACATTAAAAGCTCACAAAACTTAATACTGATTGTGCCATCTTTGGATGAGGCGACCGCCATCAACCATTTCCAATAATGAAGCATGGCAATGTGTCTTTTACATCACTATGGAGGAATATTGGCCCACTTTCTTCATATTCACCTACGGTGGAAGGGCTGCATGGTTTCTTGTGTTCACCAGATACTTTCTCAGGTGCACCAGATACTCTTGCCAACCAAGCAATATGAGTTTGTGGAACTCAGACTACTATAGAGAATGGCTGCTGAAAAATTTTATATATCTAGCTTCCTACAAGCATAAAATACATTGGATAATTTCATCCAAAAACTTAAGGATGACAAAGTAAAGTCTATCTCTCGTCTAAATTCCCATTATTCTAGCTTTGTAAACTACCTGAGAAACCAACTTTTTCCCCCCTCAGTGACTCCATAGGAAACAAAGAGAACAGTAACAAAATTTTACTAGATTCACACTGTAGCTATTGACTGATGGAAACACACATTTTAATCCAAGTGTTATTAAATGTTATACAACAATAAAGCTTTACAGGATATGGATTCAAAGCAAGACTTCATCAACACACCATCAGCATCAACAACAACTCTTTGAAGAACCTTAGATGAGTTACAACAACATTTAATGTCCCTTTGGGATCAATAAGGTATTTTTGAATTTGAATGTGAATCAGAGACAAAGTTCATTTTATCTCCTTAAGAAAAATGTCAGTTGTCACCTGTTTGACAGTTGTTCATAACACAGAGTGTTATGAACACTTAATTATAACACAGTGCTGACAAAATGTTGCCAAAGCAAATTGCATTCAATTTATATTTTAAAAAAGCCACTAAATCAATAATCAAAAAAATATATGTTGAAAAGTTCTAGACTTGTATATTTTTGTGCAAAGTCAGGTACCTCAGGGAGAAAATCACACGGCAAAAACACAATCTTTCTAAGTATTTTTGGTCTAGTTTCTAGTACAAATATCTTGAATACATAATATCAAATATCTTGAAATAAGACAAAACTAACTTACAGGTAACTTTTCAGCATGATATAGGAGCTTGTTTTAAGTCAATAATTCCTTATTATTGATTAAAAAGTTCTAGTTATTAGTGAAATAATCTGCCAGTGGAACAAGACAATTTTCCCATATCATAAGTTAAAATGTCCCACTGGCAGATTATTTCACCTATAACTGGACCAGGAACTCAGCATAGGGCTGGTTGATCTTCTATGACCTCCGGAAATTTTTATTAATATCTTAAAAATTATAGCAGCACAAACTAATTTTTTTTGCACAAATGTAGTAGAAATATTTGACATCAATTTTGTTTGATTTGATGAAGGGAGGGGAGGGGGTAACATCAATCAGGTCTAAAAACTAGTCTATGCATTGCTCACTTCTAAATTATTTGTATGACAAACTTATTTAAAGTTTCTGGAAACAAATGGGTCAAGAATTAAAAATAAAATCAATTTTTAAAATGAAACTAAACAACAATAACTAAACTCTATTCACAATTCTGCCTCATTCTCCTCAGCAACTATTGGACATCCATGTTGTGATTCTGCATAAAGACGTAGGAGCAGGGTTAGGCTTCAGCATCGCTGGAGGATGTGACCTGGAGAACAAAGCTCCAACAGTAAGAAGAACCCAGAGGACATCTTTAAAATTATTGTTTTGGCATGACTCAGATTGCAAATATTTTGTATCTGGGGCATTACCTACAAAGGGGGGGATTACAGCATATAGTACATTTTCATTAGATCCCTTTGGGGAAGATAAGTTCAGTTTATAACATAAAAGAACAGTGCCAAGAGCAGCACCTACATTATAACTACTACTACCATACCATATTTTCCGAAAAAGATATCAAATTACTGGAAGTACAAGCCTGAAGCAGAAATCAACCCCTCACCTGAAGAGAGCATTCCACCTTCTTCCAGTTGAGATTTCACCCTTAGAGAAACTGATACTCGTCCCAACCACTTCACACTCGGCTATGAACTGTTCCAGTGCGTGCTGAATGTCATGGTTTGAAGATGCTAATGTCACAAACAGGACCAGTTGCATGGGGTAGTCCATATGGAGACAGACCTGCACTGGAAGCACATGGAACTTTGGGCGGAAAGTGTTGTCCCTCCATAGTTGGAACTCTCTGATCCCATTTGTTAAAGATTAAGACTCCGCCCCAGTCAAGACCCACTCCACAAGTGTTGTCCTCCCAGTCCTCCATACATGTCAACTTCTTGGAACAGATCTCATCCATGCCTGGCACCCTGCAGCCAGGGAAACTTTTGACTGCTTTGGCAACCTCTTACACAGTAGTCTATCCCCCAGTTCTTCAAACTTTGCAACTTTTAGAGAGAACACATTGAACAGTTGAAGGGATCCTCAAAATGTTATCTATATGGGTCTGCTGTTACCTCCAATCCAAACAGCCTGGGTTAAACCCTGTTTTCCTTAATTGAGTCATCAAAAAAAATGCCAGAAGTTATTGAGGGATAGATAAAATCTGCGCTGAATTTAGCAGTTTGTCAATATTTAACACTAACCCAATCTGCCGTACAGGTACATAAGGTGTTCCCCTGTGGACTGGCAGCTCAGGAGGGAACCATTCAAAAAGGAGATGAAGTGTTGTCTATAAATGGTATAACACTGCGTGGTATCACACACATGGATGCCACTGCTGTTTTGCGTCAGGCCCGCAATCAAAATTTGGCTGTGGTAGTCATCTGCAAGAGAACTAATAAAGAGGGGAAGGATGGAGGAAACAGGAAAGGAGAGGAAGCCAATGTTCCCAGTGAGTCTCACTAAATTGTTCCTCATCTCTGGGTTTTATCCAGCTTTTTTTTTACAAGTGTGCTTAAAAGTTGTTTCTTTGTCACAGCAGTAGAACAGGGAGCCCCAATGAGTGTGGACATGGAGAAAGGTGTTGGTGGTATTGGTTTTTCTTTGGAAGGAGGAAAAGGATCAATTCAGGGCGACAGACCCTTAGTCATCAACAGAATATTCAAAGGTATGCTCATGATTCTTATATATTTGTATTTTGTTGTATTCTCAATAAACATTTTATTCTTGTTCTTTTTCATAGTGGAAACCAGTTACTGCTATGTTGAATAAAACTGAGAAACTGACAGGGATCTGTGGATTTTCAGGTGGAGTAGGAGAGCAAAGTGGTCTGCAATGTGGAGATGAACTTCTGCAGGTTCAGGGAGTGAGTCTACAGGATATGACTAGATTTGAGGCATGGAACTTGATCAAGGCTTTGCCTGAAGGGTCTGTTACTCTTGTAATCAGGAGAAGGCAGGTAGCAGAGGAATAAAAATCATACACCGCCTTTCAAAAAACATTTATACCCACAGAGCATTTTCACATTTTATCACAACACACCCAAAACTTCTGTGTATTTTGTTGAGAATTTATTTGACATACAGGCCCATTCCATAAATTAGAATATTATCGAAAAGCTCATTTATTTTAGGAACTTTATCACTAAGTGAAACACATTATATAGATTAATTACGCACAGATGGATGTTTGAAAGCCGTGATTTCTGTTAATTATGATGATTTTCCACTTACTGACATTTAAAATTTGAATATTTCATCAAACCGTTTAAAATAACTATTTTTAAAAACAGAAATGTGGGCTTAATGAAATGTATGTTTAATTCCTGCTCAAAGATGCAATTTTCAAAAGGTACTTTTAATCTGACAAATGAGACCCAATGGGATGTATATTCTAATTTACTGAATATGACTGTTTAAACCAACATTTAGTAAAATAATGCTGTCAAGTTAAAGGAAATTTATATCATTTTTTTCCAAAATGCTTTGCAAATATAAATCAGAAAAGCATGGTCATGTATTTATTTTTGGTCTCTTTTACTTTGATACACCAAAATAAAATCCAGAACCAATTAGTTTCATAAGTTCCTATAGTTAATAAAGAGAGTCCAACTGTTGAGTCTGGCAGATGTTGAGCCAAGGTTGTATGGGGCCTTAAACAGAATATGATTTAGGGCCCCTGTTCCTGCAAAGAACCTCTCCACCAGCTCCAACAGCTTTTCAATACAGATTTGGTGGAATCTGGGAGAGGGAAACAAGTTGAATTGGCTGAGCTTAAAAGCAATCAGTGATAATTGGTTATTGTTTGCTGGGATGTATTTGTCAACAAACTGAGCTCAAGCACAAAGAAACTCAGCATCAGATTGTAGCTATGGTAACACAACAAACTATGAAGATTATTATTTGTACTTTTACAAAGTAAACTTGTCAACTCCTTTAAATCTTAAATTGAAATTATTAAGCAATTTCAAATCTTTTAATTTATCAATGCTGAAACCATTAAGTCAAATTTAAAAGCATTGTCATTCTCAATAAAAAAATGTTTTTTGTAAATCCTAGATTTATGTTCTACATTAATATATCAGCATTTATGGAGGCCTCTGAAGGTCTGGAGGGCCCTAAGCAGCTGCTTTGTTCATTTATGCCTTAGGTCAGCTCTGAATGTGATCAGCAGTACATACTGTTTTAAGATCCACTGGTTGATTGCTTAACTGGGATTTACCAGAAGTGCAAAAAATTAGTATTATTTATTTTAATCATAATATTTTTATTTAAAAAAAAAAATCATAATTAAGCCTGATAATGAATTCATATCTCACAACATTGAATTTGTTGATGTAGATTAAACATAAAGCTCTCAATAAACCACACTTTAGATGTTACACGGGATGAGTTATTCAATGAATACCTCTTGGCTCAGTTACATGCTTTAGCGCAAGATTAGAGCATTCACAGTATCATTACCTTATTAACCAGATGTCTTTAAAGCAATCCTCTAAAGCATTGATTATTTTCTATCATGCCCCTCCTAGGGATCATAAATGTTTTAAATCCTATTGAAAATCTGGTAATATTTAATAATTTATCTTTACAAACCACTGGCACCGGCATTCTATGACCTGATTATCAAAACAGATTGATAAAGTGAGCTTTTTTTGTCAAAGTTTTATGGCTTTCTTTAAGCAATATTGTGTCTTTATTCTGCCAATACTATATCTATTCTTGTAATGACTTTGTTCTTGTATTTAAAAAAAAAAAAAAAAAAAAAAAAAAAAAAAAAAAAAAAAAAAAAAAAAAAAAAAAAAAAACATACTCTTAATCTAGCCTTAAAACTGCCATACTTGCTTTTACTAACCTCTGCAGCCATTTTCTTTTCACTGTCACAAACTTCTCCATCTCTTCTCTATGAAGGTAGATATGTTTCAAAACATCCACACTTGTATCCTTCTCTGTCAGCTCTGTTTAAATCAGTGTGCCTCTGTCGACTGCTTCTTCTACTGGCTTCAACAGGCAGCCTGTTGATTAACTTGAACACTGCTGCCACCTAGTGACCAGAGGCTTGTTTATCAATCAAGCATGAATAAAGACAATAATACAGTCCTCCAGCTCCCCCGACACCTAACCATGCCCGCCTGGGGGGTGGGAGCGCCCCACTATTTGAGAAATACTGCTTTTAAACAACTGAATGTCTGTGTGAAGTGAGCACACCCTAAAATGCTCTCTTCAGACAGAAAACAGGGATTTGAGATGATGTGTTTATTTAAGGTTTACCGACTCTGTTAACTGGATGTCAGCACTACAAGGAGAAACAACAGAATGAAAAACACATTTAATACGCTTGTAGATCAAAGGCAATGCAAGATCAGGAAGTCAAAACATCAATTCAAATACATCAAAGTGTTACTCTGGTTTCCATACATTTATTTGATATATTCTGTTGATAATCAAGAATTTTAAGGGGTTTTTAACCATGTTGCAAAATAAAAAGTAATTAACTAAACTAAACTGTCTCTTTTAAATATTACAGGAAAATGTCAGAACATGCACATGTAAACATGATAAACACATACTCGACTGCAACTGAAATGTAATTACAACACTGAGTGGTTAAAATAGTCAGCTACAGTGCAAATGGTTCTAGTGAAATGTTAACATTGGTCAGTTATATTTAATAAAACATTTGAAAATTTACAGCACTTCTTTCTCTCTCATAATTCTAACACTCTTCAAAACTTGCATTGAATTTTTAAAAAATCTGTCTGTGTAATGTGAGCTCATTTCTCAGCAGCAATGACAAAGGGAGAAAAGTGGCTCAATGGTTTTCAACTATCAGACATGCCTGATACAGGAAAAACATGGTTATACAGTCAATTCAATGCACATATCCCGATTTACAATAAAAAGAATTCTAATTAGTAATAAAAATATTTTAAAGTACAACAGCACTGCAGTTGGCCTACCCTCTACGATACGGGGTAAGAAAAATGATTAAGAGGAATGCTTCAAGCATATACAGTAACTTAAACTTGAGTAAGCAGAAAAATATCCTTATATTGTCTTTATAAGACATAACCATTGTCTGAGTGAAAGGCCATGAATAAAACACAGTCTTAAATATAAAACTCTGAGCTATGGACAATAAAACACAGTCCATAGATCTATAGAAGAAAACTAGCTGTCTAGGGGATTCATTTACCTTAATAATAAAGCCAATTGTTAGGTTTTATTCAAAGTGCATTTGGTTAAAAAGAAGAAAAACTTCTCTATGTTTAAAAAAGGCACCACAAATATTAGCACATGGCAAAAGGTTCATGAAGTGTGCATACTTGTACATGCATACACAGAGGTATGCTAAAAGAAGCTCACAGCATCTTGTGCTGCAATATTTAGCTACAGGAAGTGTGCTGTGTTTCTATATTACTGCTTTATTAAAAAAAACAAACTTTAAATGCATCTTTAGTCTTTGAACAAGGGCAAATAAACTGTTGGGAATGTATTAAGTAAAGTTCAAGGCGCTCTGATGTGCATGACCCTTTTCCTCATTCTAGATACGAGTGTTGGCTGTTAAACATTTACAGGATTCCTCCTGTTAGAGTTTATAAATTAACCAACATATACAGAATTAGATATTTGGCATCATTTAACTTCTTAAAGTCTGTTGTATTGTTTGAAATAGAACATGTGGCATGATGAGTAGGCTCGAAAGAACTAGCCTTGGTTACTCTTTGTCTCAAATGTCCTTAAGAGATTTAACAGCCTTAGCCAGGTTGCTGTAAAACTCCGCCATGCTGGAAGGGAAGAACGAGTCAACCACAGAGCGTGGAAGGAGGCCACCCAGGTCTGTCTGGAAGAAACTGGACACCTGAGTTTTGCTGGGCTCCCTGAAAATGCAATTTCACACCAACAGAGAGAAAATTAACAAGTGAAAAAAGAAAACAAACAAACAAAAAAAAAATTAGCTACACAAACATGCTTTGTGTGTCCGTGTCAGTAATCTCACCCTGAGATGG
The DNA here is from genome assembly GCA_014839685.1 of Anableps anableps. NCBI lineage: Eukaryota > Metazoa > Chordata > Actinopteri > Cyprinodontiformes > Anablepidae > Anableps > Anableps anableps. The sequence continues at coordinate 608,899 of CM026067.1, read as the reverse complement.
GAATACAAATGCAGCCACATGCATGGTTGAATCCTCTCACATAGCCAGGCTGTGGAGGACAACTAGGATGAATCACATTGGTTGCTGTTGGATGTTGCATGAAAAGCATTAAAATCCATGTCAACTTGACAAAATCACATTAGTTTATGAGCAAGGCTATATATCACCACCTCTACACTTAATGAAACTTGGTAGTTCTTGCATATTATTGCCAACACACACACACACACACACACACACACACACACACACACACACACACACACACACAAATAGCCACAGTCATATGAAATACCTTCACCTAAGCAAAAGAGTTGAGATACAAGAAAATCAATATATAATATACATCATATACAAGAATTAAACCAGTTTCAACTCTGATTCACAATGAACAAGAATCAATGAGAAAAACCCAAAGAATCAAGAAGACATTAAATTACCCACCATTAGAGGAAATGCTGCCATCTTCATACTGCTTAACTAAAATAACATCTACAAAGTCACGTGGAGCTATGATACCCATAGCGGCTGAGGGTGTGACTGTCCGGCAGATGGAAATATCCTGCACAAAAGTGGGAGACAAAGAAATGGACTCAAATGAAGTTAAACAAGAAAAATGAACATGGCTACATTAGGTCAGACAGGACAACCCCAAAAATGGGTTTATACAAATGGCAGATATAATACATTGATGTGCTCATATGCCTTTTGTGTTGCAAAGCGCATAAGTTGCAAAAGCTGTAGTAGATTCGTTAAATAATACAACTTTATCACATACAAGCAGCATGGCTTCTATGTAAACTAATAAGAATCTTACAAACACGTTTCTTTAAAAGTCAAAAAAAAAAAAAAATCAGAGAGAGCACACACCTCCTTGATCTGTTCAAGAAGCTCAAACTTTTTGACGTTGCTGTCCCACTTGACTCGGAGCCCATTGGGAACTGGTTTGAGACATTCCCATACTTTCTCGGGGCTGCCGCTGACAATGCCCTCTCCCTTGTAACTGCAAAGACAGTCAGATGCGCAACAACACAGTCAGAAGAGAAGGCGCAGTATATTCCAGTCCATATTCAGACAGAAAAACAAAGCTAACTAACATTGAGCACATGGTCGAATTCTCTAACAAAAAAGACCAATTTATTTCACTGCCAGGCTTAACGTGTTCCTGCTGTGGCGTCTTCATTTATAACTTCTGATAGATGTTTCAATGGTAGTCTAATTTTAACACTATAATACTAAAAATGTTGGGTCACCCCTCCAAATCATTGAATTCAAGTATTCCAATCACTTTATGGCCACAGATGTATAAAATCCAGCACCTAGACTTGCAGACTGTTCTTGCAAATATTTATGCCCTCAGGAGCTCAGTGAAACCCAGCCTGGTACTGGTATGTATGAGGCAATATAATGTACATCCAGACATATGATGGCCATAATATAGTTAATATGTAACTAAATTATCATTTCATGAAAGTTTGTTTTGTATCCAAGTAACCATCAACATTTGTACTGTTTGGAATCAGAATAAGCATTAGTGTTTGACTTATGTAATTATTAATAATTATTAATAATTATAATTAATAATTTATTATTAATTAAATTACTAATAAAACAGAAAGTTCTTTAGTTGAATCGGGGAACCACCTGTGGAATCATAAGTCAAACCTCGTCAGTCTCTTGTGAAGGAATGAATTCAGAGCCACAGGTAGAAGAACTGTTCACACAACGAGCAATGATCACTGACACACTGATTTCTAATCAAGTCTGAGAATTTATTAAACAAAATACCTTAAAGCTGAATTATTCCACAAATAATCTATTTCTTTAACTACTGGCATACAATCTAACTACTGACAAAACACAAAAGGAATATATGGTGAATGATAAAAATGGGAATCAAATCAGATTAATGAACAAACTATGGCAAAATGAAATGGAATACTGAAAAATTGACTTCAAAACTGATTAACTAACTGTACAAGAAAACACAGGAAAAATCAGATCTACAGAATCATATATGAGTGTGTCATAAAACAGCAAAGAGTAGACCCCCCCTTCTGAGAGTGGTGGAGTGAAGGAAGCAAAAGAGGGGGTGAGATCACTTTCAGATTCAGACCCGCCCTCAGCTTTGTAACAAAGAGCTATAAAACTCGACCGTGTGGCTTTGTACGACCACAAACTAGATATGCAAAGGGGAGATAAAGAAAAGAAGAGAAGGAAGAAAATAAAAAGCGAGGAAAATGGAGCAAGTGACAGAGAGGAAAGCGATTGGATGCAAAGAGAGCCAATGAAATGCAGCAGCGCTGAATTCAATTATTCTGGATGCAAAGAATTCCTTAGTCTGAGGTCAACACAGCAACACAATGTCACAAAAAAATATCGCAGCATATAATCAGCCAAGCATTAGCAAACATGCAACAAAATGCAATTACAAAGCCTTGTTTAAAACACCTAATTCAGCCCAGATAACAGAATGGTCTCACTTGAGTCAGTCAGTCACTCGGTCAAGGCAAAATGTCCAGAAGTCCAAAGACAAATGATGAAAAGGAAGAAAACGCGTCCTCAGGCAGGTGAATGAATGAGCTGGCGTCCCAGCTGAGGGTTCTCGGCAGAACCAGTGATACTGTTGGTTGAAAAACCAAAAAGATACCTCTTCGTCAACAGATGCAGAGGCTCTGGAAATAAGACGTCAGAAAGATGTTGTACGTCTAAAGAACTTAAAAGCTGAATACACAGACAGCTTCTTTAAAGTGCTCCAGTTAACACTTCGAAGGTCCTTTTTCCTGGCCAGCAGGTTAAAAGGAATCATGTGAAGACCTGTTGTGTCTTCAACAGAGGTTGGCTCCAAAAGACGAGGGTTTTAGAGTCAGGAGTTGGTTTTGTGGAGTTCTTATCTGCTCAGATAAGGTCAGTTTTATGGCTGGGGGGAGTTTTGGCAGTGAGGTCTCCAGCACAAAGTATGTGATGCATAGGAATGCAATCTGATCAGTTCGTGAATAAAAATATGGAGTCCAACAGTTCTTAAAGTCTGTCTGTACTTTGATAAAGACAATCATCAATCCTGAAACCTTTATATTATTTAGTATTAAAAACATGCTATGATAACTTTCTAACTTCTTAAGAAGATCTGAGTCAAGATTATGTTACCCAGCAGGTCTGAGGTCTATGCTGACTTCACCCCAAGCTCTCATTCTATGGTTTGCTTATGTAGACGTATGACAGACATGCAATAAATTGAACTAATGTCATATGGTGACATCCCAGAGGGTGTAACATAACATAACATCAGATAATAAATTACACTACGTTTTTATCACAAGAAGCGTGCTAAGCGTTGTCTATTTAAATTCATTAGGTACATGTTTCACAAACTTAACCAAGAACTCTAAAAATAAAGAAAGAAAAAGAAAAAGAGTACTTACACATTCCCAGGGAACTCAGACGAGGGACGCCAAGAAACAACCACATCATTCTGCAGGAGAAAAAAAAAATACAGTGGGTTGAATTCTGTTGTTGTACAACAATAGATCGGCTTCGCTATTAATAACTATCAATAGGTACAAAGGTCAATTATAATAAAGTTGGTGATTTTTACCCAAAAATCAACAAGTTGGGGCACCACCTGATTATCAGGAATTAAAAGCCAAACAGCTTGCAGTCTTCAAAACAAGACTTCCTCCTGTGGTGGTCTCTCTCACTAATCTCCTTTCTTGCACTCTCACGCTCACTCAGTGTGTGGGACAGCCTGATTTAGGAAGATTTACACATAGGCTCTTTCCATTTCTTGGTGACAGATTTAACTGAACTCCAGGGGATGTTCAGTGCCTTAAGGGATTTTTTTGTATCCATCCCCTAACTTAAACATTTCAATAACCTTTTCTCTGATTGGTTTGGAGTGGTTTTTAGTCTTCATGCTGTAATAGTAGCCAGAAACACTGATGAACCAGTGAATGGATCTTCCAGACCGAAGTATCTTTACACTATAATCATCGATACCTTCACTACACTCAGGTGATCTCCATTCTAATCATTTTGAGACAATTAGCACCAATTGGCTGGACCGCTGTTGAATTAGGTCAGTCACTTTAAAAGGGTGAATATTTATGCAATCATATTTTTATTTGTTACTATTTTGAGGAAGAAAATTTTTACTTTTGACATTTGTTTTTTTCTTTATCTTTTTTGTCAAAGAAGTGAAATCTTGTTGATTAGGATTGATTTGTAAAAGTAACAAAAGGGTAAAACATCCAAGGGAGCCTTATGACTACTGAGCCATCGCCGATTTGATGTGCTGAGAAGGTGATTGACTGCAATCCACTCTCCACATAGGACCATGCCCCCTATTCCCAAAAAAAAGAAAAAAAAGACACCAGTCTCTGCAGTTTTTCTTCAGCTCACATCATGTGCATAAACGTATACAAGCATAGCTCAAAAAACTTAGAATATCGTGAAAAAGTTATAGATTTTTTGTCACTGATTTCAGAAAGTGAAGCTCATGCCATACAGATTCATTACACAAAGTGTGAAATAAAATATGGGGTTCAGGCTTTTGTTACATGTAATTTTGATTATTATGGTTTACAGATAATGAAAACCCAAGATTCTGTTTCAGAAAATTTAAATGTTACATAAGATCACTAAAAAATAACTACATTTTAAAAAGAAATGTCAACTTTCTGAAAATTATGATCATTTCTATGCAATCAGTGCTAAGTTGGACCTCCTTTTGCATGAATTACTGCATCAATGCAGTGTGGCATAGAGGCAATCAGCTTGTGGTTCTGCTGAAGGTTCTGGAAGCCCCGGTTGCTTTGTTAGCTACCTTCAGGTCATCTGCCTTGTTGGGTCTGGTGTCTCTCATCTTCCTCTTGACAATATTCCATAGATTCTCTGTGGGGTTCAGGCCAATCAAGTACAGTAACTCCATGGTCATTGAACCAGTGAGTGGTACCTTTGGCAGTGTGGGCCGGTACCAAGTCCTACTGGAAAATGAAATCAGCATCTTCATCCAGCTTGTTAGAAGGGAGTATGAAGTGCTCTAGATTTTCCTGGTCGATGGCTGCATTGACTGTGGACTTCAGAAAACCCAGTAACCAACACCAGCAGATGACATGGCACCCAAACCACTGACTGTGGAAACTTCACACTGGATATTCCTATTGCTGAGCCACCTTTTCCTACCACACTCTTTCCTTTTACTCAACATCTTCTTCTGTATTTTAACCTTTTCACAATATTCTAATTTTCTGAGACACAAAATTTGGGGTTTTCATTATCTGTAAACCATAATCAGAAAAATTAACAAAAATAAATGCTTGAAATATTTTACTCTGTATGTTGGATATTTATGAGTTTCACTTTCTAAAATGAGGGATGAAAAAAAATCTTGAACTTTTGCACAATATTCAAGTTTTTTTTAGATGTACACACATGATCTTCCACAATGGGTGGCACAAAGCAGAACATGAGGGTTCGTACATGTACCAATATTTTTCAAAATGTTGCTTAAGTTCAGCAACTAAATGAAATAAATGTTGCAAATAAAAAAAACAAAACAAAAACAAACAAACAAAAAAAAAAACAATTACTGTGCAGCTGGTTACTTTACAGATAGTTGTTTTAAATCTAAAGGAAGGTAAGGAGTATACAAGATTGTCTCCTTTTATGAACCAAGGAATATTTCCCGAGGCTTTACCTGATGTTTCTTTATATATATATATATATATATATATATATATATATATATATATATATGTGTGTGTGTGTGTGTGTGTGTGTGTGTGTGTGTGTGTGTGTATGTACTAAGCTCAAAATGCATATCCATTAATATACAGATGGTTGTGTTAATAGACACAATAGACAATAGATTTTGTACTATTTAACTTGCTGATCAGCTGTTGATTTGTGCATCAATAATTTGCATATCTGTTGCTGCTCCATCTGTTTACCACATTTTCTCTCACTGGTCATTTGTTTGTGTGTTACTCAGTGCCAAACATTGTTATGGCAGTACTGGTAGTAAACCATATACATTTTCTTAGCATCAGTTAACTGATGAGCCAAATCCAAATTAAATGATGTCTTTTGGCATTTATGTTCTGTTATTTGGCTGTGTGCAAGGCCTGGATGTCATAATGACTTAAACTAAATGCGTCCGCTTTAAATCTAAGTTTAATGTACCAGGACATTACCATGTGACCCACACTAGTTGTTCAAACTGACTGAAAATACTTTAGATGGATAATGAACAGAACTGTACAGAAACCAGGAGCATAACAATGACAAACACAAACTCCAAACAACAGACATTTAACTAAAACGCTGGACTTAATGCTCGATTATTCTAAAGTTTTGAATTAATCTGGATGAGCATTTACTTTCGTCCCTGTTCTTAAGGCATAGCAGATGGAAACTATTCTGAGACGGAGCAGGACTCGTCAGACACAGATATTATACATATGACAGTAAGACTTTACCGATTTCCTGCAAACCTTCCACCCAGATTCATCCCTCCTGTAGCTCAGCAGGCAGTCTGCTACCGCTTTAGCTTTCTGTTCATAATCCATGTCAGTTACCGGCAAACCAAGCTTATCCTGGACACAAAGTCTTTACAGAAGCTCAGTGATCGACACAAAGACGTCTCTTCTTAGTTTGAAAGGAGAAAAAGATTCGGAGTCATGTTAAAGCTGAGCTGTAAAAGGAAGACCCGGCTTCTGTTAACGCCAACAGCTACTACCAAGCTAACATTAGCCCAAATGAATGAAACGTAGCAGCAGCACCGTAGATACCGAAGGCTACAAGTGCCCCAATTCAATACAAAAAAGGCGTCGTTATATAACTATTTATAAAATAAATACATAACAATGGAAATACATGCGTTTATTAAACTATATGATTATTTATATGTTTGTCATCGTATTAAATAGACAAATGTGTAAATCAGTATTGTATTCAATATATTTTAAAAACTGTATTTTGACTAATGTAATGCTTAATTGTCCTTTATTCAGTTTTTGGTCACATTAGAGCATGAATCAGTATTTATTTGTCAGTAAGAAAAGTCAGTGGGCGGGTCTAATACAGATTACACTCAAGGTGATTGGTCCACAATTAAGTTGGCGTGCACATCAACCAGTCGGATGTTAGGGTCTACCTAATAGCTATATTGATCAAGTAAATGTCTTATGGAAGACTGTGACAAATATAAAATAACTGAATACATACTGATTATTCATCAATTTTCTATCACATATATAAAAAATTATTGAAAAAAAAAGTATATTGGAAAGTGACACTTTTGGTCCTTGATGTATATGATTAGACTCTGACAGATTTTATTTTGTTGTCACAAATAGGAAATTCTTTTTCACATTTCCCTTTATTTGCTTTGAAAAATAGAATTGGGAATGAAAATATTAACATTGACTGAAATAAATGTAGTATGTATAAAAATAAATGTAAATTTTGTATTGAAAACCAAATTGATAGTGAAAGATAATTCATTGAAATTAAATATATATACTATTGCTCAAAAGTTTGGGGTCACCCAAAAAAATGTCATGTTTTTCCAAAAAACTAACTTTTTATCAATCAAATGAGTTGCAAAATAAATAGAAAATATACTCAAGACATTAACAAGGTTAGAAATAATGATTTGTAATTAAAAATATAATTTTGTCCTTCAAATTTTGCTTTTATCAAGGAAACCTGCATTTGGAGAAATTACATCCTTCCAGACCTTTGGCATTCCAGCTGTCAATTTGTTGAGATTCTCTAAGGAAATTTCACCCTATGCTTCCTGAGGCTCCTCCTACAGGTTGAATTGGCTAAATGAACACTTCTTACGCACCATGCAATCAATCTGCTCCCACTCCATTATAGACAGATTTCAGCTGACTGCTTCTTCCCTAAATAGTTCTTGCATGTTTTGGAGCTATGCTCTGGGTCGGATAAAATTTGCTCCAATCAAACATGGTCCACAGGGTATGATATGGTGTTGCAAAATGGAGTGATAGCTTTCCTTATTCAATATTGCTTTTACCATGTACAAATTTCCCACTTCACTAGCGTCAAAGCCTCCCCAGACCATCCTGTTTCCTCCACCATGCTTGACAGATGATGTCAAGCATTCCTCTAGTATCTTTTCATTTGTTGTGTCTCACAAAATGTCTTCTTTGTGATCTAAACACCTCAAACTAGATTTATCTGTCAATAACATTTTTTTCCAGTCTCCCTCTACCTAGTGTTTGTGTTCTTCTGCCCAACTTAATCTTTTCCTTTTTGTTGGCGAGTCTCAGACATGGCTTCTTCTTTGCTAACCTGCCTAGAAGGCCTGCGTCCTCTTCACTGGTGACATTGAGACTGGTGTTTTACAAGTACTGTTTAATGAATGTGCCAGCTGATGACATGTGAGGCATCTGTTTCTCAAGCTAGAGACTTTAATGTGGTTTTCTTCTTGCTCAGTTTGTGCACCACTTCTCTTCTCTTTTATTCTGGTTAGAGCCAGTTTCCGATGTTCCTTGAAGGGAGTGGTACACACCTTTGTATGAGATCTTCAGTTTAATGGCAGTTTCTCTCATGGAGAAGCTTTCATTTCTCAGAACAAGAATAGACCGACAACTTTCAGTGGAAAGTTATTTTTTTCTGGCCATTTTAGACTGTAATCGAACACACAAATGCTGATGCTCCAGATACTCAACTAGCCAAACAAAAACCAATTTGTTTGCTTCTGTTATTTAGTACAACAGTTTTCAGCTGTGCTAACATAATTGCACAAATTTTGTCAAATGATCAATTAGCAATTTAACATGTTAAACTTGGATTGGCTAACAGAATGTGCCATTGGAACACAGGAGTGATTGTTGCTGAAAATGGGCCTCTGTACACCTATGTAGATATTCCAATAAAAAGCACCCATCTCCTGATGTAACAGTCATTTACCTTGTTAACCATGTCTAGACTGTATTTTTAAACAATTTAATGTTACTTTAATTGAAGAAAATGGTGCTTTTTATTAAAAAATAAGGAGATTTCAAATGACCCCAGACATTTGAGTGTTAGTGCACATTAAAACAAATTACAAAAATGTGCATTTCCTGGGAAAATGCAGTGTGAATGCTGTAAGCTGAATGTTTTTGCTGAAATTTGCTGATGGATTTGAAGTCAACTGCAGAAGACTTGCAAAAATGTAAGAAATAGTCAGAAGCAGCAGTAAAAAGCAAAAGTCTGCAAAAACAGTTTAGAGAAACTGTTGAAAAGGACTGAAAACTTTCAGTCAATGCAAAAATTCCAGCTAAGGAGGATTAGCAATTGATGCAGAACTCTGCTTACAAAGCTAAACTGTAATGTCACAGCAGTTTATAAGCTAAAATGAGCTAAAAGGTTAAAGCAAACAGAAATACTAATGATAGCATGTAGGCTATCACTAGAAGGTTGACTTTAGGTAACATACCTCATTCAATATGCAAAACCCATGTAACAGCTATGATTAGCTAAAAAGCTAAACCTAGCTGAAACACTAATGTTAGCATGTGGGCTATATCTAGCACATTGACCTACACTAACATACTACATTCAGTATGAAAAAAAAAAAAAAAAACAGGTTAGAGCTAAAATAATCTAAAATGCTAATATTAGTTAAAATACTATCAGTCACATGTGGGCCATCGCTGGGATGTTGACTAACATTAACACATTCCATTCAATCTATTAGGTTTAGCATTTAAATCAAAATGAGCTAAAATGCTAATGGTAGCAAAGATGCTACCATTAGCACCAGGGCTATCTTAGGTGTGTTCTTCTACAATAACATTCTCCATTCAGTATTAAAAAACATGTTAAAGCTAAAATGCTAATATTAGCTAAAATGCTATCAATTGCAGTGGCTTATAACCGGCATGTTGACTAACATTAACTCATTCTATTCAGTCTATTAGGTGTAGCTTTTAAATCAAAATTAGCTAAAATGCTAATGTTAGCAAAGATGCCAGCATTAGCCCCAGAGCTATCACTAGTTTGTTGATACATAGCAACATACACCATTCAGTATGAAAAAAAAAACATGTTAAAGCTAAAATTAGCTAAAATGCTATTATCAACTAAAATACATTCTAATACATGTGGGCCATCACTGGCATGTTGACTAATATTAGTCAACATCATTCTATTCAGTATGTTAGGTTTAGCTTTTAAATCAAAAATAGTTAAAATGCCAATGTTAGCAATGATTCTTGCATTAGCACCAGGGTTATCACTAGTATGTTGATATACAGCAACATTCTCCATTCAGTATGCAAAACCTATGTTAAAGCTAACATTAGCTAAAATGCTAATGTTAGCTTAAATGCTATCACTGTCATGCTGGCTTACACTAGCATGATGGATAACATTAAATCAGTTCAATCCATTTGTTAACTTTAGCTGCTAAGTCAAAATTCACTATGAGGCGTTTTGATGCTAAAAATGATCAACACTGCTAAGGTTAGCTAAAAGGAAGTTTGTAGGATGGGGAATATCACTGACATGTTGACTAACTGTGTTACCCAACTCAGTATGCAAACAGTACTGTATAAACTAAAATGAGCTAAAATGCTAATGCTAGCTTAAATGCTATCATTAGCATGTGGATGTCACCAGCATGTGGACTTACATTGACTTACTTCATTCAGTTTGCTAAACGTAGCTAATAAACCCTTAATGAGCTACAATGCTTATTTTAGCTGTAAGGCTAACATTAATAACAGGTGGCTATTACTAGCATGTGGAGCAACTAACATGTTGACACTACCAGTTGGATCTTGGTTATCACTATAATGCTGATTAACATGGTTTTATTCCATTTAATGTGCAAACATGGGTGTAAAAGCTAAAACTAGCTAAAATGCTAATGCTAGCTAAAATGTATCAGTAGCATGTGGAGTGTCACCATCCTGTTGACTAACATGGACTCACTCAATTTAGTATGCTAAACCTAATTATTATTTCAAAATAAGGCAAAAATGCTCATTTTAGATATATGCTAACATTAGCATGACAGCTATCACTAGCATGTAGAGCGGCGAGCATGTTGACACTACCAGTAGAATGTGCGTTATCACAGTTATGTTGACAATAATTGACTAATTTCATTACGTAAGTAAATATCATGCTTTTATATTAAACTAAGCTAACATGTTAATATTAGCTTAAATGCTACCATTGGTCTGTGGGCTATGACTAGCATGTTGTTCCACTAGCATCTTGACACTACCATAAGAATGAGGGCTATCACGCACATGGATCCTTGGTCCTAATCCAACATCCCAATGTACTCTCTTCGCAGCTTAAAACATATTGTAGGTAAGGGACTATGAGGCTTTTATTTTGAAATTGTCAGTGAGTATCATTTTAAAAGGCCAGACCAATCCCATGTGTAACACAGCTTGAGTCAAATCTGTTATACTTTGCCCAAAGCTGCAGTTATCTGCTGTGTAAAACATGAAGGCTTTTATTTTGTAGGGTATATTGAGCTCTTATTTTGAAAGTCCTCTGTGGTTGTCAGTTTAGGCTGATCAAGTCTCTTCACTGAAGTCAACCAAGTCCCTTAGGGGAGCGGCCATGCTCCTTCTTGGCCCCTTCTGCTCACCAAAGCTGTGACTGCACCATTAAGTGTGTTGTTGCTATGGCAACTAATGTCCCTCTGCCAACTGACACTGTCAGTGACGCTCACTTTGGTGCAGAAGAAGTTCTAGATGTCTGAGGCAGGCAGCCTGGCAGAAAAAACTTTTCCGAACAGCTCCTTTCCGTTCGGGAACCGTAAGAGGTGTCGGAAAAATTCTCGAAGCATGAGCGAGGGCCGTCTTTCGTCTTCCTTAGTCCCGCGACTCACATCTGTACCTCGTTCACAGTGAAATCAGGGACGAGCGAAAGAACGTGTGGGAAAGGTGGTGAGATCATGAAAATGAATGGCCGAACGTCCCCCTTATCCTCCAACGACACTTTGCTCTGAAAGCACTTTGAAAGAAAACTGTCAGCCCTAGAGGAAATTCGAAAACATTTTTTGAAAGCCAACGAGCGGTTTGATATCATGACCGTCAATCCTGTAATTTGAGCAAGATTTGTAGTCGTGACGGCGAGTTGAAAAATAATCTGGGCTCTGAAATCCCCTTGCTCCCACACTCTAACGGAGCGGCAGTTAATTTCAGTTACACTCTAAAATTATGATTTTTTTTTTTTCCCCCTAAAACTTTGGGTCGCTTAAACTTTGGGTTTTTCCACAACACGCCTGTGTTGTGGAAAAACCGCCAGAGGTATCAACATACCGTCTTCACTTCTGAACACAGCACGGACGTATCTACAAAGTGAGTGTTGAATGGCGTTTGTAGGCGAAACCATGATGACAGAGTAAATCCTCAAAAATAGTGTTTTTTTTTAAGGATGTCTTCAGGACCTCGGTCCATTGACTTTGTATGGGGTAGTATTTCCCAAATTACGTCGCCATGGTAACTCGAAACGAAAAGTTGAGTAATAGCACACATCTCGAGAACGAGCCAGAATTTATATATATATATATATATATATATATATATATATATATATATATATATATATATATATATATATATATATATATATATTGTGGAGGTGCACACTACGGTTCGGGCTGCAATAACGGTGAAAGCAGTTTTGAGGTGTGAGTAATAGATGTCTCCATGCATTACATGGGAGGCAGTGCATTGCAATGCACTGCTCTTCTATGCTTCTTTGCAAGCCCCAATAATCTATTCTATGTAAAATGCCGAAAACGGCCTATATGCAAAACTCTATGAAACTGGCCTTTAAAACTAATCACAGTTGTCCAGGTATCGAAATGGCAGAAAAAGCTGTTTAAAAACATAACACAAAATGGCCACTGTCTTTTTTTCCTACCTGAGAACTGTGAAACTGAATGATTCACTGGAATGAGTTAAGACAGGAAGTTAACCATAAACTCAGTACATAGACATTAATGTATTGTAATTCTCAATCCTGGCGCAAGAGGGAGCTCCAGCTGAGGGAATGGAAGGGCCCTTTATTTACTGACCTACTGCTGCAGGAAAACAGTCTCATTGCCTAATCCATGTATAATGGATACAACAGCCTATATGAAGAAGTGTATAAAACCACCACCACCCTTGAAAAATTATCACTGCTGGGAATGCCACTGGCCTGTTACTGTAGCAACAAGAGCTATTAATAGACTGGCAGCTGTGTCACTGTCACTGACTCTACCGCAGGCCTGACACTTTTGACTGTTAGCCTCACAGCCTTTTAAATAGACTTCTATCAGTGCTGCTGTCCTTTGAAGTTTCAGATCTCTTGCTGTGTTTGAGTTCAGGGGCTGCATCCTTCGAAAGACCTGGGGTCTTATTTATAAGGGTTTGTGTAGGATTCACACTAAAAGTGTGCCCAGAAGACAAAAATAATGTATGCCTAAAAAAATTCAGATTTATAAAACCATGCGTGCGCACACCAGCATGCAATTTTCCTTTATAAATCACAGCTTTACTTCAAAGTTTGTGCCCAAGATCCCGCCTCAGGTTCTGCCCCTTACATGCCCAAATTTAACCGTAAATGGTCAATGAAAAAACACCTTATGAATGTCAGTGTTTATTTACATGAGCCAGCTGGTCAATGTTATTTCATGATTAACAGGGGAAAAGAGGGAAAAAAAACACAATTTCTCTGAGGCAAAACGTCAGAGTTGAGAGTTGAAAACAAAATCTCAGTGACATGAAATAAATTTTAAAAATTGCCACGCTCCACAACTGAGCATGCACAGGTGTATTATTTGAGTTCACCTCCTCTGCACTCTGGGTGTTTTTTTTTTCTTTTTTTGCTCTTTTTTGGGGGGATAGTTAGAATTCCCAGCATTAGTTTTGTTTAAGGACTCCTGTTTTAGGGTAATCTGATGTATGGACTGGTCATGTTAACAATGCCATCCAGGACGGCAGGCCTAATTGCACTCAGCACTGGCTGTGATATCCCAGACTTATGGATAACTTTACAGATGTTGTTTCTTAAAGTGGCTCCTGGCAGAGAGTTAATTAATTTTTGATTCATTTAAACACATACCTGTCTGTTAGTTTGTACTGTTAAAAGCCGGTTGCCAGGAACCCCAGAGTGGGTAATACCTGTAATTGAACCTGTGGTTCCAGCGGTAAAATAAATTAAAATAAAATAAAACTGGGCTATGTCTCACCCTGGTGATCATTGTGAGAAAATGTTTAAATATTTGGCAGACTTTGGTTTAGGATTGAGGCGCCCTGATAGACCTTTTTTTTTTTATTTATGTGAAAGGTCCTCATGTATAGTTATGGCTCAGCAGAATAAGCATATGTTGGGACCGCACATTTTCACGTCAAGTTTGTGTTTTATAAATCAGAACCTTTGTGTGGAAAATGGCGTACACAAGTTTCAGGCCCCATTTTGTGTTGTATGCAAGCTTTATAAATGAGACCCCTAGTCTGCATAGGACAGGGGTGCCCAAGCTCATTCCTTGAGAGCCACCACCCTGCAATTTTTAGATTCATCCCTTCTCTAACACACGTGGATCAAATGAATGGCTCGTTACCAAGCTTCCAGAGCTGAGTTGCTGTTGGTGATAGAATTCAGCCTTTTGACTCAGGTGTGTTGGGGAGGAATGTTTCTAAAAGTTGCAGAATGGTAGTTCTCGAGGACTGGACTTGGTCACCCCTGGCAGATGAGTTCTTTGGAGGCCATGAGGATGCAAAGGCCTGGAAGTGAGCGGCTGTGAATTCAGGTCTCACCTTCATCAGTTGTTCCCACCCTGACCTCAGTGTAAATTGTGTCACCTAATTGTCGTGACAAAGGAAAAAAATGGAGCCCAAAGTTTTTACTCTGTTTTTGTAATTCTAGGGTAATTCTAAGAACTCCAGCAGTTGTACTGTTGTTGCAGACATGTTATATTTCAGGCTGGAAGATAATCATGTTCAGGTAAAATAAGTAATTATTCTGTAAGCATTAAGCCAACAAATGATTAACTGTTAGACCAAACCCCTGTACTGCCAGGTTAACCTGAATGTTCCAGACCTGGGCCTTTTCTTTAAGCAAGAGGACACCAGAGCAGATTTTTGGCTGATCTTTGGCAGTTTACAAAAACAGTAACAGAGAAAAGAATGCAGAAAATATTAAAATACACTGTCTGGCCAAAAAAACAGTCGCCACCCAAAAAAAATTACAAACACTAATCTTTCGTTTCACTGTGTTTAGGTTTAGGTTTGATTATAGCACACATTTGTGGTGGCATTTTTTTTGATAAACTTCTGCAATGTCACAAGATTTATTTCCATCCAATGTTGCATTAATTTTTTTTTTTACCAAGATCTTGTACTGATGATGATGATGATGGGAGAGTCAGACCACTGTGAAAAGCCTTCTCCAGAACATCACAAAGATTCTCAATGGGGTCTAAACTCTGTGGTGACCAATCCATGTATGAAAATGATGTTTCATGCTCCCTGAACCACTCTTTCACAGTTTCAGCCCAATGAAGCTTGGCGTTGTCATCTTGGAATATCCTTGTGTCACCAGGGAAGAAACAATACATTAATCGAATAACCTGGTCATTCGGTATATTGAGGTAGTCATCTGACCTAATGATATTGCCAAACCTGGATCTGACCTGCTGCAGCAACCTCAGATCATAGCGCTGCTCCCACAGGCTTGTATAGTACGCACTAGACATGATGTGAGCATCACTTCCTCTACCTCTTTTCTTACCCTGATGCACCCATAACACTGGAAGAGGGTTAATCTGTACTCATCAGACCACATGACCTTCTAACATCGCTCTGGAGTCCAATTTTTATGCTCCCTTGCCTTTTTCTCCCGTTAGCCTCACTGATTAGTGGTTTTCTTATGGGTACACAGCTGTAATCCCTTAAGTTCCCTTCACATTGTGCATTTGGAAATGCTCTTACTTTTACTATTAAAGAAAGCCCTTAGTTCTACCGTTTTGGTTTTTTTTTTTTTTTTTCAATTTGATGTCACCAAATGTTTAAGTGCTCACCGATCATGGCAATTCAATGTTTTTTTTTTTTCCACATTTCTTCCTTAAAGATGTTTCCCCACTATCCTTCCAATTTTTAATAATGCACTGAACAGTTCTCAACCCAATTTTAGTAGTTTCTCCATCTCCTTAGATGTTTTCTCTGCTTGATGCCAGTGATTTGACCGTTCTTAAACAGACAAACATCTTTGTTTTTCCACATGGTTGTTTAAGAACTGAGAAGGTACTCATTGCATCAGCTGGGGTTAAATAAGTTCTTGCCAGCTGGAAGACAGTTGTCCATGCAGTAACTAATAGGAAGCTCATGCCTATTTCGGAATTAATAGTTGTCCACTTCTGCTAGAACTACGTTGGTTTGCTTCATATTCATGGATCAGTAACTAGATCATGATATGGATTTTAGAAACCTTCCCCCACCAAATTGGAAGAATTATTTTAGCCACTGAAATTAACACATAAAAGCCCAAAACCCTCAAAAAAAAAAAAAAAAAAAAAAAAAAAAAAAAAAAAAAAAAAAAAAAAAATGCAGTAAAGCTTTTTTTAAACAAATAAATAAAAAAACTGAAATACACTCATCAAAAGAAGACACTGATGGTCAAAGGTTCAACTTTACTGTCTCAGTAGAAAGCAGTTGTAATATTTAGCAAAGCTTTGTATTTTTTAGAGCAAGTCCAAACAACAAAACTCCTTTAATCACAATGTTGCAATAACCCAATAGAATTGTATGTTACATATCTTTTATGCTAATACATGTTTACACCAACTGATGCTTACACTTTTTTTACTATTTGTAGTTGCAGGTTAACAGACAGTAGCATATGTATACTAATTTAAAAATACAAATCTAAATTTGGCAAAGAAAAAAGTTATACATTCGAGCAGATCAAGTCATTTGACTCCGTGAAGTTTAAATCAAAGTTTGTCTTGGTTTTCTTTTTGGACAGCTTTTCTTGTCTGACATCAGGCCCTAGATGTCGCTCTCTGCTGTTGATGACCTGAATGTACTGATCAGTGCTGCTGTTTTGTTGGTCACTGCTGGAGGCTACAGAGCCTGAGTCAGACTCAGTCAGAGGAGTGTCAAGCTGACCCCTTAACTTGGGTTTCAATTGAGACCCTATGTATCTGGTTCTGGTGGGGGACTGATATTGTCTCCTTGGAGAATGGACAAAATGTCTTTGCATGTGAAAAGACTCTGTTTCTTTTACCTGGGAAGGTAGGTTGAAATCTCCCCAGCTGATTTCTTCTTTACCATCATCCTCTTCGTCATCTTCTTGCATCTCATATCTTGCTCTCTGACTTTCTCTAAAGCTTTCTAACCTTTCACCAATGTAGAAGTGTGCTTGTTGTTTGTGGTCAGGCAATGAACAGGGTCGAAGGCTTTTGCCTAAAGAAGTCCTTTTCCTGTCTTTTCCAGTTTCTTCTTCCTGTTTACTAAGCTGCTGTGATGTGTGGGAGCGGTGGGGATGTGATTGGTGGTGAATGGTGCGAGGTGTGTAGTGTTTTATGTTGCGTGGGTAAAGTTCTTGAATCTCTGTAGGCTCCTCCATCAGATAGTGTCGTGGGATTCGTGTGGCTGAGCACATCAGCTTCTTACGGGGCCTGTGCTCATTGACAATCACATAGCGGGTAGTGGGACCACGGCGACCCCCATAATTTTGTGCAGCAATGATCCCAGCAGCCTCAACAGGGTGTATGGAACGAATGGTCTTCCTGTACAAGGGGTCAGTGTGGATGGCATTAGAAAGGTCAGATGGTGGATGATATGCCATATGGTGGTAGGACTTAGATCTGCAGGAACCACTTGGGCCACCAATGAAATGTTGGGGTCTATTATGAGGGGGAAAAAAAACAACATTAATCAACTTGTGCAGTTATCATGCTGTACTTATTTTTTGCAGGGATTGTGTGTTTGTGCAAAAACTAAGAATCATGACAAACTTCATGACCACTGTGAAAGATAAACTATTTGGTGTTACAGAGTAACAAGAATAAATGGAATGGATTAAATTGAAGTTTGTCAAAAAAAATTTTTTTATCTATTTTCATATTGATTTGAAGTTAGTTGTTTTGGCTTTAAAGTATAAGTCAAGATGGTTATTGGTTGAAATATTCCGAGAAATAGGTCACACCAGTAGCTTTCATTTGAGTTCCTGTATATACCTTATATAAAAACAGAATTTAATGATTTGAAAATCATCTCCAAGCCAGTATGTCAGATATGGTAGGCTCATGGTTTTCCTGATTGTAATAAAAATATTTTTCTTGTTTTTGCAACATCTTGAATTTCAATTGTTCAACAGTTCCAAACCTTCTTTGCCATGTTTTCCTTTTTAGTGTACCAAATATTTACAGTTGATTTTCATACACTACAGACACTACAGTTTCTAGAAAGCAGTCACAAGCACTTGCCCACTGTAAAATGTAGTAAATATAAGCTCATATACCTTTATATATCAAGCTGGATATTATTGTGGAGTTTTCTCTATAGGTGATAGTTATGGGTAGTTTGGCTCTTTTAAGAGAGCTGGTTCTTGTGGCTCCCAAAGAATAGTTCTTTCGGCTCTCAAATGGCTCCTAATTATTACTATCTGTAGCCTCATATTTTAGCTTTACCGGGCAAATATGAATGTTTTGTATGTTCATAAATCCTTTTTCATTTAGGGTTATGAGAAGCATTATACAGTGGTTTGCAAAAGTATTCATACCCCTTTCATACCCCAAAACAACTTTCTCCCTGAACTGTCCGGTGTGTTACTTGGACTTCATGATGCTGTTTGCGCCCCAATATTCTCTTAACCAACCTCTGTGGCCGTCACAGAGCAGCTGGATTTGTTCTGAGATTAGATTACACACAGGTGGACTCCATTTAGTCATCAGTAATCATCAGGCAACTTCTGAAGGCAATTGGTTGCACTCAGAGAACAGGGGGCTGAATACTTTTTTTGTAACAAATGTTTTGAATCATGTATAATTTCCTTTCTACTTCACAAATATATATATATATATATATATATATATATATATATATATATATATATATATATATATATATATATATATATTGTGTTGGTCTATCACATTAAATTCCAGTGAAATATATTTATGTTTGTGGTTGTAATGTGACAAAATATGGAAAAGTTCAAAGGGAATGAATACTTTTGCAAGCCACTGTGCTTGCTTAATTGTATGTATTTGTTCTGTTACAAAAGCTGGCATTCATACTTTTGTGACCCTAACCCTACTTTTGTGATTTTTTTAACCTAACCCAAACCCTAACCCTAAACTTTTAACTTTTATTTAACACAAAAAACAAATAAAACACAGCAAATAAATCTACAGAACAGAACCAAAATAATATATGATATATATCTTTAAACTGCAGCCAGATGCTGCTTCATTTACAGATATCAGTCATATTTATGGGTTTTTGTGAGGCACTTTCTCCCTCATTGCTGTCTACTGACTAAGGAGAAAGACAGATTCTCCACCTGACTATCACGTCTGTTCCCCTCTCCGTTTTCACATAACCCCATACCCTCAGATGCAATTAGACACATAGGCCACCATACTGCCAATCAAAACAAAGTTCTGCCATGAGTGGGAACACAGAGAGAGCTCAGCAGCAACAGGAAAAAAAGTGGGAAGCCAGCTCTCACTTAATGGGAGTCGGCTCTTCTGATTCATTACAAAGCATCGGCACTTAGAGCTAATTGTCAATGAAACATTTCATTGTGGGGCAACAACTGAGTAATACTCTCTATCAGTGTTTCCCAATCCTGGTCCTCAGGCCACACTGCATGTTTTTGATGATTCCCTATATTAACACACCTGATTCAGATGATTGCAGTTCAATACAAATCTGTTAATCAGCCATCAATTGAAATCAGGTGTACTGAAACAGGGAAACATCTAAAACATAGAGGGTCGTGTGAACGTATGTAGTTGATACGTTCTTGATGACACCAGTGCTTCTTTTGTCTCATCTCACACACCACCCTTATTACATTATCACGTTTCTTGACAATGCACACTTCCCAATTTAAAAAAATGATTTTGTATGTCTGTTTTTTTGGGGCTGTATGAAAGAACCAAGGGTCAGTTACAGAAATCCAAGCTGTGGTGAGAGATTGGCCAAAATATTCCAAGGGTTGTAAAGACAAGTCTGTCATTACACCAGCAGTGGAACATGACAGTCCCAGTAAGGAGGAAGCCTAAAAAAACATTTCTTTTGGAAGACCTTGCAGTGTCACTGCTTTTTTATAAATAGTTTTTTTGTGTGATGACACCCTAATCAGTTCTGGGGTTTCAAATGTCTCTTTAAATTTTTACCCCCACTGTGCTTGGTACGATGGATTGCTGTAAAGCAGCGGTGCCCAAGTCCAGTTCTTGAGAGCTACCATCCTGCAACTTTCAGATGCATCTCTGCTCCAACACACCTGAACTGTCTCTGTAGTTATGGTGCTATAGGCATAGGCTGCTGGAGGACAAACTGACCACTTTTCCCCCACTTTCTTCTACTACTCTCCAGTTTGCTTTATTTGGTTTTTATTTCAACTGTTATTTTATGTTTTCTCTCAGTTTTTTTCTCTCCATAGAAGCTACATCTAATCTGGCATTCTGTTTAGCTGTGATACCTTCCCGGAGAAGGGCATCAGCTGAGATAATACTGCTAGCAACAAAACGTTCTCCCTCTTTTACTATTAACTTTGTACTTTCATGAACATAAAAAAAAATAAATAATCCTACATCAGTTCATCAGTTTCTTTTTGTGTATCTGCTCTGTCTTCTCTTTTCTTGAACATGTTATCTCAAGGGCTTTGAGGTGAATTGGCACTATATAAATCCACAAAATTGAATTTAAACTGAATTGAAATGATGACCTTGCTTCTGTTTGCTAAATTTTCAGTAATATTTTAAAATTGAACTAATTGGACTTAAACTTTCCTATCATCCTGCCGCCATTGAATATCCCTTTCCTTTAAAGATTTTCCAAATGACTTTGTGCAAATCAGTGAATCACAGCAAATAAAATTGGTTATCTTGTTTACTTAAGTGCCCAATACATCTGTTTGATTATTTTGAGCTTTTATTGAACAAACCGAAAAAGTAAATTGACTACTATTTAGCTTCTCTCCTAAAGGAAAGACAGTCATTTGCCAGAAGGAAGTGACATGATGTCCATATATTGGCCAGTATAGACAAAATCGCGATGACGTTCTTCCAGTGAGTAAACCTGGGGCACCATTTTTTGTATGGCAAAGCTACTCCCTGGCGACAATGCGCTCTAGGCGGAGTAATGATAGCGATTGCATAAAACAGCAAAATGCCCGTCAGTAGTTGTGCAATTCTACAGGATTCCAAACTCATGACCACAATGTGATTCTGGGATCAGAAACATCCAGAGAGTTTGTCCTGAAGAACCATATGCACGGATTTAGTGGACACTATCTCAGGTATGTGCTGCACCTGTCGATTTATTAATAACTGCACATGCACATCTAGATCATTTTTTGAATATCAGTGTCTGTATATCTTAATGGATTTGGCATCAGGCTTTGCTTTTTATTTTGCTTAAAGTTGTTAAATTTTATTTATTAAAATGGCACACTTAAAGATAAAACATCACTTGTGTCATCTTTATCACAACAGGTAAGCCTGAAAACACAGTAGCTTGATGATTGAAATTTAATTTACAGACAAATATCTAATTAAATTTTTGCCCTTCCAACTGCCCTGTACCCTCCAACTGTAGCAGGGAGTTCCTTTTACCTGTGCAGTGTTAGTATTTTACCAACATCCGTAATCTACGATATGATGGTTGTTTTTTATTTTCTTATAGGTTCAAAATCAGATGATAGTGAAGATCCTGACTAGGTGCCAACCATCTTTGATGTCCCACATGCTCCAACACCAGACAGTGTTCAGTCAGAGAAGTAAATACTTACGGATGGCCAAAACAAGAAGTAGTCTTGGTTGAGATGAAAACAACACAGACTACAACACAAACTACTGTGGTTGATGAATCGGTAGATGGATGTACACAATGTGATGCTAAACATGAAGAAATTTACAATCTGAGACTGTCAACAACAGACCTTCAAAAAAATGAATGAAATCAATTTTGAAATAAAAGATGGTTTTCAGAAGCAACTTTTATTTTGATGTGAAATGAGTCAAACATACAGGCACCACATTTTTTGTTAAACCACTTAACTCCTAGGTTTTCTAGATATGCTGACACAATGGTAATGGAACCACTTCACAGGATGATAGCTGGGTTCCTGGCATGTCCCACACGGTGCTGATGATGGAGATGATACGCCCAACACACTGCTGTTGCCATAAAGGAGAGTTGGCCTGTTCAGAAAGTACTTGTAGCTAAGTTATGCACCTGCTGAGAGCTTGGATGCAGGTATACATAACAGAAGTGTTCAGGATCTCTGTCAGTTGTTGAAAAAGAATCATCATCCTTTATTCTGCTGAGCAACAGCAGGTAAAGATCAGTCTGAGTCCCCGTCTTCTGAGGCTGGATCTTTTTTTCTATGCAGCTAGCAGAGGGGCAGAACTTAGTTCTTGTCATGGAGCTCTGGCTTCAACTACCTGACTGCCCGAGCTTGAAAGACAGAGACACAGAATATAATTTAATTATTACATGTATTACTAAATTAAATTACACACCATGCTTCCTTATAAAAAGAATCATTAGAATGACTATTAGGGTTTATTAGGCCTGAGCAGCTAAGCGCTGCAAAGGCCTATTGGAATTGAAGGATTTATTATTATTATTAGGCCCAAATAACTAAGTGCTGCAGAGGGCTATTGTAATTCAAATGTTTATTATTAGGTCAGAGCAGCTAAGCGCTGTGAAGGCCTATTGAAATCATAGCATACCTTATTATTATGATGCTCGACACACAAGAAGCACTAACTTGGGCGTGGCCAACCTGCTCTACAGCGCTCCCTAACGGGAGAAAGGCCAAACCGTAAATTGTTTTGAAACTCGGTACGTAGGTAGATCGCCTCAAATCAAGAAAAAAAGTCTTTTGGACGTATGTCCTAAAATTTACAGGGAGGCAGCCATTTTGGGTCTATGGGCAAATTTTGGCCATTTTTCATTTTACACACCTTGAACTTTAACGAACTCCTCCGAGGGATTTCGTGCTACCAACTTCATCTTTGGAGTATACCAAAGCACTCACTAGCGCAAACAAAACGCTATAACTTTGACGTAAAAAGATCAAGATGCACCAAACGTGGTATGAGTAATCCAGGATGGATGCTCGAAGATCCTATGTGGTCATATGCTGACGTCATCTAAGCCTCGCCCCCTCAGAACAGGAAGTCACCTTTTTTCAATGGAAAGCTGCATCTCTGGCCCCTTGAACTAATCAACATGAGCTTGTGTGAAAGGACAGATAAGTCTCACTTGCTTTAAAGCACCAAGAGTTTTCGGTGGAGAGCACGGCTGTGGCGGCATTGTAAAGTCAAACATCAGGCCGTTGCCATACGTTTAGCTCCAAATTCTACATATTTCAGCCAATCTGCACCAAACTCATTAAGATCAATCCTAATCCACTCCCAACAGGAATGCAGTCCAATAGATGGTGTGTGTGGCCTAATCCCTCCATAGCACCCCCTACAAATAAAAAAAAAAAAAAAAAAAAAAAAAAAAAAAAAAATCAGCCCCAAACCATGCTTTGACTGACAATCATGAAATTCGGCACACAGGTGTGTCATTTCAGCATCTATGAAAAAGTCTCTTGGAGTTCTGGTCCAAACCCCACAGGTGGTCGACCATTTTGGATCAAAGCCACCATTTTGTCTCTTTTACACATGTTTTATCTGAGCAAACTCCTCCTACAGCTTTTAACATGGAGACTTCAGAGTGAAGCTGTAGAGTCTTGCAGCTTTGAAGGGCAAAAGTTATTAAAAACTTTTTTGCTACGTCAAAGCATGTGGGTGTAGTCAAGCTCCAAAATCTGACCCTTCACCACAAAATATCAAGGTGGAATAACTTCCACATACAAGGTCGAGCTTAATGACACTTTCTGTATGTCATAACAGATCAGCACTAAGCACATTCTCATCATCATTTGGTGACATCATTAAGCCCTGCTCCCTTTGAACAGGAAGTGAGCCGTTTTGCTCCTGGTTGTCTTCCTTTTAGTCATTGATTCATGCGGAATTAAACTGATAGAAACCGTATCCACTAACTTTTGATAACCACACTTGACAAGTTAAACAGCGTACAGAAAATCACCAATCTTTTGCCACAAAACAGAAGGTGACTATAACTTTGGATTTCATCTAAACTATGCAGACATCCCCCTTGTCTCACAGTGATGTGGACTGAAGGCAATTTTGGGAAATTCGCCGAATTCTCTGCCTAGTGGACGGGTGCTGGAATGACATGACAGCATTGACGATGATGGTGGCGGTTCTGGATCTCCCATGGTCGCAAGGCCGGAGCGGCACTGATTTGCGAGGGCCGCCAATGCTTCTTGCAGCTTTAATTATTATTATGGTCATTATTATTAGACTAATTTGGGTTAGATGGAGAAGGTGATACTTTTTTTCTGAAAAGAACATTTTACTCTTTTTGCCATTGGGATCTAATGTGAGGAAATACGATCACAGGTGGCCCCTTAGGAGTTCAGGGGTTAAAATCTATCTGCCGATAAGTGGCCACGTCAGGCTGCACAATATATCTTTATTAAAACTCTAAATAGTAGTAGTAGTTTGTCAAACATGTAAAAAAAAATGTAACAAAATAAAAATGAAACAATTTGAAAACGAGTAAGAAGATGTACAAACTTTAGTCCCACTCTTCTCCAAAACTTGAGTTCTTCTCCTTATTCTAAATAAAAGAGTAATGATTACAGTAAGATTTCAACAATCAATTTATCTGCTATTCCATAGAAACTCTACAATTAAAGTATAATTGATGTATTTTTTTTAAATAATTTTTCTATTTTTCTGGTCAATATATACAATCCTACTATTATGCATACACCTGCACCTATTTACATAGATGCACAAATCTATATAAAATTTTTAAACTCTATAGGCTGTAAATTCTCGACATAGCGTACAGCTAAATAAATACTAAATACAGGTAAAACACTTTATTTGGATTATATTTCATAATCTAACTGGACTAACATTTGACTTACCTGCCACGCTGGTGCAGTGTTGACACTATCCACGATCATGCAGCATGTCGGTGATTCTCTGGCCTGGCTTGACTCAGGCTTTAATGAAGTATTCAGGGCTGTGGGGCTCATATTCTGTTATAATAAAAAATTTTTTATGTCCACAGGCAAAATACTTGAAAACTTCTAGCGATTTGTAGGCTTCCAGTAACTTTCCATCAAAGGGGGCAGGTGTTTGTCCGCTTGCTGGTCCAGCCGGGCAAAAAAACGGGTCCGGCAGACTGTATCTATCATACACAAGTTTATTCTTATCCCACTGCAAGTCCTCGGGTTGAAGCACTATGACATATGGATAGTATACACTTATTGTATCACTAAATTGAACAATTCAGTTCAGAAGCAACATTAAATCCCTATAAAGAGAACGCCAACTGGAAGTTCTTTTGTCACACATCTAGAGCGCATTGCGCGTGAATGGCCACCAATGTACCTATAGACAATGAACTTGTCTATAGGTATAGTTTCATCAGGCAGAAGTGAATAATTTTGTACTCATTTTTCAACAAATGTGGGCCAACAGACTGAGGAAAGAGTTAAGCCAAAAAGCCTATCTCTCAGTTTACAACATAAGATTGGATTAGCACTGTAGTAACGTGAATTCGTCACTTATTTTAGAGCTGTTTTTTTAAAAAATATTTCCAATCTTTGAGTTAAATGTGAATGTTATGCAGTTTTCACTTTAACTCTGTGCATAGCACTATCGATAACTGATGTTTGCAGTTATAAGCATTGTTGCCATATCCATTCACAAAGGCCTTTTTATATGAGCCACAGGGTCAGTTGCCTTGGGCAGCATTAGTTGGGGGTTGGAGGTGGCACAAACACAAAGTGAAACAAAAAACATGTCTAACTTATCAAGGGAACTGGCACTGCTAATAATAAAAGGACCATTTTACATGCTTTGTGTGGGACTGCACTGCATTTTATCCCACCCCAGAACATAGATGCTTTCATGTATTTTAATTGATTAAGGTATGGCAGATGGAAGAGCTCACTAGGGGTAACAGTCATGCAGGAACTATAACTATCCATTCTTGTTTGTATTTGAATATAGCCCAGGGTTTCCCCCCAAAAAACGTCCTATGCCTGGTGATAGGGGCGTTTGGGCAGTCCACTGTGTTTTTGTGTTAAAAAATGTTAATAGTTGACAGGAAATTTGAAAATATGACTAGGTAGAACCTCCCTTGTGCCACGAGCCATTAGACTCTATAATGCTGCTGCTGGTGGGAGAGGAAGGGTGGGAAACAGGGAAATGAGTGTCTTGATTGTTTCCCTCTATTGTCTTTGTTGTAGTTTTTATATTTTTATTGGGCATTTTATTATATTTTTAATCTAGTATTTTTATGGATGATTCTGCATGTATGTGAGCAACATCTTACCTCATAAATTACTCTGGATTAATAAAGTACCACTTAAGCTAACGTAGGTAATTATGTGTTATTGGAAGAGATAATTGACAATACTCAAACACAGTCTTAAAAAAGAAAAAAAAATACAATTAAAATAAATATTTTTTGCACTTAATCCACTGGGTTAAGTAATAACCCAGTGGATGTTAAAAAAAAAAAAGCTGTCATACTGGTCACATTTATAAGTAACATAAATTACAAGAATATTACCTAAAATGGACAATGATTATTATTTTTATACTTCACTTAATATTTTAGGGTACAAAATTCAAGTAGTTATTTTAAGAACTTTTCTTTTTTTCCCCGAATCTGACCATTTTTATTAGTAAATTCTACTGCTTAGTACAGTATTTTGATTTGCTGGTTATTTATCCAAGCAAATGCAGTATTTGTAATGAATACTCTGATTGGATGAAAAAGACCTGTCTGTGATTGGCTGGTAGTGTGGTTCATCTATATACATTTTACCAAGTTGGGCACAGGGCCAACCGTGTGCCAGAACACGTACTGAGCGAGGATATGAGATGTAAACGCACATGTCACACATTATTCTTTGTTCCAGAGGTTGCTCTACAATTCGTTGTCCGGCATTTTGACTGATACATTCAAAAAAAATCTGTCATAATCTATTTTTACCTATTAATTTTTATATTCAACTGCATGAAATTTTCTTTAGGTTTAATTAATATTCAAGAAGCTGAATGGAAAATCCACATCCTGCCATCATATATCAGGCAGATAAATATATGTAACTTTTTCTTCACAGTGACGAGAACCATTGATTGTGGCCCCAGTAACTACTTCCATATAAACAATGATATTAAATGATTGCACTTAAATTATGAACCATTCATCTGCTGTGGCCTGAACACAGAGTCTCATAACTCCCTACTGGTCCGCATGACATGAATTTTTTCTGAGCTGTATTACAGGCTTACTAGAGTACCACAGAAGCCTGACCCAACGCGATCATCAAGCAAATAATTTCGGGTTGAGGTCTGCTGCCACACTGGACACAAGAATTACAAGCGCCACTTCAGCCAAAGTTTTGAATGTGCTTCTGAATCAGATGCGCTACTAAGCATCCATAACTCTTCAACCCTGTATCAGCTCTCGGATTGTGAGATGCATTGAGTACAGGTCAGAGATAATAGTCAGATGGGAATTTTAATTGACTGTTTTAAGTTACAGCCGCGATGTACTCTGTGCATAATGTTGAAGCACCAAGTGGTCAGGTGTGTGAATTGTAATCTGTTAAAATGACAGATGGCCTTCAAATTTTTCTGTCACTGTTTAAAAAAACCCCCAAAACTGTCTAATATGGAAAATATTCCATTAACACGACTCTTGTTTTGTTCACAAAGATATATGCACTGACATCAGTCTCACTGTGCACTCAATGCAAACCTCTTAAGTGTGATTATAATTCAGCCTACTCACCATATAGTCACGATTTTACAGGTTTGTGTTGATCGCTCGAGCTAAAGCAAGCGGTGTGGCTTTTATACTTGACGCATACGTTGGTGCAGTAATTCTTCAAAGGTGCTCTGCAAGAGCACCTTCCAAATATACCATTTTGGGTGAAAGGTGGTGCGCGCGATCCACATGGAGTTGTGTCAGCTATAAACCTAACTTAATCCATCTTTGCTATCAATGTTTCTGGTGTGTGAAACAGCCTATTTAAAAAAAAACAAAAAAAACAACACACTTAGCCTGGTGGGAGGACAAGCAAAGTCTCGCGGCCCATCCCCCAATACACTGGGGGAAAACCTGTAGCCAGAATGTTTAAAAAAAATCTAGTGATAATTCCAGCACATCTGTTTCCAGGATCCTGAGATGAATGATGAGTGATTGTTTTTCTTTGTACTGTAACCCTTTGCAGGAATTCAGAAAATAATTGCGGAAGAATCAAACACTTATTCCTGAGACTTCTTAAATTATATAAAGACAAGGGACCAAGCTGGTCTCTGGCTGTGGAAAAGAAACCAGTTTGGGTGCGGGCCTGGCGATTTGTGAAAAACAATTATCTCATTTGGACATGTGTTGTTGTTTTTTTTAGATAATAAAGCTTGAACTTTTTGACTTTTTTTTGGTGTGAGATTATGCTATTCCAGTAAAAGCTGAATATACTTTAGAGCAGTTTACATATTCTTAACAGGGTGCCAATAATTTTGAACTGACCTGTCTATAAAAATCTGCGTTTCCCTGAATAATAACTTTAATATGTTTTGAAAACAAGTACTTCTCATTCCTTAATGTCTAGCACTTCTACAAATGAAAGTAAAATTATTCTCTAAATTTTTTGCAAAACTAATTATACCTCTTGAACTTTAACATTACTACTGCATGTCAAACTTTTCAAAATTTTCATCCATAAAAAAAAAAAAAAAAAATACTATTAATCATTTTCCTTCCAATTATGCATTACTTTGTGTGAGTCAATCACATAAAATCTCAATAAAATCCATTAAAGCTTGTTTGATTAATGTACCGTGAAACCATCAAGAGGTGTGAATATTTTTGCAATATGCTGTACAGTTGTAGACTTTGTTCTTATCTAATTCTTTGAAAATTGAATTGGTTTAATGGGAAATCATATATAAATTATATACTGCTTGATACCTGTTAGGTAAGTGTTCCACCTGGTGTTTGGGTAGTACGATCAGAGCTGGACTTCTGACAGATCCAGGCACGTGGTCTTCATTCAGGTCACCTCTAGAAGCTGATTGAGTGATGGTACGGATACTGTTACTACGATGAACAGGAGACCGAAAGTTTGTAACACTGCCATTTTCCCTGGGAGATGAGGTGTGTATGGAAGCTTCCTGGCTTGGGATGTCACTCTCCTGCTGATCTGGCTTTTTTTCGCCTGAGGCCTCTGGAGCTTGTAGCCTTGCTGTGAGAGTGGCAATATAAACACAATCACAACACTTGTTATAATCAGAACAAACACAATAAACCTCACAAAACTCCAAAAGTACCTGCAGCCATCTGAAAGACTTTTTTCTTGTCCTCTGTCCGCTCCTAAAAAAAGATGAAAACAAAAAAATTCCATCCAAATATTGAAGTGAAAAAGAAATCAACAGCAATTTTTATTTTTGTCTTAAATACAATACAATATACTGTCTATGTGTTTGCTCCTAAGCACTGCTTAAGAGAAGATGTGTTTGCAGTTCCCATAAATGTATCTTCTTTTTTTCTGTTATGTTACATTCTATTATTATATCCTGCATAATCCCAGTTGGAACAACAGAACTATATCCTCCACCCTGTCTGGCTGCTGCTGTCAAATTCATTTTAGTATGTAATGCTGTTTTATGACATCACATATAAACACTATGTACATAAAGTTAAAATCTGTAAATTATAAATCTTATATCCTCAAGTACTTCTCATCCTAGAATTAAAAATGAAGAACCAATATAGTAAATTCACGTTGGTTCCTTTTTCTTTAGTTAGAAGAATTATTTCTTACATTTTTATTAAGTGATACAAAGCAGAAAACAGTTTTTTTGGTAAAATGTCAAGGTGACCCTTTTAGAACTTACAGTCTGGAGCTGCATCCTCAGTTGGTTGTTGGTGAATTTTAGGGATCTGGCAATGGCTTGAAGATAATATATGAGCATACTGAAACACACATGATTAAAATAAAAATATGTTTAAGAAAAAAAAGTGCTAAAGCAAGTGACGTTTATATATATATATATATATATATATATATATATATATATATATATATATATATATATATATATTCAAAAGTCTGAATATATAGAATGAACCTTGAATTTATTAAATGGAAGTCTGAAGGAGATATTGAATGAAAGTCTAAATATATGGAATGAACCTTGAATATATGGAATGAAACTCTGAATATACTGAATGAAAATCGGACTGGGCTTGACGAAATATGGATAATGTGGTTCAAAACATGCATACTTGTCTGTAGGTGTGTATTCACGTGCTTTTGATACTTCGACAGTGGCCCAAGTATTGTTCCAAACCTAAGTATACATTAAAACAAATACTCTAAAACGAACCCAGACACGTTCTTATTTCACCCATTTTATTGAGGATCCATCCTTCTGCGGACTTGAACCAGCAACATATCCCACAATGCATTGCGCCACCAGCAGTGGTAAACAGAAAAGGCAAGTAGTGGGGGACTGCCGATGATTATTTCCTAAACAACTAGATTAATTTATTGACAAATACAGAATATTAAGCAAATGCCAGTGCGACTTTCGGAAGAACAGAACTACTGTATATGCAGTAATGAAAATGGTAGAGGAAATAACACATGCAGTTAAAAATGATGGACTTTCTGTT
Source organism: Anableps anableps (assembly GCA_014839685.1). Lineage (NCBI taxonomy): Eukaryota > Metazoa > Chordata > Actinopteri > Cyprinodontiformes > Anablepidae > Anableps > Anableps anableps. The sequence continues at coordinate 577,901 of CM026067.1, read as the reverse complement.
GGAATATATGTTGATTTACAGAAGGCATTTGATACATTTGATGGCATATCGAGAAAATTGGAGAAATATGGGATAAGAGGGGTGGCGTAGTCTTAAACGATATAGTGTTCATACAAAAACGAGCAATACGGGTTATTAATAAGGCTGGTTCCTATGAACACACAAATCCACTGTTTATCAAATCTGCAATCATGAAATTTTATGATTTGGTTTACTATAAGATAATGCAAATAATGTCTAGAGCCAAGCTAAGTTTACTGTCAGTTCGGGTGCAAAGATTTTTTACATTTATATAAAACCAAATATGATTTGCGACAAGTTTGTAAATTCACAAAATAAGTAAAAAAAAAAATAGATAAAAATGAGGTCTTTTGCTGTCGGAATTAAATTATGGAATGATGAAAGAACGGACTTATGAGCGTGGCGTTCATTATGGGTTTTCAAAAAATTGAAGAGAAAAAATATTTGATGGTTACAAGGATAAATAACTTTAAATTGTGTTAATCTGTTTTAATCTTGGATTGTTTTCTTTCCTTTTATATTGCTGTTTAGTGATTTATATACAAGAAGTGATATGTTTTGGGGTTTTCATATATTATAATGATTTATGACGGGGTAATTTTGTTTTATTTGATGTGGAGGACAGGTGTAAATGGCCTTGTGTTTCTGCCTGTACATTTTTAGTCAGGTTCTGTAATTGTTGCAGTATTTTGAAGTAAGGATAAGTACTTGATGACTGACTGAATAAAATTTAAAAAACAATCAAATTAGTAAGAAAATATTCTTTTGGCATTTCACTTAATGATAAAATACTTTGACTTTTACTTTTGTAGATAAACTTAAAAAAAAAATAAAAAAAAAAAATCTTGAATTACCTGTAGATTAATTCTGCCTATTAGTATGAATATGCAACTAAAGCTTGGCAGAAACAATTACAAATGTTCAAGGAGTATTACATTTTGCATTGATTATTACATAATGCAGTTTTAGTGTTGTATTGCCTTTAGAAGACAGCTATTGTCATATTGTTATATATTGAGGTGATAAAAAAAATGCAGTGTTACACAACACCTTATATATTTCAACATGTCCGTGTGGTCAAATATTTTTTCTAGAGGTACCATGATTTTTGTCCAACCCTGTTTTATTAAAGTTTTTGGAATGATTCTGTTGTACTACATTTCAAAATTTTCAGTTTGAATTGTGGTTCAACAACCACAGTAAAAAAACTTAACCTATGAAAATTTTCTAAATTTCATGGGTAATTTCCAGTAATTTAAAAAAAAAAATAAATAAAATTCTTTCTTACTTTAGTTAGTTTCAACTTATTTCGGTGATCATTTTTGGTTGTTCAGTCATTAACAGAGGGCATGGGTACCAACAATTATATTCACTACTAAACAAATTATGAAGACACTCATTATGAACAAACTCATTTCAGATATGTATATATCATAAACAGAAAAAAAATTTAGCAAAAAAAAAAAAATTATTAGAACAACAAAAAATAGGCAATCAGTCAGGAAGTAGCTATACAGGAATTGATAACTTATTGCTGTCTAATCATCAGCAAATAATTAACTGATATAAAAGAATATGAGGAAGAAGACTAGACAATGTCAAAACATGAAGGTGAAGAGGATCTTCACTTGGTCTCTCTTCCTGCAGAACTGTCTGCCTAATAAAATAATCAGGAATTCACACACCACTAAGTTAGGCTGAAAGTAAGTTATTTGTTTTTTTTATTATTATTATTATTTTATCTACAAGTAAAAGTCATAGTGTTTTATCATTAAGTGAAACTCCAAAATAATATTTTCTTACGAATTTGAGCCAAAATATTTGGGAAGATAAATAATGGCACAAATTATGAAATATGTAAATTAATCAAAAATATTTAAAGATTTAGGAAGAAAATCATACATTTTATAATTTGGTGGTTGCAGTTATTCACTATGTACCTAAAATGTGTTTTATCTCATTTTCTGCCACCAGTAACAGATAGGCAGCTTGAAATGACAGAGCGCCTATCCGAGATAAGGCAGGGGTGAGAGGGGAAATTACATTCCAGGTCCGTTTAGTTTAGCTTAGCTTCGCAGCCAGATGGGTTTGTGAACCAAGCTGTGCTGCTACCTAAAACATATGCATATTTCAAAGAATGCTCAGCGTCGGTGAACTGACTGGTTGATAAAAATCAAAGGTATACTTTTATGCTTAAAACATTTTGAAAGTACTGGCGACCTGTCCAGGGTGTAACCTGTCTCTTACCTGATGACCGCTGGAGACAGGCACCAGCAGCCCTCGCGACCCTAAAAACAAAAAAGGATTAGCGTGATGGATAATGAATGGATGGATGGATGGACATTTTGAAAGTTTTTGTGACAAAGTCAGAATATTATGAAAACGCTAAGCTTCCGTCCTCGCCTTTTCTGTTTACCACTGCTGGTGGCGCAATGCATTGTGGGATATGTTGCTGGTTCAAGTCCGCAGAAGGATGGATCCTCAATAAAATGGGTGAAATAAGAAGATATCTGGGTTCTTTTTAGAGAACTTGTTTTGATGCATACTTAGGATTGGAACAATACTTGGGCCACTGTCGAAGTATCAAAAGCACGTGAATACACACCTACAGACAAGTATGCATGTTTTGAACCACATTATCCATAATTCTTCGAGCCCAGTCCGACTTTTATTCCATATATTCAGAGTTTCATTCAGTATATTCAAGATTAACTCCATATATTCAGACTTTTGAATATATATATATATATATATATATATATATATATATATATATATATATATATATATATATATATATCATACATACATGCATACACACACACACACACACATATATATATATATATATATATATATATATATATATATATATATATATATATATATATATATAATACATACATGCACACACACACACACACACACACACATACATACATACATATATACACACACACAATAATTTCCTGAACGGCATGTCATAATATACTTATGTATATTACTGTTATATACTATCCTATTATATACATGATTTTATTATGATATGTATATTGTGTAATGTCATGTTGGTGTGTGAGGCATCTTACAATAGCAGCAGCACTGCTGGCAGTACCACAACAGGGCTGGTGACGTAGCTCATCACTTTACTGAACCAAAGTGGGAAGTCTGACGCCACTGTATCTGAGATGATGTCATAAATCTTCTCTTGACCACTAAAACACAGATTTTGGCATTTTCATCCTATTTACATCTCTTCAAGGAATTTATAAAACATTCACAACTAAAACATACAAATGAAGTGTGTCTTTTACAGTTGTTCACAACAAAGCTGTGTGGTACCCTCACAAATTTAAACAGTTTCATTAAATGGATAATTAAAAACGAGAGAGAGACCTTGATGACAAAATTCTTTCAACGGCAAGTCCCATCTGTATACATGGTTTGTGCTAAAGAGAGCAAAACTAGGCTAAACTATTTGGGAACAGAGCTATTGTTTCATGAGATTATAGAAATTAATGTTCATTTATCTCTTTGTCTTTTTTCCATTTTGTTTTTTCCATTTTAAATTTTTGCTTTTACCTGAATGGTCCACAGTGTTCCGATGGTCTATATCGGACAATGGCAAAGATGGTGGGGAGCATACACAGGAACAGCATGAAAAGTAGCATAGCCAAGTAGAAATTATTTGATCTGAAAAAGCAAAATATAGTAAGCAAAGAGCGATTTGTAAATTATTTCAAACTTTTATAAACAAACATTGTGATAAAAAGGGTTGGTTTGTTTTTTTAAACAGGTTAAGCTAAAATGAGCATATGTGCTACCAGAAGTAACAAAATAGTCTGAAAATGACGGGTTTAGGTTCAAGGGCTTGTGACTGCAGATTTGAAAGGTAAATTATAAAATGGTCCCTGATATACAGTAGTTGGATTATTTTCACTCTGAAGTATATTAAGGGTTGTTTAGAGTTTCTCATTTGTAGTTTTTGAGGAAATATTTCTGATTTATAGTTGAAGAAAAAAAATATTTAAATGGGGGGTATTTTGTATTTTCCAGGCACATAACGTCAATTTATACCACAATTAAGTAACTGTGTTACCCTCAGTTATGAAAATGCTGTATATATCAAACATAACTTAAAAGAAATCTGTCGTTGCATCATAATCATATCTGACCCCTTGAAATTGACCTCTGTCTCTTTAAGAAGTCACTACCCTTTCCAGCACTCCCCCTTCATCACGTCATCACAACAATGTTTCTCCATGCCGTCCATTGATGCTGTTTACAACCAATCTTAGGAGCGTTGTAGATGACCTGAGCAGACAGGCAGTCCATGAGGTGCTTGCTAATTGCTGCTGCCACTAGTCTGGTGGAGCTGTGTGGGGCAGGAGCTCGGCTGAGGACTGAAGCTCTGAGGTGGCGCTTTGGATATATAGGCAGCGTATTGCAGCAGCAGGCGTTAAGGTCCCCCGAATGTCTGCCAGGGGAGATTCAAGGATTCCTCAAACATGCATGAAAGAATCAAAGCAACACTCCAGGTATGTGTTTGATGAAGGAATAACATGATGTAAAGCTCAAGCAAGTCAACTTTGCATAATTCCCCCTCTTTAATAAATATTTCATCAAAGGTTAACATCTGTCTCTCTCCCTGTGTGTGTGTGTGTGTGTGTGTGTGTGTGTGTGTGTGTGTTAGCTTTTTCACTACAGATGAATACTTACTGTTTTGAACAGCAAGATGCAAACCAATGCTTGTAATATAAATCAAAATGATTGGGTGGTTGAGTTCAGGCTGGGAATCATAACCTGGACAACATGTCTATATCCATTGCTTTAATTCTTAAAACAGTGTGTTCAAAAAAATTTTTTTTTAAATCAAATGAATAACAACATGAATAACTAATGGAAACATTTGGATGTAAAATAAGTGGGTCATAAAATCATGCTCTTCATGGCTTGCATAATTAACCTCAAAAGGTATACACATCTCATTTTAGTTTCTCATTTTACTGTGGGAGAATTTTGGAATATTGTGGAAATTTGTTTCTACACAGCTCGCTGATTTAGATGAAGGTTTTTGGCTTTGACTGTGCCACTGCGGTACCTGGATACTTTTAGTTTTCAGCCATTCTGTTATCGATTTGCAGATGTGTTTAGGATCATTGTCTCATTTGGGCCAAGCATTATAGAAAACTAGCTTGCATTTTGCCCAGATACTGTGGGTGTAAAACAAGCCCAGATCATCAGCCCTTTATCACCATGCTTGACAGTCGGTACAAGGTTTTCTCTTGTACATTGCAGTCAAACATCTTCATCAGTGGTGAAAAGTAAAATAATCTCATGTACTCAAGTAACAGTAGTTATTGTAGTGAGATTTTACTTCAGTGCACAGGTATCAAACTTCAGTCCTCAAGGGCCTAGAGTTTGACACACCTGCTTTAGTGAAAGTAAAATTACTTCTTGAAAAATATTCTCAGGTGAGAGTAAATGTTTGATACTAAGTACAATTTTCTTGTGCCTGAGGCTGTATAAAAATTCTATTTGACAGAAGTACAGGGGACCTTCACTGTATGCTGCACAAAGGTTGTAGGGATTATTCATAAACTGGTTGAGACCAATTAGCAATTAATTTGAAATTGAGAAAAATATACAGCATATCACCACCAGCATTATGAAAGATGGATGGGGAATATTTATCATTTTATTGATTTTGTATTTTTTTGCATTGGCAGCAAGTTAGTTCTGTATGTCTTAGTTTGAAGACATTTAAGCCATCAGTCTCTGTAGCTGCTTCTCATCGCAGGGCTGCAGGGGGCTGGTGCCTATCTCCAGTGCTCATTAGGCAAGAGGCACGGTACACCCTGGACAGGTTTCCACTACATCACAGGGTGACATTAAAGCAACACATTTTTTTTAATACCTTGTATTTTCATATCATTAGCTACCATTCAATATAGACTTAAACCTTTTGTTTGAAACAGCCTGTTCTACTCTCTGTCATGTTGTTGTGTTGTACATAGTCACAGCTAGAGCCTCCTTGTAAACAAAAGTGGTTTGTTTTTTGGGGTTTGTTGGTTTTTGACAAGACTTGGTGAAAAGAAACCTAGTCATGATTGATGTTTATTATTGCACCTTACCATTAAACTGTTTTACCATGTTCATCACATTACAATTAGGCCTTAATTGTACTTAAGCTTACCTTCAAAGCATTTTATGAAATATATTTTAGGAAATGGTATGTTTACGATGCATACAATAGTTATTTTAAAAGGCTTAGATAAAATCCAGTTTGCATTCTGGGTATTATGGATGGTTCCAGGGTCATTGTTTTTTTGTTCTTTTTTTTGTTAAGGAGAGTGCCCATGTAAACATGTTCATGTTTGTGTGGGGTGGGGGTGGGGGGTTAGAGGGGTTCTGACCTGGAAGCTCGAAAAACCTGCTGATGAGGTACATTACAAGTGAGGACAGCCCAGCTCCTTAGATACATGAGGCCAATCAGTTTCAGCACATTAAAGGCAGGAAGGCATGGAGAGAAAAAGGCTCCCATCCTGATGAAAGACACACACACACACACACACACACACACACACACACACACACACACACACACACACACACACACACACACACACACACACACACACACACACAGCATCATGAAAAAGGCATTACGCTTAGAGGTTCATGGTTTCACTTCATTAGCTTTATAGTAGCAAGCTGACATCTTCTGAAATTAGCTAAAAAAATATACGCAGGCAAGGGCTCTTAGGTGTAATGAGGAGGCTTTTAGAGGGTCATATTCCTTTAAACAGAGTAACAGTCAGCAACACACTCTTATTAGCTCTATATCAGATCCTTTTTACTGGGGCTAATAATCATTCAGACTTACCAGATCATTCCTTGGTTGTAAATCAAGTGTAGGACATTTTCGGCTATTTTAAATTCTCCATATTCAGGCTGCAAAAATACATTAAAAGATTATTTTAATGGCATTGCATGTGTTTCTATAAATTTTTTAAAACTGGTAAATCAATACTTAACTGCAGTGAAGAGAGAAGTTAAATGAACTATTGTATGTGAACCAAATCCATCAGTCGCAGTCCTTTTATCAGTGTTTTCTGTTAATAGTTCATTTGCAATCTGTAGTCTGTGAATATGTTTGGGGTGATTTCTAAAAACTAATTCAGGCTGAAAAGTTTAGCTGGTTCTACCCCCTATTTTGGTTGATATATAGAAAAGGTAGTTAAGCTGTAGGAGACGTACACTTGAGCTACAACGTATTGGTTATCTTCCCTAATCCATTAGTGCCATCAATAAAACAAGACAGAGGCAATAAGTCAGTTGTGGACTTTATCCTGTATAGGCCCAGTACCCAGATGCATACTAACATTAAATGCATTTTTCTTAAATAAAACTTTCTGCACATGCCTGCATGTTGCTTCTTTCATGAACCTTTACAGTTTTATTGAGTCTTTTCCACCATTCATTGGACTTAACGACATTAAAAACTGTCTATTGTCATCCATGAAACCATTTGTGCCATTTTTACAATGACACCCTTTTGATAGGTAAAGGCTGTTGACTAATGGTGTTTAAAATATAATGACCCAGATCCTCATCTGGTTACTTCCTGCTCTCTCCTCATTATGTTCTGTTCTGTTATCATCATCAACCTGACAAAATGAGTGCCTAAAAAAACTAATTGCTGCATAGTATTATTAATAACTGTTCCCCACCAGCAGTGGGGCATCAGGGCCTGCAGGCCGAAGCACTATCAGAACCCCTAACATGTATCTACAACCTAAATTAAAATGTTTGTTCAATTCAGTTTTGTTAGTTTATTCCAGTAGTGTATATTGTTTTATCATGTTTCTCTTGGCTGCGTTGCTTCCCGTATATGTCTGTGTGGACATAAGCAATATAGCACTGGAACTGTTTTTTTTATTCAATCAGCTTTCAAATTCACCTCACTGGGGAAGCTAGAATGAAGTATTCCTCCCTCTGATTGGATAGACGTATCATCCCCCAAGTTTGGCTAGCAAAGTAATTCCTCACCGATCTGTGGTATACACATTAATACTTGTGAATTTGTTTTTATTTTATGCCCACAATAGCTGACGGAGAGGGAGAAATTGATTTGGTCTCAGGAATGATTAAAAGCAGAGCAACATCAGTGGGGTTTGGAGAAGTTTGAAGTCAATTTCAGGCCACAAACCAAACCCTCAGTTTGTAGGAGACTTGGGGTGAGTGAACGACCTGAAACAGTTCTTTAACAGGTTTGACCGGTCACCCTACCCCAGCCCAGTCCCCCTTGCTGTTACCCCCCTCATCTATAACGACTCCCAGCTCTTCTTCTCAGGACTATACACCTCTCAGCCATCATCCATCCGCTTCACTTCAAAGGAAACTATCCTACAGCCCAGCCCAGATGGAGATCTTGTCCCTTTCAACACTTCAGGTGAGGAACGAGCTGCAAAAGGTCAAGGTGCGAAAGCCTGCAGGTCCAGATGGCATCAGCTCCAGGCTTCTGAGGTGATGCACAGATCAATTGTGTGGCATCATAGCGTACATGTTCAACCTGAGCCTGAAGCTGGGGAAAATACCACAACTGTGGAAGACCTCCTGTGTGGTACTGGTACCAAAGACTAAACATCCAAAGCACCTCAGCAGCTACAGGCCAGTAGCCCTGACATCACATCTGATGAAGACCCTCGACAGGCTGGTCCTCAACCATTTATGCCCCCTGGTGATGTCTTCATTGGATCTGCTGTAGTTCACCTACCAAGCGCGGTGGATGCCGCCATCATCTACCTCCTGCACTGAGCTCTAACCCACCTGGAGAAGCCTGGAAGCTCTGTTAGGATCATATAACCCTTTAATTTCTTTGATTTCCCCAGAGCTTTTCAACACCATCCAGTCACTACTTCTCAGGGACAAGCTGGAGCTGTCAGGAGTGGACCATCACATCTCCCGGTGGATATTGGACTACCTCACTGGCCGCCCACAGTATGTGAGGGCACAGGGCTGTGTCTCCAAAAGGGTGGTCTGCAGTATGGGGGTCCCTCAGGGAACTGTGCTGGTACCGTTCCTCTTCACCCTCTACGCTACAGACTTCTCAACTCCCCACACTGCCACCTTCAAAGATTCTTTGATGACTCTGCCATAGTCGGCCTCATCACAGGTGAGGAGCAGAATGTAAAATGCCCCTTGTAATTAATTATTAAATAGGATAATTAATCAATAAACATCTCTTATTTGCTCCCTTACTTCCTACCATCTGTCTGCGCCCTCATAAACATCCGAGTATTGTATAATGGTGATTATATTCATAGAAGAAATATCTGAAGAGAACTTCTATAAGAAAATCTTCTAGAAATCTCCTGTTTATTTGCATCCAGCACAGTTGGAGGGCTCTGGATCCATGGATTCACTCAGGACACATTTAAATACCAGGTCTGAATGACACATTCAGAGGAAAATTCTTGAAATCTGATCACTCAATACTGATGAGTATTGAGTCAGGGCTGTAACACCAGGCCTTGTTATATTGTTTTTTTTTTTGTTTGTTTGTTTTTTTTTTTTTTTTTTTTTTGTATAGTATTGGTCACTGGCTTGTATAATGTAATAGTGGTGGATTAAATCAGTAAACCCCCTCTGAAGGCCCATGTACCAAATGCACGACCTGCTGCTGGTATCTAAAATATTGTAGGTAGCCCTCTGATGGAGTGTGTGCAAGATTATGAATGTTTGTGTGAAAGAGAATGACTGTGTATGCAAGAGACGTCTGTGTGAGAGAGTTTAAAGTACTTAGAAAGTAGTTTAAAACAACTTACAAACTTGCTCTCTAAGTCCCAGCAGCAGCAGTCACTCAGATAGCGAACGACCAGACCCCTGATAAAGTCAATGAGCAAGATGCTGGCCACTGTGAAGATCATGTCAATAATAGAAAGCTTCAGCATCTCCTGAAAACAGACAAACATGTAGATATTATTTTACTGCTGAATTTTATACATAAAAAAGTCAGATCAAAAAATTTTTTGAGTTGGATTTACCAAGAGAATAATTCATTTGAACATTTCAAAAATCGTTGGTAGCCATGTTCAGCTAAATGAGCTATACCTAAATAAACTAATTGGACAATTCGCACTGTCAGATTTATTACAAATAAGCCATGTTTCCATCAAGATTTTTTTTTGTGTGTATTTTGAAGTATAGTATTAGAAAAGGTTGATGGAAACAGAAAAATTCAGAAAAACTTCCACAATTTCGCCAAAATTTTTTACGCTTGCTTGAGGTGGTTTTTGGCTTTTCCAAAACAGAATCAATGGGCAAAAGGGGAGATGGAAAGATGTTTGCTGAATAAGTTCTGATGTAGCAAACTTTCACATCCACTGGTGGGTCTTTTCCACGAAACTTGGAAAAATGTAAAAGTCCAAATTTCCAGAACATATGGGATGACTGTCAGCCTGAGGTGACCAGCAAGAGTTACTGCAGGCTGGAATGGGAGTGGTGGAGCCACGTGTGTGTGTGTGTGTGAAAGGTGTGGTGTGTAAAAGTATTCAGCCCCCTTTTCTCTGAGTTCAACCAATTGCCTTCAGAGGTAGCCTGATGAGTGGTAATGACTAAATACAGTCCACCTGTGTGTAATTTAATCTCAGTAGAAATCCAGCTGCTCTGTGACGCCTCAGAGGCTGGTTAAGAGAATATTGGGGCGCAAACAGCATCATGGAGTCAAGGAACACAGCAGACAGGACAGGGAGGAAGTTGTGGAGAAGTTTAAAGCAGGCTGAGGCTCTAAAAAGATTCCCCAAGCTTTGAACATAAAAAGAACAAACCATCAGAAGTCCCATTTGCAATTGGCCAGAAGCCATGTTGGGGACACTGCAAACATGTGGAAGAAGGTGCTTTGGTCAGACAAGACCAAAAGGGAACTTTTTGGCCAAAATGCTAAGTGTGGCAGAGAACTAACACTGCATATCACTCCGAACACACCATCCCCACTGTCAAATATGGTAGTGGCAGCATCATGCTCTGGGGGTGTATCTCTTCAGTAGGGACAGGGAAGACGGTCAGAGATGGTCAGGAATCTGTGGCAAGATCTGAAAACTGCTGTTCACAAACGCTCTCCATCTAATCCACGTGTCAAACTCAAGGCCCGGGGGCAAAATCCGGCCCACCATAACTTTTCATGTCGCCGTATAGACTATAGAGGGCCACATGAATAAAACCTTCAGGATAATAGTTGTCTGCTTAAATGTCTTATCAATCAAATCAAAGCAGTTTTTGTTTTTTACTTTCTTTTGTTTATGCCAAATTACATTGATGTGAAAAAGATGTTCAATATTCTTTAACTTTAAGAAGTACTTACCAAATGCAGAGAAAGCTATTTATTAATATTTTAACAGTTTAACAGGTTTTATTAGTTTTATCAGTAGATTCTCCCACAACCGACCCTTTGAGGACATTCATGATCTTTATATGGTCCAAAGTCAAAATGAGTTTGACACCATGATCTAATCTGACTGAGCTTGAGATGTTTTGCAAAGAAGAACGGGCAAAAGTTCCAGTCACTAGATGTGCAAAGCTCGTAGAGACAGACCCTAAAAGACTTGCTGCTGTAACTGTAGCAAAAGGTGGTTCCACAAAGTATTGACTCAGGGGGGCTGAATACTTTTGCACACCGCACTTTTCAGTTTTTTTATTTGCAAAAAATGTTTTGAATCATGTATAATTTTCTTTCTATTTAACATTTGAATACCACTTTGTGTTGGTCTTTCATATAAAATTCCAATGAAAAATATTTCTGTTTCTGGTTGTACTGTGACAAAATATGGAAAACTTTTATATAAATATATATATATATATATATATATATATATATATATATATATATATATATATATATATATATATATATATATATATATATATATACACAGAGAGAGAGAGAGAGATATATGTGTGTGTGTGGAATGAAAACTAGGGAAACCTGTCCAACATAGGTTTCCCAGCACTGGTCCTGCTGAGATCGTGCGTTTTTCTCAAAAGGAATTGTCTGGTTGTATGTGATCACTAAGCTGCTCCTATTGTGGATGAAGTTGATTGATGTGCTGATGGTCGCCATGGTGCTGTTTTGATGCTCAGACAGTGAGATCCTTGATACTTGGGTAGAGAGACTGGATATGGTGGAGCTGCTGTCAGTCCAGTTACTTGAACTCATTTGAGGCTGAAAGAAAAACATTATACAGTCAGTGCAAATAACAAGAATTAATATGTTCCTGGAAGTGATTTTGCAAAGCAGCTGAGAGTTTCTGCATGGATTCTGCCCATGGCAAGCACTTCCTTCATGTTTTGGGTCCCTCCTACACACACAACATAAGAAGAGTATTCTGCTTTTGCCCAGCTGCAAACCAATTTTCTTCTTGATAAATTAATTTTTCTTCCACATAATATAAGCTACACAACAAACATCTGCCAATCTGACAATCATCTGCCACAACCAACAGGAGGTTTGAGAAGACAACTTATATAGCCAATAAGACAGAAGAGCTGAAACAGGACTTCTTTAATGTTAAAGAAAAGTGAAAGGCAATAGAAGGTCCTTTATTGGCGTCATCTAGGAGTCACACACAGCTAAACAAATAAGCTCTGAGCCAGTTTTCAAGTCTATAGGATGAAAGAGAACAAATACAGTAGTCATAGTAAAACCTCAGCCTATGTCTAGGAGAGAGACACGGTGAAACACTGAAAGACAGCACCAAGTGATCATCTATAAATTCAATATATACAAACAGCCACAGGAACAGTTCAAGACTGTGAAGGTGTCATTTCTTCAAATTTTTTGGCTGGGTGTCACCAAACTTTCTGTCAAAGATCTCTTGCCAAAAGCAGAGAGGATGCCTTGACTTGCTATCTCTGCACATGGACACAGTTTGCTTGACACTGCCAAACAGCCATGCCTCCTGAAAACCAATCAAATCCTGGAAATTCTTTCAGATGTGAGACGGGAAAAAACACTGAGCAGCCAAATTAAGTAATTTTGTCCCTCTAATAATTGTAAATGGCCTGCATTTGTATAGTGCTTTAACCTGTCCAGAGGACCCCAAAGCACTTTACACAACATTTTATTCACCCATTCACACACAAATTCACATGCTGACCAAAACTTTAAACCCCCTCATTTACATCACTAGCACATAATTTTCATAAATATTTTCATTTTAATTGGTTCTAGGTGTATGTAGTTAAAAGAACTACTATTTTCTCATAGTAAAGTGTTTAAATGATCTCCATGTATTTAATGAAACATGTCCCTTAGTGTTAACAACAAGAACAGACATCACCAAGCACTGAAGCTCTTAATTCATCTCTTGCAATGAAATATGATCTGGAGGAAATATGTAATGATACATTTAACTGAAACAGTAATTATAGCAGTAATTATTAATCAAACATTAAAATAATATGAATACTTCTGACTACAATAACTCTGTTCTGATTATTTTGTGTAGAAAATCATATGGTGCACTAAATAAAGAAATATTCACATTCTATGTACTCAGTACACAGAATCTCTATACTTACAGCAGAGCTCATACTGTTGACTTTATCCAAAAGGGCAATAATGAGGCTGTAGAGATTTCCCAGGTATAGAACAAGGACTCTGCAAACACAAAGTAAACAAATCTGTAAAACCATAAAAAAAAAAAAAGACCCGGTATCTCATGTGTGTTCTTCATGGCCAGAAGATTGTGTTGAGAAGCGCACCAGAAAAGCCATTTAGGTCACATAAAAACATCAGAGATTTCAGAGAGAGATTTTTCATGAAGTATAAAAATTGACAGCAAGAGATGAGTGCAAAGTTTTGTTCCTGATGAATCTACCATTCTGATTGTTTAGGACAATGAAATAAATTGTTTATCTGGAGCTCCCATGAGTTCTGTGTGCCATCCTGATGCAATTTGTGTGTGGAGTTCCTTTTTCATTGAAGAGAGAGGGCTTATTTTCTGCCCAAGAACATCACCCTGAAAAAAGGGTGGGTTCAAAATCTCATCCAAAACAAAGTCGTCTAACAATATAAGAGTAATTTGGTGATGATCTGTGTTTTTTGCAGCATGAAAGAGCACTGAGTTACAAGGCTAAAGTGATCATGAAAAGGCTCAGAGATCAAACACCAGCACTAAACGTTTGGACCAGTTAACAAGAAACTTCCAGCAAGAAACAATTTTCACCAGATGTGGGCAGTTCTGGTTCTTTGAATGTTTTGATGTGTTCCTGCTCCAACACATCTGATTCAAACAGCTGTATTATGTCCTTGGCCAGGACCTGCTAATGATCCATTCATATATATCAAGTCTGATCAAACAGGGAAAACATGAAGGATGTAAAGTAACTGTGACACTTAAAACTGCAAACTATATTAGGACAAAATTAGGATTTGGCCTAGAAATTAAACTTTATCTAATTAAAAAATATATTATTAATCCCAAAGGGAAATGAAATAACATGATTATCAGTATTTATTAAAACTGACATCCAGCATTACTAAATTACAGAATGGTGTAGACACTAAATACGACTCTTCTGCTTTTAATAAAGTTGTCTAACTTTTTTCTAATAAACAAAGTGATGACATTTTTCACACATACGTTTTTGCGATAATTAACCTTATATAGTGAGTCTCTAAGGATGTTTTTTTATTCGTTCACTATATGTGTGAAGCCCTTTTGTGATTTTGTTCACAAATTTTAAGATTAAAACAAAAAGTACATGAACGTGTGTTTAGAGGTTTACACAAAAAACTCTTGCAGCACTGGGTTTATTTCTGAAAGTTTGTGTGTTTGATTCACCTGATTTTTTTAACTGAATTAATGGTTGGTTAAAGTTTTCAATGATAAAAATCAACTAATGGTAAATTAAATCATATGCTTAATACGATACCTTAAGGTCCATATTCTATCAAAAATTGGAAATAATTTGCATCTTAAACTTAGGATTTAACTAACTAGGTCATTCAGATGAGTGGAATGAAGTGGTAGGAAGACATAATATAGAGATGAGTGAGTTGTAATTTCTAATGCAGCGTGACAGACAGACAAAATTTTAAACCAGTTCATCATAGATCCATAGAAAAAGAAATCGAGAGAATATTCCTAAAAGTTGTAGTGGAAAAATGTATAATGTGCTCCTCCTCACCCCTCTTTTCTTTTAGATTATATGAACACTCTTGGTATAAGGTTGGTCACCTGGTCTCACACAGACATACCTCTACAGTGTCAGAAAACAGCAGGGGATGGATCCTTGATGCTCAGGACTAAACTTTGTGTTACTTTCCGGAACCAAGAACTTATCAGGATCAAAGTTGTCCTCTTTAACATTCAACACAAGACCCCTTTTCTTAACAAAAGGCAAGACAACTAACCCTAACAGTACTTTGAAAAGAAAAGTAGCATTTCTGATCTCAGATCTGTAATTAAAAATAGTGTAAAAAGGGAGTAACATTCATTGTTTTAGAATGATTCATAAAAAACAGTTCTACTTGGGTCAAAAAATGTAATTTTAAAAAAATAAAAAATAGAGTAGTTTAATCCCTTGCGAGCATATCCGAGGGTATTAGTACAAAATACTGAACCCTGCACTGGTTAATGTTGCATAAAGTGGAAAAATGATAACGTGGATAAAAAGTGCTGCATGTGTGGACTGAGCTTGTTTTGTAGAGGAACTTTAAAGGCTTTATCAGAATTCACAACTTTTACAAGTTTAACCAAGGATGCATCATACATTATTGGTCAGTTATTACCTGGCTAGCTGGAATCGCAGAGAGGTTCTTGGGTGGTACATCTCCAGCTGGGCAACCAGCTCAAAAGCAGAAGGGGCAATCATAGTGATGAGGGAAACCACTACACTCACCTGAAAGGACACATAACATGACCATTTGAAAAAAAAAAACAAAAAAAAAAGCCCATATTTTTACACAAAATGAAACTAAACCAAACAAGACAAAACAATGAAAATGAACAGCTCGACAGAATATGAGAACACTGTACATCTTTAAAAGTGTTAATGACTAATAACTTTACTATAGATGTTGTCAGTTATGGAATCATCCATATGTTTGTTAGCCCAGCAGGTAGCTCAGAGAAAAAAAAGAAACACCTGTCTTTCTCTGAGAGCTGTTTTCCCATGGATCCGTTTCATGTTTCCAGTTTCCGTCTCCACTTTCCATTGGTTCCCAACTCTTATTGGATGTTGAATAATCAAATGAAACTAATAATTATAATATATAAAATTGATTCTGTACCTCATTTTTCTCCCACAGTGTCAGCTCTGGCTTTTCCTGCTCCAGTTTCTGAGATCGGTCTACCACAAAATAGATGATGTAGATGCTCCCAGCTAGTGACAGCAAAACCAGGATATTGGCTAAAATACGCAGACTGATGAGAACTGCCCTGAAGAAAGAGACGGTCAAATGAGTTGAGTGGAACTCAGTAAATTCTTGGGAGGAAAAAAAAAACAAAACAAAAAAACAAAAACAAAAAAAGCATACATTCGGTCCATTGTTTAGGTGAATTTCAATGCTGGATATTTTCCGCTCATTGTTGCGAGCATACAGTTAAGTACAGATAAGACTAAAAATTCAAATAGTTTTAGAATTTACAGTTATGATAGGAAATGAGACAGGTTAATCTCAAAAGAATGGCAATGTCATGGGGGAATAATTTAATTTAAAAGAAAATATTTTTACTTTTTTTGATCTAATGACATTTTATTACAAAATAATGGGAAAAAAATTTTTTTTTGGGGGGGGGGGCATCTTGTTCAATTAAGGTCTAAATGTAATACAAAAAATTTGTATACATTTTTTCTGGCCTGGGTCCAGCCACTGAAGTTCCCAGATATAGATTTGGATGCTTTGAGGAATTAGAATGACTGCAGGAAGTTATCACTCAATGCTAAACTGGTCATTTTCTCTGAGTTCAGTGAGGAAAAACTTGTTAGCCAGAAATGATCTTTACCTGTCTCCATAAATTATTCGTTAGCTTTGTTTATTAAAATTGTTGGAACATTCCACATATCCTGAGAGTCTGGAGTGATTTTACTTATGCTTTAGAAAGAATCTCCTAAAACAAGCTAAAATCGCTATAATTTGATGATTTTCTATAGTCTTGTTGTAACAGAGACAGAAGCAACACATCTGAGGAGTCATATCAGTCATAGGTGTGACAATTCTTAAATGTGCCTAATTAATCTAATTTAAGAAACTGCAACAGAGTGAAGCTGAAAAAAGTTGAAGGTTCATGGTGAACACAGTCCAAATGCACCTAATGATACTTTTTCTCATGTAACTAATATGAACGTGACAGAGGGTCAATTTTTCATTCTCAAAGATAGTTTTGTCTTTTTTTGAAAGCCCTGACTGAGAATCCACTCAGACATAATGGGCACTAAAATTTAGATTCAGAAACACCTTTAAAAATTGGTCACTTTTTGGCTTTTTTTTTTTTTTTTTCTCTGATTTAGTTAGAGAAGTCTTAGTTAAGGCCATTATAATGAAGAGGTCTTCATTACTGGGACTATTTTTATAAAAATAACTTGTATAGCACTTTAAGACCATCTTTGCACTTTATTAAAAGCACTTAACTAGAACTTCAACAAGCACTTTATTTAGCACTGAGCTTTAAACATGGATTTGCACATAAAGAACCATTTGCACTCAAGAAGTTTTAACTATTTATTGAATATTTGAGTATTTTAAAAATTAGGATGTAGCCTTTTGTTGTGGGCTCTGCACAGCTGCTCCTCATTAAGACGTGGGGTGGTTGTCTGTGAGAAGAAAAGAATTGTTATTCAGAGCAAATAAGGTCTACTGCTTTGAAAGTTAAGCAAATGTTTGTGTAAAATCTGTGAAGAGTGTGTGCAAGAAAAGTGTTGTGGTGCTAAGAGGTAGCGACTCACCTGTCCTCTCCAGGGTGTTTTGGACAAATACCTCCCTGGCGCTACAGACACCATTTATAGGTTCCGGGAGAGGCCATGGGAAAGTGGGGGGAGGGATTTTTGCACATTGTTTTTGTGGTGTTTTAGGGACTAAGTCAAAAAACATATATAAAAAGTGGGAATATGTGTGTAAATATTTGTATTTGATAGAATGTATGTTTATAGATGGAAGTTGGTAAATCTCCCTGCAACAAATGGTTTAGTCCTTCATCAGCTGTGACTATTTAAGGCTGTAATTGTGTCATTTATGTGACTGTGTTTGATGCTGTTAGACTGAATGGTGCGAGCCTGAATAACCTAGTTGCTGCTTTCCATCCTGACATCGTCTTCCTCACTGGAAATCCAGCCACGAAAAGCTGCCTGGTAACAGTCATATAAACAAAAAGTTATGCACATACTGACAAAAAAAACACTTACAGACTGGTATCCTTCTTCTTTTCTTGCTCTTCAACAATTGCTTCCTGTTCATAACAACACAGATCAATGCATTTGTTAAATTGAAGATTTGTTCTGACATAAATTCTCAGATTGAGTTTTCCAGGTTAGTTTGTTTGGAACAGTTTTGTGTATGTGTAACACTGACCCTGATGTTGTTAACGATTGCAGCTCCTTTGCACTCTGCAGCCTCTGGGTTGCCGATCAGGTAATCCCAGGCACAGAAAACTCTCCAACAGAATGTGAAGTTTTCATCAGAAGCACTGGCCAGACTCAAGCGAGAGTTCTTTGCCATTCTGGTGGAAATATTAAATGTCAAATATTTTTTCCTAGGAGTATCTTAGACAGACTGGAGCTGAAAACACATGATCAGAACTTTTAAGATAAGTAGTAAATAGCACAAACATTACTTGCGTAACAGAATGATAAAACTGTAGGCAAAAACAGCCATGCCAACAAGGAAGTATGCAAGTGGCAGCCGGTAGCCTGCACTGCCAATTTTCCTCATGCTACCGTAATAACCATAGAACAAAACGGAATACTGCAGGTAACCCTGTGGAGAATCATACACAAAATACAGTTATACATAACAAGTTACATATTGAGAATGATTCTAAGGGATGAGAACTACAGCTAATATATAGTATGTTGTATGTTAAATTAAATAAAGCTCTACATGTATCGGAATGATGCTAAACACCTCTAACTTTGTGACTTATGGTGGAAGAAATTTATTAAATTGACCTAGCAGAAAATGAGGCACTAAAGTCATGTTTAAGTGAAGATCTATTGTGTCTATATATAGAGTGCTATTGACCAAACAGTAAAAGGCTTGCCCCAAGAGACCAGATGGTGTCCAAGTCTTGGGCTGATGCAAGATGCTCCTTGGGAATAGTTTTACTTCTTGTTGTTCCAAATGGAGCTCCAGCCAACAGCTGAAACAGGATCAGGTAAACACACAAAAGATCAATTTTATTGACCTTACATCTGACCAGTAGGGTCTCATAAACACACAGCAAATCTTCAACATTTACACTATATAGTTTCACTACATAGGAAATATTTATTACAAGCAGAAATGTCACTTTAAGTGTAGCTGAGCCACACAGATCAAGCATTTCATCTCTGGTAACATAATTTACACAATTAGACAAACAAAGATAGAAAACCTGACAGAACATCTTCAGTGTTTGAGGGTCAATGATTTTAATCACAAAGAAAGAAAAAGTTACAATTTTTGAATGTGGAGAATAACTGGGTTATTAAAACTTTGGTGATATAAATAGAAGATAAACAAAACAATAAGATTACACAGGGGGGAATGACAGTATAAGTAATGCCAGTGGAAATTGCTTGTGTCTGCATGTCACTAACAACAATAAATCCAGCATCATGTTTCCTCCTCTTTCTTCTCTGCAATTTGAGCGTGTTCCCCAAGGATCAGTTCTGATCTATAAATAATGTTATATAAAAAGATAAAATGTTCACAATAGGTGGAAAAAACTAAAGGAATTTAATTATCTGCACATTTTGAACAGTGCAAATAGTTTTAAATACCCTACAATAAAATGGACCAGAAAAGTCTTCTTTTAAATGGTTCTTTTTCAATTTATTAAAACTCATTATTTCTTTGTGCAAAAAAAGGACCTATTTTAGAAAAGGATTAAGTGAACTGATGAGACTAAGCTGGCTGGGAGTACTACTGGGTGGCAAATCCATTTCATCCATTCAAATAAAAATCATAATCTTTAAGACACTCAACTCTCCTTCTAAATCATGACTTAAATCAATAGAAAATGATGTGGAAGGCAGAAAATATCAAATTTGACCATTAGAACTAAAAGTACCTTCCAACATGTCTCATAAGGGGCATCTTTTACGTTATCAGAATTTAAGAGCAGGAAAAAAGTTTTAAAATTTTGTTTGCTGTTTTCTAAAGTTAAACAGTTGAAACTAAATATGTTTTCTTACTAGCCTTGGTGGAACAACTCTTAATTACTTTACCTTTGCTGAAGTTGTGTTCTATAGATGTAAATGTGAATATTTGCATTTTCAAAAGAGACTATGGATACTGACCTCTGGTAGGACCACAAAAGCTCCTGTCATGATGGTGAGGACGATGTTTATCCCAAACAACCAGCGAAGAAAGATAAAATAGGAGGCCACACCTGATCCAAAGTGACCTCAACAAGAAAAAGAAAAATTGCTACTAAAAAGTATGCCAAAAACATTTCGAATACTGATTTATTGTTGTACCCCTGACAGTGACAAATGCTGATTAGATTGTAAATAAATGTGCCCCTTAAAAAACAAAGAAACAAGAAAACAAAAGACAAGTTTATAACAGCATCTCTTTGACTCTGTAGAACAAATATGACTTACTTTCAATTTTTTTTATCCTCACTTCCCATGGAATGAATGTAACAACAATGTTGTATAGAACACGGTAAAGTTTTTTCAGCAGCTGCAGAGGAGAAAAGTTTCAAAATGCACAGAGAAAGAACAGTGGCATTAGCACCAAATAGAAAACAACCGCTTGTTCTAAATTCCTAACTTTTCTTCAGTTCATCCATTGCAATCAGATTCTTTTCAAAAACAAAAAACTATTTAGCTTACATTTGTCCATTGGACCTATAAAAAAAATCTGTCACTAAAGCATATTACTAATAATATGGTAAACAGTGTCAAATGTTGCACTGAGGTCAAACAGAACCAACACTGTGGTTCTTCCACAGTCTGGATTTATGTGGATGACGTTGAACATTTTCTCGCTTTGTCACTGTAACTTTTGCTTTATTTTCCTTCTAATCATGTAAAGCACTTTGTATTTCCTTGTTGCTGAAAATGTACTATACAAATAAAAACTGTCTAGCCTTGCCTTTATAACTTTGTATGTTCAAAGCTTATGATGAAAACCTAGCATCTGTTCTAATTGACATATTTTACATCTGCCTCAGTAAAGTGATCAACCCTCCTAATGGTTCCAAACTTCCAAAATCATACCAGCAGCTAAATATCTGCAGTGAAATACCTGGATGATTCCTGCCCCTTCACAATGATCCCTATAATAATGAAATGCTATGAGCAGCTTCTTTACACACAACACATCCAGCTTCTCTGCACCGCCAAATATGCTACGCTAGTTTGCCTACTGTGCCAACCACTCTACAGAGGATGCAATACCCACCATAATGCACAAAGGATGCATTAATTTCTTGCCAAGCTAAGAAAGTTATTCAAGTGTCCCTGTGCTCTATACAAGTTTTGTTTCAGTGTCATGGGCGCAACATTGTCAGAATCCTCAAAATCTCCCCATAAAATTTTAAGAACTACTGGCTTCAGGACCAGGATCAGGAACATGAAAAGCAGATCCACCAGACAGGTTTGTGCCTCAAGCTGGTAAAATGCTGAGCTGTTGTTAACAATATGGATTTTATATAATTACAGTTATTTTGTATGTTTCCTGCTACTTTTGTGTGTTTTAACAATTTTCTCAGAGAAACACAGTCTTGCTTTATTGTGTACTACTGTCCTGATATGAAAAATCCTAAAATCGAACAATGAGAACTTTTTAAGTCACATTGTCATTGCAGCAGGGAGATGAAAACTTCAGAGCATCCTTAAAAAGAAAACAACTGTCATCTGAACCCATGTGAAAACATCCTCCTGACAAATTATGGCATCAATAACATCCTTTCTTACAGGAGCCTTTAAGAAGATAGTGTGAATATGAAAGAGAAAACCATGCAAAAACACAACATTACCAAAGTGGGCTTTTCCAATCCATTTATGCTCTTACTTTAAATTCTCATCTCCCCCTTTGCTGGAGAGTCTTGTGCTCCAGTTTCATAAATGCCCCATATCAAACAACGTAAAACATTATATATGAAAATTCATAAAGAGGTAAATAGAACTACAAATTGTATTCTATGCACCACTAATTTCAAATTGTGATCAGCATTTGTATATCATAAAAATAACTATTGTGAAAGTGAATGTACATCAGCTCCAGCGGTCTGATAGCCTCTTGTTCTTGTCAACTGGCCTTCATACTTTAGGACAATCTCTCGAGCTTGCCTAAAAAAGCAGACAGATAAGTGAAAGATGTTTATTTCACGGAGCACTTCCTGTGGTGGTCTGTGTGTCACTAGATTTAAAGAAACCTCTGACTGAAGACAAAGTTATCATTTGTTTATTGGGATACTACTGTTACAGACACAATCATGAGATATCCTTAAGTTCAACTGAGCCAAACCAAAGCATGAAACTTCCTCTGAGAAGAGACAGTAGAAATTCCTCACATGAAAATACTGTCTATAAGACCTCTGAAAGTTAAAATTGAAGACAAAATAGAGAGCAACATTTTGTAATGAGCAGTGAAAATAAATATTCAGCAGGTTATTTGAATACATTTCTGGTGCAACCCAAGCTGGAATGGTCTCTCAAAACCATAGTTTCCTCTCTAATGGTCAGATCAGCAAATACAAATTTATGTTTTTCAGATCTTTACTACTTCACTTTAAGAACTTTTTGTGTGAAACTTTATATCTGTTGCTGCTGTTACTCCTGAATCTCCTCTTTGTGGGACAATAAAGGCTGTTTCTATTCTATTCCATTCTAGTATATTCTATCATTTATACAAACTTTCTACTCTGTCTCAACGTCTAATTAACCAAACAGATAGCCATAATGATGTGGTCCATCTAGTTTAGCAGATGTGAGCAACATGCTCCTCTTGCCACTTTGTCATTTCAACCTATGACACATTCTGTCGCAAATGAAAAGCCACAGATTCCAGTCAGGTTTAGTAAGTCTAGTCTTCAAGATGTTTAGTTTAGTACAGTACAGACAAATAAATAAATAAATACATAAATAAGGGCCATCTGATTGAAAATTCTAGTGAATACCAGTGTGCAAATACAAGTAAAAGCAAAATGTTGCTGTCAATAAAATGTTGACCCTAGACAACCCTGTATCCCTGGACGTTGTCATTTCATTCCTTATATTTATATATTTATTTATAATATTATCGTAGAAAACTCTGCATTCTGCATCAGGTTTTCTTTTTTTTATCATTAGTTGACATATTTAAGTCCTAAGAGCACTTCCAGTATATACCCCATTTCATACTGAAGTACTTATCCACAGAGTAGTTTTGTAGAATTGTTGGATAAAAAATTAAGAAAAACATGTTTAATCTATAATTTACCTGAAGTTCTTTTTTTAGACTTTATATGACACCATATTTCAATTGGGTTTCTGATCTCATAGTTTAAGTCAGTTAAGTCAGTTGACTTTTATAAAACGTAAGAAACTGTGACCCCTGCTCAAACGAAAATAAGCCATCTATTTCATGCAGAAAGTTATTGTTTAGAGGAATCATATAACCACATGTTCTTATAGATGATTGTGTGGACCATAGAAAATGAATTTAAATAATTGGCTGTCAAAGTGTGTACAAATCTTCCTCAATGTGGGTACAAACTAAAGAAAGGTTGGTAGAAAGCATCTTGCAGCAGACAGCTGCTTTATGTAACCGAAACAGTTGGGTATGAAACAACCAAGATTGCATGGGTAAAAACAGCGAAGGGATGAAATGAACAGCACCCTAAAATGTTGCCAATACGGTTTTTACACTTACTGACTGTAGAATCACTTATCTGATTCAAAACTATCAAATATTAAAAGCAAGGAAGTTTATATGTTATAAACCCTTTTAAAACAATTGTCTAAAATTGATCAAAGTTCAGTAATTATAGCTAACAGTCAAAGAAAAATACATGGAGTTGGACTAAACTGTTCTTCTAAGAGTGATATCTTAGTAATTACAGAATAAAAATTAATGATATGAGATGTGAAATACAGACTATGTTTGCAGCTACAGCAGAAGTAATCACAGCCATTCAGCCTCAGTGGAAAAGCGCAGACTTGCAACCTATCCCTGATGAAGGTAATAAAACCTCCGCAGTAATAAACTGTCTATATAAAACCTGTTAGCCATGGCACATACTCAGCACATCTTACTTTAGATGCTCTCTATCTATTCAAGCACTTTCTGGGTGAGCTTGTTCTACAGATCCTAAAAGCTTTAGTTAAACATTTAAGGTATGTTTTGGATTCATTGGAAATCTTATGTTGAATCTAAAACCCATGGATGCAGAAACTAAAAAAACACTCCAGGTGGTGGAGTCATTTCTTTGTTTATCTGTTTTTACACAGTGTTTGAATGCACCTGATAATGCACTTTATACCCAAGTTCTCAAAAGGAATTTTCTTTTTTCTTTTTAATTAAATTGACAGTTTGAGCTACTGTCCCTTTGGTTCAGCTAAAATGTTTACTCTCAAAACAAGTAACTACTCAAAGATAAACAGCTTCTTGTTTATCTTGTTTATGTGTGGCACTTTTTACTGGAGAAAGAAAAAAAAAGTTAAAATAAAGAATGAATGTTCCGAACATAAAAGCAGCAGCTTTTCTTGTAAAGGATACTTTAAAACTTTGAGTTTGCGTCTCATTGGCCAGGGTCTGGAGCGAATGTTGGCGACAATCTCTTTTTGGTACTGAATGTTCTGGAACATTTCTTCTGGGTCATTGCTGTCCACTTCCTTATTATCCCCACCTTCTTCATCTGAGGAGCTGCATGATATGGCCACAATGAAAAGGGCTTTGCCAAGTAAATTCATAAAAAAAGAAAGCTTGCCAGACTGATAACATTTACATCACATAATGGCAACATTTCTGGTTTACATGTAAACACCCTTAATTTGTGACAGACTTAAAAACCGGTTATGGATAAATTTGCATACAATAATTAGAAGGTGCAACAATATAGAATGTTTCTGAATGGCAATGTAGGCAGCCCAATATCGAAAAAACTCTGGAGTTTTTACTAGCATTCTGATTATATTAATTTAAGACACAGGCTACAGTTTATTAAGGCAAAGATAGCTTTCAAACAGAACTGAGTCATTTTACAACACTTAATGAAAATGATCAGGTTAAAAATAACAAGAGCATCTCACCCCTGCTGGTGGTCTTGGTAAGAAGAATAAATCCTCCTTGAGTTCTTCCGTACAGTCCTGTGTCTTTTGGCAGCAGACAAGGATCTACTGCTTCCAACCACAGGTTCAGACGCTGTATTCATACTGACAGGGTTTGTGTGAATAACTGTGCACTGATGATCAGTGTGTGGGCAAAAACCACCTCTCTCCTGTGTCTCTTCTCAAAGGTCTGAACTGGAGCTACAGCACATCAGAACAGACTCATACACACGATCATCAGTCCAATCACAGCCTGTGGAGACCACTTAAAGGGACAGCACGAGACTTTTACACACACACACACACACACACACACACACACACACACACACACACACACACACACACACACACACACACACAGGATTATAACCTAATGACAGCTTGGGTAATTCTGTGGTTTAGCTTTAAGTCTGCATGAAGCCTATTTTACATACTTTTTATATGCATTATCTTGTGTTGGATCTCCATTCTCTTTACTTTTAATTAAAGCAGAGTAACAGATGGATTATGGGGCTGGAAAGTAGATGGAGGTTAGACAGATGTCTCTTGTTTAATTAGTGATTCTTTAACAAGACTCTGTGGACTACTTTTGATCATTGTGTCTATTAGATGATTTTTATGAGACTGTCTGCACCTTGGCCCTGCCACACAATAAACGTATAAATACACGCTATGAATTACAAAGTAGGAACTAAGGCGGAAGTATTTTTTTTAGAAAGAATATTAAACTTAATAAATATTCTAAAGTTAAGTTTCTATTGATTTGAAACAACTCAAAGTAATTTAATACAGTGTTCAGATAGAGAAGGGTCTGTGTAGCCACAGTTGATTGCATGTGATTGCAAACACATTCCCTTATAAATGAAAAAGTTTATTGCACCTTCCAACCATGTACGATCCACCAGAACTGGGTGCTTAGCTCTACATCTCCAGCTGCATACCTGTCACCATGGGCCTCGCTGGTCTCTGGCTTTGCCCCCTGTTTTGTCTCTGCTTCAGTCGCTGTGCCCTTAGCTCCTGCTGCTCTGTTACCCAGTTTGTCCCCGACTGTAGTCCCTCGCTCTTCTCTGTTGAACTGCCTTTTTATTTCTCAGTTTCCCAATTTGCCTTTCATGCCACTGCAGCTGATGGGAAACACTTGCGTAAACAGTCAGTAGGCATCTCTGGCCATGTCATGGGTGTAAGGTCTATAAGGAAGTTATACACACTGTGACTGTTCTTTTTGATTTGTACTTACTTGTGATGTAAACATCCAAATGGGGCAGCTGTGGCTGACAAGGAAGCGTGGTTCAATTCCTGGCTACTGCTGTCCACATTGTTCTTGGGGAAGACACTGAACCCTAAGTTTCCCCTGATGATGTGCATTCAAGTGTGAATGTGAGAACCAATAGGCTCAGGTCTCCCTGGTGAGCTGATTGGCAACCTGCCTGGCACATGTTTATGAATGTGTATGTGAAAGGGTGAATGTTGACTTGTAGTGTAGAAGCACTTTGATTGATTGAAAAGACTATAAAGGGGCTACACAAGTACAGTCCTTTCACCATATTAAGATAATTTTCGGAAAAAGTTGTTATGTTAACAGCTGATATTCATGTATTAATCTGATAAAAACCCAATGAACCAGATCACTGAAACTCCAACGCCATCAAGTGAGGTGCCCAGATACACAATGTGAGATTACTTAGAAATGTTTGCTCAGACAAAAGACAAAAAAAGGTATCAATCACAAACAACTATAAACTATGCAAAATAAATTTGATACATCTTGTAGTTAAAGATTCTTCTTATTCACCCTTGTTAATTCCTGCAATCTACACATTTATGCACGTGCATCTGACAATACTTTTTTTTTTAAATACCACAAAAAACTCAAGTAAACAGTGAGTTTAAATTTTATTTAAACATTTGTCTGTTTGTTTGTTTTTTATTATTATTATTATTTTTTTTTATTGGCAATGCTGGTGGACCAGTGACTGCCATTGCTCGGTGTCGACATAGGCACTTCTTCAAATGACTGAAGAACATCTCTTTTCTGTTAATAATTCTAGGCAAAAGCCACAATGATAATGACTGCTGGCCACACAACCAAGGTGGCATCTGTAGACATATATCCTTAAAGAATGACAGAAAAAATTAATGATTATCAGGGACCCTGCTACCAGGCTGCAACAAGCAGCCACCGCACCCTGCTGCCAAGTCAAGTTTATTTGTATAACACATTTCAGCAGCAAGGTAGTTCAAAGTGCTTTACATTGTAAAAACATCAATGAAGTATACATCAAAATCATCAAAATCATTGAGCAAGTATACATCAAAAAATCATCGCGCAAACATCAATGCATCAAAATCATAAAGATCATCAAACAAATATCACCAAGCAAATATAATTCGAAAATACTGATCAATATTCCACTTAATACTAATCAAAGGTGGGTTTTTAGCCTTGATTTAAAGGAACTCAGTGTGTCGGCTGTTTTGCAGTTTTCTGGAAGTTTGTTCCAGATTCGTGGAGCATAAACACTGAAGGCTGCTTTTCCATGTTTGGTTCTGGGGATCCAGAGTAGACTAGAACCAGAAAACCTGAGTGGTCTGGAAGGTTGATACAATGACAACAGGTATTTTGGTGCTAAGCCATTTAGTGATTTATAAACTGACAGAAGTATTTTAAAGTTTATTCTCTGAGCTACAGGGAGCCAGTGGAAGGACTTTAGAACTGGGGTGATGTTCTCTATTTTCTATTTTCCTGGTCTTAGTGAGAACACGAGCAGCAGCGTTCTAGATCAGCTGCAGCTGTCTGATTGACTGATCTTTTTAGCCAGACCTGTGAAGACACTGTTGCAGTAATCAATGCTACTAAAGATAAACCCATGGATGAGTTTCTCTCGATCTGGTTGAGACATTAGTTTTTTAATCCTGGAGATGTTCTTCAGGTGATGGGAGGCCAACTTTATAACTATGTGTCTCTGAAGGTTTAGGTCTGAGTCCATCACTACACTCAGATTTTGGACCTGATCACTAGTTTCTAGCTGTAATAACTTAAGATGCATGCTGACTCTTAATCATTCCTCTTTAGGACCAAAGATAATAACTTCAGTTTTGTTTCTGTTCAGCTGGAGAAAGTTATGGCACATCCATGTATAGATTTGTTCTAAGCATCTGTTCAGTGCTTGGATGAGTTCAAAGTCACCCGGTGACACTGTAATGCAGAGCTATGCATAATCTGCATAGTTGTAGTAGCTAATCTTATTACTTGTTATAATCTGAGCTAGTGCTCCCACTAGCTCAGATTGGGCCCCTCCTATTAAATAGGAGGGGCCCCAGGATTGACCCTTGGGGTACTACATATGTGACTTTTGTCCGCTCCAATGAGAAGTTGGCCACTGTGCATATTCTGTTATCAGTCCATCTACAATAGTGAAGGTTGGAGCAAAGTTGAACTCAAGGTGTCGTTGTTTTTTCTTTTTTGTTTTTTTTATGAGGTTGTCAAAAGTTTGCCAAGTAGTTCAAGAGATATGTTGATGTAGTTTACATTGTATTATTATTATTATGTTAGTTATAGCAGAAATGTAGTTGACTTTTTTCCCCCCTAGAATGGCTTTGACTAAGCTGTTAAACACTTGACCACAGACAACATCTTTTAGGCCACTCCCACAGCACATGCATGTCCTTAAGGTCCAGAACTACAAAAGAGTCATTACGTTGGAATTCAAGGAGGGGAAGGAGAACAAGCTGGATGTTATATCAGATGAAAAAACAGTGACAAAAATAAACATCTTTCAGGAGTTGTCCTCCAAAGTTCAAGAAGGGGTCTCATATGTTATGAGGGAACATGCATTGAGAGGCTCAGAGCCACCATACACCGTTAATGTCACCCCACAGAAACAGGTTTTTAAAAGTCATGTTCTGACCATGCCAGGGGAGCTGCTCATCAAAGCAGAAGCCCTTCTGCATCCTCCTGCTCCCCTGAGTTCAAGCATAAAAGGGCAGATAACAGTTGAAGGGGAGGTCGTAAGGATGGTAAGAAGGTAAGGATTTCTAGTTTCCTCAGAATTTCCAAACATAAGAGGACTTAAGTTGTTGACGTCTGATCTAAATTAATTATTGAATAACATAAAAGGCTCCATCACAGATGAATATGTTATCACTAATAATATACGTTTCAGTTTTCTGCAATGAAGAGGGTACTGTCGGGGAAAATCCATGTACCGCTGCAAAATCTGCAGCTGAAGCAGGTATGATAGTTTGTTTTATATTGAAATTGGTTAAAGCGGCAGTCGTTAACTTTTATAAAAATATTTTTGCATATTTGTTAAAACTGTTATTATGTCCTGACAGTATAAGACAAGGCAAATAAAATGTAAAAACAAATTGAGTTCCTCTGCCATCTCCCAGTGCTCACTGCCATTTGCACTGTCAGTCATGCTTGTGTACATGTTGCTCACACCCTCCCTCTTGCACAGGGAGGGGTGGATGTGAGCAGCATGTACACATCTTTCTTTTTTTCTTTCTCTCACTCTCTCTCATGAAAAATCATGTTTTTATAAAAGTTATTCCATACTATGGAGTTAATTTCCTGTCAAAAGATCGCAAACAAATAAAACATGTTGTACACAAATAAAACATTTCACAAACTGTCCTCAAACATTGCGCACACATAAAACATTTTATCAACTCTCCTCAAGTACAAAATAATCTCTTCTCGCATACAAAACAGCTTCTCCTTGAGTACAAAACAGCTTCTCCTTGAGTACAAAACATTACACCAAGTTACTGCCAAAAGCCATGTGATACCTTAAACGGAATTAGGCATTCTCTCCTCTTTGACAGCAGGGGGTGCCATTGAGACAACTGAATGCATGGTTGGGTCAAGCTTCACAACAGTTTAAAAAAAATGTCTACGTGTCCATTATCTCTGTTCAAATGAAAACAAATACCATTTGTTTATCTTAGTTATGTTTCCAATATCTTAAAGCCATTCCTTGACTTCTGCCCAGTCTGCCAATCAAGTGGAACTGCCCCTGATGTCTATGCGATATTGCAGAGTCATGTCAACCAACACAACCCTACAACATCCAGAGCCTTAACGAATTCTGGGCAAATCTCATCCAGCCCTGCGGCCTTGCCACCAAGGAGCTTTTTGACAACCTCAGTGACCTCAGCACCAGAGATTGGAGAGCCCGACCCATGGTCCCCAGGCTCTGCTTCCTCAGAGGTGGTGGGATTGAAGAGGTCTTTGAAGTATTCCGCCCCATCAACCCATGGTGTCCCGAGTTAAGGTCAACAGCACACCACTGCCAACAGTGTTGGTGGTGCAACGCTCCCCTCCCCGAGATGCCAGATGGTGGACCAGAATTGCCTCGAAGCTGTACAGAAGTCGTTTTCCATGGCCTCTCCAAACTTCTCCCATGCCTGAGTTTTTGCCTCAGCAACCACCCGAGCTGCATGTCACTTGGACTGCCGGTACCCATAAGCTGCTTCCGGAGTCCCACAGGCCAAAAAGAGCCAATAAGACTCCTTCTTCAGCCTGACAGCATCCCTCACCACTGGTGTCCACCAGTGGGTTCAAGGGTTTCCGCTGTGACAGGCACCGACAACCTTTATGACCACAGCTCTGGTAAGGCGTCTCAGCAATGGAAGCACGGAACATGGCCCACTCTGACTCAATGTCCCCACATCACCCGGAACATGTTCGAAGCTCTCCCGGAGGTAGGAGAGCTTCGAACAAGTATGCCCATTCCCACTCAGTGCCTCTCACCAGGGGCAACTCCAGAGTGGAAGACTGTCCAACCCTTCTCAAGGAGACTGGATCCAGAGCCGTGTGTTGAGGTGAGTCCGACAATTTCTATCTGGACCCTCTCCACCTCACACACTAACTCAGGCTCCTTCCCCACCAGAGAGGTGACATTCCACATCCCAACAGCCAGCTTCTGCAGCCGAGGATCAGACTGCCAAGGTCCCTTGACACTCCGGACAATTGAGTCCCACAAAAGTGACCTACAGAAGTTGAAAACTCAGCAGTTAGATATAGTTAATCGAGTAAAGAGAGATTATATTCTCAACCAGCTTTTGTACTTCCACTCAAGCCAAGGGGTTCCTTCTGATTTTATTCAATTCCATTCAATTTACAGATAAAATAAATAGACCAAAAAACAATTTCACAATCCTTTGCCCAGAAAATTACAATCAGTCGTGAAAATTGTACCCTCTTGCGACTGCTTCCATTAATGATAAATCATCTGAAACTTGGAAAATTCTTCTGGATTTGAAAGAAATAGTTGAACCTTTTGCTAGTAGTCATTATTCAGAAGAGTCATTGTCAAAAATGGGGTGTAAAATTTCAGATCTCAGGTCTCTGTTGAAAGAGGTATTTCTAGATTTTCACCTCCTGCCAAAACACCATTATTTAGATTAAAAACATTATTCTGACCTCATTCAAAGATTTGCTCCTGTGGTTGATTTCTGGACCATTAGGTCTAAAGCAAAGCATAGCCTTTTTTTGAAGGGATTGTCCAATAACGCTCACAATTTTAAAAACATGTTGCTCACTTTGGCAACAAAACAACTCACTTTAGCATACTGTCTCATCTTGCCTAGTCTTTTTAAACATGATCTGGAAGTTCAGCATTGTTTCCCCCTAAAACTCTTGAGGACAGTATGAAACGGCCCCCTTTTTTAAAATATGGAAATATTACACTTTTCTCTCGATCAACCCACACTTCTCTAAAAGACACAAAGTATTCAGAGGGTATGTTTTTGTCCAAGGGGCACATAAGAGGTTTACCAGACTTTGGAAAGTTGGTAAAAACAGCAGTAGTAGATGGGAAAGCTTTGTTCATCGTTGCACCATAGTACTGTGTGGTACTTGGAGCACCTGCAGAGTTATGAGCTTGTGAAAAGGCAGTCTTCTGTTCTTGAGATTGTAGAACCACATGAACTAAATGGAGATCAACCTTTGTATCCATACAAATGAACAGGGAAACTGAAACTGATTGTAACACCAAAAGCCTTCCTACTTCATCAAGGTAGTGTTGCATGGCTCTGTTGCTCTGTTGCTTATGTTGCCAGCTCTTCATTAGGAGGTTCTCATCGCTGTGCTTCTGCTTTGTTACACTATTGTCCTTTTCTTCTTTTCAAATAATTTTTGCTTTCAAATTGATTTTAAAAATAAATAACTGTAGCCTGCTGGAATATTTTAACTTTTTTTTTTTTTTTTTTTTTTTACATTTTTAAAAGAATAGTCATATAATTTGTGCATTTTGTTATACTTTACAGAAAACAACTGTGTCATGCCAACAAAGATGCTGGTGCAACTGATAAATTCACCTTAGGATATCAGAAAGCTAAGATTGGACTCTGTTCAAATATCAATTAAGGATCTTAAACTGGTTTTGAAAAACAAACTGCAGCTGAGCCAGTCTTTTGACCTTAACTATTAAGACGAGGACTTTAAAGACTTCTGTAACCTAACATCTGTTGATGATCTTTTAGGGAAAAAGGCTACACTGAAAATCATCTTCTGCCCTGATTCCTCTGAGCCATATTTGGACTCTTGTAGTTCAGGTTTAACATTTTCAACCTCATCGACAAGTAGGAATTTCTTTTACAGGACGTTCACAGCCATGGCCGGCAGTCTTTCCAGTTCCCACCTTTTCATTTGATGCAGAGCTTAGGAAAGGAAATTATGCTTTTGAAAACTCTAAGGGGGTATTCACACCAGGAAAGTCCGCTTGCTTAATCTGGACCAAAAGCAGACTTTATTTTTTTCCATTTTGTGAGTTTTCCTGTCAGATTGTGCTTTTTTACAAGGAGACCTGACTGGCGTGGCATTTGTAAACAAAGCTGACAATCATTGCTCCAATTCAACAGAAATGACGGGGGCAGGACAGATCACAGACCCGGAAAAAACAAACATGGAAGTCCTGCTTGCTGCATTTGTGCTGTTATTAAAACCACAATACCATCTTGAGTGTCAGGAGCAGCTTAATAAACACAGGGTTCGTGATGTGATATTTATAATTTTGAACGTCGTCAGCAAATGCGTGTTGCAAGCTGACTGGGATGAGATGCTGCATGTCCACAACATGCTAGCACAAACATCGCTAAGCAGAAAAGGCCAAATCAGGTATGCCCTCATCACAATCAGTACATACAGCCATAGTGTTAGCAACATGTTTTACCATGATGCCCAGCAATGGTGGCTCATGAAGTTTATAAAGGTGTATATTTTTTGTAGTTGGTTCGCATCGAGGTCGGTCTGTATTCACACCAGAGGCAAAGTGTACCAGAGTTCATTTGGAAGCGGACTGAGACCACCTCGAAAAGTGGGTCTATGTCCAGTTGTTTGGTATGCACTAGGATTCACATGAGTGCATTCATGCCTGGAGAAAAGATCCAGACCAATGGCTGAAACAAACTCTGGTTCATTTAAAGCAGACCAAATGTGTCGGGTATACACCCTAAAATTTAAGATGGGCAATTACAAGCAGGATCTAAGGCTACATTCACACAGCAGGTCTTGATGTCAATTCCGATGTTTTTGCTGAAATCCGATTTTTTTTTTTTTTTTTTTTTTTTTTTTTGGCGTGGTCGTTCATATTAATTAAATGTGACTGCAATGAGACATCTGTGTGAGTGGTTTATGAGCCCAAAACGCCCCACATGCACAGAACAACGTTGACCTCACACAACAGTGCATTGTTTACGGAAGTAATAATGGATGCCACCATCTCCGGTTCACTTTTAAAGTTTATTCAGCAGTGGGAGCCGACAGTATCGTCACAAGATCATAACAACACAAAGGAAGCTAATAAAAAGAAAGCACAACTAAGAGCAACAGCCTTTTGTGGAGTACTGACTACAGATTCTGTAGAGAAGTCTGTCTGAATCAGGGTCAGAAGTGGTGGGATTGTCATGTGATGCATTTCAGTGACACAGACTTCTTTCATAAGTTCATAATCATAATTTTCAGCCATTGTTTGGGTCCTGGTTTAGCTCATCTCACCTCTTCTGGTGCAGAATTATGAGGCATGTCTCACATCAGTGACATAAAAACCGGATAAAATGCAACATGACGGTTCAGACTGCAGACGCTTTGAAAACAATCGGATGGAAGTGACACAGATTGAATTTTTTTTTTTTTTTTTTGGGTGGAAAGATCGGAATTGGGCCGTTCAGACTGCTGTGAAAAAGTAGGATATAGGTTGCATAAGGGCAAAAAAAAAAGCAGATTTGGGTCACATTCGGCTGCTGAGTGAATGTAGCCTAAGAGATGCTGGCTGTCAGGAACTGAAGATGGTCTCTGAGAAGAGCAGTCCAGGGGACATACAAGGGTGAAGAAACACAATCTAAAGACCAAGACTGTGTAAAACAAACTTCCTTCCAGGCTTTTCCCAAGGAAGAGATATTAACAAATTTGAAGAGAAGCAAGTGATTGTTTCCTGAGAAATTAAGAAATCAAATCCAAACTTGGCTTTCATTGACAGTGCAATGAACACCATAAGAAATAGAAATAGAAGAAGAGCCACCTGTTGCAGAGATGATGGGCAGATGGCCCTTTTTACTGAAAGACAGTTGTGTTTTAGGGTTTTGTCAATCTGAATGTCATCTAAATTTTTCAAAATCTTATATTTCATGCCTGCAACATTTTACTGTTCCAGATCATTTGTCACTTTACTATAAACCCAAAAATAGAAAGCCTATTTTTTTGTTCCTAATCATTTGTCATTTTCTCTCTAAAGATTGTCAAAGAATTCACCTGTTTGATGTCAGTGGTCCTCACTTCTTTCAATAAAGGTCTAGATAGCAGTCTCCAAAAACTGCTTCTGCTGTTGATGTCAAAGCATTTTGATGGAAACAAGAAAATGATGACCTTCCTGGACATTCTTGACAGGGTTTAATTTTGTTTACATGGAAAAATGTCTAAGTTGGCTTTTTTTTTTTTTTTTTTTTTTTTTTTTTTTTAATAAAATGTTTTCTCTATGTTAATTTGTGAAAAAAAAAAAAAATCAAACTACATTCAGTTACTAGTTGTGACAAATCAGCTGTTTGACTCCTAATATGGTAATATAAAAATGTTTTCCTCACCGCCGTCAAACCAAAGGAGGGCAGCTGTGTTGCTCAGCCTACTGTGGTGCATGAAAGAGAAACCCGTCACACTCTTATTCTGTGAAGTAAGAAAGATTTCAAATGGAAACATTTGCATAGCTGATTAGAAATTCATGTCCATCATTTTAGAGCATTATTTGCATACCTTATATGTATAACTTGTTAATTAATCAAAAAATATGTGTTGTAAATATTGTTTAAATCTGCTTAAAAATTTGTTTAAATTGATATGTGTCACCCTTTTTTTTTTTTTTTTTTTTTTTTACAAAACAGAGCAGTGCTTTTCTTGAATATTTGTTACTGATTTCACAACTGGTGACCATTTGATGTGCTTATGATGTTTTTATGTTTTCATGATGTAAAGCATTTTGAACTGCTTTGTTGCTGAAATGTGCTATACAAATAAATTTGACTTGACTTTCTCAGCTTTTAACTGAGCTTCCCTAAACTAGTCTTATGTTTGTTTTCCATGAAGTCAACGGATTGTGAAGATGATCTCAAGGCAATGCTGGTAGGAATCCTTCTAGTTTCAGAAGATATGAGTGAACCACTTCCCTCTTACTACAATGACGTTGCCATTGTGCTTGAGGTGGACATTGTAATTCGTCACCTTCCTGATCTACCCACTGCTATCCCAATGACCTAAAATACACTTTTGAAGTAATCCAGTGTCTTGTGTTGGGGATTGACTAATGCTCTGCTAGGGTCCATACCCTGAAAAATACACTTTTGAACTGAAGCGCCTCTGTTTGAGTTAATATGAACCAAAGACTGCTACATTTTTGTCCTTTGGCGAATTGTCAGGTTGAGTTAAAGTTAAGGTTGAAATGTCAGCATGGCAAGTGGTGTATAATTTAGTAATCATTTTGTAATTTTGTTTCTTGGGGTTTCCCGCATGGCATTGAATGAATAGTT
Source organism: Anableps anableps (assembly GCA_014839685.1). Lineage (NCBI taxonomy): Eukaryota > Metazoa > Chordata > Actinopteri > Cyprinodontiformes > Anablepidae > Anableps > Anableps anableps. The sequence goes on along the minus strand of CM026067.1, from coordinate 541,394 downwards.
CTTTAAATATCCCAGAAAATCACTCATAGTAATAATCACAATGTAAAAATTTCAGATTGATTTAATAGTTATATATCTCTGCTAGAGTAATCATAAAAATCTGCATCATGAAACAATTATCTTATCAATCTTTGGCCTCTCAATTAATCAGCAAGCCAACACTTCTGTTGCTCAGTCATATGATCCGTGATTAAAAGAGGACATGGCAACACGGTCTGAGGCCATTTTACTCAACACAGTCATTTTAAACTTCTTAAAAGATCCTGAGGGTTATAGAACAAAAAATTGAAGCAGTAGACCCCCAAAAATTTCACTGTCTCTGAGCCAGAGGATCCAACAAAAAACAAAACAAAAAACAGAAATGACTGCTGAATTCAAAATAAAAAAACAGTTTTTAAAAATTGCAATTCACTTGAATTTAACCACTTTAAAAACACCAAGGTTTTGTCAGATGTCAACATTCACCACCTTTTAGAAAAAAGTGGTTGGCAATAGTTGTCAGGCTCAGAAAAAAAAACTGCTGATTGCCTGTTCAGAGGTTGTTATGGGGGCCTTTATTCCAGCTACTTTCACAACATTTTTATCAGCCAGACATTTACCCCACAATCTGCAAATTAGTGTGAGATTGATTGAATGAATGCTGCTCATAGTAAAAGTTCTTTAAATGGTTATAATAAAGAAAGGACTAAAATATATTAGAAATGTCCTTTATTATCCAGGGGTGGAGAATTTCAGGATAAACATCAACATCTTTTGTATTTAGTTCATACCCTTTAGAACATGACCATATACAATGGTTATCTATAACCATATGTTATGGAAATATATTTGCATTCACATGTGACAAGATCAAAAGCTTTTACAGTAAAAAAGGAATTGATCCACTTTTACTGTAAATCCCACATTGATATAATCAGTGCTCAACTTCTCAGACACTATACTGAGTGTCCACATTTCAAAGTGGATTTTATTTGTGAAAATGATCTAATCAGAGCTTTACTGTGAGCTTTTACAAGTTTCTGAAATAGATCACGAGTCATAACAGGCAATACAAATAAGATTAGATCCACTGCTACTCTTTTTATATTGAATTTGGGCAACAAATAAAGTCAAAGATGGAAAGAAAACATGCCTGCATCTGAATGATGGCCAAAAGCAAAATAATGTTGAAAAAGGCAATAATAATAATAATAATAATAATAATAATAAATGGATACAAATAAAGGATTTTTTTCCTTAAGAAGTGTTTTTAACAGACTGTGGTTGTATGAGGTTATTAGTCGTGGAAAGAATCACTTTCCTCCAACAGTTCTTCCTGTGGAGCTTGTAAGCACTGACTGGAATGTATGATATAAATGCTACATTTATTTTATGGGGGGTGAGCAAAAAAGAAAGCTGCATTCACTACCAAATATTTATAACAGAAGACCTGTAATGTGTTGCTATGAATTTTAATGAATTCCATCTTCCATAAAAATGTTTTTCTTGCCTTAGGATTTAAAAGATTTGCTGTATATGTCCAGTCAAGTTTAAGTGAAGTATATTTGTACTGCACATTTCATCAACAGGGCAGTTCAAAATGCTTTACATCATAAAAACATTATGCAGTCACCAAATATGAAACGAGCATTTTGACAAATGCCATCATCAAAATCAAGTAAATACATAATCAACATCATCAAACAAATGCACATCAAATATATTGATGAATGTTCCACTTGCTACTAACCAAAGGCATCTCTAAACAGTACAGCACACATTAAAGGCTACAGCTGCAAAAAATGGATTAAATATTCATAATATTGTAAATGTTTGTTTCTATTTTTGATTAATTAATCCTTGTAAAAGGAAAAAGAGCTGTGAGGCTTTTTGAATAGCCCATTTTCCTACGCCACAAATGAAGAGAAATCTATATCTATCTATCTATCTATCTATCTATCTATCTATCTATCTATCTATCTATCTATCTATCTATCTATCTATCTATCTATCTCATAACTTCCAAATCATTACAAACAGGGAAGTTGTGTTTTTTTTCATCTCTGTTACAGTTTCTTAGGTTTGCTTACACACCAAAATAAAAAATACATAAATAGCAAAACCTCCCCATCAGTCAGAGAAGCAGCAAGTTAGAGTTACACTTTGATGACAACAAAACCAGTGTCACACTTTTGCAAAACTTTAACCTATTAATCTACTTTAGACAGAAAATACTACACTGTTTCTGTGTTGTCCTTTCAGAGAAGACCCTTTTCAAATGGCTACAGCTATGATGAGCCAAATGGTTGCAGACATCCACCAGCTGTCCAAGGACATCTGAGCTTTCTTTAAAACACATCAATCAGGTAAAAGCACTGCATAAAACACAGCGAGTTTACTTGTTTTCAGCAAAAAAGGAGTTTGAAGAAGATTTGGATGAGGGGGTGTTAAAGGGGGAGCTGAGCAAGTCCAATTCAATCAAACAAAATCTGTGTAAAGCCAAAAATTTCATATAATATAATTTTATGATATATTTCTAGGCTTTACTTACACAAATAATATCTGATTTTACCACAAAAAGAAAACTAGAATATATTTTCTCTCACTTTCATGATGACTGACTTGTCAATTTGGCAATGAATAATTTTATTTAAACTCTATCAGCATTGGCATTGTGTACTTGGTCATTTTGCATTACATTCCACAGTTGTCAAGGAGCTAAGTGTCTTCTAGGTTTTGTACATCAGTGTGTGAGCTGGCAAAAGAAAAGTCCATCCATGAGTGGCTCAGTTGGTAGAGGACGTGCCCCATGTGCAGAGGCTACAGTCCTCGATGCGGTTTTCCTAGGTTTGATTCCTGGTCTCGGGCCATGTGCTGCATGTCTTCCCCCACTCTCTCCATTCTGTTTCCTTTATATTCCCTGTTCAATAAAGGCCACTAGTCCTAAAAAAAAAATATTTTTAAACTATAGTTTAAAAATAGTGATGCATAGTGCATAGTGATGGCAAAATATAGCTTTTATACCATAATAGGGCTGGGCAATAAATCAATAACAATATATATCGTGATAGACACGTAATCAATATCACGAGAAAATCCACCCGATAGACTGTTCAATAATTTCACTGAACTCCGATCCAGAACTGCACAGCATTCTAGGGGATGTAGACAGAGGAAAGGCTTTAGCCACTCAACCTCTTATGACCAGCTAAGCAAGGTGGGTGGTATCAACTACCTCACTCACTCATTGCTTAGCCAGCAACAATCTGTTGAGTAACTTACACAGCAGCAGTTTCAGGTTTTGCTACAGTGCATCATAACTGCTTAAAAATAAACAATGGCATGGAGTGAAGGGAGAAAATGAGAACAACAGCTCAAGAGGAAATTGTAGATAAAACAGGAAAGGTCACATCACCAGTATGGCACCATTTCAGATATTTACAACAAACAATCAATAATAATTCAATAATTATCGATATTGATTGATATGAAACGCTTGTATTGTGATCAATTTTTCAGCCATATCGCCCAGGCCTATAGCATTGTGTATTTTTTCACAGTGTTTCACTCTGTATGTAATCTGAAGTGCTCAGATTTGTGTGTTTTGAAAAGAAGAGATTTGTTTTTAAAACTGGCAAAGTAACCCCAAAAAACTGTTCTGATGACACAGTGACAGCAAACAAATCTTCTTATCTCATAATGAGCATTGCTATAAAAAAAATAAATAGAAAAAATACTTATTTGGTTCATCCATCAAGAAAAAAAAAAAAAAAAACAAATATATATATATATATATATATATATATATATATATATATATATATATATATATATATATATATATATATATATATATATATATATATATATATATATATATATATATATGTGCATGTGGAAAATAAAAAACATACCTTCCAGGAAGCACCCTAAATCAATATAACACCTTTGAATTCATTTATTATTTTCCATCCACATGGTGATAAAACAATAAATAACACATAGCAATGACATTTTTATAAGGGCATCTCATTTTGCACAGCTCATTGATCAGTAAGGCTTTAACACATAATAGTAGCAGTAAATTTCATCTGCCCATGACTGAATTGTGTGCAGAGCAAACTGCTTGCTAAATAAATCTTTATGATGTTCTCTGGTGATTATCTCGTGTCACCAGGATTCAGCAGAAAAGACATGGAGTTAAATCCTTTTCTTTTATTGCTAAGCTGTCTTCAGATTCATAGGTATCCCTCCAAAAGGCTTAAATTAATTCTAAAAAAGTCTTTCAGGTAAACTGAAGAACTTTAAACTCATTCAGATATATTTATGCTGAAAATATTAAATACATTACAAATAATGTATATGTCTTATTGTATAAAAACAAAAGAGGAAAAAATTTTCTTTTTATAAACTGGAACAACCAAAATGTAAAACTTTACTCAATGAAAGAGGCACAGATCTTTCTTCATAAACACATGCTTTTCATTTCAGGCTATATACATATAAAGTGATGTTTTACATATAAGCAATTTTTTTTTCAATACAAAATACATTGGTCAGATAAAGTTTTAGGGGAAAAATAACAGCTGTTTGATTTGCTGAAAACAGAAGATTGTATATTAGTTGCAACCAGACATTTAAATGTTATCTTGGGCCACACATTATACACTGTAAAAAAGAATGGCACTTTTTGTCCAGAGGAAAAAGGGCAGGTGCTTTAGTACTGCCAAGTGTCTGTCTGTGCATGTCCTTAAGCACCACAGAAGGTAATAGCTGTACATTTTCCACCATTTTATTTACTGAGGGTGTTTTCCAGTGCTGTCTTAGCATCAGTTTACATTGAGCTGTAATGCATAAATAGCATGTGATGTCATCTGCACAGACACAACACAACGTTTCATTTGTGGCAATGATGACAAAAATTTCTAGACCTAGCTTTTCTTGTGACTAACTGTATGTGTTCTTTCATCCTTTCATCTTTCAGCCTTTAAAACCGGTTAAGAGCTTTTGTGTTAAGATGTGTTTTTCTCCTCGATTAAGGGGGTACTACTGAAATGAATTTCTTACTTCTCTCTAACATAAAAAGTACTCCTGGATTAGTGCTTCTGTTTCCTTTTTGTGTGTATGCTCTGTATGCTCAAATACAACGACAACAGATGTTAATGGTGCTAAGTCATTTAGTGATTCATAAACTAACAGAAGCATTTTAAAGTCTATTCTCTGAGCTTCAGGGAGCCAGTGGAAGGACTTTAGAACTGGCGTGATCTGCTCTGCTTTATTAGTTTTAGTGAGAACGTGAGCAGCAGCGTTCTGGATCAGCTGCAGCTGACTGATTGTCTTTTCAGGCAGAGCATTAAAGACACTGTTGCAGTAATCAGTGTGGCTAAAGATAAACACATGGATAAGTTTCTCTAAATCTTGTTGAGATATTAGTCCTTTAATCCTGGACATGTTCTTCAGGTGATAGAAGGCCGACTTTGTAATTGTCTTTATGTGTCTCTAAAGGTATGTTCTTTATTTCCCACATGCACATTTCCTGTCATTTGTAATTCAAATTCAAAAATACTTTATTAATCCCAAAGGGAAATTAAATGTTGATGTAAGTCATTTAAGTAGTTATTATAGATTGTGATGTCTGTGGGCAAGAAAGATCTCCTGTAGCAGTCTGTTTTACAACCAGTCTGAAGAAGCCTCTGACTGAAGAGACTCTGTTTTCCAGTGACAGTTTCATGAAGAGGATGGTCAGGGTTGTCCATAATTTTCTTAATTTTATGCAAAACCCTTCTTTGCATCATCATCTCCAGAGGTTCCACAGTCGTCCCCAGAACAGAACCAGCCTTCTTTATCAGGTTATTGAGCCTTTTTAGGTCCCAGGCTCTGATGCTGCTGCTGCCCCAACAGATGATGGCAGAGGAGATGACACTCTCAACAACAGACTTATAGAAGATCTGCATCATCTTGCTGCAAACCTTGAAGGATCTTAGCTTCCTCAAGAAGTCCAGTTTGCTCTGTCCCTTCTTGTAGACGCTTCACTGTTGAGTCTCCAGTCCAGTCTGTTGTCCAGATGAACACTGAGGTATTTATATTCCTCAACCACCTCCACTTCTTCTCCCATGATGGAAATAGGGTTTGATCTGAGCCTGTTTGTCCTGAAATCTACAATCATCAATGGACTAAAACTAAGATGTATATATTTTTTTCTTGATGGATGAACTAAATAATTATTTTTCTATTTAGGGGTCCATCACTACATCCAGATTTCAGGCCTGATCAAGTTTCTAGCTGTAATAACTGAAGCTGTGCGCTGACTCTAGATCGTTCTTCCTTTGGTCTAAAACTAAGTACTTCAGTTTTGTTCTTATGCAACTGAATAAAGTTATAGCACTTCCACACATCAATTTGTTCTATGCATCTACTCAATGCTTGAATGAGTTCAATGACTCTGACATTGAAATGCAGAGTTGTGGATTATCTACATGATTGTGGTAACTGATCTTGTTATTTGTTATAATCTGAGATGGTGGAAGCATGTAAATATTAAATATGGGGGGCCTAATCTCCTTCCACTGGCTCCCTGTAGCTCAGAGAATAGACTTTAAAATACTTTTATTGGTTTATAAATCACTGGATGGCTTAGCACCAAAATACATTAAAACCAGCTGTCATTGTATCAACCATTCAGACCACTCAGGTCTTCTGGTTCAAGTCTACTTTGCAAACCCAGAGTCAGAACCAAACATGGATAAGCAACATTCAGTTTTTATGCTTCACTGTTTTTTTTTTTTTTTTTACTGTCTGAACTTCCAGAAAACTGAAAAACTGCTGAATCACTAAGTTCCTTTAAATCAAGGCGAAAACCCCATATGTTTAGAGTTGCCTTTGAGTAATGAGTGAAAATAGATTAATTGTAGTCTGAATTGCTACTTTTTATTACTTTTCTTAAATTTGCCACTTTACTATAATGTTTCTTTTTTTGTTTGTTCATTGTGTTTTTATTATGTACTGTCTGTCTTCTTTCTGAAATGTCCTATATAAATAAACTTCATCTGTTTTAAATTACCAGTCATTTCATTTATTTTTGTGTGTTTTAATTGTTTTAATGTTTTAATTTTCTGTCTAAGTTACTGAAGCACTCTTTAAAGATTACACGGCGAGTAAATAGCGTTTTATTTTGAAAATAATGTAGCAGAAACGCTTTTGCTCACTGGTGGTGATTTGATGCTGGAGCCTTCTGTCGGTGCGTCAGCTGTTCATTGCCTTCAGCTGTGTGTTAGTAAGGCCGGTCCTCAGTGAAGCCCAGCGCATCTCATACGCACATGTCTGTGTTGACAGTTGCTTCCTTCTTTTTTCACTGAAATCAAGGAAGCGATTCATTGTTTATTGTGGTTGGGTGAGGCTTGCTGATGCCTGTCACTTATCCATGTTTTTGATCGTTGTCAAACTGTGGATTGGCCCAGTCCAGTCCAGCCCACTTTAGCATGGCTTTGGCCACCTCAACCCCGGCTCCAACCAGCCGACGCGACCGGACCCCCTCCGGCTACCCCAGCGCAGCCGCCGGTGGCTCGTCCGCATCCAAGACCAGCCCGACCTGTCTGTCCCGCATCCAGGAAAAAGACGAACTCCGACACCTCAACGACCGTCTGGCCATCTACATCCAGAGGGCGCAGGAGTTGGAGAGCGAACGGTCCCTGATGCTGCAGCGGCTGGAGGAAACGGACGAATCCAAGACCCGGCAAATAAGCAACATGAGACGGCTGTACGAGGAGGAGTTGGCTGATGTCAGAAAGTCTCTGGATGACCTGGCTGCAGAGAAGGCCAAGATCCAGACTGAATATCAAAATCTTAGATTGAAGAATGAGAATCTTCAGACCAGGTAGGAACAGAAAAAACATTCAATTGTGTACTTTAAGAAACTGTAAATTATTAAATGTGCGTTTAAAAGACAAAATACTCTAAGTGTGCAACCATGTGCCATTTTGCATTTGTCCAGTTATGCAAATTAGCAATATTTTGTGGTACTATCGTAACAATAAAAGTGATGAACTATTTATTACTTCTTTAGGTAACTGGATGACTATGACTGCATGACACAGCAATCCTCAAGCACAAACACAAACACCAGTGGTGCCCCCAAGGGGAAGCCGGAGGGGGCCATGCCCCCCTCCTGAAAAATGCTGGCCACCTTCTGCCCCCCCCCACAGAATCATGGTCATGTCATAGAAAGGTATACAGAGTAATTTTCTTTAATAAAGACATACTAAATGTAAAACCCAATAATATATACGAAATAAATAAAATTACTTAGCTTTGCCCCCTTAAAATTTTTACTGGCCAGGTCTGGCCCCACCTAATGGAAATTTTGTGGGGGCATCACTGACAGATACTGCACTTGAAAAACATACCCATGTGTAATATGTTTCTTTAGGACACCACTCTCATAAAGAAATGTGATTTGTATCACTAAACCACACACATATTTTCAAATTTATTGATATTTATGGATACTTTCATTGGGGGAAAAAAAAAAAAACAATGGAGGAAATAGTAAAACTAACAATCCTGACAAGGAGAGTTTTGGGGGTTTTTTTTAAACATCATTGATTGGAATTTATCATGACAATGATAAATCTAAATTCTTATAAGAAATTTCCCCAGATAAATGATAAACAATACAATAAATGGCCACCCCTAATGCAAATATTGTTTAATGATTTCAACTGGGTTCTGTGTTTCTATGGAGCATGTCCTTATGGTGGTCTTCCTCAGAAACCAGGAGACTGAGGGTGATCTGGCCAACGTGTTCTCTCAACAGAGGAAAGTCGAGGCTATGCTCAATTCCAAAGACCATGAGTATATCAAGCTGTTGTCTGAAAACCAGAGGCTCAGCCATGACACAAATGACCTGCAGAACCACCTAGAGAAGGTATAAAGCTCAAAGTAGAAAATGGTATCTTCTTCCAGAATACAGAGCAAAACTGTCTGTGTGGAATGATTATTACACTCTGTATTGGAAAGATTGTACATCTCAGTATTTTTTTGTTCTTTCTCCAAGCTGCTTGCAACTGAGCCTTTGGGCTAACACTTTTCTTCATTGTGTTTTACAGTTATACCTGATTTTATGCTACAGTAAAATCATTTTTGAGACCCTTCATATGTTTGTCATAAGGTTAAAAAGGTGCTGACAGACACAAAGAACCAGCTGGGCTCTGAGATCATGAGAAGAGTAGATCTGGAGAATGGGGTGCAAACATTTAAAGAACAGCTCAAACTCCAGAGGAACATTGATGAGCAGGTAACAATTGCACACACAGTTCACCTCAAATTTAGTTATAAACCAGGGCTGGACTGGTAATCTGGCATACCAGGCATTTCAACCTGGAGAAACTCATGCAAAAACAGAGCAGCAATTAAACAGTTTTATTGACGTGAAACAATAAAGGTTTTTTGGCGTTCGGTCCTGGGCAGAAGACGTATATGCTGTAAACTGCAATAAACATGGATGAACATGGATTAGTGGCATCTTCCCACTGGGGCCCGAACACTGGTGGTGGAGTGGAGGCTGAAGGAAGGAAGGAAGGAAGCCTGATGGAGCTGTGAGAGGACAAGGGTACAGAAGGGACGGAGGCAGGTTGTAGCTCAGCTGGGAGCAGATGGAGCCATGGATGGAGAGCCTTATAAGCAGAGACTTGCACAATGATTGGCTACGACGAGGCGTGGTCCAAAGCTGATGGGCTGCAGCTGAGGCGCTTACGCAGCAACCGGATGATGCAGGTGAAGCTGGGAAGAGTCTTCCAGTTTGAATTTATGCCTAGGCTCCATGTGCCTAGGCATAAATTATGGGTAGAATTCTATTTTTTTAATTTATTTTATTTTTTTATGTTAACTGACTGGCCCATAAACATCTTATTCCTTCCATTGGATTAGTCGAATCTCACACCACTCACTGTTTCTGTACATGTGCACAGCAGCTCATGCCAGAAACACACTTATGGGGTTGGCCAATCATGCAATCATATGCATGGTTTAGCCTAAACACAGAGGAAATGATGATCTCTAAGTCTTTGATAGACTTGTAAAAACTGCTAAAAAGTTACTTGTGATTCCAAACTTTGCAGTTACAATCTGATCAGGAATGCACTGCCTCTTTAAATTCTTCTTCTGCTACCAGAGGCCATACTTCCTTTACCTCCAGCTTGGCGATGTAAAGCAGTATTGGCAAAAACCAGCTGTTATGAAGACAGTTACTTTCTCCAGGCTGTCTGGTCAGCACTTAACAGTGCCCAGATCAATAGCATGCATCTTTGTATGAATATTCATCCATATTTTTCTTTTGTGAAACACTTATATATAGATATGTAATGGGGGGGCTTTGATTTTTTTTTTTTTTTTATTTAGTTTTTTTTTGTATATTTAAATTTTAAATGACTTCATTGAGAGCAAAAAGCAAAACCAACGTCAAATCCCTTGTTTGCACAAACTTGGGGACTGAAGCTGTTTTTGATTCTGAATACAGGCAGATTTTACAGTGGCTTGCAAAAGTATTCATACCCCTTGAGCCTTTCCATATTTTGTCACATTACAACCACAAATGTGAAAGACCAACACAAAGTGGTATATAATTGTGAAGTAGAAAGAAAATTATACATGATTCAAAACATTTTTTACAACTAAAAAACTGAAAAGTGCGGTGTGCAAAAATATTCAGCCCCCCAGAATCAATACTTTGTGAAACCACTATTTTTCTGCAATTCCAGCTGCAAATCTTTTACATTGTCTCTACGAGCTTTGCACATCTAGTGACTCAAATTTTTGCCCATTCTTCTTTGCAAAACTGCTCAACTCAGTCAGATTAGGTGGAGAGCGTTTGTGAACAGCAGTTTTCAGATCTTGCCACAGATTCTTGATTGGGTTTAGCTCTGGACTTTGACTGGGCCATTCTAACACATGAAAATGTTTTGTTTTAAACCGTTCCATTGTAGCCCTGGGTTTATATTTAGGGTGGTTGTCCTGATAGAAAATGAACCTCTGCCCCAGTCTCAAGTCTTTTGCAGACTCCAACAGGTTTTCTTCCAAGACTGACCTGTATTTGGCTCCATCCATCTTCCCATCAACTCTGACCATACTCCCTGTCCTTGCTGAAGATAAGCACCCCCAGAGCATGATGCTGCCACCACATATTTGACAGTGTGCAGCTGGATTTCTACTGCGATTAGATTACACACAGCTGGACTCTGTTGAGTCATTAGCAATCACCAGGCAACTTCTGAAGGCAATTGGTTGCACTCAAAGAAAATGGGGCTGAATACTTTTATTTGTAAAAAAAAATGTTTTGAATCATGTATAATTTTCTTTCTGCTTCATAACTGTATACCACTTTGTGTTGGTCTATCACATTAAATTCCAAAGAAACATATTTACGTTTGTGGTTGTAATGTGACAAAATACGGAAAAGTTCAAGGAGTATGAATATTTTTGCAAGCCACTGTATCTGCAGTAGTGTTTACTGTTTAAAATAAGAACTGCAGCGCTTCAACTGCACCTCAACAGAAATGGTCCTGAATGTGGATCCTGGAATGGGGGAGCAGGGTTGGATGTATTGATTAGATTCTTCCGCTTTCCTTTAAATGTCCAGATTTAGTACCAAGTTAAAGATTTTAAGTGGGAAATTCAACAGACATTCACTCTGTGGTTGACTACTCCAGACAACAACTTTTTATATTATGTACTCTGACATGAATGGCAGTTAGCATTACTCCATGTTAACTCCATGAATCAACAAGCTTCAGTCAGGTGAAATACATAGACACAAAAATCCTTAGCTTCCAGGTTGGTGTAACACCTGGTGTCTTTATGTTGGTTGAGACCTGATCGCAGTACCTTGAAACAAGGAACAGAGCAAAATGTTGAGATTAAGTCAATTTTCATCTCTATTTTAAACCAGTCAATGATACATAACAATCAGTCAGCATGTTCAATTACAAACAGTCACCAAATCGTCCACAGCACTGGGCTTCTACAGTACATCTTATGGATGGACGGAAAGAAACCAAGAGAAATTGCAGCACATCTGTATATATCTAACTAAGCTATACCCACTTTAGGGGTGTTCCCCTGTGTGTATCAGTGTGTCTATGTGTGACCAAAACTAGTTTTAACTGGTTTCCAACAGTTATAAGTGTGTAAACTGCAACAATGTGCATATATGAAGGCAACTACAATAGCCCTATCTATGGCTGCACAAAATGGCACTTCCTCAGAGTACATCCTGTGTCCATCACCCCAAAGCAAAGCTATAGGTTTCATGTGAGCTATAGGTTTCTGCAGGATTTAACCCTTCGCAAGGTCATGTGACTAGGATGCTCTGAATCAAAGCGGAGTTGTGTTACTACACTAAACCGAGACACTAGATTATGAGATTTTCATTGAACTATTTTATATTTTTGTCTTCATATATTACAAACAGCCTTTTGAGGTGACTGAATTAAAATATTGAAACAATGCTTCCCAATAATGTGGCTCTTTGTTATGGTGACTATTTTGGCCACATAATCACAGCAGCTTTGTTGTCCTTCTGGTTGGGACAACGAACAGCTAAAAAAATCCAGTCAGCACTGCAATATCTCCTCCACCTGTAATTAGACAGGTTTCTTGTGCAACGCTCTGTGATCTACAATCCTCACTCTGTCACACAAAGAAATGTCTCTGAGTTGCAGGCCAGCTCTCATCCTTTGTCAAGGGCCATGTATTATCCACTGCTAAGTACCCATGCTTTTTAAAGGGTTTTAAAAGCAAGAACCCTCAGCCCTCACTCAATATCTGCCATCCACATCAGATCTCCTTAAAGTGCACTCTGGCTATCCATCTCCTTCCACTGATCTGACTCTAGAATCCATATTTCTTCTTGCCTTCTTTGGCTTTCTACGGCGCTCAGAAAGCCATCTTCATCCAGGGATAACCCTTCTGTTCATCCATGTCCATGTCTTTAAGATATCTTCATTCATAGCTACAACACTCTGTGAGGAAAGTAAAACTGACCAGCTGGCAATCTGTCTTCCAATCCATCTTTTCAGTTTTGGCTCATTTCTTTCTCCATCTATGTTCTGTCGAGATGAACTGCAAACATCTCACCTCGAGAGCCACACTTCATTACTTAGTCAAAGTCTAGTGATGAGATTGTGGTTCATCAAACACTTAAAAGTTCTACTGAGGTTTGGTATTCTGTCAGAGCAATGTTCCATCCACTCCTTCTGAATCAGAGCCACATCTACATCATCCAGTCAAACCATTCTTGAATGAATTCCCATGCATACTGTTCCTATATCTGTAATGATCTCAGAGACTTGCATTAAGCTAACTATCACTTCTACTCAATTCAATCCTGAAATCTGGGGGATCCTAAGTGGGCTCGGGAAGAGCCATATCCTGAAGACCTCACCCCCATGCTGAGTCCTCTCCTCCCAAGTCTTCATCAGAAAGTCTTCATATTTAACCTATCCTCACACCCAAGCCATCCACCCCTCGACCACTTTAAAAAAACACCCTTAAAACACATATTTCTGACATGGTCCTTGCAAGGTGAAACAGTTTGCTAAAACTACAACAAGTACTTTAATTTCTGGACTATTGAGCCCACCTGAATATAAGCTGCACCCACTAATTTTAAAAAGGGGAAAAAAAAGTGTATATATATATATATATATATATATATATATATATATATATATATATATATATATATATATATATATATAATATAGGCAGCACTTGTCTCTAAGCGGCAGGTGTCTACGTTTTAACACAGGAGTATTTAAACAGATTTTTTTTTTTAACTTTTAATGAAATGTATACCAGTAACATACTCAAATACATACTGTAAGTGCTTTTTTCAAACAGTGCCTGTAGCACAGCTCCTTAAAAAAATAAAAACCCAGTAGCCTACCTGGAAAAGTCATTGATCGCCATCGTCATCTTCCTCCTGCATGCTAAAACCATTAAATTATTATTCTTCAGTATCTGAATTGAACAGCCAAACATACATTTCTCCAGTCTCTTTTTCGTTGTCACTCTGTGTCTCTTTCGTCTCGAAGCAAATTCGCCCTTGAGGTTGTGCCGTCGTCTTCATCAGGCAGCAATCCAGCTCTTTAAGAGCTGTAGGTAAGAAGCCGTATTTTAGCCGCATCGCAGTGTTCAAAGTGTGTGAAAAAAGTAGCAGCTTATAGTGTGCAAATTATGGTAGCATATTTCTCATAACATTTCTCATCTTTGACAGAGAGTCTTCCTGTTTGTATACATGAAAAATGTACTATTTATGTTTTAGTTTAACAAATGACATTGTTTTTATTTCATAAAGAGTTACACAGTCCTTCTTACGTCTTTTTTGGTTAGCATCTTATTACCAGTGTATGGACATATAATTAAGAATCAGCTGCAGATATTGTGCCTGACCAATTATGGTGTGCCACCTGGACCAAAAATTTTGTCACAGTCCAGCCCTGGTATGAACTAACACCATCTGAGCAGAGTTCTTGTCTGGAGCGTAGACTGTTTTTTCTCAGTTGCATTCCAGCAATGCATACATAGTTAACTGTTATTTGTTGATTGCAGGAGATGGTAGAGATCCGGAGAAGACACGAAAATCTTTTTGTAGAGGTGGAGTCAGGACAACAGAGAGAGTTTGAGAATAAAGTGGCCCAGGCGATGCAGCAGCTGCGTCAGGACCAAGAGTCACAGCTGCAGGAGTATAAAGAAGAGCTTGAGAATGCTTTTTGTTCAAAGGTTGTACATTTTTCTGGATTTATTTGCATCTTTTATTATTCTGTGGGTTTTTTAATGTAAATTTTGCTTGCCTAATAGTTACAAAATGCTGAATTGGTTGCTTTGGAGAAAAACCATGTTGCATCAGCCACAAAAGATGAACTGGAATCCATGAAGCTCAGAGTGGAGACCCTCAGCTCCCAGCTCCATCAGTGCCAGAAAAAAGTAAGTTCTGTCTATAACATGCATCAGGGGAGATGCTCCTATTGGTCGTTTGGCCACTTGGTTCTGAAATTATAAATATGCACCTGCATCTCTGATTTATACATCATTTCAAATGTGTGATAGCTACACATGCATGTGTGTGTTTTGTGGTGAGCACACTGAGAAAACAAATGACAGTATTTGCAGATCAGAGCTGCTGCTTACTATTAGGCTTGTCTCAGAGGCGATTCTAGGCTAATTTTACCATAATTTTTACCTTATCCTAACATGAGAGAACCTGTTTCTCAAACCTTAGATTTAGCATACAAAAGGATTAGTTAGATTTTACTGGTCCAAATGGAGTAAAGTATGTTTACATTATTTGGATTGACTTCCGATTACTCTTGAATCTGCTCATAATTCCTTATTTGCAGCTTTGGTTTTGAAATTGGCTTTTATTTTGAAAGTGATCATTGGGCACTATTCTTTTATGGAGAGTTGCACTCAGTGGATTCCTTTGCTATCACTCTAGTGTTGTGCAAAATTAAGCAGAATCTACTCAGTTGTAGTTTAAGACATGGCAAATCTCCCTGCCTGAAGAAAAAGTCACTCTGAAGGAGAATGTGGAACATCTTATATTTGATGTGCTAATTGGTTGTGGTCCAGGTATCTATGTACCTGTGCTGAAGTCAGAGAGAGTTGAGTAGGCTAAGCTAGTCAGATGGATGTAGCGCAGATGAGCGAAAATGAAAAAGATTGACTTTTTCATCAAGTTAGCCTGAGCCGTCCGAAAATCAACACCGATGCTCTGACATGGAACTATGAGTCTCCAAGGTCTAGCCCTGGTCCAGAGACTGCATCAGATAAGCCACATACAATCGACTCTGAGCCAGAGCCCAGAGAAATTAATAAAGGGGTTGAGGGGGGTTGTTTACATTTCAAAGACAGTGGTTAGACTAGTTTCATTGGCTAAGATACAGTAAAGCAAATAATATAACGTACTGCATTTACTGTGCTCAAGGCCACAACCATTCCAGAATATTGTTTTCAACTGGCCTGGCTTAAATGGGAAAAAAAAAAATAGAATATCAGAATAATCAATCCCAATCAATTAAATGTTAATATAACTCTTATCAAAGTTTCTTCATTGTTGTTGTAGATGCTGATGGCTGTAAGGATCTCTGTCGTGATCAGTATTACAGCCAGTCTGAAAGAGCCTCTGACTGAAGACACTACATATTTCAATTCAGCGTATTAATATAGCACCAATTCATAACATGTCATCTGAAGGCTCAAAAGTCATTTCAATCCAATCATAAATACATTTCAATTATCCTAGTTATCAAATAGTGCATCAAGTTCAGTTCATAATTCAAATTAGTTTAAAAAGTTTTCTATTAAAGGAAACTCAGCAGATTGCATTGAGTCGTTGACTTTACAGCAATCCCTCATACTGAGCATGCATGTAGCAACAGTGGAGAGGAAAAACTCTCCTTTAACAGGAAGAAACATCCAGCAGAACCAGAACCTGGCGTCATGCAAGCAGCCATCTGCCACGACCGACTGGGGACTTTTAGAAGACTGAGCAGATGAACAAACAGGAGAACTGATAATTAAAGGATCTGCCTCCCATTCTACTTTTAGAAATTCTACAAACCAACAGTAAACCTGCAGTCTGAGAGCGACATTCTCTGTTAGGAACATCTGGAACAATCAGATCTCAATGGGGCGTTGGTGGTGTGAGGAGTTCATCTTGTAACTGGTGGATTGTCAATTTGAGCCCCCACTCCATCCATCTCTGTTGTGTCCTTCCATTCAGCTCCATGATGATAAGCAAAGTGAAGTGGGACCTGATATGGTGCTTGTTTGCTTACTCAGATGGGCCAACATGAGTCTTTCTAGAGACAACTGTGGCTAGAGAAGTCGTCTTATTGTAAAGTTGTAGGTGCAATTCCAAGTTCCTCCTGTCAGTTGTCTGAGCATCTGCTCAGATTGGCACATATTGGACGTGTTCAGAGCTGCATTTTGACTTGGCATCTTCTTTCAGTGCAGTGAAGATGTATCCACTTCGTTGGTATAATTAGAGGCACTATCTCTTGTTGGGTAATCTATTATACTCCAACATTAGCCAGGTTCAGACTTATTTTTGCCTGGGGCACAGACACCGGATACACAAACTGCAGATCATACTTTACCTTGAATCCAATGTTTAATTGAACATTCAGTCTTTTACTTGCATGCATATGCTCCTCAATGCAGCGACTGGTACAGACAAAGAGAGACAAATACTGTGATGCTCGTCTTTTAATATACCTCTATGAGATTATAGGAATTCCAGCTGTGACTCCTCCATCTGAGGAGCTGTCATCAAAATAGGATAATACTGTGCATTCTAGGATTCAGAGTTTTTACCGGTCTCTCTTGTTCTGTGTGTAATTTAGTCCATCTTGTTCCTCCCATGACTGATCCCAACACAGTGAAGCACATAATACTGCATACTCTAGCTGGATCAGTGTTACTTCATGTCTTCTTTGAGCTTTTGAGATGTTAATCAGCTCATCAGACTCAATGCTACAGTTATGCCTCATAACTGTAACCAACTATCCAAAACCAGAAGGAATAATCATCCCAAAAGCAATCTATCTGCCAGGAAAGGTAGGGATTCTGGACAGGAAGCTTCTGTAAACTGATGCCAAGTGTTCCCCAACTACATACACCCGGCCAACCTTAAATGGTTAAAAACCATGATTCTTTGGGCCAGGCTACTGTCCTCCATTGCTTGCTGGCCCAGTCCTGATGCTTGTATGCTCATGCACACGTTTGCTGGTGAACAGCAGCACCCTGACTGGTCAGTGGCCATTTCTATTCTCCTTATTATTTAGAGGTGATATTAACTCTGTAACATAAGAATTTTAATAAAATAAACCTTCCAGTATTATTTGTCTTGTGAGGATCTCCACTCTTTTTTTTTCATTGCTGAAATTGAAATCTGTTTTTACTTATTGATTCATTTTTTTTATCTTCTCATTGTTAGAAAATGCTTGAGGAAGCTCGTTTTCAGGAGCTGGAGAGGATTCTGGACAGGGAGCGGGGCGATTGGCAGCAGAGAGTCAGTCAGAAGGAACATGAACTGCTAAATCTCAGAAATCAGGTGAACAGCCAGCTAGAAGACTATGAGAACCTTCTGGATGTCAAGCTGGCTCTGGACATGGAGATCAATGCTTACAAGAAGATGCTGGAGGTGGAGGAGGAGAGGTTTGGCTTCATGTGTGTTGTGCACCATGTGGAGATTGCTGATGTAGATAAATGTACCATGACTCCAGGATATCGCTTATCTTTTTAGGTTGCATGTGTCTCCCACTGCCTCCCAGCAGCACCCAGCTGTGCCTTACACTCATGAACGCATCTGGCACGGGGTCAGAGGGAAAAAACGGTGGTGTGAGGACACCTCAAGCAGCTCTCCTGCCTACAAAATGTCCACTAAATCAGAGGATGGGCCTGTGAATGTGGCAGAGATCCACATGGATGGAAAATATGTTAAACTCAAGAACAACATGGACACAGTAAGCCTGGATAACCTTTATCCTTCTCTTTTGGCTTTGTAATAAAATAGTCATGGTTCCAGGTTTTGCGGATAAAAAGAGCTGTTGCTCCTTTTCTGACAGGAAAATGTTCTGGAGGGAAAATGCAGTACACAATTTGTTGCAAGCTGTGATAGAAACTAGAACTTTGTGATCAGAAAATAAAGATGTTCTTGATGATGATTTAGGACATAATTCTAAATGTCTTTAAAAGAGTGTTCCCTTTGTTCTGAGCTGTATGTAAATCTTTGGTTTATGTAGAAATCAGTGTTCTAATTTGTTCTGCATCTCCAGGTGCAGCCCCTTGGTGGCTGGGTGGTTCAGCGGATATGCACAGAACCGGGAGATATCTCTTTTCAAATCCCCTCCTCCTGTGTCCTTGAGGGTGGACAGACACTCACAGTAAGCATCAACTCCAATTTCCTAAATGCTTTTACATTTTCAATGCAGGGCTTCAATTAGTTTAAATTTGTTGTGCCAAACAATAAAACCAAGTTTGCAGTCAGATCAGTTGTCAGTAAATGCCCTGAGTCAGGAGCACCAGTTTTCAGAAATGTTACTGTATTTAAAGCTCTCAAGTGTCTGGGTGTAGCTGCTTTGGTTAGGAACAGCACATCTTTGTAACTGCTCATCAGAAATGTAAGCCAAAATACTGCAACTGATGCAGCTGCATTACTGAAAATTCAACTTGCTCACATGAGATAACATAACTGAATTGGCAAGTTGGTTGCCAGCACAACAAAACCCCCCCACAATTTTTCCAGTAAATTCCTTCTTGATGAGAACAGAAATGAATTATTAGAAGATTGAAAGAGAAACCAAATAGTTAGTTGTTAATCAACAGATGTGTGTGAACTGTAGCATTACCCTCACAGGAGATGGAACAAAACTTACTTTCACACGTGAACAAAATTGTTGGTACTTCTCTGTTTATGAACGAAAAACCCACAAATGTCACTGAAATAACTTGAAACTGACAAAAGTAATAAAGAAATAAAAATGTACTTAAAATGAACCAATGAAAATCATACATTACTTTTGAACTGTGGTTCAACAGAATAATTCTAAAAAGACAAACTAATGAAACAGATCTGGACAAAAATGATGGTACCTGTAACTTAATATTTTGTTGCCCAACCTTTTGAGGCGCTCGCTGCAATCAGACGATTTCTGTAACTGTCACTGAGACCTCTGCACCTGTCCACAGGTATTCTGGTCCACTCCTCGTGGGCAAACTGCTCCAGTTGTCTCAGGACTGAAGGGTTCCTTCTCCAGACGACATGTTTCAGCTCCTTCCACAGATGTTCAACAGGACTTAGATCAGGGCTCATAGAGGCCGGGTCAGAACAGTCCAGTGTTTTGCTCTGAGCCGTTCTTGGCTGTTTTTAGCTGCTGTGTGTTTTGGGTCATTATCCTGTTGGGAGACCCATGACCTGCGACTGAGACCAAGCTTTCTGACACCAGGCAGCACATTTCTCTCCAGAGCGCCTTGATAGTCTTCAGATTTCATCATACGCTGCACAGATTCAAGACGCCCTGTACCAGAAGCAGCAAAGCAGTCCCAGAGCATAACCGAGCCTCCTCCGTGTTTAACAGTAGAGACAGTGTTGTTTTCTTGGTAACTCCTGTGAACATAGAGCTGATGTGCTAAAAAGCTCGTTTTGTCTCATCTGTCAGAGGACATTCTCCCAGAAGCTTTGTGGTCAATATGCATGGTGGCAAATTCCAGTCCTTTCCTCCTTGGTCGCCTCCCATGAAGTCCACTTTGGCTCAAACGGCGACGGATGGTGCGACCTGACACTGATGGAGCTTGACCTTTGAGTTCACCTTTAATTTCTTTAGAGGCTGTTCTGGGCTCTCTGGTCACCATTCCTATTATCCTTCTCCTTCTCTTCTATCTGTCATCAGTTTTCCTCCAGGGAGGTTGGCTCCAGTCCTCTGGACCTTTAAACTTCTGAGTAATTTGAGCAGCTGTCGTCACAGAAGCATCAGCTGCTTGGAGATGATCTAGACATAGAGATTTAGATCTTCATTTTTTTTTTTTTTTATGTCCATCTGAAAAAAATAGAATTTTGTAAAGTTCAAGATTTGTTTTATATATATTTTTTTGTCATTCATTTCAGGAAGGGAAACTAATATGTAGATTCATTACCCTCAGTTTCAGAAAATTAGAATATAAGAGCAGGAGAAAATATTTAAAACTTAAATGTCAGACTTCTGAAAAGAATGTTAATTTCTATGAACTCAATACCTGGTTGTGGCTCCTTTTGCATGAATTACTGCTGGTTCTACTGAGATTAAATTAAAGCCCAGATTCCTTTGATAGCAGCCTTCAGGTCATCTGCATTGTTAGGTCTGGTGTCTCTCATCTTCCTCATGACAATAATCTATAGATTCTCTGTGGGGTTCAAGTCAAGCCTGTTTGCTGGACAATCAAACAAAGGAACACCATGGTCATTGAATCAGCTTTTGGTACCTTTAGTAGTGTCCTGGTACCAAGACGTGCATCTCCATTAAGCTTGACAGCAGAAGGAAGCATGGAGTGCTCTAAAATGTCCTGGTAGATGGCTGTGTTGACTCTGGACTTCAGTAAACCCAGTGGACTAAAACCAGGTGATGTCATGGTGCTCTAGATCACTGTCTGGAAAGGTACAGAATCGACACTGCTGCAAACTCCAGTGTGACGGTTCCACACTCTTCCTTCAGACTCCGTTACCTTGATTTGCGAATGAAATTCAAACATTACTTTCATCTTAAAAGAAGACTTTGGACCACATAGCAACACCCCAGTTCTTTTTCTTCTTAGCCCAGATAAGATATGGTAACCCACTTACCTGGATAGTGCTGCTTGATGCGGTGATTCCAGCCTCAGTCCACTCCTTGTGAAGCTCCCCCAAATTCTTGAATGAATATCCACATAATTGTGTAGCCTACTGACCCAGACTGAGCAGCCATTTGAGGGCTCAGGAAACTGTTGCAGTTATTTGGAGTTAATTAGCTGGTTTAATTTATTTATATAGCACCAACACATCATCTCAAGGCACTTTACAAAAAAAGCCATTTCAGTTTAATCATCCATACATTCCAATTGATTTGACTTAACAAAGCATTAAGTTCAGTTCACTTTTAAAATTAGTTAAAAAAAATTAACTAAGGAAACCCAGCAGAGCATTGAATCATTGTTTTGCAGCATTCATCCCTCACTAGAATGTAGCAACAGTGGACAATCGCTTGCATTGTGGTGTTAACTTTACAGCAATCTGTCATACTGCACATGCATGTAGCGACAGTGGAAAGGTAAAACTCCCATTTAACAGGAAGAAAACTCCGGCAGAACCAGAACCAGGCTCATGATCTGCCACGATCAACTGAAGACAGAGGAGTATTTCTAAGTTAAAGAAAAGTAAAAAGCTAATAGCAGGCTTGGGAGAAGGTTTAGTTGTTGGGAGTTGTATCTCAACCAATCTCCCTCTAACCTCCTCCAGCAAGGTGTCGCAGCTAAACAGAATGCCAGACCAGATATAGCCTTGATGGCATAGGTGTCAAACTCCAGTCCTCGAGGGCCACTGTCCTGCAACTTTTAGATGTGTCTCTGCTTTAACTCACCTGAATCAAATAATTAGGTCACCAGCAAGACTCTGGAGAACTTGTCTACATACTGAGGACCTAACTGAGTCATTTGATTCCTGTGTGTTGGACCAATGCAGGACAGTGGCTTTCGAGGACTGGAGTTCGACACCCCTGTTCCATGGAGAGAAAAACACTGAGATAAAACATAAAGTTAACATTTTAAGTAACTGCTACTTTCTTCTTCTACTACTCTCCAACTTTCTTTATTGGCTGAGTAAGGAAAAGTGGTCAGTTTGTCCTTCAGCAGCCTGTAGCAACGTAACTACAAAGCTGGTTCAGGATAACCTAAGCCCTTGGAATGAGGCATGAGTGAGGCAGGGAGAACAGTCTTTCCAGACTGTATTCACCCTCGCCTTACACGCTACTTCCCCCTACTCCCCCACTCGACTGAGGAAACATTACTGTTTTTAACTACAAGAGCAGCATTTTTAACAATGAATTTCCAATCTTTAAACCATTTTACAATTTTCAACTTTTCAGAGACATTGAACTGGACCAAAACTACAAGAAATAAAGGCTTGAAATATTTCTCTCACTGTAATCTAGATGAGTTTTACTTTCTGAAATGAGTAACAAAAATTATTTAACTTTTTCACAATATAAATTTTCTAGATGTACATGCAAGACTGTTCCTTCTACAACAGAAGGAACAGTCTGTTGTTCCTTCCTTCAGGATAGTGACAGAAGTGTCACTATCCTGACACAAGTGTGGTAGAATTAGCATTTGTTTTCTGGTCTGGCTGTTCAGTGGACTTGCCAAGGAGTGTTGATGTCCTTCACCCAAAAGCTGTCAGCTTCTATTTTGTGTCATTTATAGTTTGTACTCAAGTTGTAAGCTGTTTCCCATTTTGCATTTTAACTGAATGCCACTGTTATTTGCTTGCTAAATGTTACTATGGCTAAATCCACAAATATTTTATACAGAGCTGAACTTTGCACTTGTGTGTGTTCTTGTTAGATCTGGGCATCAGAAGCAGAGGAAGAAGCTGAGTCAGGAGACCTGGTGCTAGAGGATCACAGGACCTGGGGGCCTATTAGTGATGTCCGGGTTGTACTTCTAAATCCCGACCATGAAGTAACTATACAAATATGAATCATTTAATAGTTAAATATTGTACTCATTATGCCTTTATCCATTGGGGTTAACAAAACTGGGTCTAAATATTTCCAAGGTTGATGTGGCCCTATCTGATCTTTTTTCTGTTATCTTTGCAAGCGTCATTTCTGTTGACTCACTTTGCCAAAGAGATAAAACATTTGTTTTAAACCTGAAACCTTCAATCCAGTTTACTCTCCCATCTCCCTTTCATTGTGTAACTCAATGAGTTGGTAGAAAACTTCCATTGTTATTGACATTATTGATGTCATTGCTTCTATTGAAGTGAAGACCGTGTCTAGTAGGAAGAAGTCTCTGTGGAAAAGTGCTCCACTAGTAAGGAGTGAAAGTGGAAACTTCCATCCGTTTTTGAGCGCCTTCGGACATAACAGCTCCACTTTTTAGTAGCCATCCTCTTCTCAAGTGAAGTATGTTAGTGCGACTTAGCCCTTAAATTAGCCGGTGTATCAGCTGGGGCAGGAGGGGGGGGGGAGTGCTATTTGCTTGATGGTGTGCTCTAATTGGAGAATATGAATTACATATAAAGATAACCTACGTAGAATGATAAACTGCTCTCTGATTCGTCTGTTTTTGAGCAGAGAAACGAGCTAAACGCTTATGAGCAGAGCTTTTGATACCAACTCTTGACATTCACACGGCCTCATCAGTGCACTTCTAGTTCAAGTCTACTCAGCATCCCCAGAACCAGAACCAAACATGGAGAAGCAGCTTTCAGTTTTTATGCACCACTAATCTGGAACAAACTTCCAGAAAACTGCAAAACAACTGAAATACTGATTTCCTTTAAATCAAGGCTAAAACACATCTGTTTAGAGCTGCCTTTGATTAATGAAAAGTGGAATATTGGCTAATATTGCCACTGTATTGTAATATTTTTTTTTTGTTTGTGTTATGTTTTTATCATTTAAAGCAATTTGAACTGTCTTGTTATGGAATTATGTGATACAATTAAGCTTGACTGCAGTACCCTTTTTTTTAAAGGAGGTTTCTGAGCACAGTGTGTGCATGCATCGCAGGAGAGATGAAACTGAAGTAGAAGTTAAAGAATTCCCCACTGGGAGTGATATCCACAGCTTTAAAAGACAGGTAAATTAAGTGAGCATACTGTTGAACCAGGAAATATCCCTAACACAGTAGAGAGCATTGAAAACCTAAATGTGTAAAATCTTTCTCTCTTCTGACCTGCTGAAGCCGAAGAGAAAGAAGTTTTAAGTATAGACACTGTTCTGTAGGTGAGGAGGGTACTTCACCAAGAGAACTGTTTGCTCTCTGCATGTCTGTGTCATGTGATCCTATGTCTACAGGCATGGCTTATTAAAAACATACTCCTCCCTTTTTGATTTAAAGGAAGTAGAGCTCTGGCTTTAATGGAAAACTTGTCATGAAAGTGCAAAATTTTCTTTCAAATTTAACTTGAGTCTAATGTTGAATATGTTATGTTTACACTCTCTTTTTGAACATATATTATATATCATTATGAATTGCTCTTTGATATTTTGCCTGAAGGAAGAGTTTTCCACCTTTTTTTTTTCTCACCCACATACACACAGGTGTCTGGATTCAGATGTTTTAGATACACTCTCAATTCGGCTGTCATTGCCACTAAATGCATGCTGTATTACCATGTAATGTGTACTTTCCGTTGAAGTTATAACTTATTATTATACATGCATATGTTGTTTGTTGTTGAGGATTCTTGGTTTTGTTTTTTTTTTCTCTTTCCTGAGGTCCCAAGGCAGACTTCAAGGGTGTTGACTTGTTTTATCTCTATGCCTTTTTCTCTCCTATCTCTTTTTTTCTATTTAAACCTTTCACCATCTTTCTCTCTTTCCCAACCCCATCCCCCTTTTTCTTCCTTTTTCATCTTTGTGTCCATTACATTGGAAATAAACCCAAAGCAATTTTTAATAAAGTTTCATATCTATCGATACACACACACACACACACACACACACACACACACACACACACACACCAAGGGAAACATCATGCAAATCTGTTGGGCTTTACCTTGACATTCAGATGACAATTCTGAGTGCCACACTGCCGGACAGGACACGTTTAAAAAAAAAAAAAAAAAAAAAAGTTTTCTACCTTGATTGATGACACCTGCTCTGGTTAATTTTTTTCCAAAAACATTAAGCGATTGTAGCCCCTTGTTCCTATTGTCCTGTTTACTTTAACAGGCTCACAAGACCACATTACTTTAACATGCAACCTATGACATACCAAACGAGTATTTTTCAAATGCTTATGTATATGTGCCATGTCTGTAAATCATCTGGGGCTTCTGATTCTTTGTTGGCACTGCTACTGTGAACTTTGTAAAATGGCCAGTGATAACCAAAATATCCCTGGTGTCATGGCTGTAAGGTTTGAGGGATACGTAGTCCATTCAGACCAATTGCAGGAGAAAAGTTGTTTTTTCGTTTAGTCATTGGCTGCTCCTAAGCTTTGAACATTTTTCATATTACAATTTTTTGATTTGTATCTGTTTACAGTGAAAAGAATTGCCCCAAGCACTGAACCTTATGGTAATTTACAGGTAATCTTGGACAGTCAACAACTGCAGGTATCTGGTTAGGGATCATAAGCCAAGTATTTCTACAGTCTAGCTCTATAATAGATGCATCAGATAATCTGGTCTTGGACCAGTAGTTAACAGCTAGTCCTTCACTAGATAATGCAATCATTTTTAATATTGCAGAATTGAGTTACTGATATAAATGAACTCTTCAACAATATTCTCATGGGTCTGTATATGTGTAATGACATGTGTATTTAACTGATCTTGTGTAATAGCGGACAGTGATTTATAGTAAGTGCATTAATGTTTTGACTACAACTGGGTGGGCTGTAAACTGCAAAAACACACAAATACAGGTTGCAGCAACAGATGTGGCTTAACCAATATAACATTGCATTGAGCATTTAAAATAGGTTTTTTTGGTGTGTGATAGAAATTTTATTTTGCGTATGTTATTTGTTATTGGGGTGGTTTTTATCATTACCTCCTTTACATATTTTGAGCAAATTCTGAAGATCTCAAAAATAAATTTTCCTCCAGCTGAACAGAAAAATTAAACAATTGTGGTTTGAATACAATATCTCCATCTTCAAAGACTTTGCCACTTAATCAGTTGATTTGTGATGGTCAGATTGTTTTCTTACTGAAACCTGGCTACAGTAAAAGGTTTGTTAGTATAAATTAGTCAACTCATAATTATTTAAATTTTGCCATTTCTCAAAATATTGACCAAGGTGAAGAAGCAATCATTTTGCAATTAGATTTAATTATAAATCATTGGCCAATTGAAAGCTCCAAATCTAACTCTTAGTTTTTCTCATACAAACTGCAAAGCATTAAAACTGCCTCCATTTTGTATCGTCCACCAGACCCTTACTCTCAATCAGTTCTCAGATTTCTTATCTGATTTAGTGTTAAACTGATAAGGCCAAATTAGTAAGGGAGTTTAACATTCATATTGACACTAAAAGTGATAGCCTAATGTAGTCTTAAGTGTTATCTTCCTTTGGCTGTGCTTAAAACCTCTGTAGACCTACACACTCGTCTTTATACTCTCTAAAGTAATAGTGTCGAATAGCTCTGAGTGAAGCACAGGTGAGGCTTTTATACAGCTACTGTATTAAAATGAGTTTGAGAAGCTGTCAGAAAGGCTATGTGGATAAGAACTGTTGTGACTGGGGCCTATCATGATTACTGAAGTGATCCTTTTTTTTTTTTTTTTTTTTTTTTTGGCACAGTATCTGTGATGATAAAGATTTAGTAAACCTTCACGTGTTAGGATGTCTGACCCTTCATCTCATTGGTTTTGTGGGAGAGACATCCCATAAAGTATTCCAAATCTAAGTCTTTTAGGGTGCTAATTTACAAATCTAACCCCAAAAAGTCAACATGCCGTTCTTCTTAAAGCTGCAGTAGGTAACTTTAAAAGAAAAAAAAAGGCTCTTTTTTTTCTTTTTTTTTTGCATGTTTGTTAAAACTGTCGCTATGTCCTGACAGGTATGAGCAGTGACTGGTTGTTTCTGACCGGTAGCAGATGGCAGTAGGACCACAGGGAGGAGGCAGAGGAGCTCAATTATTTATTTTTTTTTTTTTTTACAGATTATCTGTCTCTTATTTTACTGTCAGGACGTAGTGACAGTTTTAACAAATATGCAAAAAACATTTTTATAAAAGTTATCAACTGTAGCTTTAAAGTTCAGTTCAAGTTCTGGTCCCCAAATGTTTTCTGTTGCATTCTCATTACCAGTTTCCTCACTCAATTCATTATCATGATGTGATGTGTGCATTTGTTAATACTGTGTATAAACTGTTAACTGCCATGCAAATTTTTACATGTTTCTTTTGCCCACAGGACCAGTCAAAGGAAGTTAGCTGTGCTGTCATGTGATACTTGTCTTGCTGTCTTCAGGTCCACCTTGGAAAAGAATCCCCAGATTCAGTTTCAATTACAAATTTAAGCTTATGTCACAGTTGTAGATTAGCTTTTACTGTGATGAATGCTGCACTTGAACAAGACAAGATTTGATGTAAGAGAAGTGTTGATTTAATAAAGTTTTTCTAAGCAAACAGTCTGAGACAGTTGGCTTGTAATATGTTAATGCTGACACCTTTGAGAAATATGAGGATGTTCCAGAGAAGAATTAGATAAATCCTGATACATCCATCTCAAACAAACCCATCACAGATCGGATGCCATCTGGGGAAAATTCTGACAGTCAAGCTGTAAACTATGAACACAGGTTCTGTTTTATAGCCTTCCAGACTGTATAGCACAATTTTTATCATTCTCTAACACATGGTTGAGCATATTTGCATATTTGCCCACCCTCAGCCTCACTTTGACTACCTTTAGCCCAGGTAGGCCATTCTTTATCTGCATCTTTGACCCTCTCAGCTTAAAACTTTGGCTTCAAATCCAAACAAACCTCAGATCTAAGGTGTTATCGCACTAACAAGATTAGTGAAAAAAAATTCTGCAGAAATTCTGATTTAACTTGATCGAGAAAAAAACTCGGATGTGCCCAGCTTATGTTTGTGAAGTATTTTTAGTGTTTGCAGTAACAGCTCACTAGGCAGGCAGGCTGCAACTTGGAAACATTACAGTCTCTTAGCTCCCCCTACTGACCCAATAAGACTATACAGTTGTCAATGGCTGCTGCTCATTCACACATGCCAAATTAACATCTAAAACACTAAAAGTGCACGAAGAACCTAAAACAGAAGCTGGCTGGCTTTGTGATTCTGTACAGCAGACATCCAATCAGTCAGTGGTGCCCCTGAGGGGGGGCCATGGCCCCTCCTAAAGAATCATGTTCAATTCAAACCAATGAAGTCATCTTCTTCAAACCTAATAAATACATTACATATATTTTTCTTACTTTATTTTTTTTCTAGCTAGGCCATCCCAAAATTTTTACTGGCCTGGTCTGGCCACACGTATGAAAATATTCTGGGGGTGCCACTGCAGACAATAGATGGAACTTGGTGCATGGGAGTTTGCCCAACCAATCTACATGTGCTCTGTGAACTTGGAGAAGGTGTTCGACCAGGAGTATGGCATACAAGGCCCTTTGATACGAGCTGTTCAACTGTATGACCAGTGTCAGAGCTTGGTCCGCATTGCTGGCAGTAAGTCGGGCTTGTTTCTGGTGAGAGATGGACTCCGCCAAAGTTGCCCTTTGTCACGATTCTGTTCATAACTTTTATGGACAGAATTTCTAGGAGCAGCCAAGGTGTTGAGAGGATCTGTTTTGGTGGCCTTTGGATTGTGTCTCTGCTTTTTGCAGATGATGTGGTCCTGTTGGCTTCATTAGCTCGTGATCTACAACTCTCACTGGAGCAGTTCACAGCCGAGTATGAAGCAGCTGGGATGAACATCAATACCTTCAAATCCGAGGCCATGGTTTTAAGCTGGAAAAGGGTAGAGTGCCTCATCTGGGTCGGGAGGGAGGTCCTGCCCCAAGTTGAGGAGTTCAAGTATCTCAGGGTCTTGTCCACGAATGAGGGAAAATGGAGTGTGTGATCAATAGATGGATTGCAGTGATGCAGGTTGCTGTACCAGTCTGTTATGGTAAAGGGATTGCTGAGTCAAAAAGCAAAGCTCTTGATTTACCGGTCGATCTACGTTCCTACCCTCATCTATGGTCATAAGCTTTGGGTCATGACCGAAAGAATGAGATCATGGATACAAGCAGCCAAAATGAGTTTCCTCCGCAGGGTGTCTGGGTTCTCCCATAGAGATAGGTTGAGAAGCTCGGTCATCTGGGAGGTACTCAGAGTAGAGCCACTGCTTCTCCACGTCAAGAGGAGCTAGCTGAAGTGGCTCAGGCATCTGATTAGAATGCCTCATGGACACCTCCCTGGTGAGGTGTTCCGGGCACGTCCCACTCAGAGGAGACCTTGAGGACTATGGACTATGTTTCTTGGCTGGCCTGGGAACTCAGAGGAGCTGGCCCAAGTGCAGAGAGAGGGAAGTCTGGGTCTCCCTCCAGCGACCTGACCCTGACCTGGGTCAGGTCGCTGCTACCCCCGCGACCTGACCCCAGATAAGCAGAAGAAAATGGATGGATGGATGGATGGATGGATGGATGGATAGAGTCACATGAAACACATAGATGGGTAGGCAACATGGGGTAAAGTACCCCAGTCGCCCCATGGTGACAAATGGGTTCTATTATCATCCTTGGTGTTTAAACTTCTCTAGCTGATAATTCATCATCTTCTTTTTTATTGTTAAAGTGTTTTAACGGCAAGTAAAAAACAAGAATATGCATTGATTTATCCTGCATTCTTATTGCTGCAATATCTGCCACACTCCATGTGCTGGGCAAAATGAAGTTAGTACAGGAACAGTGCTAACTTCATACAGGAATATCTGAGACATTCCAGTATAACATGTTTGTTTTATATTTCTTAAATGATGATTGCTATATTCATGTTAAAATTATATATGCTGGGGTAAGATGCACATATAAAGTATTGAGCATTGAGCCCAAAATAAGCAGAAGCAGTATGTACAGCGTATTGTTTGTGCTTGGGAGTGAGGACAAAGGCAAGCAGGGTGGGGTAGAGACAGGATATGGAGTTTTTCTGTTGTCCAAAAAAAGATTTCGAAAGTACTGTGGCTCAAAGGTCAGTGTGTGGGTCGAAGGAATTCCAGGTGGTTGTAGGTTGAACAAGAAACAAGTCTCTGTATGGTCAAAATTAAACGAAGGCTCTGTATAGTTTTAATTTGTGAACAGACAGCCCAGTGTCAGGAGCATCCAGCAAAAAAAAGTTTTTTTTTTTTCTGACACATTGTTTTTAGGTGAAATGATTGGATTGATTTACTTTTTTGCTAAAGAGGAAATTGTTCTGCTCCACCTGCCACTAGTGAGCACCTCTACAAAAGTTTGGGAAGCTGCTGAGAGCAAGCAAGTAGGAAGGTTTTAGCTTTTAGCTGTGCTAAAAGTATTTTTCTATGATGAAATTTAAAAAAAAACCCTCAAAAGGTGTTGCACACTTCAGTCTATTGGTAATTATATTAACAATCAGCATTATCAACTGCCAGGCCTTTGTCAAGATCCAAAACATGAGGTATTAAAGTCTTAGCACCTCTAATCAAGTCTTCTCATATCTCTGGTGGTGAAACGGGAAGGCTTTTTTTTCTTCAGGTTACTGAAGAAAAAAAGTAACACGACACAACATTAACCTGTTGTTTAGGGTTCTCATATTGCTACTATCTGCCGTGACTCATAACTTCTGGCATCCAGTCAACACGTGGAGTCCCAGCTGTTTCATTAGGTTTCAATAAGTGACATTATGAAATCATAAAAAACTGAAGAAAAAGACCACATCTATTCCTAGTCCAAATTTAGTATAAGAGCTTTTCACTAAAACACAAAAACCTCTACATAGGTCTTGTTTTGACCTATGCTGAAGGGGCTTCAGCCATATTTGGAATGTCGCCTTGAACTCGAGCTAGATGTCTTCAGAGTTCCTCCTTTTCCATCTCACCTCACTGTTTAGGTGTGGTCTGCTTTAAAAAAACACCTTAAAACTTCTGGCTCCATATGATGCTATTACCATGACATGTCATTTTCCTTCTTTGCTGTTTCCTAAATTTTCGGACTCGATGCAATAAATTTGATCTAAAATTCTGAAATGTGTTAGAAGGAGAATGAACAACACTTTGAAAAGCAGTTGCACTGTTCTGTCTTCAGCTGAACACATAAATAATGCAGGTAGTGTCAGTTTGCTTTCTCTCAGGTTTCTGCTACTTACATTAAAAGCTAAGATAACATAGCAAAACAATTTGTTTTCATAATGATATAAAATAAAATCAAACATTTACTTAAACTGCAGATCCTTAAACCAATGTTTAAGACCAATGTCTCATCTCAATCTTCACATTTGTTAACTTTATCTTTTCCCTTAAGTTTAAGTTTTTGTCTGTCTGTGGCTGCCTGTCCTTGATCTGCCCAACAGCAGCCTTCTAAACCTACTGAGCTGTTATTGTATCTCTCTTTTAGTTTGATTTATTGTCTCTCTGTCTCCTCATCTACCAGTTAGGCCATTCAGAGGTAATCTCAAATGTCTCTGGGGCTGTTGGATGCTTTTTTTGTCCACATAGGCCAACACACAACCAGGGCTGCAGTGATGTGCACATGTTTGGAACCATACCTGTTTGCATCAGCTGCACATCACTGTCCACCTCATACGTCTTTGGGAGTGGGATTATGCAGTTTGAGGTTTTCCTTGACATGAACATTTAGGTCCAAGCTTTGCAAGAGCAGACTTAAAGTGATACAGTAATATCACACAATGTTGTCAAGTTACACATATTTGTATGAGTTGAGAATTTAGCTTTGTCTTTGTCGACCTATATTGATTATGAAGGGCAAAATGAATAGTATGTGCAAAAGCATGCTGCTAAGAGATTTTCTGTGTGCACATAACTTGTGTGGTCTTGAGGGTATAAATTTAATTAATTTAACTGATCATCACAAGTGAACTGCATGTTTGATTCAAATGCTCATCACTAATATGAACACACTTTGATGAAGTTAAATGATTTTAAAAGGAAAACAGAAAAAAAACTAAACTAGAAAAGTCAGGAGTGTCCTGCATGTCCTTGTGGGAATTAGAAATCTGTCTGTCTGAAATTGGTCTCCTCCTCTTCAACCTCCTCCTTCTCTCAGATGGGTGTCTTTTTTACTGCTGGAAATCATGTTCCCAACGGGAACATGATTTTTCGCCTGACAACAGGAAATGGGCGAAACCTTGCCCGAAATTATGACTGCAGCAGTTTGCCATGTGAAGGAAGCCACTCCTGATAGCAACGGTTCTAGGTTTCCTGTTGTGGCTCAGCAGTCAGTTTGGCCTCACTGACAGGAAGCCTGAGAAATGCTGGATTTGGAGCTTGTCACCTCTTTATATTACAAAAGATTTTACCTTTGAACTGACATAAGTAAGTATCTACCTGTGACTTATTACCCTCCTGTGAGCTGTTGTACTCCAGTCTTTGAATGAGCACAGTGTATTTGGTAATACCAGTCCTTAATGCACTTTAGGTCTTCTTGTTTTAGCAGATTCTAGATGATGTCTCCTCAGTGCATTTCTTTAGTTCAACACCTTCCTTGATGCATGTCAGTTCAGTACTTTAACAACTTAAACGCATCACTCTACCACAAGGATGTATTTTGTGATTGTATTGGAGAATGTTGTTTTGTTGTTTTATTGTCCCTTAATCTATTTGGTGGTAGAAAGTCAACAGTGGCTCAGGGGTAAAGCATGCAACCCACGTACGGAGGCCTCAGTCTGTATGCGGCTATCATAAGTTTGAGTCCTGGCCTGTTGACCTTTGTTGTATGTTTTCCCCCTCTCTCACCCCTTTCCTCACTATAAACCACAAGAGCTGGAAAAATCCTTAAAAAAAAAAAAAAAAAAAAAGGAAAGAAACAGAATGTGACACTGTGTGGAACACTCCGAAGCACAACTGTTTGTGATTTGCCACTACATTTTATATATATATATATATATATATATATATATATATATATATATATATATATATATATATATATATATATATATATATATATGCTGTAATTACTATAAATAAATTGTAAATAAATTCCCGTAATTCTTGTAAATAGATGACAAATCTTGCAGACACTGTTGTGTATGGTTTTTTCCCTATGCAGAAAGATTTTATAAAACAGCCAAAGGCAGTAAGGCAGCTAATTTGAGATGAGCACTCTGGGTCTGGTTTTGGGAACAAAGGTCATTATACGGCTTGGGGCCAACATTATCTGGTCTTGGAGAGCCTTTGAAATTTTCTGGTCTTGGACCAGCCCTTTTTTATTTTTATTTTTTTAATATTGCAGTTATGATTTCATCTGTATTTCACAAGCTGCACACAATTTCTAAACTTACTCAAAGATTGAGCAAGTTTGCAGGTCTAAGAAATTTATTTTGTATCAATCAGTCATATCATTTGAAGAACATACTACTTGCAGGGGCGTGGCCTGCTGCTGACCCTGTGCTTTCTATGACTGAATGTGTGTGAGTTTTTGTGTGACTTATGAATAGTCAGTCATTCCCAGTGCATCTTAACCAAACTAAATGAAAACATCTACCTATGGCAAACAAAGTGTTTTATTCTATGCACAAATTGTTGATATTGTGATTGTATGAAGGTGTTTTATTTTATGGCTGGAGAACCGCAGGAAAATTTCCATCCTGGTGGATAATAAAGTTTTATCTTATCAAACAACACTAGAGTACAAAAACTCTAAAAAACAAAAACTGATTTTCTTCTTTGAAAATTAGCTGTTTTTTGTTTCTTCTTTACCCTGCTAATGTAAGAGGAGATCATAACCATATCAGTGAAGACTACAATCTTCATAATGACTCCAGTCCTCACCTCTCACTTACCTTCACCTAGTCCCAAATCTATGGAATCTCACAGAAGCTGTCCTTCTTGCTTCATCACACACCCTTAGCATAACATCCGGCAGTTTATCTACTGCCCTTTAGAAGACACCATACAGTGCCTTTAAACAGTTCTCATCCCTTTTTATTGTTATTACAAATCAATTATGATCAATAAAATGTCGCTTTTTTGACTAAAAAATTAACAAAAAAAAACTTTAATGTCAACATCAGAACTAATTTCTTCAAAAATAAAGAAAATGAAATAAAAATATTTAACATAAAACAAATGATTGCATAAATATCCAAACCCTTTAAGAGACAGTGTCTGAAGTGATTGTGGTATAAAGACAGCTGGGTCTGGAAGGTCCATTCACTGGTTCATCAGTATTTCTGGCTACCATTACAGCATGAAGACTAAAGAACACTCTGAACAAGTCACAGAAAAGGTTATTGAAAAGTAAAAGTCAGGGAATGGATATAAAAAATCTCTAAGGAAACTAAACATCCCCCGGAGTTAAGTTAAATCTGTCTTCAAGACATGGAAGGGACATGTAAGTCTGCCTATACCAGGCCGTCCTCACAACCCAATGAAGAAGGACCCAAGCAAGAGAGGACACCAGGTCACCATGACTACGCTGAAGGAGTTACAAGCTTCAGCAGCTGAGATGGGAGACACTCTGCAGACAACAACTGTAAACCCGGGTTCTTCACCAGTCAAAGCTTTATGGAAGAGGCAATGAGCAAGCCACTGTTGAGGAAAACTCACATCAAGGCGCCACTGGAGAGTGCCAAAAGGCACATGGGAAGAGACTCCATGGTCAAGTGAAAGAAAGTTCTTTAGTCTGATGGAGCTTTTTGACTATCAGACTATGTTATGTTATGTTATGTTATGAGTCAAACACAGGATCACCACTGTGAAGCATGATGGTGGCAGCATCATACTGGAAGGACACTTCTTGGCAGTAGACCCTGGAAGGCTTGTAAAGACAGAATGTAAAATAAATGCAGCATAAACAATTTGGTTCCATCTGCAAAAGAACTTCAGATTCTGAGAACATTTATTGTCCAGCTATTCAATTCAGTTTTTTTGCGCTAAATCACATTGTATAGTACCTTAAGGCACTATACAAAAAAGTCAATGACAATGGGTCTGCATCCAGCTAAAGAAACACAGAAATGGTTTGAAGACAACAAGGTGGATGTCCTGGAATTGCCAAGTCAAAGCCCAGACTTCAATCCGATTGAGAATTTGTGATTGGATCTAAAAATAGCTGTTTACAGCCGATTCCCACAATCTGAGAGCTGGAACAGCTTAGCAGGAAGAATGGAGTAAAATTGTCCATATGTGCAGCCTGATTGAGACCAATTCATACAGACTGTAATGTGATTGCAGCCACCGGTGCATCTACTAAATACTGATTTGAAGGGGGTGAATATTTTTTACCCAATAAAGCCAAATTTTGTTGATCATGACTGATTTGTTAAAAGCAATAAAAAATGGTAAAGCATCCGAGGGTGTGAATACTTTTTATAGGTACTGTATCCACTTCTAACTTCGTCATTCACTCAGGTCAGCCTTTCATTTTAAGATGGCTCAGTTATTTGCTCACTGAGACACCGTCTTCTGCACAGTAATTAATTGTAAGAGTCTCCAGGTTAACCTCACCACCAGCACCGGAGTGGGACTCATTTTCTTCCCTGGAGTTTCATTCCTCAGACTGGCCACTGGAGATGACGACCTATCATTATTAAAATCATGTAATTATAATCTTACATGTTAAGTCTACATCTGTAAAGCCTTGTAAATTACTCAACTAAGTTTTTTTTTGCCTTCTTCTGGTTTCCTGCCATGATTCTAATACATATCAGCGCAGAGCTCTGCCCAGCAGCATGACTCCATTGCTCACCAGTGTAAAACCGACATTAGCGTGTGAATGCTCATAGTGTTTAAAGCCAGCTCGGAAAAACATGCACTAACATGCATGTTATCAACAAATTAAACAGTTGTATGGACTGAAAAAAGTGCAGGGGACATGGGGGGGTCTGCCCAGTGCCGAGACTGGACATCAGCCAGATTAAAGAAAAGAAAAGATAAAACTTGTAGTCCTCAAGTCAGACCAGCCCATCTGGATATGTCCAGATGGGCCAATCCTGGTCTGCTCACCGTCAGATTCATCCACACTTTTATTCACATTTTACTTGAACTCAATAATTCGGAAAACTTTCAATGATGCTGGGTTATTTTGCAGTATCTCTTTCGTTATACTGCTGGATGGCATACTTTTTGTCTTCTTTATTTATCTGTTTCCAGTTCCTTTTAATGTCTCTGTCCCATTGAAAAGATTCTTGGCCCAGTGGCTGATAAGCGGAATTCGAAACCTAGAATATTCACTTGAAAATGTGCTTTGTGTGTGAAATTAAGAAAATTATGGACAACCCTCACCATCCTCTTCATGACACTGTCATTGAAAAACAGTAGAGTCAGAGGCTTCCTCAAATTTGTTGTAAAACGGACCACGACAGGATATTTCCTGCCCACAGCCATCAGCATCTACAATAACTCTTTTATGAAATGAGTTACAACAACATTTAATTTCCCTTTGGGATCAGTAAGGTATATATTGAATATTTTCAACTATTGGTTAACTATTTATTCTGACTAATAATTCTAAATGGTCATTTTTCAGCTTTAAAGAACAAACATTAAATGTGTGTCATATGATGTTCCGTAGTTCTCTCCAAATCAAAGACAAGTGAAAATGACACTACCTGGCCACTGTTTCCAGTTCCAACATGTCTCAGTAAGAATGTTTCAAAATCATTCAGCAATAATTTGATGATCTGAGAACAGCTTCTATTACCTGCACTCTAGATTTTTACTTCCTTGTTATGGAGACTCAACAGTGAAGCGTCTACAAGAAGGGACAGAGCAGACTGTATTTCTTGAAGAAGCTAAGATCCTTCAAGGTTTGTAGCAACATACTGCAGATCTTCTGTAAGTCTGTTGTTGGGAGTGTCATCTCCTCTGCCATCATCTGTTGGGGCAGCAGCAGCATCAGAGCCAGGGACCTAATTAGCTCAATAACCTGATAAAGAAGCCTGGTTCTGTTCTTGGGACGACTGTGGAACATCTGGAGATGATGATGCTAAGAAGGATTTTGCATAAAATCAAGAAAATTATGGACAACCTTGATGACACTTCATGACACTGTAATGGTGTCTTCAGGCAGAGGCTTCTTCAAATTCATTGTAATACAGACCACTACAGGACGTCTTTCCTGCCCACAGTTAACACCATCTACAATAACTATTTAATAAATGATATACAACAACATTTAATTTCCCTTAGGGCTCAATAAAGTATTTTTGAATTGAATTGAACCTTCAAATGTTTTCTATGTGAATATGTGTTGTCTCTGTGAATCTAACTCAGCCTGCTCTCTTTGTATTCTGTTATACTGAAGCTGTTTGGATCAGTTCAGTACAGATTAACAATCAGCCAATAAAAACTAGGCCAGGGTTCTGCAATCTTTATGATCCAAAGAGCCATTTTGTCCTCAGGCAGTTCATTGAGAGCCACAAATATAACCTGACCTTTGGAAAGAAGAGGACTTATAAGTTTTGATATTTACTAAATTTGCTGTCAGCCTTGAAGAACCCCCATATTATTTCTATATTTAGGCTTTAATTTAAGAAAAACAAAAAGAGGATACTTTTTACTTTTTTCTTCTTCTGTGGGATATTTGTGAAAAACTTTGCTAAAAAAAAAAAAAGCTGATAGTTTCCAACATAATGAGAAGAAAAATTGATCAAAAATATTACTGATACTTCTAGTATCATTAAGTTGTGGATTTTTTTTTTTTTTTTTTTTTTGGGGGGGGGGGGGCTCTATTGGCTTTTATTTGATAGTTGAGTGACAGGAAAATGAGACAGGGAGAACACATTTGGTAACGGTAAACAGGCTGGGACTCAAACCTGTGACAGCCGGAATATGGGTGGTGTATTCGACACCTGCACATCAGCAATACCCATGTTGTGGAAATTTAATGCAATTATTCCACAAAAAACTGAAAAACTATTAAAAATGCTTTTATTTTTTTATTCTGTATTTAGAGACATTACTTGTGCCAAAACTTTCTCTAGCTGAAAAAAAACAAAACTGAAATCATTGTCTTTGGACCTAAAAAGGAACGATCTAGAGTCAGAGCATAGCTTCCGTGATTACAGCTATATATATATATATATATATATATATATATATATATATACACACACACACACACACACACACACACACATACATACATATATATATATATATATATATCTGCTCTCAGGATGCTGAGGCAATAGTTTAAAGGACGTTTAGTCAAAGGCTATCAACCACAATAGGTTGTCAAAAACTGTTTTATTAGCTGAAATAAATACTCCATTACATGCAAGGTCAAAACACTTCAAAATGCTATAGGAAGTCTGGTGAATAGTGTAAAACCTATAGCACACACTCACAGCAGCTTTTTGACGATTTTAGATTCACACTTGTTTAAAAAAAAAAAAAAAAAAAAAAAAAAAAAACACACACACACACACAAGCACTGAAACATTTCCTCCAATCTGACGCAGAACATCTAGCCCAACATGTCCAGCAGCCTTACACGCACAGAGTGAGGCTGCATCCATCACTCAGGCTTGTGTCTTCACTGAGGTAAATTTTTCCAGTCTGAAGCTGCGGGCCGTCAGCTAAGGGTGAGCGGTCAGCGAACCCTGGATTAGGCTCACAGAGGTCACGCTAACAAGATTTAAGCCACTTCCAGCGCAGCACAAACCCTGCAGTGGTTGTTTCAGTGACCTCCTGCACTCAAACACACTCGAGCCACCCACCAATCTCACAAATGCGCGCACACACACACACACTGATAAGGCTGTTCCTCACGCAGCTCGGAACCTGATGGGAATGATCCAGGTGAGTCTCTTTGGTGGGTCACAAAACAAAAAGGAGACAAGAGGGCAAACAGCCACTACCTGAACTAATTCACAGAATGAGAGTTTACTGGCGGCAGAGTCCTGGGGGACGAACGTTCTCTTAGTGCTTGAGTGAGCAGAGTGCAGCCGTCGGAGACAGCACATGCTGAGTTACGCAGACGCTCTCGGTAGTCTGCCATTTTGGAGCTGCTCTCGGGATGCTGAGCGACATCTCTGAGGCCCTGAGTGAGGAGGACGCAGGCTGAGACCACACTCATGGCCCCCCCTAACACTGCAGTCTGTACCCCCTTTCCTTCAGCTGAGACACTTGCAGCTCTTCCCAGGAACTGAGGCTCTGTGGCAAAGCCGACCAAGGCGCTGACGGCCTGGACCAGAGCAGCACTGAAAAGGATGCACCGGTTTCTGGTCAGCTCACTGGGCTGGGTTTTCACTTCTTTAATGCAGGCCAGGAAGGCAGTGCCGCTGGTGCTTATGCTCTTCACACTCAACTTGAACTGCTCTTTAGCAAAGCGGTCCCTGGACCTCTCACTGGCTAGCAGAGAGATGTCCGTCAGAGTCTTGAGGTTGGTGGAGATGTTCTGGGAGAGCTCAAGAAGAACCTGAGGGGTGAGGTCTGCCAGGGGAGAAACACGGAGGATGCTGCAGCTCTGTTCCACCTCATGTCGGCAGCGGGTCACCTTGTAGCGATCAACCAAGCCCGGCAGGCAGGGATGTGAGCCGGGGCTCTCCACAGCTGCTAGGTAGGCGGCATGGGTCGAGCACTCAGTCAGAGACACCACCAGGTCAGCCATCTCCAGGAGGCGATCCCCCGCCTCTGTGAAGCGACCCATGTTAAGCTGGCACTGGATGTCGTGGGTGAGAATGGAGAGCTCTTTAGTTCTGGCAATGACTGTGTCACGACACTGGTCAAAGGTGTCAGCCAGCGCAACACCTTCAGAGGTCATGACCGGCCGGGTCTCACTGGACAGCAACAGCAGGTCAGCCACCATCTGCACTTTGGCCTTACAAGCATCACAGATGAAGGAGAGCCGCTTCCTCTGCTGCACACTGCCGCTCAGTGGGCTGTTTGACCCCTCAGAAATGGATCTGCCAGAGCCGCTGCTAGCCATGATGATGAGGGCGAAACTTCACTTACTTCGAGTTTCCTGCTGCTGCATTTTTCATGTTAAAAGGTCATTGTTGTTGGGGTTTTTTTGTTTTGTTTTGTTTTGTTTTTTTTTTTTTACAAACTGGCCAAACAGTCTTCCATGAAGTTCCTTCATATGCAGCTCAGCAATTGTAGACAAAGTTTTCTCCACAGGACTGTGAGCTGAGTGTAAACAGCCGAAAGGACATTTACTGCATTGGAAATTAAGATGATTTAGAATCAAACCTATTCATTTGATATGGCTTATTCCCAGCTGACTGCCTTGGATGTTGGTTATAAAATAATATTAATCACAATAACAATCATAATAATAGAACAGGATCTTTAGAACTTCTCTGCAATCAGTGTAACAGTTTCTACATCCTTAACTTGAAACTTGTTTCTAATTAAGTGCCCCAAACAAAAACTATCTGTCAATATCAAACATGTAGTCCCAGGTTCTGGTGGGATAAAATTCACACTGTTTCCTCCCAAAGTCCAGAACGCACACACTGCAGTTCCACATGGTTTCTCCTTTTCAACGACTGGTCCAGCTGCAGATACTTCCCCTCTGCTTGTTTCTGGTGTC
This sequence comes from Anableps anableps, assembly GCA_014839685.1. Classification (NCBI taxonomy): domain Eukaryota; kingdom Metazoa; phylum Chordata; class Actinopteri; order Cyprinodontiformes; family Anablepidae; genus Anableps; species Anableps anableps. Next base: position 500,486 of record CM026067.1, on the reverse strand, counting down.
TACTCTCTCAAAGCACACCTCAACATTAGCTAATAGTCTTTTGCAGTGCTTCTGAATTACAAGCATTTTGCTCCAACACGTGGCCTGTAACTGGACCGTGATCTTGTCCGGCTTGTCCACAGAGAGTGTGACCTGTCCATGCTGTTTCCGATCAGGGCACCATCTGTGCGGCTCTTCAGGACAGCGGGGACTTTGGGCTCTTTCTCCAGCACCATTGTTTTAGAAGTTCCACCAAGAAGAGGGCCGTCCATCAACACTCAAAACTAACTCTTTTTCCGTTTTTCAGTCCGTTTTTAACCTCTTCCTTCTCAGACTGATCCCTGGGTTGGAAGCTATCGGCTGCTCCGGCATCATCCGTCAGTCACTCTGCGCTCCTCCTCCGCTCCTAGTTCGAGCCTGGAGCGGTGCAGCCCCACATTTCCTCTGCAGGGACTTGCTGTTTATATCCATACTACTCGGAGCTATTTCAGTCCACAGATCACCTGTTCTAGGACCACAATACCGTAAAAGTACGAAGAGGAAGTTCGGCGTTATTCCCAGAGATCCAAAGTAATCCTGCGCGATCCCGCTGCATTACTATGAGGAAGCAGGGAGGGTGTGGTCCGCTGAGCGGCTGTTGGTCCGAAAAAAGTTTCAGCAAACGAAGCACACAAATAATCCTCCGCGTAGACCTGACTTTCCAACAAGACAGTGAGTCGTTGTTGTCTCACTTTGGCGAAGATCATCTGTTACATGTTCGGCGCAGCATATCGATGGCTTCATGAGCACTTCTAGTTTAAAGCCTGCCCGCTGCGGCTCAGCCTGTGGGCGTCAACAGCAGCGTTAGCCTAGCAATAGACGGGAAGTTAGTGTTTTTAAAAATAAGAGCAGACAATTCAGACAGCTGCAGTAACACTTTGGGTCTTTGTTGTTTTCTTTTAAGATACCATTTTTGGGTTGACTTGATATTGAAAGGAGGCGGAGGAGAAATGTTTATTTAATCTTTTACTCTTGGTCAAATTTAAAATTAATAATTGCGAAACCTTTTTCTCTTTTGTTTTAGTTTAAAAATGAATAATTACTGCTAAAACCGAATATATTTGAAAAAGTAAAAAAAAAAAAAAAAAAAAATCATAAACCGTGTTTTTCAAGACGCAGGGGAAGTTTGGATATTTAGATTAGTAGTTACTGCTAATTAACACTTACCGATTATAACTAAATCAAATCTAAATTTATATGTTTGTCACCTTTTACAGCTTCTGGCAATTTTTATGGAGTAGAATATTGTTGAAGCCACAGGAATTTCACATGAAGAAAAAAAGAAAAAAAATCATTTAGCGCATTTTAAAATTCTCTAGCTTTCAATAATTTTTATGTTAACACTCTTTTGTCTTTCCATTCCTCAAATATTCTTTCATACTTTCATAAGAAGCTTTTAGCACCATCTCACACTGATAGGAATTGTGTCATCTCCTGGGCAACACTAGATGCTAATTGGACTTAGGAGAATGAACAACCAGCTGGAAACGTTGTGGTTGTCCTCTACTTTTGGCAATAAACCTAATCTTGTGATTTTTGTTCACTTATCGATGTGTGCAGTGAATGGGTCAAAGGATTTTATAAATATATATGATGTAAAAGCAGCCTGTGTGGTTACAGGACATATAAAAATACAACAACAAAGTCTTTTATGTTGTTTTGCTTACATGTTTGTCTAGTTTTTTTTTTGTTTTGTTTTGTGTTGTTTTGTTTTTACCTAATATTTTATAACAGCCTTTAAAAGTTAAGGTAACATTCACTTATCTTTCATTTTGATAGCATAGGAAGGGGAAATCTTGGTGGTTGTAAAATAATGAGATACACTTATTTATGAAGCACTTCTTATTAGATTATAAAACTTTACATATGCTGAAATATGTTTTTCTTCTGTAGTCCAGCACCAGTTAGCACAAGGTTCAGCTTGAGGTTTTTCTCTCATAAAAGAAAGTCTTTAACAGGAGGAACTGTGAACTGAGATCCTGCTGTTACAATTACTTTTACACACGAAGTTTAAACTTTCACTCCAACTGACTATAGGACCATATTAGAATCAGTCTTGCAGCTGCACAGGGCATAGAGCCACAGGGTGGAGTCATAAAGAGAGGAAACAGCTTTACAGTTTCTATCAGCTTGGTTGATCTGATCTGTATAACCCTCTGCTCGCTCTCATAGAAAGTTTTATACTGTGCTTGTATCCAAAGTCTTAGATATAAGGGCCCATATTTCTGTGTCACAGACCTGTATTCAAAGATGATTAAATACAACCTCAGAAAGCACCCATTGCAAACTACAGTTCAAGAACTAGTAGTTGCTGTGTTGATTTAGTCCACCATACTTTCTTCTACTCAAAGACATTTAGCTAAAATTCATAAGTAAATGTAGTGCATTATATTATCAGCTTTACTGTATCTTAGCCAGCAAAACCAGTCAAACCACTTTCCTCATTGGCGGTTCTAGACCAGATTTGACAGTGGGACCAGGATGGCGCCAGTATTTGATCTTGAGAGCACAGAACAAAAGAATAAGACAAACAAAAACAAAACAAAAAAACAGGGCTATATTTCATCGTTTAATATATTAAGTGAGCCTTGTGGCTCCAGAGCTGCAGGTTGCAGACCCCTGATCTAGCAGAGGAAAACTGTGATTCTATCTCAATACTCTGAAACTAAAAGTGCATCACCTTAATTTTTAATCCATTGTTACAATAAAACTATAAAGGTTAAAAATTAAATTGGTCCAAGGGACGTTCTGTACCATCTCTTTGGTTTAGACCACAATATGACCCTAATGTATGTCTGTTTTTGAACTACAGGAAGACTATGAGTGGCACGGAGACTTTTTTTTTTTTTTGTTGGCCCATATGAAATTCATTTTATTATCTTCCAAATTCTTTTATTTTTTTTCCCCAACATTGAATTTTTCCATTTTTATTTTTCTGAATTCCATTTTTTCCATTCTAACGTACTGTGGTTCAGCAGAACACCGAATAATTTTTAATGTCTAATAATAATAATAATAATAATAATAATAATAATAATAATAATAATATCCAAACAATTTAAAAGAAAATCTTCCTTTTAAAAATGCTTTTGATTTGAACTCAACCAATTACTTTTTGTAAGTTTCTTTTTGCAAGGAACTTGCAAAAAGTAAACCCTTGGGTACACTTCCTTAATGATCAGGACCTTTGTTCATTTTTATTTATTTGTTCTTTCACAGACATCTCCATTAAAATACATGACTTTTAGTCATGTACTTTATTGACATAAGAAACCTAAGAAACAACTGAGTTCAGAAAAGAGTATACTGAAAAAAAAAAAAGTTTGTTCAATTTACTTGATTGTATAGTGTACATCGGTCCCACACAATGAGAATAAGTAAAACTAACTTAATTTTCCTCTTTCCCTCAAGTACATACTGCTTGTATGTAAAGGCTATGTAATCATGCCCCTGGAACACGTTATAGCTTTAAATCCTACTTAATTTTTTCAAGTTAACCTTAAAAAAATCCATACCTTGCTACTGTGAAACACTAAAATTAAACAAACTTATCTTTGACAAAAAAAAAAAAGGCAAAGAGTGCTGCTCGACAATTCACCGTTATTAAACTTAACAGCGGTAAAAGCAGAGAGCTGCCATGAACAAGCCAAAATCACAGCCATGAAACTTCTGTTACACCTTTTGGGAATGTTAGTCTTGCCTGCAAATACAACTAAAAGCAATTTAAAACGTTTGTAAATATTTTACAAAAATTTTGCCTTAGTAGAAAAGCCTTTATGAACAATCAAATTTAAAGATGCATAACTTGTTTTTGTATTTAAGATTTCCAAAATTCCTGTTACACTGAATTTTAGAAGCAAGAAACAGAAAGCAACAATCTGCTAAGCATAGAACACATGGACCATTTAAAAGAATTTCAGCCTAAATTAGGAGAAAAAATAAGCAGCAAGCTGCTAAGGATTTCATATCCTGATACACATTTTGTATTTACCTATTAAGAATATCAGCTAGATTTTACACTTAAATGACATTGTTAGATAACTGAAGCTGAAAACCTACATGAATCTTTTTGAACATATTAACATGACATGAAAGCTGCAGGATGCAATTTTTATTAAATGTTTTTTACATATTTGCAAAAACTGTCATTATGTCGTGTCAGTATAACATGAGACAGATAATACATGATAGGAGAGAGCTTAATATTTTTCAGATTATCTGTCTCATGTTATAGTGTAATGACAGTGACAGTTTAAACAAATATGTAAAAAACTATTTTTTATAAAAGTTACTGCACCTTCAAGGTTGACCCAGAACATCTCTCTACAATCCCTCATTAAACATTTCTTGGAAACACTGGAATACGAAAAGGAAAATACTTTTATTCTGCAGTGGATCCATGAGGAATTGAGGGAAAAAAAAGAAAACTGTGAGCATTATAACCTTACTGAGTAGAAAATGAAAAAATAAAGAATTGCGGAAGTGAAGTCTTTGACTCCTCACTCAAAGAGGCAGTTTTTGAGAGCTATTGCTTTGTTGGAGAGTTTACCTCCATCCAGTTCCATAAAAATCTTCTGGAACACCTCAAAAGTGTAGCAAAGGTCAGCAGGATATGCAAGGTTCAGCGCATATATTAGTCCAAATAGCATCACCACAGCAAATGCTACATTATCCAAATTGGTCGTCACCCTGATGCCTTCAAGGACAGCTCCGATCTCTTGTTCATCTGCTGAAGCCTCCTCTTTAAGATGATAAGTTCCAACAGTGGTGTCTTCACCAGATGAGCTGGTCGGGATCTTCTCCCATGTAGACACGCTCTCCCGTCCAGCATCAACATCTTCACACTGGAAAGAAATTAATGGGATTAGCATCTTCTTTCAGGCCTTGTGCTTGACTATGATGTACATTACAAAAATGCTCTTAAAGTATAGGCATACTGTAGTTAAAGTGAAGGTTTAAACAAAAACAAGCAGATGTAATCGTACAAGATGAGAGAATTTATCACAAGAAAACCTTGATTTTCCACATTTATAAAAATCTTTGTCCAAAAAGGTTCCTAGTTGTGTTATGAATGTTAAGGCTTTATCACTTACATCATCCATTTGTGCCACAATTTGTTTTAGCTTTTGTCCAAGCTGTCCTCTTCTTTTGAACAGCTTCATCAGGTTGTCAAAATTGAGATCCAGCTGAGACAAGAACTTTGAAGTGGGATGGTGGTAATTCTCTTAAACTCGGCTGTGGGAAACTGTGCGGTCAATCGTGAGCTCCTTAAATTATGTTGGTTGGTGTCTTATTGGTTAAACTCTAAAGACAGCTCTTATTATTGTCCAATCATATTTAGTTTTTGTCTTTCGATATCCTCATAAAACATGATTACAATGGATTTAGTTATGTAATTTAGTCACGTTAAACCAACGCAAGAAAAATGAGTAGTTTCATTATTGTTGATAATTAAGTGCATGATACTTTATTCAATCATGAAAATAAAAGAAACATAAATCTCTTATGTAGCATTAACTTATTTTGTTTATGTCAATTCAAAGACCTGCCAATTCCCATTTTTTCAGTATACGAGGAACATGTGTGAAGAAGTTTAAAGCAAGGTTAGGTTCTAAAACAATATTCTGAGATTTGAACATCTCATGGAGCTGTGTTCATTAATATCCAAACAATCTGAATGGGGAGAGAGGATGGATCAGTTGCAGATCTACCAAGACATGGGTGTGTACCTAAACTAACATGCTGGAGAAGGAGAGCATTCTTTGGCAGCTACAGTCATTGACAACTTCAATTGGAAAGGAGAGCATTAATCAGAGAAGCAGCCAGGGGGATCATAGTTACCTTGGAGGAGCTACAGTGATCCACAGCAAAATAAATCTGGTCTTTATGGAAAAGTGTCAAGATAGCAAAAATAATACCCTTTCCTTTCAGTTTGCCGCAAGCAACATAGGAGACTTTGGTAACATGTGGTAATCTGGTTTGATAGGATCAAATTGCTATGTGTGGTGAAAAAGTAACAATAGACATCACTTAAAGACAGATTGATGGAGGTAAAGTGTAGATTATCCCTTGAATTAACTCCAAAGTGAACACCTTTGTTACTAGCATGATGTTCCTTCAGCTAGACTGTAAACTCATCAACACAGGAAACCACCAACATCTGCAGACTTTTTGACTGGTTCATCAATCAATGTTTGGCAAGTAGGCTACATATTACTTAGCATTTGTTGTTTTCAAATAAGTGTTGAACAGCTTTGTACATTCTGTGCTATATTTTGCATTTGGTCTTAAGGACACCATTTTTTTCCTGCAAAATATTTGCTAAAATAGGTTTTCTCACTGCTGGGAGTGCATCTGCAGTGCATCTATATATTAAACAGCATGTTACATTATTTTGTGAATAAAGAACTTGTTGTCTTCCCATCGTCCAGCAGAAGTGTCTTCCACTACAGGGCACAATTCTGAACGTTAGTGATTGCTCAGATAAGGCTTTTTCTTGCTTGTCAACGTCTAAATTAACTGCATTTAAGTGTTACTCTATATCTCATCTGAACTGTAATGCCTGAAGAGTAAAGTTTTAACTCAGAAAAAGGGATTCAAGTTCAACTCAATAAAAAAAATTGTTATTGGCTACCAGGTAATTTATTCCAAAAAACAGAATTTGCTGAGTTGTGGAGAAAGTCCTGAATCTTCCTACATCAACCTTCTTCTCTGAATGTGACCAACTGCAATTCAGGAAGACATGAGAGCTTACATTAATGAAACCACATGGCTCACCTATTTCATTTCCCCTCTTCACATATCTTGTTTGAAGATCAAACATCTGGTCCAATTTGCTCTCTATGATCTTTATGTATTATTTTCCCATTCACAACTGATGTTAGTGTTGATATTATTTTACTGTTCTTTTATTTCTTATAAATGTCTTTCTTTTTTCCGTTTTAGCTTGGAAGAAATTTGAAACCTAAGGTGGGAAATACATTACAACAATAAAACAGATTTGATTTACAGAACTAGATAAATCACTGGAATCAGATTTTTTTTTTTTTTTTTTTTTTTTTTTTTTGAGCTAAAACACACATCGTTGAGGTGGAATTAAACTTGTTTTTTTTCTGCTGTGATATACATGTTATGAACAAATTGATAATTAAGATTCACAATGTCAGCTTTATTTTGAAATCTTCTAGCCCCAGCTGTGCGCTACCGACCCGATTTCACGTCTCTGACACGCCCCTCTTGGCTCGTGAGCGGCTCATTCGCGACCAGTCACAGCACACCATCTGTAAACATGGCGTCTCACTGCAAGTTAGCGTTTGTAATCATTGTGCTCAGTACGTGTTTGGGCTGTGTTTCAGCAACAGACAGTACAAATAAACCTAAGAAAAAGAAGGACATTCAAGACTACAATGACGCGGACATGGCGCGGCTCCTAGAACAGTGGGAGGTTTGTGAACTTCCTGGTTTACATTTAGCTGTTAGCCTGCTTGCTAGGTGTCAAGGACTGAAAAACTTCCTTAGTAACCGTTGCTTGATACGATTTTCAAATTATACTAGTGGTCTGTAATAGTGTTACAACTGATAATCTTAACTATAACTACTAGATAACTGTTGAAAAACAGCGGGAACCCAGAGAACATTATCGGCACATACTGAATTTGATGGGGTGACAGTGAGAGTTGCAGGAGTTAAACCGTGATGTCTAATGTGTCACGTGTGCTCTGTGGTGCCAGCTGGCATCTTCAGAATTGTTAGCTTCTAAACCCTGATTGATTGAACTAATTTGAAATCGCAAAAGAATGAATAAGTTATAATTCAGACCACTAGTTTAAGTTAATGAGTTAAAGATAAACTCTTCTCTGTCATACAGAAGGATGACGATATTGAAGAAGGGGACCTTCCAGAACACAGACGGTCTCCTCCCCCCATTGATTTCTCCAAGGTGGACCCTTCCAAGCCAGAGGACCTTCTTAAGATGTCAAAGAAAGGCAGGACTTTGATGGTCTTTGCAACCGTGTCTGGAGATCCTACCGAGAAGGAAACTGAGGAAATCACAGGCCTGTGGCAAGGAAGCCTCTTCAATGCCAACTATGATGTTCAGAGGTAGTCATACAATGAATCCTGTTTTACATAGACTCAACATAGGCACAAATGATATTAATATTGGGCTTTCAGTTTTTCTGTGGAATCATTTTTTTTCGGTCATGGAATGATTTTCAAGTCTCAATCAAATTTAAAAACATGAACTGAGTGCAAAAGTTTAGATTTGTTGTGAATTTTCTCTGATCAAAGTGATACATACAGGCTCAAATGTAATTCAATTCAGTTCAATTTATATAGCACCAATTCACAACAAATGTCATCTCGAGGCACTTTACAGAAAAAGTATTTTTAATTCAATCACACATACTATTCACACACACAATCACAACTATGGTATTGATCCTAGTTATCAAACAGTGCATTAAGCTAAACTCATTATTAAAATTAGTTTAAAAAAAAGTTTTCTGTGTAAGGAAACCCAGCAGATTGCATCGAGTCATTGGCAGGAAGCATTCACTCCTCCTGGACGAGTATGTAGGGACAGTAGACAATTGCTTGCATTGAGTTGTTGACTTTACAGCAATCCCTCATACTGAGCATCCATGTAGCAACAGTGGAGAAGAAGAAAACTACAGCAGAACCAGAACCTGGCTCAGTACAAGTAGTCATCTGCCACGACTGACTTGGGGGTTTGTATTCTAAATACTAGTAATATTTTGGGTTCCAATTATTTTGGGTTCCTTACCAAGTTGCAGAGAAATCACATAGTTTTTGTAGCCTTCAGGAAAGTTCTGGGTTAATTTGGCTTCTAAAAATGGCAGGAGATTTCCTCCCGTTATCACAAATGGAGGAGTTGATTTGACTTGGTTTGCTGCAGGGCTCCAGCTTTTAAGCACTGTCCATAAATGTTGAATGGGGTTGAGGCTGTGGCTATTTCAGAAGCCTGTTTGAGATCAAAGTCTAAATTTTAGCTGACTAACTGTTGATTTAAGATGAAATTGAAGAATTTGGACATAGTCTTCTGTTTTCATTATTTCGCCTGCTTTATACAAATCAACAGTAGTGGTAACAGCGAAATAGACCCTGAGCATGATGCACCCAACACATACTTGACTGCCGATAAAGTTTCTTACGTTTGAAATATCTTCATACAACACACACTCTTGTAAATTTGGCCATATAGCCCAACCTTTGCACTGAGGTATTTGAATCATAAAACTTCTCTCCAGCAGGCATTTTGCTTGACCATGTGGATAGTTGTAACCTTGAGTTGAGAAGAGGTTTTTTTTTTTGTTTGTTTGTTTTTTCTCCCTCGACAATTTCTCACTTCATGTTTATGTTAAACTCCATTCGCCATTAACAGCTAGCAGTTAGCCATCAACAGTGAATGGGGATGGCTAATTTCTTTTCATCTAAGGGCAATTGTTAGGTAAAAATTTTGGCAGAATTACACACTTGGACAAAATTGTTGATACCTCTGTGTTGATGAATGAAAAGCCCACAATGGTCACTGAAATAACTTGAAACTAACAAAATTAATAAGTAAAAGAATGACTGAGAATGAACCAATGAAAATCAGACATTGCTTTTGAATTGTTGTTCAACAGAATCATTTTAAAAAACAAAGTAATGAAACAGGCCTGGACAAAAATGAGGGAACCTCTGATGGGTACATATTAAATTAAGGTGTGTCCTCTGACTGATTACAAACTTGAAGACACCTGTAATGCTAATTGGTTTGCCTATTTAAAGAGTGACAGTGGTCATTGTGCTGTGTGGTGACATGGCGTGAACCACAGTGAACATGGAGCACAGGAAGCCAAGGAGAGAGTTGTCCCAGGAGATTAGAAATAAAACAATAGACAGTTAAAGGTAAAGACTACCAGACAGTCCCTCCAGGAAATTGCAATTGTGACTATTGAGGCAAACTATTAACGCAAATTCAGTCATCACTCGCAATTGTAGCGCACACTTGCAATTTTCACCAGTCATTGCAACTTTTCCACAAATCTGACCAACGTCCTCTTACATGTCCACTTTTAAGGTGTTTTCCGGGGCATCCGGGGGAATCTCATTGATTTAAAATCTCCGGGTTTTAAATTGACTGGCGCGATGCATGAATAAAAGCCTTTGACGTTTTCCCCGAGCTGCTGCCTAGTGGGTGGCTTGGAGTGAACAGTGGCAAAGTGCATTGTGGAGGGAGCGGAGATGCGTGTACATAGATGGAACACAACAGGTTCTGCTCCAGTATTGCAGCCGATGTTTACAAAGAGCAAGAGTAGCTTTATGAACGAACCGCAAAATAAATTTCCTTCCCGGTCGCAACAAATAGGTAGCAGTGTGGTGGAAGTGGGGCAGTCCCCGGTCCTCCCTCCAACCCTGACATTCACACACTGTTCTACCCCCAAACTTAAACCCACTCCTCACTCACCTTTTCCTTCCCTAAATAAAAGTAACTCTCTAATATACATAATTCATCTGGCAAAATACTTTTTTAAGGTGCTATTTTAAGAAGGTACAACAGTTTCAACTTTCTTACCATGTTATGGCAAAAATAAAGCTTAAAAAAAATTCACAACTTTTGAAAAAGGTGCTGCAAAATCAGTAATTTTAGGCCACAACAATCACAAAAAAACATGGTAACATCCAGGAGGGACTGATGAGACCATCTGCAAACAGTTTGATGCTGCAGTTACACAGTTTATTCAGAAGTTTAAGGTTCACTGGAGTGGAGCAAACCTCCCTGGCCATGGCTACAGGAGGAAAATTGATGACAAGTTGAAGAGAAGGATAATAGGAATGGTAACCAAAGAGCCCAGAACAGCCTCCAAAGAAATCAGATCACAGTGTCAGTAAGCTTGGTCTCAGTCGCAAGACATGCGTCTCCCAACAGGATAATGACCCAAAACACAGGTAAAAACAGCCAAGAACGACTCAGAGCAAAACACTGGACTGTTCTGACCCGGCCTCTATGAGCCCTGATCTAAGTCCTGTTTGACATCTGTGTCGTCTGGAGAAGGAACCCTTCAATCCTGAGACAGTTGAACCAGTTTGTCCATGAGGACCAGAATAACTATGGACAGGTGCAGGAGTCTCAGTGACAGTTACAGAAATTGTGTGATTGCAGCGATCACCTCAAAAGGTTGAGGAACAAAATATTAAGTTACAGGTACTAGACCTGTCACGATAAATTTAGCTCAACGATAAAGTATCCAAGGAATTCAACAAATGATAATATTGTCATTTTGAGGCCATTTTCAAGTAAAAAAAAATAAAAAATAAAAAAATAATAAATAATAATAATAATGATAATGATGATGGCATAATACTACAAGTAAACCCTCTCAAAAATCAATACAATTTAATTGGGACACTTAACACTGGAACTGGAAGATATTTTAAATATCCCAAAAAATAAAACAACCAAAGTCTATGTAAACAAAATTGCCTTTCAAATGATAATAATCACTGGTTTCAGACAGAGAAAACTGGCAAAACTGCCAGTTAGGAAACTTTGTAAACAAGAAGTGCAAACTAGCAACAAAAACACTAATTAGTGTTTCTCTGGCTTACTACTCCTCTCTCCTCACTACTCCTATGCTAAGGAAACAACATGACACATAATTACCAAGCCACATTTCAAAATTTCCTGTCAACGTTTAACATTTTTTAACACAAAAACTACTACTAGCCACTGGCAGCTTATCACCTCTATCACCGGGCTTTGCATGTTTTCTGGGGGAAACCCTGCATGATTAATGAGTGGGGAAGACCTACACAAACAAACAAAACTACTTTAACTAGAATTCTGGAAGGTTGGAGAATGAACATTCAGATTTTCTTTATCAAAAAAGCATGTTGAAAAGTAAACTTCCAGTTTACATGCATAATTTGGATTTTCTAAATACAAGCCTTAAGTTTGGGGAAAGTTTGAAAAAGAGATGGAAAATACACCCGAGGAAGGCCAGCATGTTTGATGGACTTGATTTGAAAAGAACAGCTATTGCTTACTTTTTAACATTTGGTCTTTTTGTGTGGTGTGAGTGGTCTGGACTTGGTCCTTTTCCCTTTGGTTCTGAATGGCCCTCCTCAGCTCAGTGGATGGAGAAACTCTGCACACTTGTTTCGACCTAACATCAAGGTTGTCTCTGCGAGAAAGCCAGGGTTTCCCCCAGAAAACTTGCTAAGCCCGGTGGTAGGGACAGTAGGGCAGTCCATTAGCAGCCTGCCATGTTCTTGTGTTTAAAAAAAATGTTAAGTTGAAAGGAAATGGAAAAATATGACTAGGTAATTATGTTATTGGAATACATTATTGGCAATACTTAAACATATAACTAGAGTCTTAAAAAAAAAAGGAAACAAAAAATATAATTGATTTAATGATTTCAACAGAGAAAAGCCTTAAATTGTTTAACATTTAAATATAAAATTTAAAGGAGTTGGCAAGTTTACTTTGTAAAAGTTCAAAAAAATAAATCTTTATAGTTTGATTATCGTTACCATAGCTACAACCTGATACTATGAGTTTATTCTTTGTGGTTCAGCTAGGTTTCTTCATAGATACATCTCACCAAATAACCATTTATCACTGATTGCTTTTAAGCTCTGCCAATTAAATGTTGCCCTAGATTTCACCAAATCTGTATTGAAACACTGTTAATGGTGGTGATGTTCTTGATGAAAGAGGGGGTGCCTAAATTATTTTCTGCTTAAGGCCTCAAATAACCTTGGGCCAGCCCTGGTCACATTTAAAAGTAAAATAAATTAAAAGAAAAATGACTTAAAATGGACAATTTGTGTGGTTAACTAAATATACTTGGGGTACAAAACTCAAATATTTCTTGTATTAGGTTTACTATCTAGTAATATCTGCATCTCGGTGCAATATTACTAAATATATACATTTGTTTTTCAAAATTGGTAGTTTTCCTTTTATAGAGGACGAAATTCATAACATGTTACATGTTAGTTCTGTTGGGAGCCAGTGTGTTCATTGTTCAATATCTGAGACCTGGACTTAGAGATTCTCAGCAAAGGAAGAGTTTCAACTTTAGCAGACAAAGATTATCACCTAAAGAACATCACTCTTGATATGTATTCACAAGGTTTTAATATTCACTAACTGTTTTAAACAGTTAGTGAATTGTGAACTGTTAGTCATCATATTTGGGAAATCTTAAGAGCAATCTGTGGAATGTAAAGATCACTTTGTTTATTCTAATGCAAAATGAAAATCTTTTTCAACAGTTTTGTTCAGAATAGTGAAGTGTTTTTGTTTCCACAAGTGTTAAAGATGAGATGTAGAACATTTCTTTCACTGTACAAAAGCTATAAGCATTGACAAGCATTTTGACATGAAATCATTAAGAATTAGTTCTGATTGTCTTGGTCCCTGATACCAAAGGATGGAGATCTCTTAACAAGTTTTTCCTTCTCTTTTTTTTAACCTCTATGATGGCAAGGTCATTTTACTTTCAAGCCTTCCTTTACCTGCACCAACCCAACGTGTTTAGCTTTAGTAACATTAAGGACTCTTACATTAGTCTGCCACACTAGTATTGTCACTATAAGACATTGATTCCTGTTTGTTCTTACAGGTTTGTAGTGGGCTCAAACAGAGTAATCTTCATGCTGCGAGATGGCAGTTTGGCCTGGGAAGTCAAAGACTTCCTTGTGGCCCAACAACGGTGTGCAGATGTTACAGTGGAGGGACAAGTGTTTCCAGGGAATATGGCAAAAAAAGACAAAACGAAGGACACACAGCAGAATGAAGTCAACATCAAGAAAAAAGGCAAAAAAAGAAAGAGCAAAACGCCAGATGTGAATGGAAACCATGCCACCAAACTGGAGCTTTAATGGCATTCAAAATGGGAAGCTGATGAGTCACTTTCCATTTTCTGCTGACCTTCCATATCCTCCTCAGCCTGTCTGAGAATCGTGATGGAGAATTGGAGGAAGACACAAAAAAGCAATCGTGTCTTCACAGTGATGCTGGATGTAAGGAATTCTGTTTGACATGTTTAACCTTGAAATGATCACTCATTGATTTTTTTTTTTCTTTCATTTTGCAATTACCAGTAAATGTTTGTCTTATATGTCCATAATATGTTGTTGGGATTTCTGCTGAATGAGTATTATCAGTGAAAACCCATAAAGGGTACTCATGTTTCTTTTGTACCAGTGGCAAAACCTGTCTTGGTTTGATACTTTATACCCTGTGCTCTTAGTAATTGACTATAAATGACCACATGCATATCTGATCAAATTTTTGAAATTTTTTTTCACTGAAAATGGAAATAAAAACCTTTTTAAGTATTGAGGAGCTGTGTACCAACGGTGTGCTTGTACTATTATCTCTAGCTGGTACTGGTTCTTGGTATGACTAAAATCCCTGAATCTCTTGAAGAGGTTGATCATCATGTTGGAGACATCAGTGCTATGCATCAGCTGCTATTTCCTGACGAGCCTTTGATGGTGGTAGTTTAACACAATCATTTTTGTTCAACATAAATTAACTTTCATCAGAGAACAGCACTGAGGCCCACTGGACCTTTGTCCAGCGTAAACGCTCCCTTGCCCATGCCAAGACGATGACGCCTATGCCTGGTGGCGTGGTCAGGTACCACTGGAGGTCATCTTGCACACAGACCATGCTGATGGGAATGGTTTCGACTAGTCAGACTGGTCATCATCTGGTTCCGCAGGGCACCGTTCACAGTGACAGTGTAGGATGTAGCCATGGACTGTCCAACTCACCCAGTCTCTGTTGCAACCTGCTCATGACACTCTGAACATTGTGATGTGAGCAACTGTTTAAATACTAATTCTGATAGAATCAGGAAATATACTGGTCGATTCATGGATTTGTTGTGAATTTTGTCACTAAGCTCCTTGTTAGAGAACAGCAAGTTATGCCAAAAGTACTGAAACATTGAATCTGTTGAATGCACATGTGCATTCAACAGTTTAGAGAAGGTGCAGTTGCTTCTTATTACACTGCTCACAAAATTAAAAGGGAACAGTAAAAACGAAACTGCCTGAGCTTTTACTGCAGCCAACTATGACTGACCCACCACCAAACTGGTAATGCTGGAGGATGTTGCAGGCAGCATAACGTTCTCCACAGTGTCTCCACTCTGTCACATCTGTCACCTGTGCTCAGTATGACCCTGCTTTCATCCATGAAGTACACAGGGCGCCAATGGTGAATCTTCCAATTTTGGCAGATTCACCATTGGCAAATGCTAATCATCCTGCATGGTATTGAGCCATATATAAGCACAGGCCTTATATATGGATGTCAGGACCTCATACCACCTTCATGGCGTCTGTTTCTGACAGTTTGAGTAGAAACATGCACATTAGTGGCTTGCAGGAGGTCATTTTGTAGGGCCCTGGCAGTGGACCTCCTGTTCCTGCTTACACAAAGAAGGATGAAGTAGCGGTCCTGCTGCTGGGTTGTAGCCCTCCTAGGGCCTCCTCGATGTCTCCTGGTACCTATTCCATGCTCTGGACACTGTGCTGAGAGACAGCAAATCTCCTTGCCACCACTTGGTCTTGGATTAGCTGCACTACTTGAGCAACTTCAGTGGGCTGTAAAAAAAAAAAACACCTCATGATGCCACTATGTGTGACAGCACTGACAAAATAAAAAAGTGGCTGAAAGTTCAACCAGAAAGGATGAGAACAGAAAAATGACCTGCGGTCACCACCTACAGAATCACTCTTTTATCGGGGCTGTCATGCTAATTGTTTCTCATTTCCACCTGTTTTACGTTCCATTTGCACAGCAGCAGGTGACATTGATTTCACAAAGGTGGGACTGATTTGGCGCTACATTGTTTTGTTTAGGTGTTCCCTTTATTTTTTTGAGCAGTGTAGAACCAACTGCTGCCAGCTTCCTTATGGGAGATTTTTACATTTAAACTCAGGACTCAAAAGTGACAAGAGTTTGCAGGAGAGCAGGTACATGGTCAGAAGTCAACCACCTGGTTGCTGTCCCAACGCTCAGAAGTCCAATCACAGAGGAGGAACCCCAAGCTCATGTGAGAAGTGCTTCGATCCCTCCTGGCACAAGCATAGGAAATGGGGAGAAGGGCTACAGGAGGCCATCCACCAGGGGGAGATGTGGAGGAGCTTTCGACAGCCTGCTTCCTCAAGGCTGATGGATGGATAATGTTCTCCTGGAGAAGAGGAAACGAAGTCCAAATACAGCATGCTATTGGCTCTAGCAACTCCCTCCTCACCTCAGAGACTTTACTTTTCTCCACAATGTATTTCAGTCCCCCTTGGGGGTGTACCATGGACAGGTCACCAGTCCATTGCACGGCAACATGGAGACACACAGGACAAACATCCAAACACACTCACACAAGAGACCGTGAGACCCTGGACGGGACTCAAACCACAGAGCTTCTTGCTGCAGGGAACAGTGCTACCAACTGTGCAGCCCTTTTGATCCCTCCTCATCAATCAAGCTTATCTACTGATATAAAATATAAAAACTTAAGTACAATAATGTTAGAGAGGACTTTTTGGGGTATTTTTGAAATTGTCACCTGTCACACCTTTTCATTTTTTTGTTTTTTATATCATTCATTTTGTATCAGTTTGCTTGTTTTTATATTAAACTCTTTTATACACTTTTTAGATTTACAAAACTTCGCCTCATGGAGTTTTCTCATTTTGTAAGAGTTGCTCATTCAAACAAAAGTTTTTGGTTCCTGACTGAATAAACAATAAAAGGCTTGTGAATTAGTTTAATTCTGTCCTCTAGAGCTACACAACAAGCTACACTTGGTCTTGGGTTCGTTTTAACTCTGACACCTTCCAGGAGGGAGGGAACGGCTGAGCTACTGCTCCCAACAAGTTAATGTTCTCCTTCTGTTGATGATAAACTTGGCCCTATCTTTCAATGTCTAACCCTGTCTCTCTCCTCGACAAAACTATTTTGCCGCGACTAATTCTGTGTGTCCCATCTTTCATCCTATAGACTAGAAAACTGGCTCAGAACTTCTCTGCTTAGTTGTGTTTCTCTTCTAGATGAAGGCACTACAGGAGCTACTACTGCCATTAATGTTTTACTTTTCTTTAAAAAAAAAAAAAAGTATTCCTAGGTCAGTGCCCTAACCCTAACCCCTTCTTTGTGTGTTTGTGTGTGTGTATGCTCTGTCTTCTCAAACCTCTGGTCAGCTGTCTCAGATGGCTGCTCACAGTGAGCCAGGTTCTGTTGGAGGTGTCCTCCAGTTAAAAGTTATGCAGTCGGTACATGTATTTACAGTATGGGGGATTGCTGCCAAACCAATGCAAACTGATCACTTCACAACACTTGTCCACTGTTGATACATATTTTGTCAAGAGGAATGAATGCTGCAAGTCAATCACTTCGCTAGAAAGCTTTTTACCAATTGGCATAATAAACTAAATTTGACTGAAATGTTATATAACTAGGACTGAAATGGAACGTATGTAATTGTCTTTAAAGTTGTCTATATGATTGAACTGAACTGACTGTATATGCTTTGCTTCTCTTACAAGGTTTGTCATGAATCTATCCAAACCAAATTGAATTAAACTAAATTGAGTTCAAGGGTGCCTTTATGCCTAACAAAGAACTGAAGCTGGTCACATGCTTAACAAAAAGAAACAGACAGAAACATTTATTTCAAACATTAAAATATAAAACATTATTTTCATGTATATGATACACACCATAGCCATAGTATTCCAGCTTAAGGAAATAAAACACTGGGGAAAAAATCAGCAAGAACCTACTCATACAATAATACAAATACATCCATCCACATACACTGAATGTATTACTTCTCTGTAGTTAAAACAGAGTAGGAAGAAGTGATCCTACCCCCCTATCTCCCTATACATTTAACTTCACACATATACACAGGCAAATGTGCACTGTCTTTATATACATATGATGACCTTAGATGTCATTGCTTGTTTTATCAGACATATGCCCACATCACATAGTTTTTTCAATAAATGTTTGATTAAGATGTACACATTGCATCAGCTCCACATATATATCCAATCTCTTCCTCTACTACTTTTAAAATATAATCAATTTGAATGTTTCTTTTTAATTGGACAATGCTTGCATATTTTGTAATTCAAACTAAAGTGCATTTCATAATCTCACCCCAATAGAGACATTTTGTACCTTCCGTACATTTCCTAGCAGCAGGTCAGTTCTTGTATTATACTTTACTACACTTACTTTTTACTCTTTTCTGTAGTACATTATTGACTGCAATGAACCTTTGTACATATTATCCCATGCCTCCACAAAATGATGTAATTCAGCAGAAAATGTATGTGAATTGATATCTGATCTATATAATGTTTCTTTACTCAAAATGGTGACAATTCAGACTTCAAAAATTGCATTTGAGCTACTCTGTGTATTTTTGTATTGTTTATGCTTTGTTATATTTATTATATTAGGGTTTATCCTACTATTACCCAAATAAAATAGATTTAGTTTTACTAAAATACAGTCCTAATTTGTTTTTATCAACCCATATTTTTATATTTTAGATTCTTGAGTGATTATATCCTCAAGCTCTTGTAAATTGTCTCCTTCATTAAACATATCTGTCTCATCTGCAAGCATAACAAGCAGTGAACGCTTTCACGATATTCAAATTTTCTCAGCTGTATTTGTATCCAGTCATGGTAAAAGGTAAACACAAAATCCTGTATTGCTAAACGACATTATCAATCCATTCATGTTACTGAAAAAAATAATTGTAGAAACAACTTGGACCTTCCTAAAATAAGCAAACAACTTAATATTCAAATTCACACCTTAATTCAAAAACTGTATTTTGTGTTTACTTATGTTGTCTTTGAATAATATTTAAATTGGTTTGATGTTCTGAAACACTGAAGTATGAAAAATATGCAAAACAATAGGAAATCAAGAAGGGGGCAAATGCTTTTTCACATCACAGTACATCGTGGGCTAGGGCACATAAATCAAGACTAGAAGCAGAGATAATTGAGAAATAAATGTACCTCTCTCCTCCATAAAGCAAAAACAGAGCTGTAGTATTTAACAATAACAGAAAATCTCAAGAACCCAAAGAGGTTTTGGATGACCATCAAATCATTGTCTGCTAGGTGTAATTCACTTGATTTCCTAACTATTAAACTTCTTGATGGTCTGATAGAAAAGAAATTCAAAATTATTTTCATAGTTATTTTATTTAATCTGACCTTCTACCTGACAATTCTACTGAAGTATCTCTAACACTTGAAAGAACCATTGACAATTCTCAGAATTTTAACTTCACAGAGGTCTTGAGGGCTCAAATCTCAATTCTTGAAAAGCAGCAGGCCCACATAGTCTGGCAGCTGAGATTATAGTTATACCACTGTGTAATATTTTTAACTTTACCTTGACTTTTACAAAATCTGTCCCTGTTACTCTTTTTCTAAAAGGAAGTGACCGTAGTATTTTAAACAGCTGCAGACCAAACTCTATAAACTCTCAGTCGTGGCAAAGGTGCTTGAATATCTGGTCAGTGAACAAGTCAAAGAATTTCTGGCAGCTAACTCTTCTCCATTTCATTTAGGGTTTCACAGGAATAACATTATTGTTACTATTGCTTTGACACTTATAAATTATATAACTGAAGCTCTTGATAAGAAGCAATGTCTCACCATAGATTTTTCAAAGGCATTTAATACTGTTAAGAATTTTTCCTTTAAATGTCTCTCAGCTATTGGTTTTTCTCAACAAGCACTTGAGTGGTTTGCAAACCACTCAGAACCTAATCTGTGCAGATAGAAGTTTCTTCCTCTGAGGTATTGGAAACGAAAAAAAGGTGTCCATCAAGGTTCTGTGTTGGCCCCATTACTATTGACAATTTATATAAATGATAGAGGATATATGGAATGAATATATATATATATATATATATATATATATATATATATATATATATATATATATATATATATATATATATATTCCAAACTCAACTTTTTTTTTTTTTTTTTTTTTTGCAATGACAATATAGCACCCACCACAATCTTCATAGAGTGCAAGTACAACTTCGTCAACTGCAACTTATTTTGAATGTAGAGAAAACAAAATGTAAGCTCTTCATTGTTTCAAAAATAGTGAGCTCTACACCGAAAAATTCTTGACTAGAAATTGAAAACAAATAGAGCTGGGTTCTACTTTCAAATATATAGGATTTTTAAATGGCGATCATTGGACTTTTAAGGACCATATTCAGTGTGATGTAAAAACAAAACAAAACTATTTTTAGGATTTTACTATAGAAAAATCCTTTTGTGTGAAACAGAAATTGCTGGAAACAACCTTTTTACCTATTATGGACGATTAGAGATGTATCATCTATTAACGCTTCACTCTATTGTCTTTGAATGCTAGATAGTGTAAACCATGGGGGCGTTGAAATTTATTGCCAACTGTCCCGTTACACATCATTTGTATGCTAAATTTTACTGGACATTTTTATATATACGACGGCTCAGTCATTGGTACAGTATGTTTTTATTTATAAAAGTATCCTGGGTGCCACCCCTTATCTGTCCTGTCTTTCAGCAAGGAGACATGGAAGTTATAATCTTAGATATATGGATGTTCTGCAATTTATTATCCCGAAGTACAAACTGAACTGGGCAAGAAAGCTTTTAGGTTTTTGGCCCCTCCCGCCTGGAATGACTTACAATCTAAGCTTCAACTTCAAACTCTTGTTACATTAAAGGAGTTTAAAAACATGATTTCATTGCAGTTTACATTATCTGTGTGTGTGTTTTTTTTCTGTGAGGAAATTTTAATGTGTTGTTTTTATTGCAATATGCTGCTGATATCTTGGCCAGGTCTCAATGGGACTAGCCTGTGACAAACCTGGTTAAATAAAGGTGAAATAAAAAAATAAAAATGTAAATCTGGCCCTTGGTGCTTCAGTTTTTACTTTAACCTGCTTTATGAATGACTTCTTTTGTGGGGCATGGTTGATAAAACTAAAAAAAATAAAAATAAAAAAAAGGTTTAGAAAACATTTACAGCTTTAAATTCCCTTTGCCTGTCAAGAGAAAAAAGGTGAAAACAATTTCCATCCTTATATTTTTTTCGAAAGATCTGAAATTTTGTTGAACTAAAACTTTTAACAACAGCATGTTGTCAAAGTGTCTGATTCTCAGTTCTATGTAAGATCATTAAAGATTGTGATTATGCACATAACTTTCAAATTTACAGCTGTTAGCTGAGCTTAAACATTAACTTTAGCAGACTTTTTTAAAAAGTTGAAAAGTATACTTAGTGTCAGTACACATCCATATTTCTACAGACTGGATTGAACCACTGCTACCAGACACTGCGTTGATATATCAAAACAATTGTGGAAAGTTGTGCTCTGGTTGGAGTTCTTGAAATCTTTGGCTGTCCACCACATTCCCATGGTCTTCAGCTTTTCAGTCTTGGAGTAATGGCTCTTTGGGACAACTGCCTCTGCAGAGCTGGAAGTGCTGAGGCAAATTTGTTTCCATGTTTTTTAATGTCTGTGTGTATCTGTGAGATGTGATTACCTTCAAAACCTTTAAATTTGGCCTGCAAATTATAGTTTCATCTTGTAAACAATAGGGACAGGCAAGACCTGATGGATCTTTGCTTGGTCGTTGCTGATTTCCAATTTGACCCAGTCAGGGTAGAACGAGCCTTTGAAACCCACAAATGCCAGTTTTTCTGCAAAAGATATGAAAGTAACGTCATTTCATTTCATGAGGTTAATTATTGTGTTTTTCAGTCCCTAACTTTTTTTGAATTATTTTAATTTAAAAGCTGACTCAATTTTTGATTTAATTCTACAGTCAGATGCAACCTATTCTACTGGTGGCTCTGCTGAACATTTTTAATATGTAATAATCTAAACCACAATTTTGTACATCAGGATACCTTAAAGATCAGCTGGTGAACTACAGCACCCTCTATGCTTATTGGCATGTCTGTTAAGGTTGTCAGTCATCTTAAAACAAATTCATCTTTTATTCCAGTGACATAATTGCATGCAGAAAGGTTGAGAAAATCTTTACTTTGATTTGTGAACAGAGTAGCAAAAAGTGAAAGAATTGCCATACAATAAGAAAATGAAGCATTTTTATTATTCATGCTTTAATTTTTTAGGTTGGTCAGGGAATCTGGATTTTTGCTGCATCCATTTACCTCAGAAATCGGAACTTGGAGCTGGGTTTGAAGTTACACACAGGGTAACAGTGTCCAGTTAAAATAGTCGGAGAAGTCGGGATTTCAACATGGCAAAGCCCAAGTACCCATTGTTCGTAGTACCACTTATGAACATCATTTTAAGTTTGACTTTTCATAATCAAAAATCACTTTTAATTTGTTCAGTTGAGAGTTCCAGGCGCTACATGTAGAATTGATTGATTTTACTCTTACAAGTGTGTCTTGTAAAACAGACATGTTTCCATCACAGCTTACTACTGTTGATGAAAGGAGCAGCCATATCGAAACGCGAAGTTGACCTTAAAAAACCAAAGTGGGGGTAGTCGAAGGTTCTCCCACTTTCCGAGTAGGAAGTCTGACTTTGGGGGCATTCCAGTTGATTTTTCTGACTGGGAAGTCGGAATTTCCGAATTGTACTACAAATGGAACGCACCTTTTTTTTTTTTTTTTTTTTTTTTTTTTTTTTTTTTTTTTTTTTACTTCATGACTTCCTGTTTCCATGGTGTGTAAATATGACAAGTTGCCTGGTAAAAACTAACTCCTCTACACTTTGCTTCATACAGAGGGCCTGGATCTTCCGCTATTGAGAAACGATTGCTTGCTGGAGGCAATGACTCTGTTAAAGTTTTAAATTATTGGATTGGATTTTACCCAGTCGCTAACGTTTGGCCGTGATGTATGTAATACACCTATGGGGGGCCAAGTGTAAAATCTGAATACAAAAGATTTAGCAGAAAGTTTTTTTTATATTTAGCTTACTTTTTCCACATTTAGCACACTTTCATCACATTTACAATGGAAATATCTAAAAAAACTGTCATGTATTACCATGTTTGCATTTCACAAAATTTCAGCAAATCTAAATGTTAAATCAAATATTAATGTTAAATCTAAATATTAAATATTATATCTATATGTTAAATCTAAATTTGAAATTTAAGTCCTAATAAATCTAAATCTAAATGCTAAATATTATATCTATATGTTAAATCTGAACGTAAATCTAAATGTCAAATGTAAATCTTAAATCTTTGAGCTAAATGTTTGAAAGATATACAAATTAACCACGTCCCTCGAACTACGCTTGGTATTTGTGGCCACGCCTACAATATTCCCACCTGAACGCTGGCTATGTTTCCTCGGTTATGTTAGTAACGCTGTTTGCACATTACTTTTTCGCTTACGTTATATTTGGAGAGTAAACTACTTGTTTTGATCCATATGGTCAGTTGTTTCCCTAATGAGATCTGGTAGCAGGCAGAGCTCTGAATGACCGGTGAAACATGATGAAGCGCAACATGAGCTGCCACTTTCCATCTCATGTAAATTTCAGTCAACATATTCCAGGTCTTACACATTTTAATAAACAATAACATAATTTCAAAACAGAAATTTACTATCACGAAATATAACTAAACCGTTTGCCGAGAATTGGCACTGGCATCCTCTAAAACAGCTGCATCTGCCATGGCAGCTGATCTGGAACACGAATGGCACCTCAGCCACTTGAGCTGCCACTTTTCATGTAAATGCGGTCAACATATTACAGGTTTTACACGTTTTAATAAGCAAAAACATCATTTCAAAACAATTTACTGACGGGCAATATAACTACGCCGTTTGCCGAAAACCAGGTTTGGCATTCCCCAAAACGGCGGCAGTGGACGTGGGAGCTGATCTGGCACTCTAGTGGCAGCTGCCACTACTACGCTGTGGCAGCCCGTGTTGCCACCGGAAGTGCCATTACCAGCTGCCACCGCCACGAATTGAGCTTGCTGTCTCTCTAATAATGAAGTTAATACTAATAAGCTTAATTTCTTATAATTAAAAACATGGAATATTAAATGAGTTCATACTTTATTTTATTTGACAGTT
Source organism: Anableps anableps (assembly GCA_014839685.1). Taxonomy (NCBI): domain Eukaryota; kingdom Metazoa; phylum Chordata; class Actinopteri; order Cyprinodontiformes; family Anablepidae; genus Anableps; species Anableps anableps. The sequence goes on along the minus strand of CM026067.1, from coordinate 476,317 downwards.
GAAATCAGTCCTATCTGGTAGCAGGCATAGATTATTTTTATATATAGTGTAACACTTTTAAATTACCTTTCATGATGGTTCATTAAAAACATTGGTTGACTGAAGTTTTATTGATAAATAATAAAATTCTTTGTGGAAGTAATTCTAAGTTTATTTTAATTCAACTTACAAACATTGCCATTTTGAACTAGTCTATGTCGAAATACACACACACACACACACACACACACAAAATAAAATAAATAACTAAGTATTACTAAATACTTAAGGAAAACCACTTAACTTACAATCATTGCTGGGGTTGATCCCAGGGGAAACGGAGTCTGAAGAGCAACTCGGACACCAGCAGCTCGTTCAACTGCCTGGAGCGACCCGGGCAGCATGTTGCGCTTCACCGTGTTTCACCGGTCATTCAGAGCCCTGTCTGCTACCAAATCTCAAACAACTGACTGTATGGCTCAAAACAAGTAGTTTACTCTCCAAATACAATGTAACCGAAAAAGTAACGTCTAACTCGCGTTACTAACATAACCAAAGAAACACAGCCAGTGCTCAGGTCGAAAGACTGTGGGTGTGGCCACAAATACTGAGAGTAGTTTGAGGGGCGTGGTTAATTTGCATTTAGCTCAAAGGTTTACATTTAACATATAGATATAATATATCTTTAGATTTAACATTTAGATTTTTACCCACCCAAGCACTGAACAGATACTTAGAACAAATCAATGCATGGATGTGCCAAAACTTTCTCCAGCTGAACAGCAACAAAACTGAAGTAATTATTTTTGGACCCAAAGATGAATGATCTAGAGTCAGTGCACAGCTTCAGTTATTACAGAAACTAGTGATCAGGCCTGAAATCTGGGTGTAGTGATGGACTCAGACCTGAACCTTAAGAGACACATAAAAACAGTTACAAAGTCAGCCTTCTATCACCTGAAGAACATTTCCAGAATTAAAAGACTAATGTCTCAAAGATCTAGAGAAACCCATCCATGCGTTTATCTTTTGTCTCATTGATTATTGCAACAGTGTCTTCACAGGTCTGACCAAAAAGTCACTCAGCTGATCCAGAATGCTGCTGCTCGTGTTCTCACTAAGACCAGTAAAATAAATAAATTATGGTTTTCTCACATTGTTAAACTTACACATATTCATAAAATATAACAAAACAGGAACCTATTAGGTTGCTGAATAGCATTTTTTAAAATGTACAAAATACATGAAACACTTAACAGCATTAACAGACAGATGTAAAACTACCATTTAAAAACAGGGTAACATTTAAGTTCAAGATTAAGCTCTCTCCTGTCAGGGCAGTTCCAATAATCAGTGGTGAGAGACATTTTGTGCCGTTAGTCATCCTTTCAGTTCAGCTACCTTCCTGTTGTAGCGCCTCTCTAAGCCGGTAGTTGTAATTGCTCTCGATTTGCTTGTGTTCTCACTAAAACCAGGAAGATAGAGCACATCACCCCAGTTCTAAAGTTCTTCCACTGGCTCCCTGTAGCTCAGAGAATAGACTTTAAAATATTTATGTTAGTTTATAAATCACTGAACGGCTTAGCACCAAAACACATTAAAGACCTGTTGTCGTATCAACCTTGCAGACCACTCAGGTCTTCTGGTTCTGGTCTGCTCTGCATCCCCAGAATCAAACATGAAGAAGCAGCCTTCAGTTTTTATGCACCACAAATCTGGAACAAACTTGCAGAAAACAGCAAAACAGCCGACACTCTGAGTTCCTTTAAATCAAGGCTAAAAACCCACCTGTTTAGAGTTGCCTAAACAGGTGGGTTTAGGCCTTTGATTAGTAATAAGTAGAACTATATTTGTTTGATGATATTTGCTTGATGATTTTGATGATTTGCTGTGTACTTGATTGATGTTTTTATGATGTGAAGCACTTTGAACTGCCTTGCTACTGAAATGTGCTGTACAAAATAAACTTGACTTATTTAGGATTTAGATTTAACATATAGATATATTTATGATTTATATTTAACATTTAGATGTAGATTTAGCATTTAGATATTGTTTTAAATTTTAAATATAATATTTAAATTTAACATTTAGATTTGGAGGGCTGCACAGTGGCACCAAGCACTGTTGCCTTGGAGGAAGAAGGTCCTCGGTTCGAATCCAGACTGGGGTCTTTCTGCAAGGAGTTTGCATGTTCTCCCTGTGCATGCGTGGGTTCTCTCCGGGTACTTTGGCTTCCTCCCACAGTCCAAAAACATGACTGTTAGGTTAATTGGTCTCTCTAAATTCCCCTTAGGTGTGAGTATGTGTGTGCATGGTTGTTTGTCCTGTCCATCTCTGTGTTGCCCTGCGATGGACTGGCGACCTGCCCAGGGTGTACCCCACTTCTCCCCAGATTGTTGGAGATAGGCACCAGCCCCCCTCGCAACCCTGCATGGATAAGCGTGATGGATTTAGATTTGCTGAAATTTTGTGAAATGAAAACATGGTAATATATGACAGGTTTTTTTTTTTTTTTTTTTTTTTTTAGATATTTCTATTTTAAATGTGATGAAAGTGTGGTAAATGTGAGAAAAGCAAGCTAAAATAGCAAAAAACAAACAAAACAACAAAAAAATAAACAAACTGTTAAATATTTTGCATTCAAATTTTGCACTTTGCACCCCACATATAGCTCAATGATGCTTACCAGAAATTGCATGTTTTGTAAACAGCTCCGTGGGGAGTAGAGCCACAACATTTTTTGCCAGTAATAAAACATCTTAAACATTCCTTTTGCTCCAACTTTATATTTGGAAGTGTGGCCAATAGCTTCGTTCACTTCCTCTGCTGCCACTGCCAAACTATAACCCTATACAGCCAGACTACAATTCTAAAACGGTACACTAAATCTCTGTCGTCGTTCACAACTCATTCTGTTCGCTGATTGGCCAGGTTGAAATTCAACCACAGAACTCAAGCTCAAAGCCCAGACAGAGCACTGAAGGGAGACTAGAATCGAGCGGAATTGCGTAGGAAGGCAATGCCCAGGCTAATGGTAAAGGAATTTTTAAAGTTTTTTTTTTTTTTTAACCAACATGTTTGTTAAGTGCACTGAATAAATGTCTTTAAATCACAAAATTTGGTTTACAGCAATTAAACTGCAATAAAAGATAGGGCTTTTTACACATCTTAACCTGGATTGCTGCTATGGAAAGTGCATATAACTAAGATATGCTGTATTCCAAAAGTTTTTAATCATGGAACTTAAAAAGATGAACAAATATTACCATCTTAGACTGTAAGTATGAATACCTTTCAAGTACTCATACCTCTTAAACTTTCACATTTTGTTGTGTCTTTCGCAAGGGCAGCGAAGCTGGTCAGAGTTAATGAGAAGTCAGGTAGAACAAAATCCAGGACAATCCTGGAAGAAAACCTGTTAAAGGCTGCAGAAGACTTGAGACTAGGGTGGAGATTCTCCTTCCAGCAAGAAAACGATCCTAAACATAGAAGTGGATGGTGTAGATCAAATCATAATCATGAGTTCACCTGAATTGGACTGGGAATTTGTTGAAAGAATTAGAAATTGTTGTTGTAACAGACACTTTCAATCCAACCTGGCTGAGAAGGAGCTACTTTACCAAAAGGAATCAGCAGAAATTTCAGACCCTAAATATACAAAGCTGGTAGAGACATACACCAAAGGCTTTACATCTTGCAGCTATAGAAAACTGACTCAGGGAGACTAAATATAAATGAGCACCACACTTTTCAAATTTTATTTGCCAGTTTTTTGATAACCATGTTTTTCTTCCCATCTATTATGCACTACTTTGTGTTGGTCCACCACATAAAACCCCAATAAACTATGTTGCAGTTTGTGATTGAAACTTGATAAAATGTGAAAAAGCAAAAAGGGGCATAAAAACTTTTGCAAAGTTCTCTATGTGAGCAGATTTAGATAGAGCTATTCAATACCTTTTAAATTGATGATTTTGTTTGCGCCAAGTCTTTCCAGGACTTTGGTCCAGGATCCTCTTGTAACCAGACGGCCCTTAGATGTCACGAGCACAATGGAGCTAGTACAAAAAGAACCCCAAATTTATTGATTGTAAGCAAAAACACCACTATCACAAAAACACTTAGAGCAACCATTTAACCCCTCTAGGAGCAGCTTAAATTTAAGTTTTACCTGAAAAATGGCAGATGATGTTTACTGGGAATGTATATTATAATAATTTATAGGGGGACAGTGAGACTTGACTTAAAGTTTTACAGCTGTAAGAAACCCATCTTGTATTGTCTTTATTCTAGGTTTTAATGTGTTTACAATATTGTGCCTAAACAGTCATGTAAAATAACTGTATGAATAACAACTGATAATTTAAAAAAGTAGAGGTGAAGTTTCTTACCAGTCTTTCAGTCCATTAACATAATTCTCTAATTGTGCAGGGACACCTTGTAAGATAGAATTCCTAAAGCCTTTGCTCTCCACCACATTCCCATTATGTCCATCAATTATTGTCAGCTGTACACCATCTTCTTGTTGATACCACTTCCTGCCATTCACCTATTAACACAGTGAACAACCAACAGTTTAATTTTTGATTTTTTTTTCTGAATAGTAATGAATATAACTAGTGACAAAAAAAAAAAAAAAAAAAAAAAAAAAAAAAAAAAAAAAAAAAAAAAAATTGTTAGAAGCAACCAACAAAACCACTGCTGTGTTCTTTGATGTTCTATTGGTTCTATTTCTTTAATTTAATAACCCATCTTAATAAAAGCAGTTTTGATCATCTGACCTCGACATATTTAAAGGTCTGATGTTGAGATTATACTTGATCAGGATTTCCCTTTCACATTTTGACTCAGGTTGACTCAGAACCTTGCTTACAAGTTTTGTGGGGAAAAAAAAATAAAAAATCTAACTGTAAGTTAACTACTTTTACAAGGTCTGTTTGAGACAAAGAATACCTCAGTAAAGGCAAAGTCTTCCTTAATGTGGTAAAAACGAATATTGTATGACTCCAGTTTGACCTCCAGGAAGTGCTCTGGTGAATGCTGAGGAGAAAAAAAAAAAAAAAAAAAGCAAAAGGAACAAGGTTTGAGTTAACACTTAGAAATTTTAAAATGTCTCTTTCGACATGATACCAAACTATCCCTGATTAAACGCAAGTGTTTCTGCAAAGACCTAAATTATCTAGCTATGATCTCAGGTCAATTTTGAATGAATGTCATGTGTTCAGCAAACTTGCACATTCTTCACAAAAATGTTTAGTCTTCTTTTGGTTTATAAAAAAAAAAAAAAAAAAAAAAAAATACAGTATGCAAGAAGCAATGTCCAAACTGCCATGTCATTTTTGTTTGGTTTTATATCCATTGCTGATCTGCTCCAGAGTCAGATTTAATTGGTTTATTGATAGTGATTCCATGTTTTCTTTTTGGTTTGGTGAATGGGTTCCCAGGAGGACTGAAAAGAAAGAGAGCTGATTAATAGATTGCAAAGAAATAATGGTGAGTAAGAGTTATTGTAGGTATTGTCGATGAGTTTTTAGTTGGAGGAAGTTGCACATTTGACCCGGGCAGAAGCTGACTGACTGGAGAGTTCTGCTGGTACTTAGTCATATGTTATTGTTCTTGAAGTGGAGGGTTAGATGGCAGAGGACGAACAGGCAGATTACTGTTTTTCAGGTGAAAGAGTGTTGATGGACAGAACTGCAGAAGTCGTGAGCATGTAAGCCTGGTGAGGAAGGAGGTAGGCTTTCAGGAGGGAGTGTCTAGGAAGAGGTGGTGAGTCACAAACATGCAATCTCCAATTCGGAAGGACAGAAGGAACCGGAGTTTAGATACTAGAATGCTCAACAACTTTGGGTGGAAGGAAGAGATACAAAAAGTAAGTTTCTTGAAAAATGTACAAGGTCTCAGAAATATGGATTACCACTGGTAAGAGACAAACAAATCTGCCTCTGGAGTTCTTTTAAGAACCTGATGAGCTGAACTCGGTGCAGCTATGGTAAATCAGGTGCCTGCTGCACCTGAGAGAGAGAGGCAGACAGAGATGGATTTGCACATAGCTTGGCAGATTTAACAGCACCCCCCACCTCCTGGTGGCTGACTGAAACGAGAAAAGGAAGCTTGCTCAAAGTCTGAAATTCAAGTGGGATCTAAAATGTATGAATGGGAAACTCAAAACCATAACTACTAGACCACAACCTTCCCAATTGACCAAGTACTGGTGGGCTCAACAACTAGGTCCCACATCAAGGATGCAGCACAACGTAAAAGTGGGCTCCCAATCAATGGAAATCAAAGTCCTTGGAAGAGAGATAGATCTTTTGACCAAATACTGGGGAGCATCTATGATCACCAAATCTCAGCAGTCCTTAGAATAGTGGCTTTGGTCTGGTTCCAGATGCAGAGACAACAGCTGAGTTGATAATGTACTGAGGGAAGAACTGTTTCTGGTAAGAAAGATGGACGCATGGGTGGTCAGTAGCCTACAGAGGCTTCAAAAGGAGAAGGTCCAGTGGTGGCTGAGATGTACGAGTTGTGTGGAAAGTCAATCTTGGGTGGTTGAAGACTATCCTGAATCGAATATACACTCCAGGTAGCAGGATTTGAGGAGCAGATGCAGCATAACAAATTGTTAATTTCTTGGTTCAGCGTCTTACATTGTCTGTCAGATTGAGAGTGATAACCGGAAGAGAGTTATGATTAGGCTCTAATGGTTGAACAGAAATCTTTCCAGACTTAGCAGGTGAATTGTGGACCACACTCAAACTATTTTAAGGGGTATGCAATGGAGACAGAAAATATGAGAGATGAGTAATCTGGGCTGAGGGAAGTTTAAGAGGCACAATATGGCAACCCATAGAGAAGTGATCACTGATGGTAAGGATCACCATCTTACAGTGGGGGGGACAACACCAGTGACAAAGTCCAGGGTAATGTGCACCAGGAATGACTCGGGCTAGGGAGTGGTTGGAGTAATCCAGATGGTTTGTGACTAGGTTTTTCTCTGGCATAGACAAAATAGGCCAAAAACAATCCAACCAGGGTGGGCAGAGGGGCCTTGAAAAATGACCAGAAAGGAAAACAACAAAACTAGAGTTTTTAAAAAGTTCTTAAATGCCACAGGGAGGTGGCTGGTGATGGAGGAGCCCTTGAAGGCGACAGAGTACCCTGAAATCTGGAGGGTGCCGGAGGAACCCACGATGAAGATTTGGCAGTCAGCGGTGCGGCCGGTGGAACTCGCAAGGAGAGTCTGGAGGTTGGCCGTGCGACCGGTGGAACTTGGAAATCACAGGACTGCAGCGATGCTGAAGCCTGGAGGCCACAGGACTGCGGTGGAAATGGAAATCAAAGACTGCAGAACTGCAGAGCTCAGAAGCCACACATCTGCACCGAAGCTGAGTTTCTAGAGGCCAGAAACTGGAGGTCCATTCTGATAACTAGCTAGGAGGCGCTACAGTCATTATAAACAACCTTGAAGATGACAGTTCAGGAGCTGGGGAAAATGTCCAACGATGAGCCTCAGAAGCTGGGGAAGACATGCCACGATGAGGCTCTAGAGACCAACAGAGGGGCCTAGCAGATGAGGAAGACCCACGAAGGCACGCTGAAGACTGGAGATCACTGTGCAGCCTGGAACCCTTGAAAAAGCCCTGCAGCCTGGCACCCACAAGGAGATTCTGCAGAGCCTACTGGTTCAGGTGCAGGCGACTGAGAGTCTGAGGGTTCTGCTGGAGCTAACAGAAGAGGCTGCTGGTGCTGACGGTCTGGTGCAAAGAGCCAGCTTGAGGGTTCTATGGCATGGAGCTAGCTGAGAATCATGGAGATGGTAACAAAGATGATGAGGTACAGTGGAGGTAGCAGCGATGAGGTACAGTGGAGGTAGCAGCCTGTTTTTCTGGAAAAGCTGTGGAGGCGTTGAGCCAACCCCCCGGAGAAGCTTTCTGGTGGTGTCGATGGCAGCGTCTGCAGTGGGAGGAAGAGGAATCCAGGAAAGCAGAGATGGATGATGCAGAAGGTGGAGGTGAAGACCATGAAGTGGCAGGAGGTGTGGAGGAGGGCAAAGGGTAGAAGACCGGAAGCTCTGGCTTAGGTGGAAGTAGCTTGCTATACATTTCGGCTAAAGCTACCTGACGGTCCCACTCTGCCTCCTCCAGCAGCTCCATGAAACCCAGGGAAGGTAAATGAGGAGTCCAGTCATTTAAACCTTTATACGGTCATCAGTTACCTTAAATCGTCTCCATGCAGAGCAAGATGTAGCCACAGTATCAATATAATTTCTTACTGTCGCTCTTAGAAGCCCAAATTCCTCTGAAAACAGCAGGTCTGTGTTGGGTCCTGTGGTCTGGTTCCTTCTGTCATGATTTGTGGTAGTAGGTTGTTGAAGACCCAAATGCAATGAGGCAGAGGCAACGAGTAGTTCTTGAAGATTTAATGAAAAAGATGAACAAAAAACTTACAAAGTCCCTGGGAATGCAGGAGGCCAAAGCAAAACAAAAACAGGAGCCAAAAACAGTGGAGCATGACAGGAAGAAAATGGGTAACAGGAGGAACCAGCAAGGAGTGGGAGCAAGAAAGGAGCTTAAATGCTGGGAATGAGAATGCTGGAATAATGGCCTGGGGCTGATTAGCTAACAGATGGCAGGTGTGGGGAAAAAGCTAAAGAGAGACTGAGGAGAGAGAGAGGCGCAATGGCAACAGGGGGCAAGGGAGAGTAAACAGGGGAGCAAGGAAAAAGAATCTAACAGTAACAGAGGATAACTAGACACAAGGAATAATAACTAAAATAACTAAGCCTGACTGAATTAAGTAAAACAAAAACAAGACTGATCTAATCAAAATAAGACACAGGACAGGAACCATTAAACATAACTAAACTAGAGAGAAAATAAGGAATCAATACAAAGAAATGACTGAAGCAAAAGTCCAAAAGAAGGGATCGTGACAGGATGTCATGATCTCAGTGAGGGTCATCAGAAATACTGTCTCAAGGAAGAAATAGACTCAGCTGACTCTAGGATGGCATGAGTCCAATGAATCACTCAGAAGTGAATTTACTATGGAACAAACAACTGGTCAAAGGAATTACTGCCAGGATTAGGTTTGTTTTCTTGGGCTAATTTTATTGCTTGTTCAAAATCATAAGAAAGACACCATGGTATAAGATGGTGGAAGGATGGGTTATGGTGAGTCTTTTTTTTTTTTTTTTTTTTGGTCTGGAGAGAGTGCCAGGTTTGATGTTGCAGCATCTGGCAGGTAATAAACAAACTGAAAATTCTCTGCCTCTGGAGTCCTTTTAAGCATGCCTCCTGATGAGCTGAGCTTGCTGCAGCTGTGGTAAATCAGGTGCCTGCCAGACATGAGGGAGAGAGGAAGGAACTGCACAGACACACACCAGAACACAAGCAAACAGACATCTGCAAACAGCACAGCAGATATGAAAAAATCTCAGAGGATGTGAAATTTTTATCAGTTGCTGTCTTTAGCACAGAGCTGGGCCGCTTTGTGGCATGGTGTGGAAAAAAAATCATCTTGAAAGTGAACAAAACAAAGGAAATGATTGTAGATTTCAAAGGAAATAGGGTTAGGTCAAACACTATTTCCATCATGGAAGAAGTCTCAATTTTTTGCTAATTTTTGCTCCCATAGTGTGCATTTTTACAACCTTTTCTATAAATATTGAGATTTAAATGGTAAATGGACTAAACTTCCATAGCATTTTTAAGGTACTTTTACACAAGGTATCACATTCAGACATTCACAATGTTATAGCACGACCTAACCTTGAATGTGGAAGTAGGATGGGAAGGTGATGTTGTACATTATATTACATTCCAATAGAACAGTCTGCTGTCAGCTATGCTGAGACTGACCTGTTTCATTAGAGGTTAATTCATTTTTTTATCGCTTCACTGAACTCTTTTAAATGTATGTAAAAACATACAACTGCAAGAAATGCAAATAAATATAAAATAAGTCTCAGAATTAAATAGTAAATATTAGTGAATGCATTTCAGATAGTCCAGAAAGAATAGCCCACCTCCTGATTGCCTGTGTGTTCCTCATCACAGCTGAGTTTGAGTTAGGTTGCTACTGTTATTCTGAGATCCAATAGTTGATCAGACAAGTGCTAAGTGTTTTTACTGGGTTCTAACTCTGACTAGATCACCAGGTGAGACAGTTATCCCAGGTCTGAAGCCCAGACCACCATCAAAACAACAGAAAGAAAAAGAACAGAAAAAGACAGAAATCAAGAGACTATAAAAAAATCTGGATAATAATTTGTTTTTTAAATTTAAATAAATCAAACCCATTTTTTACCATTGTCTCAAAAATATGCATCCTTTGTTGATTTTAAAATTTCTTTACTATTCCAAAATTGTTATTTTTTAGGTTTAACTTATTCTACATTTTCAACATACTCGGGTGTACTGGGCGAATTCTGTGAACTACGTGGACTCCCCTGCATACTGTACGCAGAAGGTTGTGGTTTTATACTCCAGCATACCGAATGCCTACATTTCTTGTGACAAATTCCTTCATTTCCCACAATCCAAATGGATACCAGCAAGTTTGATGAACTTGTTGGGCGTCTAGCCCCGTTTAATCTCCACCAGTGCAGCCACCGCACACTTGTTAGTGCAGCACAGAGTGGCAGTCAGCAGACTGTGCGAAATCGAGTATGCGTACGCGGTCGAAAAAATGTACCTTTGCGCAGACGTGTCCGGTGGACATCCGCTTTGAGTCCACCTCGAGCAGGTGCAGGCCTCTGCGAAGTGAAGTACGCCAAAGTATGTGGGAGCCTTTAGTGAGGCAAAAGGTCTCATTTTCAAGACGGACCTGTTAATTTAACTGTTGGATAAAATGTGGGGTGGAGGATATTCTGTGTGCATTGAGAGTTATGTAGCAATGAATAAAGTAAAAAAAAAAAAATAATACCACCACTATAAATATTTAAGACCAAGCAATCACTACAAGCGTTTGACCTTTATAAATGAGTAGGGTTTTTTTTTTTTTTTTTGCAAAAAAATAACTTGTTGGTCCTCAAAACTTTACACATTTATTTTTTATTGATCTTTTATATTTAATTAAGGCTGATGAAGCAATTTATTTTTATTGGTTTATAAAGGCTCAATTTTTGGTTTATTGCTACTTTTTTTTCAATTTGATAAAAAAAAAAGGGAAAATAAAAAAAATACAGAACTGTATTGATTAATATTCATCCATCCACAATCTAACATGCATATCCTTGAATGGTTGCGAGAGGGGCTGGTGCCTATCTCCAGCGGTCATCGGCGAGAGGCTGGGCTACCCTGGACAGGTTGCCACTCCATCGCAGGGCAACACAGAGACACAGGACAAGCAATCGTGCGGGCACGCCCTCACAGCTAATGAAACTATAGAGAGACCAATCAACCTAACAGTCATGTTTTTGTACTGTGGGAGGAAGCTGGAGTACCTGGAGAGAAGCCACAAAGTATAGGGAGAACATACAAACTCCATGCAGAAAGTCTCCAGGCCAGGACTCGAACCCAGGACCTTCTTGCTGCAAGGCCAACTGTGCCATTGTGCAGCAGTGCACTGTGATTAATATTGACTGAAGCAGGGTGGCCTACCTTAGAAAGCGTTTCTAACGTTATGACAACTGAGCAATGCTATCCTAACAAAAAAAAAAGGAAATGTGAGAGAAATATCATGCTTAAAATGGCTTCTAAAAATGTCATATTTGTACATGTTTCTGCTTAGCCAGTTTGGGCATGGAAATGTTTAGCAATTGACAAGGTGAAACCCAGAAAGCTTTATGACGACAACTGTGGTTAGTTGGAAAGTTTTGACTAGTTTGCTTACCAGCCTGCTATTTGGTATCTTTTTTGGCATGACTACATCAGCAACAGGTATCTCTGCATGTTTTGGGTAAGCCTTGGCCAAGCAGTTGCTGGGTGGACTTTCCTCTGGGATGGTAGCTGTGATCTTCACCCTTTCACAACCTTTTACAGAGCAAAAGGCAAACTGTTCCCTCTCATTATGGGCTTTTACCTTTAGGAAGATTAAGCTGCAGTAGACAGAAAAACAAACAAAAACATGAATCAAACAAATAATAAAGCATAAGCTCTTACTATTAGCTATAGTAGACATTTGTAAGGCAACCCTGCAACACATTTAGAATTTATCAAGTCATTGTCGTCTCCTCTTTAGTTTTATCGTGCCATTAGTCTTTTTACTGTTAATCTAATATATTACCTGGACCCTGGCCATGTTCCTTCTAACATTTTGCTCTCTGAAATATACAGGTATTCCAGGAATGGGAAGCTTATTACTATTGTAATACTACAGTACTAGTATTGTTATTATAAAAGAATGTATTATAAGAATTAATTCATTATTTAAATTATATAAATTAAAACTACCACAAGTTTAAAAAAACAGCCAGATAATTTTTACTTGATAATGATTTTGTTTTAGCTTTTGCACTGCTATAAGAAAAGCAATACAAATAAAAAGCATGTCTCGGTATTCTTAGTAGGAAACAAATCTCCATCACTCATTATGAATATTCCTTTTCTGTGTCAATCAGTGATCTACAAGGGTGTACCCAGAGGTGGACTATGGAGAAAAAGTGACCCAGGAGTTCCTGACAGATTGGCCCACCTTCAACTGCTTGGTATGTGCAGTACACACACTCCTGATCAAAATTTTAAGATCAGTTGAAAAATGGAGAGAATTTACATTTTGCACTGCTGGATTTTAAGAAGGTTCTAAGTAGAGCTTCAAAATGCAAAAAGAAGAAATGGGAGTGAGACAAAAAAAAAAAAAAAAAAAAAAAAAAATCTATGTAAGCATTTTATTGCAAACAACCATGAAACTGAAATAGGCTGTTCATCAGCTGATCAAACGTTTAGGACTATATCTAAAAATAAGCCAAAACCCCCTAAAATAGAAATAAAAGTTTCAAAAATGGACTCAGTAATGAGCAGAGGCGCCATTCTTGTTATCATTCTTGTTAACCTCTATTGTTCTATTGAAGGAAAAAGCCCCCCAGATCATGATGCCGCCCCCTCCACTGTGCCGTGCAGAAAACATCTACATCTCAGGTGGGATCTCCTCATCATGCAGGCAGCCTTAGAAGCCATCAGGACCATCAAGGTAACATTTTTTCTCATCAGAGAACAAAACTTTCTTCCACCTTTCAGAGTCCCATGTTTGGTGCTCTCTTGTAAACTCCAAATGGGTAATTTTGTGCTGTTGAAGGAGAAGAGGCCTTTCAAGATGTTTTTTGTTCTTAAGACCCCTCTATCGCAGATGCCATCTGATGGTTATGGGACTGCAGTTGGCACCAGTGACAAGTTTAATTTGACAGACAGCCAATTGGATCCTCTGGCTCAGGGCCAAGGAAATTTTTGGGGGATCTACCACTTTTTTGCCTTTGCCATCAGAAGATCATGACAGTGTGGCTACCTGACAGAAAATGACACTGAATCCACATTTTCTGAAGATTTGGGCTTTTAAATGCTGTGGTCATAAACTTTTGATCAGCTGATGAACAGCTTATTTCAATTTAATGGATTTTTGCAATAAATTAATCACTCAACTTTTTTTTTTTTTTTTGTCTCACTCCCATTTCTTCTTTTTGAATTTTTATGCTCTACTTAGAACCTTCTGAAGATCCAACAGTGCAAAATCTGAGTTCTTGCCATTTTTCAACTGGTGTCAAAATTGTGATCAAGAGTGTATATATATATATATATATATATATATATATATATATATATATATATATATATATATATATATATAATAGTCAAAGTAATTTACAATTTTGTGGTGTATATTGTACTGTAATACCTTACAGTACAATATAAAATAAATGACCTCTTATTACCTTACAATAACATAAGATCTAACTATAAAACTAAAATCAGAGGTTTGGGCCCTCTGGCTGTCTATTGCCTCTCCTGGGTCATCATCAGTCTCAGTCTTTGGCAGAAATAGCAATTGCTAATGTTTTAAAACAGTGATTCCCAACCCGGGAGGCCCACTCCCCCTGAGGGGGTGCTAGAGAGCACAGGAGCACACCATAACATGTCTGCTCAGAGGTTGTAAAAATATGAATTTATTGTCTGTATATAAAAAAAAATCCCCAAAACAAGTCCAGTTGAATAATTAACACTGCATAACTATTTTTTGGGAAAAAAAATGACAGGTTGCCAACAGAACTACAACATTGCCTCTCTAGATGTGCTGGTTTCATACACACTCAATAAAAACTGCCATGTGCCTGTGCCGTGAGCTGTGACTCTTGATGCTGAAGGCAAGTCTCGTCTGGTCAGTAAAACTTTACTAAATAGAAAGCATGTCTGAGAAATGTAAAAGTAACATGGATTTGCTCTCATCAAAAAAGAAAAGACAATACCTCGACAGTTACCCTTGACTTCGGATTTATCGAAACACGGGACACCTCTCAGCCGGAGTATGAAATTTGTGGTGAGAAGCTAGCTAATGACAGCGTCAGACAAATTCAAACGACACCAAGAGATTAAACACAATGAAACTATTGGTGAAAGTCGAGAATACTTTGAGAGGAAAAAGCAAATGGCACCGTCAAAAAGATCCCCTGACATCAGAAAAGCCTTTGAAAGACCAGGTAGCGATTTGCGCAGAGCCACAGAAGCATCTTTTGACTGTTCGCTTTTAATCGCTAAAGCTAAAAAGCCGGAAAAAAGCTTCTGAAACCCGCCTGCCTGAAAATTCTGGAGTTGATGTGTGGAGCGTATGTAGTGGATAAAGTCAAAACTGTCCCGCTATCTAACGACACGTCAAGAACAGAAGAGATAAAATGGCTGAAAATTGCCAAAATCAGCAGCATGATCAGATCAGGAATGCTCCCTTTGGCATTCAGTTGGATGAAACAACAACTGTATCAGACGAATCTGTCCTCATTGCTTATGTGCAGTATATTGATGGTGATGACTTGAAACAATACATTCTTATGTCCACAAATCTGGCAGCAATGTCAACAGGTCATGATAGATTTGTGGATGTGGACTCTTATTTTATGTCCAGCAACCTGAACTATGAAAACCTGGTCGCATGTTGCACAGATGGAGCTGCGGCAATGACGGGCAAAAACAAAGGTGTTAATAGCCGCTTGAAAGAAAATGCTCCAGTGTGTTTGATCTTCCATTGTATGCTCCATTGTCAAGCTTTGGCAGGAAAAAACACTTTCGGAAGAGCTCAGCACCATCATCCCAAAGATTGTTACTGTTGTAAATTTTATCAAAGCTCACCCTTTGAACAAGAGCTTTGTTCAAAGGCTGTGCAAGGATGAAGAACATCAAACACTGCTGCTGCACACAGAGGTGTGGTGGCTATCGCATGGACAAGTGCTTGTGCGTTTTCTGAAGCTGCAAGAAAAAATTAAAGAGTTCCTGCAAGACCACAATTGATCACCTTGCTAACATATGAAAGACGTTTTTGGATAAAAACAGCGTATCTTGCCAACATATTCATGCTTTACAATGAAGCAATCAAGCAGATGCAACCACCTCATTCTAATGTCCTGCAGCGCAAGGAAGCTGTGGACAGTTTTGCGTGTAAACTGGATTACAGGCTTGAATAAATGTCAAAAGGGGAGTTGCAGCAGTTTCCGCTGCTGCTGAAGCAGTCATCTGGCATTATTAGCGTGTCTTTATGCACAGAGTTTATCCAGCACATCAACCTGCTGTGCCAGGAGAAGAAAAGCTGCTTTGCCGACATGGATGAGCATTTGTCAAGAGAAACATGGGTGATGGACCTCTATATTTCCACTATCAAAGATGTGGAATCTGTCTGTCTGACAGACAGACAGATATTAGTAATTGTTTTTGAGCTATGTGTACATGTCAAGAGTCTGATACCTTGACAAAACTAAATTTTTTTCTTTTAAGACTTTTTATAACTCTGTTCTTGTTTTTAAAGAAATTATTTGAGTAATTTTTCAAAATAATGTTCTTGTTCTCTGTTGTACAACTACAAATTTATTCCTTTTACAAATAAAAGTTTGTATCTATTTACTTTTACTATCACTTTGATAGAGAGATTAAGGCTGAATGACTCTTTGGGAAAGGGGAGTAAAAAAGGGATTGGGGGGCTCAGATTGGCTAGAAAGTAAGATTGGGGGAGGGTGGGGGGGGGCTTTGAGGAAAATAGGTTGGGAACCACTGTTTTAAAGTGTACAACAGCCATAACATCAAAAACATGTTGAAGTTAGAAAAATAAAACAGTGTCAACTTCGCTAAAGCATGCATCATGTCTAGTGGAGATACCACACCCGGAACTAGAGGAAGAAACACCAAATGGCTCAGAAGTTTTTACATTTCTTACTGCACTTCCCTGGAGGGCTTTTGTTTTTTCTCTCAACTTTTCAGCACCATCTAGTGGTTTTGTGGTTTGCTTTCACTGCTCAATCTTTACTGCTAACATGGACTTATTTAATGTTCCTTATGCCGTCAGTGATTGACAGGTAATGTTCTATAAGGCCCCATACCACCTTGGGCCAGTCCTGCTTGACGAGCTAGAGCTGCTGCACTGCACATGTCTCTGCTGGATGCGACAGACAAACAGGGAGATTTCATTTATGTTTCTCTAGCAGGACAAGGATTTCTGTTTCATGACTATTGAGTTTATATTAAGTGCCACAGAGGCATTTCATTTGTTTTGGAAGCCCGCGCTTTATGGGACGAGTTTGTCTGATCTCCGCTCTGCGTTGTCAACCAGCTGGTTCTGTAGCTCATGTGTTTGCAGGTCCACTTCGCAGCCGCATGCAGCAAATCTGTCTGACTGGAGCAGAGAAGAGGTTGAGAAGGCATTTGATATGGCATAGTTTGAGGCATCATGGTGCCACAAAACCACAGTGTGCTGTGTGATTCTGGGGTGAGAACAACATCTCCTCCATGGGCTAAACCACCAGCCCACTAACACATCAGCCCTCTGGGGAAATCCCCAGTAGATTCGTATGCCAATCTGCCCGTGGGTGTATCTGTGTCTTTTTGTGATCAGCCTGCAAGAGTACCCCAACAAGGCTGCAAATCAGTCTCTTCGGGACTTGGTTTCTGTTGTGTTTACAAGCTTTCTGATTCTGATCTTGCTATTACTTCTTCACACCAGAGGTGTGACAGTGTGAGTGTAAGACACGAAAAAAGACTGCACTAAGAGATATCGAGTAACTACAGAAGAGAAGTGTGACAGTACATGAGCCTCCATCTCTAGTGTTTAATACATTGGTCTCAAACTCGAGTCCTCGAGGGCCAGTGCCCTGCAACTTTGTCCTACACGCTTGAATTAAATGGCTAAACTGCCTCACCAGCATGCAGTCAAGCTCGACAGAGCTCTGCTTATGAGCTTATATTGGAGTCAGTTGTGCTGAAGCAGAGAGACATTTAAAAGTTGCAGAATACTGGCCCTCGAGGAGTGGAGTTTGAGACCACTGGTTTAATGCAATCACGAGAGTTTTATCACATCCTGAGAACGTATCTGTTAAATTAATGTGGGCCTAACCCAGTGGATTCCTCCCAGTAGTAGTATCCCTTGGTCAGGTGTGAGGGATTAATCTTCTCTCTCTGAGTTGTCCTCACAAAGACACCAGTCCTATAGGTCTTTTTAGTGAGGCGATTGTGAGTGTCAGCAATGATGGTGAAAGTGGTTCCTTGTGGGTAGCAGATGCCCAAACTGATCCAGTCATTTCTGCAAACAAAAAAAAAAACAAAAAAACAAAAAAAAAAAAAAACAAAAAAACAAAAAAAAACACCATATCAGTAATTCACAAAGCAAAGCCTGTTTCTAAATGAACACCAACTTATACATGACCAGATTCTTTGCAGAAACATCAAAAACCTTGCAGGGTATTATTTCCATTTTTAGTTGCATTCCAGCAAGAAATATCTATGTATGTTGTGGAATTTAGATAAAGTTAGGATTGCACAGAAATTATAATTTCTTTTTAAAAGACAAACAGACTTTTGGAAGCATTCATTCAATGCTCTGATCATCAAAGATGGAAGTACAGCAGCTAACACCACATCTTCTTCAGCTATGTCCATGCATTTTTCAATAAATCAGCATAACATTGTCCGCACAATGTGACCACAACAAAGAAGGAGGGAATACAGTTGTAGATTTTACTTCTTCTAAGTCTGCATTATGATGCTCTGTGGCACAAAAAGGCACCCAGCATGTGATAAACCTTGGTGTTTCTTAGTAAGGTCAAATGGTGAACAGAGAGCCCATTCTGAGCATGCACAAAGCTGCAAAAGCAGCTGCTTGTGGTTTATTATTATCATGACAGTACATGGGTGAAGTGAAGCATGATCATAGTGGTCTATCCATTACATGGGTCTGACATGCACCTATATGGCAAATCTAAAGCAGGACTGGCCACACTGATCTCATGCCAAGTCTACAACCTCATCATTTTCCACCAAGGAGACTGAAAGCTGTGAGTTTTGCTTAGGTTCATAACATAATTTCACATACTTGCAGCACAACTCCTGTTGAAAGCTCCTAACAATACTGCCTGATAAGCTCACAACAAACCCAGGACATCTTTATAGAATGCCATGCCAAAATAGATACCAAATAGCAGGCTGGTAAGCCAGCAAGTCAAAACTTTCCAACTAACCACAGTTGTCATCATTAAGCTTTCTGGGGTTCACCTAGTCAATTGTTAAACATTTTCCATGCCAAAACGGGCTAAGCAGAAACATGTACAAATATGGCATTTTAGAAGCATGATACATGTGGATTAATATTTTGTGTTTCTCTCACTTTTCCTTTTTGTTTATTAGGAAACCATTGCTCATTTGTGTCATAATGTTAGAAACGGCTTCTAAAGTAGTGGTCCACAACCTTTTCAGGCCATTTTACTAGGCCATAATGCTTCAAAGCACATTTAAGTCTCGATCTCCAAAACCTTGTTTTTTTTTTGTTTTGTTTAAAGTCATTCAGAGGTGGACTTCCTGGTGTGGCTTAGCTTAGTGTTTCTTAATCCTACTCCCCAGTCACATTGCAACCTTTGTAACTGATCATAAAGCTTAGTGTTTCTTAATCCTAAATAACTGCTAAATGAACTGAACTAATTATACTATAGCACTTTTCCAGTCATGCTGACCACTCAAAGCGCTTTAAACTAGAGTCACAATCACCCATTTGCACTCACAAATGTGCACATATTTGTACACCTATATGTTGATCGTTAGGCAATTTGGGTTAAGTGCCTTGCCCATGGGCACATCGACATGTGACGCGAGGAAGCTGGAATTGAACAACTTTCCGATTGCAAGGCGACTACTCTACCCACAGAGTAACAGTATTTTAGGTGTTCTCCTGCTGCCACACAGACTTAAATCAAGGAGTGATAAACGGACTGCAACACCTTGATTGCGCGCATGAAGAGGTAATGCAATCAGCAATCAGCTTTTCAGCCGGCCTGAAGGAAAAAAATGGGAGACCAAATAAATATCATTGATAGAATTTCTGTGTGTGTGTGTGTGTGTGTGTGTGTGTGTATATATATATATATATATATATATATATATATATATATATATATATATATGCATGCGTGCTAGGTTGTCCGGCTTTTGGACTAACGGGGTCAAAAAAAGCCCTGTCATAATCTAATTTTACCTATCAATTTTGATAATGATAATTTAAATGACATTTAAAGCTTTAGTATGAGAGATAATCTGTGAAAAAAAAAAAATAGAGCTCCTCTGCCTTCTCCCAGTGCTATCTAGAAACAATTAATCAGAGCCAGGAGGCAGGTCTTAGCGATGTCAATCACTGTCTGAGTGGCGATGCTTATGAAGTTTTAAAATTATGTAACATTTCACCAATTGAAGTGAGCAGAAGTCGGCAAGACTCTGAATGTTACCTGATCCCGCAAACACTCCTCTCAGCGGGAGAATAATCCCCCACCAGTGGTTCAGCTGCAGTAGATGTTTTCCAAAGCCTCTTTTGTAAAACTCTTCAACGCGCCGCCGTCAGCTCTCAGATAGCGTCCAGATCAGAGATATGGAAATCTATATGTCAGAATGATGGATGGCTGTCAGATTTGTCCATCTCTAATTAAGAAATATTCCGAATATTACTTCTGATCACTTCAAATGGAGAAATGTTCCCTGATTTCAAAACTTTCGCTGAAGTGGTGCTTGCAGTTCCAGGTTACAGTGTGACAACAGAGCTCGAATTCAGCCAGCAGATCAACAGCAAACCAATCCAGGTCTAGAAGCAGTAAATCAGCCACAGACCATTACATGACCACCACCATGCTGATTGTCAGAAAGAAGTTCTTTTCGGCAATGCTGTCTCAGTTTTGTTCCAGGTGTAGTGAGAGGTACACCTTCTAAAGGCTCTTAGTCCCATCAGTCCATAGAACATTTTCCCAAAAGTTTTTCAGATCAAGTTGGTTTTTAGAAATGTAAGATGGGCCTTTGTGTTGTTCTTGGACAACTTTCATATTGTTTTGTCATGAACACTAAAGTTATCTGTGTGAGATCTTGTACAACATCTTGTTACACCCCAAATTATTAACCTGAAAACCTGCTTTATAATTGAAGAAAACCAGCTGACATGCAGTCCTCCAGTTTCACCCTCTTTCAGTGTTTTGTACTGCCGACGTTTTGGTTAGAGGCCCTTTGTTTTAGGCCAGATACAGATGACATTAATCAGAAAAGGAAAATTACTGTCAATTCAAAAATGGCTTGCTTGTAGGGAAATGTGTATTGTAAGAACTGCAGCTCACAATCTACTTACTTATTGAAGTTGATGAGCCAAATGGTGACCTCTGCTGGTGCTGCCTGATCCCAGTGGACTGTGTAACCTTTGGCTAATGTGATCACAGGCTGGAATTGCTGATAGTGTTTCTTCTTTCCTAAGGCACCCTCAAGTGTCAGTGGCCAGTCGGGATACTCATTCCTCACTATATGCATGTTCAAGTTGGCAGGGTTTCGTGTCTGGATGTAGATCTGGAAAAAAATATAGCAAGAGAAGTCGATGATATACTGGAGGTACTCCTTAAAACAAGCATGGATTTCATTAAAAGATTTTGCCAAGATTTTTTTTAGGTATCTGACAATCATTGTCTCAGGCAACCTCTCTATCAACAACTTAACACCTTAAAACAAAGCCAAATTAGAAGTGTCTGTGAGAAATCTAAATTAATTATGATGAATATGACTGGAGACTGGCCTACCTGTGCATATTGACCATTGCAGATTGCAGCCTTCCAATCAGGTACATCAATGCAGTCAGGGTGACGGAGCAGCCAGTTGTCTTCTTTAACCAAAAATCCTCCAGGATACTCACTAACTGATCCATCAATGTCATGGAAGATAGTTGTCTTATCTCCATCCATCTGCATCTTGTTGAACCATGGACCCGGTTCTCCAAAAAATACCCGAGATGTGATCTGAAGTAAAGTGAAAAATCTGGTCATTTTGGCTGATCTGTGGAGAAAGGCATCATTCAAGATCAAAGAGAACATTCAAACTCAATGTTTTGCACCTCTTCAACATTTTGAGGTTGTTTTTATTTTTACATATTCAAAAATATTAAAAATATGTACGCTGTTACTTCTTAATATGAACACATTCAAATATGATTATTTCCAAATAGAAAGTGCTCATGACTTCCCCAATTATGAAATTAGCACCACAAATGAATGTCTAAGATGTCGTTGGTAAGCACATATTCCTTCCCCAAAGACTGGAAAGCAAAGAAATGAAATGTAGTGGTTGCTTATTTTCACAGCATCACATGCACAGTATTGTGTCTCTGCATAACTCTTCACAATAACAATGTGATGGGACTTTTCCTAACATTTTGAAGCAAAGTCCATAGAAAATGAACAGATTTATTTTAAGGTGCACTCCCAGGGATAGTTATGTAACTTATGCTAGTGCTTCAAATGCAGCTGGTATGGAAAGCCAGTAATGCAGAAGTTTCTTATGTTGGGTTTTTGGGCAATTTCAGATTTCTCTAAGATGGAAATCATAATGTTTTTCTTTAAGTCAGAATGAAAGTTATTTGTCCTTCCAAACAAAAAATAAAGTACTTATTCAATAAGAAAAAAACATATCTGACCCATATTCTCATGTTGGTCAGTTTCCTACAGACATGATTTTTATTTTCTTTATTTGTTATTGTCTAACAATGTTACAATATAGGTTATATTATGCTGTTATGCTAAAAATGACTGTGATTTGAGAGCTTGCAGGGTTTTGGTGAAGGGGTCAGGGGAAATGTGTTTCCAAATACAAATTTTCAATTTACAATCTGCCTGTTGGAACAAATTAAGCTTGTATTCTGAGGCTCCATTGTACTTTTTTATCTATGTGTCCTTTCTTGGCATTTAAAGGGGCAGTATTATGTAAAATTTACTTTTTTGAGCTTTATATCATGTTATAATGTTATTCCCTCATCAAAAACATACCTGGAGTGTTGCTTTGATTCTTTCATGCATGTTTGAGAAATCCTTAATCTCCCATGGCAGCCATTCAGCTGTGCAAAATACCTGAGCTGTCCCAGCTTCACCTTCAAGGTGCAGCTCCTCCTCAGAGCTTCAGTTTCTAAGCTTCCGAGCTTCTGCCTCACCCCTCCCCCACCCAGTTCCTTCAGACAAGCCAGCAGATATTAGCAAACATCTGCTGGAATTACGCATTTGCTGAGCTCATGTTTGTTATCACTGTGACTGTATACAAAATAAGCCAAGGTGTATTTTCTAATTTATAGTGAGGGAATGCAATACTTTTGCGAGGTAATGCAAAAGAAAAAAAATTACCCCCATGCCCCCCAGGGAGCTCCATACTCCCCAGCCTGGAAACTTTACAAAATTTCTTTGGAACCACAATCTCAATTTCTTGGTGTTCTTGGAACACCAAGAAAATTCTCAACTTGAGGATGCCATTTTCTCACCTACAAGACATTTTCAACAAATATCCCTTTGCCACACTTTTACCATTATTGTCTGAAAGTACAATGCTGTATAACTCACTTAGTGATGGATCAGCTTGTTGGTCAGCTGATCACTTTTGGAAATGGACACCACTGAATCTGGAACTGATAAACAGAAGGCCTTACTTTCTTCTGCACTGTCAAGCTCCAACACCAGAGCCCTCCCCACAACACATAGTCCTTGTTACTGCACAAACAGAGAGTTCAGACAGAGACTACACACTCTCATGTTCTATTACAGGATGAGCTTACAACTGGAAATGGTGCACCACCAACCAAACAGAACTTCCAGCCAGCTCATTTTTTAAAATTACATGAACATCATGAATTTATAAAGCAAGATGTACACCCAATAGAACTTCATCTTTAACCAAATCACAGTTTATCTCCAATTTATGAATTGGCACTGGTAACAGAGTCAGAGCAATTCCTTATCCCAGGATGTAAGTCCTAGTATGAGCGCACTGAGAAAATGGCAATGGAGATCTAACAATGAATTAATTGAAAGTTTCTGTGTCTCTCAGGATTTTTACCACCATTTTAGTCTTACTTCCCACCAATGACACTTGGTCATCACACACAAAAGACACAATTTCTGATCTATCCAAACTGCAATCCGTTCCAGATTCCACCTTTTAACAGGGAGAAAGAACACAGGAAAATTTAACAGGAGGTTTAACAGGAGCAGACACATCCACTGATTTGACATGACTATTTGTGAAGCTACTCTGTGTTGTTTTTAACTGAATGCTCAGCTTTCCAATGACCATTTTTTAGCAGTAGTTGTAGATTTGAGTGAGGTCAAATGGTACATGATGTTTCTCCATCTTTTCATAGCATGCACCAGGTTTTTCAGCCCATCTGTTTCCACTGGGACAAAATCTGGAGTCATAGTGTTCATTTCTGGACCGACAAAGTCAACAGGATGCAACAACAAAGTAATCTGCCAAAGCAGCAGCTTTAGCAGCTGTCTTCACTTTATGATGAGTTACAAAGGTTGCAATGTGACTGGGAACTGAATTTTTAAACTGCTCCATAACAATCAGGTCACACAGAGTTTCAAATGTTTTAACCTCTAACCAAGAGCAGAAGTGATTAACATCAGTGACCAACTTCCTGGCAAATTCACTGTGTCTGTCTACCAGATTTCTCCCTAGTTCTAAACTTCTGTCGGTATGCTTCAGTCAGCAGCTCATTTGTTTTAAGCACAGCATATTTAACAGACTTATAAATCTTATATTCATAGACTCTATGTCACCTGCCACACCAGAGATGACAAAATCCTGGATCTACTTTATGCCAACACTAAGGAGGCATACAGTTCATCACCTCTCCCTCCCTTGGGGGGCTCTGATCACAACCTGGTTCATCTCCAGCTTGTGCATAAACCCCTGGTAACACAGAGAACTAGCTGTGACACGCACAGTGATGAAATGGACTGAAGAAGCTCTGAGGGACTGCTTCAGCTCCACTGTGTGGGAAGATCCCTCTGCTCCTCATGGGGAGGACATCAAAGGCATCATAGATTGCATCGTGGCCTATATCAATTTCTATGTTGTGAAAACTGTGCCCATCATGACATTACGGTGTTTCTCCAATAACAAGCCCTGGATCAACCCTGAAATAAAGGCTCTCCTGAAGGAGAACAAGAGAGCTTTTAGATGAGGAAACAAAGAGGA
This sequence comes from Anableps anableps, assembly GCA_014839685.1. Taxonomy (NCBI): domain Eukaryota; kingdom Metazoa; phylum Chordata; class Actinopteri; order Cyprinodontiformes; family Anablepidae; genus Anableps; species Anableps anableps. Next base: position 451,679 of record CM026067.1, on the reverse strand, counting down.
GTGAGAGCTGTGTACAAGGAACTAAGAGGGAAAATTAGGGATGGAAAAAACATCTACAGGAAGAAGACGGCGGATCAGCAGCAGCAAAGCAACATCAGCAGGGTTTGGAGAAGTTTGAAGTCAATTTCAGGCCACAAACCAAACCCTCAGGTTGTAGGAGACTTAGGGTGGGTGAACAACCTGAACCAGTTCTTTAACAGGTTTGACCAGTCACCCACCCCTCCCCCAGCCAAATCCCCCCTGCTGTTACCACCCTAATCTATAAAGACTGCCAGCTTTTCTTCTCAGGACTTCACACCTCTCAGCTCTCAGCCATCATCCACCCCCTTCACTTCTGAGATTTCCATCCCACTGCGCCCCTCCTCTACCTCCATCTTGTCCCTTTTAACACTTCAGGTGAGGAACGAGCTGCGAAAGATCAAGGTGCGAAAGGCTGCAGCCTTTCCAGATAGTATCAGCTCCAGGCTCCTGAGGTGATCAACAGGTCAACCTGAGGCTGAAGCTGGGGAAAATACCAAACTGTGGAAGACCTCCTGTTTGGTACCGGTACCAAAGACTAAACATCCAAAGGACCTCAGCAGCTACAGGCAAGTAGCCCTGACGTCACATCTGATGAAGACCCTAGAGAGGCTGGTCCACAACCATCTATGCCCCCTGTGATGTCTTCATTGGATCAGCAGCAGTTTGCCTACTGACCTGGCTTCGGGGTGGATAACACCATCATCTACCTCCTGCACTGAGCTATGACCCGCTGGAGAAGCCTGGAAGCTCTGTGAGGCTCATGTTCATGGATTTCTTCAGTGCTTTCAACACCATCCAGCCAGGACTTCTGAGGGACAAGCTGGAGTTATCACGGGTGGATACTGTCCCCGTGGATACTGGACTACCTCACTGGCCGCCCACAGTATGTAAGGACGACAGGCTGGTCTGCAGTACAGGGGTCCTTCAGGGAACTGTGCTTATACACTGTGCTGTCCTCTTCACCCTCCAGATTGGAGACTTCTCCATCAACTCCCCACGCTGCCACCTTCAAAAGTTCTCTGATGACTCTGCCATAGTCTGCCTCATCACAGGTGAAGACAACTCAGAGTACAGAAAGTGGACTCAGAACATTGTGGACTGGTGCCAGCGGAACCACCTCCTAATCAATGCTGCTAAAGCCAAGGAGCTGGTGGTGGATTTCTGAAAGGCGCAGACCTTCACTGACACTGGTGAACACCCAGGTAATGGACATTGAGATCATGGACTCTTATACGTACTTGGGTGTTCATCTGAACAATTAACTGGACTCATACCACTGATGCGCTGTACAGGAAGCACCAGAGCAGGCTCAACTGCTGAGGAGGCTGAGGTCTTTTGGAGTGCAGGGGGTGCTCTTGACCTTCTTTGAGTCTGTGGTGGCATCAGCCATCTTCTATGGATGTATGTTGGAGCAGCAGCTTATCTACAGCTGACAGAAAGCGGTTAGATAAGCTCATCAGGAAGGCGAGCTCTGTGCTAGGATGCCCTCTTGACCCAGTGCAGGTGGTGGGAGACAGAAGGACTCTGGCTAAAATACCACCACTGATGGACAATGTCTCCCACCCTGCACATGAAGCTCCTGCTGAGCTTGAGCGCACCCTCAGTGACAGACTGCTACATCCTAGGTGCACAAGGGAGTGATATAACTCAGCCAAGTCATCAACAAGACTGGCTACGGATACCGACTCAAGAACGGAGCCACCATCAGTCACCTCCTCTACATGGATGACATCAAGCTGTACGCTAAGAGCAAACGAGACATCGACTCACTGATCCACACCACCAGGATCTACAGCACTGACATTGGGATGTCATTCGGACTAGGGAAGTGTGGTCGGATGGTTACACAGAGAGGGAAGGTCATCCACACAGAAGGGGTCTCACTCCCAGAGGGAATAATAGCAGACATTGAGGACAGTTACAAGTACCTGGGAATACCACAAGCAAATGGCAGCCTCGATGAGGTCACAAGGAAAGGAGCCACAGCCAAATACCTCCAACGAGTAAGGCAAGTCCTGCGAAGCCAGCTCAATGGCAAGAACAAGATCCGTGCAATAAACAGCTATGCCTTGCCAGTAATCAGATACCCTGCAGGAATAATAAGCTGGCCAAAGGAAGAGATAAAGACCATGGATGTTAAAACTCGGAAACTACTAACCATGCATGGAGGGTTCCACCCTAAATCCAGCATCCTGAGACTATACGCGAGCCGTAAGGATGGAGGCAGAGGACTAGTGAGTGTGAGAGCCACTGTCCAGGATGAAACATCCAAGATCCATAAATACATCAAGGTCAAAGCCTCAACCGACGATGTGCTCAGCGAATGTCTCAAACAATGGGGACCAGAGGATGAGGTGCTGGAGGAACCATCATGGGAGGATAAGCCCCTACATGGGATGTACCACCGACAAATAACTGAAGTGGCTGATATCAGGAAATCCTACCAATGGCTGGAAAAAGCAGGACTCAAGGACAGCACAGACGCACTCATCCTGGCTGCACAGGAACAGGCCCTAAACACCAGAGCGATAGAGGCACAGATCTACCACACCAGACAAGATCCAAGGTGTAGATTGTGCAAGGAGGCCCCTGAGACAGTCCAACACATAACAGCAGGGTGCAAGATGCTGGCAGGGAAAGCGTACATGGAACGTCATAACCAAGTGGCGGGCATAGTGTACAGAAACATCTGTGCAGGATATGGACTGGAAGCCCCAAGATCAAAGTGGGGCACACCCCCAAAGGTGGTGGAGAATGACCGAGCTAAGATCCTGTGGGACTTCCAGATCCAGACAGACAAAATGGTAATGACGAACCAACCGGACATAGTGGTGGTGGATAAACAACAGAAGAAAGCCGTTGTGGTGGATGTAGCAATACCAAGCGATTGCAACATCAGGAAAAAGGAACACGAGAAACTGGAGAAATACCAGGGCCTCAGAGAGGAACTGGAGAAGGCCTGGAAGGTGAAGACCACAGTGGTGCCTGTGGTCATCGGGGCCCTCGGGGCAGTCACCCCCAAACTGGAGCAGTGGCTAAAACAGATCCCAGGAACAACGTCAGACATCTCAGTCCAGAAATGCGCAGTTCTCGGCACAGCCAAGATACTACGCAGAACCCTCAAGCTCCCAGGCCTCTGGTAGAGGACCCGAGCTCAGAGGTTGAGAAAGACCACCTCTGGAGGGTGAGAAGGGAATTTTTTTTATTATTATTAGTCTGTTTGCTGTTATTGCCTGTCACTGTCATTTTGCTGCTGTTACACAGGGATTTCCCCATCGTTGGACAATAAAGCATATTTCTATTCTATTCTTCTGAAATATGATCAATGATGTTTAATGACAACTGTACACTTAGAATGCAACCAATATCAACAGAATTCTTTGCTGCAGACTCATCATCCAACATCTCCCACACAAGCTCTCTTTGTCTCCCAGTGAGTTCACATACACTAAATCAACTGGTGAATGTTAGTGTTTGATGGTAAACCTTCAGGAACAGTAGGAGAAGCTGAGCACTTGTTGAACCTTAAACCTTCACAGCTCTATTTAAAGGCAAGGCTGTTTTATTTATAGAACAGATCCCAACTGAGTTAAGGCAGCTGAGGTAACCAGTGTTTCATTGATCACCACATAAGAACACTAAACCTGATCAGTGGCATTTTTGGTGGTAGTGAACTCACCAGGAAAAGGTTAATAATGGACAGAGACTGACTGGGACAAAAAAAAAAAAAAAAAAGCCCTAGATTTTAGATTTTCTCTCATATAGGTTTGCTATCTGTGAGTCTGATAAATGGGCAAGGACAGTTGTCCAAAAATCTGCCTACACTATATTTCCAAAAGTACTGAGTTGTCCCTTTACACAAATGAATTTAAGTGTTCTGATCACTTACATGGCAGCAGGCAGATAAAATCCAGCTCTTAGGCCTGCAGATTGCTTCTGCAAACATTTGTGAAAGAGGTGTTGCTCTTAGAAATTCTGTTAATCCCAGTCTGGTACCATGATAAGATAGGATTCTATTTGTGCAATCAATCCAGTTGTGAAATTTTCTCAATCAACTGTTAGTGGTGTCAAAATCAGGTGGAAACAACTGGGAAAGACAGCAACTGAGCCAATGTATTGAATTATCAACATAAAATACTAAAATACATTTTAGGATAATAAAATAATAATAATAATAATAATAATAATAATAATAATAATACTTTTTATTTCTGTTATTATTATTACTATAGTAATACAGTGATGGCTGAGAACTGAGACACTTAACATACAGGGCTGTGGACTAATTCAGTCTCGTGTTAAAAAGAGAAAAGTATTATTATAGCCAAAGTGTGTAAATATTTGCTAATTGTTTTATAATTTTTCAGTATTGCATAATTTTGGTAAGCTTTTTTCCATAAAAGTAACACAATTATAGTAGTAGTTACTACTACCATAATTTAACTAGACACAAGGAATACATAAATATAATAAACTAGAATAACTAAGAAAAGACTGAACTAAAGAAAAACAAATACAAGGCTGATCTAATCAAAATAAAGTAAAGAACACAGGATAACAATAGTCATAACTAGAATCAAAAGAATCAAACCCCAAATCAACCCAGGTTCTGAGACATACCCTGTGTAATATATTTTCAGTGACATTCTTAATGTAAGTCAAAAATTCGCCCACTGTCTTTCCATTGTCCTTTCTTTTACTTTAAATGAAGTACAGCCATGATCAGGGACAAGGGTATGCCATCATTCATGGTTTGAACATTTTTCAAATACCATATTAGATCTTTGTACACGGCCATTTGTTTGGACCCCTTTAGGGCCTGTGAGGTGGGCAGTTTCTGGGGTGGTGGGGGAGGGGGGGTTGTAGCAGCAAGTGCGGCTGTGCTCTCTCAAAGACAGTGTTACATGGTTGTATTAAAGTTTGACTTAAATGCAGACAGGAGTTCGGGATGGACAGAGCACATAGTCAATGAAAATAAATACAAAACTTACAGATGTTGAGCAGGTAATGAGACAGCAGGACAAATTTCACAGAAGGAGACAGTGGAGAACAATTGTCAAAATAACGCGAGGTCATCCCATTATTCCCATGGTGAGGATTCTAGTTTAGCAGACTTTAGTAAAGTCTGAAGGAGTAGGGCTTGCATATTGTTATTTAACTAAATGTATTTAAGTAGGCACATGACATAAAACTAATTTGAATAATGAACTAAACTTATTCCACTGTTTGACAACTAGGATAAGTTGGAATGCATGTGTGTGTTCTGTTATGAAGTTGTAAAATGTTCTATTTATCTTTTGTTTAAAGTTGCAATGCCAGTACATACTAAGAGGATAATATTGTATTTTTTTGTGCCAGTTAATTAATGCATTAATTAACTGTAAAACAAGTCCTTTTGTTATGCAAATTACCCGTGATTTGTGAGGTTGTCCAAGATGGCGTCGGTAGTGTAGATTCATACATATAGATTTAGTTATGGTGTTATTAAGCAGCAGTTCAATATAGAAGTGCACATTATGCTGCATTCATCCATATTTTTATGGTATTGTTTGTCTTGTTTTCAGTTTCACCCTTTTGAATGTCATCAAACCTGCTGACAATGTTCTTTGGTCTCTAGAATTGTGATATGAGGAAGGTGTTTGATAGCCTTTGCATCAGACATGCACCAGTAATGTGTGTGATCACAGTGTGACTGAATTGAAATGACTTGTTCGTAAAGTGCATCGAGATAACATTTGTGTGAATTATAATACAAATAAACTAAAGTGAAATTGAATTAAACTGAACTATGTTACATTTAAAAGAAACCGTTGTCCTGTCTGTAAGCTCTCTAGTCAAAGGTTAATTTGTAAAACCATTCCCTGGTTAGGCTTTTAGAAGTCAACTTTTAAAATTACTAATAAAAAGAAACATCGAGAACTAACAGTAGAATAAGACTTCAACACAATCAATGTGGTTGTCCTTATGTGTCTTGTTTTTGGTGAATCTTGTGTGACATATTGGTGCAGGTTCACCTTTAAGGTGAGTGTTGGGTGGCACCAACGTGCGCTTTAATGCCAGGTGATTACCGTGCGCACACATACATATGCCATTTCTACTGGGCTTTTGAGTTAATCCTTGCAGCAGATGGTGAGCCAAGATCAAGATGGACAAAGAACACTGCAGACTGAGAAAGAGACCTGGGGTCACAGACAGGCTGAAGACTCTGCCTTGCAAAGGGATTTGACCCTTTTACCCTCCTGTGGCTGTGGCTCCAGATTGGGCATCACTCGTCAACCGTGGTTCAAACGAAGACTACCAAGAACTTGGTCAGTGAGCCATTCACCCACTCAGAGGAAGGAAACTGTGGACTGTAGAATCTCTTTCACCCAGGAAATCTACCAGTCATACTCCTGAAGATCCAACCAGACTGGAAATGAAAGTCATTCTGTCTCCCAAATCCACTTAAAATCCATTTGAATCCTTCAGTTTCAGAATTAGGGAAACTTAGGTTAGGTTAAATTGATTATTTTTATAATCTTAATATTCTGTGCCACTGAATTATGTTGTTGCTGAGCAAAGCATTACTAATTAAAGAAGCATGTAAAATTCTGGAGGAGTTGTGGACATTTAATTATTTGAGTCACCTTTAATCTTAAGTTTGAAGTAAGATTGTCATAAGAGAGAGCTGCCTAGCTGCTCAGTGTGGCCAGACAAACAGCTGAAGCAGGGTGGAGTGTCGGCGTGGAATGGCTGGACAAGTCCTTCTCAATACCAGTTAAATAGATTTCCTACAGATTCTGTTCATGGTAAGGCTTGGCAGGTTTAGGAATCTCTGTAACCCTTGGATGGAGAGCTGGTTAAGTGTTAACCTCACATAGAAAGGAGTAGGTTGGGAGGGGCTTAGCACTTTGGACAACAAGAGGTGGCACCCAAACAGGGAAATGAACCTTGGACCCTCAGAAACCAGGGAGTAGTTATAAATACACTGAGGAGGGAGTGGAGGATGACAGGAGAGGAGCTAATCAGAGAGAAATGGGAACAGCTGAGGGAGAGCACTGGCAGAGAATAAGGTGATGGGTAACAGCTGTGAATAGGAGCAGACTGGCAGGCTGAGGGAAGGAGAAAGATAAGCAGCAGAGACACAGAAACTAGAAATAAAAGGGAAAATAATACCAATCTGTGAGAACACAACTCAGAGCACATAGGGCAAAACAAATGAATAAATGAACTAACACAAAGGAATAAGCTAAAATGACAAGATCTAGGTAAATAAATAAATAGTCAAAACCGAAACACAAATGAAACCCAAAGTTCAAACATCTACAGATCATAACACACGCACTGTTTAGTGAAGGGTCTGACCACCATAGCAACAGACAACTGCCTCTCTTGAGGGAAGAGAACACTGAAGCATGCCCCTTTCATATAAAAATGATAGTGCTCTACAAGATTACACACTACTACAGTTTTAGGTCACATCACAACTAAAAGACAATTGGCATTTATTCTAAATTCCCAAGGAGCTCATTCCAGCAGTGGAAAACAAGATTTATAACTAATGTTTTTAATGTAAGTGTATCAGGTGCTATTTAAAGTGAGAGCCAAGGTCATATATTTGTCTGATATAGAATTTATAAGGTGTGAAGTTCCAAGTAGGTCTAAAAGACGTACACAGTTGTATACATTACAGAGAAAGTAAGTTCTATATTCCTAATGGAAATAAACCAGTCCTTACCAAACAAGCATGCTGGACTTTCAAAATTTGAACAAAAAATACTCTACAAAATAAAGTCTTAATATTTCATACTGCATCATTCCAGCATTGACCTTAACACTACTGCAGGAACTCAACAAGTGTTAGAATTGGGACTGCTTTTGCCTTTCAAAGTAAGCTTACTGAAATTTTCAAAATAAAAGCCTACATTTTCATAGTTACTATCCAAATGCAAAGCTAATAAAATAGTACACAGTAATTTTGGCATTGGAAAGTTTCATATGACTAATCGACTTAAACCAATGTTGAAAGGAGAACTATGCAAGACCTTTGAAAGATGCCTAAATGTATTCCACAAAATAAAAGCCTCCTTGAAAGCTTACCCTGTCTTCCATGTTTCGCAGCTCATTCTCTCCATCTTCACCGTCCACCTCACCACCAAGAATCCATGATGCCTTCCTGGTAGCACAGATTCCTTTCCATTTCAGGTTTTAGTGTCCCAGGTGTTACCAAAGCAAACTGCAGGATTCTTCCTACCCATTGCTAGTTCATTACTACATTTGGGTCTAGCCACCACACAACATGGGTGTATCTATCCTGGTAATCCACACTATGTTGGGTACCCCAAGGTTCAATTCTGGGGTCCTTTCTATATAATATCAACATGCTCCCACTAGCTCAGATTATAACAGGTAATATGCTTACTTACCATAACTACACAGATGATACACAGCTTGACATTACATTGTCATCAGGGTACTCCAAACCTATTCAAGCACTGAATAGATGCTTAGAACAAATTAATGTATGGATGTCCTATAACTTTCTTCAGCTGAACAGAAACAAAGCTGAAGTTATTATGTTTGGACCCAAAGAGGAACGCTCTAGAGTCAGCACGCAGATTCAGGTATTACAGCTAGAAACTAGTGATCAGGCCTGAAATCTGGGTGTAGTGATGGACTTAGACCTGAACCTTCAGACACATAAACAGTTATAAAGTCGGCCTTCCATCACCTGAAGAATATTTCCAGGATTAAAGGACTAATGTCTAAACAAGATGTAGAGAAACTCATCCATGCGTTTATCTTTTGTTGAATTGATTACTGCAACAGCATCTTCACAAGTCTGCCAAAAAAAAAAAAAAATTAAACAGACAGCTGCATCTGATCCAGAACACTCACTAAAACTAGGAAAATAGAGCACATCACCCCTGTTCTAAAGTCCTTACACTGGCTCCCTGTAGCTCAGAGAATAGACTTTAAAATACTTCTGTTAGTTTATAAATCACTGAATGGCTTAGCACTAAAATACATTAAAGATCTTTTGTCATTGTATCAACCTCAGGCCACTCAGGTCTTCTGGTTCTGGTCTGCTCTGCATCCCCAGAACCAAAACCAAACATGGAGACGCAGCATTCAGTTTTTAGGAATCATTAATCAAGAACAAACTTCCAGAAAACTGCAAAACAACCAAAACACTGAGTTCCTTTAAATCAAAGCTAAAAACCCACCTGTCTTGAATTGCCTTTCATTGATTAATTAATTAACTGAGACATTGATTAATATATTTGATGTATATTTGATGATTATTCTTCTTAATGATTTTGATGATAGCATTTGACAAATATGTTTATTGCTTGTTTCATAATTGGTTACTGTATTATGTTTTTATGATGTAACACACTTTGAATTGTCTTGTTGCTGAAATGTGCTATACAAATAGACTTGATGTTTGATTATAATGGGAATGAATTGGAATTTTTTGTCTGAAATTAAGTAGATTGTGTTGGATTAAAAAAAAGTACAGCAGTAAATATAAAATGAATCATGCTGGAATACAAAGTAATTAGAAACAATTGCACTAAAATAAATGTGATAAAATTTGGGTATTTTTCTGCAATGACTTTTCTTGTAAATCAGCACTACAAAAATACAAAAATAAACTAATTTATACAGAACAGAAAAAGTATGCAATTGCACAGTGACTGCCAACTTACAGGAACTTGATCAAAGGCAATTTTGGTGACATTGTTCTTTGGGCAGCTCTGCCATGAGTTGTTGAGTCTGAACCCAAAGGCACTGGTGTGTCGTCCATGCAATGCTGCAAATTTTCGAAATGTACAGTTGTGAACATTGATTGGCCCATCATAGATCTGCATGCCTCGGATAGGAAAATCTCTACAGAGAAACAAAGCCATAAAAAGCACCGCATTAGCAGCTCATGGACAAAATTTGTGACATTAGAGGATATTTATGATAATTCTTCATATCATTATGTTCTTGCCTAAAAATGGCTAAACTGAACACTTTTAATACAAAAGCACAACAAGCTTAAACATAATCATAGCTTGCAGTTTCACAGTGACCACATAGTTTTGGAACTTTTTGGAGTTGCAAATTGGTGTAGACCGGTGCTCCTCAGCTTTCAAAAGAACACAATGAGTAAAAGCGCCTTCAAAATCCACTTACATTCCACGTGGCAGTGTCCTACTGGAGAAATCAGAACCTCCTGGGCCCCAGATCTTGCTATCTGGAAGAAGCATCCCACGATTACCACTCTCACCCACAAAGAGTGAGTTCTTCACCTGCTGATGAGAACCATCATCATCCGGAAATGTCCCTCCACTGTGGAAAAGTGGAATAACTCACGATGCATCAACATTGCTGTGTTCAAATCCCAACATACTTTCTTCAGAGATAAAAAGCCTGATTTCTGAGATAACATATAAATGAAAGCATCTCATGTACAATACAAAGATAGGGCATTGCAATCTTAACCTTCTGTACTATTCCTTGTTTACACATCAACATTATTTAAGCAGAGTAAAAAACAAACAGTTGACATACTATGACTATAGATATCTATTAAATGTTCATGTTTTAATTTGGGCCTAAGGACAAGCAGTTCAGGTTTGGAGTCCTAATCTCTATAGATTAGGTAATGCAGCTTTCGAGGTGAACTAGATGTCATGGATTTGATAAGAAAATTATCCTTGAAACTTGACTCTGATTTGGGACAGAAGACCTAAGACTAGATTTGGACTTGCCCCTCAAACACTTGAGACTTGACTTGGAAAAAATAAATTGTGAACCACTCTTCTCTATAGTTGTTCATCAGGTATGTGATTGCAGTTTAAAGCATAAAATCAAATATACCTGTCTCCCAAATGGCAAGAAAAGATGAAAAGTTGGTGAAATAATAAAATGAAAAGGCAAAATATTGACACAGAGCCTCTTCAAAAAGAAAAAAAAGTCTGTACAGTGGTGTGAAAAGGTGTTTGTCCCCTGCCTGATTTCCTATTTTTTGCATGCTTGTCACACTGCGAGACTGACTACATTGCTTAGGAAGTGGGAGGGGATCACGGCAGCACTTGCTTCTTGCTCAGGACATCTCAAGACAGTTGCTGCAGAGCGAAAGCTGCTTTCATGGTTTGTCACCAAAGTCTCTAAAAACATAGAAAAAAATTCCTAGTTTTGTCACTGGTCGCTTTTTTGAAAAAAGTTGCTAAAGGGGTCTGAAAAGTTGCTAAACAGCAAGAAACTGCTGAGTTGGCAACAGAACTTTCCCTCGTCCTGACCATCTGACAATCTGGTTCTTTCATAGAACCAGTTAAAACCTGGCTCTATAAACAAAACCTTGCAATATTAAATATCCTACAGTATTTATGAACTTATGGACTGAATTACATCACTCTTGTCATACTGACCACTCACATTTTCACTAGAGACAGTCACCAAGGTGCACTCAGAAAAGCTCAAGAATACATACCCCAATACACAGATTTGTAGGCAATATGGAGATGAATGTACCATATCTATGTATTTTGTCCTAGGGTACATAGATATGTGGTGGGGGTGGAAGCTGAAATTCAACCTACAACTTTCCAATTGAAAGACAATTTCTCTTCTCAACAGTCTTTAGCTAAAGAACAAAATATAAATATTAAAACTATGCAAATGGGAAGGAAAGAGACACCTTGAATCACCAGAGCAATTTCACAACAGGTTAAGTATTAAAGCTTAAAACAATAAATTAATAGGCTGGTCAGTGTTTGTGAAAACAAGTTTGACAGTTAACATGACCGAAGTAATTTAATATTGTCCGACGAAAAACATTAAATCGTCTGACATATTTTGCATTGCCATAAAAAATTATTGAAAACCACAGGGCTGTACAGTGCAACAAATATGTTGCATTTGCGATGGGGGAAAAAAAAAAAAACTGTGTGTTGAATTATTGTGGTAATGTCACAAACGTCCGACAACTTTAAGTCTACCATTGTTATGTCGATCTTGAAACAGAAACTTTAGGTGACAGATGGGAGCTGTATCATTTTGTATTCAAGTCTGTTTCCATGGTACAGCTTTTCTCAGCAGTTCTCTGTATTTCTATCGGCTGGTTGACTTCACATCCAAGCTGAGCTCTGTGCAGCAGGTCTGGAGCCGCTAAGGGGAAAATAAAACTGTGCTGATCACCATTAACACACTCAATGCTGTGCACACTGCGGTGACACGCAGAGCAGTTTCATGGACTTCAGGCATAGAGAAATTTTTTTAGCAGCAGAACAAACAGACAAAAAGAAAAAAGAAAAAAGTCAGTAAGAAACAGAGACTCCTCTGAGAGAGTTTAGATTAATAACAATATTTATTAATGTGCATCAGACCTGCTGTGTTTAACCCTTAAATGAGTTTTCATTTAGTGCATCATATTCAAAATATACAAAAATAATTCTGACTAATTTAAGAAGTAATTTACGAAGCTATTTATCTTCTTTCTTAAATTGATATTCATTAAAAAAATATTACACACAAGACTTTGTCATCAGGGGGGAGTCGGGTGACCAAATCTAAGGTGATTTAGGACATTTGTTAGAGCAGAGTGACTGTCCAAACATCATAGTAGAAAATGTTTAGTATTTAAAAATTAAAATCAAATTATTTTTCTTTTCAAATTATTCCAACAGATCATTGTAGTAATACTTACAGTAAAGATAGAAGTGTGACCTCAAACCACTGTTATTTGCAAAAAAAAAAAAAATCTATATAAGATCACAGTTTAAACTGCAGGAAGTTACTGTAAAGCTTTACTCAAAAGAGACACTGAAATCAGATGTACAGTGGGCCTCCAATTTCTTATAGTTGGTCTTAAAGTCTTGTTCATCAAAGCTCTCACAATCTGCATCATCATCAGAATCATTACTGTCAGGCATATCACTGTCCTCTTCAGAAGCTGTAGCCATAACAGCATCTGTAATTTATTGTCTCTATAAAATTTTCATTTACCATGTTTAAAGTACAGTGTAAAATATGAAAATGTTAGATCACTACAATACCCGCTATCGATACAAACCTGCAGCACGTAAGTATCTTGTCCTACGTGTTTAAGAAATGTCCTGCCTGAGACACTCCCATGTCTATAGCTCAAACGTTTTCATGAACATTGCTATGCACTTTTGTATTAAAGCAGTTGCTATGCTGTTTACAAAAAAAAACTTAAGTTTCTTCTTGTCAGTTCAGTACACTTTGTGTTCTTTTTAGTTTCCTGGGCAACTTTCATATCATGGACCCCAAGAGTCTGATTCGCCCAAGGAAAACTTTCTAGAGTATCAATTGATGGGCATTCCAAGTACAAATTTACAAGCAAATTAATTTATTTGGCTTAGTGGATTGTTTTTTCTTTTGAACTGATTGAACCTACTTTGGTGACCATATTGTGAAATAATGAAATGAAAAAGAAAAAAATGTTAGTAAGATTACATGCTAATCACATGTAATCTTACTAAATCATTGTGTGGAATGGCTGCTCATGTTTACTCAGCACTATTTGTGGGTAAAACAGGGATCAAAACATGTAGTGTCAGTTCTCTGATGCTAAGCTTTGTAAAATAACACATATAGACGTCATACTGCAGTGCAAGAGAGAGAGAAAGCGAGAGAGACTCCATGACTGAATGAGAGATAGAAATAAGAGAATATAAGGACAAAATGTAAAAGGACAGTTAAATTTATAACAGAGGGTACAGACAATTTTCATGGCACAATGAAACTTAAAAATGGGCTGGATAAGTATGAGAATCCAGGTAATGAGTGACTCAGTGATACTGACTTGTTCTAGCAGTTTTTATAGGTCTGTTGACATTTTAGCATTTGTCTACAAACATGAAAACTCATAAAATAAAAGGAATTTTAAAAATTCACGGATGATTTTGATGTACACTTTTTTTTATTTCAAATTTAGGGTTTCAGAACAATAGCAATGTATGAAGAAATGTAATTTCTTAACCATCATAATTAGAGCACCATAGCAGTGAGCAGTACAGCCATTGGCTGAATGTTTGCACAATAACTGGGCTGTGGGCTGCTTCTAACAAAGAGCTGAACTAGACCCAAAGGAGATCGAGTCTAACTAACGCAACAAAAATAATCTAAATGCACAAACAGAAAAAAAAAAACAGAAATAAATTAAAGTCTAAACACAAGGAATTAACTAATCAGTGCAAGATCTATCCACAACGAACCCAGAGGAACAAGCTAATCTCCAAATAAACCAAGCAACTGAAAATGGTCAAATGGTCATGATAGTCCCTGAAAAAGATTTTTAGGGCAGTTGCATGACAGTGTCCTGGAGGTTAGGGGATATGATTTGTGAAGTTTTGAGGGAATGTTTTGGGGTGGTCCCTCGGCAGTGGCAGCTATATTTGACAAACTTGAGTTTTCACCTGTTTGTCAACATTTGGCAAAAACATTGCTGTTTTGTGAATGGGCCATTTCTCGTACATGACCACCAACTGTAATGTATGCCAAGTGTTTTGAACCACTATACGATCTCTTTAAATCGTTCAGTGCGAAAGCTGTTGGCGAGGTAATATATGACACATTGGGAGGTAGGCTCAATGTGTCATACACATTGATTTTCATAGCATGATTTTCCCAAATCATACTATGAATAGACTTACTGTCCAACTTAGTGTTATTTTAGCTTGCCATGAAGTTACAGTTTGCTGCAACACAATTTTAAAAATAGCCTGACTAGACTGAGCCGTTACTCTCCTTCAAGTAGCACCAGGCAAAGGTACAAGTATACAAAATAGCCCACGTGCATCATGCCCTGTCCCTGACAAACAGCAAAAATACAGTCATTCCCTGAATAAAAGGTTTTGATCTGGCTTGGTTGTCAAGGGTAAATACTCCCCACCCCTCACTTTATACGACTGAGCTTGGTAAGGAAATACATACACGATAGTTAGATAGAGAAACATACAGTAGATAAAAATTAGGAGAGATACAGAAACACATGAAAGATGAGATACAGAGAGAGACAGAAAGATGGAGAGACAGATAAAAAAGATAGAAATGAAGAGAGATACACAGTATAAATACAGTATATAGAAGATAAACAAAAGAACACCCAAAAGAATTCAAGACATGTTCAAGTAACTGTTAAATATATTTTGTTTGTATTAATAGCTGCAGCACTGATTACAGCAAATAATTGTTCTACACAGTGATTGTTGTTAAGAAAAGAAAGCAATGAAAAAAAATTACTAGTTTAAATGTTTGTCTTTGCACCTCCCCCAAGACCAAATCCCTAGGGGAAACACTGCTCTACATATGTGAAGTATGTACCTCTTGATACCCTGAATTGCAAAGTCAACTGAGCATTTCATACCTATTCCAACCTATGTGACTGTTCTCTTTACCAACTTTTAATACTGCATTAAAGCCCTCCATTTCTTAGTGAGAAAGTACTCTAACAATGAGAGAAAGAATGACAGAATCTGTTGAAACTCTTACCTTGCAAGGGTGAGGCCAATACCATTGTCAGCAAATCTAAAGAAGAAAGAACAAAGTCCATAAGATGGACATCAACCTAATACTCAGAGAATATACATTATTTCATCACCCTTCCTATGACAAATTGCACATAAGCTTGTTTTTACTAGTTTCATTATAAATTTAAAAAGGAAATGATTATATGTTTAAGTTACTGTAGTGGTTGGTTTTGAAATAAAACTTAAAACAAAAAACAGAACAAAAACAAAACCAGATATGCAAAATAGACAGTCTGAAAAGGAGTAGGTAGAAGTAAAAACTTACATAAATGATTTACAGCCCAAACAAAAGATAAGAAAATACCATCCCAAAATTTTCAGTTTATTTATTAAACCAGAAAAAATTGTAATAGCAACCAAAGTTTGAATCCCATATGACAGAACAACAGAACAATATAAGAAGCAAACTTTATCACAATACACCCTCAGTTGTGTATTTTCCCAGAATCTGTATTTTATATAGATATTTTTTATATCAGTTAAATTTTGGCTGAAATACACAAACACCCTATTGTGGTATGAACACAGTTATATTTCATATATAACACAAACACAAACTTCTCTCCAATATACAAGAGCTTAGTAGCAAAAAGAATTCAACCTTACAGTTAAATACTTTAATCAACAAACTCACTAAGCTATTAACACTCAAAAAAACTACTAAGTAGAAGATGAAAGACTGATGAAACTAATGAACTATTAAAAGGTAAAACAACAAAATAAATTATTATAAATAAGAATAGAATCAATAAAATGATGCAATGAACTGTGAATGTTGAGAAACCAGGTTTATTTAAGAGGAATCTGGAAATGAAGCCAAATTAGTTTTCAATTAATTTTAATTAGTTTGCACCATAATATTTTATACTTATAGACCAAGTGTTTTGTTGGTAAGGCCAAATTAGAGCTAAACTAATGCAGAATAGTTCAGACTAACTTATTAGAATTTGGTATGTGTTCCTAACAACCAGTTCACAATGCAAAGCAGAAGTAAAGACAAAAAAATATTTTGACAAAGTAATGTTTCATTAATTTGATGAATTGATTTGCTGAATCAACAACATTTAATTTCCTTTTGAGATCAGTAAAGTATATTTGAACTTGAATAACCTTTTTGACAATTGATTTTTAGTCTATTGATTGAAATGGAAATAAAGAAGCTGTTTTTTGCTGTTTTAAGCCATTACATTACATCCAAAACACCGTAAACCACAATATTAACTTTTTATGAGCACCAATGATTTGCTACAGCTGACCCCATGAGCAGGGAAAAGCTACGTTTTGGAATGCTGTAGCACAGGGCTTCATTTAGTTGAAATAGCCTCTAGTTGGGGGTAGGTCCTCTCCAATGCAGGACAAGCTGCGGAAGAGACAGACTTCCCTTTGTGCCTCCCCTTTACTAACATGAGGTCACATATTCACGCAATGAAACTCCTCCTCTTCCTGCTAAAACTGAAAGTAGGTTAATGTCGTGCATTGTGGAATTAACAGTTCCTATACCAGCCTCCTGTAGTTCAGTCCTTCATTGCTGGAGGCCCTACAACCATTTACCATTCACAAGCAGGTGGAACTGGTGCAATTCATAAAATAGATGGCATCATCAGAAAAGGACACTGTGTGGAAAAAATGAAGTAACCACTAAAGACATAAGCCAAGAGGTTAAAAGTTTGGGTGTAAATGGGTCTTCCAAATGGAAAATGACTCTTGGGTTAACAAAGTTCATGTTTTGGTGTGGCATGACGTTACAAAGCCCCAATCTCAGTCTAATAGAGAATATGTGGCCAGACATAAAAAGGCTTGTCAAGCAAGGCAACCTACAAACCTGACTCAGTTACACCAGTTCTGTCGGGAGGAATGGACCAGAATTCTAGCAACGTCTGTGATAAGCTTGTGGAAGTCTACCCAAAACATTTGACCTAAGCCATACAGTTCCAAGACACAGCAACCAAATACTGAACAAATGAATGTAAACTTCCGATTTTGAAGACATTAGTAAACAAACCTTGTGGCAGTCACTTAATTCTATCAGGTCTATTCTGAAGTCTGAAGGTAGGTTTTCGCCATTTAATTTTCGTTTCCCCCTAGATTTCTACTGTGTTCAGTCCCCCACTCAAACAAAAATGCATTCAGGTAGTCAGCATGATGAGTAGTTTGAATCTATATGTTATACTCACTGGCAGCCATCAAGCCACACATCTCCTCCTCTCAGCCAGGCTCCATGATCCTGGTTTTTGTAGGCTATAAAGTGACTGATGAGCGCAGGAACTCTCGGTTTGAAGAGGTCTGCATCCTGGTGCGGGCTATATCTATGCAATATTCCACAATAGCACAGTGTCACCATTTAATCAGATTGTAATATATTTATAGCTAGTACTTCTAACAATTGTCTTTACTGTTTAGTTCTGTTACAGTTCTAGTCACAAATTTACATCCACTCAACTATGTGCATAAATGTCTAAATCATTATTCTTTCTAGATGGGATGGATCGAATGGAGCAATAAAGGCCACTAAGTGAGGAAGAGACTATTACTCAGAAAGCCACATAAAAAGCTAGTTTAGTTTGTAAAGGCATTCCAGGATAAAGATCACAACATTTGGTGACAGCTTCTGTGATCTGAAATGTTTGACCACTAGACAGACAGTGTATCTAAATATCTGGTTTTGACTGTAAATACATACACACTCCACAAATATTTAAACAAATGTCCCTTCGCAAGTTGAACCACCACCAAATTCTGACTGGATATTTGATCACTTCTCTTACCAAAACTGGCAGAATTTATTTGCAGTCTTAACTAAAGGCTGATGAAATACAGCAAAGATGTGAGTTGTAACCAGAATGACATGTCTGGGGGCGAAATCATCATATCATATCCACAATAGAAGTATAGGCACCAAGCCCCACTAAAAAGCCCAGATAAGGTGAACACAAGGGCACATGACTAAAATGATGAGATGGGACTAAACTAGAAACCCACTATCTATGCCAAGTGTCCTCAAACCCAGGTCTCAAGGGCCAGTGTCCTGCAACTTTTAGATGTGTCTGCTTCAACACACCTGTGTCAAGTAATGAGGTCATTAGTAGGACTTTGGAGAACTTGACTGCACTTGAACTTGGAGGTAATTCAGCCATGTGATTCAAGTGTATTGGACCAGGGACACATCTAAAAGCTGGAGGACATCGGCCTGGATTTTAAGACCTCTGGCCTATACCCTTTGCCAATGTAAAGTAATTAAGCACGTACCCAAAGCATTCTCGAAAATGTGAATCCAGCTCTACGATAATACATAATGGTGCCACTGCAGAGACCAATAAGATACCTGCCATATCAATAGTAATTGTTAAGATATTTGACTATAAGATGAAGACCAGAAGCTAATAAAGAGATGAATCCTCCACAGAAGCTGAGACTTGCAGTTAACATTAACACACCGCTGTAATGATTCATGTTTTTTTCATGCCATACCCAAGCTGTTTTCATGCCTAAAAATCATAGGTTTTTATGCTAAGTCCCCTGCCTGCTAATCAGCTTCATTCATCCCACCTGTGCCCAGCCTGATTATCTCCCTACTTAGATATACAGTGTTCCTTTCTTGCTTTTGTTTTTCTCCCAGTTTCTGACCTCGTTCACGTCCCTGGTTATTCCTACCTTGCCTTGCCCATGATGGATATCTACTGCCTTTCTGATATCTAGACCTCAACCCTCGCTATGAGGTGCAAGCCTCTGCCTTCAGCTAATTATACCGATATCTGCCCCTCTGTTCATGAACACTGCCTACTCATTGACCACGTTATTTCGGATTGTGAGGTTTGTGTCTGTGGTGCTTTTGGTGGTGAGAAGTCCAGATTGAAGAGGAGCATTGAAATTATCTTCCATCAGGATTTCCCCACACCACAATACCTAACTATCCTTAATTAGTGAAGAAATACAATTCACATTCATTATTCCCTTGTAATATTCTATTCACCAACCTGCTTCCTCTCTTTACAGTGCTGTGCATTTCTCTGTACTGAGCTCAATTAACATATTTATTTTAAATGGTAAATGTGGCTGAACTTCTGGGTTCCCCCTAGGACTAAATAGGAACTGGAAAAATCCATGTCACATTTCTTGTAGTTCCCCCAACTTCCTCTATTAGTCTGATGTCGACTGTGAACTGAGAAGCTGCTTTAGTCTCTGCAAACAGTTCTTAGCTTACACAGCTAAGAAGACATTAGCTTGGTGCAAATGCTATTATTGGGGTCCATTGAAAACAGCAAGCTTTGGAGCTATAATTCATACTGTGAAAACCAAGGTTTGTTCAATTTATTTTGTGTACAATATATTGTTTGAATGTAAAAACAATTACTGTTTTGTTACAGTTGATTTTATTTTTTTGAGAGAAAAAAAATAAGGCTATACCAAGTGAAAAAACCAATTTAAATTTAAAATGTACAATCAAATACATGTTTGATATTTGTCATGACTTCCTCCTATGTCAGATTTTTTTTCAATGGTGATTTTATTCCTCAGTGAAAGAGCTTAAGAGCAAACTATGCATACTAAGAACATAGAACTGATAGATTGCTTCTAAAGTAACTTTCATGGACAGCTACCTTGGGAAAGAGCTGCATAAGTTAGAGGAGGCGGCTCGATCCAAATAATTCAATAATATCAATACCAAGTCAGTATCAGTATCGGGTCGACACTAGCATGATAAGCTTGATACTTTAGTTTCAGATTCCCTCTTGATATTTTATTTTTGCATTGTAGTTTCTCAGCTCAACCATAAAAATTTTTTTTTTGCTTTGATTTGCTCTCAAATTCAAATTTTTTTGCACTTTGTTTTTTTAGAAAACAGTGCACACAAATTTGTTTTGTTTTGCTATAGTTTCTGTTTATCATGTGAATGTGTTATTAAAGTATTTTGTAGACATCTATAAACTATCTAAATTCTGCACTCGGTTTTAACATAATAATTCAAAAGAAAAAACACAAAAATCCCTACAGGTCAGAAGTTTGAGGATATATCATGCTTAAATAATAAATATCGGTATTGGTATTGGCGATACTGACCTTGTATTTACTTGGTGTCAGATCGATACCAAAATATGCAGTATCGCACACCTCGCTAGGTGTGCAGTATTGTGAAAATCAAGACAATTTAGTCTTGTTTTTTCACAAGACTAAATTACTGAATTTACTGACAGAAAAGTGTCAACACGATTTGTTTTGTCACTACCATACATGTGCCCACAGATGAAACTTAGAGGCAATGAATAGAAAGCTTTAATTATAGTACATTTCACCTGATCTCATGCTGTCAAACATTCACACTGTTGCTAAAAAGTAAGGCTAACCTGGCTCCAACTAGAGACAGGAAGGGTCTCTTGTCCTTGTCATTGGCCTCTGTCGTCTTCACTCCATTATCAAGGATCATTCCAGCCTAAAATAAAAAAAAGATCCAAATATAATTTAGGTATGATAACATAAGAATAAATGATTATGATTATAGCTACAGTATTTAAGCTGTTTTTATAAGCTCTGTGAGCACCTTATATTACAAGTCTGTGCATATTATCACCAGTAGAACTTAAATGAAATCTAGGATTTATTCTAAAAAATATGTAAAATTATGAATTTTCTTTTTCATTTATTTCTATAATCAGATTATGTATTATGTATCAAGAGCTTTAAATTGAGTACAGTATCTGACATAAGCATTTAGTAAGTCTACCAACTATGAAATTTTGGCAAGTAGACTAACGGCCAGCGGTGCGAAGAGGACCTGAGATGAAAATGTTTTTCCTCTATTGTGTGAGGAAGGTAAACAACCTATTACAATTTTACTTTCATTGTTAAGATTGGTAAAAGAGGTGTCATTTCCATGAATGAAAATGATAGAAGCTGGAAGTGGGGGAAGTAGACAGACCGTTTTTTTTCCCAGTTTTTTTTAAATTTTTTTTATTCAGTTTCAGATGTGATGGCAGCAGAAAGCCAATGTGTAATGGCATTGAAAAAGTGCTCCTTTCTGACAAAGGAGGCACCAATGATCAGTGGATAGAGTGAACAGAGGTCAGAGTTGGGGAAGATTTATAGTATCCAAATGGTTTGAAACATGTTTCCAGTTGAGGATGACATCTCCATTCTCTGACTTTGCTGGTGGCGGTTAATGAGAGGGTTACCAGCAGTTTGTGGTTGGACGTGAGAGTAGAGATTCTCCGGGTAAAAACCTTCATCAGAACTCAACAATAAATTAGGGTAATGACGACATTCACTTTGGATAGAAGGCTTTATGGACATCAGTTTCCAGTGTTTGTTGACAGGTTTGGGCAGTGTCCTTGGTTGATTATTCAAGCCATAACTTCAAGCAGGTGGTCAAGAGCTTCATCTAGGAGGCTGTTTAAAACCTCTGTTTGACAGACTTGTTACTGCACCTAGGAGGGTCCTGCCACGTCATACAAACTTGGACCAGGATGAAGGGACCGCTCCAGCGATCAGACAATGTTCTTTCCCAAGAAGGTTTTCTATAGGCAGCCTGATTTCTTACACAATCCAAAACATATGTTAGTTTCATCACAAAGACAATTCCACATTTAAATGGGTAAATGTTCCATAGTTTATTCTATAGGTCACTTTGTTATAAATCTGTCAAATGCATACCCAGCCACTCTTCTAATGAAAACCAAACCATGTCTTTCAAAAATATCACATGTGCTACTGGCAAAGAGCTTGCAAATTTAATTTGACCATGGTAAAAAAGTGATGATAAAATTGTGGAGATGAGATAGCTCGAACACTGGGAAGGATCTACAACCTGGCTTCCAATAGGGGGGCTGTTGCTATAACTCTGGAAGGCAGTGGTGCTGTGACAACACAGTTGATGTTACTGTAGGAAGTGGGCTTGAAGGAAGAAGCCAGAACCCAGAGACATTCGGATAATGGAGTAGCCTCAGCTTGTTATGAAGTGGATGAACAATAGCAGAAGTGTAGCTTTATTATTAATGTGGCTGAATGGAATCCCACTCCAAATCAGTGTATGATAAAGACATGCCACAGTCTAGTATTTGATGCAGTGGTTGGGAGGATGGACGTGGATTGGTGTGGTATGGATGCCTTGTCACTGTGGTTGGGAGGTCCAGAAGAGTGATCCTGCTGGGAAGAGATTAGTTTCACACCAGAGTGAACGATGGCTGAGAGTCCTGGACCTTGATGAAAGAGAAAAAACAGCTTCTGCCTGAGTGGAGGTAATTAGGATAAGAGACCTGTGTGTTGGTGAAGATCTTTCAGGTCTAGCTGGATTGTTAAGAAAAAGGTATTCATCAGAGTCAAAAGAATTGAGTTGGATATGTAGAGATCAACATCTATGATGAATATTAGACAAAGATTGTATTTTTTACCATATGAATGAACAAGCACTGTCTGATGAAAGAACATGTCAAACTGTGATGGATGGGTGTGGTTGAGGAGTTGAGGTACAGATCTGCTCTTAAACCTAAGTTAACATAGTAAACTTAAATTATGTTCCAACTTTTATTGCATTATCACATAAAATATCATTAAATCACATTAGGCTTACCCTGTAGTTGGAATGGGCTCTGTTGTTGGTAAACTGTCCCATAGGTGTGTGTTCAGTGTGTCCAGGAGAGTAAAGACCCTCTGAAGGGCCAGTGGGCACATGATGGAAAATGAACCAGAAACCTGTTTCCTAAGGATGCAAAGATTGAAGGAAAAAAAAAAGTTCCTTAGGTTTTTCTATATTTTTCAATAATAAGCAACTGCAGAGACAATTTATTTCTGTGAAGTATACATTAGTTAAAATTTAACATTTAAGGAGAAAGACCTGCATCTGAAGAATAGGGTTGTTGGGCTGAGACCTACCACTGAGCCTGCAGCAGCACAATTTATGATGTTATTATTGGGGTTGGCAATCCAGAAAGTTGAAGATGCACTATTGAAAAGGAAGATTTGGGGAAAAAATTATATAGTTAACTAGAGCTAAATAAAAGGAATAGAATGCTGCCATGCAATACTATTCTAGGCTGACAAACAGAATATTTTTCTCATTCATGTTCTTTTTTTTTCTTCATTGGTACCTCAGATCAAGTAAATGTTCATCAATTTAAACTTCTTAGTCAAGATGTTGCAAGGGTCTTACCAAAAAACAAAAATACTCATGGAAATATGTCTATTCCAGCCTGTTTCTAAATCAAATTCACTTTTCTTTGCCTTTTCAGCTAAGGAGACAAAACACATTGGTAGACAGTGCCTTACAAGAGTATTCATCCAGCTTAAATTTTTTATTCAAATATTTTCATATTACAACCAATAATTCTTTGTTTTTGCCCATGTGTTATGTTGTGTGATTTTTTTTTTCAAATAAAGAAGGCAGGTGATTGCCTACATGTGCCACAGCAGTTTTGCTCTACAAAAAAGATATGTGAAGGCGGTATCCCAGCTGTGTCACTGACTTTATTAAATCAAGACTGTATCTGGCATCAAAGTAAATAGGTTAAACAAATGGAATAAAAACCTGAATGAACCTCAACCATTTGGATTAATAAGTGGGTTTGTGGATGTGTATATGAGCATGTGTATTGAAGTGTTGAGTTGTTGTTTCAGGTATGCACCTGACACAGAGGTATGTCAGCAATGAAACATAAGAGCATCATCCACTTGGCCCTGACCCATCTACGCCCCCCAGTGCAGGCCAAACCTGAAACTCAGACACTCTGGGAGCCACACGTCTGCACAAGCCCTCAGAATCAAGATTGGCCAGCACTGATTAAGGGGAGTTTCCTCCAGAGCCCCCAACCTCTTGGTCAAGCAACAATCAACTGCTGCAGCCATACGGACCAAAGGAGAGAGGGTACCAACCAGCCTGAGAAGTATCCCCATGGAGATCAATTGGAAGGGATTCCCACCAGAGCCCAGCTTAGTTCCTATGATGCCTCACAAACTGCATTTCCATTAACCTTGAAATTGCGCAATTTGAAATAACGAAAACAAATTCACTGAAATAGAAAGGCCCTTTTTTTTTTTTTTTTTAAAAAAGTCTTGGCGCTAAGATGAGTTGTTTTTTGGGCGTATCGAAATTGTTTTATTTCGCAAAACTGCAATGGAAACACCTTTTTCGCAACACACAAGTCACATGATCAACAATTGGATGTTGTCACTGGCGCAAACCACCATAGACATTATATACGTAGACGTCTCGAAGAGTAACACTGCCTATTGGAGCTGATGCTCAACGCGGCCACCATCTTGGATGGGTCCCTCTCGTGCCTGTTGCTGCATTTAATTGTACTGAGGACAGCTTTATGCCCAACTAAAATAATCATAACTCCCTGAATTTTTACCTGATTTTCACACGGTTTGGTTTGTTAGAAACGGCAGAGATGTAGTTATAATACAGGTCGCTATCACATAAGAAAATTGTGCTTTTATACTGAAATACTTTGTTTTATGCTCCTTAACAAAGACAGACATATGATATAGCTCATTAATGAGAATATACATTTTCTATATTAATAAAGAAACAAGTTTGTTTATTTGAATTTATTTCACTCTCTAACATAAGCAATCCTAAGCCTTTAGTACACACCAACAACAATTTCTGCTGTGTCCACCTTCACTGTTCCCTCTGAGGAGATCATCAGCCCACCACGGTTAAAGCACATGGTACACAGCACACCTCACAGGACAGGGGTTTTTTTCCACAATTTTTCTGACAAAAAACCCTGAAATGTAGACCAGGGCATTGTCCTCAAGATCACCAAAACAGGTGGGCAGGTAACTGAGGTCACATGACTCCAGAAATGTTTGCAAATGGGGGTAGATGTTCTTCCTCCTCCATTTAAGCAGAGTGGATGTCTGCAGCTGATAGGAACAAAGTCTCATCTTGTTCTGCCATGATGCCAGACCCACTTGGTGAGACACCACAACGGACCATCAGACAGGGAAAATGCCCTGCAGAGAGATTTTTATTCCAGCCTCCTAAAAAAAAACCAAGACAAAAACAACAACAACAACAACAAAAAAAAAAAACATTTACACACATAGATTACAGAGATGTTTAATTAGGACAGTCAGAGCCATAAGTAAGTAAGCAAACTTCATTTTCCGCACAGGTAGGGTATAAAAAGATATGCAGTGGTGTCTGAAGACGTCTATTGCATCAAAACATACTGTAAACTCGGGATGCGTAGGTATAAAAAAAGGAATCTATTCTAGAATTTGCCCACCCAGATGTAACCGATAACCAGTCTGTTCCACACACAGTGGCTAACCGGTCTGTCCCACAGATTGGTATCGGTCTGTGGGACTGATATCCAGTCTGTGGATAACCCTTGGATCCCTATTTTGGACACTTTCTTTTTTTAATTTTTTCTAAGATTTTTCTTTTTTCAAAGACTTTCAAAAATAGTGAAAATAGCGCATAGAAGCTCAAAACGTGCACATCTGTTCCATTTTTTGTACAACATAGTATCTAAGCTGAATTGTTTTAAATATTTTAACCAGTAGCTTTAAAAAGAGTTATCAAAAAACATGTACCACACCTTCACAATGTAAGTGGATGTGGGAGGGGAAGATGCAGAGAATCTGCAGGCTTTGGGACCATGGAGGTGCAGTGTGAGGGTATACTCTCTCTGGTCCTCTGTTTATTCATGGCCCCGCTTTGAAAAGAGGTCCACTAGAAGATCTGAAATTCACATAATATGAAACTAGTTAATACGTTTCCTATAAATAATACCTTCATAAAGTCTTACAAAGAGTTTAAACATAACATAACATAAAGTCAAAGTTGTGTGATCAATTTATTTTTTACCTGAGTGGAAGTCAAGCCTTTCTTTCACCTTCTTATTTATAAGGTTCTTTTTCTTCAGATCTTTTTCTTCTCCTGCTCTAGACTCTCCACTCCACCCAAAGCTTCACTGAGTCTGGCCTTCAGATGAGTGGGTGAACCTAGCAATGCATAGGAGTGGTCCGAGGGGGAAGAAGGATAAAAATGTTTTCAGCAATGTTTATATCATACCACTTACCACTTGCATGGTGCAAGCACGTGCACGTGCAGGCACACATTCTTAATTTCATACCTGTAATATCACTGCCAGCACTTCAAGTATGAGAAAGAGAGAAAGGGTGTGTGAGTGTGTCAGTGATAGGGTGTACGTGTTCACATATTATTATTATTATTTTTTTTTACATTTTACATATTTAGTATGTGATTATTTCTAAAAAAAAAAAAAAAAAAAAAAAAAAAAAAAACAGTTACAGAAAGCAAGGAAGTGACTGTATTATGACCAGAGTCATGATGCTCACAGCTGTTTGGGATACATCAAATACTCACATCATTGGGTGAAGGTTTACTTTCAGGGAAATGCTTAGAAAGGACCACTGGTCTGCAGCTTTTATTGAAGTTTTTGTGTTCCTTTTTGCTACAGTTTAAAATATAAAACACATGATACTTAAAAACATCTTAGAAAGGTTAGTATCCCACAGTTTAATGTAATGCATCATTAATTGCTAAACATGCAAAAAGGTAAAAACAGGGTTAAAGTGATATGAACTTTTGTTTTCCATATAAATCAAACATCTGTTAGCACTGACAATAAAAAAAACAAACAAACAAAAAAACACACCTACTTTCTGGAGAAGGGAAGCTGAAGACAGATGGGGTCACATCATCGAAGCCTGACAATCTGACCCATCCTGTCAAGGTTATCTGGCTTGAAATATTCACGACTGAGCTTAGACGACTATGTTGCAACAAACCCCTCCCTTCTTATTGAAACTTTCCATTGCCTCCTTAAGTCTGTGTTACTTGGAAATCCTCAAAATGTGATGAAAAAACAGCAACAGCTAACACAGCGGCACATAATGAGGCGTCTACATATATCTGTGTCCGAGTTCTGGAGCCGCATCCTTCGAAGGCCGGATTTGTATGTCAATTACGTCGTAACGCCGCGTACTCCTTTTCCCCCGATTTGAAGGATGGGTCCGGTGTGTACTTCATGGCCCACCCAATCCCATGATTCATTGCGGGTCGAAGCCGGCTGTTCAGACAGAAGCGGCAACGGGTGTTGAGATGTATGGAGAGAAAATTGACTCATAATATGTGTCTGTAATACTTGATTTGTAATCTGTGTAAGCCTGTCTGTGTGTACCTTTGGGTACTTGTGTGTGTGAAACATGATTTGTAAACCGTAAAAAAACATTTTGTGCGTAACTTCAGGTACTTGCTAATGTGTGTTCAAATACAAATATTAAAAAATTACGAATACAAAATAAAAGTACACATACAAATCTGATAATTATTCATTCAAAAAGGCTCCTTCACATACAAATCGTTAAATACGTGTACACGAACCGCCCGATACACGGACAGTTACGCACAGATCAGGTTACAAGTGCACAAGGTTTTTTTGAGACACATTTCACGCTTCCGGGGAGCTCCCAGATTCGTGCGTAAATGATGCTTTAAAATGCTGGTGGAAAGCTGGGTCAACTGAGTTTTGTTCGGAGTCTAGTAGGGGTTTTTTTCCCCGCTGAACTTAATTCACTCAACACTTGTGCCGAAGTGGCAAAGATGTTATTATGTGGAAAATGGGATACCTTAGCACCCCTTAGTTATAACACATATACCTTCATTTACTTTTCAATACTCCAAGTTTGTTTATAAAGACATATTATCCGAGGTGTATAAATTTAATTACGTTGTTTAAAAAAACGACCACTAGGTGGTGGAATGGTTCGTTGGCTGTGAAAAACAGGCAGTCAAACCAAGAGGGAAGACGGAGAAGCATCCCAGTGGTCTTCCCTCAGAAGTAAGTAGAAGTTAAACCTTCACGCTTTCATCTGCGATTATAATGAGACATCTAGTATTTGTAAATCATTTCAGATTATGTTTTATATGTCTGGTAGTTTGATTCAGCATCCTCCTCACATTTTTCTGTTAGCATGAGTTAATGTTTATGTGGGCCATGCTACTTTAGCTGTTGGTAGCTATGTCCTTGTATTTGTAGTCTCGTACAGTTTATGAGAAGATCTACACAATCCATGAAAGTGATCTCTACTTGATCACCAGGATGATCTATTTTCATGATGCAAGTGTTATGTTATCTTTTATTTCCTTGAATGCTCGGGGGCTTAAAACTATGTCAAACATAAAGCAATTTTTCTTTTCTGTAAGGAGCAAAAGGCTACCTGTGTTTTCTTACAAGAGACAGACACTAAATTCTGGAAAGTACAGTGGGGAAATTCTATGGGGCACCACCAGGGACATAAATCAGAATTAACTTCCATACACACGCATGAAATTAAACTCTTCCACATACTATACTGAAAACCTTGCACAAACACTGGTGAAAAGCTCTCACATAAACTAGTGAAAACATTTACCTCTTATACAACCTACTGAAAAACTTTCATACAAAGTACTGAGAACTGTTCATATAAACTGGTGAAGAGCTTTACCTTTCATACACACTACTGAAAAGCTTTCATACACACGACTGAAAAGCTTTCATACACACGACTGAAAGCTTTCATACACACGACTGAAAGCTTTCATGCACACTAGTCAAATATTTGTGGACTTCAGTTGAAACAGAAGGCATTTCAGTGAAACAAGAAGGCGTTTCATTAAACCGAAAGTTGTCGTTTTAAACGGATGTCATTCTGATTAGCTTCACGCATGTTTTGTGCAATCTCCAGCCAATATTTTACCAAATAAAATAATCAATTATTGCTCAGCGACCTGCTGAACACCTCACACAAGCAGTGGCATTACTCAACTTTATTTTGGCTTCAACGGAGACCCTGTTCCGGATCCTGTCAAATGCTACAATGCTTGGGCAGCAGCCAACCACCTCAGCCACTAGCTTAGCATAGCACTACCAGCTTCAGCTGTGGTCAACAAAGAATCTTTGATCCTAAGAGCTTGGACATAATGC
Source organism: Anableps anableps (assembly GCA_014839685.1). Classification (NCBI taxonomy): domain Eukaryota; kingdom Metazoa; phylum Chordata; class Actinopteri; order Cyprinodontiformes; family Anablepidae; genus Anableps; species Anableps anableps. The sequence goes on along the minus strand of CM026067.1, from coordinate 422,194 downwards.
GCTTTCATCAGATCCTTGTTGCTTTACATATTCAATTGTTCTTTTTTAATGCTGCGAGCAATGAAGATGTTGCACGTTTTTTTTTAGGAGTGTCCTGCTTTGCATTGAGTCTTTTCAGAGGGCGGACTCCAATTTCTCCCAGGAAAGAGTTTATAGACAGCGAGAGGGTCATACATGATCATTGTCATCATTCATGGCTGCTATGTCTCGATATGATCCTAATAATAGAGACATCAACAACACACTTCAGTTACTGTTTACATGTTTTCAAAATCTGCTAAATGAATTTGCTACCAAATGACAAGGTGAATCACTAAGTGGCGTATGGTTCTTATTGGCTGCGTGGATGGCTTCAGTAGGACAACAATATATTTACGCTGCTTAACAAATAATAGAGCTTCAAGTATCCTGACTTTATTCTTGGAAGGAGTTGAGAACTTTGGAGTACCTTTTAGAGTCAGATGTGACCATGGTATGGAAAATGTACTTGTTGCTCGTTTTATGTTGGAAAAAAGGGAATGAAACAGTGTAATTACAGGTGTTTGAGTGCACAATCAGAGAATTGAGAGACTATGGGCTCAACTCAATAGAGTTGTTTCTAGGCACTTTATAAACATTTTCAATCTTATGGAGGAACAAGGTACATTAGACTCATTAAATGAATGACATCTTTTTTGCCTGCATTATGTTCATTTACCGAGAATTGAACGTGCAATTGTAGAATTTATTAATCAGTGGAACAATCATGGCCTCAAGGTGGTCAGACACCGCTTCAGCTTTGGCATACAGGTGTCATGAGTAACATTGGAATCCAGTCTGTTATAAGTGACATTTTTAATGATGATCATTATGGCATTGACCAACATAGGCCATTACCTGAGCTTCAAACCAATAACAACGCTATTGTTCCAGATATCAATGTAACCATTAATGAAACCAGGATGAACATTGTTCAACAAGTGAATCCCCTTGAAAATGATGAAAACCACGGAATAGATATTTTCTCTTCCCTTGTTCACTTTCTGCAGTGAGTTGTTTTTTTCTTGTAGAACATTTTATAAAAGACATTATATAAAAGTACAAATAAATGAGGTTTATGATCAAATTTTGCTGAAAGCATTATTTTAAAGAATGCATCACCAGAAAAATTCTTGATGAATAAGACCAAGAAACCAAATAAAAAAATAAAAAAACTGCATGTCTTACATTAGACAAATCAGATTGGCCTGATTATTTCAAATGTTTTTTTTTTGACTAATCAGCTGGTATCGAACAATATGGTTATAACATGTTGGATGTAGAACACAAATTTCAGGGTTTTTTTCTGTCAAAAAAAAAAAAATGTACCAGAAGTTAATATCTTCTCAATGGAGCCAGCTACAGGTTCGAAAGATGTGTATAGATTTAAAAACAAACATAAGGTAAACCCTCTTCAATTTCAGTAGACATCAGCGAACATAAGGAGGATGGCATGTTTATGCCCAGCCGAAACCATAACTGTTTCCTAATGCAAAGTCAAATGTCTCTTTGAACACCTGATATGATGTGTGTAGTGGCAATTTGATTGAGTTGATACATGTGTTTGCCATTGGAAGTGGTGAAGAGAAGTCATCATCATCTTTGTGAATGAACTGGACAGAAGGAGTTGGAAAGAAGCCAATAGGTGGCACCACAGATGCTCCTGTTGAAGGCCAATATCTTCTGAAGTTTGGAAGGCCCTTCCTCTTCTTACAAATGAAAAGGGGAAAAAAAAAAAACATGAGGTCACAGCATGTACAAGAGCAATAACAGTCACCACAGAAAACATCAGGTTGTTAAAAAACGAGTTATAAAAGGTACCAGCATAGATTTTTTTTGGCACTGTTACTAGCACCCCTCCCCTCTCTTTTTCATCCAATATGACCCTGTCATAGAAAAAGCCAATGATAAGGAAATGGCTTTCCTAATAACCAGGATGGAGTGTTGTGGAGAGAGTGCAATTCTAAATGGTTGGATTTTCATAATCATTATAGTTCAGTTAAAACAATGTACAGCTCAGATTTTGAGAGAACCTAAACTATGATTGATGATGTTGCTTTGCTGGTGTCTGTTTACATCTCTCAGTGGTAAAAGAGTTAGTAAGACTTTCAGTGAAAGTGGCATTTTAAGATAATAAATGGTTTATGTTCTGATACATAAAAAGACCAACACAATTTCTGTTGATCCTTAAGAAATTTTTAAGACACAAGAATCAGCTGCTGCTGCCTGTGTGGGGTTCTCAATCATAGGTGTGCTTAACTGTAAAAGAACAGATAATGATGCCAGAATTAATGGACAATGTTACATTTCTTATATGTAATTTACCTTCGGCATCTTGAAGATAGTCTCTCCAAAATGTAACAACTATCTCTTCGGCAGCTCTGTTGTTGCTCCTATCCGGAGACAAACTAATCCCGAAGAGATCATCCAGCTGGTCTGCATTAAGTTTGCATGGTTCATAGCAGAATAGGGGACGAAAGCTGTCCGGATGTCTCTGGATTTTCTCTAAAACCCCAAGGGTTTTAAGTCCCTCAGAATCTGTGAAAAGGGAAGATGAGAAATTGGACCACTGCATCAGCTGTCCAAAAAAGATGTACTCTTCAACTGACTATAAAAGAAATTCAATATGCTTTTTATATTAGTTAAGTTGATAAATGGTAAATGGCCTCTACTTAAAAAGTCTTAGCTTTCTTATGATTACCTGTCTTTCAATTATCACAGTACCTGTGAAATGGACCTTGAATCCTGTGGATCACCTGGAACATGACAATGTCATGCACCAGCAGGTCCCAGTCTCCTGTTGACTGCATTGGTCTTAGAGATCCTGAATTAGCCAAGTAGTCAATCATAGGGGCCTTTGCTTTCTCAAGGTCTTCAAGAGTTGTGCTTTCAGATACCTATCCTAGCATCATGAGGAGTAGCAGAATCAATTGTCCTTAAGATTACTTATCACTCCCAGAATTTGGCAGAAGACAAATATTTGAAGTTCATAAAATTACCTGAAGTCATTAAAGACTTTATGCAGTTAAAACAAGATATAAACATATAATCCTGAAATATGGTGAGCAGGATATTGCACTTTAACTACCCACTGTTAATCTATTAAACAGGCAGATTTTGAAAAGCAGACGCTTTTAAAAAGCCACAACAAATGACAAACCAAGCTAAAAAAAAATACTGTAGCTCACTGCACCGCCTTAACTCACAGAGGGTCTTGTACAACCGAGTTCTAAAGACAAATAGGTGACAGAACAAAAACTGGTGTAGTACAGACTAGAAAATAGAAACAGCCTTTACTGTCCCGCAAAGGGTAATGTAAGGTATCAAACCAAGAGTTCCAACCTTGTGTAACATCACGTTTTAAGCCATGTCTCTCACAATGGGATAGTTTTCATCTGTCTAAACATGTTAAAGGTGGGTATCACAATTGTATTAACATACAAAAGACAATGATTTCCTCAAACTTAGAAATATTACTCCTACTCCTTTTCAAACACTAATGGTACATAATCTACCAATAATATTGAATGCTGAATAATAAATACATGCAAATTAGGTTTAGTTTAGCTTATATAAACCAAACTTTATAAAATAAATATTTTAAGAGTAGTAAGTACGAAATGTACAACAATAAATATAAGAAATAAGCCAGGGCAAAGTTTTAAAAACGTCCAACGTGCCAAAAATACCAATTTTTAAAACTAAAGACAAGGAATAAGTGTAAACTAATATCAGCAGGGGGAAGAATTGTACTGTTTGAGATAATGCAATCTAAAATTCTTGAGACATGTAGAGTTGAAACCAGATATTTACATATACAGAATAAAAAGACACACACATTTCTTCCTCTTAATGTAGGTCAGTTAGAATGACCAAAAGTGTTTCTTTTTCCTAAATGGCACAATAATGATTGACGGACTATATCAGAGATTTATTTATTAATGTCTTCAAAATCAAAAGTTTACATTCAAAATTATTACTGTCTCTTTAAACAATGAGAGAAAGCCCAGATGATGATGCCATGGCTTTGGAAACCACTTATAAGTTAACTGACATATTGAAGCTAATTTGAGACACAAATCTGAATGTATTTTAAGCCCACAGCTAGAACACACCACTTTCTGCTTTGACGTGACGGGAAAGCCAAAAATTATTATTTTTTTTTTAAATCAGCCAAGATATCAGAAAGAGAATAGTGGAACTCCAGTGTGGTTCATGCTTGGGAACAATTTACAGATGCATGAAAGTGCTGCATTCATCTGTTCAAATAATTACACACAAGGATAGACATGATGGGAATGTCCAACCATCATACTGCTCAGAAAGGAAACGGGTGCTGTGTACCAGAGATGAATGGGTTCTGGTCAGAAATGTGCAGACTGACCCCAGAACAAAAGCCAAAGACCTTGTGAAGATGCTGCTGAAATGGTAAGACAGTGTCATTATCCACAGTGAAAAGCATCCTGTACCAATATGGACTGAAAGGCCACTCAGTGAAGAAGAAGCTTATTTTTCAAAATAAACAAAAAAAAAAAAAAAAAAAGCCAGACTGCAGTTTGCAAATGCACATAGGGATGAAGACCTTCATTTATGGAGACATGTCCTGTGGTCTGATGAAACTACAGTTGAATCATTTGGCCATAATGACCATCATAAGATTTGGAGCCAAAACGGTGATGCTTATACCATCCTAACTATGAAGTATGGGGGTGTCAGCATGATGTTGTGGGGCTGTTTTGCTGCCAGAGGAACTAGTGCACTTCATAAAATAGGTGGAATCATGAGGAAAGAACACCTAAAGACATCAGCCAGGAAGTTAAAGGTTTTGGCACAAATTGGTCTTCCAAATGGACAAAGGTTGGGCTTGGATGACCCTAAGCAAACAGCCAGAATTATTACAAAGTCCCTTAAGAATAACAAATTGTGAGAAGCTTGTGTAAGGCAACCCAGAATATTTGACCCAAGTCACACAAATTTAAATTTCTAAATTCGAAAAAAGTTACAAAAATATATATATAAAATTTTTTTCGTTATGTGTTCTGGCATTTAGTAAACAGAATTACCAAAACTATTTTTAAGTGATGTAAAAAAAGAGAAGTTTGGTCAGATTTAACTTCAGACAGTGTGTCTTTGTATTTGGTGCATGTAAACATCTGGTTTCAACTGTATTTGTATCACACTAAGATCCTCTATAGCCCTTTCTGGGGATGTACATTGCATATAAGTATATAAATTACATTTTATCTAAAAGTATTGATAAATTATTAATAGGACTGTTCTGAATGATACAGCAGGGTCTTCTGTTGGAGAAAACAGCCACTAACTCTGGTTGTTACAACAGATGAAAGCAATAATTATGTCCTGGCCCCTAAGACCATAAAAAAAATTTTATAATTTGTCAAGCTTATTTCCAGTTTAATTATAAGTCAGTGAAAATTTAGAATGAACTCACCTTTTTGACTTTTTCAAGAAGTTCTGTATCAGCTATGTCTTCTAAAACTGGATTAGTAGAACAATGAGCCAGAAGAGAAAACAGCATTGGGGAGAGAAAGTTTGGTGGTGGACCACCATGAACCAAGCTTACAGCTATGGCTCTTCCAACTTCATAGTACCGTCATCTCTTAAGGCTACAAAACAAATAAATGAACAGAAAATATTATACTAAGGCAAAACAACTTTAAATAAATAAATGTAATTATTCTTATATTTAAACTGGAGAGTCACCACCAGAACTGTTAAGAGCCAGGGTTTTACTGTTTTTTTTTGCCTTCAAACATAGGGGAAGAAGCAATAGTCTCCATTAGCAGCCTCAGAAACTCCCTTCGTGGGCCACCTAAATCAACTCCATCTTCATGTCTTCCCATGTCATCAGAGAATTTAACACAGATCATATATGTTGGGTTGTAGGATCCTCTTCAGAATCCCCGCATGGCTCCTTCCCAGACTGCAGAGCGATTTATGTTGAATTTGGACTGCAGCTTGGTATTAATTTTAATTGAAATATCTTGGAGTATCTCTTGAACTGGGACGTTTTGGACACTAAAGACAACATTAAAATATACTAATAAAAACATGCTGATCTTTATGTGCAACAACTTAAGTCATGTAAACATATCAGCTCTAAAGAACTCATCTGAACGGGGGGTAATATACAGATAATTTTTTTTTTTAGTTTTAAATTGTATTATAATGTTATTTCCTGATTAAAAACCATACTCAGATTGTTGCTTTGATTCATTCATGCATGTTTGAGAAATCCTTGACTCTCCTGTGGCAACTATTCAGGGTTGCCCAAATGTTTGCTAATACAAAATGCCATATTTAACCAAATGACCTTCTTGGAGTTTCAGTCCCCAGCTGACCCCCTGCACCTTCACCACTCAGCTATTCAGACTAGTGCAGCAGCAATTATTAAACACCTATTGGAACTGCACATCTGCTGAGCTCATTCTTAGTGCAACGCTCCTAAGAATGTTTGTAAACAACATGATGGATAAGCATTGTTGTGATGCGGTGTTGAAGGAGGAGAGTCGGAAAGCGAAGATGGTTCTTAAAGAGACAGAGCCTAATTTCAAGGTGTCGGATACGGCCATGATACAAAGTCAAATTTCTTCCAAGTCATGTTTGATATCTACAGCATTTGCGTAACAACTGAAGGTAACATAATTATTTGATTGTGCTATAAAATGGTAAAATGTGCCTGGAAAATACATAATACCTCCCTTTAAGATATGGATATGACAATAAAAATAGACATTTTACACTAAACCAAACTCTATTTTCACTGTTTATCTTGAAAACATTTTGGAATCTACATCTGAGTACTCACTGTTGACTCTCCATACTGGCCATTATTGCTAAGTTCAATTCCTCATCATCTGTGGATTCGTCAGAGTTAGATGCCACAAGAGTTAAATATGATGAATAGTATTAATCATGGACTTTGGTGGATGGATTTCTATCACTTTGTCCAAGATTACTTCCATCATGATTGCTGCAACCAGGTGTGTTATCAGCTCTAACACCTCTAAGGACAGAAATGATGGCGACATCCTCTTCTTCACTGCTGCATGTTCCCAGCTTGCCATCTTCCTCATGACTTGACATCGGACCAGCTCTTGTGACATTATGGATGTCCATGCTTATATGGGTTTCCGGCAGCTCCACCTCAATACAGTCATCTTTGCCAGTGGTGGTGCATATGTTCAGAGGTTTATTCTCTTCATCAGAGTCTAACTAAAGAAGAAAAACAAAATAAACTATCTTTTGATGATTTCTGATCTTACTAATTGAACGTTTCGTTCAATGGAAAAATAAACCAACAAACCAGAAGAGTTTTTGATGGCCTCACATACAAGGCTTTGGTTTTGAAAACTTGTGTATCAGCATCCCATTAAGTTCTTGACCCTCCTGGAGTTTGGGGCCAACAAGCTTACTGCCACAACCCATGAGAAACTCAAGGCTACAAAGATGTGAATGCCAAAAAAAAATTACTCAAGTCACATTTCTGCAAATAATTGCTCACTGGTGTTAAAATGCAGACATGTCATTCAATTTACAAAAGAAATATGTGACAAAATTATACAAGTGAAGAAAAGCCTACTTTTGTTAATGATCAGAGACAATTCTGCTTTTACTTTGTATGTAAATAACTGAAGACATAAATAAATTGTGTCAGAGTGAAAATAGAAAATAGGCCTTTACCTGACATCTTCTGGAATACGTTCGCTAAAACCAGCCCTGATCCGTTCCTCAACCGTTTTGTAGTCCCAGGATTTCTGAAATTCAAAAGCACTGAGGATATGTCCGTGCTTGTGTAATCTCAGTTTTGACCCTTGTTTGCACACCAGTCCCCAAGATGGATTTGGATTTCAAAATGCTGCGCTCTGGTTCTGACATTATATTTAAGAATCAAATAACAATGTGACATGGCAAAAAATGTTTCATAATTTAAAAAACAACAACACTATTTTCTGGCTTTGAATTTATATTTTTGCCATACATTTGTAAGTTAATTTTCCAAAATTATTTTACAAACCATTTGTAAAATTTGTGTCTTGAGGGATGAATAAATTATACTGGGTCCATGTACCTTTTGTTCAATTGTTTTTTAATTGATAATCAAAAATTAAAAAATTGAATACACCAATGTTTTGTGTTTTTAACTGTATTCTCACATCAAAAATCTAACAATTACAAGACGCCCTCGCAATCTCATTTGATTTTGATATTTTTTGTGTGACATCTTATACGAAATTCTGTTCCCCTGTGAAGATCTGCCCTCCTTGTGTCATGAGCGCGCATTGCAGCCAGAGAGGTGGGGATCCGACAGTTTTCACACAGTTTTGATAGCTGAAAATTTTCAGATGGCTAAAATATTAAGTTTCCCCAATGTAACTTTGCCAAATAAAAACAAATGTCTCCAAATTCATACTGATATCTGTGTATAACGTGAAGAATGAACGATCCAAAGCACAACGGTTGTTTAATTCCTATGGGATAACATACAGGGTGTGGCTGAAATAGTCTGTTCCCACTTTGATGTATCTTTTTTTTTTTTTCTTAGAACATCATTTACCAGAATAGTAAGCCTACACTCACCTTTTCAGGAAGCCTATTTTCGTGGACAGCAAAGCGAGTTTCCATTCTTTTATATCAGTAATAAAAAATACTAATATAAATAAACATGGTTGTTGGAAAGCAGTGGTGGCTGACTGATAGCCTTCATATTAAAAGGAGCATGACACAAATTGGAAGTCGTTGATTCTCTCAGTAACATAAAAAACTATGAAAAAAAGAAACAAAACATGTTTATACCAGGATTTAAAAAACAAAACAAAACAAAAAAAAAAAACCCTAACAACCTTGACATGGTTAAGTGCTGTCATTTTACCGACAAATCAATAAGAAATGTGATGCTGAGAAGACTGTCGTATCCCCGCCTCTGGCTGCAGTGTGCACTCTCGACACCAGGGGGAGATATCTTCACAGGGGAAAAGAATTTCGCATGTCACACAAAAAATATCAAAAATCAAATGAGGGACGTTTTATAACGGTTTGATTTTTGATGTGAGGATGAAGGGGAAAAAATTTAAAAAAACATCGATATCTTGTATTTTTTAAATTATCTGTATTTTTCTCACATGAAAATGAATAATGAAATAAGTCGTTTTTTTAAATTATTTTTTAATCCTCAAAGAACTATGTATCGAATTGTACACGGATCATACAGACCATTTGTTAAGCCAGCCCATGACTATCAGAATGTCTAAAATTACCTTTTCTTCCTTGTTGTTGATGTCCGTGCACTGAAGCACTGTTGGGCTTGATAACGAGGGACATTTTCCCTTCTGACTGCAGCTGCCGCTGGCAAAGGTATGCAACGCTGGCGGGACGGAAAAAGAGATGCTAAGCGACTATTCACCGACTCCGGAGTTGAAGTGGTCGGTTGCTGCCCAAGCGTTGTAGAATTTGACAGGGCCCTGATCGTCTCCGTTGAAGCTAAAATAGTGTTAAGTAATGCCACTGCTTGTGTGAGGTGTTCAGCGGGTCGCTGAGCAGACATCGATGATTTAATATGGGAAAATATCGGCTGGAGATTGCAGAAAAAACGCGCGACGCGAAGCAAAAAAACAAACGGTTTAAGGTTCCGGTTTAATGAAATCCCTCCTTGTTTCACTGAAATGCCTTCCGTTTCAACTGAAATCCGCAAATATTTGGCTAGTTTATATGAAAGCTTTTCAGTAGTGTGCATGAAAAGCTTTTCACCAGTGTGTATGGGAGCTTTTCAGTAGTGTGTATGAACTGAGTGTGTTTAATTTCATATGAGTGTATGGAAGTTAATTCTGATTTATGTCCCTGGTGGCACCCCATAAAACTCTGTTTTGTCGCCATGGTTCATCTCATTCTGTGGAAGTGATGATTTTATTTTATAGGTTTCCTGGTAATATCATAGACTATAAAAAGGGCTGATGGTCATTGGATAACGGTGGTGATGGAAATTCATGGTTCAAATTATATTCTGTTATGTCTGTATGGCTATAATAATAGAACTCAAAACAAAAAACTTTTAACATTCCTCTGCGAAAAATTGGAACAATGGAAGCTCAGTTGACAAGATTATTATGGGCAGTGATTTTAATGTAGTTGCTGACCGCTTTCCTTCTAGGGCTTCATGTCATATCTTCGATAATAATATTCTTAATTTGGTCACCAAAGTCAGTCTGTGTGATTATTGGAGACTGAGAAATCCTACTGCAACTCAGTATACTTGGTTTCATTCCTCCAAGAATGGTCAATGTCCGAGAATAGACTACTGGCTAATTTCTAATAATTTAATTGTTAAGTGTGAAATTTTAGCATCTCCTCTAACTGATCATTGTGATTTTTTTTTTTAATTTTATTTTTTACCATTTCCTTAACCAAAGAGGGACCTCAAACCTTAATATGGAGATTCAATAATAATCTTTTACAAACTGAAAACTTTTGTAATGAAGTAAAACTCTTAATTGGAGAAATTAGCGAGTTGGAAATGATGAGTTTGAGCAAATGGAAATGCTCCATATTTAAAGTTAAACAGGTGGCAATCCAAATAAGCAAATCCTCGACTAAACAGAAAAAAATATGAACAACAAAACATTACTGAGAGCATCAATAAAATATGCTACAAACAGAATTTAACAAATACAACTCAATAATTTACAATCTCAATTGGACAAACTGTTTTTAGAGAAAGCTGATGGCGCCTTTGTTCTCTCTAGAGCTCGGTGGATTGAAGAGGGGGAGAAAAATTCTTCCTACTTCTTTAGAAAAACAAACTAAAAAGAAAATTCACAAACTGTCAATGGGTTATGACTGATGATCTAGACCAAGTAAATGAGGAAATATTTCAGTTTTACAGTAACCCGTATAAGTCACACTGTTCTGAGGAGAATGGCTCTGCTTTTTTGGAAAGTTAAAGGCTATATTAGACAATTGGATAAAGATTTGAAGGACCTCAATGAGGGTGAATTTAGGATTGATGAGTTGGACAAAGCAATTAAACAAATGTCTAGGGGTAAGTCATCAGGTTTTGATGGGTTAACCATAGAATTTTACTCATATTTCTGGAATAATATCAGTATAAAGCTCTACAACAAATCTCCTCAACAAATCTTTCCACCACAATGAAACATGGTCTCATCATTTTAATCCCAAAACCCAACAAATTACTACTGGATAACTGGAGACCTATAACTCTTCTGTGCAATGGTTATAAATTATTGGCTCATGTTTATGCAGACCGTTTAAATGAATGTTTGTCTCTTATAGTGGATGAGTGTCAGTCAGCTTTTATAAAAGGAAGAAATATACATAATATTCGATTAATCCTTGACTAGCTTGATTATCGTGAGCTAATTAGGACTGAAAGCTTGGTTTTATTTTTAGGTTTTTATAAAGCTTTTGATACAGCAGAACATCCATTTCTGCTCAAAACTTTACATCACTTGGGTTTTGGGAAAAACTTCTGTAATGTAACTGAAATGTTTTACAGTAATATCTGTAGTTCCGTCTCCCTTAGTGCCAGAATGACCAATAGGTTTGAAGTGAAGCGAGGTATTCAACAGGGATGTCCAATTTCCCCAAAATTGTTCATATTGACCATTACTATCTTGGGTCAAGAGTTCAAAATTAGCTGATTTGTGTATATGGTCCTATTTTTCAAAGATAAATCTATGATAATCAAAGCCCTTAATACTATCTCATTATTTTCCCAGGCTTCAAGACTATGTCTGAATATTAATAAATGTGAAATATTACATATACACCCATGTTCTGATTCCACTATAGCTTCAGTCAGAGTAAAACCAGAAGTGAAATATTTAGGAATAGTTATATCTAAGAACATGACCATAAGAGAAGACTAACATTTCTGACTGCACCTCTAATATGAAAAGATAGTTATATTGCTACTGGTAGTTATTCCCTGGTAGTTATTCACTCCAAAGGTGATGGTCTTTCTAAATTAATCTACCCATTCCATTCTTTATACATTTCTCCCCAAAACATCAAGAAAGCTATTAAAGGAGATGTTAAAGCCTTGGATTTTGAATCACTAGTAGGAACCTTTAAGATTAACTGGCTCAAAGCTTGTTTAACACAAACAAATTCCATGTGATTTCATATACCCAGAAATCTAATATTTTTGTAAGGATCTGTGATGACATTGCTCTTTTTTTTCACTATTTTGATTCAGTCTCCATGTAGCCCATGCTTCCATGCTGTTTTTATGTCTTTATTGTTGAAATACACAAGGATTGTGACATTTATTTACCCCGCCCCCTTCCGGACACCCCCCCTTACTATGTTGTTCATATTTTGGTTGTTGATATGTATCCTCTGCAAGAGTTTTGTATTATGTAAGTTAATAAAGTTTAAAAAAAGCAAAGAAAGACTAGGATCATGGCGCAGCATGTTTTTAATGACTTTTCGCGTGAACAAGCTTAGTCACATGTGGTTTTAATTTAATTTATTTAATGAAAAGACCACAATTGCGCCACTGTTTTTTGACATTAGCCTGACACCTTCCAGAGAGCCAAAGGCTGGTAGCAGGAAGCACATCATGCTGTACATGCTGTAAGTCCTCACACAAACAACATCACACCGCACAATGCATATGGAAAGTATTCACAGCGCTTCACTTTTTCCACATTTTGTTATGCTATGACAATGTCAAAAAATGTTTGAGTGTTTTGCAAATTGATTAAAAATAGAAAACCAAGACCATGTTTAAGTAGTCACAGCCTTTGACAATGAAGCTCAAAATTGAGCTGTTGCCACTGATCATCCTTGAGATGTTTCTACAACTTAAATGGAGGCCACCTGTGTTAAATTCAGTTGATTGGACTTGAATTGGAAAGCCAGACACCCGTCTATATAAGGTCTCACAGTTGACAGTGCAGGTCAGAGGTCAAACACCAAGCATGAAATCAAAGGAATTGTCTGTAAACCTCTGAGATAGGATTGTTTTGAGGCATAAATCTGGGAAAGGATCTAGAAACATTTCTGCTGCTTTGAAGGTCTCAAGTAGCCCAGTGGCCTCCATCTTTGGTCGGTGGAAGAAAAGCTTGGAACCCCCAGGACTCTTACTAAAGCTGCTACATGCAGAATCAGGTACAGACACTTAAAAGTAGGAGTATTTATTTGCAATAATATGTACAAGGAGAGGATCCGGGTAGAAGCAGCCCCCCTGACGTTGTCTGGAATGGTAGGTAATTATTAGAATGGATAAAAGCAGAGATTATGTGTAGGTGATGATGGCAGAGGAGTCTTACAAGTTGTTGCACTGCATACACACTAGAGGAGATCCTGTCAGTCTGGTGGGTGAATCTTTTTTTTTTTTTTTTTTTTTTTTTTTTTTTTTTAAACGTGTTCTGTCCAGCAGTGTGGCACTCAGAATTGTTGTATGAATGTCAAGGTTAGGCCCAACAGATTTGCTTTCACAAGCTGAGCATTACGGCTTTCACCATGAAGTTCCCCTTGGTGTATATATAAAAAAAAATAAATAAAAAAAATTCCCTTCTCACCCTCCACGGGTGGTCTTTCTCAACCTCTGAGCTCGGGTCCTCTACCAGAGGCCTGGGAGCTTGAGGGTTCTGCGTAGTATCTTGGCTGTGCCGAGAACTGCGCATTTCTGGACTGAGATGTCTGACGTTGTTCCTGGGATCTGTTTTAGCCACTGCTCCAGTTTGGGGGTGACTGCCCCGAGGGCCCCGATGACCACAGGCACCACTGTGGTCTTCACCTTCCAGGCCTTCTCCAGTTCCTCTCTGAGGCCCTGGTATTTCTCCAGTTTCTCGTGTTCCTTTTTCCTGATGTTGCAATCGCTTGGTATTGCTACATCCACCACAACGGCTTTCTTCTGTTGTTTATCCACCACCACGATGTCCGGTTGGTTCGCCATTACCATTTTGTCTGTCTGGATCTGGAAGTCCCACAGGATCTTAGCTCGGTCATTCTCCACCACCTTTGGGGGTGTGCCCCACTTTGATCTCGGGGCTTCCAGTCCATATCCTGCACAGATGTTTCTGTACACTATGCCCGCCACTTGGTTATGACGTTCCATGTACGCTTTCCCTGCCAGCATCTTGCACCCTGCTGTTATGTGTTGGACTGTCTCAGGGGCCTCCTTGCACAATCTACACCTTGGATCTTGTCTGGTGTGGTAGATCTGTGCCTCTATCGCTCTGGTGTTTAGGGCCTGTTCCTGTGCAGCCAGGATGAGTGCCTCTGTGCTGTCCTTGAGTCCAGCTTTTTCCAGCCATTGGTAGGATTTCCTGATATCAGCCACTTCAGTTATTTGTCGGTGGTACATCCCATGTAGGGGCTTATCCTCCCATGATGGTTCCTCCAGCACCTCATCCTCTGGTCCCCATTGTTTGAGACATTCGCTGAGCACATCATCGGTTGAGGCTTTGACCTTGATGTATTTATGGATCTTGGATGTTTCATCCTGGACAGTGGCTCTCACACTCGCTAGTCCTCTGCCTCCGTCCTTACGGCTCGCGTATAGTCTCAGGATGCTGGATTTAGGGTGGAACCCTCCATGCATGGTTAGTAGTTTCCGAGTTTTAACATCCATGGTCTTTATCTCTTCCTTTGGCCAGCTTATTAGGGTATCTGATTACTGGCAAGGCATAGCTGTTTATCGCACGGATCTTGTTCTTGCCATTGAGCTGGCTTCTCAGGACTTGCCTTACTCGTTGGAGGTATTTGGCTGTGGCTCCTTTCCTTGTGACCTCATCGAGGCTGCCATTTGCTTGTGGTATTCCCAGGTACTTGTAACTGTCCTCATTGTCTGCTATTGTTCCCTCTGGGAGTGAGACCCCTTCTGTATGGATGACCTTCCCTCTCTGTGTAACCATCCAACCACACTTCTCTAGTCTGAATGACATCCCAATGTCAGTGCTGTAGATCCTGGTGGTGTGGATCAGTGAGTTGATGTCTCGTTTGCTCTTAGCGTACAGCTTGATGTCATCCATGTAGAGGAGGTGACTGATGGTGGGTCCGTTCTTGAGTCGGTATCCGTAGCCAGTCTTGTTGATGACTTGGCTGAGGGGGTTCAGACCTATGCAGAACAGCAGTGGGGACAGAGCGTCTCCTTGGTATATGCCACATTTGATGGACACTCGTGCAATTGGCTTGTAGTTGGCTTCAAGGGTGGTTTTCCACATCCCCATCGAGGCTGCAATGAAGGCTCTTAGAGTCCTGTTGATGTTGTACATCTCTAAGCATTCAATGATCCAAGTGTGTGGCATTGAGTCATAGGCTTTCTTGTAATCAATCCAAGCCGTGCACAGGTTGGTGTGTCGGGTTTTGCAGTCTCGGGCGACTGTTTGGTCTACCAGGAGTTGGTGTTTGGCTCCTCTGGTATTTATGCCGATGCCCTTCTGTGCTGTACTCATGTATTTATCCATGTGCCCACCTATCTTAGCTGCTATGATGCCTGACATGAGCTTCCATGTTGTAGAGAGACAGGTTATTGGCCGATAGTTGGATGGGACCGAACCCTTTGAGGGATCCTTCTGGATCAGGATTGTGCGCCCTTCAGTTAACCATTCAGGGTGAGTCCCACTTTGTAGCAGCTGGTTCATTTGAGCTGCCAGTCGCTCATGGAGGGCAGTGAGTTTCTTTAGCCAGTAGGCATGGATCATGTCAGGACCTGGTGCTGTCCAGTTTTTCATACCTGAGACTCTTTCATGGACATCTGCCACTGTGATAGTTACTGGGGCTTGCTCAGGGAGGTTGCTGTGGTCATCTCGTAGAGAGATTAGCCACTGTGCATTGCTGTTGTGGGTCGCCTCCCTTTCCCATATGCCTTTCCAGTACTGTTGGGTCTCCAGCCTTGGTGGGTCTGCTCTGTTGTTATTACTCTGCCATTGAGAGTACACTTTAGCTGGTTGGGTGGAGAAGAGCCGGTTAATCCTCCTGGCTTCATTTTCTCTCGTGTACCTCTTTAGGCGACTGGCCAAGGCTTGGAGCCTTTGTTTGGCAGTTTCAAGCGCTTCAGGTATGGGCATCTGGCTGTACCGCTTGGGTACTGGTCTTTTGATTGCACCTCTTTGGAGCTCTTTGGAGCTCTGACAATTGGCTCACTTCCCTCCTTGTTACCTTCTAACCGTCTTTTCCATGGTGGGTATTGAATCTCATGGTTGCTCCTATAGCCGAGCATCTCAAGGATCACTGATGCTGAGTTGTACACCAGCTCATTGGTTTCCGTTATGGTGTTGGTAGGGATCGTTCTCAATGCTGCATTCACATCTTCAATGAGACTTTCTGATGGTACTTCACTCAGCCGTTGTAATTGGCATCGGGATTGCCTGGTGTTCATTCGGGCCACGATCCTACCTCGTTCAGCTGTGATGGTTCGTTCATTATTGGGGCTGCATACCCAATCTCCGGGTGGGGAGTTGAAGCTAACTCCCTTCTGACCTGGCGTCCTGGCTCCCCCTTGCCGTAGCATTTGTGTTGTACCTCGTCTATCTCAAGTTGTGACAGCATTTGCCGTTTGCGGATGTTGGAACACTGAGCTACTAGTTGTTTGGCAGTTAGTGTTGAATGGGGATGTCGACGTAACCATTCCTCCCGCATTCTTTGCATGTAACCCCTCTGACTAGGGTTACTTGAGTAGTAGCATTCCAACAGATCCAAGTTTTCACCTCTCGCCCAATTCCGTCTTGTTCTAGTAACCCATTTTTCGTGAAGGTGCCCTAGTTCCCCAGCACCTGACGCAGACCTTGTTTGGCCGGGCGACGTCTGAGCCGGCATGGCGTGTATTCCTTTGTCACTCATCATGAGGTAGGCAGTAGCGCGAAGGATCTTGCCTAAGGACCCACACTGGATATCTCAACCAAGCGACCCGGCCTGGATTCGAACCCCGGTCTCCCGGGTGAAGGTCGGGTGACTTACCCATTGAGCTACCCAGCCGCATATATATATATATATATATATATATATATATATATATATATATATATATATATATATATATATATATATATATATATATACATACACATACATACACAGACAAAAAAGAAAAAAAGGTGGGGAGAAAGATGGAGGAAAGGTTTAAAGAAAAAAATAGAAGTAGAGGATAGAAAAAAGCACAGAGATAGGTGGATGAATCTGAGAATGAGAATGACAAGTATGAGTCCAAGTCCAGAAGGTGGGAGCTCAGTGTTGGAAAGTGCACAGGGTAATGATGGCATAAGAGGAATGCCATCATTACCTACAGAGGATGGCCATGGAAGTACTTGGTGGAGATCAGTCTTGTAAAGTTGGAGTGAAGAAGAGATATCAACTTAGGAATGCAGAAAAATGTGAGGTGAGTCAACAGGTAAGGATCACTGGGAGCTAATCTTTAAGGTCAAATACTTGAGGAGAGACAAAAATACTGGTTTGACTGACACCAGTTATGTTGGACCATCAGGCAAAGAAGAGAGGTCTTGCAGCTCCCTATATCCCCAACAGCTAGATCAGAAAATTGGTGTCAGGTGTGCTTGACAGCAGAGAGCCAGCCATGCCCACCTGCAGTGCTTTACAGAGGGAAAAAAAAACCTCACATAACCCACACACGCACACCAATCCTGACAAATACCATCCATACAATGAAGCATGGTGGTGGCAGCACCATGCTACGGGGCTGTTTTGCAGCAGCAGAAACAGGCATACCAGTCAGGATGGAGGCAAAGATGAATGCAGCAATGTACAGAGACATACTGGATGAAAACCAGCTCCAGAGTGCTCCTGACCTCAGACTGCAGGCTGATGGAGCATGTTTCAGCCGGACGACGACTTAACGCAAGGTCAAGATCCCAAAGGAGTGGCTTCAGAACTACTTTCGCATCCAACCTGATGGAGACTGAGAAGTAATGCAAAGAAGAATGGGTGAAACTGCCAACAGATAGGCATGTTATCTGCAGGCGTGCTTGTAGCATCATATTCAAAAAGACTTGTGGCTATAATTTCTGCTAAAGGTAGATTAAGTATTAAGAAAAGGCTATGAATACTTATGTAAATGTGATTTCTTGATTTTCTATTTTAATTAATTTGCAAAAAGCTAAACTTTTTTTCACATTGTCATAATGAGGTATTTGTATGTATAATTGTAAGGAAAGAGTATTTTTCAGTTTGGAATAAGGCTGTAACAGTCATCCCAGTCAGGGGACAGTCTAGTCCCCTGATGACAAAAGCTTATCTTGATATTTTTTAATGAATACCTTAAGAAAGAAGATAAATAGTTTCAATTCAAATTATTTTTGTGCTTTTTGTATTTGTGTTTATATCAGTCTTTGACCTTCATGTTGTGAGTCTGATATGTCACTTTGTATTGCAGCCCTGTTTCCTGCCTGGGTTTTTAGTTTGGTGCAACACCCCAAGATCATCATTGGCCCCATTTAGCCCTCTTTAAAAACTTACCAGATACACTCCAGCTCAGCAGTCTTAAGAAGGCATTTAACATAAACATTAATATTCAAGTATTAATACCTTTAAATATTTTTAATATGATGAACTAAAACTCACTCAAGGGTTAAAAACAGCGGGTTTGATGCACATGAATAAATATCGCTGTTAATTCAAACTCTTTCTGCCACTGAAAAATCTCTCCATAGCTGAAGTCCATGAACCTGTTACTCTGCGCCGTGGTGCGCACAGTATTGCGTGTGTTAATGTAATCAGGGCCAATTTGTTTTACCCCTTTGTGGCACAGACTTCTAAAATATATTTGTTTGTATTTTATGTAGTGCACAACAGCAGCTTGTTCTGCTTTGCTTCCCAGCTGTGGGCCACAATCCGCTGACGGACCCCGTCAGCAGGCCATGATGTGAACATGCAACCGATAGACATAGAGAGACCTGTTGAGAAAAGCGGTACCATGGAAAGAGATTTAAATCCTAAATGATTCAACTGTCTTCTGTCACCATACTCCAAGACCGAACTACAGCAGACTTTGGTCACAACGTTTTAAGATTTTCATCGGACAATTTTAATTTACAATCCCCAACGTGTTTTCGCAAACACTGTTAGATGATGTGGTTAGTTACCAGCATATGCCATATGGTCAAGATCTCATTTGTAGAAATATATTTACTGAGAAAAATGATTTGTTTAATACCTATATTTTCTTTCTGAATAGGTCTGCTTTCATATTCTGGGGAAAAAAGTCAACCCCTCCAACTATGACAGTACAATTCGCACACTGTAAAACTTTCCTTTTATAATGTTTCAAATTAAACAAGAATTCATTTAATTTAAAGTGTATCTGGATGTAGCCTAAATAGTGCAATAAAAAAAGAATAATGCTATTTTTTCTAAAGGTTTGACGAGGCACTTTATAGGCTTGCAGGTTTATCAGTTTTGTTACCTGCAGTCTTGACGTGGGTTTGCCACATATCCTGGGTATGCCCCATCAGTGATAGCACGACACATTTTGCTGTCTCTGTCTGATGGCAAGAGAGTCCCTGCTCTCACCATCAGACCTAGACAGTGTTGAAATGTGTTTCTCTCCTCTGGACCATCTTCTGTAAAGAAACAGTGGCCTAGTGTGTCATAGCCCACCACATCTTTTACCTGGAAGTCAAAAGAAACACTAAATGGAAAGGTCTTTGGGCTTTTAAACCAAACAACTTGCTCACAAAGTCAGGCTAATTACTTTTTTTCTCATACATATGAAGTAAGAATAGAGGAACAGCTATATAAAAAACATCTTAAAAGGTCTTGTTTATTTTATTTACCTTTGGGATTAACAAAGGATTTTTGATTGAATTGAATTCTCACCACTATGCGTTTTCAAGATGCTGTGTTTTTTTGATAAAAGAATACAATTTTAACACCAGGCACAGCTGTACACACAATAGCAGAAGGGCTTTCTGAACAGCTGACTGGGCACCCAATGGCCTGGCAACCCAGACTGGTCATTTGTAGTAATTTTAATCATTATGTGAGAGGAAATTAATGTTTTGCATGTGTTTAGCAGAGATATTCAAAGATTGTTTTTTAAAAAAATTACTGAAGAACATAAATCCACAACACTCACTCCCTTGTCACTTCCTGTTTACCATAAACAGGAAGTGACAAGGGAGTGAGTCAAGGATCTATGACAAGTTGCTTATACCTGCACATATGTTTGCAGCATGTTTGTATGCTTAACACGGATTTGTGGGGCATCTCTGAACTTAGACCAGACTAGCCGCTGACTCTTAACCCAGATGTTAATTGTAATTAAACTCTTTAGTTATCATTACTTATTCTTTTATATTTGGTTAAAAAAATGGTATCCTGTTGCTAAATAAAATTAGTTGATTGTACTTTTCAACTAAAATATAGAATGTAATGATCTTGTTAAGTAGAGATAACTAAGGATATTGTTTCTGAAGTGAATGGGTGGGGCCTATTAGGTGCAGCAAATGACATTTATACTATGCCCAGAATGCCCAGGCTGTAGAACTACAGGCTGTCATTCTACAGTAAACAGTTTAAACTAATTTAAACTCTAATCTCCTGCGTGCTTTTTGACCAAAGCACTGCCAGTAAAATCAGCAACAGAGTTAAAAATACTCAACTATAAAACTGAAACCATGAGTGAAAGGTCTGTTCCAAATAATCACTTCCTAAAGTGCAACAGGCACATGTAAAAATGTCTCATAACCTTGAATCTCATTGAGCTGGTGTATTGTATTATAATACGTCAGTAATTTAATCAAGAAGCTTAAGTCCTACACATTAGCATTACTGAAGTACCTTGATATTTCATGCAGTTTTGCCCTTCTGTACAAGTAAGTGTCACATCTAACACAATTTGAAGATCAAATTAATTACATGGGAAGATATGATTAATACATTATTTATTTGCTTTATATGGCTGCATAAGTTTAGCTTAAAATGATAATTTTATACAACTAGGTAGAAATTTATGTGAACTAATCAGTTTTAGTAAAGACTGCTAAATGTGTGTGCTACATTGTACTGCAGCTTTAAGTTAACAGCTAAACCTCTTTAGTTTCATCATTGTGTAAAAACTAGAATGGTCTAAGGCAATGGGTTTCCACGCAAATTTCTAGTGAAGTCAACTAATTTGGGTTAAGAGTGTAGAGTGATGCTACTTCAGCATCAGGAGATGTTACACATACTGTATATCCTGTATATTCACACTATTCTTTAATATTACCACAAAAATCTGCTGAAAAACATTATGGCATATTTTTAAAACGATGTGCAAGCATATGACAAAAAACATGTTTTTTGTGGATGCTAATGGAATAATGGAAAAAAAAATCAGTCTCTCTATACATCTCTGTTCTAGCAATGTAGGTTTTGTTCTTCAAAACTTAATTTTCCATACATGGCAGAGATGAGCGTTTTTACCATCCTGCTCAAATTGTGATTAAAAAAAAAAAAAAAAACCCATATCATTCTCCAAAATCAGAAAGTTTAGATATGTCTATTTGTTCTTGTTCATTTGTATTTGTTTTGTAGTGAAAAAATGCTGGGTTGAGATCTTTAAACTAACCAGAAGTCCATTAGAGCCATGGATTGTAACACAGCGCGAGAAAGAGTGATGAATGGATAGATCACTGACAAATGTCGGTGGACTGTAGCCTCCTTGCTCATCCACATCTCCATTCATGTGAAAATGGACTGGATAGTGACCCATTGTCTGCTGACCCATGTACTGAAGCTCCATGCCAGATAAATGAACAGCTCTGAAACTCCGTTGTACCTAATAAATGGAGGAGATAAACATTACGGACGATCTTGCGTAGTAAAAGGTAGAAGAATAAATAAGAACAAAATTTATTTAATTGGTTCCTTGTGGAACCAGATATGTTGTCCATGAGGGAGAAACACTCACTATTTCCAGTTTGAAGCTTAAAACTTTCTTTCTGAGTAAGGGTGTAGTTAGTGTTTTTTAAAAATTTTTAAAATCCAGAGCTATCTCAATATTTTGCTGCGATAGGCTCAGGGTCCTAGGTGACAAACTGATCATCTGCCCTTCACTCTGTTATTTTTAATTACCTTTTCCCACTCATTTTAACAGCTGAATCCTGTCACCCACATTGAAGAGGAAACATGCTAGTTCTAAGGATTTCAATGTTTAAACTGGCATAACTAAAAGACCAGAAACTGGGTGTCGAGCATTTGAAGTAGCTGACAAGGCAACTGCTAACCAGTCTATGACTAAGAATTCTTCACTTTACCTGGTGAAAATGAATGCATTGAGAGACATTAACGCTAAATGATCAGCTAACGCTTAATGATCAGACAGTATACCTTTAAATGTCCCCCGAAAGTGTCAAAGTCGAAGAATTTGCAAGCCTCATGGCCATAGCAGGTGGGCTCAGTTTCACCATGGAGTAGGATGTTACGTGTCAACAGGCCAACCTCTGCCCTCATATCCACCCCATCAACTTCTTCACCCATATGGATAAACTTGGCTCTTCCTGCACCAACAACACAGACAAAGATACAAATAAAATATGTCATCTGAAAGGCTGCAGAGTAAATCTTTTGGAATTTTAACATACTAGTACATCTCAAAAAATTAGAATATTGCGTCATCTCTGAAAGTGAAAGTCATTTTATAGAGATTCATTACACACATTTCAAGCTTTTATTTTTTGCAATTTTAATGACTATTGCCTACACATAAAGAAAACAAAATTCAGTGTCTCAGAAAATTACAATATCACATTTCACCATTTTTGTGTGTATTGCCTTGTTATTAGCCACCTGTAGTGATGTGTTGGTCAATCTGGTGTTTGCTCTTTTAGGCTTAATACAGGGCAGAAAGTTAGAATCTCAGTGGCATGTGCAGGAACAATGCGTGTACAATTAATCATATGATCACAAGGATCATACTCTAATGCCCCATACCTCTCCATGTTAAAAGCAGAGATTGGTGGTTAGAAGGGAGGCAGTGAGAGCAGTACAGAACAGTTTGTGGATAACAGATGGGATAAATGATACTCAAAGCAGTCTTTGCATGCATTTTAATAATTATTATTATATGACAAGGACAAGGTTAATGGAAGTGAAATATGAGCACAGACAAATAAGTGATCAAAAAAAAAAAAAAAAAAAAAAAAAAATATAAAAGGCTGCACTGAGAAAACTGAAGGACTGTGTGCAAGCCAAGCAATGCCAGTGATCTGTCTCAATTTAAATAGTCAAAAGTTGGATTGCATTACTGATTTACAGTAAATTGCATTTATTTTCCTCAGGTGTTAGTACTTGTATTTGATATCAGTCTCACTGATACACAATGGCAATGAATCGGCACTGTTATCCATCCAGGGGGGCAAAGCAACAGTGTTACCAACTGCAGCCTCAGAACTATTCATTTACTCATAATAATAATAACCCAATTTCAGGTCTTTTCCATTACAAAGGTGTACTTCACCATAAACCATTTTCATCTGTATAAGGTTGAACTAGTGGGATTTTATAGCAATTTCTAGTTGGTAAACAAGTTTTTATCTGGATCTACTTTTGTTTATTAAATCATGATAGATAAAGGTTCTGGACCAAATGAGTCCAGATCAGATATGGGTATCATGAACGGATCCAAACTGGATCCGGACAGGATGAGTTGCTTAATGAGTGGATCCGTATAGGATCCAGGCCGGATCCGTTATCCTTATCTGTTCCGGATCCATTCCTGTGTGCTAGTGGACTCCGATCTGGGTCCGTTGTGCACAACCGTTCCGAAGCCTACGCTACATCCAGATCTGGTCCATAGTCAGTTTGCTATATACTGAAGAAGTATGCTGTACAGTATGTTTCTTTATTACATCATACAGTAATGGTTTTTCTCCATCATTGAAAACATGTAGCTATGTGTATGTGTGTAAATATCTTATATTCACTTGTACACAGAACAGAGCGGCTGACCTATGGATAGGGGTCACGTGTTTTCTGGGGGGTTTTTTGGTACTGGAGGAGCAGGACCTACTGGATCTCAGCAACCCTCTGATCAGATGGAACTGCTGCGGGAGCACATTGACCCTCTACAACAGGGATCTTCGACTCCAGTCCTCAAGAGCTGGTGTCTTGCAACTTTTAGATGTGTCCCTGGTCCAACACACCTGAATCAAATGGTTGAATCGCCTCTTCAGTGTCAGACAAGTTCTCCAGAGTCCTGCTAATGACCTCATTATTTGACTCAGATGTGTTGAAGCAGAGACACATCTAAAAGTTCCAGGACACCAACCTCTTGAGGACTGGAGTTGAAGACTCCTCCTCTACAACCTTCAGAGTCACGTGGCATGGTCATTTACTTGCATAGAGTGCAGCATGTGGAAACGTTACTTGTGGCAAGGTAGATAAGTAGTATTCATAGTGTCTTTACTGATAAAACCATTTTGATAACTATTTGTTGGAAGTCAATCACAAACATGTACCCATACTTTAACCACTGCTGTATGGCAGAATAAATGTTTGATGTCACAAACATAAGATATTAGGCGTCATTCAGGTTATACTGTAGAAAGAACAAGATGACAAAAATGTTTCCTGAATGAACTTTAATGTACACCTCACTGTACACAAAGGACAGAGTACGTTAAGTACTGTAGCGGTTTGGCAGGCATAAATGGTCACTGCAGGAGAATGAGGTGGGCAGGCGCTTTGGTCCAGTGGACTGCACGACTTCAAACTTGGTGTCTTGGCATGGAATCTCCCAGAATCTCAGCTGGTGCAGATTGTCTGAAGTTGCAAGGAAAAGTATAAATAAAGACATTTAGTGTTAGATCCTGTAGAACTGATGCACTGATAAACTCAACTTTGAGAGAATATTACTGGATCTGAAACTTGCTTGTATCTTCACAGCATGCATGTAGGAATTGTTATTTTCATGTTAACCAAATATATATGCATCAAATGTTTTGTTGCCATGGCTATTTGGTTTTTTTTTCAGTGGTGTTTTAAAGAAATGTATAAAATATTCCTCAAAGTATGTGTTTATTAACTGATTATCTTCTACCATCTACAATAATCAAAAACAGAGGTGTTGACAGGACAGATGTAGAATGAATGATGGGAAGCATGAACACATTGAGACAGAAACAACTTAAGTTTTGCATTCACCAGCATGTAGTCCCAGCATTAGGAAGTGAACTATCTTGCCATAATTTGGTACAGGCCAATCTTGCTGGCCATTTTAACCCTGCGCATTCATTGGTTTCTCTGATTACCTCCACATGACAGCAGTGAAGTAAATAAAAGACAGTATTGTATTAGTAGTATGGTAGGAGCCACACCATTGCAAAAGAAATTAAATGTATAATAGTTCTGCTTGGTGGAGGTGAAATGGGGACAGGTTCTTTTCCTAAAGATAACCAGCAAATGGCTTCGAGGGTCCAGCAAGCCGACTTGCATCATGAAAATAGATCATCCTGGTGATCAAGCTGAGACCACTTTCATGGATTGTGAAGATGCTCTCTTAAATTGTACAAGACTAAAAATAGCTGTTGGTAACTAAGTCCTTGTAAAGTAGCACAGCTCACATTAACACTAGCTCCTGGTAACAGAAAAATGTGAGGATGGTGTATCCAACTACCAGACATATAAAACATAATCTAAAATTATTTACAAATGCCAGATGTCTCATTATAATCACAGATCAAGGCGTGCAGGTTTAACTTCTACTTACTTCTGAGGGAAGACCATTGGGATGCTCCTCCATCTTGTCTCTTGGTATGACTGCCTGTTTTCCCAGCCAAAGAACCATTCCACCACTTTGTGGTCATTTTTTTAACCACATAATTACGTTTGTACGCCTCGAAAAAGCATATGTCCATATAAACAAACTTGGAGTATTGAAAAGTAAATGTATGTATGTGTTGTTGGGAATCAGAATTCGTGTTAGTGTTTGACTTATGTAATCTTCAATAATTATAATTAATAACTGATTATTAATGAAATTATTAATAATAGTTTAATCGGGGCACCACCACAGTCTGCAAATAATCTCTAACTACTGGCATGCAATCTAACTACTGATGAAACACAAAAGGGGATATATGTTGAATAATAAAAATGGGAATCAAATCAGATTAATGAACAAACTATGACAAAATGAAATAGAATACTGAAAAAATGACTTTAAAACTGATTAACTAACTGTACAAGAAAACACAGGAAAAAAAATCAGATCTGCAGAATCATATATGAGTGTGTCATAAAACAGAAAAGAGTAGATCCCTCAGAGTGGTGGGGTGAAGGAAGCAAAAGAGGAGGGGTTCAGGTCACTTTCCAGATTCAGACCCGCCCTCAGCTTTGTAACAAAGAGCTATAAAACTCGACCGTGTGCTTTGGGCCCTGTACGACCACAAACTAGATATGTATGGGGAGATCAAGAAAAGAGGAGAAGGGAGAAAGTAAGAAGTGAGAGGCAGAGAGGAAAATGAATGTCAGCCGCTATGAATTAAATTATTCTGGACCCAGAGAATCTAACATATGGTAATCTTAGATCAACACAGCAAAAAAAAAAAATAAAAAAAAAAAAAAATAAAATAAAAAAAAAAAAAAAAAAAAAAAAAAAAAAAAAAAATATATATATATATATATATATATATATATATTAATTAATTAATATTAATGAGCCTGACTGAACGTAATGTAGTTCTGCACATCCCCTACTGGAGATGTGCAGAACTCAGTTGCAAGCTCACTGGAGGCAGTTAAGGTGGCAATGAGGAACATGCTTGATTGCGACATAGGTCTGTGCAGCATTTAGCTGCAAAGGCCAATAAATGCTGCTTGCAATTTTAATTTTTCTTATTTTTGGTGTGAGAGAAGTGTAAATACATCAATATTTTATGCTGTATGGGCTCCTTTGTTATTATGGCGGTGTTATGGATGAAAAATGTTTGTTTTTTTTTAAACTGCTGATCTGCAATTTGCCAACATCTTTCAATAAATATATCTCTAAAACGTTTTTGTATATGAATGTTCATATGCAGCATTTCAAATTTCAGATGGCATTTCTCATCAAAAAGGTGGCTGATCCCTGACTAGACAGATTTAAGTCAAACACATACATCCCAATATTCCAGTTTATGTACTGTTCCATTTGGTAAAATGCCTTGTAAGGAACCCCAGTTGATCGCATCAGTGTCACTGACTTTGCAGCAATCCCTCATACTCAGCATACATGTGGTGACAGTGGAAAGGAGAACGCCCCATTAAATGGAAGAAATGTTGACCAGGACATTATGTCTATCTGCTTCAACCAGTTAGGGATTTGAAAAGACAAAGCAGACACACAAGCAACACAGAAGAACTGTTCCGGGAGTACTCTCTATCTGTGGTGGGACCCAAAGAGAATGGAAAAAAAAAAAAAAAAAAAAAAAAAAAGACAATAATGCAACTTTACATTCCCCACTGATATTTCAGGCCAGTCTTTTTTAAGAACTTCCACAGGTCAGGAGAGACTTACAGCGATGGAAAGAGAGAGAACAGATGGCTGCAGCAGGACACAATGAGGTATGAAGCTGTTCATGTAACTACATTAAAAGTCTGTGTTATCCTTGGGGCACCGAGGCTGCTCAAAATGGAACATCCTGCTTTACTGTTATTTTTGATTCTCAATATCTCAGTCAGATCAAAGGTTAATTCTATGAAACTTGGACAGGACTCTTTTGAAATTTTTATTTATAAAATTTGTCTGTTTTATTGTAAAGTATGTAGGACAAGAGATATGCACTTTGTGTACACTCTGTCTTCCGTCCCATTTTGGTCCCACTGTCTCCCATTGCAACCACATATTTTCAATGGATTGTACTTCTGGCATTTTAAATAAGTTTCCCGTGAAGACCAAAATAATCTAAGCTTCTGCCTTCAAAATACAAGAAAAACTGGTTTTAGGTGTGATGACCCCCCTAAAATTACCACAGGCCCCATCACTTTATTTCACCAAGTTTCAATGGTGACATGGTTCCATGACCTTTCAAAATGCATGGCAATAAAAATATTAAACACCACAAAAATAGTCTTGGTGTGTTGGCAATGACATAAAAGAGTGGTGTGAATGCGGTTGAGAAAATATTTTATCTGTCTGTGTGTGTTTGTGTAATTTAAAGAATCAACAGCCAGGTTGGCTTTGTTTGTTTATCCAGGGAGAGGCTGATGTGTGGCATAGCATGTTTATGCAGGTGCATCTGAAAATCAAAGTTGGCTTTGTTTATGTCACAGTTTTCAATGATATCCACACAAATACAGACTGTGGAAGAACCACAGTGTTGGTTCTGTTGGACCTCAGCACAGCATTTGACACAGAAGCAACTGGAGAGCTGGGTCGGACTCTCTGGTACAGTACTCAATTGGTTCAAATCTTACCTAAAGAACTGGGATTTCTTTGTGTCAATAGGCAACTTCTCATCGGAGCGGACAGAAGTCACGTGGAGTACCCCAGTGTTCAATCCTGGGACCCCTCCTATTTAATATCTACATGCTCTCACTAGCTTAGATTATAACAAGTAATAAGATTAGCTACCACAACTACGCAGATGATACACAGCTCTATATCACAATGTCACCAGGTGACACCAAACCCATCCAAGCACTGAACAGATGCTTAGAACAAATCAATGCATAGCTGTGCCAAAACTTTCTCCAGCTGAACAGAAACAACACTGAAGTTATCATCTTTGGACCTAAACAGGAACGATCTAGAGTCAGTGCGCAACTTCCGTTATTACAGCTAGAAATTAGTGATCAGGCCCAAAATCTGGGTGTAGTGATGGACTCAGACCCGAACCTTCAGAGATACATAAAGACCGTTACAAAGTCAGCCTTCTATCACCTGAAGAACATTTCCAGGATCAAAGGACTAATGTCTCAACAAGATCTTGAGGAACTGATCCATGTGCTTTTCTTTAGTCGCATTGATTACTGCAACAGTGTCTTAACAGGTCTGCCTAAAAAAAAAAAAAAAAACAATCAAACAGCTGCAGCCGATCCAGAATGCTGCTACTCGCGTTCTCACAAAGACCAGGAAAACAGAGCATATCACCCCAGTTCTAAAGTCTTTACACTGCCTTCCTGTAGCTCTGAGAATAGACTTTAAAGTACTTCTGTTAGTTTATTATCACTGAACGGCTTAGCACCAAAATACATTAAAGACCTGTTGTCATTGTATCAACCTTCCAAACCACTCAGGTCTTCAAGTTCTTTTCTGCTCTGCATCCCGAGAACCAGAACGAAACATGGAGAAGCAACTTTCAGTTTTTATGCACCACAAATCTAGAACAAATTTCCAGAGAACTGTAAAACAGCCGACACACTGAGTTCCTTTAAATCAAGGCTAAAACTCACCTGTTTAGAGTTTCCTTTGACTAGTAGTAAGTAGAACATTGAATGAACCGTATTTGCTTGATGATATTTGCTCGATGATCCTTGTGTTTTTGATGCATTGATATTTGCTCCATGATTTTGATGATCTTCATGTGTAGTTACTTAATGATTTTGATTATTTGGCTGCATACTTGCTAGATGACTGATGTTATTGATGATTTGCTGTATACTTGATTGATGTTTTTATTATGTGAAGCACTTTAAACCACCTTGCTGCTGAAATGTGCTGTAGCATGCATGCCACCCGGAACAAGGATGAAGCTTTACTGATGGTTTTATGAGATTTAATTTCTTCAAAAGCACATTACATTCATCATAGCATTGAAATCCACATTTCACCACTGTAAGAGCATAAAATATGTGTAACTAGCCATTTAGATTTACATTCTGATGCTATTCTAAGTTTTTGCCAAATAAACATATTAACAGACAAAGCAGTAATGATATCAATAAATTTTATTTTTATGTTTGATACCAAACCTAAAAGTGCTACAGGGGCAGACAGATTAAAACAACAATAAGAAACAGTCATTTAAAAAACATAAACAAATGAAAATATACATAGAGAAAGAAGCTTTAGTCAGCATAAGCTTTCCTAAAAAGGAAAGGTTTAAGTCCGTTCTTGAAAGCATCAACCGTCTGTGGAGATCTGAGATGGTCCGGAAGAGTGTTCCAGAGACGGGGAGCAGCAGCCACAAAGGCTCTGTCGCCCATCGATCTGAGCTGCGTTCTGGGCAGGACCAGATGGTGCTGTTGGCCTGACCGGGTCCAGGTAGATGTTTGGGGTGTGAGCAGTTCAGTGAGGTAAGTGGGGGGCGCGCCGTGCAGACAGTGATGTGTGTGCAGGAGGATCTTGTGTTCTATTCGTAGTACACATTACGTAGTATTTACTGTTAAGTACCCATTAATATCATCATCAACTTTTAGATTTATTTTGGGTGTGTGCTAGTGCTGCCTGGTGATAATGTATAGATACTCTTGTCTCCACCTGTTCCAGAACTGCTCTGCCAAAAACTGCACACGACACCATCTCTTAACTCCATAAAGGTCCTCTTTAGGGAAGTCACCTGGTGGGGGCAATGCTGTTCTGGACTTCATGTGAAACAAGTGGTTCGGAGTAAGTGGTTCTAAGCTGTCAGGGTTGTTTAGGTTGTCTACAGTCAGAGGGCAGCTATTGACTATGGTCATAGCTTCATAGAGTAACGTTCTTAATGAAACATCATTAAGCCTGCTTTGCGCAAGTGACAGTATGGTACTCAATACACTTCTGACTGTCCTTATCTGCCATTCCCACATCCCACCTGCATGACTGGAATGAGGTGCATTCATTACAAAGTTGCACTGTTTTTGGGACAGATAAATGCTCAGTCTCTGGATGTCAAGTTGGCTTAGGAAACTCATTTTGTGCACCAACAAAGTTTGTCCCTTGATCACAATGAATCTGACAAACTGCACCTCTGACAGCAATAAAACATCTTAATGCATTGATAAATACATCCGTGGACAAGTTCTCTAATAGCTCTAAACGAATGGCATGGGAATAAAAGCAAGTAAATAAAAGCCCATATTGTTTTTGTTGTTTTCTTCCCTCTGTAGTATCAAAGGGCTCAAAACAGTCCATACCACAGTATGTGAAAGGCGGAGAAGGCTCTAAATGTTCAGCAGGTAGATTACATTCTCTGGTCCTCTGGAGCTCTGTGTAGCCTGCGACAGATGACACACTGGCAGATGAATGAGGCAACAGTTCTGCTCCTCCCAGGGATCCAGTAGCCACTGGATCTAATTTCGTTTATGGTGAAGCCCTTTCCCTGGTGTTTCACTTTGTTGTGACAGTGAGCTATTATGAATTTGGTCACATGATGTTCCATAGGAATAACAATAGGGTGTTTGAAAGAGTCTTTAATGGATGAAAGTCTGCCTACCACCTTGAGGAGGCTGTCCATGTCCATGAAAACATTTAGTTGATACATTTTGTTGTGATGTGGTAGCTGGTTGCCTTTGTTTAGTAGTTTTATCTCTTTTCTATACATTTGTCTTTGTTCATCCTGAATGATAGCAGTTACTACATGTTGTTGGTCACTCACTGTAGAAGGTGCATTCAATTTGACTTTCTTAGCTCTTCTTATAAGACGTGCCACAGCTTTGATTGCTTTTGACCATGATGAAAACTTTAACAAACATTCTGCAAGACTGAATCTCTCTGTAGCCTTAATTAACATTGACTGTGTTTTTTTGACTTCAGGATCTCCAATAGACAAATCCGGTTCTACTCTCTATGTTGTAGGAAAGTCAGTTTTCCAGAGAAATGAGGGGCCAGTGAACCAGTGCATCATCGGCTGGGTTCTCCTCTGATGTCACATAAAACCATTGTACTCTGGCGAATCTTTTGGACTCTTTGCTATAAAAGTATGGAAACGGCGCACATCATTGTTTATATATCCCAAAACTACCTTTGAATCACTCCAAAAGTACTTTTTGACATAACCATAGTTAAGTTCATCCCTTAACAAGTCGCTAACTGAGACTGAGACTACAGCTGCAGTCAGTTCAAGCCTGGGTATTGTCGTCAGCTTGATAGGTGAAACAGGCCTTGGCTAGTGAACAGTGAATTTTGCCTTTAATGTTTATAGCTCTTAAATAGGTGCATTGTCCATTGGCTTCTTGTGCAAGCTGTACTACCCTTTCAACAGTATCTGTGCGTGTGACTCCATCATTCACATAAAAGTTCCTTTCCATAAACACAGATCCTGCAGGGTGTGAGTGACAATGTTCCTTTGCTAAGTATTTTAATCCATAATTTGCACACCCTGGAGATGATGCAGCACCAAAAATATGTACTTTCATCTGACATATCTGTGGCTATGTCTCTATGTTGCCATCTTTCCACCACAGAAAATGCAAGTAATCTCGGTCGCACGGCCAGACATGGAACTGATGGAACGTTTTTTCTATATCACACATCAGGGCAATCGGATGTTGCCTGAACCGTAGGAGGATGCCTGTTAAGGTTGTTGTTTAAGTCTGCTCCTTGGAAAAGATGATCATTTAGACTTGTGCCATTATATTTTGCAGAGCAATCGAACATAACACAAATTTGGGGGCTTTTTGGGGTGATAAATCCCATGGTGAGGAATATACCAATGTTCTGCTTGTTTCTTTTCATTTTGTACTTCTTCAACATCACCCTTTTGGATAATGTCCTTCATGTAAGTTATAGTCTCTTTTGCAGTTTTCATCTTTGTTGAATTTTCTTTTTAAGTGTTCAAGGCTGATTTCAGCAAGCTTTCTGTTGTCAGGTAAGTGTGGCCTTTGTTTGAAAGGCAGAGGCATTTCAAAGTGTCCTTGTTCATTTTTCCTTATTCTTTCCTTGAGCATGTCCAAAAATATGAGATCTTCTTGTGAGACCATTTTGTCACTTCCTTTCGTGTCTTTAAAATCTGACTAGCACATTAATCACATCCAAGGGAGTCACTGGGGGTAATTCCTTTACTGTGACTATATGACACAAACTTGACTCTGTTAAATTGGATGATGGTGTGGAGCCTCCAACAATACTCCATCCTAGGTCTGTGTGGATTGCATATGACTCGTAGTCTTCTCCTTGTCCAATTTCTTTTGCTGCTAAAGTTCTTGGACACTTAAATCCAATAAGGAGTCCCACATCACAGTTTAGGAGAGGAGGTATCTTATCAACAATTTTGGTCAAGTGGGGCTACTGTTTTGCTGTGTCAGTAGAGGGTATATTGTCATAGTTAACTGGTATGAAGTCTTTAGTGTATGAGGAGGAGAAGGTTAATCCAAATGTCTGAGTCATAACCTCTTACACACAGTTCTGATAATCTGTGACTCTTAACAGTAGAATGGACACCAAGCATAGAAATTAGCTTTAGCTTTACAGGTTGAGAGTCTGTTTGTAGCTGGTTGCTTACTCCTTCACTGACAAATGTGCTTTCACTTTGTGTGTCTAATAGTGCATACACTAGTAGCTCTTTAGATAGGTTCTGAACTGTGAACACCCACACAGGAACAATCAATGACATGCTACTTGACTGACCCACCTTTGTAACACTGAGAACTGTAGTTGCTGTGGTTTCATCTGGAGTGTTTGAAGCTGTATTGATGGGGCTGAGGAACCTCTACCTTTGCTTTGTGATTGTCATCATGTAGACATGTTGGATGCCTTCCTTTACAAATGTTACACATGTGGCAATGGCGACAATCCTTGGCATTCTGTCCCACTTTCAAGCATCCATAGCACAGTTTATTATCTTTAACGTATGTGCGCTTCTCTTCCAAGGACTTATCTGAAAAGTTTGGCCATTGTGACAGCTGGTGTTTACTTTTGCAAAACATCCAAGGTATCCTTACTGTTGTGCTGTCTGTTCTTGCTTTGTTGTTTTGCACGGTGGTTTGAGTTGTGAAGACTTGAGTGCACCTGTTTAATTTAAAGTCATTTGTGGTTCTTTTCTCATAGGTGTGAATAGCATATGGTGAAGTAACTAGGTTGCATGCCATCTCTTCTTCAACAGCCACAAATTGTGCAAAGTCTTTGAAAGAGCGAAAATCATTGCCATCCATAAGTGTAACCATAACCTGGCGACTCCAACGGCCTACCAGCCAATCTGGAACCTTTTGTAACAATTTTTGATTCTGCTCAGTCACTTAGTATCTCAAGACCCTTTACATGTGGGATTGCTTGTAAACATGCATTTAAGAAACCTGAAAATCTCCTTACACCCTCTGCATCCTTTGGGTTTATTTTAGGCCATTTTGACATTTTGTCTCTGAAAATTCTTTGGACAACAAAGGCTTGACCATAACGCTGGTCAAGTTTTTGCCATGCATCCCTATATGCCTTTTCATCGCTGTGAAAAAATGTTCCTTCAAGACAATTTTTTGCTGGGCCTGTGACATACCTTTTCAGCAGGTGAAGCTTATCAGCAGATGATATGCTTTTGCAGTCCACAAGTGAGGTGAAAGAGGCCTTCCATTCAATATAGGTAATTGGATCTCTGCTGAAAACTGTGGGCATTGGCACTGAGATTCTGTTTATAGTTATACTATTTTGAATAGTTTGGGCCAACTGGGAAATCTCTGTAAGAGGTGTTTGAGAGACAACATGAGGATTTTAATAGTTTTCTGTAAGGACACTCAGGGAAGACCTGGAAATTCAACTACACACAGGAGTATGCAAAGGGAAAAACAAGTTTAATTAGTTTTCAGAAACTGGTTGCTGCTCAGGATGAGGTCGTCAAACACAGCACTGTAGAGCAGTGGATGGGTGGAGCAGAGGAACTGAGGGTCTCACGACAGGGAGGTGCAGGAAACCAATTGAACAGGCTTCTGTGGAAGCAATGAAGGTCTCCACAAGGGGATCCAAACGCAGCACCAGGGGCTTAGACGATAATCAGGCAGAGGTCATACACAGGAAGGCAGAGAGAGCAAACTTAGCTTGAGGGGCAGGCAATACTCGGTGGTCGTGAGGCAGAGCTTGGGTCAGGGTCCAGAAATCCAGAATAGAGGGAATCTGTAAAGGGCTTGGCAGGAGGGGTAGATCCGTGGACAGAAAGGGGTCGAAGAAACACTTGAAGGCTTGGAATGAAACACTGGATCTCTACTGGCTCGTGGCTGTCGATAATCTGGCAAGGAGGCAGAGGCTGAGAGGTGTTTAAGTAGGGCGGGGCCCAGGTGGAACAGGTAAGCAATCAGGCGTGGCAGGTGAGTTGAATGAGTGCTTAAACACAGCATAGACAGGACAGAACATGAATCATGACAGTTTTCATTAGGATTTGTGGTGTTTGACACATTCCTTTGTGGTATCAATGTCAGGGGTAAGCCACTAGGGGGTGCTTGTGCTTGATAAACAGCTTGGTGGTCAACAAAGAATGCAGTGTTATTCCACTCTATTTGCTGATTGTCCAGATTCATGTTAATTTCTCTATCATAGATCATGAATTTTGCACGAGTTGCTAGCATTTCCTTTTCTGCCCCTAAACGCTGAAGTTCAGATTTTTGTAAATCTAATCTTCTGTGTTGCTCCTCCATTTTTCTTATTTTTTCCTTTTGTTTGATCTCCTCCTGGATAATCTTGAATTCTGTTTCCTTTGCAGCTAACGCTGCAGCTGCATCAATTTTTTTGGCTGCAATACTTGAAATGTCAGATAGCTTCCTTACACTTGACACAGAAACAGTACTGTAGATGGAGCAAGTGAACTGGTGTGATAGTAGCTGATGAAGACTCTGCCTTTATCTGTATCAAAATCTTCTGTAGCTGTTATACGTTCGCTTAGTATTTTCATAATATCTTTTGTTACAGCTTTGCAAGAATCTATTTTGCGTCTTAGGTCAGCAGATACTATACTCCCTTACTTCACTGTACGATTTCATCATGTCGTTCAATCCATTTTCAGTATTGTTTGCCATCAAACATAAATCTTGCTTTGATTAGCCCTTTCCATTGTTCATAAAGAATAAGCAGTCTTTTCTCAATTAGTTCTTCCTTTTGGTAAGCTATCATTTTCTGTTACACATGAGGGCGCTCTGAGCGCCTGGGTAACGATAATTCAGCTGCAGAATCCATTTTCACATCTTTAATGCATCTCTTTGATGCATTAAAGCTTACATTTCATTTATTTCCGTTTGTAGCTCGTTCGTTGCTCCGTGAAAAACACTGCCATTCTAACTGCCAGAAAACAAGTTAACCGCTATACAACAGCACTTGACAAGAAATGCATTCTCAAAAAATAAAAGCATACAGATGAAAACCGGAAGTCAAGGTCTTCAACTATAAAAATATCAAAAAATAACCAGCAAAATAAAACACATTCAAATTAGCTGTAATAAAAAACACATGGTTATTTACATGTGCTATACAAATAAACAGGACTTGACTATGGAGATCAAAAAAATGGGGAAATCTTGTGGTCTTCTACACATGTAGCAGCTCTGCCATATTTTTCTCCTCCTATCTTGACTCCAAGTGAAGCACCAAATTACTTCACTCTTGCCAAAATCTGTTTTTTGGGACAAAAAGTCAAGTCAAGTTTATCTGCATAGTAGCAACAAGGCAGTTCAAAGTGCTTTACATGACAAAAATCAGCATAAAAAACAGAAAAGATTTTAAAAATATGAAAAACTTTTATCAAAAACCCACATCAAAAATGTTCCACTTTGCATTTTAATTTTTAAAATATTGCATAGTTTGGGTTTTTCTCCTTCAAAATAATCTGGATTTTTGGACAAAATAGACAAAAAAAAAATAGAAAAAAATGTAAAAAAAATGTAAAAAAAATAAAAATATATGAAAAACTTTATATCTCTGGCTAGGTCTGAAGCTGTTGAAAAGATTTAATGCAGTGAAAGTGGGAAAAAAATAAAAATCAAACACTCAAGTTTTATTGCATTTTTATAAGTGTACCATTTTGGGTCACGAAGGTAAAGAGTGACAGTTTTTGTTTTTAACTCTCATTACTCCAAAAACAATGTATAAAAATTAAGGTTGTTATTAATTTTTGACCTGGTCAAGGCTGAAACACCCACATCAAAAATACTTCACTTTACATTTTATCTTTGGAAAATACTGCATCTTGTGGGTTTTTCTCCTTCAAAAAAAAAAAAAAAAAAAAAAAAAAAAAAAAAAAAAAAAAAAAAAAAAAATCAGTCTTTTTTTGGACAAAGTGGGCATAAAACATATAAAAGATTTTAAATATATGAAAAACTTTAGATCTCTGGATAGGTCTGAAGCTGTAGAAAAGATTTAATGCAGTGAAAGTGGAAAAAAATTGAATATTGAATTTTTATTGCACTTCTATAAGTGTACCATTTTGGGTCACAAAGATAAGGAGTGTGTAGTCAATTTAAAGGTACCTCAAGGGCTAAATGTCCATTTACTAAGGCTAAGTTTATGATATGTAAAACAAGAGAAGTAATGAAAGAGAACAATTCCCTAAATAATTTGGTTAGGATTGGGTCTAACATATAAGTTTAGCTTCAGCTAAAGCCAATATTTTTGATACCTCAGAAAGATATTTAACTAAATGACATTGTAGCACAGTCCTAATCCCACTGAAAGGTGCTTTAACTCAAAAGTTATCTTACCTTTGATCTTCACTTGGTTCGGCATACAAGTAGGACAGGGCAGTAGGGTAAATTCCTCAGCTTGGTGCATTGAGTAGTCTGTGCTGGCCACAACCACTCGATCACCGGTCCCCCAGCCTACCACCTCATCACTGAGCTCCAAGATAGTGTTGTCTGTCAACATATCGATTGAAAGAAAGACCTGTGGACGAACTACAAAGTGGGTAAAGAAGAGTAAGAGTCACACTCCTGCTGCATTCAAAAAGACCTAGCATCAATAGATCATGAGATTATCTTTGAGGCACAATCTACGCATTGCATTCATGTGCTTTTGGTCAGAAGCAGTAGTTTTGGGTTTTTTTCACCCTTTTACTTTAATTTCATAAAAAATAAACAGGATTATGGTGGCCCACTGTATTCCGCATCGGCAAGCACTAGCTTCCAAAGACATGGAACTAGATCTTTATTCTGTTTTGAACACAGCTCATCGCTGTCGTTAACTTTGTGAAATCCAGTTTTGCAATCACATTTGTTCAGTCAGCTTTGATGAAAGGGGTTTGCATCAAACAAGTACACATGAAAACCACTCAAAAATATGTTTTATTTATACAGCATTTTATAGGATGAGCCTTTGTTCTGTATTACACTCTCCATTGTTATTGTCTATTGATTGTACTTTATTTATTTCCTCATCATAGTCCCACTTAAAATCTGTTGTCTTTGAGAACCTTAATTTTCATCACCAAATAAACAGAAATGCAGTGACAAGTATTGAATTGTTGTTTATTTAGGGGGGTGGGACCTCAAAGCATTTTTCTTAGGGCACCCAAATGGCTAGCCCTGAGTACAGGGCTCAATTACAAGCAGAAGATGATCTTAAAGTTTGTTTTTTCATCAATCCCTCCAAGAATAGACAAACTGTGCTGTTTTAAAAATTTAACCAGTTTAAAAGTCTTTAAACTGATAAAACTAAAACAGGTTAATTGGAATATTTCCAGTCATTTCATTGTTTTGTTTTTTTTAACGCTTTAAGATTTGAAATTTCAAAAAAGACACAGGTAAAATATAACTTAAATACATTTTCCTTGTGTTTAAAAGTGTTTAAATACATTTTAAAATTTTTTATTTCTATAAAGTCTATATTTCTATGAAACTGACTGGAGTAATTCGGTTGGAAATTCATAAAATATCAAAAATTCCTACAGTATCTAGGAGTACAAAAGGCAGCAACTGTTATCAGCATAAAGGTTGTAAGGGGGACCTTGGACAAATTTCACTGCCAAAAGTTTGAGAACCCTTGGCTTAAAAAAAAAAAAAAAAAAAAAAAAAATGTTTTCAGATTGTCAATCAAACACACCATCACGGGTACAATGAAGTAGACAAAAGCAGAAAATGGTGAAAGTTGGGCAAAAATAATTAAACTGTAATAGAAAACTCCCCTCTGGAGGGGGCGAAAATGTCCATAGTTTGGAGATATTTCAAAGTAAACACAGAGGATGCGCTCAGCTAAGCTGTCATGAGTAGGGGCACAAAACAAAGTTTAGTCCAAAAAGCCCAAAAAAATCCAACCAGACCCCATTGGCATTGTGTCCGAGCCCCATCCAACTCGACTAATTAACATTAATCATAGGCCCAAGCCTGAAGTAAACCCAACATATTAATTAAGCTTTTACTACTTTCGTTTTTTGACCATAATTATGAGTAAGCAGTGTAACTTCTTCTGTTTTTAGCAGTTGTTTAACATCTTCTAGCTCCATTTCATTGCTTTTGTAACCAGAGTGCACTGAAGTGCAAATCATCTGGGATGTGTGATTGATAGGAGCGGAGCAGGGTGGGGCCATGTGTACATTTATTGTGCAGTGTGCTGTGCTTGTTACAGTCTAATGAACATCTGAACCTTACTTTCTATCCTTCCTCAATACAGTAAGCTGCCTTCTCTATTTAGACTATAATAACTAGATTAACACAACTTTATATTACTTATTCTCATTTGGCTTTCTCTGTGCTGCATTGTATTGTAGGCTTATTAAATGAGCCACAGAAGCCCGAGCCCAACACGACCATCAAGCAAATAATTTTGGCTGACCCGGCCTGAATTTTGGGTTGGGCTCAGGCCATAAATCTAAACTCCAGCAAAAAACTTTTCCTAGTCTTTTAACGAGTAATTTGATAAAGCATTTGAAGACCAAAAAAGATTGTTAAAAACAGCTAAACATTAAATTCTTTCTGTCTGTTTAAGCTGCCATTTTGTGAGTAGCAATATGCTCTAACTCCACCATTTTGAGGGGCAACACGCTCTAAATCTGCCATTTTGTGAGAAGCAACACACTCTAAAGCCACCATCTTAGTATCCAAAGTACTAAATTACATCCCTCACTGAAGTGACTGATCAGTTAACTGAGAATCAATTGTCCAAAAAGTTATTGATTTCTAATTCAGTAATGAAATATTACTTCCTCAAAATAATGTTTTGTTTTCACCTCTGCTTTGCATTGTGCATTGGGAAGACACACCAAATTTGTTAATTAATCTAAACTGATCTTGATTGGGGTTGCAAAGTGTTGCCTTGCAGCAAGAAGGTCCTGGGTTTGAATCCCGATCTTTCTGCATGGAGTTTGCATGTTCTCCCTATCCATGTGTGGGTTCTCTCCAGGTACTCTGGCTTCCTCCCACAATCCAAAAACATGACTGTTAGGTTAATTGGTTAGGTAAATTGTCCTTAGGTGTGAGTGCATGGTTGTTTGTCCCGTCTGTCTCTGTGGTGACCTCTCCACGGCATACACTGCCTCTCACCCGATGACCGCTGGAGATAGGCACCCCCCCCCCGCGTCCTTGCAAGGATAAGCGTGTTCAGATAATGGATGGATAAGTAATCCTAATTAGATTAGAGCTAATTTGGCCTCCCCAACAACACTCTTCAATACAAACCTTGATCTTTAAGCATACATGTTCACACTGGACTGTGATATTACTATATATATCATTTTGTGAGTTATTTTATGTTTATTCTTAAAAATTTTTGGTGCTGCTATGTGAGGAATCCACAGCATATTCCGGTGCAAAAATTAGTGGAAAACTAATTTAGATTTGGCCTCATTTCCAAATTCCTCTTAAATAAACCTTGTTTCTCAACATTCATTGCATCATTTTATTGGTTCTAACCTTATTTTTTTTTTTTTTTTATATTATATTATTACTGTTTTCTTAGTAGTTTAACTGAGAATGAATAGCTTTGTTTGTTGATTAAAGAGTTTAACTGTAAGGTTGAATTCTTTCTCTATTGGAGAAGTTGTCTGTGTTTATTCCCTGCATGTGTAGTGTCTTGCTGTTCAAAGAACGGCAGTGCTGGACTTATGCATTCATCTATATTTATAGACAATAACAGACTTAATTGTTTGACTATTATTTTACTGTTAATCAGGTTATACCCCGACTTGGTAGTTTTGATCTAAATTACTACTTTTTTAAATAATTGCCCTAAGCAATTATTTTGCAGTTATTAATAGCCAAACCAGGTCTATTGTTGCACAACACTATATTCCTTATATTTGAGAGCTTTTACATGTTCAAAGACGGTGTTAGCAGCTGAGAAATTTACCAAGCTTTCCACAGAGGAATCGAACTTGGTAATTGTGACATAGGCCATGAATCTGGTCCTTGTTGAGGCAGACAAAACCATAGTCCTTGCTGATCTTGTAGATGACATCTCCTGTCTGGTTGAAAGGTATTCCATCATGGGTTTGAACCTGAACAAACAAAGTGTCAATTTATCATTTGTAGGTATTTGCATCCACTACAATAAGCCTACTTTTTTGTTGCTTTTTGTTCCCCAAAACTGCTTTTTATCCTTATGAAAACTTACACCTATTATTTAATTTTTATTTTTATTGCTATCAGCATTGGCAGCTTTAGACATGCATAAAAAATATGAACCTATTTTCTTTCAAACAACACACACTGGCTGCATAATTAAGTTTGAGAGTGATACTAGCTACAGCTTGTTTCTACTTGAAGATAAAAGTAAAACAGATTCTTAAAATAAGTTTTTTTTTAAGAATTTGTAAATAATCCCAGGCCTTTCCCCTACAGATGGCACACAGCTTAATTTATTGAAAATCTGTCATATTTAAATCTGCAAAGACACAATCATCACATGCTCCAAAAAAAGCACTGTTTACTACCAAGTAACGTCAACCTATTTGTTATCTTACAGTTTTTACTAATATGATCAAGACAGTAAAAGAGAGTAAAACATGTTACTTCCCATTTAGTCAGTGGAACTTAGGTGATATGTGTTGCTGACCACCTGGCTTAATGGGGAACTTACCTTACATTAATACTGGAGAATTTGCCAAAAAATAGACATTTCATATTAGAGTTATTACAATTCCCTGCTTGATGGAGAGATATTAAGATGACCAGCAACCAACATGTGATAATCTATAGAAGGATGATGTTAAACTTTAGCTGATGTCCTCTCTAATCATTAGGATAGGTGTAGAGAGATTTGGTATCAAACAGCCTAAGGCCAAGAACACCACCAAGCCAAACCGGCGTGAGACTAAGATTTCTCAGCTCAGTAGCTGACACCATATCTACCAGAATTTAGCCGAGGAAACACTAGCTCCCAGTAAGGCAGAACATCATCTTTGTCAGGGCAGGAGAGAAACCACCAGTGTCAAACATGGTCTCAATGAGGCTACTAGCCACAGCCCATAACTGGCAGTTGAGAATGGATCTTCGAAGGTAGCTAAAGTTCCCACAGCACATAGCAAGGACATCACTAAGGTATGATCAACAAGTGCTGCTGGAGCTTATAGTTCCCTGGGAAGATTGGCTGGAGGAGGCCCACGAATGTAAGAGGGCCAAATACCTGGAGTTGGTAGTGGCATGCAGGGACAGCAGCTGTCACGCTCATTGTGAGTCTATTGAGGTGAGTTGCAGGGTGTTTTTAGGGCAATCTGCCTTGTTTTTAGGGTCTTTGTCATCAGACAGTTGCTAGAAAGAAGAGCCACCATCAGTCATACATAAGAGGTGTGTGTTTTCTTTTCTGATAGGACCAGATGTGAGAGAAACTACCGTCTTGTCACACCATAAGTGTTAACCAGCCTTGTAGTGATGTTTTGAATCTGGGTTTTCACTAAAAGCCTAACTTTTTGCCATGTTTTATGAACTATTAAAGTTCATAAAGTTCCTGTATGTTCCATGTATGTCTATCAACAGTTAGGTGCAGGTCTACTCTGAACAACTTCCCATCCCTCGCCTGTGTGGAAAAGCATTGTCTTTTCTAATTTTCTTGCTAACTCCACAAGGGATGGGGACTGGAGGGAAAAAAAAAAACAAAAGAGAAACCCTAGTACATTTCAGTAGTTTCTTCTCCTTGAATTTCACTGTGGTCAGTAATATAAACAATCCCTTTACTGCAGCAGAAGATTTCAGTCTCTTGTCTATGGGTCACACATTGGCCATGTGCTACAATACCTCCCTGTTCTCTCTCGAGGCTGGGAACTATTGATGTTCTTCTACATAGCACAATTAAATATTGAACACTATACAAAAGAAGGAAAAACTGAAGCCAACATATTTATTTTATGACACTGTCATCAGAAGAAAACAGTAATTGCTGTGTTTACCATTATCAAACATGATGAAAATGTGATATGGACAATCAACACTTACCTGGATGTCTAATGGACTGCTACAAAGTCGGTCTGGATAAGTTTTGCGTAGGTCAAACAGTTTTTCCCAGTCTCCAGATCCCCTTTCATTGTCCCTGTCAAACCAGTCAGTCCACTCTACCTCTGTGGAACACACACACATCCAGATTTAGTGGCTGAAATGATACAGTGTCATGATTAGTAGTGGTGTTGAAGGACACAAATGCAGAGATGGCAGAGGTGGCGAGTAGATTTATATATTTAATAAAAATGGTGAACAAAAAAAACTTACAAAAACCACAGGGAATGCAGGAAGTCAGAGCCGAACAAAACATAGAAGCCCAGAATAAAACACAGCAGGGATGACGGAGAATGTAAAAGAGGTGATGGAAATAATCCAAACTTGTGACTTTTGAAGAACTGTATAAGGCAACTGATTTAAATCCTTAATCTCCCAAGGTTGTCCAACCAGAACAGATGAAAGAAGATGTCAGTTACACTCATGCCATTCTTTATTGTGTTTAGGATGAGGTTTATGTTTATAATAAAGTCTATGGTTTCAGCCATGGGACACATGGGAGCTGCTGATCAACGATGAGAACAATGTCCCATATAGAGAGGTCCTCATGGTCTTGCCGCCACTTTGAACAGCTCTGAAGAGAAGGTAAATAATCCCTGATGAAATGGATCCAGAACTGATCAGCTAAGGCTTGACAGTGTCTCCATCTGCAGTGACTAAGATCATCTGTCTGAGGGTAGATGACCTGAGGTGTGGAGGAATCCAGCTGTCCCATGAGCAGCCAGTTTGATGGATCTGATTTCACACTCCCAAGAGCCCCCGAAAAGGGGTGTGTTTGGTGGGTTGAAGTGAAAATGAATTTGCTGACTGGCAAGTTGTGACTGTAAATCAGGGGCAAGAAAGTTGAAGGCTTCTTTGAGTTCTGAGCTGCCACCTTTACAGTTTGTTCCTTGATCAGACAGCAGCACATGGGGCTTTCTCCACCTGGTGATGAAACAGTATAGGATCATGAGAAATGAATCAGTGTCCATACTGGCCAGCAGATCAAGGTACACTGCACATGTTGTCAGGCACTTAAATATTATGCCCATCGTTTCTCATTGCGTCTCCCAATCTTGAATAAATAAGGTCCAAAACAGTCCATTCCAGTTGAGTAGAATGCTGGCTTATGTAAAGTTGGGCTGGAAGGCAGTAGGTCAGTCATCTTTGGAATGACTGGTTTACTGCGCCATTTGCAGCATTTGGGACAGTGGTGCTGATGCTTGTTGACAGCCTCTCTGCCATGCAGGATCCAGAACTTTCTTTGCAGTTCAGCAAAAACTCTCTCTGCTCCTGGGTGAGCAAGTTTGCTGTCATAGTCTGCTATGACGAGTTTTGTGATGGGATGATGAAGATTGAGAACAATGGGGGGGTAAGGTGTCTTTACTAAGTGATTCACATCGTGGTAATTTGCCTCCCACCCGGATTAACTGAGTTTATGAGTCATATGCTAGGGCTAAAGTGAGCAGCCTGCTATTGGAAGAGACTGGATTCTAGGCTGAGAGGAGGGAAAATTCTTCTGGGAAACAATTTCTTTGAGCTTGTCTTAGTAG
The DNA here is from genome assembly GCA_014839685.1 of Anableps anableps. Taxonomy (NCBI): domain Eukaryota; kingdom Metazoa; phylum Chordata; class Actinopteri; order Cyprinodontiformes; family Anablepidae; genus Anableps; species Anableps anableps. The sequence goes on along the minus strand of CM026067.1, from coordinate 377,438 downwards.
AGACAGTTCTGCTTGTCTGAAGTTTTCAGCTGTGGGAATGGCATTAGTGGCTGCCCCGTGACATGTTCAAGCTGAAGCCTCGAGGAGCTCTTTGAATGTGCTGAATTGACTGGGATCAGGTAACGGTGAACGAGAGGAAGTAAAGAAGGAAGAGGAAGGAATCAGGCCACAGAACTGGACTTTTCGGAGTTCGGTTAGGTCATCAAGTGAGGAAATGTCTGGACAGAGAGAGGCCATGATGACTCTGGTTGTTTTAGAAAAACAGGTCCATTACTCCAGCGATTTTCACTGATGATCTGCGAGAGTCCAGAGTCCAGAGTCTGTGAGAGAGGGTTAGTCCACGTGTTATGTCATCAGCTGGGTTGTCACTGGAATGGACATAGCACCAGGAACTGTTCTCAGTTAACTCTTGGATGTTAGAAACTCTGGCACCAACAAAGACTTTGTAGCGGCATGATGGAGACTGCAACCACTTCAGTACAGTATTGGAGTCAGTCCAGTATGTGATGGATGAGATGGGTAAAGTGACCTCTTGTTTCAATACAGAGCCAAGCTGAACGCCGATGTGGGCAGCACAGAGCTCCAATTTTGGAATGGATTGCTGTCGAACTGGAGCAACACGAGATCTGGTGGCTAGAAAGGCTATTTGGATCTCCCCATTGTTGTTAACGATCTGGAGACAGGCCACAGATCCGTATGCCTTCTCTAATGCATCTGAAAAAAATGTGGATGCTTTTAGTTGTGGTTGAGAGGTCTGTGTCTAGCTGGACATAACAACGGAGGAGGGAAATATTCAGGAGAATACAGAGTTCACCCTCCTAAGCAATCCAAATTTGAAGGAGGTCCTCTGGAAGATGAGGGTCATCCCAGTGTTTTTTTGTGGCCTTTTCTAATCATCTCTTTGCTGCTCGAATGAAATATATCTGCCCTACGTAATTGCTTATCTGCCGCACCGCTCACTGCTACAGCTTACACAAACATAACCGCTGATATCACATAAAATGCAACACATAGTCAAGGATAAACTGATACAAGAGGATTAAACCCCCTAGGAGGGTTAAGAGTGAGGCATAGATAAAAGCAGGACTCACGCTCCATTCTTTGCTCCTTTCCTCTACTCCCGACCATGGGTTGGGGGGAGCCTGGTACCGAAGGTGAATGTCATTTTGTATCTGTTCATTTGTATACTCTGTACACTGATCATTTTGGCTTTAAATCTTGATTTTATACTTAACCATTTCTCATTATTTCACAAGGTAAATATTTTGCTGGGTTTAGTGGTTGGGTCTCGGAACTGGAGAGAAACTAACTCAGTGGTGCAGGAGGGGGAAAGAGGGTGAACCCCCATCAAACACCAGCCACATTTCTTCCCCCAGAGGAGCTGCACCAAGATCTTAGCTCGTTTAGTATAAGGAATGAGCAGTCCTAAGGGGTCATACTGTCTGGCTAAGATCTGATAGATATTGCGTATTGTGGTCTGAGGCTGTTCTGTGTGACAGAACCGATAGGTGATGATATCTGATCTGCAGTGCCAATGCAGTCCCAAGGTTTGTTCTGGTGGATCTGCTCCATCCATGGACACCCAGAGTTCACTGTTTTCAGATACCTGTTCAGGCTGCATGTGATTGATAATGCCTGGAACGTTGGTAGCCCACTGTCACAGTTCAAAGCCACCAGACTGGAGAAGATATTGTAGCTTAGTAACAAGCTGTTTGACTTCAGACATAGAGGGGAAGCTCTGGAGAAGGTTGTCTACATAGAAATAGTTTTGAGTTGAGTGGTGAATGTCTTCTTCAGGGCTACTGTGTTCAATGGTGTGCTTTTGGAGGGCAAAGTCGCACAGCAAGGGCTGCAGGTGGTGCCGAAGGGGAGAATCTGGCACTGGTATATATCAGGAGGTCTGCTGCAATTCATGTCTCTCCAGAGTAAATGGAGAAAAGGCTGGTCCTCAGACAGAAGGCAGACCTGATGGAACATGTCTTTTATGTCGCTGCTAACTGCGATAGGATACTCTCTAAAATGAAGTAGGATGCCTAAAAGAGTAGCTCCCAAGGTTGGTCCAGAAAGGAAATGTTCATTTAAACTGGTACCTTGAAATATGATTGAACAATTGAAAACAATGCGGTCTTTGTCATTGTGATGGACCATGTGATGTGGTATATACCATGACTTGCAGCTTTGCTCTTGAGGTGAGTGATGCAGGTGACTCATGACTGCTTCCTTTGGAGCATTGACAGGGGGGAGTCCTTCTTTCCACAGCAGAGGAGTGGTGTACCTTTGAACGTTGTCAACATCAATTCTGATTGTTTTTTCCTCCAGCAGTTTGATAGCTGCATTATCCTGCTTTGACCTTGTGATGAGTTTCTCATTGCGATATGGGAGAATGTCCATCTGCCATAATTTTGTCACATGACTGAGGAGGTCAGCAGAAGCAGAAGTGTTGATGAGGAGACACTGAGGAGTAGAGGACTGATGCAGTAGGACTTTAGCAGAACCTTGAAGGGTCCAGCCAAGATGGATTTTGAGAACTGCTGGTCCTCCTGTTGGTCCCAAGTGCACAGGCTCGACTGGAGTGAGGTGGTGAGAACCAAACCATTGAGAAGCACTGGTTGAGCTTGGCCGAAGGAGTGGAGAGGGAGACCACTGAGGTGATGATAAGACTTTTGTAGGGCTTCAGCTAGGTGAGAGTGTTTAGACAGACTGAGTTCTGCTGCTATGAAGGCTCCGTGGATGCAAAACCATTTCTGAGGATGAGCTGTAGATGATATGGAAAAGGAGACTGACTTTCATGCTACTGTCTTAATGTTCTGGCGGATAGTTCTGAGTGCTAGGTTTTCATTTTGCCCATTAAGCTGGAGCTCTTGAGCAGCCTTGAGGAGAATGATTGTGCACTAAGAATCATCATCAAGGATGGCATAGGTCTCAAGTCTCTGTTTGCCATTGCAGATTATGACTTTAACCATTTTCAGCAAAACACAGCTACTTCTTAGAGCAGGATCGAGATAATAGGTTGGTTGTACAGTCTTTGAGGGTGCTCAAATCTGGTGGTTGAATTAACCTCATGTAATATTTCCAGGTGAGTCTGATTGCATTGCTGGCACTTAGCCTCAAGATAGCACTGTGCTGCTCAATGCTTTCTCCCACATCTCCAGCAACGCCTCTCAGTTTTGATCCAAGCTGCCCTTTGGGTCTGTGTTAAACTTCTTGAACTTGGTACGCTGATTGAATTAGTGTTGGACATTATCATAGTAAGGACAGTATTTGTTAGGTTTTTACATTTTAGTCTCAGGTCTGAATAAGGTTGATGGTCTAGGTGGCTTGGGAATTGGATCTGAACCAAGCAGTACTGTGGTAGGACAGGCACCTGATTTCAGTTGCTTAGGCTTGACTCTCTGATGCTCATCCCTAGTCGAGCTCATCATCCTGGATTCTGATTTCATATTCAAGCCACTTTGAAAAGTGCACCAATGTTGGAATGGGAGTACGGATAGGGTCAATGAACCATTTGAACTGGGCTCTGAGTTCATGTGGCAACTTTGACAACATGTGTGAAGTGTGTGACCCACATTCTAACTCAGTCTTCCCATCAATTTCCAGCTGCTTTAGCATCCCAACAAGAGCTCTGACAGAGTGCAAAGAGGCAAAACCCACGGCTATCACCACTCTGGACTGGTGGTTCAGCTTGGACCTAATTAATACGCTGCAGAGCTAATTTAGAGGCTGTCCATACAGCTCAGTGAGCAAAGCCATAGTCTTTGAGAAGGGACTTGGACTATTGCTGTAAGAGTCTGCTATGAGGAGAGCGCCCTCCAGTTTGAGGTGATCAATGAGTATCTGGTATTTGAATCACTCTGTAGCATCTTCAGATAATATATTGTCCAATGCTATTTTGAGGTGAGCAAACTGTTGAGGGGTCATCCTCAGTGAAGTAGGGAATATGAGGCTTTGGAGCTCTGTATACAGTCTCTGCTGAAGGGAGCTCTGAGGGTAGTGTGTATGGCTCTACATTGATGAACCTCCTTCATCAGAGCAAGGAGATGACACTGGAGGTGGCGGTGGAGGCAATGGCTCATTATATGGTGGAATAGTAACAGCTTCAGGCCATGGCAAGTATTCTGACTCAGATACCCTTCGACTGAAAAAAGGGTTAGGAGTGGATGTACTTTGAGGAAGATAACGTGGCATGGGTGAAGCATTAGTGTAATTGAATTCCACAGAATGCCTTTCAGTTGGACAGGAAGGCTGAGGAGATGTTCTCAGTGAAATGTTGCTCAAAATTTTTTGCTTTTCCTGTCTGAATTGATTATTGTACCCACTCTTTCCCACAGAGCTGTTAAGACACCTTCTGAACTGACATTCTGAGGCACTGATCTCTCTGGGGTTAGAAGTGGAGTAGGAGGTTGATTGGTGGCTCCCTCGGTGGAGTGGTCATAGAGTGTATTTGAAGGGAGTGGACATCTTGGGCAGGTAACCATGAAGTCGTAGACGTAACGAGGTTGACGAATATCACGACAACGGGCCATTATTGAACAGAGGAAACTGAGGATCCAGCCTGAAGGATCATGTAAAAGAGGTGATGGAAATAATCTAAACTTGTGACCTCTGAAGGGCTGTATAAGCAAACTGATTTAAATCCCTAATCTCTCCAGGTTGTCCGGCCAGAACAAATGAGAGAAGATGTCAGTTATACTCATGCCACTCTTTATTGTGTTTAGGATGAGGTTTATGTTTATAATGAAGTCTATGGTTTCTACAAAAAAAAAAAGGAAATGACAATAAGTATTCAAATAGATTATATATAGCATATGCAATCTATCTAACAGCACAGATAAATATTCAAAGTAACCACAATTAAATAAAACCAAGATGGTGTTAAGAGTTATTGAAATGACATGGCCTATAACTAAAAATAGTGTACTAGAAAGAAATACTGATATTTGGTATATTCTCGCCAAATACAGAAAATTCCAAGCGCCATTGGCTCATGGTCTTAAAATGCACCACCGGTATTTCACGAAACGGCAAAGAAAAGGCTAAATCAGCTGCAATTAAGAATAATAAAAATTTCACAATGATAGTTATCATAATAATAAGGAATATTATATCGAAAACATTCAGAATTAAACAGTTTAACAACTATAAAGAAGATGATTTCACCAGAGAACTGGATACTTTTTAGTAACTAGACAAACAATTAAAGAGGCAAACTTACAGTCTCATGTATGCATAAACATTGATGATACAAAAACATGAGTGTCAAACAAAGATAGTAATCCACTGAGGAGAAAAAGGCAACTATTCTGGCAACTATTTGAGAGTGATGGTCAAACTGAATGAGAGCGAACTCTGAGCTACTAAGCGGAGTCCTGTTCTGTAGAGAGGCGAAAAAATTATTATGGGATGGATTATGAGAAAACAACTATTATGGGATGGTGATGCATTCAATGAGTCCGGAAACTAGTAAATCAGGAAAACCTTGTTAACAGAGAAGAAATGTGAAGAAGATGGGTATTAACAGGAGGATCCGGCAGTGACTGGTTAACAAGGAGGAGTTTAACTACAAGTGAGTTGATTACTGGATAGAGAACCGATGGTTGATTAATAATGGGGTGCAGCTGTAAGAGGAGACCAGAGAGGTAGACTGAGGAGGGAGAGAGAGAATGGCAGCAAGGGGCGAAGGAGAGTCCAGGGGACCAAGGAAAATGAATCTAACAGTAACAGAGGATAACTAAAGACAAGGAATAAATAAACTAGAATAGAGAAAGACTGAACTAAAGTAAAACAGAAATAAGGCTGATCTAATCACAATAAGAAAGTAAGGAACACAGGATAACAACCATTAAACACAATCTATAACTAAAAGTAGACAGAACAGAACATGACTGAGTAAATGGTAAAACTGACTAAGATAAAAGAAATGAAACTAAATGAAACAACTGAACACTAAATCTAAAAACCAGACTAATCAGAAGGAATAAACTGGAATGGGGCAGTGAAAAATAAATACAGAATGTAAAGAACCATTCAAATAACAAAATAACTGAACGAAGAGGGAAAAAAAAATCAATATAAAGAAAAGACAGAAGCAAAAGATACTGGATAATGACATAGGGTAATCTAGATCAAGGCATTCCCTTTTTGTGGTCTATTTTTGCTGTTAGAAAGATTATGAATCAAAGCAAGTGAAGTACTAATACTACTTCAAGATTAGTTGTCACTAATGAGGCCATCAAGGTCACATAAGACCCTGCTCTTGCCCTCTATTAAGTTCCCTGTAAGTCTCATTAACACTAATGATCCTAATAAGTCCCCAACGATATCAACATGTTCACTGTTTTGGTTGCAACTTAAAGTGTGAGTTTCCGTGAAACTGCCTGGGGAGACGAGTCAAGGTTACACTGTACATGTTAGGAAGATGGAACCTTAAGATAAAGGAGGTGACCATGATGACCTCATTAGTGGAAAAAACGGTCTCGTTAGCAACCTCTATTGCCCTGTCAGAGTGATATTGCCCTATCAGTGTCACTGTTCAGATTACAATTTAAAAGCCTGATACTCTCAACCTAACTTTCAGAACTGAAGAAGCCTTTTGGATGAGAGGTGAAACATCTTCAAGATATGTTAATTGCTTTCATACTTAACTCTCGAGAGTTAACTCTCGAGAGTTAACTCTCAAGAGTTAACTCTCGAGAGTTAAGTATGAAAGGCGGGTTGCTGGTTCGTGCCCCGCTCCATCTGTCTCCATCGTTGTGTCCTTGGGCAAGACACTTCACCGACCTTGCCTAAAGGGCAGCACCTCCCAAGATGGCTACAGCCTCAGACACCTGTCTACCTTTGACAGGCAGTACAAAGGCAGATTTCGCCCCTGGGGGACTAATAAAGGTATTAAAAATAAAAAATATATATTTTGTCTGTATGATTAAATCATTTTCACAAATTAAATCAGATTAAACTGCACTACTCAACTACTCAGTACCTGAGTAACCTTTTTACCAAATAGTTTTTTACTCTTAGTTGAGTAAAAATGTACTGAAATAGGTCATAGAATACCTCTCATAAAATACCTCCTTAAGTCAAACCAATTTGGGTTTAAATGTGACTTCTCCACCGAGATGACTCTATTGGCTGTGATAGAAGCCTTAAAAGAAGAAAGAGTGATAGCCAGCTCTTCAGTACATATCCTGCTTTATTTATCGGCTGCATTTGACACTGTCAGCCATGGGATTCTTTTGTCCATTCTCTCTAGCATTGGCATCACAGGGAGAGCATACTCCTGGTTTTAATGATACCTCACTCGTTGGTAATTCATAATATCCTGTCTTAGTCACACTTCTGCTGTGCACCACCTCACCACAAGGGTCCCCCTAGGCTCAGTACTGAGATCTCCTCTTCTCACTGTCATGTACACTACCTCACTGGGCCAGAACATCTGATCCAGTGAAGTTACAGTCCACTGTTTTAATGACAATACCCAGCTTATCTGTCATTCCAACACTGAATCTCTTGCTCTATTAAAGGTAGCTTGGGTATCATGATTGATGACCAGGTGACATAAGAAACCCAACACTGCATCCAGATTCTGGTACAGCCAGTAGTAATCTCCGTCCTCTTTCCTACAGCAACGCCCTCCTAACTGGTCTCCCAGCCTATTCTATGAAAGCTCTGTAGATAGCATATCTGGTCTTTAATCAGGCTAAAATGGCACACATTGCCCCTCTGATCGTTAAACTCCATTAGCTAGTCTCAGTCATGTGCATCAAATTCCAATCACTGATGTTATCCTACAAAGTGCTTAATAGATTAGCTACTACTTGAATGCTCTCGCAATGGCTTATGTCACAACTCAGTCACTCCGGTCATCAAGGAATTGTCAGCTAGCAGTGTCTACACTATGCTCAGACTCTTTTCCTGTGTCCTTCCACAATTGTGAAATGACTAACCGAGAGCTTCCAGAACAGAGCAATCTGTCTATCATCAAGACACTCCTGAAGACCCAGCTCTTCAGATACCATCTTCTATCTTATCACCTACCCTGTACTTCTCTACCATTTCTGTGGGCACTTCCTTCTATACCTGCACTCTGTTTCTACAGTCACCACTGACAGAAAATAGCTTATCATTTGTCTTAATATTACCTGCATTGTTACATCCTCATTTATAAGTCATTTTGGATACAAGCACCTGCCAAATGCATAAACATACTAAAGGAGAGATCGGTCTGCCTTGGATCAGCTGGAGGAACTTTGCTGTACTCTGCTGAAAAAGTGTGTGACATCACTTTGGCCTATATTTTTCTGTTGGTTTTAATGTGAAGCCTATATAGGACTGAGGGCTGTGAGGTAGAGGCAGGACCTCATTTAGGACTTCTAATGTGTGATTGTAAATACTTATTAATAGCAAGCATGCTATTAAAATATAACATTTGCAACATTTAGGTGAAAAATTGAATTTCAGGTTTTGCATCTGTCTTCTATCTTCTTCTGTGATGTTGTTACTTTAAAATAATTTTTAGTTGATCTACGTTGTTAATTCTGTGGGTGAGTTCAGCAAAACTATCAATGAATATGGGTGATTTGCCCCTAGATTTATCAACAATTGAGCCTCCTACACTATTAGTCAGTTTGTGAGTACTTTAATAATTCCCACATCAACTTTGACCTACAATAACTTCTGCACCCAAATTTACCCACTATAAAGCCCAATGTAACACATGATTTATGTCATTGTTAATCTGAGGCTATATTAATTTTAAGAACAAGATAACTGTTTTGTTTTATGCAAATATTTAGTAAGGAAAAAAGAATTGTACCCATTACTGTTTTATGGTACAGCAAGGATCATGTGTCTGAAGGGAAAGAAATTACCTTGTGCCCACTGGCTGTTGCTGGTGATGGTAAAATATTCTCCAGAACTCGAATGGAAATGAAAAGAGCTCTGTGCCTTTGATGAGACTTTAGTTCCTAAAAAGACATACATATGATAAAAATATGATTTGCCATAGTACAGGAATTGTCTTATCTAGCAGGGCATTATGCCAACTAAAGAAGCAACATCAGCAAAAATCATACATTTACAGTATTTGCTTATGAATTAATGAAACAAAGATTACTGCATTAAAACAACAATAATTACCAGAGACACTTCACCCACCAGAGCTAAATAAAATGATCCTACTGGGGGCAAACAGACATAATGGCACAGGGATCACAACCAGAGGCAAGCACGCAGACATAAGGAGAAGATAAAGCTCCATTGCCTAAGCCTTTGTGTGACTATTTCCAACTCTCTTAAAAAATAATTGTCCCAGTGGACTCACCGTGTTTTGAATAACTTTGTTGCCGTCATTACAAAGACCTGGCTAACTGGGAACATTCCAGACTCTGCTGTGGAGTTAGCTGGCTGCTCCCTCCACAAAATGGACTAAACAAGGGACTCTGGGAAGGGCAGAACTGGTGGACTTTCAGAAGCCACATAAGGCAGGACTGTATCACAAGAAACATCTAAACAAATCAGAAATGTCACATATTCACATATTTTGGTTCTAAACTATTTTTAACAATTATGATGACGATTTAATGCATTTTCACACCTATAGTCCAATTAACTTGGTCCGAATCACTTGTCAAGTTTGTTAACGTGTGGCTTTTCCAGTGGTTGTTTTTTTTCCACAGACAACACATTCCAAGCAACCCAAAATCTGTCATTACAAACCATTGTTCAGTCTTTTAGATATGTCCGGGGTGGGAGAACTAAATGTAAATACAAGAAGCAGATGCATTTTTTGAGTTAGTAGAAAACGAAGAGAATGTAATTAGTTAGTTCCCACTGTACCCACTATAAAGCCCAATGTAACACATGATTTATGTCATTGTTAATCTGAGGCTATATTAAATTTAAGAATTAATATAGCCTACAATTAGTTCGTTTCTCTGTACTTCATGCAAAGTTAGCTGAGAAGTATTCCGCATGATTTTGAGAAGACATCTTGAAAGTTGAATAAGGCTTCATGTGTTACGGAAAAGACACACCACTATTGTTTGTTTGTTTGTTTACTCTTCTGTTTTGGATTTTTGGTGGTCCCAGACATCGAGACACCACCAACGCACCAGCAGGCAGAGACACCTGCCACTGATGGGGAATGTGACAGAGGGGAAATAGGCCCCACATTTGGCGTGCTGCTACAGCAAGGCAACGACCCTATACAACACCACCCCAGCCACCACAGGCAAACACAACAGCACAAACACCACCAAGTCCTGCAACCAAACCGAACCCCACACCAGGACAGGATCAACTCACCCGCCAAGCAGTCCCCAGCAGGCAGCTGGGAGACTGCAACCGGCCCAGGGAGAAGCACCAAGCCCAGCTCCACTGTCACCGCCTAAGGAAAATGGGGGGGTAGTCAACACACACACCGGATGGGCACAGGACAGGAACAGAGCCCTATGAACCAACCACAACCAGGACCAACATCCCAACCCCACCGGATTACCCAAACCCTCATACCCCAACACCCCATGCCGAAACCTAGCCTGCCGACTGAACAAGCCACTGAATCCCAACAAAGAGAAAAACAGCTGGAAGCGCATGCACAGCTATGGACAGCGCACAGTGGTGACTGAAAGCACAAGAGAAGCAATCAGAACTAACAAGAATACACTGTGTGAAGGAGAGAACACAACCAGCATGCCCAGTCACCCTTGGATCCATGGCACAGAATCAAATATTAGAGACACAGTCCCGGAACATTCCACCACCGCCACCACCCACCCATGGGTCAGCTATCCCACACAAACCACACAGCCTCCAAACAGAACCGGAATTGCAAAGAACCAGAACTGAAGAACATTTGATTTGACTATGTCATACGAAAACTGGTTTAAACTGGTTGAAATGGAGAGAAACACTGCTATTCCCTTCTACCATAGCATAGCTTGTAGGTGTCCCTATAAAACATTTAAGTACATTTGGGTTAACTTTAGCAATATTTTTTCAGTAAAAATTCTTTGTATTATGTATATTGAAAATAAAGATTTTTTTATTCCTTTTTCACCACTTTGATCATGATCTACTGAAATGAGATATACATTTTAAACTGATTCCTACCTTGATAGACTGTGTGATCCTCCACAGCAGAAGAAGGATGACCTTTTTTGACAATAAAGGTCCAAGGATCTCTGTAAAAGAGAAGAAATTATGCAACTGTACGCCTGCAACAGAGACTTGCCCCCCTAGCTGTCCCCCAAATTTATGTCATTAAAGGGGGGCTATTATGTAATTTACAAGCACATAATGCCATTTTATAGCACAATCAAGTAACTATGTTACCTTAAGTTGTTATGAAAATGCTGTATATGTCAAAAACAACAACATGAAATTTGACTTCGCATCAGATGCGCAGTTCCACCAGGTGTTTGCTAATTGCTAATGCTGCTATTCTGGTGGAGCTGTGTGGGGGAGGGGTGCTATGTGGGGTGGGAGCTCAGCTGGGGACTGAAGCTCCAAGGCGGAGCTTTGGGTAAATAGGCGGGGAATTGTATAACCAAGCGTTTAGGCCACTTACAGGACGTTTTTTTCCATGGGAGGATCAAGGACTTCTCAAGAATGTATGAATAAATCAAAGCAACACTCTGGGTATGTTGACATGCCCTTATAACATGATATAAATCTTGATAATCATACTTGTAAATACTAAACTATTGCTTGTTTGTCCAAAAGCCTGGACAAACAAGCATGAAATATTTATTCTGAATATGGCATAAGTGAATCTTTAACATAATCCATAGAGAGTTTGTTGAAATTGAGTTGTGAAAGTACAGTTCATCTAAATGTATGGTTTGTGCTAAGGAATGTAAACTATGAGGAACAGACTTAATGACCAATTTGAATTCTTTCTGAGATATATCTATGTCACTGTTGAGTATAAAACGCTCATAGTTATACCACTCCCCATTACTGTCGGGTAACTGGTTTATTAGAATAATATTTTATCAACCCAATTATGTAAATATAATGATTTGTTTTTATGTAGTATATAAGCATTGTTGCATATGATGCAATTATGAGGCAAGTAGTTGTGTTTATACAGAAGAGTCCAGAAAAACACATGAAAAAAAAAGAAAAAAATTGGAAAAAACATTGTATTTTCAAAATTGCAAATATTGCTCATTTTTAACAATGCAACCTTTTCCTCAGATGAGATATATACAGTCAATCTAATTATAATCCTTGGAAAGCATTATGTCCACAAGATGACTGTACATAAACATACCCTCATGTAAAGATTTCAAAGAATCTGACTTAAAAACATATATAGCCTCTGTTGAAAAATTTAACTTAAATAATCAGAAACTTGTAAAAACATTAACTCTTCTTAAGAAATTTAACTTTGTCATAAGCAGACCCCTTTACCATATTGTTTACTTTTATTTTTCTTTTGTCTGTAACAGACCCTTTTATTATATGTATTGTAATGTATTTTTGTACCTTTTTAGAGAAAATATTATTTGTATAGTCCAAAAAGTACACATTTTATTTTACATATTTATGTATACATTTATTTCACTTTTTGTACAACTTTATTTATTTTTCTTTGGAAATTGCAAGACCTTTGAGTAACTCCAAAATTGTCATTATTTTTGGTTACATTTTCTACATTATTTCCACACCATTATTCCTCCGTTTATTAGTTAATCTTTAATGTATTCTGATATTACTTATCGTGTTACAGATCTATGTAATGTTATTTGTTCACAATACAGTACGTTTTCTGAAAAAAAAAAAAAAAAAAAAAAAAAAAAAAAAAAAAATCCCTTGACCGCAGTCTGCGCTGGCAGTGTTATGCTAAACTAGTGGATAGATAAGAGAGGCTAAGTGGCTGAGGTGGTCGGTTCTTGCATTTGACAGGGACTTGATCGTCTCTGTTGAATCCAACATATTGTTCAGTAATACCACTGCTTCTGTAAGGCGTTCAGCAGGTAGATGAGCAGACATTGATGTTTTGATTGGGAAAATATCGACCAGAGAGGCGGAGATTACAGATACAAAATACGTGTGTAGCTAATCAGAACGCCTCCTGTTTAAAACTATAACTTCCGGTCTAATAAAACGCCTTCCTGTTTCACTGAAATGTCTTCCGTTTCAACTGAAATCAGCAAATATTTTACTAGTGTGTATGAACATTTTTCACGAGTGTGTATGAACGGTAAAGCTTTTCACCAGTTTATATGAACGCATTTCACTAGTGTGTATGAAAAATAAAGCTTTTCACTTGTTTATACGAACAGTTCTCACTACTTTGTATGAAAGCTTTTCAGTAGGTTATAGGAGGTAAATGTTTTCACTAGTTTATGTGAGAGCTTTTCACTAGTCTTTGCGCAAGGTTTTCAGTATAGTATGTATGTATAGTAATAGTTTAATTTCATATGTGTATATGGAAGTTAATTCTGATTAATGTCCCTGGTGGCACCCCATAAATTATTGCTTTGCCTGCACACATTTTGAAGTATCAAATCTAGCGTATGCTTTACAAGTCAAAAGCACTCCAAATGAGATTCTGGGATGTTTCACTGAAATGGTGAATGAGGACATTTTCAAGGAGGTTAAAGAAAGTGAACAATTTACTATTTTGGCAGATGAAACATACATTTACACCAAAATATTGTTTTTTTTATTTACTTAAAAGAGAATGATACAATAAAGTAAGGTTTTAAAGTGTTTTTGTTGATATTTTGTTGACTATTTATATATGGTTTTTTTTTTTCCACATACTTCACTGAGGTCATCCAATAATATCACCCTGTATAGACCTCTTGTGACTCCTTGGCCCCCCCGCAAGGAAAATTTTCCAGATCCACCACTGGGAGCCTAAATAGGGAGCTCAATGGGACAACTTTGAAAGCCAATTCAAAACTCAATATACCATATCAGGCTTAAGCAGCGAAAGTGCTCCAAAGGCCTATTGTATCTGTAGTGTTTATATTACTTCCATCAAATTAACTGGCTTTTTGGAGGCCTAAACACATCCAAAAACTCACTGAACTTTGTATGTGTCAGTCATGCGGGAAATTTACGTGTTTTGAATGTTGTGCAAATGTTGCAAAACAAATACCTCCACAGCACCCCCTGGCAACTTTCAAAACACCCTCCTCATTTAGCTTACTTTAGCATAGAGGTAAGAAATTTGGTAGAGTTGTAGAAGATCCTATGATCTACTCAAAACTCTCTTGCATCCATGTTTTACAACAGAGAGACAGTCAGTCATCTTGGATTAAATTTGTGATATTGACTCCATTTTGACCATTTATAGCCTCTGGATTTGATCACTCTTCCTCGAAGTTTCAATCACCTTGAAAATTGGTGAGTTTGCCCATAAGGAATGGGGTATCTAAGGTTATCAAAATCCTGACTTAACATGCATGTTGAAGGGGTGTGGTCAGTCCTCACGCTTTGCCATGCCAAAAAAATTGTTATAACTTCTAAAAAGTAAGTCACAGAGGCATGAAACCTGCTGTGACTGGTCTTCATTAGGTCCCTAACAAAACTCAATGGTCAAATACTGAAATCACATGAGCCCCGCCCCCCTGACTACAGGAAGTGTGATGATTGACTTTGAAAGGTCCATATTTGACTCCCTTGACCTAATCAACATGAAACTGTTGATTAGGTCAACTGTACTTGACAGAAGACAAGTAAGTGGAATTTGGTGTCCAGCACTGAGAGGTTTTGAAAGAGGGTGGGGCTGTGGTGGCGCGGTGAAGTCCGATGTCACGCCATGACCATATGTTTGACTCTACTTTTCACATATATCATCTGATCTGAACCAAATTTAAGATGATGGATATTAATCCAGGCCCCTAAAAGATATCTATGCAAATATTTGGAGGACCCTGAGCATAAAGCCAAGCATACAGCCAAGTGGCTGTACAGCCAAGCGCCTGTATGTTTAGGATCAATGTTTGTTTAGTTAATGTTTTGGTGTGGTCATCACAAAGCCCTAGAGACAATTTGTGGGCATAACTGAAAAGGCATGTCAAGTGAAGCAGCCTACATACCTGACTCAGTTAAACCAGTTCTGTGAGGAGGATTGAGTCAGAATTCCAGCAACCTATTGTGAGAAGCTTGTGGAAGGATACCCAAAATGTCTGATCATACAGTTCAAAGGCAATGCTGTGAAATACCAAGGAAATGTATGTAAACTTGTGATTTTTAAGACAATAATAAATATTTCCACAACATCTTCTCTCATTATTGTGGCATTTAGGAAATAAAATAATTTTGTTATTTCTAATGGACCTTAAACAAGAGAAGTGTGGTCTGTATAAACTTCAGAGAAAAAAAGGTGCATCTTTTTTTCAGTGTATTCAAACATCTGGTTTCAAACATCTATATATTTACTTGGTTTACTTTTTTATATTTTGCACTTCCATCCGTTTTCTATTGTATATTTTTTAAAATTTAATTAAATGTCTTAATGATAAAGACCAGTAAGAGCATTTTTCGTAACAGAAACAGCAACAAGAGTCAAACACAAACCTTTGTCATGAAAACAACTATCAAGTTCAGATTGATATAACAAATTGAATTGCCTAATATCATGTATATTTAATATGTTTTTTTACACAACTAATCAGGGGAGATCAATAACAATGAAAATAACTTAATGACTACAATGTCCTGAAAAAAAAATACTTTAGGCAGCTTTGCAATTTTGTTAATATAACAAGGCCAGGGAATTCAAAATGAGCGGAATACAAATGAAACTACATGTCATTTTTCTTTTACTTCACATCTATGCACTATAAATTTTGATGTATTTGGTTTTAATTTTACAAAATATTAAATGAATCTGTGATGAAGTGGCAATCTGTCCAGGGTTTACCCTGCATTTCACCTAAGGACTGCTAGGGATAGGCCCCAGCTCCTCAGCAACCTTGCAAGGATTAATTATATTGTCCATACCCCCCTTATATTCAAAGGTTTACAGGGCATTAGAATTTTTGTAAGGCACTGTATTATGAAAATGTGTTTTTTGTGTGTTCCACTATTGTCTGGAAAACCCAAAATAGGATTTTAATTATCAGGGGTTTTCCTAGTTAAGAAAATTAAAAGTATTAATATTTAACAACATATTATTGAAACATAGTGGGGTTTTTTTGTTTTGTTTTTTTTAAAAGTCTTCACCCCCTTGGATGTTTTACCATGTTTATTGCTTTTACAAGTCAATTGGATTACATACAAAAAAAAAAAAAAAAAAAAAAAAAAAAAAAAAAAAAAAAAAATTTTAGCTGCTCAACATCCCCTGGAGTTCAGTTAAATATATAATCAAGAAATGGAAGGAATATGGTACCAGCGGCAGTTGGTCCATAGGGAGTGCCGCACTGCTGATAGCACCCCAAAAATTAAGCCAAATAGCCGATTGTGTATGGTTGCTAGGGAAAATTAATAAACATTTGGCCAATTAGCATTGCTTAATTTAATGTCTTTGATTAGATGTAGCGATGAACTGTGCTCACTGACAGTGGTTTTCTCGAGTGTTCCTGAGCCCATGTGGTAATATCAGTTACAGAATCATGTCCGTTTCTAATGCAGTGCCACAGGATGGATTGAAGGTCAAGGCCTTCCATGTTAATTTTCAGCCTTGCCGCTTACTCGGAGAGATTTCTCCAGATTCTCTGAATCTTTTGATATTATGGACTGATGGAATCCCTAAATTCCTTGGAATTGTACATTGAGAGACATTGTTCTTAAACAGTTGGATTATTATAAACAAAGGAAATATGACGTTAGAGCTTTCCTGTATGACATCTGTGTTGTACAGCTCTTGCGTGGGAGGAAAAGAGAGAGAAGAAGAAGAGAGAGAGCAGAGAACCAGGGCTGTTTCTCAATACTCAAGTACGTTCTTGTGTTCTTGGCAAGTATGTACCATACAAGTACAGTTGAAAGGTCATTCTTAGCCTAAGCCCATTTCTCCTGAAATCTACAATCATCTCTGTTTTGTTCACATTCAAGATAAAATGATTGTTTCCACACCATGCCACAAAGTGGTCCACCAGCTCTCTGTACTCAGCTTCTTTTCGATCTCGGAAACACCCAACCACTGCGGAGTCATCTGAGTACTTCAGTAGATGACAGGAGTTTGACTTGTGCTGGAAGTCTGAAGTGTACAGAGTGAAAAGAAAAGGTGAGAGTACAGTCTCCTGTGGTGCTCCTGTGCTGCTGACCACCTGGTTAGACACACAGTCCTTCAGTCTCACAAACTGTGGTCTGTTTGTCAGATAGTCATGGATCCATTTTTGAAGCCTCCACCTGTGTCCTCTGGAATTTCAGACAAAGCAGATCAGGCTGAATTTTGTTAAATGTACTGGATCCTCACAGTGCTGCCTGCTTCGTCCAGGTGACAGTGCGTTTGTTGAAGCAGATGTACAACAGAATCTTCAACTCCAACTCCACAGCAATAAGCAAACTGCAAGGGGTCCTGATATGTGCTGATTTGCTTACTCAGGTGGGCCAACAGGAGTCTCTCCAAGACCTTCATGATGTGGGATGTCAGGGCCACCCCTGGGGGGGCGCAGGAGGGGCCCAGCCTTGAAAAGCCAGAATACACCCCCCCGCACCGCCCCCACCTCAGGCACCCCCGACGCACTATGTGCCCCACCACATAGCATGCCACAACTGCAAGGCAACAGCCCCACACGACACCACCCCAATCCCGTACGCAAATGCAAACGTGCAGATGCCACAGAGCCATGCAACCACACCAAACCTCCCTGACCCAACACCAGGACAGGATCAACTCCCCCGCCTAGCATCCCTGGCAGGAGGCCTGCACCCAGGGCCAACAGCCCCCACCATGCTCCCTCAACCATATAAATGAACTCTTGTCACTATCCCTGTACCTTCTGGCCCCTTCTGGCATTTTTAAAAATTTTTCACTCATGAATAAACAGCGATACATTTAATACTTAAGAGCTCCCTTTGATAGTTATGGATATTTATAATGCAGTGATTTAGTACATTATATGATAAAGAATTACGTTTACAAATCCTCATTGTGCTTACAAGGTTTTAACTTTGTCTGAAATGTTTAATATATATATATATATATATATATATATATATATATATATATATATATATATATATATATATATATAATTTACAATTTATATGTAATTATATATATAATTTAATATATATGTTTTTGTCGATGAAATACATGGGTGAACAGATTTAGCTCTCTTTTTGGCAGGAACTGGTCGGTTTTGTCTGTTTCTCGCCATTTACTAATGCACTATAACCACTTAATGATTTCTTAAGTATTCACAGCTTAATTTATAACTGATTTATAAACTATTTATTAGCTATTCATAAGAAGACCCTTACTGTCAAGTGGTACTGAGGAGTTATTACAGATAGACTAGGAAGAAGTATAAAAGCAATACACAGAAAAATAAATAATGCAGGTTCCATATGACTCTGCAGGCACAGCATATGTGGAGGCTAGCTGTCTTAGGTTTGAGTCCTTGTGCAGGGCCATATGCTACATGTCTTCCCCTTCTCTCTCTGCCCTTTTTCCTGTCCAGTTACAAATGATAAAGGCCACTAGTGTCACAAAAACATTTCTCATTATTCAACAAAGAATAAATAATGTATGTAATTTTCACCCATAAATGAAGGAAATCTATTTTATTAGACCAGCAAAAATGTGCTAAGAAAGCTGAAAAGCACATAATTGACCCTCTAAAATAATAGAAAACCATATGTATGGATTTGACTTGCATTTACATGGACATATAGCTAAGAATCAATGCAGCATTGAAAGTGAGTTTTTGTAAGCCTACAGTTTCCACTAACTCTGTAACTGCACATTTGAAAATTACATAACTAAGATATATACACCAGTCTCAAGTGATAAATTCCAATATATTACAATGTTTCTGTGGCTGTTCTGTAATTCCACTCAGTCGAGATGACACCAGAGCTGGCCTATTTGGCACCAGTGTGAAAAGAGCAGGCGGCAAGAGTCATTTACCAGGAATCCATCTGTCACCACATAATTGCTCCCATCCATTTATTCTGTCTTCATCATTACTGGGAACGTAACAATAACCTCATGTTGTCCCTAAGTCAGTTATGAAATATTCTTAATGTTCCATGCATTATGTATAACATAATCAAATGGTTCCTAAACCATCTTCTTTCAGTCAAAAGGTTTGCTGCAGACATTGCAAGAGCTATGCAACACAAATTTAAACAAGTTTGTGACGTTACCAGCAAAGTCAAATTTTTTAAAGTGTTTATTTTATAATCTAATCATATTTAGAAGGTTTTGTGCACTCCGCTATCGTCACACAAAACAAATTCCTGTGACAATCGTCCATTCCCTTATGTTTCCTGAGACGTGGTGTTTGTTGTTATGCCTATAAAGGGGTGTCATAAGGGGAGGGATGGAAACAGAGGGAAGAATGTGTGCTATACATGTTATATCTGTGAGGCTGTGTACTTAGGGAATGTTAGGGAAATTTTGCTATGTATGTTTGCTACATTTTTTGTGAGACACCCAAGTTATTTATATCTGCAGCCTTGAATATGTAAGGACGTGTGAAAGGTTATCCCTCTGGGAAAATAAAAACAGTATACACTCTGGTGGCATTTTTACCAAACTGGTTCAAGTAAACTCAAGCTAAATGTTTACTTTTCATCAGGTCATCAAGTCAACGACAACACAAGCGATTGTCTACTGTCAAATGCTGCAGACTCAACTCGATGCAATCTGCTGGGTTTCCTTAGACAGAAAACTTTTTAAACTGATTTGAATAATTAACTGAGCCTAATGTACTGTTTGATAACTACGATTAATTAAAATATAAGTGTGAATGAAGTGAAATAAGTTTTTTGTAAAGTGCCTCGAGATGAAATTTGTCATGAATTGGTGACATATAAATAAACTGATTTGAATTTGATCAGGTCTTTTGTGCAACACATGCTTCCAACACATTGTTAGAAGTTCTAAGCCTCGTCCCATTCCAGCACCAACTCTTAGCTGGGCTTGAAGAAAACACTACTTTTGTCAGAAGGTGAACCTTCTCATGGACAGCCAATAATCAATCTGAATGTTGTGAGCATGTTAAACTCTGACGTCAGCTTTTCTTTAGAGCCGTCAAAAATAAGATTTAAAAAACACCTTAAATACTTCACATAAGCAATAAAAAGACAGCTCTGCAATAACACGAGGATTTGGAATAAATCCAAATTCCTGTTAAAGTTGTTTGTATTGACTCATAAAGTTGGAGATAAAGTGCATTTCTTTGTATAGAATGGGCCAGCACAGATGGTTTGCTGAAAATAAATCCAAAATAATTGCAAAAGCAGCTGAAATTACATAGTAAAACAAAGTGACTTTGTTACTCACATAAACTTGTTTATTGATCATAAAATCTATACAGAAAGCAGCGCTTAGAGCTGCCTGTTTAAAAGACCTGTGTGAAAATTTTGTTTAGCCTTTTACCAACAATTTACAATCAGTGAGTTTTGTTTTCAAAATCAGGTGTGTGTGTGTGTATATATATATATATATATATATATATATATATACATATATATATATATATATATATGTATATATATATATATATATATATATATACATATATATATATATATATATATATATATACATATATATATATATATATATATATATATAGAGAGAGAGAGAGAGAGAGAGAGCGAGAGCGCGCGCACAGGAAAAATTTGTGAACTACAACTTTTTCAAACGTCAACTTAAAGAGCTTACCGAAATCCTAGGTTGCTGATGAAGATGCTACCTAGCCTGGACAGGCTTTTCTTGGCTGAATCTTCCAAGTTGTTTGAACCTTCATCATTGACCATCATGCACAAGATGAGACCTGCCTCTACATCATCAACAAACTTTGCAAGGCGGCAACTCTCCTCCTTAGCACGGTATGTGTCAAACCTGCAACAATGTGATGAAGATGAAACAGTCTCATAAGATAACAAAAATAATAATAGCAACAACAAGAATAAAAATGAGAAGAATTGTTGCAGAAATACAGTCAGTAATACTTATCTTCCAAATGATCAAATAAAATGAAAGACCATGTGCACATATTAGTGAAGCTAATTCACAGATTAACCAGGTTGTATGAACATATTTACATGTGCAACATCCTTTCACCATATTTTAAGACAGCATAAGTACACAGAGATTGGCATCTGGAAGTAAGAATAAAGCAAGATACAGTGCAGTGTAATCCCAGACACATAACTTCAAAATGTAATGTTATGCATTACATACTGCTCCCTAAATGAGAGAAACAAGGTACAATAAGTACAATGAGATATCTGATATTCATGTGTCCTGGCTGTGGACATCTCTAATCTTGCCTTTAGACAATAAACATTTGATGACAGACGTTGGGATTTGTCCTACTTTCAAATACGTTCTTTACCATTGTTATTCAGATTAGCAGGTGCTCTTTACCAAGCCCAGATTCATAGCAGAGAAAACAATTGTACCTTCTTCCTCAAGTTCAAAGAACACTAATTATATGTTGATCATTATATCCCCTCACAGTTGATTCACATGTTATAACATGATGGAATATATATGCATGCCACACAGAGCAGCTATCAAACTCAAGTACTGGTGGGAAACTGATGTGGCATCACTGGCCTGGCAGAAAGAACAGTGTAAGCCACAAATGGGGCAATCACATCCAAACGGTAAAAACCGACAAAGTTTCCAAAGATAACAAACAAGCAGTATATGTCCTTTTTTTCCTTTTCTTGTGAGGATGTGTTTTCAGTGTGAATAAAATAAATATTCTATTATATTATATGCCCTGTTATATTTGAAATCAGTCACTTGTAATCCATTCATTCTGGTGTGCTTGCAAGAGGATGTAGTCATAGGAAAATGCAATAAATCCACTTTTAAGCTTGTATGTCATGATACAAACCCCTATTCCCCAAAAGTTATGTTCTCACCTGTGTTTGTCAAACAGTAATATATAAATTCATGGGAAGCACTTTACAAACATTCAGTGAACACAAGGTGCACAGGTCTACTGGCAGCAGATCAAGTCCCGGTCTGCAATGAATGGCCATTCTTGACGGGTGGAATAAGGCTTTCCTGTTGATTGTGCCAAAATTGATTTTCAACAAACATGGCATTATTAAATATGGCCAAATAACATCTCTTTGGTATTGTCTTTCCTTCATCTTGTGCAACTTGAAAACCTTAACCAAAAAGATGCTTTCGCACCACCTTTACAGCTATTTTCTACATATTTTAAATTGGTTCATTAAGCAGTTTGGGTTTCTCTACTTCCAAATTCAGATAATGTCCATGACCGGTGCCATGACGTGGGTAGACAGTGGTTTGCTTCTTTTCGAAGTGAGATAAGTGACAAAGATTGAATACATGGAGATGCAGTTTTTAACAGCAGTTGGCTATAGGGGAAGGAAAAATTCTGTCAAGTATGACATGTTATGGCCAAGATGTGGTGATGACTATTCAATCTTCAGGTTTTCTGCCACACATTTGTACAGGGTGAGAAATGACTTTCCATCATTCTGGTTAACTGATGCAGCAGCGGTAGTGTATGTGGTGAGACCATCGTGGTTGTCTTTTGAGAAACCACGTATTTGAACACCAATCTACAGAACACTGTCCTTCTCACAACCCAGTTCCAGCTGAAGCTGTGACTGAATGATTTCAATGAATGTTGGTGCTCAGTATCCACTAGCTCATTGCCCTGTGGTTTGCCCAGCTGGGAGCAAGAGAGGAATGTAATCTGTGACAAGACAGTATCCCTTTACCAGCAGTTTTTTCAGGAATTTCACCCATCTTTCCATGTTTGAGCATTGAAGCAGGTGACAAAACGCATACATTTCAAGCACATCCACAACAGAAGACCCAGGCAGATGAGGCATGCTTGGTGCTTGTCAATCTTAAGAACAAACAAGCCACATTCCTGTTGCTTTAGTTTGGTGTTCGTTCCGAAACACGAACCTCCAGTGCGCATGAAGAAACTCCCATTGTTCCACAAAAGACATGCTAGTTAACAGGCTGCAGTGACTAGCACCAACAAGAACAGCTAAGTCCAGGCCAGCACAAATATAGACATCTAACTAAGAGCACCTGGTTAGTGTGTTTGAGAGGTAATTTTAGGGAGGTAGAAATTGAAGAACAATAACAGCGTGTTTATGGGCACAGCCTAAAAATCTGTCACAATGCATTATTTACCTAAAGGCGTGATTAAAGTGTCTTCAGCCAGTACAAGCAAGGATGTGAGACCCGATACTAAATGTGTTATACAGAGTGAACTGACTGAAAGAAAACAATTAACTTTTAAAACACATCAGCAATAATCAGTCTTTGACAGGGGACAAATACAATGCCTGCAGGTCTCATGGTGATCAATGTGAATTTCAAATCACCCACCCATCACTGAGGTGCACTTTTAAGTTTTAAACAGCTTAGCTAAAATATTACTGTCTTCATACATGTATTTATTTCCACAATAACTTAAACAGTAAAAGTGTCATCTTTATTTGTAAAGTAATGAAATGAAATGACTTCAGACTTATGTAGCGCTTTTCAGAACCCTCAAAGATATTTGTAAAGTAGGTAGTATTAGTTTCAATTGTATCCTGTTTCACGTGTTTTAAACTCTTTGCCATTAGTAACATATCCATCCATTTAATTAATATCTACATTTTTCCATTTTCTACAGCAAGTACTTTTCATGGTGATGAGGAGGACTGTGTCTATCTCCATTACTCAATGAGAAAATTTGTGGTACACTGGAGAGGAAATTAGTTCATAATTTAAGGCACAGACAATAGCAGACAACCATTCACACCCACGTAGAGAAAAATTATAATCCATTATTGACCTGGGGACTGGAGAAGAACACAAACTAAACACCAAAGGTCTCAGCCAAACAGTTGTTGCCCACTAACATAAAATTACAAATATAATAATAAAAGTACAACGTTGACCATTTTCAGCTGTTGTTAAAAATACAACTTTCTCAAAGGTTGAACTTATTGTTAAAGCTTTATTCTCGCCAAAACAAAGTTTTAAATATGTTACTGAAAAACAATGTATGAGGATTCCATATAACATAAAATTATTGATAATAAATGACAGAAGAAATCATATGAATTATTTTTAGCTTAATGCCTTGGCAAATAAAGTTCAGACTGTTAGTGACACATTTGTCCTCATAGCCCTTCATTCCAAGCTTATTGTGAGCTTGTAATGAATGAACTCAAACAATTCTTTACTGATTAAGATTTGAATGTAACTGAATGTAGCCTCACCTGTCACTATGCAGTACATCCCCAGTACTAGGATCAATTACATGGAGAATGATGCCTCGGTTCCCCCAGCTTCTGTGGAAGTGGTAACTTTTTTGGTTGCTCCTTTCAGGATGGAGGGTCTTGTTGAGGAAAGTCCAAGCCAGCTTCTTTTCACCAAAAATCTCTAGTGTTCCACCTGTTCCAACGCCGATGTATTTCTTCCCGAAGTAGCTGTGTTCTTCATCGTTGTCATCCAATCTAATTAGTTTGTAGAATGGTACATAAATTAGTTGCATCCCTATTACGTGTAACATTTAGTTAATGGTAAAAAATCTAGGTATGTAGATCAAGCACAGGAATCACAAGGAGATTCATAATCCAATTACATAAGAAGGATGAGCTAAGGATATGATCCAACTGCCACATCTCAGTGAAATAAATGCAATCCATTCTTGATACTCTGGCTGGGTTCACATGACAGCTTCAAGCTCAGCCATCTTATTTGCGACAGATCTGACATTTTCAATTATGATTGAAGAAAGAGGCAGTTTAAACTTCCCCTTTCTTGTAATGACTTGACTCTGAGGACCCAAAATCAGAACCAGCACAAGAAATGCATTAAAGGAGTTTATTAAAAAATATATACTTTGATGGGAGTTCACAAATGGTAGAGGAGCACTCAGTAATGATTCCATAAAGATGTCACTGGTACTGATCCAGAGTGTGAGGATCTCCCTTGAGGGAGAGACCAGGACGGTGACTTTAGGGAAAGCCAAGTTGCCTGATATCATCTCAGTACGTAAGTGTAAATGCAAGATGGGGAAAGCCTTGCCCGTACAGGTTCAGTAAACACAAAATCCACAATGCTTGACGAATCCAGTCTAGAACAGCAGAGCTCAGTGGGAGGATGGATGAAGGTTATCATCAGGAAGACAGATGTCAGGATTGTCCAAAAAGGCTAATATAATTAATATTATGGGAAAAACGTCTTGTTCCACTGGCAGATTATTTCACTTGTAACTAGAACTAGGAATTATAGACTTAATTATAGACTTAAAACAAGATCCTATATCGTGCTAAAAAGTTACTAGTAAGTTAGTTTTGTCTTATTTCAAGTGTATTCAAGATATTTGCACTAGAAACTATACCAAAAATACTTGGTAAAATTTTGTTTTTGCAATGAATGGAATATACTAGATTGAATGGAGACTGTGGCATGTCCGCGAAACAGACTGACAGATGATATCGAGATGAGTAAGTTTTGAGTTCTGATGCAGGGTGACAGACAGGCATGATCATGACGTTTCTCTCTACTTTACTACTGCTATGTGTCCATGATATCTCCTCTTTAACTCATCAAGGATCACTCTTCAAGATGCTGATTTGCACCTTCCGCTTGTACACAACTGTCTACAAGCAGTTATCATGGTTAAACATAAAAGCAAATTGGCAAAAGAAACAGCAGAATATACTCAAACAGAACAGCATCTGAATCAGAGTAAAAATTATGTAAAAAAAATCGTTAATATTAAAATTGCATGTTATAAAAGCAAACTAATGCAGTTATCAGCCAATTTAACACTACTATTGCATAATTTAGGTATTTAATGTTTTGATTACTAGGCTGTTTAACCCCTTTCTAATGTTTTATCTATTAATGATAAAACTTTAAAAAAAAAAAAAAAAAAAAAAAAAAAAAAAAAAAAAAAAAAAACCTGTCAAAAACTGGTGTTTTGCACTAAAAAGTTATTTTTTTCAGATTCACAAACCAAGTCACTGATGAATATTTCAGTGAACATCACAGTACCCCCAAAACTTATGATCACCAAGATGTTTGGGAAAATATTACTTGTACTGAGGGGACAAAAGTGGAACTTTTGAATGTCTGCATTCCGTCACTTGTGGCTCAAAACTAACACAGCAAATCAGAATTAGAACAACATATCAACAGACAAACATTTATGGTATTGCGATGGGGCTCTGGTCTCCTTTAACCTTAATCTTACTTATATGATATTGGGTTATAGAGGCAACAGGTCTTGGAGGGACCCAGACATCCTTCACCCTACCGACGACATCCTCCTGCAACTACTGGGGGATCCCAAGGCATTCCCCGACCAGAAGGGATATACAATACACAGTAAGCGGTAATAAACACTGTGAGAAAGTGGTACTAGGAAACTGAAGAAGCCCTGCTGTTTTGAGGCTACGGACTGGAATGCTCTGTGTCAGCCACATGGAAAGGACAATGTCATGACTGAGTATGTGACTGACTATAGGTACAGCTCAAAAATTATAGTATTGCATAAAAGTGCCATATTTCTTGCCAGTCACCACAGAAAGTGAAACTCATATTATAAAGAATCATCACATAAAGTGATATATATCAAGCATTTGTTTCTTGTAATTTTGATGATTATTGCTTACAATTTTGATGATTTTTGCTAACAGTTAATAAATACCCAAAATTCTGTTTTTCAGAAAATTATACTACTGCGAAAAAGGTCATTATTGGGAACTCATGGTGTCACACCCTAATCAGATAATTAACTCCAAACACTTGCAAAGGTTTCCTGAGCCTTTAAAACGGTCTCTCACCCTGGGTCAGCAGGCTACACAATGATTGGGAAATCTGCTGACTTTAAATGTCCAGAAGACAGTCATCGACACCCTTCGCAAGGAGGGTAAGCCATAAAAGGTCATTGCTGAAGAAGCTGGTTGTTCACAGAGTTCTGTATCCAAGCATATTAATAGAAAATTGAGTGGATGGACAAAGTGTGGTAGGAAAAGGTGCACCAGCAACAGGGAGATCCACAGCCTTGAGAGGACTGTCAAGCGAAAACTTCACAAGGCGTGGACTGAGGCTGGAGTCGATGCATCAAGAGTCACCACACAGATGAATACTAGACATGGGCTACAAATGTCGCATTCCTTGTATCAAGCCACATCTGTACCAGATACAACGTCAGAGGCATCTTACTTGGCCTGAGGAGAAAAGGAACTGGACTGGTCCAGAGTCCTGTTTTGAGATGAAAGTAAATTCTGCATTTCATTTGGAAATCAAGACCTAAGGGCCTGGAGGAAGAGAGGAGAGGCACAAAATCCACGCTGATTGAAGCCCAGTGTGACATTTCCACAGTAAGTGATCATTTGTGTTTCTTCCACTGTTTTTTGAAGTCCACAGACAATGGAACCATCTACCAGGAAATGTTTAATTTATTAGTTTATTTAACCAGGAAAATGTGCAAAAAAAATAATAGTAAAAGATTATTTACACCAGATTAATCTTAAGCTAGTTTCCAACTGTAGTCCCTGAGCAGTTTAGTCAATGATACACTCTAAAATCACACAACATAGATTCAAAGTCCAAAAATACTCTATATACAATCACTTTACAAAGTCATAAAAAATTACCACAACAAAAAGAGTACTAAATGCCAAACTTCTGTTCTTTAATCACTTTCTTTCATCATTTTCAATGTTAACACTGCTGGTTTTCAAATAACTGCTTTGTAACATTATGAGAAAAGTCCTTCAGATCAGTGGAAAGTTTAATTCAATTCAATTTAGTTATATAGCGCCAATTCACAACAAATGTCACCTCGAGGCACTGTACCAAAAAAAAAAATAATTTCAATTCAATCACATACATTCCAGTTGATCCGAGTTATCAAACAGTACAATAAGCTTAGTTAATTATTCAAAGTAGTTTCTATCTAAGGAAACCCAGCAGATTGTATTGAGTCATTGCCTTTAAGACTTTCTGGGAGTTAGTTTCATTCTGTAATGCATTTGAACAAGAAGGCTTTCTGTGCAAATGCTAAGCTTACCTTTGGGTTTTCTACAGTCATTACAGTTCATGAATCTGGAGCTCCTGGTTGTCAGCTCTGAGCAGAGCTGGACAAAGTGGTGGAGGAATGGTATTATTCACAATTTTAAAAATAAGGAGTGGTGGAGGAGTGGTATTATTCACAATTTTAAAAATAAGGAGTGGTGGAGGAGTGGTATTATTCACAATTTTAAAAATAAGCTACACATTAGAATACACAATTAAATTGTTAAAGTCTAACATTTTATATTTTCCTGAAATGTGTCAGAAATGTATCTCTGCGGCTTTTTATCTAGCACTTTTATGGCTTGGTTACAAAGGGATTTTAGAGGTTTTATTGTTTTCTCTTTTGCTTTAGACCAACATGATAATTGTTGATCATGATCATCAGTGTATTGTAGAGCACTTCATGCTTCCCTCTGCTGACAAGCTCTATGAAGATGCTGATTTTAATTTCCAGCAGGACTTGGCAACTGCCCACGCTACCAATCAAAAGTTGCTGTTCCTGTTCTTGATTGGCCAGCAAACTACACTGACATGAAACCCATAGAAAATCTATGGGCTGTTGTCAAGAGGAAGATGACAGACATCAGATCCAACAAGGGAGATGATCTGAAGGTAGCTATCAAAGCAATCAGGGCTTCCATTACACCTACGCAGTGCCACAGGCTGATCGCCTCTATGCTACAGAGCATTGATGCAGTGATTCATGCATGAGGAAGCCCAACCAAGTACTGAGAAAATATATAGAAATGCTTGAAATGTACATTCTTTTAAGAAGCCTGACATTTGTGTTTAAAACATCCATTTTTGACTGGTCTAATGTGATATTCTAATTTTCTGAGACACTGAATTTTTATTGTTCTTTAGCTATAGGTCATAATCATTAAAAATGCAAATAATAAAAGTCTGAAATATTTTTACTCTATGTGTAATAAATTCTTTAAAAGACTTTTTGAGATGACTGGCAAGAAAAACTGCATTTTTACCCAAAATTCTAGTTTTTTGAGTTGTGCCTGTATATAAACATCTGTGTGGACATCATTATCCCCACCAGAACAGTGAAATGCTTCCCCAATAACATACCCTGGATCACCAGTGATCTGAAGTAACTACTAGACAAGAAAAAAAAAAAAAAAAAAAAACAGCCTTCAGGGAGGAAACAGGGAATTATTGGAACATACGGAAAAAATTTAATATCACAATTAGAGACAGAGAGGAGGCATAGAGGAAGAAGGTGGAGGGCAAGCTCCAGCAGAACAATATCAGATATGTGGTCAGGAATGAAGAATATCCCAGGGTTTCAACCAAAAGGAGGATCAGATAGATGGAAGTCTTGAACTGAACTGAAGACATTCTTCAACAGGTTCAATTCAGGAACAAGCTCACCATACTTCTCTCCTGGCCCCAGCCAGACAGACATCCCACCCTCCTTTGTCCCACAGCTTTCATATCAAACCTCAAATGTTTCATTTCCCACCTCAGTCATGCACTCTTCTGCTGCTGCTGGTGCTGAGATGCTGCTGCTCCCTTTACCTTCCCCTCCTATTTTTCTGTATCTAGAAGTCAGGTGAAGAAGATTCCAGTGTTGTGGAAGACATCCTGCCTTGTTCTGGTACAAAAGAAAACTCATACATCAGTCATCAACAACTCGAGACCTGTTGCCCTGACATCTCAAATCATAATGGTCCTGGAGAGACTCCTGTTGGCCCACCTGAGTAAGTGAACAAGCACATATCAGAACCCCCTGCAGTTTGATTATTGCTATGGAACTGAAGTTGAAGATGCCATTATACACATTCTTTAACAAACCCACTGCCATACGGACAAAAAAAGGCAGCACTGAGCGTATCATATTCTTTGATATCTCCAGTGCATTTAACACAATTCAATCAGATTTGCTTTGTCAGACCACAGTTTGTAAAACTGAAGGACTGTGTGTCTAAGCAGGTGGTAAGCAGCACAGAAGCACCACGGTGGACTATATTCCCATTATTCCTTTTCACTCTGTAGACTTCGGACTTCCAGTACAAATCAAACTTTTGTCATCAACAGAAATACTCTGCATTTGTCAGGTGTATCAGAGATGGACAAGAGGTTGAGTACAGAGAGCTGGTAAACTGCTTTGTGAAATGGTGTGGACACAATCAACTCATCTTGAATGTGAACAAAACAAAGAAGATGATTGTTGATTTAAGGAGAAATAAGGTCAGGTCAAACCCTATTTCAATCATGGGAGAAGAAGTGGAGGTGGTTGAGGAAGATACCTCACCTGGACAACAGACTGGACTGAAGACTCAACAGTGAAGCTGTCTACTAGTAGCAGCACAGCAGACTGTATGTCTTGAGGAAGTTTAGATCCTTTAGTGTTTGCAGCAAGAGGCTGCATATATTTAATAAGTCTGTTGTTTGAGAGTGTCATCTCTTCTGCCGTCATCTGTTGGGGTAGCAGCTTTAATGCTTTAATGACTTAAAAAGGCTCAATAACCTTATAAAGAAGGCTGGTTCTGTTCTGTGGACTACTGTGGAACGTCGAGAGATGATGGTGCAAATAAGGATTTACATAAAAATCAAGAAAACTATGGACAACCCTGAGCATCCTCTTCATGAGACTGTCATAGAAAAACAGAGTGTCTTCAGGCGGAGGCTTCTTTGGAAAAGCTGTGAAACAGACCGCTACAGGAGATCCCTCCTGCCCACAGCCATCAGAATCTACATCAACTCTTTGAAGAACCTTGAATTAATATGAGATACAAAAACATATAATCTGCCTATAGGTAGAATATTTTTGAAAAGTTAATTTATCTCAAACTTAATTCAAAAAAATTTAAGACATATCGATTAATTCCACATAGATGTTTTTAAAATTTTAGTTCTGTTGTGATGATTTCCCGCTTACAGCTAATGAAAATATCACATTTAAAATTAGTAAATTACAGACCAATAAAAGAATTTCATACAGAAATGTGGGCTTCATGAAAAGTAAGTTTAATACTTCCATAAAGGTTGTAATTTTCAAAAGGTATTTTTAATCTGTCCAACGAGCCTCTTCTGAACACATTCTAATTTATTGAATATGACTGTAATTATGTACATTGGTGGTGTCTCAAGTATGATCATATTGCATTTGTAATCATATATATGATCATATATTATCACACTGCAGAGATAAAAGATGACCAAGTTTTTGTATGATACTCAAGCTGTTTATAAATGATGTACCCTTTTCGGCCAAAATTGATAGTCCTCCAAACACCAACATTGTTTGGTAAAACAGCTATAATGTCATGATTGGTGGTTGTGATGGTCCCAAATGCAGTAGGAAGAGGTGTCGAGTACATTAATGAATATTTAATGAAAAAATTAATAAGAAAAACTTACAAAAAACACAAGGAACACAGGAAGCTAGCGCAGAACAAAAACACAGGTGCAAAAGACGGCGAGGTATAATGGGGAAGTAATGGGAGGAACCAGCAAGGAGTGAGAGGAGAAAAAGCTTAACAAACTTTCAAAAAAACCCAAAGAGAACACAGGGAGCCAGAGCAAAACAAAACAGGAAGACAGCGGGGTATAATGGGGAGATCCAGCGAGGAGTGAAAAGAGGTAGTTCAAAAAGGCCACAGGAAGGCGGCCGGCGACGAAGGTGCCAAGAGTCTGGCGGCCGGCGATGAAGGTGCCAAGAGTCTGGCATGCCAAGAGTCTGGCGGCCGGCGACGAAGGTGCCAAGGGTCTGGCGGCCGGCGACGAAGGTGCCAAGGGTCTGGCGGCCTGCGACGAAGGAGCCAAGGGTCTGGCGGCCTGCGACGAAGGAGCCAAGGGTCTGGCGGCCTGCGACGAAGGACCCTGAAGTCTGGAGACGAAGGAGTCTGAAGTCTGGAGCCCAGGCGACAAAGGTGCAGGAACCTTGGAGGGTGCCAGCAATGAAAGACCAGGACCCTTGGAGGGCGCTGGCTGGAGGGACCCATGAAAAGACTTGGGAGAAAGGAGGTTGAGCTGGATGTTTGGGGACATCAGCAAGATGACCCAGGAGATTGACAGCATGGGTACTTAATCTGTGATGTTCGGTGACGCTGATGGTCAGGAAGATGTCGACAGAGCAACTGAGTCTCTGGAGGTCGATGTCAGAGGTACCTGAAGCCTGGAGGCCAATGTCGGAGGAGCTTGAAGGCCACAGGTCTGTGGCGACAGTGGAGCTTGAAGCCCACAGGTCTACAGCAACAGTGGAACCTGGAGCCCACAGGTCTGCGGTGCAGCTGAGGAGGTCAGCAGCTGAAGGACCATAGTGATGGCTGACTAAGAGGCATTAAAGTCACCATGAAGAGCCCTGAAGATGACGGCTCGGGAGCTGGGGAAGACGATTGTTAGTGGAATTTTAGAAAATAGCTTCTGCTTCTTTCTTTGTAAAACCCAGAAAGGTATTTACTTTGCCTCTTGAAGCTGTAGCCACATTCATGTGAAGCTTACTGTATTTTCACCCTACTGGAACTTAGAGAGGGTAAGATAAGAATGGAGTGCTCCTCTGTTATCAAAGTTTTGAAGGTCTTTGTCAACATCCTAATGCTGAGCCAGAACACTGATGCTCAGATTCCCTTTGAGAAACTTTGTGATAAGTTTAAGTATAAGTAGGTAGTGACTCTCTATCTAGTTATAACAGACCACACAAACACTGAGCATGTCTGCTTGCTGTTCTCATTCTTGCAAGAATTAATAAAGTGTTGTTTGAGTGAAAATCACCGATCTCTGTTTGGTAACAAAGAGTCACAGTTCATTAGGGGGAACTCCTTTTTCTTCATTTTAAAAAGTGTTCCATTATCAATGACCCATGAGGGAGCCAGAGCCCTGGTAGCCCATAAACAAAGCACACTGTTGTATTCAGTTCAAAATTAGAAGAGAAACCTTGTAATTGGCATGACCACCAGCTCAAAACAATCATTGAAACCATCTTGGTTGAAGAAGGAACTATTACTGGGGTCCTATATGTAAAAAAAACGAACATGCAAATGTAACAGGTAAGGTATTTCACAGCATTTATGCTAAGTCTAGTGTTGTATGCTTTTATTAACACCTGCTGTATACTGTCGTTATCATGGCGGGAATCAATGTTTTCGAAACAGACTTAACCAAGTGTACCTTCCAAACAAGGAGATGGTGAGGTTGCCCTTATAGGGACAGTCTGCACTTCCAATGTGCAACTCCCCTTTGTCTCCAATCAGAATGTGTTTGGTCCGAAGCAGTATGGCCTGGCTGGTGTCCGCAATCACCAGCTTTCCTACAAGGAAGAGGGAGTAAAGAGGAGTGATTAAGCCTTCTACTATAGCTGCCTTATCCAGCAGTTCACATGACAACAACACCTCTTCTACTTGATAAGTAACCTAATGACTCCTGCTCAATGGTGAGATATAATAGAAATATCTGAAGTACTAAGAAATTTAAACCCTTTTATGTTGTGCTTCTTTAAGAATGTCAAATCTGTACATTATCCTGCTATGGCTGCTAATCACTAGTAGGATTAAATACACAGAAATTTTTGAAAAATAATGTACTGGCACAAATCTTTAAACCCTTCACATGGCACTGTGACTTTACTTGCCAGAGAAGATTCTGCTCTCTAAGCTTTTGTAGTTTTTAAAGTAAATACTGTGAATACGTTCTATCATACATCAGTGACTGAATAAAGTGAGAAAGGCTTCTCCAATAATAAAACAATGATTTCAATCAGAGCAATCTGATAAACTTCCTGCAGTTTCATTACAGAATAAAACTTAAAACCTTGAACAGACCTAAATAAAACTGAAGAGAATCCAACTTTCAATTATGAGGAATGATGTTGCTGATATATATAAACAATAATGTATTCACTACATTCTAATGATATTCCTCATCTCCACTTCAGTGTTAATATATGGTGCCTTTCGCATTTATTTACATCACTGGTAAAGATGTGGTAAAGACTCGCAATAACTCTTTTGCAGTACTGTAATCTCAAATCCTATCCAACCATTCATTTAAAAATACCAAACTTAGTCTGTAAAAGAGTCCCACTTTAAGAAAAAATATTTTAATTTAGGCTTTCATTTTATAAAATCACCAACAACATGCTTTTTGGTACTTGAATTTGTTTAGCATAAGTGTTACTAAGGGCAACAGTGGCTTAGTGGCTTGCAATATGAAAGCTGTGGGCCCAACTACAGGTTCCTTCGTCCACATGTCGATCTGCCTCTTATCAAGACACTTAACCCCAAGTTGCCTATTGACTGGTGTATAAATATCCAGGAGTGACTGGGTGAATTGTGGCTTGAGTGTAATGTGATTTCAGGAGTCAATATAACCAGAAAAGTGCTTTATAGATTCAGTGCGTTAAACATTTATCTAACCCAATTTGTAATCAAATTTCTACTTTTTTAAAGTTGGTCTGAGTGTCTACTTACTTTTAATTAGTAATTTATGTGCTAAATACAAAATGACACAGAAGCCAATTGAAAATGCCTTTCAAATAAGGCAATTTTGTACTGATTCTCATAAGTCAGGAAATATATACAGGCAAGTATACAGGTATCCAAACTTGTTACATCTAATGTCAGAGTTATAATTAAAATGTTTAAAGCATTTGGAACTATAACACTGGAGAAGGACCCAACTTTATGCTGCCACCAGAAACAAAGAACAATCATAAGCTCATTTGCTCTTTTAGATCACAGATCATGAACCATTCTTAACAGATCACTTTGTCATTAACATCATATAAGTCAATTCAGTGAGAGAAAGCAATCTGGCTATCATATAACAGCAAAGTTTTGTGCCATCATTAGCATATTATCTGCATTTCACTCTGCTGATCAGAGTAGTTCTCACATCAAAAAGACAGTATGATCGACAAGATCCATTGGTAGCAATGTTAGCAGTTATACCAGTGGGCTTTGATAGGAGGGATGAGAAATACCTCTTAAATATTCCTACATACATACATAGTGCAAAACT
This sequence comes from Anableps anableps, assembly GCA_014839685.1. NCBI lineage: Eukaryota > Metazoa > Chordata > Actinopteri > Cyprinodontiformes > Anablepidae > Anableps > Anableps anableps. The sequence goes on along the minus strand of CM026067.1, from coordinate 342,298 downwards.
ATCAGATGGCTGAAACCAGATCCCCCAACATAAACCTATGGAATCAAAAAGTATGGGACCTTTATCAGAAGAAGCAAGTTACATTTACACTTAGACTCCAAAATTCAATTTTTTATCAAAAGATGGGCCCCTATCATAGCCCTACTAATACAATACGCTACATATCTGAGGGTGCTGGGTCCCCTTTGATTCATTATTGATACTCAGTGCCACATACACGTTTTACATACGCACGCCACATACCATCTTCTCCTGGAGTAAATACTGTGACCACTTCTCTGTATGTATCACTACGTCTTGGAGTGGATTTCCTTCATGTATATTTAATTTTAAATTGTTTAATTACTTTTATTGTTATTATTGATGGGTTTGTTCATTTTGGAGTAGATGGCTTAACGTCTGTGTTTTGTTCCCGGCAACTTTAATATAAGGTGTATAAAGATTATATATAGCTGAACTGAGAAAAAAGAAAATTAATAATAATGTGAAGTGTATATTTTGTTATTAAAGACTAAATAAAAAATAAGTTTAAAAAAACAGACACTATATGTTCACCAAATGCCTCTAATGTTTGCTACTGCAGCACTGATTTTGCTTTTAGCTATTTACAACATCCCACTTGTTTTCAGACCCCATCTCATCCTTACATTGAAAGGGTATTATGGCTGTGTGACATCTTCCCAAGGTGGATTCGAGGCGAAATTGGGTGGCAACAGTGCTTCCTTCACAAAGGAAACACTTCAGAGGAAAACTGAACAATGTCATGAGAAAAGGAAGAGGGTAAGGATAAGGAAGAGTAAGCTTTTCATCAGCTAAAAACATGATCTTTTGCTTTTGTTTGTGTAAAATAAGTTTTACTGTCTGTTGTGAGGGAACAATTTGTACTATTGTTTTGTACAATTTTGCTTTATTAAATGCAAATCAAAAATATTTATGTATAAAATAGTGTTTCTCTTTAAAAGTAGAAATGCTAAAAACTGTTTTAAAAAACATTTGATTTCATGTAGGTTAAAAATTTTAAGTATTTTGTTTAAATTGTGAACATGTCAAATTCAGGCTAAAGTGAAAGGATGAATTATTAATTTGAAATCAAATAGATCTAAAATGTAATACTTTATTTGTTTTATTTGTGTATGTAGGTTTTTCACCTCTTTCAACAAAGCCAAAGGTGCACCTCCCCAAGCTGCTGTCTTGGAAGATTGTTTTCAAGCATGAAGTTTGAAATAGGACAACAAAGTTCAGCAGTGACATAGCAGGCAACATCATCTGCAGTGACCCAAGGCACAGTGAGAAGCTATATTTCTGCAGAAGGTTTAAGACCAACCTGAAGCCATCAGAGATGAGGGACGCAGATGTGTCCACAATTGTGACTACTGCATGAAAACTGATTAACTGTGCAAAGACAAACAACTTTCCTCTCTGTATAGTTGTCAGACCACAGTCCCAAAACCACCCAAATCTGGTCCAGTGAAAGCTGAAGGCAAAAGAAACACCAAAACCCAAGACAAGTTCCTCTCCAAGCTTCCACCTGAACTGGCACAGCAGTGCTGAGATCCTTTCTGCTACGTCATGCCAAGGTCATACAACTCCACTGCAGCTGAGAGAGGCCTTGTAGTGGAAAATGACTTAAATGATTACTGAGTTATCCTGAAATCCTTGATGTCACAGTCAACAATAAACAAATAACCAGGAACCTTGTTTACTTTCCTGGCATCAGACAAACTACATCACACATAAAACTGCAAGTTGAACCTTCGAAGTTAAGATGTTACATTGGTTCGTGGCGCTGAAGAGATGTAGGTGTTTGGTGTCAACACTCCAAAAGGGACTCTCAAGTCACATCAATTGATCTGCTATGGACTTGATAAGATTGCTGAAGTTCACAGACCTTTTCTTGCCGTGAACTTACAGAAGATTTTTCCAGATGTTCCCTCGAAAGACCTTGCAAGTCCTAGAGAGATACAGCTCCTGATCAGTCATAAAGAAAGTCAGATGGTACCCCAGAAAGTTTGTTTTGTCTGCAACCTCGTCGATTTGGGATGGGCCACTCAGGAAGAGTGGCCCATCCCAAAGGGACTTGCCAGTCTCCCCACCATCCCAATACCCAGTCCAACACAGCCACTAGCACCAGACCCTTTCTGAAGTAGTGGGACAGGGAAAACATTGGAGGTGCCTGTGTGCCAAGATGTGGAGGTTCTTTCCCTCCTGAATAGGAGAGAAAGAACTATCATTAGCTGAATAAAGAGAAATAGAGATGGTGAGAAATGGCTTGACATGACCATCATAGCCCTGAATCGCATTGGCACAGCAATTATTTATGGATTGAAGACTCAGCATCACTACCCAACAACAGGAGAGCGATTGAGACCTCATTCCATAGAATGAAGAGGCAGCTGGTGAAGGATCGTGAGTGGAGGACGCCATATCCTTCACAACTCCATCAGATGGTTGATTACAAAATCTCAATGAAGCTGTCCAAGGAAGTTCCTTAAAACTTTACTGGGCCAGTGTGGGATATAAGACACCTGATTGCACCAAATCGACATTGGCCCAGTGAGGCCAATGTGGAACAGCAGCCAGAAATACAGAGGCCTGTGGTTCCAAGCTGGTGTCTTCCCGTCCCTTGATGACATCCACAATATGTATGACTTTGCCTGGTTGGAGGAGAAAGGGGTGTATCTGCATAGGTTCCTGTGGCGTGACATTGAGGATGCTGAAATAGAAGATTTTGTCATACCAAGAGTCAACATCAGAGACAAACCTGTTGGATGCATAGCCCAAGTTGCCATCTGGGAGTCAGCCAACCTGAACCCCATTCAGGCACTTCAAAGAAGAGAAACATGTGCTGGAGGAAGATGTCCATGTTGATTCCTGACTTCTCACAACAAGCTAAACCACCTGAAACTCATGTCTAACATTAAGCAAATCCTTAAAGCTGGAGTATTCTTCATGGAGATCTGGGTCTACTTCAATCAAAGTAGTAAGAAAACTAAAGAAATTGATAAACAGACTGAAAACGGAGCTGCTGACCAAGAGACAGAGAGGCAAAAAAAAAATGAATGATGTACTTCAAAACTTACATTTGACTCAAGATGTTAAACAGCTGACACATAATCAAGGACACACTCTGGATCTGATCATCAGTAAGGGTGTAACTATCTCCAAGGTCTTTGTAATTGATGCCGCTCTGTCTGATCACTTTTTTTGTTGTTCTTGAAAGTACAATCTCTGTTGATTCGCTTAGTAAAACAGATGTTATTACAAAACATTCTTTTACGGACAACACAGCTGAAACCTTTAATCAAATCTATTCCTCGACCTCAATTCTACCATGTAACCCAGTAAATGAGGCAGTGGATCCATTCTAAGATTTCAGACATCATCGATTCCATTGCTCCTGTTAAAGTGAAGGTCGTGTCTGGTAGGAAGAAATCTCCGTGGATAAATGCTCCACTTGTAGGAAATGAAAGAAGCCTTTATCAAAGGGCTGAACGTAAATGGCGTAAAACTCAACTTCACGTTCACTATGAAATCTACAAAGAAAGGCTACGAAGATATCACTCATCACTAAAACATGCAAGGGAAGCATTCTTTGCAGAAATCAAACAAAAGCATCAACAATGCTTGCGCCTTATTTGCCACAGTTGACAGACTGACAAACTCACCTGTGACTGTAACACTTGAATTCCACTCTACCAGGGCCTGCAATGAATTTGCCAACTTTTTTACAGAGAAAATTCAAAAAATTTGAGGGTTAATCTGCACATCCACACATAATCCAGTGCCACTGCTTTGCCAAAACATAACAAATGCAGAGAAAATGGCTGAATTTCACCAACTCTACCATGAAAACTTAGAAGAAATTCTGGAACTATTAAGCCACTCCTCCTGCTATCTTGATATCCTGCCTACAACTTTCGTGATAAAAAGTTCTGCCTGTCATTGCTTCTGATCTGATTCAAATAGTAAACTCATGCCTCTCATCGGATGTTTCCCACAGGCTTTAAAAAGAGCAGTTATCAAACCACTGATTAAAAAAAAACCTAATCTGGACAAATCATTATTGCGGAATTACAGGCCAATCTCTAACCTTCCATTCATCAGCAAAATTATTGAAGACCCTGTGTTTCAACAGTTAAACAGCTTCTTAACAATGACCAACCGCTTTGACATCTTTCAGTCCAGTTTCTGTGCTCACCACAGCACTGAGACTGCATCAGCAAAGTGTTCAATGACATCTGCATAAATACAGACTATGGAAGAACCACAGTATCAGTTCTGTTGGATCTCAGCGCAGCATTTGACACTGCTGACTATGATATATTATTAAAGTTATTGGAGAGCTGGGTCGGACTCTCTGGTACAGTACTCAATTGGTTTGAATCCTACCTAAAGAACAAGGATTACTTTGTGTCAATAGACAACTTCTCATCGGAGTGGACAAAAGTCACAGGTTTAGTACCCCAAGGTTCAATCCTGGGACCCCTCCCATTTAATATCTACATGCTCCCACTAGCTCAGATTATAACAAGTAATAAGATTAGCTACCACAACTGCGCAGATGATACACAGCTCTACATTACAATGTCACCAGGTGACGCCAAACCCATCCAAGCACTGAACAGATGCTTAGAACAGATTAATGCGTGGATGTGCAAAAATTTTCTCAAGCTGAACAGAAATAAAACTGAAGTTATTACCTTTGGACTTAAAGAGGAACGATCGAGAGTCAACACGCAGCTTCAGTTATTACAGCTAGGAACTAGTGATCATGCCTGAAATCTGGGTGTAGTGATGGACTCAGAACTGAACCTTCAGAGACACATAAATACGGTTACAAAGTCAGCCTTCTATCACCTGAAAAACATTTCCAGGATTGAAGGACTAATGTCTCAACAAGATCTAGAGAAACTCATCCATGTGTTTATCTTTAGTCACATAAATTACTGCAACAGTGTCTTCAGAGGTTTGCCTAAAAAGTCGATCAGACAGCTGCAGCTGATCCACAATGATGCTGCTCGTGTTCTCATTAAGACCAGGAAAATAGAGCATATCGCCCCAGTTCTAAAGTCCTTCCACTGGCTCCCTGTAGTTCATAGAATAGACATTAAAATACTTCTGTTACTTTATAAATCACTGAATGGCTTAGCACCAAATTAGATTAAAGGTCTGTTGTCATTGTATCAACCTGCAAAAAAACTGCAAAACAGCCAACACACAGTTCCATTAAATCAAGGCTAATAACCCACCTGTTTAGAGCTACCTTTGATTAGTAGTAAGTGGAACACTGATCAATATTTTCTAATTATATTTGCTTGATGATATTTGCTTGATAATCTTTATGATATTGATGGTTTTGATTTTGATATTTGCTTCATGTTATTTATGATTTAGATGCATTGATATTTACTCAATGATTTTGATGTATAATGATTTAGATATTTTTGCTATATACTTGCTCAATTTTGATGCACACTTGATCAATGTTTTTATGACGTAAAGCACTTGCTGTTGAAATGTGCTATACAAATACACTTGATTTGTCTTAATCTGCTTTGAGTTGTGGCTATGTGCACATAAATGCAAGCGTGCTGCTCCGCAGTGTGCCACATTAAGTGAAAGCAATCTGATTTAGTCAGCAGCACGCACCATGAACTCAAGCAATATAAGAAATGTACCAGTCATTTAGCTGGTGTGCAACAGAGCTGAAGACGGCAGAAGCAGTCACTTCTGAGGAACTTCCGTGGGAAACTGATCAATCTCATGGGGAAAAAAGACAAATTATTAATTTAAAACTATGTGGTTCTAAAATCTAATATTTTATTTATTTGTGTGTTTCACCCCTTTAATTTGTGTTTGCAGGTTTAAAAAATAGGAGTGAGTGAAATTCTGAGTCCTCCTGAGTGTGGCAAGCTATGATGCTTTAAAGACAGTTGTCAGATGCTCTAACCTATCACTAAAGTAAATGTCCCAATAATGCAAAAAACTACAGGGACCTTACCAGGGACTAAGTGCTCATATGGGACTAAAATTGATCTTATCAGGTGTCTGTGTGTGTGGCAATAAGATATGAGTTCATTTTAAACAATTTTACACAGGGTTGACAGTAAGTGGGGAGGGCAAATTATCAATTCAGGTGAAAAATCTTTTCAACAATCGATGTCTGCCCTTTTTAAGATATGATTCTACCTGACTAGCAAGCTTTCAGAGAAGCTTTGTGACAACGACAATGTCTTCAGTTCCTAAATACAAATCTGGAGAAAATATTTTCACTCAGAAAGCTCAATAAATAATAATAATAATAACAACAATTAAATAAATTTTAAAATAAAAAAATAAATCAATAATGTTAAAAACAACATTTTTGATTTATTTGTTCAAATAAACAATTGTTTTGTCTATTTATTGTCACCATTAATGACAATTGTTACTTTCATTAATAAAAAAAAAAAAAAAAAGTACTTTATGTATATTTTACAAAAGGGAGAATGTTCTGTTTCTTGGGTTATGAGTCTAGCTATTTGGAGAGCTTTTTTCAGAGCAATAGTTGAGTGTGCATGCTCTTTCCTTTTTTGTTTTTAGTTTTGTCTTCATCATTATCAACACAGTCAGACAATTTACCCATCTAACATGTGCTTCAACCTTAAGGCTCAGTAACATTATAGTTATGCTGTATGTACTTTAATTTCCACCTCAGTAATATGAAAAAAAAAAAAAAAGAAAAACTGAGTCAACAGTCTAGAATGGCTTTTTGCTTTGGTATTACATCAAGGTGCAAAACATTCTTTGTCTGTGAAGAGTTAAAAGCTTTTGGAATATATTTCTCCCATCACTGGTCAACTTTATTTGTTTAGGATATGACTGTTTTGTTTCACTTTACCCATATGCTACTCTGAACAACAAAAACAAGACGTACGTATTGTAAAATCCTTTGGAAAACATATAAAACTCTTTTTGGAACTTGTGTGTAAAAACTGATTATCTGTCTTCATTTCTTATCTAATCTTAGGTTATAAATTTTAAAGTTTATAATGTATTATTTAACATTAAAAGACAAAAACAGGTCAAAATTATTTCACTATAAAGAATGGATGGAAAGCAAGGATGGATTTATCTAGCATACCTCCAAGAATCTCAATTGAGTGCACCGTAGCTGAAGTTGTAAGAAGGATTTTCTGTCCATAACCAATTGTAACACGGTGATCTTCATTATGCCCTGGCATCCATAGTTGAAGTCCCAACTCTTTGTCTGGACAAACTAGAGGAAAGAGAACAGTGCAACAATTTGTCTTCTAGAAATGTATAAAACTTACTATCGACTAAATGGGATTTGTGAAACAATTCTTCACAATGGATCGTTGTTAAATGATGGATCCCTGTTAAAATCCCAGGTCCTTATGATGTTATAAAATGGCAGTACAAAATATTTTTAAAACTTTTCAACCTGCAAAATTGTATAAAGTCATAATGTTTAATACATTAAACCATGTATTCCTGTGATGTCAGATTAAAAGTAAACTTTTGAAGCCTTTAAGTAGCAAACATACTTTTAGTAAGCCCATATTTCTGTGTAAAAAATGTTTTTTTTTTTATTGATCTGATGCAACATTCTAATCTTAAATGTCATGTTTTCACTAGCTGCAAGCAGAAAATCATAATTAACAGAAATAAAGGCTTGAAAAAAATACCAGTCTGTGTGGAATGAATGTTTTTTACCTCATAAAATGTGTTACTTTTCAAAATTATATTATATATTTAAGTTATTGACTGGATCTAAACAAAAAAAGAAACACACAACTACAATCATTTTAAAGCACATTTTGTTCCAGTTCATCATTCAGTCTTCCACAATTCACACCTGCCATGAGTTACAGCAAATAAGAGAAACCTGAAATAAAGTTCAGCTCTCTTAAAGTTGCAGTATGTAACCTTTCCAAAAATATGTTTTTTTTGCATATTTGTTAAAACTGTCACCATATCATGACAGTGTGGTATGAGATAGAATCTGTGGAAAGATCAAGCTCCTCCACCTCCTCCCTGAGCCACTATTGTCATCTAAAGAAATGCACTGCTCCCGACCTAAAACAACCAATCATAGAGAGAAGGAAGGTCTTAGCATTCATGGAGCAAGGGGGAGTGTGTGATCAGCACGTATATGAGGGTGACTGACAGCACTAAAACCCTCCTCTTGGCTCAGATTGGTTGTTTCTGATTGAGTGGTGTATTTCTGCAGTTAGCACTGGGAGGACTGGGAGAAGGCAGAGGAGCTTGATTTTTTTCACAGATTATTTGTCACAACATAATAATTTTAACAAATAAGTAAAAAAAAAAAAAAAAAAAAAAATTTTCAAAAAAAGTTACATACTGCAGCTTTAATGGGATTGTCCTGAAACTACTGAAAAGTATTCACCTTTCAGGCAGGTGTTGTCCTCCTGGTCTCTACTTAAACCCAGACAGAATGGCATGATTTGTCACTCCAAAAAAAACAATGGTGTGAAAAAGTGTTTGCCCCCTTCCTGATTTCCTCATTTTTTTGCACTTTGATGTTTCAGAACATCAAAGCAATTTAAATATTAATCAAAGACAACACAATTAAAAACAAAATGTAGTTTTCAAATGAAGCCATTTATTATTAAGTGAGAAAAAATCCAAACCTACATGGCCCTGTGTGAAAAAGTGATTGCCTCCTAAACCTATTAACTGGTTGGGCCACCCTTAGCAGCAACAACTGCAACCAAGTGCTTGCAACTTACAAAACACTTGGAGTCTTTACAGCTGTGGAGGAATTTTGGCCCACTCATCTTTGTAGAACTGCTGTAATTCAGCCGAACTGGAAGGATTTCCAGAATGAACAACCTTTTTAAGGTCATGCAATAGCATTTCAGTAGGATTCAGGTCAGGACTTGGACTAGGCCACTCCAAAGTCTTCATTTTGTTGTTCTTCATCCATTCAGAGGTGGACATGCTGGTGTGTTTGGATCATTGTCCTGCAGCAGAACCTGAGTTTGTTTCAGCTTGAGGTGACGAACAGATGGATGGACATTCTCCTTCAGGATTTTTTGGAAGACAGCATAATTCATGGTTCCATTTATCATAGCAAGTCTTCCAGGTCCTGAAGCAGCAAAACAGGCCCTGACCATCACACTACCACTATATTTTACTGATGGTATGATGTTCTTTTTCTGAAATGTGGTGTTACTTTTACACTAGATGTAATGGGACACAAACCTTCCAAAGAGTTCAACTTTTGTCTGATTGGGCCACAGAATGTTTTCCTACAAGTCTTAGGGGATCACCAAGGTGTGTTCTGGAAGAACTGAGACAAGCAGTGGTTTTCATTCTGGAACTGTGGCATGCAGGCCATTTTTGCCTAGTCTCTTCCTTATGGTGGAGACATGACCTCTGACCTTAATTGACGCAAGTAAGGCCTGCAGTTCTTTGGGTGTTGTCTGTAGGAATATTCTGTAGAGTATGTCGATAGCACAAACAGGCAGCAGTCAGATTCTCCAAGACCAAAAACCCAGGGGGAAACACAGCAAATCAACGATGATTGAATTATCATTTTAAGGAGAGAGGTTCAATTCCTGCCAAAGCTTTAAAAAGCCTGTAAGTCACACAAGTATAAAGGCAAGATTGGATTTCCAACAGTGGAGAGTTGGAAATCTCCACTGTTGGAAGATTTCCAACATGTGTTGGAATGACAACATGTGTTTCTACATGCAGAGTGGGAGCGGAGACTTTTTAAATCATTTTATAAAGTGTAATTTGTTTGTTACCTTGGTTGTTCTTACCTGCCCTGATACTGGGAATCTGGAGAGCAGCAAGAAGTGTAAACCATGTCTTAATATCTCTTCTGCCTCCATCTTCTGCCATTGTGTCTCTGATTTAGAGTACCAATGGAGCCTACACCATTAAAAAGCAGAAAAGTAAGTAAGACAAAGAGTTCTGAAGAATTACTTTGTATGCAAACACAAGGACGTTGAATGGACTTGAAAAAAAAAACTCTGTTAAAACTTTTTTGATTTAGTTATCAAAACTAAAACAAAGTATTAATGTAAACCAGGGAGTGAATTCAATCACAAAAGGGGCCAAAAATTGACACATGAACTCCTGACAGGAGAAAATGTTTATTCATATTATGAAAATTATAATGAAAATTTGTGCAACTGGAAAAAATGTGCCTTATTTATACACTGCCAAGTATTGCTAGGAACTTCTCTCTTAAGTTCCCAAAATGCATGCTCTTTCAGTTTCAAACCATCAGATTCAGAACATCATCAACTCTGTATTTCTGAAGTCAGACATTAGTTGTACATTTGTCCTCCTCCAGAAAGCATCTGCCCCCCTGACAATAAGATACAGGAGCATCCCTGTCAGAATTACTAGTAGAGAAGGAATAGCAAGGAAATGCATTGGTCTAAAATCAAACCTCAGCTTAATCCCCTGTTTTAAGCAACCTCAACCTGTAGAATTATCCACCCCCAAGACACTTAAACTGGTTCTGCTAAATATAAGATCACTATCAGATCACTATCAGGACTTCAAGTTAATAACTTCATTACAGAGAATAATATTGATGTTATGTTTCTCACAGAAACACGGTTGGATGACAACAATGAAACACCTGTACTAATTGAATCAGCATCCCCCAATTACAATTTTTTAAGTGAGAATAGAAAGAATAAGATGGGTGGAGGGGTTGCTGCAATATTTCAGGATTCACTAAATTGTAAAAAAGTTTCCCTGGGCAATTTTGAGTCTTTTGAATATTTGGGAATTGAGGTAAAAGGCCACAAACAAACTCTGACACTAACTCTATACAAAACCCCAAAAGATGTGGCAAATTTTTTCAATGACTTTAGTGAGCTGTTATCTATGATATGCATTGATTATGATTGTTTAATAATTATGGAAGACTTTAACATCCATGTAGTCAACCTAATACACAGAGAGGCAAAAAAGCTGAATAATGTACTTCAAAACTTTGGTTTGACTCAACATGTTAAACATCCGACACACAATCGAGGACACACTCTGGATTTGATTATCAGCAAGGGAGTAAATATCTCCAAGGTCTCTGTTATTGATGTTGCTCTGTCTGATAATTTTTCTGTTGTTTTTGAAAGTACAATCTCTGTTGACTTGCTTACTAAAACAGATATTATTACAAAACGTTCTCTTACAGACAACACAGCTGAAACTTTTAATCAAATCTACTCCTATACCTCACTTCCATGCTGTAAACCAGTTGATGAACTGGTATATAACTTGTGCTCTAAAATTTCTGACGTCATTGATTTCATTGCGCCTGTTAAAGTGAATATTGTGTCTGGTAGGAAGAAATCTCCGTGGATAAATCCTCCACTTGTAAGAAAAGAAAGAAGCCTTTGTCGAAGGGCTGAACGTAAATGGCATAAAACTTGACTTCATGTTTACTATGAAATCTACAAAGACAGGCTGCGAAGCTATCACTTAACCATAAAACATGCACGGTACACTTTTTTTTTTTTTTTTTTGTAAATCATAAACAAAAACATCAACAGCGCTCGTGCCTTGTTTGCCACGGTTGACAGGTTGATAAACCCTCCTGTGATTTTACCACCAGAACTCCACTCTACCAGGGCCTGCAATGAATTTGCCAACTTTTTTACAGAGAAAATTCAAAAAATTAGAGGGTTAATCTGCACATCCACACATAATCCAGTACCATTGCTATGCCCAAACATAAATGCTGACAAAATAGCCACATTTCAAGCTACTCAACTATAAAAGCTTAGAGGAAATTATAAATCAATTAAACTTCTCCTCTTACTGTCTTGATATCCTACCAACAACCTTCCTGAAGAAACTTCTGCCTGTTATTGCATCTGACCTGATTCAAATAGTAAACTCATCTCTCTCATCAGATGTTTCCCACAGGCTCTAAAACAGCAGTTATCAAGCCACTATTAAAAAAGAACAGTCTGAATAAATCACTACTGCAGAATTACAGGCCAATCTCCAACCTTCCATTCATCAGCAAAATTATTGAAGACCCTGTGTTTCAACAGTTAAACAGCTTCTTAACAATGACCAACCGCTTTGACGTCTTTCAGTCCGGTTTCTGTGCTCACCACAGCACTGAGACTGCCCTCGTCAAAGTGTTCAATGATATCCACACAAATACAGGCTGTGGAAGAACCACAGTATCGGTTCTGTTGGAGCTCAGCGCAGCATTTGACACTGTTGACCAGGATATATTATTGAAGCGACTGGAGAGCTGGGTCGGACTCTCTGGTACGGTACTCAGGTGGTTCGAATCCTACCTAAAGTACAGGGATTTCTTTGTGTCAATAGACAACTTCTCATCGGAGTGGACAAAAGTCACATTGTGGAGTACCCAAAGGTTCAATCATGGGACCCCTCCCATTTAATATCTACATGCTCCCAATAGCTCAGATAATAAGTCATAAGATCAGTTACCACAACTACGCAGATGATACACAGCTCTACATTACAATGTCACCAGGTGACTCTGAACCCATCCAAGCACTGAACAGATGCTTAGAACAAATCAATGTGTGGATGTGCCAAAACTATCTCCAGCTGAACAGAAATAAAACTGAAGTTATTACCTTTAGACCTAAAGAGGAACAATCTAGAGTCAGTGCGCAGCTTCAATTAATACAGCTAGGAACTAGTGATCATGTCCGAAATCTAGGTGTAGTGATGGACTCGGACCTGAACCTTCAGAGACACATAAAAACAGTTACAAAGTTGGCCTTCTATCACCTGAAAAACTTATCCAGGATTAAAGGACTAATGTCTCAACAAGATCTAGAGAAACTCATCCATTATCTCATTATCTTCTTTAGTTGCATTGATTACTGCAATAGTGTCTTAACAGGTCTGCCTAAAAAAAAAAAAAAAAAAAAAAAAAAAAAAATCAATCAGACAGCTGCACCTGATCCAAAATGCTGTTGCTCATGTTCTCACTAAGACCAGGAAAATAGAGCACATCGCCCCAGTTCTAAAGTCCTTCCATTTTGCTCAATGATTTTGATGTTTTGATGATTTTGCTGTATACTTGATTGATGTTTTTATGATGTAAAGCACTTTGAACTGCCTTGCTACTGAAATGTGCTATACAAATAAACTTGACTCTGCTTAACTTATGTTATAGCAAAGCTAGCAACTCTGATAAATCTACCAGGTCATTCACACTGAACAAGTTATCGTCATAAACTTTAGTAACCAGTGACTATTCTGCAGCTTAAGTCAACTATACCCAGAAAAAAAGTCATAAAATCTTTATAGTACAATATATTTGAGTACAACACAAGTGTATTATATGTGTTCACCAAAATGAACAAAAGATGCTTGAGAACCTTATGTAACTTGTGCTATTACTAAATAAACGACATCTACTTTCTAATAAAGTAGTACAGTCCTATCATTCAGTGTATACATGTACAAACCTCCATGCAGCATCAAAATAAAACAGCACAAAATATGGCCAAAAGAAGAATCATCTATACTTCTGCATGTAGCCAGTTTGATGTATGACAGAAATTATTCTTAAAGTTAAGATAAATGAGATTACCTACAAGCCCTAAGAACTAATTATGAGTTTGTCAGGCAAAATTACAAAAATGTGGGGCACTGGTAGGCGTGTAGGCTTTTAAGTTAAGAAATGCGAGCTTGGGTCACACACTTCACTGTAAAAAAAATAAAAAAAAATAAAAATAAAAAAAAAAATACATTTAAAAGGGTAGTTTTTTCTATAGAGGGAAAAGGGCTGGTGCTCTAGCACTACAAATGGTCTATATGTGCACGTGCCTGCTGGGGAGACCTGTTCCTGATTTTGTCAAGGGTAGTCACCTATAGCTCCTGATTTGGTTGAAGACAAACTTGTAAAAGCAGAAGAGTCCATGACTGAGGTGGAAAATAAAACTTCTGAAGTGTGACAAGAAAGCTGTAGGTCAAAGGAGGGTGGAATGTCTGTTTGGCTGGGGGCAGGAGAGGATGCTGCTGACCTAATTCCTTTTCTGAACCCATTTAAGAATGTGTTCAGTTAATTTGCTCCATAAAACTTTATAAGCTAGAATGCAGAGCTATTTAGATATTAGTTTTTACTGTTGATGCATTTTTTTTGACAAACATAGGTTTAAGTGTTGCCTCAACCATCTAATCCGAAAAGTTATAGCTTTTTAGCATCTCAGGCAAACCAAGTGGAGGAGCTGCTTGCCAGAACAGTTTTGCTCAACAAAAAAAAGTTCTCAGGATGTTATCTTAGTTGTCACCTGTAGGATGGTTGCAACACTCACTGCCCTACAGCAACAAAGGGCAGGTAATAGGGCAAGAAAAACTAAAGGCTGCAGTAGCTCTTGCAGAAGGACACCAGGCATAGCCACAGAATACCTGCACAACCAGCACAGACACAGGTTGGCAGCAAAGCACAGGAGCACCAGTACACAAGTCAAAGACCTCAGGCAGAAACACAGGATACAGAGCATCCCTTGTCCCTCCGTGCATGCCTAGCCTGGAGTCCAGACCACCTGATGGCCAGGCACTCTTATATACCCCCAACTGAGATCTGACCACCCCACAATAGATGCCAGAACTCAGAAGGACCAAGGCAGGGAGGGCACAGAGGCCGTCTAGTCACCCAGGGAGGTCAAGAGGAAGGGATTCCCACCAGAACCCAGCTCCATATGCCAGACCCCATCACAAAGTTGTCATGTTATTATAGCCACAGTGTATGATCAGAGCTGCCTGGCCAGGGCTGTTTTGATGGCAAATGCTATAGCAGATTACTATGGACACAGAGACAGACTGTTTTGGTTAAAGTTAGCTGCACTCTTACCAATGGTTTTAGGACATTAATGTGCAGCTAATTTCTTGCTGAATCCTCTGACAGTTTAAGCCCATTAGTTTGTAATAACAGATCTCTGGGAAGTACTAAGGGTTGGGTGGGATTCTGCTCACGGAAATAACAGCAGCTCAATTTGAGCTCTGTGTAATCACAGGCCAGGATTAGAGAAATAAAAACCTGCTGACTTGACTCATATGCATTCTATCCATATTTCTGTCATGCTGAATGTTTTGACTTATGTCGTGTTTGCAAGGAATAAATCATATCACAGAATTAGAAACAAGTTTTGATAAACAGAAACCAAAAAAGGTTTAACAATTCAAATCCATCTCGACTGATTAAATGTAGATACCACTGACCTTTAATCTGATGCATCCAAATTAGCACAAGTAGTTGTGTTTACTATAGTTATATGTTATAATTATATGTTTTTTTTAAGATCTTACTTCTAGCACCTTTTAACTTTCAAGTGCTTGAAGTGAAGAATTTCATGTCAAAACATCTGGTAAAGAGCTGTGATGCATTGTGCCACGTTTACTGATATGTGCTCGACAGATTTCAGTCTCAACTGAGGAAAAAAAATGTGTGTGTGTTTGTGTTTCTGTATGTGTCTCTCACACATACAGGAATGTTAAACAGAAGAAAAATTTTTGTACCTTGCCAATAAGCCACACATGGGACTTTTTTTTATAAATTCTAAAAGTTTCATTCAAGAGGTTGCTATGACACTACAGCGCTTCCTGAGTTAGCTGCTCTCTAACAAATATGCTTCTTCTGACATCATACATTTTTAGTGTTATGCATACACATCTAAAAATAGGCTGCCATATTTCTTAGCACATCTAGTGTACCAAAATTCAGCAATGGGATCTGTTTATATGGCCTCTCCCATTTAATACTGTTCTGCTCCTCACTACTCCTAAATAAACAAAGTCACAATTAATACTGCACAAAGATTTAAAAAAGAGACTCTTCTTTGATAGAGTCAAGGTGACCATTCATTGAAGTATATATACTTGTAATCAGATATCTCTAGCATCATTTCCCTTGAGTTTTAAACTGAACCTATTTAAGCTGGATCACTTTCAGTTAGTACTGCAATCTATCAACCACTTTAATACTATGAGGACTTCTTAAACAATATTCTGAACTCCAAGTAAAATCATGCCTAATACTCTCAGCATAAACTTAGGGATCAGATGTTTGTTTGGGTGGCAAAAGATTGATGCCACAAGGAAACATCTTTCAATGGATGATCATTGTAGTGTACACTATCTGATCACTGCAGCTGTTACACATAATGTAAGCTGCACATGAAGGAAACCAATGAAATTGTGACTGAAATATGGCTGAAATAACCCAATGAAAACTGAATCCCAACATGCACTGCATAAACCTATTTGTATTTTAATTCCCAGGAGAGAGGAGTTTCACAGCCCGATCACATGACATCATGGTTTAACAAAGTCTGAGCCAAAATAATTTCTTCATATTTCCCACACCCTGTTGTATTGGGTAGGACATGCACGTCTGAATCTTTTCCTAAATGGCCAAGTAAAAGACTGCACCTTCGAAGAAGCCTTAGATCCAAAATAGATATTCTCTCTACATTTAGGCAACTGGTGACTATATTCTGGCCAAAAATAAGCCTGAGACTAGCTTACCTGCGCTTCAGCAGAAAACAAAATCTTAAAGTTACAGATTCCAGAGACATTGTTTCTGAACATGTCAACTGAGTGGTTACCCCTCCACTAACCTGAAAGAAGATGAACCGTAGCTCCACACACACTGCTCCATGTGTGCCAGTCTGAGCAGATCGCTTCCCCAGCAGTGCAGAATGCTCCCCCAGCCTCTAGGCTGGAATCACTGCCATGGCAGTGGGAATGTGTGCGTAAATGGGAATGACCGATTTCTTTGTAAAGCGTCTTTGAGTGTCCTAATAAAGCACTATATAAGTCTGATGTTATTTAATGTCATGATTAACATTGTTCATCAGAACGGCAACTCACTAATGAATCAGCAATCCTCCTGATCATAACAGTTTAAGTGAGGGATTTTGTCTGCATAGAGAAAATAAGTTTTGTGTATTTCGGGGTTTTCAAAGTGTGGGAGAGCAAGCCCACGCTCAGAGAGTAACTCAACAACAACAAGTACTACTACTAGAACTGCAAGCATGTAGCATCCCTATTTCTTATCCGATTTTTATAAAATATGGCTTAAATTAAAGCTGAGAATTGCCAATGTTTTGATACATAAAATATGTATATTCCCTATATATCAATCTATATACAGTTTGGTTTCTGTCAATACGCAAGAGAGGACTATGCAAGTTTTTTTCTTTTATCTTGGACAATTAATTTTACATGATTGCCGCTCCACTTTAGGAGACATAGTTTGTTAAATACTTTGAGGTATTCCATCCTATTTGATGATTTTTTAAAAAATAAATATTGTGACATTCTAAGATCAAACGAGGCAATTAGTCCTGTTTTTGTCATTTATTTAACTTTCAGAAATTACAGCGGCTGCAGTGCGCCACAGCAAATGGAAACAACACAGAAAAACAGGAGAACAAAAACTCAAAACCACTCATGTTCTTTTTCTCAGCTTTACTCCACACACACATACACACACACCTGTTGCCGTGCCAACCAACTGACAACAGCGCCATCAGCAGACAGTGCAGGCATTACATTCAAGTGTATCAATACCACAAAACACACAAATGTTTCCCACACACAAGAACAGAACATTCAGTCCTTTACATTTTTTTATGTTTTCAGGGTCGATGTTTATTTTGCGATCATTTATAGGTGGTCGCATGAACACAAGCGGTGGTTGATTGGCTAATTTTAACACCTGCTCTAGTGATGAAATGTCAGAAAGTATGTGTGTGGGTTGCCTTATTTTTTGGTAACTGAACCAAAACACACTGAATTGAGCAGCACATGTACATGTTAAGGTTGTCAAAGTCAAGCTAACATAACTGACATACTCCCCACTTTCTTGCAATTTTTTTTTTTTTAATTAAAATTTTTTACTGACCCATGTGTTGAGATGGAAAACTTATTGACACTTATTAATATTTTCTTCTCCTCTGTCTATCTCTCCTGTGTCCGTTGATATTGGAGAAAACACATAACACAAGCCAAAATTAAATCATGTAACAATCATCCAGTTTATTCACCCATCAGATAATTTCAACCACACACTCAAAATAAGAAGGAAATCATTCACCTGCAATACAAGGGTGCGCCCAGGGAGATCACCAGGAGCAACAGAAAGGTCCTGCAGCTCACAGAGTGATCTGAATTACCTAAGGGTGAGGACGTTCTTATAGCGTGGCTGCAACCCCAGCAGCTGTACATTCCAGTTTCCATAAAAGGACATGTCTTAAACTCAGTCTCAGTTAAGGAGACTGAGACAATGTATAATTTACACAGATCCTAAGGTATATGTTGGGGTTACATCCTGTGTCAGAGCATACCACTCTCCAGAACCTCTAGACCGATTGGACCCAGTTCCCTCAAGGCTATTTGTCCACTCATAAATAACTGCATGAACCTCGGCAGATCCTATCTCAACATTCCAGTAAGTTTCCATCCATAGTTCTAACCATTCACCAGTTGTCCCCAGGTGCGCCTAAAACATGGGATTAAAATGCTATTCACCTAAACATTTAGTAAAGGATTGCTCTAATAAAAATTAAATGTAACACAGGCTCATTGTCATCATTTCACTTATGCATAAATGAGTAAACATATGTATCACACAAGAATTAATCAGCATCAATGACAAAGTATATTTCCACACATGACATGTGATACACTTGGACATTGTTATCTAGTTGTCATAGTGTTCACAATTAATACCAAAACACTGCCTCCCTTTTTCAGATTCTTTGCATGATTGTGTTATTTTCCTGACCACCAATATTTGACACACAACACACGTGATGTCCAATCCAGCAATGGGCCCATTAAATTAATGGTTAGCACCCACCAGCAGAAACATAAATCGGCACCCCTGACAGGCAATCAAAGCATGTAGAGTCACACACACACAAAAAAAAAAATATGTTTCATAGATATATCTAAAAAACAGAAAATATATCAAATCTGAATTAAAAATAGCATTTTCTACAGTAAGGGCAAAAATACAACATAAAATACTGTGCAGGCATTAAAAATAGCATACTCCGCCCAAAGGAATGTGCAACAGAATAGAATAATTTAGAAAATTGACAAAATGTGCACTAAAAAAACTACAGACTATTAGCAACAAGTGTATGTAAATGAGCCACACCACCCGCAAAACACAGAGAGGCCTTTTTTCATCCAATCAGAATATTTCTTGTAAATACTGCATTCACTTTGATAAATAACTAATCACAACCAGCACATCAAAATACAGCACCAGGCAGCAGACATCAATAAACAAAATGGTAAGATTCAGGAAAACACAACAAAACCTAACACAATAAATATTTGAATTTTGTACCATAAGAATATTTAGTTAAGCATACAAATAGTTATTCTTCATTGTCCATTTCAGGTCGTATTTCTTTTAATTCATTTTACTTTTAAATGTGACCAGCATTACACAGCTTGTTTTAAGATTCACTGGGTGATTACTTTTGATTATATTTTGATTATTTTTTTATTGTGTTTACTTTTTTAAAAACTATACTTGGTGTTTAAGTATTGTCAATAATGCCTTCCAATAACACATAACTACCTAGCCATATTTTAAAATGTTCTGTCAACTAAAGCTACTGATGATCTTACCAAGGGGGCTGATGTATAAAAAAAAAAAAAAAACAAAATGGGACCTAGGACTGAACCCTGAAGGACACCATGCAACAAAGGAGGGACTTTAGACTTTATGTTATTTGCAAAGATAAAAAGTTCTGTTGTTCAGATGAGAAGAAACCCAGTTCAGGACAGTTCCAGAAATTCCTATTCATGTAGTCGATGTAACAGAATTTTGTGGCTGACTGTGTCAAAAGCTGATGACAGATCCAATTTAACCAATACAGTGCACTGACCAGTTATCAGCCATCAGTATATCATTAGTGATTTTTAACAAGGCAGTCTCAGTAGAGTGCATCTTGTAAAAACCACACTGGAGCTTACCTGTGTACCAGCAGGTTTCATGGAGTTGTATGTCTGAACCATAACAGAGGCAGTAAAAACACACGATCTTAAACTATCTTTAGCAATATGAAACACATATCAGATATCAAAATGAACTGATCATCAAAAAAAGCACAATTATGTATTACTGAGTTTAATATTTTTGTAGATAACTATGTCTTACACTGCCAGTCGATTAAAACAAGATAAGGAGATCTTTTTTTCTTCACTTTGAGAGAAGATTGGAGTGAGTAGTTATTCCGTCTATGATTCTTCAAATTTACACTAAGACTGCCATATGCCCCGCTGAAATTTGTCATGGAACACTCCTTTACTCTGAAGGCGAATAACAGCAGGTATATTGAAACATGCTTCTAAGTCTTAGAGATCTGATACGTATATTACTAAATACCAGTTGGGTCTTATATTCTGTAGCAACTTGTTTCAGACCAGAAACTGGTTACAGGATAGGAAGCTCCACAGTTAGCCATAAAACCCAAATTACCACGCAATGTGTGCGCGCGTGCTCAACCCACATCCAATATACGATGTTTAATGTGCACACCTGCGGCCAAATCACACATGGCATTTAGTAGCCAGTACAAATATAGCAGAAACACGTGTGAAACATACGAAATCGCAGTAAAACGTATTAAATAACACGCTGACCTGCTTTCAGTCCGCGACTGGTCTGGAGATGTGAGATTTGGTGAAAGGCAGAGGTATGACGTGGTTAGAGAACAGCGCTCCTTCTGCCAGCTTTGCATTCCGAGGCTTGGGAGCAAACAGACAGGAGGCGGCACGCGCAGCGCCGCCCCATCTGGAAGACAGACACACCCGCTGAGGGACCGCGTGCCAGCGCGCGCATGTATGACAGAGTGAACCTAGTTTTTGTTAAGACCTCTTCTGGTTTATTCACCTACTCAAGACAAGTAATCTTTATTCCAGACCAACGCCTGGTCCTTATGAATTTGAACACAATGCCATGCGGTTAGTTTTGAATTTTAAACTGTTTTGTATTGTGAAAAACACCATAACACTGAATAGCAGTCTCATACTGAAGGTTGAACTTGTATATTTCTTTTAAAATGGCATGGAGAACTTACTCTTTGCACATTGTTTTTTAAAAGATTGTACAGCCATGAAACTATTCCATGAGGCCTGTCAGATCTTAAGGGTAAGGCTACTGTTAAAATTAGGACGCCACCGAAATATGTCAGTCCCTCCAGGATTTCGGGATTGTTTTGGTGATTTTTTTTATTTTTATTTTTTTGCTATGAAAATTGATTTTGTGGTGAAATATTTGCAAGGAATTTTGCGATGTTTTTTCCTCATTAAAGATCTTCCAAAATCTACATACAGAAGAAACAAGATTTGGGGAAAAAAAAAAAAAAACCTAGATTGGACACAATCATTTTTATTCATTACATAACTTAAATAGCTCCAACGATCAACATTATGTTTCACTGTAGATAATAACTAGTATCTTCACAAGGTCTATGGCTTTTACTGTGGGATCGATTTGCACATTTCGGACAAAACATATTCCATATGACACAGAACCCGTCTCCTTCCTGAGTAGTATGATGGGTGGACATCCCCATTATGTCTATTTAGGTCAACAGAGCACCTTCAAGCATCTGGAAATTGTTCCCAAGGATGAACCAGGCAGCAGCTCTACAGTTCTCTTCCTGATATCTTGGCAGATTTTACTACTGTGTCAAAGAAGAAAGCTGTTGGAGGTGTGTCCTTAATCCACAGGTGTGCCTCCATTTAACTGAAATGTGTCAGTTAACCAATCAGAAATGTAGTTAAATCCCTTGAGGATAGTGGAACTTGCCAATAACATTTAATTCAATTCAATTCAGTTGATTTATGTAGCGCCAATTCACAACAAATGTCGTCCTGAGGCACTTTACAAAAAAAATAAAAAATAAAAATAAAAATTCAGTCAATACATTTCAATTGATCCTAGTTATCAAACAGTACAATAAGCTCAATTAATTATTCAAAGTAGTTCAAAAAGTTTCTAAGGAAACCCAGCAGAGCATCGAGTCATTGACTTGCAGCATTCACCCCTCCTGGCCAAGCATGTAGAGACCGTATGGCGTTGTGTCTGACTTTACAGCAGTCCCTCATACCCAGCGTGCATGTAGCGACAGTGGAGAGGAAAACTCCCCTTTAACAGGAAGAAACCTCCAGCAGAACCTGGCTCAGTATAAGCGGCCACCTGCCGCGACTGACTGGAGGTTTGAGAAGACAGAGCAGAATGCACAAAAAAAACCCCAGATGAACTGATGTAAGATTATTTTCGATGTTCATGTAAGTAAAAAGTTAATAACAGGAGAAGGAGAACAATTAGTTGATGGCAGCATTATCTCAGCTGAAGCGCTCCTCCAGGAAGGCATCACAGCCAAACAGAACGCCAGACCAGGTGTAGCTTCTACAAGGAGAGAGAAAATAACTGAGAGAAAACAAAAAGTTAACAGTTGAAATAACAGCAAATAATGCAAATTTGAGAGTAACAGAAGAAGAAAGTGAGAAAAAGTGGTCAGTTGGTCCTCCAGTAGCCTAAGCCTATGGTAGCATAGCTACAGTGATAGGTCAGGATAACCTAAGCCAGTTTAAGTATAAGCTTTAATCATCTTTATCAAAAAGGAAAGTTTTAAGCCTCGTTTTAAAAGTAGACAGGGTGTCTGCCTCACGGACTAAAACTGGGAGCTGGTTCCACAGGAGAGGAGCCTGATAACTAAAGGATCTGCCTCCCATTCTACTTTTAGAAATTCTAGGAAACATCAGTAAACCTGCAGTCTGAGAGCGAAGTGCTCTTTTAGGAACATATGGAACTATCAGATTTCTGCTATATGATTGAGCTTGATTATTAAGGGCTTTATATGTGATAAGGAGAATATTAAATTCAGGGAGCCAATGAAGGGAAGCTAAAATAGGAGAAATATGATCTCTCTTTTTAATTTTCATCAGAACTCTTGCTGCAGGATTTTGGATCAGCTGACTGCTTTTAACTACATTCTACAGACTTCCTGATAGTAAAGAATTACAGTAGTCCAGCCTTGAAGTAACAAATGCATGGACTAGTTTTTCAGCATCACTCCTGGACAGAATATTTCTAATTGTAGCAATATTCTTGAGATGAAAGAAGGAAATTCTTGAAACATGTTTAATATGGAACTTAAATGACATATCCTGGTCAAAATTAACACCTTGGTTCTTTACTTTATTATTTGAGGCCAATTTAATGCCATCCAGATCAAGTGACTGACTAAGCACAGAGTGAATCTGCTTTCATCCGTGAAGAGCACAGGGTGCCGATGGTGAATCTGCCAATTTTGGTGTTCCCTAGCAAATGCCAGTCGTCCTGCATGGTGTTGGGGTGTGAGCACAGGCCCCATATGTGGATGTTGGGCCCTCATACCACCCTCATGGAGTCTGTTTCTGACAGTTTGAGTAGAAACATGTATATTTGTGGCCTGCTGGAGGTCATTTTGTAGGGCCCTGGCAATGGACCTCCTGTTCCTCCTTATGCAAAGGATGAGGTCGTGGTCCTGCTGCTGAGTTGTAGCCTTCCTGAAGCCCCTTCCATGTCTCCTGGTGTACTGGCCTATCTCCTGGTACCTATTCCATGCTCTGGACACTGTGCTGAAAAAGACAGCAAACCTTCTTGCCACCGCTCGCATTGATGGATTAGCTGCACTACTTGAGTAACTTAAGTGGGCTGTAAAAAATGCCTCATGATGCCTCTATGCTTGACACTACTGACAACATGAAAAAGTGACTAAAAGTTCAACCAGAAAGGAGGAGAACAGAGAAATGATCTTTGGTCACCACCTGTAGAATCACTCTTTTATAGGGGTTATCTTGCTAATTGCCTCTCATTTCCACCTGTTGTATGTTCCATTTGCACAGCAGCAGGTGAAATTGATTCACAATAAGTGAATCAATTTCAGTTAGTCACTACCTAACTGGTGACATTGATTCCACAAAGGTGTGACTGATTTGGAGTTACATTGTTGTGTTTTTGTTTAGGTGTTCCCTTTAGTTATATATATATATATATATATATATATATATATATATATATATATATATATATATATATATATATATATAGATATATAGATAGATAGATAGATAGATGTCTTTTAATGCACAAACACATTTTGTTGAATATTTTTTTCCATCCTGCTTAGTTGCACATTTCTTGGAATGGAGTTCACTATTTCTGATAACTGCACAGTGTTGTTGTTTTTTTTTTTTTGTTATAATTTTGTCCTTACTATACAGTATGTTATCTTTAATTTTGTTTTGTACATATTTTCTAATACTTTTTTTTTTTTTTATCTTTGAACGTGTGAACGTACATACCTCAATGCTGTTGTTACACCCGAATTTCCCTGCTGCGGGAAAGTAAAGGATCTATTCTTCTATTCGATTTGTGGAACAAGTTACCTAAGGAATAAGTTACCTCAGCCTTATCAAGCAGATATTTATAAGACAATAACTGAGACTGAAAACCATTTAAAGGGGTTGTATTATGTATTTTCCAGGCACATAGTGCCACGTTAAAGCACAATGAAGTAACTATGCAAGCATTAACACACCCCCGAATGACTGCCATGGTGGATTCAAAGATTTCTTAAACATGCAAGAAAGAATCAAAGAAGTTGATTTTCCTGATTATTTACTGATAATACTGATAATCAGGGGGTGCCCCAGCTTGGTAATTTTAAACTAAATTACTAATTTTGTAATAGCTTTTGGCAGTTATTATTAGCCAAACCAAACCTATTGTTGTACTACAATCCCAAGTCCCTTTTTCTGATCTCCAGGGATTTTAACAATGTCTTCTTGTCCTCTACTCTCCCCACCTCCACCTGTCACACTGTTACCTGTCACACTAGAGGCAATAAAATGCTGGACTTATTGCTCATCACCTCTCCCTCCCATGGGGGCGCAGATCACAACTAGTTTCACCTCTGGTCCATGTATCTCTGCCCCATATATTCATCTCCCTTCATGAGGAATACAGAGCTCCATATGAAGTGGACATTATCACCATTAGTGCATCACAGACTTCATTAACTTCTATGTGGACAACACTGTACCCCTTGTGAAAGTATGGTGTTTCTCCAATAACATGCCCTGGATCAAACCTGAAATAAAGACTCCCTGAGAAAGAGAAATTTTAGATCAAGAAACAAGGTAGCAGCTCAGGATTATGCAGAGGGAACTGTGAAAAAAGATCGGAATGGAAAGAACATCTACAGAAAGAAGATGTAGTACCAGATATAACAGAACAACATTAATGGGGTTTGTATGACCCTGAAGAAAATTTTAAGGTCACAAATCAAACTTCCAGGCTGTAGGAAATTTAGCAAGGTGTATGATCTAAATCAGTTCTTTAATAGGTTTGATCCAACACTCACCTCCCAGCCCAGTTTCCCCTACTGCAACCTTCACACCTCTCAGCTCTCACCCACCCTCTCCTTTTCAATTCAGTTCAAAAATACTTCATTGATCCCAGGGGGAAATTAGATGATGTACCTTATATTATCCAAGGTTTTTCAAAGAGTTGTTAATACCAATGGCTGTGGACAAACAGGATCTCCTGTAGCAGTCTGTACTGTTGCAGCCCTGAAGAAGCCTCCATCTGAAGACACTTTGTTGTTGTAAAGCAATCTCATGAAGAGGATGCTCAGGGTTGTCCATAATTTTCTTGATTTTATGAAGAATCCTTGTTTGTACTGTCATGTCCAGTGGTTCCACAGTAGTCCTCAGAACAGAACCAGGAGGGGTTAATGTGACACCCTTCCTTCATGCACCCTCCCATAGGAGTTGGACTGACCCTGCGTGTGCTTTTACGTTTTTTATTAATTAATTAATTTTATTTTTATGTGGTTTTGGGAACTGATATGCTATCATGCTATCGGCACACTCCCATCACATCCCTGTCATCCTACCGTGACATCTGCTTTGCTCTGTTGACTTGTGTTGTGTTTGACTAATATTTAAATTGGTTTGATGTTCTGAAACATTGCAATGAGACAAACACAGGAAATCAGGAAAGGGACAAACACTTTTTCACACCACTGTAAATAAACAGCCACAAGCCATGATGGCATAGACATATGTCCTAATATTTAAATTTGCTGTCATCCAGTTAATTAAAATGATAAATAATCAGGTTTCATAATTATTTGGCAATATATATTAGAGTGAATATTTAAATTTTAGGTTGGTAATGATTTGTTGTTTTTTGTAGTCATTACCCAAGGGTGTACTACAGGCTCTCCAAATGTCTGGGCAAAACTAGAGACAGACAAGGCATGTTTGCTTGAAGACTGTAATGTACACATTTTGGACAGGGAGGAAAGTGGTTTGAGAGAGGAGTGAATGAAGCCTCCCATGTTAAACATAAAAAAAACCAACACTGAACAGAGGAAGTGGCCTCAGATTTCATCTTTCTAACACATACTCCTACTGTGCAGCCTTGGTTTGTCTCCCAGGGTGGTGTTAAAGCAGTTCTCAATATATGACCTAAACATGTCTCTAAGTATCAATACATGTTTAGGTGCATGTATGGATCATTAAGCCACAACCCAGACATTGAGCTTGTTCAGTTAGTACAGCTATTGACTTGCGTTTCCTACTGCCCCATCAGTGTCTGACCATACATAGCCCCATTAGTGTGATTGTTTCAACGAAAACTTATAAATGTATTACTTCCAACCATGTTTAGAACTGAAGACTTTGAAATGAAGGGTGAAACATCTTCAAGAAACAAGAGCTTTGTACATACATATAACTATCACACATTCATAAACATGTATATACATATACAGATATATATCTACATATAAAGATAATGGGTGAGAACATTTACCACCATTTACCATCCTTCTACCACCAAGCCAGAAGGAGTTTTAGACTTCGTAGTTGTCAATTTCACTGTAAATAAAACCATATACAGTGATGTGAGAAAGTGCTTGCCCCCTTCTTGATTTTCTATTTTTTTGTATGTTTGTCACACTTCAGCGTTTCAGAACATTTAACCAATTTAAATATTATTCAAGACAACACAAGGAAACAAAAAAATCCATTTTTCAAATGGTGTTTATTATTAAGGGAGAAAAAATCCAAACCGACATGGCCTTGTGTGAAAAAGTGATTGCCCCCTTAAACCTAATAACTGGTTAGGCCACCCTTAGTAGCAATTACTGCAATCAAGCATTTGCAATAACTTGCAATGAGCCTTTTACAGCTGTGGAAGAATTTTGGCCTTCTCGTCTTTGTAGAATTGTTGTAATTCAGACACACTGGAGGGTTTTCCAGCATTAACAATTTTTTAAGGTCATACCACAGCATCTCAATAGGATTCAGGTCAAGACTTTGACTAGGCTACTCCAAAGTCTTCATTTTGTTTGTCTTCATCCATTCAGAAGTAGACATATTTGTGTGTTTGGATCATTGTCTTACTGCAGAACCCAAGTTGGTTTCAGCTTGAGGTCATCAACAGATGGCTGGATATTCTCCTTCAGGATTTTTTGATAGCAGAATTCATGGTTCCATTTATCACAGCAAGTCTTCCAGGTCCTGAAGCAGCAAAAAAGCCCCAGATCATCACACTCCTACTACCATAGTTTACTGTTGGTATAATGTTCTTTTTCTGAAATGTGGTATTACTTTTATGCCAGATATGATGGGACACACACTTTCTTAAGAGTTAAATTATTGTCAGTCCACAGAATGTTTTCCCAAAAGTCTTGGGGGTCATCAAGATGTGTTCTGGAAAAACTGAGATGAGCTTTAATGTTCTTTTTTGTTCAGCAGTAGTTTTCATCCTGGAACTCTGCCATGCAAGCCATTTTTCCCAGTCCCTTTCTTATAGTGGAGATATGAATTCTAACCTTAACTGAAGTGAGACCTGCATGTGGGGTCTTTTGTGACCCCTTTGCTCTTGGGGTCATTTTGGTTGGCTGGCTGCTCCTGGGAAGGTTCACCACTGTTCTATGTTTTCTCAATTTGTGGATAATAGCTCTTACTGTGGTTCACTGGAGTCCTAAAGCTCAAAAAATTGCTTTATAACCCTTTCCAGGCTGATAGATCTCAGTTACTTTCCTTTTTAATTTGTTCCTGAATTTGTTTGAACCTTAGCATGTCTGGTTTTTGAGGATCTTTTGGTGTACTTCACTTTGTCAGGCAGGTCCTGTTTAAGTGATGTCTTAATTGAGAACAGCTGTGGCAGTAATCAGGCCTGGGTGTGGCTGGAGACAGTGAACTCAGGTGTGATAACCATAGTTACCACAATTAAGTTATGTTTTAACAGGGGGAGTGGCAATCACTTTTTCACACCATTGTAAATAAACAGCCACAAGCCACGATGACTTAGACATACATCTTAATATTTAAATTTGCTTCCTGTTAATAAAAAAATGATAAATTTTCACTAATCAGGTTTCATAATTATTTGGGAATAGATATTGGAGTGCATATCTACATTTTAAGTTGTTCATGATTTGTTGTGATATGGTCTCAAAGTGCTTTCATTCAAAAATGAAACTAATAATACCAACAATAAACATGTTTTGCTGTAAAATTGAGTTAGAAAACTAGTATTTATTTATTTAATTTTTAAGACAGTAAAAAAATTCAAAGAAACTGGGCCTGACTCAGCATCATTGCTGTTTTATAGCAAGTTCCTCTTCTGCAGAACATGAAAATACACAGATACCCAACATCACATCTCATCAATATAAACTGTAAGCAACACAGACATACCAATTTCCAAAATGGGAAAAGTTGTAGACGCCTCAAGTGATTGCAGTAGAAGGTGTCCAGCAGATGGCGCATATGGGTCTTCTTAAAAAGTGCCAGTGTTAAAATAGACTTTATATGTTGTGGAACATCAATCCACAACATAGAAGAACGATCTCAGGCCTTAACAGTTTTTAAAAGACTAGTAGTGGCTAGTGCCTCTTTGTAGCAGACCTAGTGGAACAGCCATTTCCAAGATTGGGTTTAGGTATCAGAGCAAAAAAAGCTGCACAACTGGCACTGTGAAGAATCGTGAAATACAATTTATTACCACTATGCAAAATGTAAGTTGAAAAGTTAAAGCATTAGAGAGAAAGAGAGCTGTACAACCAGGACATTTGTGACGAACTTTATAGGCCCATTTTAGAGCCCAGCTATTGGTTCCAAGATTTTATTGGTGGCAATAGTCCAAACAGGTAGACAGTACGACATAGTTGAAAGTATTATGGGATGAGGATAAGTGTTTGGGACAGAGGATGTCAAATTTGATCTAATTCTGGAGTAAACATACAATTTTTGTTTCAGCTTGGTTGCCAAAGTTACATGCACTGTTAGTTTAATTTATCATCAAACTGGTTTTAAACCTTCCAACAGATATACCAATATTTTAATACATTTTTAACTCCAAAATTAATTTATTGTTTGATCAAAAAGAAGCAAAAAAATAGTAGCTGCAATAAGTAAACCTTCAAATAGAGATTTACTGTAGAAATGAAGTCCACAAAGTAGCACTCAGTGTAATTTTTTAATATACACGCCATGGATACAGTTTAAAAAAACTCACTCAACAATATATAATGAAAGTAATTAAGCTGCTATAGCAAGACAGAAAGGAAGTTTTGGTAAATAGCTTGTTACTGTTAAGATCCTTGTCAGACCACTGATGAGAACAGATAAAGAAGGGGGGAAAAAATCCTTGTGTATCACATTCTGTATTTGACTTAAAAACTCATAAAATAGGATGATTCTACAAAACATAAGCATCAATTCAATGCAGAAAATCTGATAACGTCTGTTTTATAAACAAGTATGTACTTTTCCAGCACAGCAAGCCATTGAACAAACTGATGTATCTTTATAATGAAAGAGAGAGATACAGTAAATACCAAACAAATAAACCTTATCTGATTGTTCAGGATGCACTTACTATAACACAATTTGATCTGTATGCCTTAATGTTAGTAAGGCTTACTATCATTTTTTGAACGCTTCAGTTGGACCTTCAGTCTTTTCATACCGATCTGGAAACCGTTCATTGACTGGATGGCTGCCTGTGATGACACTGGGTTATCGTAGCTCACAAAGCCTGAAGAAGAAACATGAGGATTAAGGTCAACCGAAACCACATGTTAGAACATTTACAGTCCTAGTGTTAGAAAAGCTTTAAGTAGCCAAGGATCACCTACACTTTATACCCTATAAAAACTTTCTTACTTTTTATCCTACATTCATGACCCTCTTTTAAAACAGCACAAAGCTTCAGCGAGGAAATATTAAAGTTGGATTTATTGTTTTAATGACAATGACAAAAATACAAATATGCATGACAATAATTTGCTCCAAAGTCATACAAACAAGTGTCAAAATTACCATACAAAAGTAGAAAGAATTGTGGTTTGCATGAATAAAATCTTATTTTCTGTAAGATTCCCGCTCAACATACCACTGAAACAATATTGGTGAAAGTCACTAATGATATTCTTATAGGCTCAGATAATGGACTTGTCACTGTTCTGGTTTTGTTAGATCTCAGTTCTGCTTTTGACACACTTGATCACAATATGCTCTTGGAAAGGCTTGAACATCAAAGCAAACAGCACTAGGCTGATTTGAATCTTATTTGACGGACAGATTCCAGTGTGTTCATGGAAATGATGAATCATCTGCACTCCAGCGTGACTTGTGGAGTACCACAGGGCTTTGTGCTTGGGTCAATTCTGCTTTTAAATTCTGACAAGACAGAAGTTGTCATCTTTGGACCAGAACCTCTGAAAAAGAAACCTCTTAGTCAATCACTTAATCTAGATGGCATTAAATTGGCCTCTGGGACTGAAGAGTAGAACCTCTGTATTATTGTTGGCCAGAATATGTCACTCCTATCCTATATTAAGCAAGTTTCTAGCATTTCTTTCTTTCACCTCCATTATATTGCCAAAATCAGAAATATCCTGTCGTGGAGTAATGCTGAAAAACTAGTCCATGCAATTGTGACTTCAAGGCTGGACTACTGTAATTGTTTACTATCATGAAGTCCATAAAATGCAGTTAAAAGCCTTCAGCTGATCAAAAATACTACAGCAAGAGTTCTGATGAAAACTAAAAATAGGGATCATATTTCTCTTATTCTAGCCTCCTATCATTGCCTACCTGTTAAACCCAGAATAGAATTTAAGATTCTCTCTCTCACATATACAGCCCTTAATAATCAAACTCCATCATACATCAGAGATCTGATTTTTTTCATATGTTCCTAACAAAGATCTTTGCTCTTAGACTGCAGGTTTACTAGTTCCTAAAATTTCTAAAAGTAGAATTGGATGCAGACTCCTTAGTTATCAGGCTCCTCTCCTGTGAAACCAGCTCCTAGCTTTAGTTAGTGAGGCAGACACCCTGTCTACTTTTAAGACTAGGCTTAAAACTTTCCTTTTTGATAAAGCTTATAGTTAAAAACAGCGTGATACTGTACACTGATATCTTTCAGTCCAGTTTCCGTGCTTACCACAGCACTGAGACTGCCCTCGTCAAAGTGTTCAATGATATCCATACAAATACAGACTCTGGAAGAACCACAGTGTTGGTTCTGTTGGACCTCAGCGCAGCATTTGACACTGTTGACCAAGATATATTACTGAAGCGATTGTAGAGCTGGGTTGGACTCTCTGGTACAGTACTTGGTTTGAATCCTACCTAAAGAACAGGGATTACTTTGTGTCAATAGACAACTTTTCATTGAAGTGGACAAAAGTCACATGTGGAGTACCCCGAGGTTCAATCTTGGGACCCCTCCCATTTAATATCTACACGCTCCCATTAGCTCAAATTATAACAAGTAATAAGATCAGTTACCACAACTACGCAGATGGTACACAGCTCTATATCATGATGTCACCAGGTGACTCCAAACCCATCCAAGCACTGGACAGATGCTTAGAACAAATCAATGTGTGGATGTGCCAAAACTTTCTCCAGCTGAACAGAAATAAAACTGAAGTTATTACCTTTGGACCTAAAGAGGAACAATCTAGAGTCAGTGCGCAGCTTCTGTTATTACAGCTAGAAATTAATGATGGGCCCTGTAGCTCAGAGAATAGATGTTAAAATACTTCTGTTAGATTATAGATCACTGAACGGCTTAGCACCAAAATACATTGAAGACATTGTATCAACCTTCCAGGCCACTCAGGTCTTCTGGTTCTAGTTTACTCTGCATCCCCAGAAGCAGAACCAAACATGGAGAAGCAGCTTTCAGTTTTTATGCACCACAAATCTGAAACAAACTTCCAGAAAACTGCAAAACAGCCAACACACTAAGTTCCTTTTAATCAAGGCTAAAAACCCACTTGTTTAGAGTTGCCTTTGATCAGTAGTAAGTAGAACATTGAATGAACTGTATTTGCTTGATGATCCTAATGATTTTGATGCATTGATATTTGCTTGATAATTTTGATCATTTTCATGTGTATTTACTTGATGATTTTGATGATTTGCTGTATAGTTGATTGATGTTTTTTTATGATGGAAAGCATTTTGAACTGCCTTGCTGCTGAAATGTGCTATACATATAAACTTGACTTGACTTGACATCACCTCTGGCACCACAATAGCAGTAAAGTACTTTCCTTTGAAATCTTATTTAAATGTGTTGCATATTTTTTCTTATAACTCATTTTTTCGTATTACTGGTTCACACAATGGAACTGACCATTTTGTAGACAACTTTGTTTTTATTTTCGTTTTTTAAGTCTTTTGTGTTCGGAGAAAGTGTGAGTGGCCATGCGTCTATTGTTTACACCAGGGATTAGCTGCTAGCTCATCCCTGCTCGCTCAGCTAATCCCTGCTATGGTAGCTCCACCAGCAGTGAAGCTGCCACTGGAGCTCTTAGTAGTTCCACTGTACTGCCTCTCACCAAGTGACCCAATATTCCCTGCGAGCTAAGAAGGAAGATATGTGAGACGTACATGGGCATTGGACGTCGCAACTGAGGAAGGAGGTATGGGCCCATCATGCCGTTCATCATCATGGGAAACATAAGATCTCTTCCCAGCAAAGTGGACGAGCTGGCAGCTCTAACACACCATCAAAGGAACTACCAGGAGTTCAGTCTTATCTGCCTGATTGAGACGTGGCTAATCACACTAACTCCGGACTCTCACATAAAAATGGATGGCTTTAATTTACTCCGTGCTGACAGAATGAAAGAAAGCGGTAAAGAAGAGAGGAGGCAGGCTGGCTGTGTTTGTGAATAACA
Source organism: Anableps anableps (assembly GCA_014839685.1). NCBI lineage: Eukaryota > Metazoa > Chordata > Actinopteri > Cyprinodontiformes > Anablepidae > Anableps > Anableps anableps. The sequence continues at coordinate 309,008 of CM026067.1, read as the reverse complement.
GATAATGTAACTCTGGACATTTAACCATCAAAGAGACGCTCTGCATTTAGGTCATTGAACTGCTAGCAGTTAGCATGAGGCCACACTATCTTCCTTGGGAGTTTTCACACATTGAAATAACTGTGTATGTCCAGCCCTCTGTTAATGCTGCTGCAGCCTGCAATGTCCTCTACACTACCACCAGTAGATTCCAAACACAGCACCCACAGGCCCTCTTTCTGATCTCTGGGGACATGACAAAATCCTGGATCTACTTTATGCCAACACCAAGGAGGCATGGAGTTCATCACCTCTCCCTCCCTTGGGGGGCTCTGATCACAACCTGGTTCATCTCCAGCCTGTATATAAACCCCTGGTACACAGAGAGCCAGCTGTGAAAAACACAGTGAAAAAAATGGACAGAAGAGTCTGAAAAGGCTCTGAGGGACTGTTTCAGCTCCACTGTATGTGAAGAGGTCTCTGCTCCTCATGGGGGGGTACATCAAAAGCATCACATATTGCATCACAAATTATATCAACTATATCAACATCAAGAACACTGTGCCAATCATGAGTGTATGATGTTTCTTCAATAACAAGCCCTGGATCAGCCATGAACTAAAGGCTCTCCTGAAGGAGAAGAAGAGAGCCGTTAGATCAGGAAACAAGGAGGAGCTGAGAGATGTGCAGAAGGAGCTGAGAGGGAAAATTAGGGATGGAAAATACATCTACAAGAAGAAGATGGAGGATCAGCTGCAGCAGGGGTTTGGAGAAGTTTAAAGTCAATTTCAGGCCACAAACCAAACCCTCAGGTTGTAGGAGACTTAGGGTGGGTGAACAACCTGAACCAGTTCTTTAACAGGTTTGACCAGTCACCCACCCCTCCCCCAGCTCAGTCCCTCCTGCTGTTACCACCCTTATCTATAAAGACTGCCAGATTTTCTTCTCAGGACTTCACACCTCTCAGCTCTCAGCCATCATCCACCCCCTTCACTTCTGAGAACTCCATCCCACTGCCCCTCTCCCCCACCTCCATCCCTTTCATTACTTAAGGTGATGAACAAGCTGCGAAAGATCAAAGTGCGAAAGGCTGCAAGTCCAGATGGCATCAGCTCCAGGCTCTTGAGGTGCTGTGCAGATCAACTGTGTGGCATCATGGTTTACATGTTCAAATGAGCCTGAAGCTGGGAAAAATACAACTGTGGAAGACCTCCTGTGTGGTACCGGTACCAAAGACGAAACATCCAAAGGACCTCAGCAACTACAGGCAAGTAGCCGTGATGTCACATCTGATGAAGATCCTCAAGAGGCTGGTCCTCAACCATCTACATACCCTGGTGATGTCTTCATTGGATCCACTGCAGTTACCTAGCATCAGGGAGCACTGAGCTCTGATCCACCTGGAGAAACCTGAAAGCTCTGTGAGGATCATGTTCATTGATTTCTCCTTTGCTCTCAACACCATCCAGCCAGGACTTCTGAGGGACAAGCTGGAGCTGTCAGGAGTGGACCACCACATGTCCCAGTGGATACTGGACTACTTCAGTGGCTGCCCACAGTAAGTGAGGACACAGGCTTGTTTCTCCAACAGGCTGGTCTGCGGTACGGAGGTCCCTTAGGGAACTGTGCTGGCACCGTTCCTCTTCACCCTCTACACTGCAGACTTCTCAATCAACGCCCCACGCTGCCACCTTCAAAAGTTCTCTGATGACTCTGCCATAGTCATCTCACCTGTGCCTCATCACAGGTGAGGAAGACTCAGAGTACAGACAGTGGACTCAGAACATTGTGGACTGGTGCCAGCGGAACCACCTCCTAATCAATGCTGCTAAAACCAAGGAGCTAGTGGTGGATTTCTGAAAGGCGCTGACCCACCACACTGACACCAGTGGACATCCAGGGAATGGACATTGAGATTGTGGACTTTTATAAGTACCTGGGTGTTCACCTAAACAATAAACTGGACTGGACTCATAACACTGATGCACTTTACAGGAAAGGGTCAGAGCAGACTCAACCTGTTGAGGAGGCTGAGGCAGGGGGTGCTCCTGAAGACATTCTTTGATTCTGTGGTGGCATCAGCCATCTTCTATGTGACTGTGTGTTGGAGCAGCAGCTTATCTACAGCTAAGAGGAAGTGGTTAGATAAGTTCATGAGGAAGGCCAGCTGTGTGCTAGGATGCCCCCTCGACCCAGTGCAGGTGATGGGCGACAGAAGGACTCTGGCTAAAATAACATCACTGATGGACAAAGTCTACCACCCCATGCATGAAGCTGTTGCTGAGCTGGAGACACGTTTAGTGACAGACTGCTGCATCCTAGGTGCACTAAGGAACATTATAGAAGATCCTTCCTCCCAGCAGCTATTAGACTCTACCATCACTGCTCCCAACAAACTTAACAAGTGTTTATATCCATGCTAGTATCTGTACCATTACCATTTTTTTATTGTCACTTTTTAATGCTCAGAGACATGCACATCTTGTACATTTTTAATTAAACAACTCAGTTGCACATTCCTCTGGACTGGAGTATTTTTTTTCATTATAATTATGGGTGCGACTTACGCCCCCAGCTAGAAGCAGTTTTGTTTATGTGCAAGCAATGCTGTAATCCTCTTTCGTTGCAGGTTTTCGGCTATGAAATATGTGTGAACACCAACAACCACTGCTTAGATATGCCAATATTGTCTTTCCACTACTTACAGCTATTGGAAGGGAAGGTTGGAGGATGACCTGAAGAATTGGCCACAGTTAGCCTACACTAGCATATTTAGCTACTTCATTGACTCTGTTGCTTCAAATGGCGAAGCGATGAGCAATCTGAAAAGCTCTGAAGTTTATCAGTATCCTCATAGTAATAAGGTTGGCCGCGTTTTGTTAAAAGAGATTAAATCAGATATAGAGCCAAACTAAAGCCTTAAAATTCAACATTATTGAACCTTTGTTTTGGTTTCAGCATTAGGTGAAAAACAAACAGCAGGGTGTTCATGTATTGCAAAGTAAGGCAGATCATGCAACCACGCTGCTGCAAGACCATAGCAGGTACAAGTACATTTCTTTGTAATCTTAATAATCATTTTTGAATACATTGTTTGACTCGTGTGTTGAAGCGGAGACTCATGAAAGTTGCAGGACACTGGACCTCGAGTTCTGGAGTTAAAGAGCCCTGAAATAAAATGGTGTACGATAGATAGATGTTTTCATGCATACATATGTTTATTTGCTAAGATAAAGCAGAAAAATAGAATCTTTACATTAACTACAGAAAATCGTAAAATCCACCTAAAAAGTCAATCAGACAACTTGCAGGTGATCGCTCCGGTTCACACCATCACCAAAACTAAGAAAACAGAGAACATCACCCCAGTTCTCAAGTCTCTACACTGGCTTCCTGTATCTCAGAGAATATATTTTAAAATATGTTTGCTGGTTCATAAATCACTGAATGATCAAAATACATTAAAGATTGTATGAACCTTCCAGACCACACGTCTTTTGGTTCAAGTATACTTTGCATCTCCAGAATCGGACCCAAACACGGAGAAGCAGCATTCAGTTACTATGCTTTTTTAATCTGGAACAAGCTTCCAGAAAACTTCAAAAATTCTGAAACACTGGGTTCCTTTAAATCAAGGCTAAAACCCCATTTGTTCAGAGTTGCTTTTGATTAATAATAAGTAGAACATGATTAATTGTAGTCTGCATTTCAACTTTCCATCACTTTCCTTTATTTTACCAATGCAATGTAATGTTTCTTGCTTGTTTGTTGTTTTATAGTTTCATCATCTAAAGCAATTTGAATTGCCCCATTGCTAAAATGAGCTATGCAAATAAAATTATCCTTGCCTTGCAAACAATTATAGATTCAGTCCTAAATTGAGGGATCTTGGAATTTTTGCTGAACAAAATCCTATATCTATCTTTGAAAAACACATTTCCATGAAGTCCTTATTCCACCTGTGTGATACTGTCAAACTTGAGAACATCCTGGATAACACTATCAGCAAGAACTGCTAATCCATGTCATTTGCGTATCCCTGACACAATTCAGTAACACAAATCACACAGGTGGAGACCTTCACAATTGCTTGGATCAATGACTACCAGACAAACAGACAACAGTGTGTGAGACTGAAGGGTTGTATGTCTGACGAGGTGGTTAGCAACAAAGGGAAACTCTACTCTTACCATTCTTTTTTACTCTGTGCACCTCAGACTTCCAGTAGAAGAAGATTCCTGTCATCTGCAGAAATACTCAGATGACTCTGCATTCACTGGGTGTATCAGACATGGGCAAGAAACTAGGTACAAAGAGCTGGTAGGCTGCTTTGTGGAATGTTGCAGTGGCAATGATCTTAACTGAGACAAAATAAAACAAAGGAGATTATAGTAGATTTTGAGAGAAACAGGAATAGGTCAAACATTATTTCCATCATGGGGAAAGATTTAATGGCAGGGGAGTTCACCTTACTGTTCAGGTGAACATCAAGCTGAACACTCCTTGGTGTTAACCTGAACAGTAGACAAGATTGGAGATGCAACAGTGAAGCCATCTAAAAGAAGGGACTGAGCAGATTGTACTTCTTGCGGAAGCTTCAGCCCTTAAGTGTTTTCATCAATATTCTACATGTCTGTTGTGGATAATGCAATCTCTTCTATCATTATCTGTTGGGGTAGCAGCATCAGCCTTTAAAGCTCATCAAGTTAATAAAGAAGACTAGATTTGTTCTGGGAATTGCTCTGGAACCTCTAGATATGACTGTGCAAATAATGTTTCATAAAACAAAGAATATGAATTCAGTTCAAATTCAATAATACCTTATTTATCCCAAAGGGAAATTAAATGTTGATGGAACTAATTTAATTAAAGAGTTATTATAGATTGTTATGGCTGTGGGCAGGAAAAATCTCTTGCAGCAGTCCATTTTACAACCAATCTGAAGAAGCCTCTGACTGAAGAGACTATGTTTCCCAATGGCAGTCTCATGAAGAAGATGATCAGTTGTATTATAGAGAACCCTAAGCATCCTCTTCATGAGAATGTCATGCAAAAAACAATCTTTATTCAGAGGCTTCTTCATAGCAGCTGCAATACTAACCTCGACAGATCTTTCTTACCCACAGCCATCACCAGCTACAACAACTCTTTAAAAAAAACTTGTATAAAGAGTTACAACATTTAATTTCCCTTTGGATTAATAAAATATTTTTCAACTGAATTGAATTGAACTAAATAGCTCATCACATTTAATTCAGTTTATTTATACAGCTCAAGACACTTTCCAAAAAAGGCCAATTCAATCAAATCATACAGATAGATTCTTATTTTTTACCTTTATATGTTGAAGAAAAGTAAAAAAAAATAATTGCAGTAGTAGCTCCTTTGGTGGCGTTATCCAGAAGAGATTATTGGAGTTTTTGACTTTAAACTTTTGCCAAAGTTGTTCAATAACTCCAATAGTGTCTATTTTTTCAAGATATTACAGTAAAACCATTTTTGTGCTTTGTTATCCCGCTATGTTTTTGTCACTGTACATTTCATAGTAGAACGATAGCTACAAAGTCTCACATGTCAACAGATTATCTTAATGATAATGACTGATTTTCCTACATCAACAAACTATCTGAATAATAATAACAAAATCGTCTGAGGTAGAGAGGAAGAAGGTATGATCATCCACAAAGTGGTGTCTAAGTCTAAAACGCAGATATACTTAGGCATTTTCCAGGACAATCTGCACGTCAAGCTATAGAGGATGAAGGAGAAGTCACATCCAGGCAGAGTCCTTGGACATTTATTCCCATTAGCAGTCTCCTGATGTGACTTCTCATTTCTTCCACCTTTCACACTTACAAAATAGAGAAGACTGGAAACAGGCATGCAATTCATTGCACAGAGAAGAGCATAGTCCCCCTCAAAACCATGCAAGTATTATAAGTCAGACTGCCTTTAGTGGCTCACTGTCTCCCCCTGTTGCAGTGGAAAATGACAATGAGTACTAGGTATTGGACATGGCAGGTACAAGATGCTCAAATTGGAGGAATGAGCAGCCATCCAACCTGACTTGCATAGCTCTTCATTTTGACTCAGTGTCTGGTCTCTGGCCAATACCTGCTGGACAGACTGAATGCCACCTTGACCACATCTGGGCCAAAGGGGAGACACCAAGCCATTGGCTGAAGGGTGGAGCCCATCTGTCAGCAAACAAGGGGCCAGTATAGAAGAACCCAGAGAGCCCCTCACAAAGCTTATGCCACTCTCAGAACCTGATGTTGCACAGGTTCACCAAGTCAACCACAAAACCTCTCTTTGTACACAGACATTCTTTTAACAGACAGCCAGGTCTTGCAGTAAACCCTTTTCACTTTGAATTTAAAACTGATCACTGTCAAAGATATACTTGATAAGTCCATCTGTAATGTTACTTTGGGGGCCTAAGGCAACCTGGTACTGTATGCACTTAACATGTTCACTTGGCTTGAGATGGCTCGGGGGGAATGACTCCCTAAAGGACCCTTTTCCTAGATTAAAAACTGAGATCAACCAGCAGCTCAAGAAAGTTGATGTGTTTAAAACAGAGATTGAGATCATGAATGCTGTTAGAGGACCACAGTATGGATGCTAGTATTGAGAAACAGCTGTTGATGAAGGGGACTATGTTGGTTAAATTCAGCTTCATGTCAAACAGTATAAATTCAATTTCTCCCCTTAGGAAACTAGATTATAGAGAAAGCCACACCATCACAGTTGCACTGGGTCTCATTTTAGGTGAGTGGATCCTCAATGTAGTAAGGAAACACATCGCATGCAGACAACAGTTAAAGATAGAATTGACTCCCTCACATTTATTGCAACACGTTGCCAGCGGACCCAAACACAGTTCTATTCTAGTTCCCATTCAGAGCAGATCAACTAACTTTGATACCATTTCTCCTGTCCTACCCTGTCCTTTTTTTCTTAGTTGTATATTTGCAGAAATGATAACAGCTAAACAATGACATTATAATGGTGTAAAGATTCTGACTTAGACTGCATAAACATTTATTAGCATAGTATTAATTTTGGTTCCCCCTGTGTCTCAATCTTGCCAAGACACAGACCTCTGAACTAACAAAATGAACTGCTTAACTCTCTTCCTGTCCAGAGGAATATAGTTACTCTTTACTATTCATCAACTTCCCAGCACACATGGCTGATGGACCCAGTTGGTAGCTCCAATGACTGTGATCAATATCCCACTCTTTTGGCCTAAGGGGCAATGTTGGGCCTCGCCATCAGGGAAAAAAAACAGAGCTGAGAACAAAGGGAGTGGTCAAACTACACCTCCCAGCATTCACAGGAGTGCTGTCATACCTGGGCATTGGTCAAGGGATTCTCCTCACAGCAGGAATCCTACTAGTCCACTGAGTCATAAAACCTTTTGCAAAGACAAAGACACTGCTTTTTCCAAACAGCTTTGGTGCCTGTGCAAAAGGGGCAGAACACACATTTAAAAATCTTGAGCCTGATAATTGACTGAACAACTTGTACTTTTGTATGTATCTTTGAAAAAGAAACTAAGAGCTGAAGTCAGCTATGTGTACCCAGTTGTCCGAGTCCCTCCAGAAGGAGAATCAAAGCATAGATTCTCCAGGAAGAGAAAAGTGACTCTACTTATGTTGACAAAGCAATCCCTCCATCACCAGTGCCTGAAAGAAAATGGGATTGGAACCACAGCTCTGTGCACTGACAGGAAGCAACCAACCCCAAGGAACTGCTTTCCTAGTGGCAAGCTGAGAGTGGCTCCAAAGGAGCCAACATAAGGCAATCGGACCCTGTGGAGGACCATGCATTTTGACAGTTTGGGAGCAGTTCCCAAAGTTAGAGGCTTTGTATCTGGGCAGACATAATTAGTTTAGGATTGGCCAATTTAGATATTGCTTATTTCATTGTTTTTTTTCTTTATTTGTTGTGCTTAAACTGTTCCAAGTTTGCTAGTAGGCTGCCAAGCCTGGTGCTACAAGTTGTTTCTTTTTGCTCTGCATGATTGTGGTAGATTACAAGTAGTTAAGAACCAGTGCCACTGGGCCATGGTAGCGTGAGCTTATTTTGGCTTTGTCTGTGTTTTCTCCTTCTCTCATCTTACTAACATGCATCCACACACGTCAACATAGTTTCCAGAGATGTGAGACATTGTGATTCCTTTGTCCCACCTACTAATGGTAGCTGCCACCTTGTTTGTTGCATATTTTATTCTGTTTGCCAGTTAACCCACGTTGCACCGCACACCCACACCACACACACATCCATACCTTCAACTCAATTAAATTAAAAATGTTGGGAATCAGAATTTGCATTAGTGTTTGACTTATGTAATTATTAATAATTACAATTAATTTATTATTAATTAAATTATTAATAAAACTGAAAGTTCTTTAGTTGAATCAGGGCACCACCAGAATCTCTGGAATCATAAGTCAAATCTAGTCAGTCTCTTGTGAAGGACTTAATTCAGAACCACAGGTAGAAGAACTGTTCACACAATGAACAACAATCACTTATTTTACGCTTATTTCTAATCAAGTCCGAAAATTTATAAACAAAATAGCCCAACCTTACAGCTGATTATTATTATTAGTCCACAAATAACCTCTTTCTTTAACTACTGGCATGCAATCTAACTACTGACAAAACACAAAAGGGTTATATGGTGAATAATAAAAATGGGAATCAAATCAAATTAATGAGCAAACTATGGCAAAATGAAATGGAATACTGAAAAACTGACTTCAAAACTGATTAACTGTACAAGAAAACACAGGAAAAATCAGATCTGCAGAATCATACATGAGAGTGTCATAAAACAGAAAAGGGTAAACCCCCCTCTGAGAGTGGGGGTTTACTCACCCCCACTGAGAGTGGTGGGGTGAAGGAAGCAAAAGAGGGGGGTGAGATCACTTTCAGATTCAGACTCACCCTCAGGTTTGTAACAAAGAGCTATAAAACTCGACCATGTGGCTTTAGGTCCTGTACGACCACAAACTAGATATGTATGGGGAGATCAAGAAAAGAAGAGAAGGGAGAAAATAAGAAGTGAGAAACACAGAGCAAGTGGCAGAGAGGAAAGGCATTGGCTGCAAAGAGAGCCAATGGAAATAGACGTCAAAAAGATTTTGTACGTCTAAAGAACTTAAAAGCTGAATACACAGACAGCTTCTTTAAAGTGCTCCAGTTAACACTTCGAAAGTCCTTTTTCCTGGCCAGCAGGTTAAAAGGAATCATGTGCAGAGCTGTTGTGTCTTCATCAGTGGTTGGCTCCAAAAGACGAGGGTTTTAGAGTCAGGAGTTGGTTTTGTGGTCAGATAAGGTCAATTTTATTGCAGGGTGGAGTTTTGGGAGTGAGGTCTCCAGCCAAAAGAATGTAATGCTTAGGAATGGGATCTGATCAGTTCGTGAATAAAAATATGGATTTCAACATAAAGTACTTTATTGATCCCAAAGGGAAATTAAATGTTGTTGTAACTCATCTTAATTCAAGATTCTTCAAAGAGTTGTTGTAAATGTTTATGCTGGACTTCTTTGCAAATTTCAATCTGGCCATTTGATTCTTACTACTGATGAGCGATTTGCATCTTTGGGTATGGCCACTATGTTTCTGCTCTCTGAGTCTTCTTCGAACAGTTTATTGTGATACCTTCACCCATGCACTGTGGAGGTTGTTGGTGATGTCACTTATTGATGTTTTGGGGGTTTTCTTCATAGCTCTCACAATATTTCTGTCAGCATCTACTGTTGTTTTCCATTCTGTTGCTCGGTACGCCAGTAGTTTCTTTCTTGTTCAGAACATTCCAAATTGTTGTGCCCAATGTTTGTCCAGTGGCTCTAATTGATTTTCCTTCTTTTCTCAGCTTCAGAATGGCTCACTTTTCTCTCATAGACAGCTTTCTGGTCTTCATGTTGGTGGCTTTCTTTAATAAGAAATGCATGCTTTATAGGTTTAAACCCAGGCTGAAAAGTAGACTAGTCATGCAGAGCTATTTAATGTTTGAACAATCAACCTTACAAATAACACCTGGTCAACAAGAAACAAATGTCAGTCACATGTTCCAATAGTTCTGGTCACTTGAAAGATAGGTGGATTCAAACAAAGTGTGTTATGTCCTGAGCTTTTTAACACATCTACTTGTAAACACAATCTTAAACACAAATGTCTTCAGTGTACAACAAAAACAAGGGAATTTGCCTTGCTGTTCCAATACTTTTGGAGGGGACTGTATATGCTTATACAAACTTGCTTTTTTATCGCTGTGCTGCATTGTAGGTAAAGTTCCTGTTTCACTGACATTCAAGCAGCCTGATGTGCAGTCTATAAAGGATAAAGCCAAACTCATGTGGGTTAGGGCAGATTTGCAGACTCTGCATGACTTTGTACTTGTGTCCAAACTTTGCAAAAATATATTCATTAGACTTTATTAATACTCTCTTATTCAGACTCGTGTTTAATGCACAATTATTCACAACAACTAACATACAGAGGAAGATTGTGTTGTTTTTATACCCAGTTATTTTATTCTGATTGTATTGTTATGTGGTCACTTTGTATATCCAGCTCTGATCTTTTATTGATTTTGTTGACTGATACATTAGCAATTGAAATCAGATATTTACATATACCACATAAAAAGACTAGACAATTTTTCTGACAGTCTGAAGTTAAATCAGACCAAACTTCTCTTGTTTTAGGTTACTTAGAATTAACAAAATTTTGCTAAGAACAGTCACATGTTGAGGTGTGGCTCAGGTGCCAAGCAGATGGCCAGGGAAGCTGGAGAAGCAGTTAAATTTCAAAGACTATAGAGGGGGGGACACAAACCAGGCCAAGCAGTTAGAAAGGGTGAATTAACGTTAGGTGATGCACCACATTGCCTCAAAAGAGGCTGCTTGAATAATAGCTGATGCATTGTTGCTGGAATGGGGTGCGGTGTCATACCAACAGAAAAAGTGGGAGTGTAAAATAATGTATTATGGAGTCAATTCTCTGCCCTTGTCCGTGAGTGCCATTTTCCCGGGCTGCATAAAGAGTTCACAATTTTTAGGGAGAGTTAAAGGAGAGATTAGCAAGGCTGGCTATGTAGATAAAGATTCTGAATGAACTGGAGTAGTTCAACTTAAGAAAAAAGGGTTGAAGGGAAAAGATGAAATGTATTGATCCCAGTTTTATTGTATACCTGTAGTTTATCATCTCAGTTTGCTTATTGGTTTTCATTGTGTTCACCACGAAGAAGAATTGTCAAAAGTTACTTCTGACTCCACTTTCTGTTCCCTGGGTTCTGACTTACTTGCTCCCTCAAGGCTTAAGTTGGCATCCGATTCACAGATTCCATTTCAGCACTATACCAAAAGGCTTTTCTGCTGCACTTACAGACTCTAGACAACCATTCAAATTGACAAAAACTGAACATATCTTGAATGCTAAAACTTCAACTGGATCATTTTACACTATTTCCAGACTCTACAGTCCAAGGCCTGTGTGGTGGAAAATTTGTATGTTTCTCTGTGCAAAATAATAATATGGCACTTTGACCTTTTAACATGTGTTAGAGACCTTTGAGTGAATTGTGATTTAATCAAGGGGAAAATGTATGCTCAGAGTATGCAAAGAAAAATTGATAAAGGAGGTGTTTAGTTTGTATTGTGAGACCAGACAGAATTTATTTTTAATCACAGGGGTTGTGAATTTCCAGAATGTTTTACATTGATGTGTATTGGGTATTGTGTGATTTTGTAAGTGTGTTTAAGTGCCTGTTAAAAGACTGTGTGTGGGGGGGGTTGCGTGGCGCACCAGTTAGAGTAGGTGCCCCATATATAAGAGGCTACAGACTTCGACGTGGCCGTCCCGAGTTCGAGTTCCGTCCTCGGTACCTTTGCCACATGTCCATACCCCCTTCTCTCTCCCATTTCCTGTTGGATAACTGGTGAGTAAAGGTCACTAGAGCCTCGAAAAATTCTAAAATAAATAAATAAATAAAAAAAGACTGTGAAGCTTTAATTGTTTAGAGCAGTGCTCAGAGTGCATAGGGATCTGGTGTATTGTTCTCCTCTCAATAAAACTCTGGTCTCAGAAGAACTGTCTCAACCGTCTTTGTTAAAAGTTTTTCCATTTCACCTGTTTCATTAGTTTGTTTTTTAAAATGTTTAAAAAATGTTTTTTTAAATTACAATTCACAAGCAAAGTCTGATTTCATCAGTTAATTTTCAGTAAATCTTTATTTTACTTTTGTCAGTTTGAAGTTATTTCAATGACCATTGTGGGCTTTTGTCATTAACAGAGGGGTACCAACTATTTTCTCCACGTGTATGGTCACAAATAAAGTTAACTATCCAGGTTTCAGTTGTCTAGGTTGTGTAGTTTTAAAGCAGGACCCTGTGTAAGGTGGTCTGATACCTAAAAGCAACCCTGAAATCACCCTTTCTTGTGTTTTCACGTTTGTTATACACACATGCTTTCCATGTGTGTACAACATTATAAACATAAACGTACTTCAACACTGGGCATAATAAAAACTATCACCTAACAACCATAGTTATATAAAACAAACAGAGATACTTGAACATTAAAGACTAAAATACAGTAAATAATGAAGGACCTTTTTGAAATAAACTAAACGATTCACAAAATGAATTAATGTAATGGGACATAATTTAAGAATTGACATTTCATTTGAATAAATGTATAATATTTTCCTAATGTTAATTTGTGCTACCCAACACATTTTGAATTGCAACATTTTCTTTTTTATGGGGGAATGAAACAGAAATATAACCTATCTAAGATTTTTTTTTTAATTATTATTATCGGCACCTACTGGTACATTTCTTTCTTCAAATTATCGCCTTTGCGCAGACTTTCCACAAAAGTTTAAAGCACTCAGTCAAACACACAAAGGAATGGAAGATCTCAATGCAAAATCTAAGGAAGTACATAAACGCCAAAGAAATAAACAAAACTGAAACTCAACTGACCCACAGACCATATCATTCACAAAATAAATACTTATTTGTAGAGGTAATATAATAAATTTTGGGAAATTGCATTTTTTCTCAAATTGTGCTAAGGTATACTGACCTATCATTTTAATTTTATTTTATAATTTTATTTTATGATTAGTTTAGTATATGCTGCTGCTTATTTAAAGTAGACTACCATGTTTTCTTTATTACATTAGTAGTAGAAAACCAACTGTTAATATAGAATTAACTATACTGCAGTGGATGTGTCTTGGTATTCAGGTTGACTGGAGTTTATCCCAGCAGAAAATGGACAAAATTCAGTGGGAAATTCTGGACAGGTTCCCACTTCATCATAGGAAAATCAGGTAAATGAGACAAACGATTGTGCATGTGCACACACACACAAACACACACACACACATACAAATGCTTTTTTGAGTCTCCAGGTGACCTCCCAAATAAATTCATGCCTGTGGGAGAAAGCCAGAGTACATGGAGAAAACAACTGCATCCACAGGGAAAACATGCAACTGGTTATGTAATCAGTAGTTTATATAAACTCACCAAAACACTTGCTAAGGTTGGTCTGTTTGTCAATGAAAACTTTTGCTGAAATCACGTTTCCAAAAGGTAAAAACATCTGTAGCAAGTCCTGGTCGCCAAACTCCTGTGGCAGGTGATAAATGAAAAGGTTTGCTCCTTCTGGCCCTGCCAAACAAAAAGAGCGTTTGTCAAAGTAAACAGGAATTGTGATCCAAAATAACAGTAAAAATATTAGCCCCATTACATATTTCTTCTGTTTTTGCTTTTTCTTGTTATTGTTTCAAATCATCAAACAAATGTTAATTAGTAGAAAAAAATAATCTGAGTAAATATAAAATGCACTTTTCAATTGATTTCATAATTTCATATGATGGATAAAAGTTATCCAAGCCAGCTTAGCCCCATACAGTTTTTCTCTTTGTTAAATTATGAATTAACTGCAATTGTCTAACAATCCAAATCCAAACAACAAACTGATTATCTTTTGGAAAATACTTTGTGAACTGGCAAGAATAAAGTGTAACTTTTTGGAAAGTGTTTTGGAAAGTGTTATATCTGGCAGAAAACTAACAAAGAATTTCAGAAAGAGAAAATCATATCAACACTCAAAGATGGTGGTGGCCATATTTTAAAGTCACTGTATTAACTACTTGTACATTTAGAAATAGATGGATACCAGACAGTCAGTGAGACCTAATTTTGGAGTTTGTGCACTCATTCTCTGTATGTGCTAGGTATGGTTTATTACAATGTAAGGTTCTTTTTAGAGTACCCTAAACAGTTGCTTGGCTGGCAAAAATGTATCCAACCATCAGTGACAGTCGCAATAAATGTCAACAGTCTCCAGCCAACCACACCCACATTTTGGTCTCCAAACCTCTCCTGTTTTTGGAGCCAAGTATTTAACACTCTTGCTGTGGTGCTGATTGTGGATAGTCCTGCCTCTTCCTCTGCTCTTTCTGGTATCCCACCACTTGGAATATCCACCCATTAATCAATAAATCACCCTGTACTTGTCTTTACAACCCTTTTAGCCAGGTGTCTCATTCTATTTTTAACTGGAAACACACTCTGTATGTTAATAAAATTATTTTGTGACAAAATACCTCCACAGCGCCCCATAGAACCACTAAAACAAACAGCCTCCAGCCATGCTTTCATTGGGGACTATGAAATTTGGTTCGCATAGGAAGGGTCTCAAGACCTACAAAAAAGTCTCTCATAACCATGGTCTAAGTGCAACAGGAAGTTGACCATTTTGTATCTTTTACACATGTTCTATCTGAGCAAACTTCTCTTACAGCTTTTGACTTACAGACTTCAAAATGACTCAAGATAATCTTAAGGCATTGGAGATCAAAAGTTTTAAAAGCTTTTTGCTACATCAAAGGATGTGGGCATGGCCTAGTGTCAAAATCTGCCTTCTCACCATAAAAAACAAAAGTGTAATAACTTCCACAATCAATGTCTGTCTCATCACAGACAAGCAGCCAACACATTTGCTGACATGAATTTAGTTCCACCCACATAAAACAGAAAGTGACTAGTTTCACTGGTATGTCCTCCTTTTATACTGACTCATATTAGTTTTAAGCCTTGTCTGATGACACAGAACAAGGTGATGTGGATCCTACTCTGAACAGTGACTGTTGGCTGAACTGTGTGGAAGTGGGAGTGGTAAATTTTGATATACTGTCATTTCCATATGGTTGGTTCTAAATTGTCATCCTTTATCCAATTTGCACCAACTGGATATGAATAATCCTTGTCAACCTACAAACAGGTCATTTGGATTATATTGAAATTTGAATTAACTATGCCCCTTAGAAAATTTCAGACAGCTCATGTACTATCATTTTGTGTGTTTTCTCATGTTCAACACATTGGTCTGATAAGACTTTATAATTTATTGCCCCGAAGGGTAAATTCTTTTCCACAGACCAGCCCCCATACTCCCACCACCAAGTAAACAACAATATAACATGGGACAAAACATAAGACGACCACACAAAATACAACATAAATTAAAGCTGTAAGCAGCATTGGACAGTCCTGACAGCTCAGAGCTCTCCAACCTTGCAACCGTGGGAGATCTGGCACTGCCACCCCGATGCTGTTGTCAACGCTCTCGTCAACGCTCTCACACCGTTCCTTTATCTGTCCACTAGGCAGAGCATTTGGCAAATCTCCCAAATCACCTTCTGTCCAGTTCAGTACAAGTCCAGTGTCAAGTCTTAAAAGTTTTTGCCAAAATCCAACCTTCCAGATAGGAGTTATTGTCACTTCCTGTTTTGTAGTGAAGGATTGGCAAGGATTTCCTGTGCGCTGTTTAACTGTCATGTATGTTTATCAAGAGTTAGTGGATACGGTTTCTAGCAGGTTATTTTTGTATGAATCAAAGAGTAAAAGCAAGACAACCAGCAGCAAAACAGCCCACTTCCTGTTCAAAGGGGACGGGGCTTGGTGATGTCACCAAATAACCATGTGAATGTGATTAGTGCTAGTCTGTTATGACACACAGAAAGTTTCATTAAGGCATGACCTTGTATGTGGAAGTTATTCCACCTTGATGTTTTATGGTGAAGGGTCAGATTTTGAGGCTTGACCACGCCAAAATGTTTTGATGCAGCAAAAAGTTTTTGATAACGTTTTTCCTTCAGTGCATGTGAGTTTAGTCCAATTTTTAAATGTGAGCATTTTATAAAAAACTTAAAAATAAATTGTGGAAATTTTGTGTGTTTTGTATGTTTGTTTAACTGTGCAACAGTCAATAGCATGAAACTCTGGCCTTCTAACGTGTTAGATAACTTTGAGTGAATTGTGAGTTAATCAAGAGGACAATGATGCAAAGAGGAAGCTGAAGTTAAAGGAACTGTTTAGTTTGAGTTGGCAGACCGGACAGAACAGATTTTTAATAACTGAGGTTGTGAGTTTCCAGAATGTTGATGTGTACTGGGAATTGTTTAACTTTGAGGGTGTGTTTAGGTGACTATTAAAAGACTGTGAAGTTTGAATTGTTCCAAGCAGTTCTCAGAGTACATTGGTATCTGATGTACAGTTCTCCTTGCTGCAGCAAGTAATAAACCTCAGGACTCAGAAGAACTGTCTCAACTGTCTTTGTTAAAGATTTTTCCCATTACATAAATATCAATTGATGACATCACTTTAGCGCCACCTACTGAGAACTAAGTTACAGGTTTCTGTAATGAATGACCTTCCATAATAGTCTGTAGACATTTCAAACATTTTTTGAATAACATATAATTTGAAATGACATTTTCAAAATACTACAAGAAGTCATCATTAATCCTCTGCCACCAAACAAGAAGTGACTACAGCTCCCATCAAGAAGGTTGGATTTCAGACAAATTTTTGCAGATTTTTCAGCAGAGCTGCATTGAGCCTGACTGAAGGCCAGCTGATTGTATCAAATACTGGTGACATGCAGAGTTTGAATGGTTGGCGGTGAGGCAGTGATGCAGAACACACATGGTCATAACACACGGAGCAGCACTGAAATCTGTAGGCCATTCAGCATTGTTTGTAGCTGTAATTGACCTTAAAACTGTCTGTATAATTGGATTGAATTTTCCTTGAGACAATATTTGTGTCATTGTTTTTGATAATTGCCTGACCCACATCCAAACACTCTTAAGAGGCAAGAAATGTTTTAAGAGGTTTATTTACAATGATATAAAATGAATGAATGATTGGTCCTTGTCTGGTTGAGATCTGGAGTCATGGGGGATTCGGGAACACTGGAGACAATGTGAGAAAAGGTGAGACTTAGATTTATGGATTTGGAGATGTGGAGATAATTGATCTTACTATGCAGAGAATGATAAAGATCCACCAGTGAGGGATGAGTGGGATCCGGGAGAATGAGTCCGTGTGGAGGTAAGCCCAGAGTTGGTGTCAGGTGAATGGAGACTGTTGAATCCTGAACTCATGGGGAGTAGGAGCTGGGGAGCGTCGAGTATGCTGGAGAGCAGACAGGTTATGCTGAAGCTGAAGAGGTAAATACAGAATGACGCATAGAGAAAATACAGAGGGCTTAGAGTTACCACAGTAGGTTAACACTCAGGCACCATAACCTAAGCAGCTGCACATCTGCTGGAGTTCACCCTCCCACAGGGCTGGTGCTCCACGACGCCCTCAGGTGGAGATAGGACCTACACACAAGCTTGTTACCCCAGATCCCTGTGGCAGCTGTTGATGGGGGCAATGAGTGATGGATCAAAAATGAATGAACGGGGCACCCAAAAACATTCCTCTGGACCATAGCCCTCCCAGTCAAGAAGGTATTCCCAACTTCAATCTCGCCAACAGGAGTCTACAATCTGTCGGACATTGTAAGCAAGGTGCCTGCCCTCAGTGTCCCGGGCGGGTGGAGGCTTGGAGGTAGATGGAGGCGAACTGCGGTGGGGCTGATGATGGAGTCGATTTTGTATGGACTGAGGTATTTAGGACTAGATTTTTGGAGATGGATTTCAAGGGAATGTAATGAGATGAGAGCCAAACCTTCTGTCCAGGTGAGTAATAGGTTGCAGGAATCAGTCAACGGTCAGCAAAGCGATGATGGTTCTGTTCAGAGGTGTGTTGAAGAGTGGCAAGACTGTTGGACTAAATATGTTTACAGCATCAGATATAGCGGTAGACTGAAGTCACAGCAATGTCTTTTTCGTCTGTGGGGAAAAGAGGTGGTTGATATCCAAGGGAAGCTTCAAAGGGGGGTGGATCAGTAGCAGCAGAGATGTGTGAATTGTGAGCATACTCAACCCCAGGAAGAAACTGGCTCCATTCTGATGGATAGGTGGATGTGATACTGGCTTTGAGTTCCTGGTTCCTGCTTTCTGTCTGACCATTGGATTGGAGATGATAGCTGGAGGTGAGAGAGACTTTGGCATTTATTGTTAGACAGAACTATTTCCATACCTGGGAGAAGAATTGAGGTCCACAGTCCGATAGAATTTCTTAGGGGATGCCGTGGAGACGGAAGACATGTTTAACAATCTGCTGAGAAGTTTGTTAAGCCGAAGAAAGTTTTCTGAGGGGAATGAGATGACATGCTTTAGAAAAGAAGTCGATGATAGTGAAAATAGTGGTCATACCTTTAGGAGGGGGAAGTCCAGTGATGACTGCTATATAGGACAAGGGTCGTTTTGGAATGGTTAGGGGTTGAAGGAGTCCAGTGGGTGGTCGATGGGGGGGAGGTTGTTGTGGGCGCAGACAGGACAAGTGAGAATGTATTCTTTAACGTCCTTTTGGACGGATGGACACTAGAACCAGCAGTTAATGAGGGCAATAATTCGGCTGATAAAAGGATGTGTTGAAAATTTGGCAGAATGAATCTAGTGAATGAGACAAGATCAAACTGAAGAAGGGATGTGTTCTGTTTGGTGGACTAGTGCCTGAGTCTGGTTCATTCTGGAGAGCTTGTTTGATGATGTCTTCCATGTCCCAACAAAAGGCCCCAACAGTGCAGTTGGCAAGGATGGGAGCAGGGGTCTTGGAGTCGTCTGAAGAAAACTGGTAGGAAAGAGCATCTGGCTTGGTGTTTTTTGAACCTGGGTGATATGAGATGGAGAAGTTAAATTGTGAAAAGAATGGAGACCACCTGGACTGACACAAGTTGAGACATTTGGCTGACTGTAAGATAAATTCTTATTATCTGTCCAAACAAACTTAGGATGTTCAGTGCCCTCCAACCAATGCTGCCATTCCTCCAAAGCGAGCTTTGGGCAAGGAGTTCCCAATCTCCCCCATTATAGTTCCTCTCAGTGGGTGACAATCTGAGGGAGAAGAAGGCACAAGGGTTAAGTTTTTCCTCAGAGTCTGAGCACTGAGAAAGGACCGCACCAACCCCTGTTTCTGAAGTGTTGACCTTAAGGATAAAGTGTTTGTGGTGGTCGGGCTGGACAAGTATAGGAGCTTGAGAAAATATTAGCTTTAGGTCCCGAAAGGCTGCATTGGCTTCAGGGGTCCAATAGAAAGTGGTTTTGGTGGAAGGGAGAGTGGAGAAGTGGTTTTACTATAATTTCTTATGAAATGGCAGTAGAAGTTGGCAAAACCTAAGAATCTCTGGAGACATTTACATATTTGTGGAACTGGCCAATCGAGGATTGCTTTTATCTTTTCTGGATCTATTCAAATCTGTCTGCCCTCTCGGATATAGCCAAAGAATGACACAGATGACTTGTAGAACTCACATTTATTAGTATTGACGTAAAAATGATTTTCTAGGAGTCATTGGAGGACATGTTTCTGATGATCAGTTAGGGTCTTGGAGAAAATGAGTATGTCATCCAGATAAGTGAATAGGAAGATTTTCAGAAAATTGTGGAATAGGTCGCTTACCAGGGCTTGAAACATGGCTAGTCCAAACGAGATGACTAAGTATTCGAAATGTCCAATGAGGGTCTTGAAGGCAGTTTTCCATTCATCTCCCTGGCAGATATGGACAAGATGGTATGCGTTGCAGAGGTTGAGTTTAGGGAATGGTGTTCAGGTTCAAAGGCTGAAGAGATGAGAGATAATGGATATTTATTTTTGATGGTGATTTGGTTGAGTCCCTGGTAGTCAATGTAGGGTTGGAGATACCCGTCTTTCTTACTGACAAAGAAGATATCCGCCCCCAGGGGTGATAATGAATGGCGAATGACACCTGCAGAGAGTGGTTTGTGAATGTAATTTTCTGTATTTTTCCATGGCAGCCCTTTTTGGACGGCAGATATTGAAGAGTCGACAAGAGGGTAGTGAGCTCCAGTGAAAAGATTTATTGCACAATCGTAGAGGCGATGAGGTGGGAGGGAAAGAACTTTGTGCTTACTCAAGACTTGACCGAGGTTGTGATATTCTTCAGGGATGAGAGATAGATCTGCAGAATCAACTCCTTCGAGGCTAGCCAGGGATTGGCTTGGAGGAACGGCAGACTGTTCGCAAGAGGAAAGAGAGTTAGTGGACCAAGATTTGATTCTGAGATCTGACCAGTTAGAGATGTGGATTATGGTGCTGAAGGCAGTCAAAACCAAGGATGATTGATGAGTGAGACGTGGGGAAGACATAGGAAAAAATCTGTTCATGGTGGTTTCCAGAAATGATTAACTGTAGGGGCTTGGTTTTGTGGGTGATCTTGGGTATGACTTTTCTTCTCAAAGCAGTGACTTTTAATGGAGTGGCCAGGGGTATGATTTCAGTGTTGGATTGTAGGACTAGAGAGTGATCAGTTGAATTCTGCTCAGAACCGTAATTGATGAGAGAATCTTTATTAAAAAAAAGAGGGTGGCAGGAAGTATGAAGCAGGGAGATGTACCTGTTTTGAGATGGTCTGTCAGTTTCCCAGCATCTACTGACAAACCCTTTCTTTTGGCCAAACGGGGCAGGAGGCCATGAAGTGACCAGGGATCTACAGTAGATATATATTGGTTAGATTGCACTGCTGTTCCTCTGGTGACAGACAGCTCTGACCAACCTGTATTGCTTCTGATTCAGCAGCAAGTGTTCTAAAGTCAATGGAAAGTTCAGAAACAGTTTTCTGACCTTGTTTAACCAATTAAAGACTTCTGGACAGGGCAGGGTGATCGGAATCCTCACTGAAGGTTTGCTTGAATTCTTGAATGAATTCATAAAAGGTGCAACCAAAGTTGGAATGGTCCTGAAACCAGGCCTCCCCCCATCTGAGGGCTTTGCTGGAGAGGAGTTCAAGGATGAATGAGATCTTGGCATCATCATGGGGAAAGCAATGTAGTGAGCAATTAAAGACCAAGGTGCACTGTAAAAGAAAACCCCCTCAACAGCTCCTGTGAATTTCTCTGGGGTGGATAAACTGACACCATGGGAGGTGGAAAGGACTTGGGAGACTGGTGAACCAGTGGGGACATCTGCTGGAGAAGGAGGAGACTGATTAGACTGAAGATTCTGCAGAAGCTGAGTAAGAAGATCAAAATGCTGATTTGTGGTATTTTGTTATTCACTGAGGGACCCAAGAACCGTATCATAACAGTAGATTAGAGAACTATGTTCAGAAAGAACTCTCCTAAGAGTGTATGCTGGGTCAGATTGGCCTGAGTGTTCTGTCAAGGTTTCTGATAATTGCCTGAACCTCATGCAATCACTCTCAGGAGGCAGGAAGTGTTTTAAGATTTTTATTTACAAATATATTAAATGAATGAAGGCTTGGTCCTGGTCTAGGGGGGTGCTAGAGTTCCTGTAGAATCGGGAACACTGGAGAAAAAGTAGGGAAAGGTGAAACTTAGATCTATGATGATGAGGAGAAAATGGACCTTACTGTGGAGAGGATGAAGATCCTCCAAGGAGAGGTGAGTGGCATCCGGTAGATGAGTCTGTGGAGGTAAACCCAGAGGAGTGTCGGGTGAATGCAAATGGTTGAATCCTGAACTCAGGAAGAATAGGAGCTGGAGAGCATTGAGTATGTTGCAGGGTGGACAGGTTATGCTGAAGCTGAGGGTTGTTATAATTATGTGGCCTGTTCTAATCATCTCTTTGCTGCTCTAATTAAATATATCTGCCCTACTTAATTGCTTATCTGCCGCACCACTCACTGCTACAGCTTATACAAACATAACCACTGATATCATATAAAATGCAACACATAGTCAAGGATAAACTGACACAAGAGGATGACACCCTTTAAGAGGGTTAAGAATGAGGCATAGATAAAAGCAGGGCTCATGCTTCAGTCTTTGCTCCTCTCGGCTCATGCTTAAGATGAGCTGGGGGTACCCAGCCCGGTACCGAAGGTGAATGTCACTCTTTATCTGTTCATTTGTATACTCTGTATAATCATTTTTGATATTAAGTCTTGATTTTATATTTAACTATTTCTCATTATTTCACAAGGTAAATACTTTGCTGATTTTATTGGTTGGGTCTCGGAACTGGAGAGAAACGAACTTGGTGGTGCACAGAAGGGGAAAGAGGGTGAACCCCCATCAGAGTGAAAGAGGAAGAGGACATTTGTGATGCCTGCCGTGGGCAGACAAATCTCAGAATCTTCACAAAGAGTTTTTAGTTGGTCGAAAAAGAGCTGGAGGGATCCAACGGCTCTGATTCAGAGTGCTGACAGAGGTAATCTTCAAAGAGCACAAGGAGGGTAAGTTGAGGAACAGCTAATAAATACACAATAAAGCACAGAGGAAACAGAGAGGGCTTGGAGTTACCATAGTAGGTTAACACTCAGGTGCCAATACTGGATGAAAAGTGAGATTTTAAGGAGCTTTTGGCACATTAAATTGCTGTGGTGGTTGAGATTTAATGCTGCTAACAGGGTTTTTTGTCACCACTGAAAACTGTGGAGAACTGTGGAAAATGGTCTTGAACTATGTTTGCCAGTGATGCCCCCATGACCCTCCCTCCAACAAAAGTTGGAACCAAAGTTGTATTTTTATTTTTCTTTGATTTAAAAGATTGGAGATTCATGTTTTTTGTAATCTTGTAAGCCTTTTTCCATCGAAACATATGACTACTCAAGAATATAATACAGAGAAATCATTCAACCAAGGTTATATTTACAAGAAATCATTCTGATTTGAATGAAAAATCTAATGACATATTGTTGTCAGTGTTGTACTACTAAGGTTATCTGTATTCCATTAAAACACTCAAATGAAAAATAATAGAATGAATAAACTTTTCTAAAGTTCAACAAACACTCCTTTAAATGGAGATATAAATGCATGTTGGGGGTGTATGGCAATGGTCAGTTTTACAATTGTTTAGAGTAAGATCTGCTATGCCATGAATAGGTATGATTGGGAAAAGAATATCCAAACAATGATCAGTCTTATCAGGTAAAACATATTTTACCGGAATGTTGGCAGTTTTTATGTTACAAATCCAACATGGCTTTGGTTGGATTTGTAACATAAAAACTGAATATGCAGGATTACATACAATAAATTTTAGTCCAACCACATCTTACTTACACATTCCACCTTTGGTGTCTATTAACCCATCTGCAGATTTATCATAGCATAACTTAATCAAAAATAACAAAAAGCATGCTCCAAAGAGATTTTGTACAAAAATATTTTTTGAATAATTTTCTGAACAAAATGTTATTTACTGATTGCTTAAAGAATAAAGGTAAAGAAGGCATAAATATTTTCTCAATTTATGCAGCAGAACCAGTTGCAGTCCCAAATAAAGAATAATTTGGATTGAAGAACAAAATAATTGAAAGTATGTGATACCTTTTAATGGAGTATAAGGCTTATTTTGTTTAATTATTTTCATTTTTTAACCTTTATTCAGCATTAAATCAAATAACTCAACAAGGAAATATATCATCAGATATATTATATTATGTACAAACTAGAAAAGAGACAGCTCAAAGAACACCTGAGCAAGTTTAATATTATTTACCCAATTGAAAAATATTTTTGTGATTATTATGATTAAAATAAAAGATGATGTCATGTCATTTTTTTTAAAAAAACAAATCTTATAGAATCTGTTTTTTCCTGTTAATTTCCTGTTCACACTCCAGTCCAGTAGGTGGCGGTAAGAGGTAGGTGGTAAGAAAGAGCACACAAACTGAAGTCAATGAAGAGGGCGATGAAATGGCGAACAAAAATATATTTTATGTAGTTTCTGGCCCGGAATCATATTGATATTACAGTGATATCTCGGCAGAAACCCACAGAAGACACCGCAGCGCCCACACAATACCAAACTCTCGGTAAAAACGCTCTTTATGTGGCGGACATAATGACAAACATTAATTGAATATCACTGTTTGCGCGCCAGAGCCATCTTGGAAGCGGTCCGTTGTATTCACAAGGCTGAAACGAAGGTGAGGATAAGATTTTTAAAATCAAATGTAATGTTGTGACTTCTTAAAAATAGAAACATCTTTTTTTATTTTTTACAAATTGAACACCAAGTCGTCACATTATAGAATTCAGCCAGGAGACGACAAAAAAGAGAGTAAGAGAGGAAAACTGTGGTAAGACTTAGTCATTTATTAATTAAAAACATCGTGAGTTACTGTATGTTAAATTTAAATAACAAAATTGCATAGTTCTTTTGTTTCACTCTTTCTTTTAGGAAGCTATCTTTCGCCTGCATAACTTTGATTCAAATCACAGGCACTATGACGCACGGGCAAGGGTAAGAATCACAAGCAAAGCATGCTGTCTACTGTCTGAAAGTGAATAATTTTAATTTTTTGTTTGTTTGTTTGTTTGTTTGTTTTTAATCGCACGTTTGCATTTTGCAGAATGTTTGTCTCTCAGTGTGGGGGGTCACATCGGTGATTGTCGGATGCCATAGTGTGTAAGTATCTGTTACTGTGTTGTGTGTATGTGTTGTTTTTAGCTTGAATAAATTTGTTTATGTATGGTACACGATTTATTTGTAACGCACAAAAATGTTTTCCAGCTACTTGCAGACCCACGCTGAGGCAGTGCAGCAGAACTTCCGAAACAGTCAGCCAGATCCTGCTGATATAGCGACAGCAATTAAGGTTTGTGTCGGTCAAGAAGGAAACTGGTAAGATTTATTGGATCATGTCGTTGGTCAGCAGGATTTGAATGCTTATTTAGACATTTATTTCACCATAAACTTTTTCATAAGTAATTTCTTTGCATTTAGTATTTGTAAATAGTTTATCCAGTCCGGTGTTAATCTGACACTGTTTTAAAGAGACTTGATTCTTGCTTAGCACTTCTCATTGACACAATTTAGCAGGGATGGAAACTTATTTCTGGAACTTGTGATTATAATTTGTATTGGCTAAAGCTAAAAACAGAGGATCAGGTCCTTAGTTTGGCATCAGTTATTTAAAAATATTAGATAGGAGGGACAGTAAATGTATTGGACAAAGAACTGGATGAAGATCAGAACTGCCAGGTTCTGAGGAGAAGGAAAACCACAGAGAAGCGTCATAGATGGAGAATGATGAGGGTTTCATGTGACAGCAGGATGCTGAGATGACCAGCTGGAGAGAGCCCTGAAGTCAGCAGCTGACAGATGATATTGGAAATTTATGTTCCATTAAAATTACACATAATACCTCCCAAATATTCATGATGTCATGTTTTAATTTGTATAGCAATTTTATTTATAAAAGATACTCCTTCAATTAAAAAAAACAGTTTGAGACCAATATGTTCTCATTTCCTTTCTGAAATCCAATGAGCGGAACTTTCTTCTGCTCATAGAAAATTAACTTTTACTTAGAGTAAAATTTTAGTGAGGAACTGTTTGCTTTTATGTGAGTAACATTTTACACTTGATAATTTATTTGTATTGAAGTAAAATTTGATCAGAGTAACTGTACTTTTAATTGAGTTAATTATTTTTGTACTCTTTCCTACTCTGCCATTTAGTTTATCAATTTGTGATTTATGTGTTTTGAGGGTGACTGCAACAATGAGCCATTGTTACATGTATATTTATATTTGTTAGTAAAAGACAACACAGTTAAACACAACATCTGGGTTTGCAATTCAGTTTATTTTGGTTATTTTGAATGTAGGAGATTTGTTTGGGGTGTGGTTTATTTGACAGGCCTCATCTTGATATTTCTGTAAAAAGGTAAATTGATTTAACTTTTCATTATTTAATTCTTTGTTTAAACTATAATTGCATAAAATGAAAACATATAGTAAACTATGAAAGTTCAGTTAGTGAATACTCACCTCTGCCATTTCCCTCTCCCAGCAGGTGTGCATGGGCAAAACATTCCCCAGGGACTTATGCACAGTTATTAGTTCTGGGATTTCACCATTAAGGAATGGAAAGGGGGTTTGGTTTCACATTATGGTGTTTCTATGTTAAGTTTTGAGTACTTATTTGGATTAAATTAAAATATTTTCTGTTTTGTCTTGATTTGTAAAAGTATTGTTTCATTAGCTGTTCATTTAATGTAAATATTCTTGTTTATCCTTTTGCAGTTGTGTATCCCTTATAATGGTTTTTCCCAATTTAGTTCAACTTTCATTTAAGCAATATGCCTTTCATTGTTGTTGGTGTGGTTTGGTTATTCTGCTGCACAAAAATTAAAGAAGCGTCAGCTAATATTCTTCTGAGCCTGTTCTTTTTAACCGGATTTTGGGTCCCACCTACATGACTGTTTGACCTGACAAGCATGTAACAGTGACCAACTGAAAATTAAAAAGAAAACTGAAACAGGTTATCAGGCCATTTCATAGACTGCTTTGCCATAAGTTGCGCTTGTGTATATTCTCCATTCTATGTGCATATTTTTCTTCAGATGATGTTTTATATTTTCTACAAGTCCTTCTAATTTTTCTCTAAGGATGACTATTTAGTTTTTCCTTTTATTTTCTCTAAGAGTGTCTTGTAAGGATGTTTTTTTTGTCTTTTTAATTTCTGTCTTTGTAAAATGTGTGCATTCTAAGCTGTGAAGCTCCAAAAAAAATTCAATGTGGTTTCACAATGGCAAAGATTCGATTCTTGTAAGCATGCATAATGACTCTCTGTTCTGTTTGTGTCAACAGCTGCTGGAGATGAGAAAAGGTGTCCTGGCAGGAGAAGAAGAAGTGGCATTCTGAAGAAGATGGCAGCATTGATGGGGTTTCAGCGTGGATTGTTCATCCCCCAAGTTAATGGAACCAGAAGCTCAGTGACCTCTGTTGGACGCAACAGAAGAGACTTGAGGCTTATCCAAAGTCAAATCATCTTTAGACAGAAAGTCAGCACCGCAAGTTCTACAAGTGGAAAAACATATTTCTTAAAATTGTTTAAAAATGTTGTTTTACTTGTGACATAAACATATTCAAACATGCACCTCAGAGTTTCATTTCCTCATAAATTCATGTTTATAAATTTGTAGGGGTTAAGATGGCATCAATACAAACTATCACATATAGACTATATCACATGAATATTAACTTTAGTGAGTGCAGTTTTTTTTTTTAAAATACAGGGTTATTAAATATAAATCAATACATTATTAGGGAGGGATTTACCCAAGCCTGTGTATATAAAGGCCTGGGTCGTCCAATGGGGGACAGATCTACCAACCAATCACGTGAATAATTATTGGTGACTTCATTGGTTTCATCTAATGATAGAAGGAATGTCGGTCTGCCGCTGCGGCCGTGCATATATTAGAGTTAACACCTCCAGCCAGAGGCCGCCGCACCCCCAACTCCCAACACCCCCCGCTGCGGCAAGTCTGTTCACTCCAATCTAATGAACAGGCGAGCGCGAACGAGTGATCCTGTAAGCGGTCGATAGCTGTCGAGAATTAGCAGGATTTTGTGAAGTTTAAGGCCCAGGAAATCACCCTTTTCGACCAGTACAACAGACTGGCAACACCCTCCTCGAAACCTCTGCTTGATGAGTTTATGATTTGCTGTGCAGCTGGAGTCTACCCTCTTGCTCTGTGACGGTGGAGAACTGCAGGGACTGAGAGGAGAATACTGAATTAATTGTAAGAATGGAGACAGTGATGTGGGGGCTGCCAGAAGTTAAATCAACATTTTGTAAGGGCTTCAACAGCTGCCACAAATATGTGGGCTTTGTGTTGAGTGGTGAAAACACATACTAGTAGAACCCAGGTTTGTTTGGAGGAATTGGAATGAGGCCAAATTAGCATAAAAATAATTCAGAACAACAGTTAGTATGTGCTTAAACAACCAGTTCACAATGCAAAGCAGAAGAAAAAAAACTAAAACTGTTTTAATGAAACATTATTTGCTGAATTAGAAATCAATAACCTTTTGTACAATTGATTCTTAATATTCTGTGAACTAGCCATCACAGTTATTTAAGTTATACACTTCAAGATTGATGGCAAAAAAATGTTTATGGACTCACAAGATGGCAAACGAACAGCAGACCTGATGTCACACCCAGAATTAGCGGTTCAGTTCAACAACAAAGTCCTATATGTACCTTTAAGTACCACTGATATAAATAATGTGTATATTTGCACATTATTGCAACAGCGACAGTAAATGATTATTGATTAAAGTTGATTGATCTTATCAAACAACTAATGATTAATTGAAAAGGGACCATTTTCTTAGAAACCTGAGTTTTCTCTTGTATCAAGAAGGTCTTTCCATAACACGAAGGGCTAAATTTTTCATATGCTGAATTTAAAAAAGAAGCACATCATTGGGGCCCATATAGCATTGCTATATGCAGACCCATTGCATGGGAGGCACCTATTACTCTGCACCTCTTAAACTGTCTCTTTATTTATTTATTTATTATTCCTCCGTCTGCGTTAATGCGGCCCGAACCGTGGCGTGCACCCCCACAATATATACATCTAAACGTGCGGCTCGATCTCGAGATGTGTGCTATAACTCAACTTTTCGATTGGAGTTACCATGGCGACGTAATTCGCGAAAAATCGCCCCCCCAAAACCCCATGTGAAGTCAATGGAGCGACGTCCTGAAGAAATCCTAAAAAAACCCACTATTTTTGAGGATTTACTGTGTCATCATGGATTGTCTAGAAACGCCATTCTAATCTCAGTTTGTAGATACGTCCGTGCTGTGTTCAGAAGTGAAGACGCTATGTTGAAGACGTGATTGGTTGACGGTATACCTCTGACGGTTTTTCCACTACGTGCCCCTAAGCGACCCAAAGTTTTAGGAAAAATCATAATTTTAGAGTGTAACAGCAATTAACTGCCGCTCCGTTAGAGTGTGGGAGCAAGGGGAGTTCAGAGCCCAGATTTATTTTCAACTTGCCGTCACGCCTACAAATATTGCTCAAATGGCATGATTTACGGACATAACATGGAACCGCTGTTTGGCTCTCAGAAAATGTTTTCGAATTTCTTCTAGGGCTGACGGTTTTCTGTCACGGTGCTTCAGAGCGAACTGTCGCGGGAGGGTAAGAAGGACTCTCGGCCATTCATTTCCCTGCCATTTTCATGATCTCACCACCTTTCCCACATCGTCTTTCACTCGTCCCTGCTCTCGCTCTGAACGAGGTACAGATGTGAGTCGTGGGACTAAGGAAGACGAAAGACGGCCCTCGCTCATGCTTCGAGAATATTTCCGACACCTCTTACGGTTCCCGAACGGAAAGGAGTTGTTCGGAAAAGTTTTTTCTGCCAGGCTGCCTGCCTCAGACATATAGAGCTTTTCTCTGCACCAAAGTGAGTGTCACTGACAGTGTCAGTTGGCAGAGGGACATTAGTTACCATAGCAACAAGACACTTAGTGGGGCAGCCACAGCTTTGATCTATGAGGGCTCCAGCTTGGAAGCAGAAGGGTCCTAGAAGCAACATGGCCGCTCTGCTAAGGGGCTTGATTGACTTCAGTGATGAGACCTGACCAGCCTAAACTTACAACTACACTGGACTTTCAAAATAAGAGCTACACGTACCCTACTAAATAAAAGCCTTCATAGTTTAAAGATCAGGTAACTGCAGCTTTGGGCAAAATATGACAGGTTTGACTCAAACAGTGTTACACATGGGATTGGTCTGGCCTTTGAAAATGACGCTCACTGAAAATTTCAAAATAAAAGCCTCATAGGCCCTTCCATACACTGTGTTTTAAGATGAGAAAAGAGTATAGTGAGATGTTGGATTAGGACAAAGGATTCATGCGCGTGACGGCCCTCATTGTATATATATATATATATATATATATATATATATATATATATATATATATATATATATATATATATATATATATATACACACACACACACACCTGCTCAGTCTCTTACTCCTCGCTGTTTCCTCCTGTTATTTCCTGCGATCTATCTATTACCTACCAGATTCTTCTCCGTCATACCCTGCTGCTTCTCTCCTAGCTTCTTGTGGTTTTTGTTCTGCTCTGGTTCTCTTCATTCCCTGTTTTTTGTTCCTTATTTTATTAAATATTCAAATCTACTTTCTGCCTCTGCCGTCTCTGCATTTGGGTCCAACACCAACCATCACAAACCATGACAAACACATCTTACTAAGTTTATCTTTCACCAACTCACACATTTAAGTTCAAAATCTAAAACTTGCAAGATTTCTTTGATTTAAAGAGCAGAAGTTAGTAGACAACTAAATGTGGCTCAAATGTTTACCAGTGTATTTTCTATACTCCAGTTTAGTACTTTGGTGCACATGTTGTTGCGATATATAGAGATAGCCTATCCTATCCTATCCTTGAATAACTATTATGTGGATCTGAATAAAATGTATTATCCTTTTTATTTGGATGGTTGTCTCTCCATGTATCAATAAAGTCATGCTCTTTAGTAACATTATTCAATTCCTTGGTTTTCCTACTACAACAACTTCCTGCTACTTCAAATTAAAAATATATATCTCAGCTTCTTTAAATCCTTTGTTTACATTTAAAAGGAAATCTCTTTCAACATTACCTTGTCATCACTTCTACCCGAGTGAGCCAAAGACTGTTAATGAAGGCACCCACTAATTCTACAACAATGCACTCAACACGCTACAGGACATAATTTCTTCCTGTGGTAATCAAACTCTACAACTCCTCCCAGAGACTCTCACTGTTGTGATTTTCTGTATAATCTAATTTAAACACCTCACTGTTTCAATTAATTTTTAAAGCAATGGTATAAAATTGCATATATAATTACATATTTATCAGATGTATATTTAGATGAACTATAACAACATAATTTTCCTTTGGAATTTATAATGTGCCATGATTTTGATTCTCTTTTCAACTCCTAGTTGATAAAACTCACCTTCTTTTTGGCTGCCAGCAGCTGACACATTTTGCTGGGATAGCAGGCTGTGATTATACAAGTTGGGTAGGGCAGCAGCTGCAT
Organism: Anableps anableps; assembly: GCA_014839685.1. Lineage (NCBI taxonomy): Eukaryota > Metazoa > Chordata > Actinopteri > Cyprinodontiformes > Anablepidae > Anableps > Anableps anableps. Next base: position 277,726 of record CM026067.1, on the reverse strand, counting down.
ACTGCTGAATACCTGAGTAGGCTTGGCTCAGTGCCTCCATTGTATTACCTGAGCCATGAGACAAACCACCAGAAGTAAGGCTGCCATTTATTGTTGCCATGCCTGTATCAATTACATAAAAACAAAGAAAGGTCAACTTTTTTCCAAAAGTTATTTTGATTCCTACCAAACAATCAGAAAGTGACAAGGTCAGGAGAGTCAGCATTGATAATACAGTGCCTATAAAAAATATTCACCCCCTTACTAGTAGTTGAGCTCAACTGTGATTCTCCAGAATTGACAAAGACTCCTTGACAGGTGTCGAAACATCTTCAGGGGAAACTGAGCACAAGTCTGGTTGCCTTTGATTTAAGCCTTGCTGTAGCAGACATGACTCGGTTGACTGAGAATATACACAAGCATATTCACACACTTGGATATTTTACCCTTTTATGCTTTTACAGATCAATCATGAATTAGGCTAAATTAGGCTTTTGTTGACAAAACAATTTAAGAAAAAAAAACCTTTTAACATCAAAGTGAAAACTGATTTCTACAAAATAGTAATAACTAAATAAAATCAAATAAGTGATTGCATAAATATTCACCCTCTTTAAAGGGGCCATGACAACAAATGTAATTTTTTTGTGGTTTTGGGAGTATAATATGATTTGTTGTGCACTGATGAGGCTCTGTCAAGAGTTAATATCAAAAGCCCTGCTCATAGGCGGTGAGCTTTGTTTCTTTGCTCAAAAACGGATGAACCATTGAACAGTTTATTGTTCTACATAGGTTATCGTTTTACATAATTCATATTCTCCAGTTAGAGCACACCATCATGCAAACAGCCCTCCCCCTCCACTTCCTTCCTCCCTCCAAGTGATACTCTGACTAATTTAAGGGTTAAGTCGCACTAGCATGTCTGACTACTCCACTTGAGAAAAGGATGGCAACTAAAAAGGGGAGCTGTTATGTCCAAAGGTGCTCAAAAATGGATGGAAGTTTCCACTTACTCTCGAAGGATGAGAGAATCAGAGAAGAGTGGTTGAAGTTCATTTATGAGGAAATATTATGCAAATATAACTTCACTTTGAGACGATGTTCAGCACATTTTACTGAAGAGTTTTCCAAATATGGTTGTAGCTATTCAGAGTGAAGTCAACTAGGTAGAGCCACATATCATAACTGTGCCCAACCTTTTTACTGAGGGAAATCTGGCCTGCCAAAACAACCCCCTTCAAAAAGGTGACTTTTTTTTTTTCATGAAATTCTTTGGAGAATTGACATGCAGCAATATCAACTACATGAAATAGTTTATACAGTGATGTCACTAGCCCTTTAAAGTGTAGGACATCTAATTAGACAGAGGTCCAGCCACTGGTGCAAGATGTCTGACAATAGTTACACTGTCTTAGGTCTATGGAAGCCTTGGAAGGAGGAACAGCTTATTCTGCTCTATCTCTCATCCTAATTTGACAGTTTTACCAGTTATTTAACATACCCAGCTTTTATAGTTACTCTTACATTGTCCACCCTCATAACTGGATTACTTCAGATTTAAGGACTGTGAGATTTTTAATTTTACTTTATGCTGTATTTTTCTACTTCCAAGATAAATAAGAGCAAGATGCCTCTGATCAACACCAGGGACATAAGTAGTATTATACAAAGACTTCAATCAATAGAACTGAGGGTTTCTCGACTGGAGGTAAATGTCGAGATCAATGCAGGTTCTAAAAATGAAACAACTACTGACATCTCAAATCAACAAACAGCCTCTGAGCACCTCACCAAGCAACTCACCCACCTGTAACTGTCTCGGAGCTAACCTGAAAAATAACAGACATCATCATTTGGCTCTGACTAGACATCTAACGGGACGGACTCCTCATCTAGATGATACAGCGTGGCCAGCAATGAGCCCCCCTCGTGAACACCAGCACCAAAGAAAAAATAACAAGCAGCTGGAGCCGACATGATTCCATCTTCCTTAACTCCAGTACCAAGGACTATTCAGCCAGCTCGAGCCATAACACATCCCGTCATGTCTCCAGCTGGAAACCCACTAAACTCCGCTGGAATTCCACTGAAAAACAGGTTTTCTGTGCTGCAGCAGGAGCCTATGACAGACACCTTTCTTCCAAACATCAACAAGAGGTATGAGACAAGATCAACACAACCACCTGCTAAAGTGACCCAGAAACCAAAATTTATGCCAAAAGTTCTTATTGTCGGGGATGTGGCAGTGAATGGAATTTATTGTACTTGCAGTACAAAGAGAGCAAAGGTAATCTGCTTCCCAAATGACAGTGTCTGATATTACAGAGAAAATACTCCCATTAACCACTGATCTGCCAAGTATTGAGAATCTAATCATTCACATTGGAGCTAATGATGTGGCTAAGCAAAAATCTGAAATTCTGAAAAATGACTTCAGTCATGTTCTAAGCACAGCTGGGGAAATCTGAAAATGAAGGTGTTTATCAATGGACTAATACCAAAAGCTGGACGTAGAGATGATATTTACAGCAGACTGCTTATGATTAATAAATGGCTTATTAAAGAATGGAAATGGAGCTGAGAGGGGAGGGAGCCCCCCCTACCCACCTTCCTTGGCTCCATCCCCCCCACATCCCATCAATATCTATTGGGAGCCAAGAATGCTTATTGGAGGACCTGTCTTCTTAGGGCAAGGACAGTTCATAAGTTTTGTCACCTGGGATGATGTTTCTTAACTTTACTGATGACTGCCACATATCACTAGGTAATTCACTCCTGAGTGTCCAAAAAGCATGCTATACTTCAACAGAACCAGCTGGGTACGGTTCTCAGGACCACCTCCACTCTGCATATCTGAAGTCTGAAACTAGGGACCAGACGTTAACATTACACCTATGTTCATCCTGAATGCATCTGGACCCCGGCAGTACAATGCAAGAGAATACCTGCTAAATTCCCGCCCTGATCATGAAAAGAAAATTAACAGAAAAATTAAATGCAATGGTCTAAATTCAAATCTCAAATAAATACCCTGTCTAAAGCAACCTCAAATTGAAGAATTATCTACCATCAAGTCACTTAAACTGGCTCTGCTAAATATAAGGTCATTATCAACTAAAGGACTTCTGGTTCATGACTTCATCACTGAGCATAATATTGATATTATGTTTCTAACAGAAACATGGTTAGATGACAATAACAAATCACCTGTACTAATTGAATCAGTGCCTCCTAACTATAATTTTTAAAGTGAGAATAGCAAGCATAAGAGGAGCAGAGGGTTTGCTACAATATTTCATGATTCACTAAACTGTAAAAATGTTTTCCTTGGCAAATTTGAATATTTAATCTTTTGAATATTTGGGAGTTGAGATAAAAGGCCAGAAATGAGTTTTGACACTAACACTACACAAAGCCCCAAAATATGTGGAAAATTTTTTCATTGACTTTAATCAGCTTTTATCTGTTGTATGCATTGATTATGACTGTTTAATAATTGTGGGAGATTTCAACATCCATGTTGACAAAGACAGAGGTGCAAAAAAGCTGTGTGATATACTTGGTAACTTTGGTTTGACTATCAAACAAGCAACATACAATCCAGGACACACTCTGGACTTGATCATCAGTAAGGGTGTAAATATTTCCAAGGTCTCTATAACTGATGTCGCCCTGTCAGATCATTTCTCTGTTATCTTTGAAAGTACAATCTCCGTTAACTCACTTAGCAAAGCAGATATTATACCAAAACATTCTTTTACAGACAACACAGCCGAAGCTTTTAATCAAATCTACTCTTCAACCTTAATTCTATCGTGTAACCCAGTAGATGGATAATTTCCATTCTAAGATTTCAATCATAATCGATTCCATTGCTCACATTACAGTAAAGGTCATGTTTGGTAGGCAGAATTCTCTGTGGAGAAATGCTTCATTAGTGAGATGTGAAATAAACTTTTATCATAGGGCTGAACGTAAATGGCATAAAACTCAACTTCATGTTTATTATGAAACCTACATAGAGAGGCTGCAAAGCTGTCACTCATCACTAAAACATGCAAGGGAAATGTTCTTTGAGGAAATCATAAACAAAAACATCAACAACACTCGTTCTTTATTTACAACAGTTGAAACGCTCACAAAGCCTCCTGTGATTTTACCACCTGAACTCCACTCTACCAGGGCCTGTAATGAATTTGCCAACTTCTTTGCAGAGAAAATTCAATAAATTAGAGGGTTAATCTGCACATGCACACCAAATCCAGTACCAATGCTATGCTCAAACATAACAAATGTAGAGAAAATGACTACATTTCAAGTACTCAACTATAAAAACTTACAAGAAATTACACATCAATTAAGCTCCTCCTCTATCTTGATATCCTACCTATAACCTTCCTTAAAGAAACTTCTGCCTGTCATTGAATCTGACCTGATTCAAATAGTAAACTCATCCCTCTTATCAGGTGTTTTCCCCCAGGCTTTAAAAACAGCAGTTATTAAATAAGGTGACCAGAGGTCCCCGATTTCCGGGGACAGTCCCTGTTTTAGAACACCTGTCCCCGGCTAAAGCTGTCCCTGAAAATGTCTCAGATTTTAGTGTTTTATGAATGAGAAAAACTATGTTGCGGGTAGACTGCTGTTATGGTAACAAGGAGTAGAAAGCGCAAGTGAGCATGTTAAGTGCAACAGCAGCTGTTATGGTAGCTGCCCACGCTGCTGAGAAGAGGATATCGCCTGAGCTGCTGACCACCGACAGGAAGCTGTCCTGTGAAATGGTATGTGTGAATCGCCTGTTTTTGTTTGGACTGGTCTTATTCTTTCTGTCATAAAGGTTTGGTTCATGGTAAAAGAACCAAATTAAACAAAGCTTTTATTACAAACAGAATAACAAAAATGAGAGCACAGACAGTAGCTGCAAAATATAGTGAGAGAAATCATAACACAATGATGAAAATAACCTCATCATAAAGAAAGATGTTTTGGAATTAATTTGCAAGCTTTAGGTTATATTTGCTGAACTAGGTATGAGTTTAAATGAAAGTTCCTCTCAAAAAATATAAGTGACAGGGAATCTAAATGAGACAAGAATCGAATGATGATTGTATCAGCCTGTTGCTCCAAATAAAAAGTTTTTACTAAATATAGCGTTTTTGGAATTTTATCAGCTGAGGAAACTTTTTGAATCGGCAAAAAGGTTCATATTTATAGCTATATTATATTAGGATTATCCCAGTTTCTGATATCAAAATAACTAAATTCTCACGGTAAACCAAAGTCTAATTTTATTTATTAAATTGTAAATGTTCAGCATGTTATACGTTCTAATATTTTTGAAAAGAGCTGCTCTTCAGTTAAACTGTAACATTTTTGTTGCGATACAGCTGCTCATTTACACGACACCAGCGTCTTGAGTTTCTCACATGGGCACTTTTTGAAACCAGGTCTCAGAGTGAAACTTTTCTGAAACACCCCCAGTGGAGGTGTGAAGTACTCTGCAGGTGTAAGTGCACATGCGCAGAACGAATGACTGCAAGGTTTATTCTATGCATGCTCGGGCAGATGACAACAAAACCAATCGTGGAGACAGGTTACTGTTTACTATTTGAAGTGGAAGCTAGGGGTCAAAAGCGCATGCGCTGTGCTAAAATCACAGCGCCTTATATCATGACAACTACAGTTGATTCAAGGTGTCTTGGCAGTGCTGCCTGAACATGGAACTTTTACTCAATCAGCATCCAAAAATACCAGCAGTTTCCTGTCAGTGGTCTCGTGAAAACGTAGTGTTATTCTATCTAGACCTCCATGGTTACCATGCCTGATCACCATGGCTGATGGCTCTTCAGACAGAGGAGGCCTTCCACAACAAGAGATGAGCTCATGGTAGAGGACTCCCTGACCAGAGTTAACGCACCTCACACACACATTTAATATACTGATTGACACCTATGTAAGTATGTCCATGCTCACATCCATGCACAACATATTCACACACACACTTTTTAGTGTAGTGTTTAGTGTCTCAAAGTAGCAGTTGGAGTACCCCTTTTTACCCCTTTTTAATATGTATATACTCCCACTAGCTCAGGCGATAACAAGAAATAAGATTAGTTACTCTACATTACAATGTCAACAGGTAACTCCAAACCCATCCAAGCACTGAACAGATTCTTAGAACAAATCAATGCATGGAGGTGCCAAAACTTTCTCCAGCTGAACAGAAACAAAACTGCAGTTATTATCTTTAGACCTAAAGAGGAACGATCTGGAGTCAGCACGCAGCTTCAGTTATTACAACTACAAACTAGTGATCAAGCCCGAAATCTGGGACATAAAGACTGTTACAAAGTCGGCTTTCTATCACCCAAAGAATATTTCCAGGATTAAAGGACCAATGTCTCAACAAGATCTAGAAAAACTCATCCATGCTTTTATCTTTAGTTGCATTGATTTCTGCAACAGTGTCTTCACAGGTCTGCCTAAAAAATATATAAGACAGCTGCAGCTGATTCAGAACACTGCTGCTCATGTTTTCACTAAAACCAGGAAGATAGAACACATCACCCCAGTTCTAAAATCCTTACAGTGGCTCCCTGTAGACTTTAAAATACTTTTGTATATAAATCATTGAATGGCTTAGCACCTATGAGGGAATTTTACTCCCATAAGTCGAGAGCATACATTTTCAAATTGAAAGCATCTTTCAAAACTTTTAATACTTGGTTACATTTTTGATTTGAAAGCAGGATTTGATCTTTTTGCTCTAAAAACTTATAATGGTTGCACTCAAAACATCTTCTCTCTTTCAAATATAGAGAACAGAGATGTTCTCTCTCAAATTTTCTCCTTTCACACAAACTTCTCTCTCTGCACGGATCAAATCTGCGCTCGCAAACTTCTCTGCTCACTTGCGAATTCTTTCTGATCTCTCACAAATCAAGAAATACCATCGCCTAGAAACCATTCCAGGCAACTGAATGACAGTGTTCCTCTGGGTGCGCTTGAAACTTTCTAGCGGGTGTGCTTTTGTGGCTACAATAGATGGCAGCCTCTCTTCTTCTGTCGACGCCCACTAGATGTAGAAAAAACAATTTCAGCTTTCTGCTCTGTGTTACAATTGTCAGGAAGTCATGACACGTTTACAAAAGAATAATCATTCGTTGTCAATTTAATGGTTAAACTTAAAGAAGGATTTTGTCCATACCAGCTGCGGTCATTTTTGGTGTAATAGCAAAACTGATAGCAAATCTGTGTTCTCTATAGTCACTAAATATCTGCTAAGCTCATCTTAAATACTTCTTCCTTACTTTACTGACACTGTTTTAGATCACATTTCTTACTGAGGAATATTTTGGAGCATGTAGCAAAGAATGTTTTAGCCTGGCTCCATGTTGATGATGTAGCCAATTAAAACTAATCGAATTTTTTACTTGGTTTAAATATTTTCATTAGATCTAACAAGCAGGGGGCAGCATATTAACTACATATATTTTATCTGTTTCCAGGAAAGAAACCCACTGAGATTATTCTCTTTTACAAAAGGTGTCAGTATACAGACTGTTCCACAAACTATAAATGTTTTAATATGAAAGGGAGTAATTGGGCATAACTCTGACCACTAGATGAAAACAATACGATCCCTGGCACATGTGAAGTCTACATCACCAGGCCATGGTGCTTTGAGGCCAGTTAGCAAGAACAGTCAACAAGGGCTTAAAATGTATGACTTTTCACAGCCAGCAAAGTTTTTATAAGAAACTCCAAACTGTGTCTACATTTTAAAAAAAAAAAAATCAAAGACTTTATTTAAAATGTTTGATTTATTGAGAATATTTTCTTTCATATTTTTATTGATCAAAAGGATTTAATAGTTGACATTTTCAGACAAAGGATGTGTATTAGCCTGGTAGACAGGCACAATTGTGAAAAACTTCAACTTTCTCTCTGCAAAGTACAAGCACACAAACACATCTGAATGTTACCAATACAAACAGAAAATGTCGAGACAGATTATGTGATCTTCATGTATAAACTCATCGAAAGCTAAAACATTAATAAAACAGAACAATTGATACAATTAGGTGGGGAAGTAGATCAGCTCAAGTTTAGAAGTGAAGGCCAGAACAGGAGAAGGCTGATTAAACTGGCTTACAACAATGGGAAATCATTGCTAAAAAAATAAATAAATTAATTAATTAATCTTTATGCAGCTTTGTAAAATAAATAAATGTATTTTTTGAGACAGTGGTCATTACCAGAAATAGAAAAGCTGCTGGATCCAACAAAGGTATAGAACTGGAACTGAAGCTTGGAGATGAGGACTGAAGGAGAATTAATGGCCAGACACCAGATCCTGTATTTTCTCCAGATCTCAAAAACAAAGGGGAAAATGTACATCATAAGTAAATGATGCATTATTTTCAGACAACAAAACACAACATTTACTTCCAAGTGAAAATATTATACATCCCAAAATAAAAGAATACTGGGAGCTCCTACAATTCCCTAAAAAAAATATATAACAGATGTTAAATGCATGTGACAAGTTGTTCACTAATGTGACACTAATTAGCCAACCAATTAACCCTTTAATTATAACACTACTCTGCACATTTAACAACTTACATTGATAATATGCAATTCAATCTGAGTTAGCTTTATTTTAAAATAAGGAGGTCTCCCTGTATCTGGAAAATATCTGGTTGGAGGTTCAACTAGATCCTACTGACTGATACATTTTCCACAATAAGTTTTGACTGAAATAGAAGTGACCACACATAGGAGGACTGTCAATCAGTATTGTAGACAATCAGGAATACACCTGTCAAAAATTAACATTTTAATTGCTCTATAAAACATTTTTGTTAAAACAAAATGTTTATATGTAGCTTTAATCAACTGGTTTGATCTGGAATGGAACAACTCAGCAGGCCAGAAACAAACCACAGCTTCCCTGACATTTAGCTCGTTGCCTCGATTTGTACCTCCTGATGTCATAAAATCAGATTATAAACCAGCAACAGTTGCAATCATCTGACAGAAACCTAAATATAGATTCTCTACTTTCATTAAATAGACGGAAGTCACTGTTCTGTGTGAACAGGGTAGTATACAGTAGCAATTCAATTACAAAGCTACGCTGATGTTAGCAAGCCAAATAGTTTACGTTAATAGCTTTAAATCATTTTACAGTAAACTGCTAAATAAACACTTTACATGCTTTCATAATCAGCTCCTTCTGAAAATGGGATACTGGTACAGATTTATCTTGATTCTAGAGAACGGCTAAACTCACCTTAAGGACAGCTTGAAGCAGTCACACTGCAGCAAATTATTATCAGCTGGGCAGCTGCGACCCATGGCCCTGCAAGGATAAGCGGGTTTAGACGATTAAGGGAGGGATGGATGGAATCTAACTTATTCCAATACACTGACTTGTAACTACCGGACTCAACCCCAATTACTGCAAGAAATGACAAAACATAAGGGGGGTAAATTGACTGACAATTCAGTCCTGCGGTCACAAAGCTGCTGATCGAGCTTCCATAACAAAACTAGCTCGTCATCAATCAATACGTTTTTTGCCAACTGAAACCAGTAAAAAGACCATCAACGATTATCCTTTGAATGCATTCAACAATTAGCTACAGGCTGAGCCCCTGACACTGTTTACATGGAGCAGAAACCGAAAGTGGTTTTTCTATACGATCTGCTTCACCTGTGCTGGTGTAAGGGCTTTGTGATGTTAAATGAATAAATTCATATAAACCAAGACAAAATTAAACAGTTGTATGAAATAAACTGTAGCTACTAGCCGTGAAGTTGTACTTACTTGAGGGTTTTGCTTCGCAGAGAAACACCGCTTCTGATCAGTGTGCCTGGTATGTAGCGACACAAGCACACCCACTACAAAGTATCAAGCGCACTCATTCTATTGGCTGGAACGGTTGCTAGGGGACGGCATTCCTTGATCTGCCAGAAAGCAGAAAGAATTTGCAAACGAGCAGAGAGGTTTGCGAGCGCAGATTTGATCCATGCAGAGAGAAACGTTTACGCAAGGAGAAAATCTGAGAGAGAACAGAGAATATTTGAAAGAGAGTAGACGTTTTGAGTGCAAGCATCACAAGTTTTGAGAGCAAAGAGATCAAATCCTGCTTTCAGATAAAAAATGTAACCTCAAGTATTTAAAGTTTTGAAAACAAAGATTTGAAATCCTGCTTTCATTTGAAAATGTACACTAATCTTATGGCAGTAAAATTCCCCCATAGGCACCAAATTACATTAAAGACCTTTTGTTGTTAAATCAACCTTCCAAACCACTCAGGTCTTCTGCTTCTGGTCTACTCTGCACCACCAGAACCAAACATGGAGAAGCAGCATTCAGCCTTCAGTGTGATGCTCCACAAATCTGGAACAAACTTCCAGAAAACTGCAAAACAGCTGAAACACTGAGTTTCTTTAAATCAAGGCTAAAAACCAACTTGTTTAAAGTTGCTTTGGACCCATAATAAGGGTAAGCTGTCCCCTTCTTAAGAAGGAGGCAGCTTACCCTGTTGAGGAAGGAAAGAAAGTGCAGATGATCATTAGTCTGTATGCGCAGCGCACGCAGCTTCACCCTACTCCGATCCCATTGATCACACATCCCAGATGACAAACGCTTAAAACGGGGGAAGTTACACTGCTACACGAAAGCAGTAAAAGCTTAATTAAAATAATATGTCCCCCCACTTGACAGCAACCACATAAGACAGTAGTTGTTTATCCTGTTTTTACCTTGAAATATATCCAAACCAAGGATAACCAAATATTTATTTTTAATAATTATTTTTTATTTAGTAATTCTAAATAATTGTTTTAAACAGTGAAAAAATCTGATGGCCATCCTTCAATTTGACAGATTACACACACCTGACCACTTGGTGCTGAAGTGCAGACAGTTTCAACTTTACGCACAGAGAACATCGCAGAGATTCACTAAATCAATAAATAGAAGAAAACTTTCTATCAGAGTATCACCCCTGATCTGAACGCTATTTGAGAGCTGATGGCGGCACGTTGACGAATTATGGACAAGAGGTTTTGAAGCACATCTAGCGCAGCTGACACTCCTGCAGGATTTTTCTCCCACTGAGGGGAGTGTTTGCGGGATCAGGCAAATACCATTTTTATCATTTTAAAAATTGATTGTTAAAAATAGATTATGACAGGCTTTTTTGACAGTTAGTCAAAATGACAGACAACGGAAAAAGTCCAGTGCGACTTCTGCTCCAAACTATGGACATTTTCACCCCTCCACCCATCTAACTTCTCCCATCTTCATCTGTGTTTTTTTTTTTTTTTTTTTTTTTTTTTTTTTTTTTTTTTTTTTTGTGGATCAGCAAATAACTTATCGGTGTATTACCACCACCACCTGGTATAAAATGTGGTTTAGCCATTGAGTTGCACCGCAGCGCAGCCCAGCCCAGCCCAGCCCAGGAGGAAAATCCAGCAGAAACGTGGTATCGGTTTGGAGTATCGGCTTACTTTAACGAGTACGAGTACTTGACGCTGGTATTGGCCTGATACCAGTATCGGTATCAGAACACCACTAGTGTTTTCATGATATAAAGCATTTTGAACTGCCTTGTTGCTGAAATGTGCTATAAAAAAAAAATTTGATTTGACAATGGAATGGCGATCACCTGAGTGCAGTGAGCGTGTCTCGAAGCTCCATTCACTAGTTAATGAGTATTCCTGGCTACCATTATAGCATGAAGACAAAAGAACACTTCAAGCAAATCAGAGAAAAGGTTATTGAAACTATAAGTAAGGGGATGGACAGAAAAAAATATCTCTAAGGAACTTAATGTCCCCTGGAGTTCAGTTAAATCCATCATCAAGAAATGGAAGAAATATGACATGTAAATCTGCTTTGATCAGGCCATCCTCAAAAACTGAGTGACCATGCAAGGAGACTAGTGAGAGAGGACACCAGGACACCTCAGACTACCTGAAGGAACTACAAGCTTCAGCAGTTGAGATGGAAGAGACTCTGCAGACAACTACTGTAACCCTGGTTCTTCACCAGTCAAAGCTTTATGGGAGAGTGGCAATGAGAAAGCCACTGCTGACGAAACCTCAAAATCAAGGCTTTACAAGAGTTTACAAAATGGTATGTAGGAGACTTCATGGTCAAGTGGGAGAAAGTTCTTTGGTATGATAAGATCAAAATTGAGCTTTTTGGCCATCAGACAATAAACTATGTTGGTGGAGACCAAACACAGCAAATCACCACAAACACACCACTCCACAATGCACCACCATCACAAACACAAGGTGATGGTGGTGCATCACCAAGGTGATGCATGGTGGTAGCAGCATTATGGTGTGGTGAACCTTCTCAGCAGCGGGTCCTGGAAGGTTTTTAAAGGTATAAACTAAAATGAATGCAGCAAAATATAGAGAAGTCCTGGATGAAAATTTGTTTCCATCTGCAAGAAAACTACAGTTTTGAGGAAAATTTATTTTCTAGCAAGACAATGATCCAAAGCATCCAGCTAAAGCTAGACAGAAATGGTTTGAAGACAACAAGGTGGATGTTCTAGAGTGGACCAGTCAAAGCAAATGCCTCAGTCTGGTAAAGAATTTCTGACCGGACTTGAAATGGGCTGTTCACAGCCGATCCCCACCAACCAGACAGAGCTAGAACAGTTTTGCAAAGAAGAATGGAGAAAAACTACAGAGTTCAGATGTGTAGCCTGACTGAGATCAATCCACGCAGACTCTGTGCTGTGATTACAGCCAAAGCTGCACCTACTAAATACTGACTCAAAGAGGGTGAATATTTATACAATCACTTATTTTATGTTACATATTTTTATTTTATAGTCATTATTTTGTGGAAATCCGTTTTCATGGTGACAAGGGGTGTTTTTTTGTCCGTAAAGTCAAATTTTGTTGACCATGACTGAGTTGTAAAAGCAATAAAAAGTGTAAAGATCCAAGGGAGTGAATACTTTTTAAAGGCACTGTATTTATTTCTCTCATTAACAAGGTTTGTGAGAAAAGAGTAGAACATTGAAAATGCAAACAGTTTATATAACACAAATACTTAAAAACACATCTGTAGTAAAGGACTAAACACAGTATGGTTTGCTTAAGAAATATATATCATTCTTTATGGTCAGAATGAGAGCAAAAATTTGACTTCATATGAATATTTGATTCAATTTGTGTAACATTCAATTCGGACATTGTTTCAGTACTTTGTTCAGCAGTTCTCTGATGTTGGTTTTCCACAGTTACTTCAGCTCCTGTTACTCTTCCACCTGCAGATTCTTGATTAACAGCACTTTTCAGGCTTATGTTTTTTTACTGCAGATTCAAATCATCAATCACTGTCTGCTGTTGTTTTGCCGCGTCAATCAGGACAGTGCCTAGCAACGCCCTCTCCTCTGCGACACTAGCTATAGCAACCTCTTACTACAATTGTCACCGTGTTACCCCTTCCCAAAAATGGCGAAAAGGCAGAAAACAGGAACTTTCTGGACAGGTGGGAGACAGAATATCTGTTTACATATGTAAATGACAGACCTGTTTGTGGAATCAACGTGTCTATAACCAAGGAGTACAACATCAGACGACACTATGAAACGAAACATCAGGACAAGTACAAGGATCTGGACATGACTCAAAGGGGCCAGAATGTAGAGGAAATGAAAATAAGTTTGGTTTCACAATAGAATATGTTCAAAAAAGCCACATCACAAAGTGAAGCAGCTGTAAAGCCTCGTTATATTGTGGCAGCAGAGATCGCAAAATCAGCCCGGCCCTTTAATGAGGGAGAGTTTGTAAAAAAAAAAGTGCATGATGAAAGTTTGTGACCTCGTGTGCCCAGAGAAAAAGCAAGCTTTTTCAAACGTGAGCCTGAGCAGAAACACAGTAGCTGATCGCACATGTGATCTTGCCACCAATCTGTATGAGCAGCGAATGGAAAAGGGAAAAGATTTCGTGGCATTCTCCCTTGCTGTGGACGAGAGCAGCTGTGGGTCAGATACTGCGCTGCTGTCAGTCTTCATCCGTGGAGTGGGCTCAAATCTGCGTGGTACGGAAGAACTTTTGGGATTAAAATACATGCATGGCACAACCACAGGAAAGGAAATCTTTGAGGAGGTTTCCAAATGTGTAACTGAAATATAGCTGCCGTGGGATTAACGACAGATGGTGCGCCAGCGATGTCCGGTCAAACAACTGGCCCGGTGGGCAGAGGTCGGGAGAAGATGCGGGAAGAGAACTGTGCAGGTGAACTAACTGTTTATCACTGCATCATACATCAGAAATCACTGTGTGGCAAAGCCCTACAGATGGAACATGTTATGACCACAGTAACACAAGTTGTTAACTTGATAAGAGCCAAAGGTCTGAATCACCGCCAGTTTAAGTCTTTTCTGAAGGAGTGTGTTTCGGAATACGCAGACGTGCCATATCATACAAAGGTGAGATGGTTAAGCCGAGGAGAAGTACTGCACAGATTTTTCGAGTTGCGGGAGATAATGTGCCAGTTTCTGCAAAGCGAAAGAAAGGACACAGCAGAGCTCCGGGAGCAAAGGTTTTGTGTGAGCTGGCCTTTCTGTGTGACATCTCAGGCCATCTCGACGCGCTAAACCTGCAGCTTCAGGGGCGGGGCCGCACCATCACAGACATGCACGCTGCAGAGAGAGCTTTTAAAACTGAACTGTGACTATGGGAGAATCAGATGCTGCACGGAAACCTTGGCCATTTTCTCTGCTGCCAAACCATAAAAACGCAGATCTCTACCGCCGTGTTGCCATGCACACGGTTTGCTGAAAAACTCAGTGTGCTCGGCGCTGAGTTCGGCGATTTTCCGACTTTGATGCCCAGAAATGTAGGTTTGAACCGCTCAGTAATCCCTTCGCAGTTGATGTGGAAAACGCACCAACCATCCTCGAAATTGAACTGATTGAACTCCAGTGTAATGACACGCTGAAGTCAAAGTATGATGCTGTGGGTGCCGCACAGTTTCCACAGTTCATCCCTGACACGATGCCTCAGCTCCGCACCTAAGCTGCTCATATGCTTTCCATGTTCGGCAGCACTTTTCTATGTGAGCAACTTTTCTCCACGATGAAGATGACCAAAACATCTCACAGGAGACTCTGACTCTGAACACCTTTGCTCAGAGCCTGAGCCCAGACATCGATGAACCAGCATCCAAGAAGAGATGCCAGGTATCTGGCTTGGGCACATCATATTAGATCAGTGTGTAGCAAACTGAGCAATAATTAACGTTTCCTTTGTGCACTTTTTCTTGCTACTCCAAGGCAAGGGCTTGAATGGTTGATTCATTTATTATTGTTATTATATTTTTAAATTTATTAGCCTGTGGAAAACGTTTATATTTAAATAAGAAGGCTACAAATAGAAAGGAGGCATACAATTTTTAAATAAATTTTATTTAATAAATTAATGCCATTGATGTGATGTGTTTTTTTAATTTGAAATTCGATTTTGCATGTCTGCACTATTAATTTATATAAGCGTTGCTTGTTCCATATTCAATGTTAAAACAAAACTTGTTTGGGTCCATATTAAAAAGGTTCATTTGTTCAATGTTGGCCCAACTTTGTTCAAGTTTTAAATTCTGGCCCACTGTGTATTTGAGTTTGACACCCCTGATATAGAGAAACTATTCAGGAAGGGAAACACCAAAATAACTTATTATAATATTATAATATTGCAAAAGGTATTAAACATAATTAATCTATAACAAAAACCACAAGCCAAAAAAACCCAAATAGCAAAGAATCATGACATTCTTTAAACGATTACTGCTGTGTTGTGGCTGAATTCCCCAGTCCCTCTGGTGGTTCATTACACAGCGGTATCTCATTAAATGAAAAAGTTTATCATTTTAACAAGATACTGCTGCTTATTTCTTAGTCCCTGGAGTTAAACACTTCCATAGTATAACAAAACACTGGAGAATGATAAATGTACAAAAGGTTTTAAAATCTACTTTGAACACCACAAGAACAGAAAAATGTGACTGACTCAATTACAGTAATCTGACAAAAGGTAATTCTTTAGTTTTTATTTCTGAAAAGGTACACTCTATAGAAAAAGGGCACAAACTAAAGAGTCAAGTAGCTCTAATTCCAAACTTAAATATATGAAGATTCATAAATGGTCAATACAGCTTTTGAGAAGAAAAACAAAAAAGAAAAAAACATTATAAATGTTACAGCATATTCTAAGTCTCCTTTTATTGCTATATTATGGCTCCTTGTCATGATTCATGTTTGGTCCTGTCCATGCTGTGTTAGTTTTCATTCTACTCACCTGTGTCACCTGATTGCTGATCTGTGCCACCTGGGCCCTGCTCTACTTAACTCCTCTCAGCCCCTGCCTCCCTGCCAGATGATCGACAGCCACGAGCCAGTAGAAATCCAGCGTTTCATGCCTTGCCTTCTTGTGTTTCTTCGACCCATTTCCGTCCACGGATCTTCCCCTCCTGCCAAGCCCGTTACGGATTCCTTTGGTTCTGGATTTCTGGACCCTGACTCAAGCTCCGCTTCACGACCACCGAGTATTGCCTGACCCTCAAGTTAAGTTTGCTCTCTCTGCTTCTCCGTGTATAACCTCTGCCTGATTATCGTCTAGCCCCTGGTACTGCGTTGGATTCCCTTGTGGAGACCTTCATTGATTCTTCCTGAGCTGCTACCAGTTCCTGATACTAAATAAACTTGTTTTTCCTTTACGTACTTCTGTGTGTGGTTGAATTTCCGGGTCCTCCCTGTGAGTCCTTACAGCTCCTAAAATACTAATTTATGTGTTTTTCTTTTTTTAAGTATAATTTTTCATTAATGGTTATCTAATGTTTGTTACAGACATGAGTAGCTTGCTCAACTGCAAGCCTCAAGAACTGACAAAGACTTCTAGTTAGGTTTCCAAACGCCTTCATGAAAAACCTGAGCGAAGGTCCGGTTGCCTTTGATTTAAGCCTGTTGTAGTAGACATGACCCAGATGACTGAGAATATACACAGGCATTTGAACTATGGCAATATCCACTGGATTAGTGTTATAATGTGCTACTGTTGTTGATTATTACTGATGTGTTTTTGTTGTTTCTAATGTTTAGATGTTTTTTCTTTAGGATAGCTAGAAATATTGAATTGTTGTTAAAAGCAATAACAATATAGCCTATACCTTACCTTAGTTTTTGCTTTATTTTATAATCGCAATCTGATGTCTTATACTGTCTATTACTGTGTTGTCTAATTCTTACCTTTGATCATATATTTGTTCATATAACAGAAAAAGAATGTTCTATTTTTGCTGGTATCTGGTTGTTCAATTGTTCAGTTTTATCATTGTACAGTGGTTGCTAAGATATATTTGTTATGTTTTAACCAAATAAAGGTTTGGTAAGCCCTGATCCTCATTTTCTAAGCAAACTACTTAGTTGTTTTTTTTTTTTTTTTTTTTAAATTTATGAACACTCATAAAGCACTTAATACTTATGTTGATTTCATATATCCAGCAAGTATTTTGTTTGTCTTAGCTACCACAAGGTTGAAGAGATCAAATGCCAGAAATACAAATACAACAGAATCTATCACAGTCAATGACCCTTTTTCACTGACTGGACTGCTGTGATTTTTGTAGTCAGGAACGGGGAGGATAAAGGAAAGTTTGAAATGAAGTTGCAAATGAGCGTACAAATGCTGTGTATAATAGATTTTTTTTTTTTTTTACCTGAGCTGGTTAGTGCACTTAATGGACTACTAGATGTCGTCATGATGCTGGAAGTTGAAGATGTGCCCTGTGTTGCTGTTGCTGCAGCAGCTATAGCTGCCAGATTCTGCATGGTATTCAGACCTAACAGACACATGCACAGTTAATTTCAAGACCCCACTAACTCCTTCTTTGGCAACTATGCCAAAAGCTTAATACATATGTAGACATGTACTTTGGCTGAGGTATAAACATGAGGCTTGATTAAATGAGGTCCTTAGCAATTGTATATGTGGGTGGGTGTGTGTACCTGAAACTTGGTGTAAATTGCTGAGTGCATTCCCCGTGAAGGTAGACTGCTGCAACAACTGCAAGTAGAGCTACAGCCCAACAACAAAATTGAAATTAGTTTTAAAAAATATTATTAAACTTAGCTAAATGTTCTATTTTTAATAAACACAAAGATTAAAAGACCCACACTCACTGCAAGGAACTGTGGCCCAAGACTGTGGAAACCAGATAAATTTCCCCACATGGAAGCAGCACTAAGTTGCTGCATCTGCTGCTGCAGCTGTTGAGCCAGCCGTTTTTGCTCCTTGTCCTTCTGAGTATCTGCAAATTTCACCACAATGGGTGATGAACAGCCCTTAACATGAAAATCAAAGGAAGTTAATATATTTAAAGTCATAAATACGCTGATATCCATGAGTTTTCAGTTAATACTACAGATTCATTTCAAATAAAAAAAACATTACCCTCTTATGCATTTACAGTACAAATATTGTAATTCAGTAGTTTTAAACTTAAAAGAACATCATGGATCATAATTTGTCCTAATTGCACATCACCTCCAGAGTCTGTGACTGATGCATTGACTTGATAGCAGACTGGGCCATCTGTCGAGCTGTAAATGTTACAAATGCACATCCTGAAAGACAGAAATGAAATGTGTTAATGTCCTAATAATGTTTTAGCCTGGTTATTGTCATAAAAATATAATTTAGAATTACTCATTTGCACTTTTTGGGTAAGTTAGTTAGTTTCTCAAAGTTTTGATCCGAACTAGTGACAAATTGGCTGCATATGTACAACATATGTAAAACAGTAATTTTGTTGCAGCTTTTTCTCAATTAGTATGAAATTCTCTGTCCTCCATGTAATCGTGAGTGAGGGAGGGAGGAAGGGAGGGACAGATGGACAAAATTGTTGGTATCTCTATGTTGATGACAAAAAAGCCCACAATGGTCACTGAAATAACAGGAAGGACAAGAGTAATGATAAATTAAAGCTGCAAGCAGCATTGGACGGCCCTCGCAGCTCAAAGCTGCTTCGACCTTGGAACCGTGGGAGATCTGGCACTGCCACCCCGACCCTCTCGTCAATGCTCTCACGCTGTTCCTTTATCCATCCACTAGGCAGAGCATTTGGCAAATCTCCCAAATCACCTTCTGTCCAGTTCAGTACAAGTCCAGTGTCAAGTCTTGAAAGTTTTTGCCAAAATCCGACCTTCCAGACAGGAGTTATTGTCACTTCCTGTTTTGTGGCGAAGGATTGGCAAGGATTTCCTGTGCGCTGTTTAACTGTTATGTATGTTTATCAAGAGTTAGTGGATACGGTTTCTATCAGTTTAATTTTGTATGAATTAAAGAGTAAAAGCAAGACAACCAGCAGCAAAACAGCTTACTTCCTGTTCAAAGGGGGCGTGGCTTAGTGATGTCACCAAATGATGACGAGAATGTGATTAGTGCTGATCTGTTATGACACAGAAAGTTTCATTAAGCCATGACCTTATATGTGGAAGTTAGATGCAATATGTAGGCCAGGCCCACAAAATATTGGACTACATTCCTGTTGGGGGGTGGATTAGGATTGATCATGAGTTTACAGCAGCTTGGCTGAAAAATGTAGAATTTAGAGCCAAACGTATTGTAACGGTGTGTAACATCTGACTTTACGACGCCGCCAAGGCCATGGCCTCCACTGAAAACTGTTGCCACTTTAGAGCAAGTGAGCAACTTCTTATCTGTCTACTGACACAAGATCATCTTGATTAGATCAAGGGGGTCAGAGATGGACCTTTCCAAGAAAAAAAAGTGACTTCCTGTTCTGAAGGAGTGTGGCTTTGATTATGTCGGGTTATGACCACATGATTCTATGTCGGGCATCCCACATAGATGACTCATATGAAGTTTGATGACAACTGACCTTTTTATGTGAAAGTTATAGCAGTTCGAAATTCATTGCAAATAGGGCAACTTTGAGGCCTGGCTCCCCCCCTTTAACATGCGAAAAAAAAAAAAAAAAAAAAAAATCAAGATTTTGATAACTTTTACTCCCCCATCCCTTAACTGTATACTGACCAAAGATGAAGCCAATAGCTCAAAATCCCTAGGAGCAGTTCGTTAAAGTTCAACATGTATGAAAATTTGAAATGGTCAAAATTGATACTTTGGCCCAAAATGGCTGACTTCCTTTTGGGAAGTCAGCCATTTTGACTGCATTTGACTGCATTTGCACATTTCAAAGTGGTCTTTTATTGTGACCAGCCAAAGGCACACCTGTGCAATAATCATGCTGTCTAATTAGCATCTTGATATGCCACACCTGTGAAGTGGGATGGATTATCTCTGCAAAGGGGAAGTGCTCACTATCACAGATTTGGACAGATTTGTGAACAATATTTGAGAGAAAATGTTATTTTGTGTATATAGAAAATGTTTTAGATTTTTGAGTTCAGCTCATGAAAAATGATAGCAATAACAAAAGTATTGTGTTTATATTTTTGTTCAGTGGAGTTAAAAGAGCTAGTCTAGTCCAATCCTCATTGTTGAGGGTCGGAGGAACATGGATGCATCTTGCTCCACCACTCTCCAGACTCTCTTCTCTCTGGCAGCAGCTTTACATTCCCCACTCATCTTCCCATCCAGTCTCTGGTGTCCACTATTCAGCACCGTCTTTGGCTTTCCATTGATTCTGCCCTCGAGGATGTGGGTGCAGAGGTTCTGGGCTCTGATGACATGGTAGAAGTACTGCAGCTTTCACCTTTTGACAGCTGCCACAAACTGCAGCTTTATGCCCATCTCCTCCAGGACCGACTCGTTTGTTCTGCGGTCGGTCCAGCTCAGAGCCTGCCTGTAGCAGTCCATCTCGAACACCATCAATATCTTGATATGCACAGCCCTCAGGGTCCATGTTTCACATTCCACAGGCAATAACAGGATCCTCGGGAATTTCAGAATTTCACCAATTTCATTGGTGTTCTTCTGGAGAGCACAGTCTTTCCACAGAATTAGGTAGGTGGGTTAAGAGGGCGGCACTTGCTGAGCCCTGATCTTCACGGCTGCAATCTGCTCAATGTTGGAACCCAGGTACTTGAACTTCTCCACCTGATCCAATGTAACACCTGGGCAGGAGACGTCAAGCTGTTCTGGCTAACCAGTGACTACCATCATTTTTTTTTCTTGGTATTGATTTCCAGCTGGTACTCCCTGGACACTCTGTTTACTTCCTCTAGCAGAGACTGTAAGTGTGCTGGTGATGTCATAAAATCAGGACGATGTCATCAGCAAAGCCCAGGTTGTTCAGCTCCTGGCCGCTGACGGTAACTGCACTCCAGCTGAGTTAGTCTGCCAAGTGTCGCATCACCTCCTCAGAGCAGGAGTTGAAACACATGGGTGACAAAAGGCATCCCTACCGTAATAATAATTATTTTATTTGTTAATAATTATGTTTTTGTGTAGTTCCTATCATTGTAATGTTCCAGGACATTATGACCTGGAGGGAATGTGTTTGTGTGACAGTAGCAGGCCATGCTGGCCTGGAAAGTCAGGTAGGAATCCAGATTTGAAGAGATATGGCAATAACAATTGCAGAAGTACTCCCGCATGAAGCAAGCCAAAGGATCTGCGTTAGCAAAAGAACGGACTGGACTGGTTGAGAACTCTACATACACATAAAATAGACAGGCTCCAGTATAAATACGCCCTGCTCAAAGCAGAGAGTTGGGGGTTCTGAGAGATTTGTGTGAATATGGAACTTTAGTACAAAGTAGTTGCACTAAGAACCCTCCAACATTGGTCCGAATAACGCAGAAAGAAACTGAGTCCGGTGTGATGATCTATTTTGTTATTTGCCACTTTTTACTCCCCGACAATGGTAAACCACTCCATATGGTTATCTTCCAAGAAGAGCTAGAATTATGACTAAACCAAGAAAGGAAAGGACACAGACAAAATTTCTACAGGAGACCCATTTTTTGTGTTCTTGACCCACAAGAACACAAAAAATGAAAAAGATTTGGTTTCAGAGACAGTGAGTGGTGTTGAGATACAGTGAACGCCCCATATACAGAAGTTATTAGTCCTCTATGAAGCTGTCAGGGTGTTCGATTCCCAACCCTAGGACCTTTACTGCATGTTTCCCTTCCCTCTCTGCCCATTTCTTTTCCAGGCTACTGCAAAAAAGGACACTGCCAGGAAAAAAAAGTTTGGTTTTAAGAACACCAAATAAAGCTCAACAAGACACTAATAATTAAGATTTAATTGCCAAAAGGAGATTATAGATAAAAAGGGAAGATATTTAAAATTGAAAGGAACAACTATAACATTGGTTTCATATATATATATATATATATATATATATATATATATATATATATATATATATATATACATATAAAAAAAATTCCCTTCTCACCCTCCACGGGTGGTCTTTCTCAACCTCTGAGCTCGGGTCCTCTACCAGAGGCCTGGGAGCTTAAGGGTTCTGCGTAGTATCTTGGCTGTGCCGAGAACTGCGCATTTCTGGACTGAGATGTCTGATGTTGTTCCTGGGATCTGTTTTAGCCACTGCTCCAGTTTGGGGGTGACTGCCGCGAGGGCCCCGATGACCACAGGCACCACTGTGGTCTTCACCTTCCAGGCCTTCTCCAGTTCCTCTCTGAGGCCCTGGCATTTCTCCAGTTTCTCATGTTCCTTTTTCCTGATGTTGCAATCGCTTGGTATTGCTACATCCACCACAACGGCTTTCCTCTGTTGTTTATCCACCACCACGATGTCCGGTTGGTTCGCCATTACCATTTTGTCTGTCTGGATCTGGAAGTCCCACAGGATCTTAGCTCGGTCATTCTCCACCACCTTTGGGGGTGTGCACCACTTTGATCTTGGGGCTTCCAGTCCATATCCTGCACAGATGTTTCTGTACACTATGCCCGCCACTTGGTTATGACGTTCCATGTACGCTTTCCCTGCCAGCATCTTGCACCCTGCTGTTATGTGTTGGACTGTCTCAGGGGCCTCCTTGCACAATCTACACCTTGGATCTTGTCTGGTGTGGTAGATCTGAGCCTCTATTGCTCTGGTGTTTAGGGCCTGTTCCTGTGCAGCCAGGATGAGTGCCTCTGTGCTGTCCTTGAGTCCAGCTTTTTCCAGCCATTGGTAGGATTTCCTGATATCAGCCACTTCAGTTATTTGTCGGTGGTACATCCCATGTAGGGGCTTATCCTCCCATGATGGTTCCTCCAGCACCTCATCCTCTGGTCCCCATTGTTTGAGACATTCGCTGAGCACATCGTCGGTTGAGGCTTTGACCTTGATGTATTTATGGATCTTGGATGTTTCATCCTGGACAGTGGCTCTCACACTCGCTGGTCCTCTGCCTCCGTCCTTACGGCTCGCGTATAGTCTCAGGATGCTGGATTTAGGGTGGAACCCTCCATGCATGGTTAGTAGTTTCCGAGTTTTAACATCCATGGTCTTTATCTCTTCCTTTGGCCAGCTTATTATTCCTGCAGGGTATCTGATTACTGGCAAGGCATAGCTGTTTATTGCACGGATCTTGTTCTTGCCATTGAGCTGGCTTCTCAGGACTTGCCTTACTCGTTGGAGGTATTTGGCTGTGGCTCCTTTCCTTGTGACCTCATCGAGGCTGCCATTTGCTTGTGGTATTCCCAGGTACTTGTAACTGTCCTCAATGTCTGCTATTGTTCCCTCTGGGAGTGAGACCCCTTCTGTGTGGATGACCTTCCCTCTCTGTGTAACCATCCGACCACACTTCTCTAGTCCGAATGACATCCCAATGTCAGTGCTGTAGATCCTGGTGGTGTGGATCAGTGAGTCGATGTCTCGTTTGCTCTTAGCGTACAGCTTGATGTCATCCATGTAGAGGAGGTGACTGATGGTGGCTCCGTTCTTGAGTCGGTATCCGTAGCCAGTCTTGTTGATGACTTGGCTGAGGGGGTTCAGACCTATGCAGAACAGCAGTGGGGACAGAGCGTCTCCTTGGTATATGCCACATTTGATGGACACTTGTGCAATTGGCTTGTAGTTGGCTTCAAGGGTGGTTTTCCACATCCCCATCGAGGCTGCAATGAAGGCTCTTAGAGTCCTGTTGATGTTGTACATCTCTAAGCATTCAATGATCCAAGTGTGTGGCATTGAGTCATAGGCTTTCTTGTAATCAATCCAAGCCGTGCACAGGTTGGTGTGTCGGGTTTTGCAGTCTCGGGCGACTGTTTGGTCTACCAGGAGTTGGTGTTTGGCTCCTCTGGTATTTATGCCGATGCCCTTCTGTGCTGTACTCATGTATTTATCCATGTGCCCACCTATCTTAGCTGCTATGATGCCTGACATGAGCTTCCATGTTGTAGAGAGACAGGTCATTGGCCGATAGTTGGATGGGACTGAACCCTTTGAGGGATCCTTCTGGATCAGGATTGTGCGCCCTTCAGTTAACCATTCAGGGTGAGTCCCACTTTGTAGCAGCTGGTTCATTTGAGCTGCCAGTCGCTCATGGAGGGCAGTGAGTTTCTTTAGCCAGTAGGCATGGATCATATCAGGACCTGGTGCTGTCCAGTTTTTCATACCTGAGACTCTTTCTTGGACATCTGCCACTGTGATAGTTACTGGGGCTTGCTCAGGGAGGTTGCTGTGGTCATCTCGTAGAGAGATTAGCCACTGTGCATTGCTGTTGTGGGTCGCCTCCCTTTCCCATATGCCTTTCCAGTACTGTTGGGTCTCCAGCCTTGGTGGGTCTGCTCTGTTGTTATTACCCTGCCATTGAGAGTACACTTTAGCTGGTTGGGTGGAGAAGAGCCGGTTAATCCTCCTGGCTTCATTTTCTCTCGTGTACCTCTTTAGGTGACTGGCCAAGGCTTGGAGCCTTTGTTTGGCAGTTTCGAGCGCTTCAGGTATGGGCATCTGGCTGTACCGCTTGGGTACTGGTCTTTTGATTGCACCTCTTTGGAGCTCTGACAATTGGCTCACTTCCCTCCTTGTTACCTTGATTTTAGCCTCTAACCGTCTTTTCCATGGTGGGTATTGAATCTCATAGTTGCTCCTATAGCCGAGCATCTCAAGGATCACTGATGCTGAGTTGTACACCAGCTCATTGGTTTCCGTTATGGTGTTGGTAGGGATCGTTCTCAATGCTGCATTCACATCTTCAATGAGACTTTCTGATGGTACTTCACTCAGCGTTGTAATTGGCATCGGGATTGCCTGGTGTTCATTCGGGCCACGATCCTACCTCTCAGGTCAGTTGCTGCCTCGTTCAGCTGTGATGGTTCGTTCATTATTGGGGCTGCATACCCAATCTCCGGGTGGGGAGTTGAAGCTAACTCCCCTCTGACCTGGCGTCCTGGCTCCCCCTTGCCGTAGCATTTGTGTTGTACCTCGTCTATCTCAAGTGTGACAGCATTTGCCGTTTGCGGATGTTGGAACACTGAGCTACTAGTTGTTTGGCAGTTAGTGTTGAATGGGGATGTCGACGTAACCATTCCTCCCGCATTCTTTGCATGTAACCCCTCTGACTAGGGTTACTTGAGTAGTAGCATTCCAACAGATCCAAGTTTTCACCTCTCGCCCAATTCCGTCTTGTTCCAGTAACCCATTTTTCGTGAAGGTGCCCTGGTTCCCCAGCACCTGACGCAGACCTTGTTTGGCCGGGGCGACGTCTGAGCCGGCATGGCGTGTATTCCTTTGTCACTCATCATGAGGTAGGCAGTAGGCGCGAAGGATCTTGCCTAAGGACCCACACTGGATATCTCAACAAGCGACCCGGCCTGGATTCGAACCCCGGTCTCCCGGGTGAAGGTCGGGTGACACTTACCCATTGAGCTACCCAGCCGCTATATATATATATATATATATATATATATATATATATATATATATATATATATACACATGTATATACATATACACACACACACATATATATATATATATATATATATATATACATATATATATATATATATATATATATATATATATATATATATACACACACACACACTGCTCACAAAATTAATTAAAGGGAACACTAAAATACTGATCTCAATTAATTAAATATTCTCATTGAAAAACTTTATTATTACCACAGTGGAATTGATTGAGAAAAGAAAAACAAAAATATCATTGTATATCAAAATTATTACACCATGGAGATCAGGATTTGGATTCATACTCAATATGAAAATGGAAAATAACATGACAGGCTGATTCAACATCATTGAATATTCCTCTAGACTAGTCTAAATTAGGCTCAGGAGTGTGTGTGGCCTCCACGTGCCTGTATAACCTCCGGACAACACCTGGGCATGCTCCTGATGAGAAGGATGTTCTCCTGAGGGATCTCTTCCCAGACCTGGATTAGAGCATTGGTTAGCTCCTGAACAGTCTGCAGTGTGATGTGGCATTGGTGGATTGACCGAAACATGATGTCCCAGATGTGCCCAATTGGATTCAGGTCTGGGAAACTAGCAGGCCAGTCCATAACATCAATGCCCTCATCATGCAGGAACTGCTGAAACACTTCAGCCACATGAGGCCAAGCATTGTCATGCATATGAAGGAACCCAGGGGCCCACTGCACCAGCATATGGTCTCACAAAGGTCTGAGGATCTCATCTCGGTACCTTATGGCAGTCAGGGCACCTCAAGCTAGCACATGGAGGGCTGTGCGGCCATCCAAAGAAATTCCTCCCCACACCATGACTGACCCACCACCAAACCGGTCATGCTGGAGGATGTTGCAGGCAGCATAACGTTCTCCACGGTGTCTGCAGACTCTGGCACGTCTGTCACATGTGCTCAGTGTGAATCTGAAGAGCACGTCTGTGAAGAGCACAGGGGACCAATAGCGAGTCTGCCAGTTTTGGTGTTCCTTAGCAGACGCCAATCTTCCTGCATGGTATTGGGCTGTAAGCACAGGCCCTATATGTGGACGTCGGGCCTTCATACCACCCTCCTCATGGAGTCTGTTTCTGACAGTTTGAGTAGAAACATGCACATTAGTGGCCTGCTACAGGTCATTTTTGTAGGGCCGTGGCAAGTGGACCTCCTTGCACAAAGGACGAGGTAACGCTCCTGCTGCTGGGTTGTAGCACTCCTACGTCCCCTTCATGTCTCCTGGTACCTATTCCATGCTCTGGACACTGTTCTGAGAGACACAGCAAATCTTCTTGCCACCACTCGCATTGATGTTCCATCTTGGATTAGCTGCACTACTTAAGCAACTTCAGTGGGCTGTAAAAAATGCCTTATGATGCCTGTATGCAAGACAGCACTGACAGCATGAAAAAGTGACTGAAAGTTCAACCAGAAAGGTAGAAACAGAGAAAATGACTTTGGGTCACCACCTGCAGAATCACTGTTTTATAGAGGTTGTCTGTGCAATTGCCTCTACATTCCACCTGTTGTATGGTTCCATTGGCACAGCAGTGAGTGAAATCGATTCACAATAAGTGTTACTACCTAACTGGTGACATTGATTCCACAAAGGTGTGACGGATTTGGGAGTTATATTGTTTGGTTAGGTTGTTCCTTTTATTTTTATTTTTTCATTTTTATTTTTTTGAGCAAGGAATGATTGACATTGTTGCACTAGCAACAAAAAGAATTTGTATATGTGGTGGAGACCTTAATGTGACAATGGAATGTAAACTACATACAATTAGAAGCAAAATGATAAAAACAAAATTTCAAAACTGGTTAAAGATGCATGGTAAGAAGTGTGATTCTTTGCAATATGTGGAGAGAGACATCCTTAACTAATAGATTATAATCAGTTTTAAGTACATACTCTGTATTTGAGAATAAATTACTTTTTCACTGAGAAGGAAGACAGCATTGTTCTAACATGTAATATCTTTTTGTGCTGTCCTTAATCAAATAAATCTAAGCTAAACTCTGATCCTAGCGCTATTCATTAAAAAAAAAATACATTTGGACCCTGCTAGGAAAAATACAATATGGAGGTTGAATGCAGGAATTGTGAATAAAGAAAAGTTGTTAAACAAATCAAAACTGAATTTATTATTATTATATAAGTATTTATATAAAAACCATAATAGAGCAGCAGACCCTTGAATATAATGGGAAGCAGTAAAAGCAGTGGTACAAGGTGAAGTAAAGTAATCTCAAGCAGTGTGAAAAAAGAGAGAATGAAGGAGTACACCAAACTTCAAGAAGACATAAAGCTAAAGTTAGAATCGAACTACAAAGCAAAAAAGATTATCAAAACATTCAGAAACAAATCACTAAGACAATAAAGAGGATTAATGACTTAATGACAGCTACTCACTGAAACTAAAGCCAGGTATGCAAAACAAACATTTTATAATTCAGGGCCCAAATTACTATCAAGAAGGATACGAAAACAACAAGCAGAGGTAACCATAAACAAATTGTGAGATCTAAAAACATACCAATCAAATAATAAATTGGGAGACATTATGAGTATTTTTTGGGATTACTACAGGGATCTCTACACAGAAACATACATCCTCCATCAAGACCAAACCAAATTATTTGTAGATCCACTGGACTTAACCACCACAGTGACGTGCAGTCAGGAGAGGCAGGTGAGGCAGTGTTGGCAAGATGAGGTTCAAATAGGGTTTGTAAAGCAAAGAAAAAAACAAGGCAATACAGTGCTGATAAAAAGCATTCACCCCTTGGATGTTTTACTCTTTTTATTGCTTTAACAAATTCAGATTCAAAAATACTTCATAGATCCTAAAGGGAAAATAATGTTGTTGTAACTTATGTTCAAGGTGGAAAGAGTACAAAAATAATGTACTTTTATCTTGCTTGCATGCATACTGCCACCACTTACATACATATCTGCTAAAACCAGTTAAGGCCAATTTGGACACAAATGGTAATGAAAGTAGGCATAAACAAACAGGATAAGACCCCTTAGAGTGGGTGTAGTTTAGTAAGTATATAAATACAGAGCTGGATCTCTGTCTCTTGGCTTCACTTGGTCTTATCCTTAATGTGAATTGTGCTGAAGGCCCGGTGCTGGGACAGTGATTGATTCTCTGTATCTTTATTCCAATTTATTATTGTACTTTGCATTATTTGGCATTAAATCTTCTTATACATAACTAATCATCACCTCATTTCTTAAGGTTGGGTGACTAAATATAGTTCTGGTCTGGTCTCATGGTCTCACCTGGAATAAATGATCCTGGGGTTTCCCAGTAAGGAGGAGCAGGTGCAACATTGCTTAAACAATAAAAAAATTAAGACATGATTTCAACCAGACACAAAAGAAGTGAATAGAATAGAATAAAAACTTTATTCATCTCCAAATTGAAATTCCATAGCTCACAGCAGCTCAACATAACAGGCACTCATACAGTCAATCATAGTATGAGATAGCCTAGGGAACACAGAGGATTTTTAAAAAGTTTTGAAAATGAAATAGAACTTGAAATCATGTTCGTATTAATTAATTAATCTCCCCAGATAAAATGTATGTACATGTTTATGTGTACATGTAATGAAGATGTATTGATATACAATTACATATATACAGCCAGTTCAACATAAGGAGTTAAATGGTCTCATTGCCTCCGGCACAAGGATCTCCTGAAATTTCTGCAGTGCAAGCAGAGGAGTGAACTGCTGTGATGTCTGTTTTTTTTTTTGTTTTTTTTGGAGGGGTGGGGGGGCACTAGTGGCTATTTTTCAATATTTCAGACAGTATGTAGACAGGAAGAGGGTAGAGAAGGGGGGAGATGACATGTGGCAAAGGTTCCGAGATCGGGAGTCAAACTAGGGACAACCGCGACGAGGACTATATGCGTATGCGGGGCACCCGCTCTACTTGCCACGTCACATGACACCCCTGCTGCGATGTCTTTCTGACGCTCCAGTAGGCTATGAAGAGGATGTCTGCTGTTATTCAAAATGGCCTTCAGTTTGTTTGTTATTCCTATCTTACAGGCTCCAACCTCCTGCCCAGCACGGAGTTGGCCCTTTTAACCAGCTTGTCCAGCTGATTAGAGATCTTGACTGTGAGGCAGCCACCCCAAAACACTGTTGCATAAAAAAGTGGACTGGAAATTTGTCCTGTAACTTGTGGGTTGCTGGTTTGAACCCCTGCTCCATTTGTCTCAGTCGTTGTGTCCTTGGGAAAGACACGTCACCCACCTTGCCTGCAATCGATGGTCAGAGGGCCGGTGCATGGCAGCCTCACTTCTGTCAGACTGCCCCAGGGTAGCAATGGCTACAATGTGGCTCGCCACCATCAGCGTATGAATGTGTGCATGAATGGGTTAATGACTGGATATAGTGTGACGCGCTTTGGGATCCTCTGTACTAGATAAAACACTATACAAGTACAGGTCACTTACTATTTACCACTTAAGTGTGCACCATCTCAATCTAATCCCCCTGGACTGAGACTGGCTGATTGTGTCTTTTTCCTCCCAAATTCAAAAACCATCCCTTGGTTTTGTTCATATTAACACAGCATTTGTTGCATCAGTCACTGAAAGAATTCACAAGGTACTCCTACTCCTGATCATGCCTGATACAAGCTACAATAACTGTATATGCATTTGTATTTGTATGTGACAGTACTCAGTGTTGTGCTGGAAGTCTACTGTACTCAAACATGCAAAAGTTATGCGACCCTGCTGCCACTCCAGCTGGCACAATCATCATGCATGGAGGACGAAAGCAGAAAAACATAAGGAAAAAAATGTCAGAAGAACACAATTCTGAAGATGAAGAAGTGGAAAAAGAAAGTGGTGACTCAAAGCAGCTCCACGTGTTGTTGGAGGGGTTAATGGCTATCATAACAGAAATTCGAGACTTCAGAAAGGAAGTGAAGGAGGACCTTGCTAAATTCAAAGAGGAATTCAAAGAAGGCTTTCAAGAAGAAATTACAAGTGTCACAAAATGATGCAGGATTACAGAAACAAGATATCACCGAGGCACAGGGTTGGATAGCAAAGCTGGAGGAATGAAACACAGAGGCAAAAGAGGCCTTTCTAAGTCTGTTACAACTGCAGGAGAAGTTAACTTCTAGGACACAATAGGTAATGCAATCCAAGAATTTACAATGTTGCTGAACAAGACTGAACAAGAATAAATTTGACCTAGAATTGGTTAAGGAGCGCCTGCACCAAAAGCTAGCATTACCAGACCGAACAGAACTGCAGGTCCAGCGGGCTCAAAGAAGCCTCAGATAGAAACCACCACCAGATGCTAATCTGAGGTCCATAGTGGCACTGTTTGGAAAAACACATCAGTCTGTCGGACATTGCCAACGTAAATTAATTTTGTCCAAACAAAATCTTACAGTCGTTGGACATGTTGACCAATGTGCTTCTCCTCTAACCAAAATAAATAAATGGCAAATATATTGCAATTTCAAAAAACACTCTTGAAAACTGCAGCGCTGTACAGTGTGACTAACGACACATTTGAGATGAAAAAAAACTGTCCATCTGTCTGATGTCGCATGTGTCCGAGAATATTGTGGCCAAAGACTGCATTAGTTGTGTCGGTCTTGGAGCAGAGACTTCAGGTGACAGATGAGAGCTTAATCATTTAGGATCTAAATCTGTTTTCATGGTACAGTTTTCCTCAACAGGTCTTTCTATAGGTTGTATGACTTCACATAACGGCATGCTTACATTAAAGCTGAGCGAATTGTGGCCCAGAGGTGGAAGCGAAGCAGAACACCCACTGTTGATGCACACATAATAAGATACAAGCGAACTTATTTCAGAGCTTTGTGCAGCAGGTTCTGATGTCACTAAGGGGAAAAGCAGGTCACTACAATACTGTACAATACTCAGTTAAATAGATACAAATCTGAGGCATGTAAGTAAATTGTCCTACGTGTTTCAAAAATGTCCTGCGTGAGACACTTCCACGTCTGCTAGTTTGGCAGACATAGCTCAAAAGTTTTTGCGAACACTGATAGTGGTCAACCTTCTTAAATATGAGACCAAAGAAAACATTCTGGCAAAAGCTTAGAAAAAGAAAATCAAAATCGAGGGGAACTGAAATTTTTTTTTACCATGACTACATCAGTGAGGTAAAACGCAAATTCTTCTCCGGGATTTAAAAGGCTCTGCTTCCAGATGCCACTGACCAAAATACAGATTCACTGGCTGAACTGTCCCCAAATCTATAACACCATGGTTGATGCTGTTCTAGACATGAGGAGACCAGGGTTGGAGAGACAGAACAGAGACGTCAGTGGACCTTCACCTGAGGAGAGTGTCCAGAGGGCATGGCCATGGCAATGCGTTGGGGAGAAGCAGAGGATGGATTGTAGGACCACCGCTGCAGAGGATCCATGCCAGGACGCGGGGAGCCAAGCGATGGAAAGGCTGAGGGATTTTAAAAGATAAGGAAATTTAAGGTATAAAGGTAATGAATGGGTAAAGGGACTAACCAAGAACGATCAAAGCTCACCTGTTTTCAAGTTATAAGATAAACAAGTTTGAAGAAGCCTATTAAGCCAGATACACCATATAATACCCTGTCCCCTCTGGGAGAATGAGAAAAAATGTATCCTTCATTTAACCAGGAAAAAACTCATTGAGATTAAAACCTCTTTTCCAAGAGTGACCTGGAAAAAAAGAGACAACAGTCTTATCTAAAGCTTACACAAATATCAACATGCAGGACTATTAAACTAGTGACTATTGTACTTATCTAGTAGGTTCAGAAAACTTATTCTAGGTTTAACCCAAAACACTAGGGAGTACCCTTTGTTCCGAAAAGGACATCCCCCACCCGTACCAACAGGGGGACAGGGCCTCCAGAGAATATGGCCCTCATTTGGTTGGGAGTTCAAATTTGTTGTTAGTTTAGGTCTTGTTCAGTGGAAAAGGTGAGAATCAAATCAAGCTATACAAACAATGGATAATGATATAGTCGTGGTGTCATTGAATGTTAATGGTCTAAATAATGTTGAGAAAAAAAAGAATGTGTCTCTTCTACAGGAGACACATTTATCAAAAGGATATGAAAAGGAAAAAAAAAAAAAAAAGGGTATAGAAATTCATTTTCCAACTCCTTTGGACAAAAACACAAAAGGGGAGTTATGATGTTGAAAGTAAATTTTGAAATGTTGGAGGAAATTGGAGACAAAGCGGGGAGACACCTAATGATAAAAGGCAAATTGGAAAACCAGCTAGTAACACGATTTAAGATGCTCCCCCAGAAAGTGACAAGCCATTTTTAAGACATTATTTTGATCTCATAAATTATTTGGAAGCAGAAAGAATACTAATGTATTGGTGGAGGCTTTAATGTTGTACTGAACTATAGGCTAGACACAACACGTACAAAAAAACAGTAAAAAGTGAGGTGATGGTGGCGACAGTGGTAGGAGTTCATCCTGTAGCCTGTGGGTTGCTTCATTCGAAAGCCTCGCTCCATCTGTCTCAGTTGTTGTGTCCTTGGGCACTTCACCCCACCCCTTGCGTGCTGGTGGTGATCAGAGTGCTGGTGCATGGCAGCCTCCCTTCTGCCAGACTGCCCCTGGGCAGCTTTGGGTACAATGTTGTAGTTTAACACCATCAGTGGACGAATGACTAAATGTAGTGTGAAGCACTTAGGAGCCCCCCAGACTAGATAAAGCACTGTACAAGTACAGGCCATTTAAAAAACAGAAATGGAAATGGGTATATGGAGAGAATTACTCAATACCAAATGCTGTTTACTCCAGTATTGATTACATACTAAAGAATAAGAGAAAACTCAGCAGATTGAAGGATTACAGGATTAGAGTCACAGATGTTTCAAATCATAGTGCAATATATCTTGAGATTCATTTGAACAGTAAGAGGAAAAGGATGGTATGGAGACTTACTAAAGGAGTATCAAACAATAAGAGACTAATAAATGAAGTGAAAGAGGAAATAATTTGATACAGATAGAAAAATTATAAAGGTAAAGTAAACTCGACAATGCTATGGGATGCCCTGAAAGCAGTAATAAGAGGAAATATGATTTATTATACAGCATTCACAGAAAAAAAAAAACAGATAAGAAGTGTATAATAAACAAATAAAAAGGCAAATAAAAAGACTTGGAGCAGCAACATAAACAAAGGATCCAGAAACATTTGATCAAATTAAATAAACCAGGAAAGAATTGGATGAGAGTTTATTGGAGGGGTGGATAGGAAAGGTAGATTTACTAAGCAGACATACTGTGAGGGAGGACTTAAAGCTATGAAAAATCTGGCAAGATGCATAAAAAAAACAAGCAATAGGTAATATACATAATGATATTTGAGGAATACAATAGAAATTTATTCACACAACCCCCTTGGCAGGGGAGGAGGAAGTGAGAGACTTTTTGGATAAATTAGACTTGCCAGCAATAGACACAAAACAAAATACAATATTAACTTTAAAAAAACAAGTTGAAATAGATAAAGGCAAATAGCAGGGCTAAAACTGAGATATCACCAGGATCAGATGAACGAGGGGCTTCCTTCTATAAAATTTTTAAAGAGTATAATCTGGGTTACTATTATATGACTCATAACTATAGTCTCAGGACAGGCGAAATCCCTCATTTCCTGAAAGAAGCTATCATCTCTGTTATTCCAAAGGAAGGTAAAGACCAAGAATATTGTCACAATTATAGGCTGATATCAATATTAAAATTAGATGATAACCTTTTCACCATTGCTAAGAGAATGAAAAATTAAATTTAAAGTTTTAGTGACAGAATAAGTGTCACAAAAATGAATATCCGACCTTGCCTGCTATATTATTCTTATCCTTGCCTGTGGAAGTTCCTATGAAGAAATTGCGGAAATGGACATTATTTGGGGAGGAAAGCAACCTAGAGTGATGTACTCTTCATTGCAATTGCCTAAGACTAAGAGTAGAATGGTACTCCCAAACCTTAAAGTTTATTTTGAAGCAGCTCAACGCCGCATTGTGGTTCAATGGTGCAATGTCAATTAAGCCTATTGCAATAATAAATCAATAAATTAATTAATCACATGATAAATTAAAATGAGCTCAATAATCACTAAAGTCCAAATTGACAGCTTTGCTTGTCTGAGCCTAATGATTAATATTTTGTGAAGGGCAATTTTGTTGATTACTGTTTTTGTTTACCTTAGTGTCTTATTCTTTGATTAGCTCAGGCTTGTTTCTGTTTTACTTTAGTTCAGTCCTTTCTTAGTCATTCTATTTTTAATATGTTTATTTTTCCTTGTGTCTAGTTATTATTTGTTTCTGTTAAATTCATTTTCCTTGTTCCCATGTTGCTGTCCCTCACCCCCTGCTGCCATTCTCTCTCTCCTCAGTCTTCTTTCTGCTCTTTCCCCTCATACCTGCAACCAGTTAGCCAATCAGCCCCAGTCTATTGTTCTAGCATTCACACTTAAAGTATTTAAACTCCTCTCCTGCTCTCACTCCTCGCTGGTTCCTCCTGTTATCGCCCCATTGTCTCCTCGTAATCTCGCCGTAGTTTTTTTCATCTGGATTTCGGTGTTTTTGCTCTGCTCTGGCTCACTGCTTTCCCTGTTGTTTTTGTAAGTTTTTTTATTCTTCATTTTTCATTAAATCACCAAAATCTACTTGCCGTCTCTGCCTGCTTGCACTTTGGTCCATCAGCACACCACTCACAGTGACAGTATTGTATTTATAGTTTCAGTTGTGTTTGGTTGTGTTATTTCCATTTTATTTATTGTTTTGGGTTGTTTGGGGGGTTTTTTTATTTTGGATATTTAAAATGTCTTCCAGTGCTAATTGTTCTTCAGAAATTAAAGTTTATTGATCTTTGAGAGGGCATACTTGCATTATTATGCCCTTATAATTATATTACTAGAAAATGGTCTCAAAACAATATCACTTATCGCAATAATTTCTGGAACAATTTATCGTCCAGCAGAGTCTGAAATCGTGACAGGCCTGATGTCAAAGATATTGAAGTTCTGACACCTGGCTTTACAATTCAAACATATATAGGAGAAACTTGTAAATGTAAAATAATGTAAAATAGATCAACCTGATGATAGTTTTTTGTTTTAAAATATGGTATTACTTAGTAAAACAATTAAAGCTTGAAAGAGAACTTGGATTATTGAAATGGATTGCTTATAATGAAAATTTTAAACCAGGGAAAATAGATTCCAACTTTAAACATTGAATTTGAAAATGTATAATACCTGTTTTCTTGGATGTTATACAGGTAAAATTGAAAAGCTTCCAAGAGTTTAAAAAAACACTTATCTTTCAAATAAAGACCTTTATAGATATTTAAAACTGAAAAAGTATTTCATAAAAGAATATACAGACTGAACTATAGAACATATGGGCCTTTGATGATGCTTTACCTAGAGCGATTTCGGTGCTCTATGGTTTGATTAAAAGTATGCAGATAAGGTGGGAGCAGAAGCTGGGGGAGGCTATCGCAGAAAGAATGTGGCATGCTATGTGAAAAACATACTGAAGAACCACTCATTTGAAGAGATCCTAAACTTCACAATCTTGTTGGAGTCAGTGTTATCATGTAAATCTTAACCAGTCAAATATTTTTGTAGTTGTGTGAAAATACATCCTTTGTGGGACAAAATCCATTTACCTATTGGGTGAATTGCTTGTGACCTATTGGGTTATTAAGTCCCCAAGACATGTCAGGTGTCATAACTTGGTTATTTGAATAGACATTTGCAGGTGAAAGGTGATAAGGTGATACTTGAATGTGATACTTGATCAAAGGCGATACCTGATCAAAATTATTTTGGTTGGTGCTTCAAGAAAGACTGGGACAGCAATTTGAATGTCAAACAAATAGTTAATTATGAAAGAGCCACCATGGCCCCTTCCCTTACAGGCACAGAAATTTGTCCTATTTTTATTTTATCCCCGCATAACCTCCCCAAGTCCCCACTCCCTTCCTTTCCATAATTTTCATTTTTGTTACCATTACCAGAGAATGTTCAACATGATATTAATCTGAACCACTTGGTGCTGTTCTGTGCATATTTTTTTCAGAAATAAGACCTCTACCCACTGGAAAACTTCACCAAGGATATTTGGCACTGCGTCAATTTAAAGAAAAAGATGTAAGTACTTCTTACCACGGCTGAGTCCATTGGGGCCTCGGAGTATCCGACATTCTTCTATCTGACCATATGGTGAGAACATCAGTCGGATGTCGTTTTCATTACACTTCTTGGAGATCATTCCAATAAAAAGTTTTCTGTCCTCTACTGCTGAATACAAAGATTACAGCATTAAAATTATCTGAACAGTGACACACTAGATTCAATATGAAAATTAAAGAGCAGAAATTGTACTTCTGAAAGAAAACACCAATTAGTCAATAAAACACAAAGTTTTAGGTCAGAGTAAAATAAGTTTGACCATAAGGTATACATAAACATAGCACAGAAAGGAAGTAAACATTTGTTGACTTTTGCTTCATTGCAGCTATAATTGTTGGTACTAAGTTAAAAACAGCTTTATTGTCTAAGTTTGTGCACACAAGCAAGAAATTTGACCTTGGTTTCATACACTCTCATTGTACAGGCAATTAAATAAATATGTATAATTGTACACACTCATCTGTTTTACAAGAGAAGACAGGTTAGAATAGGACAATTTGCGTATGACTAGCTGTTGTCCCACTAAAAGCATGTTTATTTCCTCTTAAACTGTACCATGTTTGCAAAGAAAATGCATTGTGGGTTGAGCTTCAGAGCTCAGTATGAAGGTTGCACCCATGAAAATCTTGACAAATCCTCTCTGCCAATAACAGAAAGCTTTTGGTGGGGGAGGTGTGATGGTGTGGGGCTCCGTCTCCATCATGAAAGCTTGTCATCATGAGACAAGTTCAATGCAAATAGATATTGAGATGAGATTCAGCAACTAGTGGCAATCCCAAATCTCCACTCTTAGAGACCAAACTGTATCTTACAAAGTATCAATGATACCACCCACAGGGCAGGCTTTGTTAGAGAATATCTCCAGAATTTGCAAGTGGATAGGATGTGAACAGGCAAATACCAGTGCACACTGAAGCAGGAATCCCCAACTATTGCCGAGTTCTCAGGACTGAGTGTGAAGGAGTATGAGACACAGTGTTTGGGAACAATGGAACAAGGGAGGTACCTGGAGGAGTAGTGGAAAAAGTTGACTGATTAGATGTTATGCATAGATCTGGATGTTTGGTGTCCAACTGTCAAATTTAATGTGTGAGGGAAGCTAAAGGAAAGTTATAGTCACTCTTTCAGAGGTTTGCGTTGAGCGTGCGCAAGCCGAGCAAGTGGTGTGGCTTTTATACTTGACGCGTAACTTGGTGCAATATTCTCCGAAAATGAGCCCTCATAGAGGGTTCATATAAATGCAAGTGCAGGCGGACCTGCTCTGCAAGAGCACCTTCCAAATCATCCAGTAAAAGTAAAGTAAAAGGTGGCGCGTGCAATCTGTGCCAAGTTACAAAAATTCAGAGGTTCACAACTAGGTGCCACGACAGCACGCAAGACCAATGCGTAGGGGTGGGAACAGTGGTTTTGGTGCGCACCCCCTCACACCCTGTTTAATGCGTCAACTATAAACCTAGTTTAAGGCTATAAACCTGCCAGTCACACCCTGCAATCAGAGAAGGTAAGGCACGTACACACCCACACACCAGCTGAGACATAGCCCCATGGGTAAAACAGCCCAGGTCTTTTCACTTTCTCCCAGTTTGCACTTAGCCTGTGTTGATGGCCTTGTGGATAGGTTTAGTGTCAATATTGTGACACTTATGGATATTCGGTCACCAGTGTTGCTTTTGTTAATGATGATGATGATAAAGAAATTATTATGTCTGTGAGTTTTCATTGGTGAGACAAAACTAGACAAAAATGTTATTGGGTGGTCTGTCAGAAATCCAAAATGTGTGACATTGCTGCATATTGTGCTTATAACTTGTCACTCAAAAGCTAAAGTGTATCAGTAAAGCTGCTATATCCTATCCATGTTTGGTCACGCCCACCACCTTCATGACTTTAATCCTTAATGGACCATGGAGGACAGTGCACGTTATGTGAAGGGCAACTCTGGAAAGGGTTTATGGAATTATTTTTAATAGGCTATAACCCTTTTGAAAGAACTGAATTGTTGAGGGAGACGGCAGTAAATGTGGATTCAAACTTGGTGGACAAAACACTAGAAACCCTAAACGGCACCTGAAGGCTCACTACACTGATATTTGTTCAAAGGTAAGTTAATACTGATATACTTACAATGTTACTTGACAATAGGCTTGAGGTAAATTTCATAGTAAGTTTTGAAAGTCCACATAACTCCTGGCACACATGAGTGTTAATATTAGGCTAAAGTTCACTTGCTTGTGTAATAACGATAGCTCATTCATTTACATGTGTAAAACATGCGGGGATTTATGGCTGAGCTAGGGTTGACACCCGTCTTGTAAAATACAGATTCGTCCTTTATTTGGCAGTTATATGTTGATGAAACACAGGAAATATCAGGGCCAGCAAAACTGTTGTGGCGGAACCTATGACTGCTACGGACCATTGCTGCCTGCAGGTGCTGCTGTCACAGTTGCCTAGAGACAGACAACACATCTGCACTGCTTTCAATATCTGTACCTTCTTTAAACGTCTACCCAGTACCTCAACATGACCACAGAAGCAAAAGCTCTTGCAAAAATACAGAGGTGAGTAGGAAGATGCATGTTCCTAGCTGAACAGTGTCAGTGAGGAAGAATACAAACAGGAGGAAATTTTAAAATATGTTGGCGATTTTCTTAAGTGGCACAGACATGTATAGCTCAGAAGACCTAAGCACTAGAATCAGTTTTTCTACAATCATCTTCTGAGACTGATATGGTGAAACATTGTGTTGTGATTGATTCAGTTTCCTGTTGTGCTTTTAGTAGAATATTGTGGTTGGATTGTCTTGGATGTTGAGTTTGAATGAGCATCAATACAGTAATATTAGCCAATTTTATTTTTAATAGGTTAACTATTACATGTTTGGTGTTTATTTTTGATTTACAGTTTTAAAAAAAAATATGAAGAATGCAATATGCAATTTGCTATGGACAATGCATATAATTTTCAGGCAAAGCAGGCCAACTGGTTGAAATATTTAGTTATTGTTGAAAGCAAGGTCAGATAAATAAATATGTTTGAAAAAATTTAGATCTGTTTCTGTATGTATAGCCTATTCAGACAATAACATTATGCCATAACTGATTAAAAACATGATCCATTTTCTGTTAATAGCTCAAGTGAATTGATCAAAAAGTACTTACATTTTACATATAATTTTGTCAACTAAATTTATCGTAGATTTAGTCAACAAAATTTTATTATAATTAGTCGACTACAACTAGACGAAAATTAAAACAATTCTGATGACTAAAATATTACTAAAATTAAATGACATTTTAGTCAACAGACTAAGACTAAAACTAAAACATTTTCTGTAAAAATTAATACTGTTGGCCAGATACAAAACAGCTTTGTCTGGAAAGAAAAAGTCACCATGGAGGAATACTCCCAATGGCCAGAGCTAAAAAAAAGTGTAGAAAAGCCAAACACATGTGGCAAAAGACAAAGCTTCAGGTTTGCTGTTACATTTACAAAGAAACTCTTAATATTTGTAATAAGGAGCAAGTGAGGCTGACAAACACCACAATGCCAGTTCTTAAACTTTTATCCAACAAGTCCTGCAGTGACTTTATTTTTCTCTAATAAAAAAAAAAAAAAAAACAAAAAAAAAAAAAACAAAAACAGAGAATAAGCAGTATGTGGTTCCATCTATGATAACCCAAAGAAATAAAACACTAATTTCCTCCATTTTAGAGTTGTGAGATTGCTGTACAAATGTGCAGATTTTCTGCACATAGATGCAGAAAATCTTTTTTATTTGTAGGTCAAAATCAGATAACAGTGATAAGTTAAGATAACATATTTACACTCTATTGACGGAAACATACAGTTTAATCTCAGGTGTTGTTTCATGATAAAGCTGTACAGGATGTCCACGGACAGCAAGAAATTTCTGGATGACATCACTAGATAAGAAGTTCAGTTAGTTCCACAAGAAATATGTCAGTTGTGCACCAAGGATGGTGATTTCTTATAAGAACTATGACACACAGCTTCTCTATCTGCAAGTTGTTTACAACACAAAGAGGGCACAACGTTTTCATAGCAGATGGGCAATCGAGAGTAAATGCCCATCTGCTATATATATATATATATATATATATATATATATATATATATATATATATATATAGATAGATAGATAGATAGATAGATAGATAGATAGATAGATAGATAGATAGATAGATAGATAGATAGATAGATAGAGAGAGAGAGAGAGAGAGAGGTATATAGATAGATAAGCATGACAAATATACCAACCGAATCAAATATCTACAAAATTTTGCCTCAATGTCAACAAACCATTCAGACATTTAGATTTTCAGATACAATGAATCACTGAGTAATCAGGATTTCACAAATGCCACCATCATCGGGCATTTGAATTCAAAACTCTAACGCTAAAATAAAACACAGTAGGTCAGTGGTTCCCAGACGTTTTCTGCTGGGCCTCCCTTCGGTTAATAAGAAAATTTCTGCACCCCACACAACTACATCAACAATAACTTATCGAAAAAAAAAATGTACTTATTATAATAGATAGGATTCAGACTGACAAAACTGGATCCAACTGTAAAACAATAAATATGAGATGTGAAATTAACTTTGTTTAACTTTATTTACATCAAATAAAAAAACATTAAAACAGCCAATTTATGGCCTTAAATTACCATCAAATGGAAAATAAGCAAAATGAGGTGCAGAAACACTGAGATGGCCAAAAAAGAAGCAAGACAGTGAGAGTTGAGATAAAAATATTTCAATCTTGTAAAATTTTGAAAATTAGATTCCGCTTAAGAAAAAGAAACCAAAAAGGAATGCCCTAAAAAAATCAATTGTGAAGTTGGAAAAATGTGATCAAAATCTTTAAATTTACCCCGCAAAATGATAGGACTAATATAAAAAGGCATTAGACATTTCCAATGCGACTGAAACCAAACTAAAAGTATAATAAGCAAAAATGACAGGAGATGCCAAATAATCACTATGTGGGAGCCCTGTCAAAAACCCTCTATTATGCTAGCTGTGTCCAAAAATTCTTCTTTCTTTCAATCATATCGCATCCCCCTCTGCAATTGCTCTGGGCCCCCCCTATGGGGCGCGTTCCCACTTTGGGAATCACTGCAGTAGGTGAAAATTCCAGCTTTAAGAGCATAAAGAATGATGAATCGAGTAAAGTCTGATTATTATGCTACATATTATTACTGCAGTTGTTGTTTATGATTTACATTTATTAGCTTAAAAAAAGTAGTGGTTCTTGAAAAAGGTTATTTCATAACTATTAATTACACAGTTCAATATATTACGAAAAATTGAGGTTAAACAAAGATAATGTTTATTAAGTCCATCTTTACACAATTTGAAAAGTATGTGTGAGAGGTGTTGATCAACTGAGAATGATGGTCAGGATGTCTTATAAACAGGGGCCAGAAATGTATGCTACAACCCAGGTCATTCAATTTCTGTCTTTTTCTGTCTTCTTTTTTTTCCATTTTAACTGGGCACAACAATCTCTTAAAACAGATAAGTATTGGTCCACATATGTGTTTGACAAGTGGACAGAGATCATATTTCAAAAACTTTATTTATGGGTTAAT